>JBBDGP010000918.1:2795000-4192500 GCA_037952835.1 Lithobates septentrionalis | reverse complement strand
ACCAGGACCTGGGACTCAATATGAGTCCACATTAGGTTACGCTTCCTGCTGGATGCAGCTTGTGTCCCCCTCCTGCGCCCATTTTTGGATGCTGCTTTAGAAGGCCCAGAAACAGCCTCCTCCATGCTGCTAGTGCTGGAATGGGTTGCTGCTGGTGCTGCCATACACACGGTCGGACTTTCCGGCATACTTGGTCCGGCGGACCAGAGTCTGCTGGACAATCCGCCCATGTGTGGGCTCCGGCGGACTTTTCCGGCGGACTTTTTCCCAAAAGCCCGCCGGACCTAGATTTAAAAACATGTTTTAAATCTTTGCGTCGGACTCAGTTTCGGGCGGAAAGTCCGCTCGTCTGTGTGCTGGTCCGACGGAAAGCCCGCTCGTGTGTATGCTGGTCCAACGGACCAGATACGACACAAGGGCAGGGTATTGCATTTCGTGCTCGCTGCAATAGGAAAAACAAATTTTCCTATTGCAGCGAGTGCGGAGCATACCAGGCCCTTAGGTCTGGTATGGATTATAAGGGGAACCCCCCTACGCCGAAAAAACAGCGTGGGGTCCCCCCTAAAATTTATACCAGACCCCGATCCGAGCAAGCAGCCTGGCTGGCCAGGAAAGGGGGTGGGGACGAGCGAGCGCCCCCCCCTCCTGAACTGTACCAGGCCGCATGCCCTCAACATGGGGGGTGGGTGCTTTGGGGAAGGGGGGCGCCCTGCCCAAAGCACCTTGTCCCCATGTTGATGAGGACAAGGGCCTCTTCCCGACAACCCTGGCCGTTGGTTGTCGGGGTCTGCGGGCGGGGGGCTTATCGGAATCCGGGAGCCCCCTATAATAAGAGGGCCCCCAGATCCCGGCCCCCCACCCTATGTGAATGAGTATGGGGTACATGGTACCCCTACCCATTCACCCAGGGAAAAAGTGTAAATAAAACACTACACGGGTTTTTAAAATATTTTATTAAACAGCTCCGGGGGGGGATCTTCCTCCGGCTTCGGGGGTCTTCTTCCGGCTTCGGGGGTCCCTCCGGTTCATCTTCTCCCGGCGTCCGGTTGGTTCTTCTCCGCTCTCTTCTCCCGGTGTTCCAGTTCTTCGGCCGGCTCCTCCGCTATGTTCAGGTAGCTCTCTTGACAGCAGAGGTCCGGACTTCTGGGCTTCTTGTCTTCTTGTCTTCTCTTCTCTTCTCTTCTCTTCTCTTCTCTTCTCTTCTCTTCTCTTCTCTTCTCCAGATGTTGACACGACGCTCTCTCCGGCTGGACTGCTCTCTGAGGGCTGCGTTGTGACTTATATAGGTGGAGACCCCGCCCCCTTTTGATGTCACAGTCCCTGGGCATGCTGGGACTGTGACGTTTTAGGGGGCGTGGTCAACATCACCCAGTGACCATGCCCCCTAAAACATCACAGTCCCAGCATGCCCAGGGACTGTGACATCAAAAGGAGGCGGGGTCTCCACCTATATAAGTCACAACGCAGCCCTCAGAGAGCAGTCCAGCCGGAGAGAGCGTTGTGTCAACATCTGGAGAAGAGAAGAGACCCTCCTATTATAGGGGGCTCCCAGATTCCGATAAGCCCCCCGCCCGCAGACCCCGACAACCAATGGCCAGGGTTGTCGGGAAGAGGCCCTTGTCCTCATCAACATGGGGACAAGGTGCTTTGGGGTGGGGGGGTCCCGCAGGGTGCCCCCCTCCCCCAAAGCACCCACCCCCCTTGTTGAGGGCATGCGGCCTGGTACGGTTCAGGAGGGGGGGGCGCTTGCTCGTCCCCACCCCCTTTCCTGACCAGCCAGGCTGCATGCTCTGATCGGGGTCTGGTATGGATTTTAGGGGGGACCCCACGCCGTTTTTTCGGCGTAGGGGGGTTCCCCTTATAATCCATACCAGACCTAAGGGCCTGGTATGACCATCGACGGGGCTCGCAAGGTGTCAATCTCGCCGATAAAAGCGGCAAGATTGACATCCTTTTCTAGTCCCGTCGCACCTGAGTCACGTTCAAAATGAATGGACTTGTTCGTGTGTGGGCAAGTCCGTTCATTCTTAAAGTCCGCTGTAACTCCGGCGAAAGTCCGTCGGAAAGACGGGCAGACTTAGCCCACCGCAAAGTCCGGTCGTGTGTGGGCAAGTCTGTCCGTTTTAAAGTCCGGCGCACCTGGCGGACAAAGTCCGTCAGAAAGTGTGCCGGACCAAGTAGGATAGAAAGTCCGACCGCGTGTACGCGGCATAAGCCACACAGCGTCGGATTTTGCGGCCGCACTTCCGCACTTCTGATTGAGAAACGAATGTGAAGGTTTGGTTGGCTGACTGCTGGGGCAGAGTAGACCAATGCAATGAGCATGAACGATGAAGATTCGACACAGAAACGAAAACATGCAAACGTAAATCTTTGCCTTATGGTGTCTGTCGAAAGTTAGAAGATTCGACAGAGCAGCTAAACAAACTGTACGATGCTGCTTTCGAACATTTCCGGTCAAATGCATCCCAGAAAATTCGACCGGAATGTACGATTGCGATGTCGTACAGTTTAGCTGCTCCTTCGAATCTACTTTGAACATTCGACAGACACCATAAGCCTTTAATGATCGATTCGACCTTAATTCATTTCGATTTTCAGACGAATGCATGTTTTTAACGAAAAACGAAATAAAGAAAAACAAATTTCGGGAGTAACTAAATAAATTTATATTTCGGACGAAAACGAAATTCCGAAACGTAATATTTCAGTGTGCACATGTCTATTAGATATGTGCTCCTCAGGCCACCAATTAGGATCTTCAAATAGGTGATGTCTGCCGTGGGGATCACCTGCTTCACAATTTCCAGCAATTGATCCAGCGCTGCCTTCCTCTTTGTTTGGTTCTTATAATGTGGGTGGTTTATCTCCCACAGACAAGGCAGCTCCCTGAACATGTCAATGAAGATTGCCATAAAGTCGGTATCTTTAAAGCTATCCATTTGCACTGCAAGACACAACACAAGACAAACCCTAATGTCACGCAAAACTCTCCTAATCTGGTTACAATATAGGCCTCAATCTAGAAGCAGTATAGGCCCAAGTTTGGCTCTTACCTTCATTATCACGATCGGCGCCTCCGATACTCCTTCCTCCGCTCACAGATCTACGTACTACGCACGTGTGTTACGCTTTATACACACTGCGCATGCGTGTAACTCCGCCCACCCCTGACGTTCTTTCTAGTCTATTCCCCGCCCCTTTTCGTTTGGCGCAGTGGGGGAAGAGCACATGGCGGAGACACAGCAGGTGCATGCTAATTATAGCAACGAGGAGGAGGAGGAGGAAAGCCCAGAGCCGGAAACATCTGGATCCAGAAGGAGACGATTTAAGGCATCAAATATGTCCTTTGGGGAGATGCTGGAGATGGTGGGGATCCTGAAGAAGGCCGACTATGATGGGTAGTATGGACCTTACCCCAACCCCAATGTCAGAAAGGCCAAGATAATGGCGAAAGCGGTCAAAAGTCTGCACCGGAATTTCGGGGTACGTCGATCCAAAGATCAGCTCAGGAAGCGGTGGTCAGACCTGAAATTACGAGAACATGAGCAGTACAGAAAGATCCGGAGAGTGCTGCAAAAAAGTAAGTAGTTGTGCTGTGTTCCTATTCTTTTTGTCTTTATTACGTTCGTGCTGCTCCCTGTGCTTTTCTTAAAAGTGTTGTACAGTTTAAAATGTCAACTTTCATGTTCATGGACACATTATTCGTTCGTATCAAACATTTTTCTTTCGGCCTATAAAACCCAATTGTTTTGGCCATATGCATTTGCCCACATTTTTTAGGGCCTACTTGTATGAAACTAATTTGGTTGTGTAGATGGGTTTGTTACTAGAATGAAATGCAAACTAGATTCTGTGTAAGGAGAGGACACTCAGCAGCTGTTTTCACATCTGGACACTGGAGCACTAGTGTGGGACACAAGAACACCATTTTTATTAGGGGGGCCACACAGGTTCTCCAGTGTATACAATAGGGGTGTCTCCATCTGTGAAGCTTCTACAAAACAGGTAAAGTATTGAAGCTTGACAAAGGAAGCTCAAAATTCTACATCTTGGAACTCTGCCCAAATAGACAATTGTACCCCACTTCCAAGCAATGTTTCATCTCTAAAGTTCTGCCATCAAATATCTGTGTGCTAAGTATACCATTTTTGTTTTACATAGGGGAGAAAAGACTCGGAGGACACCCCTCATCGGAGGAGACCAGAGCCCCCCCATCTGGAAGAAGGGGAAATACCCCCAACACAAGAAGAGCAGGAGGAAGAAGACGTGGTGGAACTAGTCACCACAACAGGTGAGTGTCTGCGACCACAGGCTCAGGTAAGAGATGGATGCCGGCATATTTATAATACCTGCTTTTTTTTGGTTTCTCTCTTTTTAGGTGATCGTGATGTTGTGGATCCAGATCCTTTCACCTCGGAAAGTGCCCAGATCCTGATCGGGGAGATCATGGGGTGTAATTTAGCATTGAAAAAACCTCAAGAAAAACATCAATGATGTTATTCAAAAAAATAAGAACATCATTGATGTTTTGGGGAGAGTTTAAAACCCCTCCAAATCCCTTGTTTTTTTTGTGTGCTACAATGTTCAAAATGTTTTAGCGATTTTTAGAAAAGCCAAATTTGGAGGATGCACACAGTGTGTCAACATGTGCTATCTGCCATCACGGGTGTCAGGAAATGTTCCATCCGCTGGTAAGACCTGTTATTTGGCATGCAGTACTGAGGTCCACCAGCAGGTGTCTCCTGGCAGTTTGGAACTGTCAGGAGAGCTTTTCCCTGTTAATAGTATATCATCTTTGGGCCGCAGTACTGGCATCCACCAGCGGATGGATCCTGGCAGTGTGGAGCAGACAGTACCTCCTACAATCAGGTGTCACTTGAGGCCAATCACAGGCCTATAAATACCCAGCAAACATTTACATGTTTGCCTTGACTTTGTCATTGCCTCCTGACCCCCAAGCTATCTGATCCTGTAACCTGTGCCCTGAACCTGTCTCCCTGTCTCGGACCCTATCCTGTCCCACCTGTTACCTTGCATCCCTGCCTGCAGTCTGACCCATCCATCCTCTCCCTGTCCTGTGTTCCTTACCCCATCTGCTGCTCTCCCTGTGTATGACCTTGGCCTGGCTTACGTTTATGTCTCTGGAACATCCCTTGTCCATCTGCTGATCTGCTGTGTATGACCCTGGCCTGGCTATTGTTTATGAACCTGGTATTTCCGATTTATTACACTTATCTGTCTATTGTTATTTGCATATTGGAGTTGGTTGGTTGTATTTATATTATTCACTTTCTTTAATAAATTAATATATTTTCACTTACATACGTTTTGGTGTCCTCTGTCGCAGATCACACGGTTCTGGTCACACCTGCTCATGACAGTAAGTCAAGGCCATCCCTGACCAGAAGTGGCTGCACAGGGGAACCATTTTGATTCAGTTGGTTGCAAACATGAATACCGATGAGGTTATTTATCTTTCTCTGCTGCCATCTGAAAGTGGTGATTATTGCCGCCAGGCTTTGAAAGGATGGTCTAGTGATCAGTTGTTTGCCACTATACGTTTGGCTCACTCCCTGGTCGATCAGGGTTATATTTTGTTTGGGGAGGTGCAGCCTTTGATCAAACTATGTACTGAGCTGGCCCTGCCCTGTATTCCTGAGGGCCGTGATGATTTCACTCCTCCTTTTGATATAAATCAGGTTGTATCACTAGTTTGGCTTTGTGAAGATGATCCAGACGATTTTTGTGAGCACTATTCAGCCTGTCCCTCACAGGTGATTGCTGAGTGCATTGTGTCTGCTCAGTCTTTTGTTAGACAGGGAGGTTTAAAAGCACAGTTTGTACAACCTATACTTTCAGCATGGTCTGACATGATGCAAGCAGCTCCAGTTAAACAAACCACCTCTGCCACCAAACACCAGCCTACCCAAATGTATGTTTCCCCATCACCCATGTCAACCACAGTTGCAGCTCAGTATACGCTGCTGCCAAACAAATACTCATATCCAGTCTCTTCTCCCTGTACCTATCCTGCATTCAACCCACCTGTCTCTTCCCTGCTGCCTGCAAACCCACACGAACTTCCTCCAGCCACTGTTACCTCTTCCCTGCCATATCCCAATCCTCCTCTCCAGTCTGCTGCACCCCTCACCTACAGATCTTCAGTAGTTAAGCCCAAGAAGAAAAAGGAAGTTCTTCCCCACTCACACAATCCTGCCAGTAACCCAACCTGCTCCCAATTTGCAGTCTGATGTTCCAGCCTTGCAGTCTGATGTTCCAGCTTTGCAGTCTGATGTTCCAGCTTTGCAGTCTGATGTTCCAGCCTTCCAGTCTGATGTTCCAGCCTTCCAGTCTGATGTTCCAGCTTTGCAGTCTGATGTTCCAGCCTTGCAGTCTGATGTTCCAGCCTTGCAGTCTGATGTTCCAGCTTTGCAGTCTGAGGTTCCAGCTTTGCAGTCTGATGTTCCAGCCTTGCAGTCTGATGTTCCAGCCTTGCAGTCTGATGTTCCAGCCTTGCAGTCTGATGTTCCAGCTTTGCAGTCTGATGTTCCAGCTTTGCAGTCTGATGTTCCAGCTTTGCAGTCTGATGTTCCAGCTTTGCAGTCTGATGTTCCAGCCTTCCAGTCTGATGTTCCAGCCTTCCAGTCTGATGTTCCAGCCTTCCAGTCTGATGTTCCAGCCTTGCAGTCTGATGTTCCAGCTTTGCAGTCTGATGTTCCAGCCTTCCAGTCTGATGTTCCAGCTTTGCAGTCTGATGTTCCAGCCTTGCAGTCTGATGTTCCAGCCTTGCAGTCTGATGTTCCAGCTTTGCAGTCTGATGTTCCAGCTTTGCAGTCTGATGTTCCAGCTTTGCAGTCTGATGGTCCAGCCTTCCAGTCTGATGTTCCAGCCTTCCAGTCTGATGTTCCAGCTTTGCAGTCTGAGGTTCCAGCTTTGCAGTCTGAGGTTCCAGCTTTGCAGTCTGATGTTCCAGCCTTGCAGTCTGATGTTCCAGCCTTGCAGTCTGATGTTCCAGCCTTGCAGTCTGATGTTCCAGCCTTGCAGTCTGATGTTCCAGCCTTGCAGTCTGATGTTCCAGCTTTGCAGTCTGATGTTCCAGCTTTGCAGTCTGATGTTCCAGCTTTGCAGTCTGATGTTCCAGCTTTGCAGTCTGATGTTCCAGCTTTGCAGTCTGATGTTCCAGCTTTGCAGTCTGATGTTCCAGCTTTGCAGTCTGAGGTTCCAGCTTTGCAGTCTGAGGTTCCAGCCTTCCAGTCTGACGCACCCGCTCTCCAGTCTGATATGCCTGCCTTCCAGCCCGAAACCCCAGTGTCCACGTTCCAGTCTGACGCTCCAGCGACTATTGACCAGTCCGATGTACCTGCTGTTCTGCCTGATGTGCCCACTGTTCAGCCTGATGAGCCTGCTTTCCGGTTTGATGTGTCCATCCTCCAGCCTGATATCCTGGTATCTGTCTTCCAGCCTGATGTCGTGATGTTGGTATCCCAGCCTGAGGTTTCGGTGCCCGTGTCTCAGCCTGCAGTTTCGGTGCCCGTGTCTCAGCCTGAAGTTTCTGTGCCCGTGTTTCAGCCTGGAGTTTCGGTGCCCGTGTCTCGGCCTGTTGAACTGGTGCCCGTTACCCGGTCTGCTGAACTGGTGCCCGTTACCCAGTCTGCTAAACCGAAGTCCATCACTTTGCCTGTCAAGCCAGTATCCGTTATCCGGCTTGCCGAACCGGTGCCCGGTGTCCAGCTCGCTGAGTCAGGGCCTGTTACCCAGCCCACTGGGCCGGGGTCCGTTACCCAGCTTGCTGAGCCGGTGCCTGTAATCCGGCCTGCCCTTACGGTGCTCGCTGTTCGGCCCAATGTTCCAGAGCCTGCTGCCCAGCCCGATGACCCAGAGCCTGCTGCCCAGCTCGATGACCCGGAGCCTGCTGCCCAGCTCTATGACCCGGAGCCTGCTGCCCAGCTCGATGACCCGGAGCCTGCTGCCCAGCTCGATGACCCGGAGCCTGCTGCCCAGCTCGATGACCCGGAGCCTGCTGCCCAGCTCGATGACCCGGAGCCTGCTGCCCAGCTCGATGACCCGGAGCCTGCTGCCCAGCTCGATGACCCGGAGCCTGCTGCCCAGCTCGATGACCCGGAGCCTGCTGCCCAGCTCGATGACCCGGAGCCTGCTGCCCAGCTCGATGACCCGGAGCCTGCTGCCCAGCTCGATGACCGGGTGCCTGCTGCCGCCCAGCTCGATGACCGGGTGCCTGCTGCCGCCCAGCTCGATGTCCGGGTGCCTGCTGCCGCCCAGCTCGATGTCCGGGTGCCTGCTGCCGCCCAGCTCGATGTCCGGGTGCCTGCTGCCGCCCAGCTCGATGTCCGGGTGCCTGCTGCCGCCCAGCTCGATGTCCGGGTGCCTGCTGCCGCCCAGCTCGATGTCCGGGTGCCTGCTGCCGCCCAGCTCGATGTCCGGGTGCCTGCTGCCGCCCAGCTCGATGTCCGGGTGCCTGCTGCCGCCCAGCTCGATGTCCGGGTGCCTGCTGCCGTCCAGCCTGATGTCTCGGTGACTGCCCTCCAGCTTGATGAGCCCGCTGCCCAGCTTGAAGTGCCCATGCCTGTTGTGCCACCACCTGTTCTGCCTGTTGTGCCACCATCTGTTGTTCTGCTTAATACCATAGACTATGGACAATTACAACCAATTGGAGCGTCCGGAGGCCGCTCCTTTGAGGGGGGGTACTGTCAGGAAATGTTCCATCCGCTGGTAAGACCTGTTATTTGGCATGCAGTACTGAGGTCCACCAGCAGGTGTCTCCTGGCAGTTTGGAACTGTCAGGAGAGCTTTTCCCTGTTAATAGTATATCATCTTTGGGCCGCAGTACTGGCATCCACCAGCGGATGGATCCTGGCAGTGTGGAGCAGACAGTACCTCCTACAATCAGGTGTCACTTGAGGCCAATCACAGGCCTATAAATACCCAGCAAACATTTACATGTTTGCCTTGACTTTGTCATTGCCTCCTGACCCGCAAGCTATCTGATCCTGTAACCTGTGCCCTGAACCTGTCTCCCTGTCTCGGACCCTATCCTGTCCCACCTGTTACCTTGCATCCCTGCCTGCAGTCTGACCCATCCATCCTCTCCCTGTCCTGTGTTCCTTACCCCATCTGCTGCTCTCCCTGTGTATGACCTTGGCCTGGCTTACGTTTATGTCTCTGGAACATCCCTTGTCCATCTGCTGATCTGCTGTGTATGACCCTGGCCTGGCTATTGTTTATGAACCTGGTATTTCCGATTTATTACACTTATCTGTCTATTGTTATTTGCATATTGGAGTTGGTTGGTTGTATTTATATTATTCACTTTCTTTAATAAATTAATATATTTTCACTTACATACGTTTTGGTGTCCTCTGTCGCAGATCACACGGTTCTGGTCACACCTGCTCATGACAGTAAGTCAAGGCCATCCCTGACCAGAAGTGGCTGCACAGGGGAACCATTTTGATTCAGTTGGTTGCAAACATGAATACCGATGAGGTTATTTATCTTTCTCTGCTGCCATCTGAAAGTGGTGATTATTGCCGCCAGGCTTTGAAAGGATGGTCTAGTGATCAGTTGTTTGCCACTATACGTTTGGCTCACTCCCTGGTCGATCAGGGTTATATTTTGTTTGGGGAGGTGCAGCCTTTGATCAAACTATGTACTGAGCTGGCCCTGCCCTGTATTCCTGAGGGCCGTGATGATTTCACTCCTCCTTTTGATATAAATCAGGTTGTATCACTAGTTTGGCTTTGTGAAGATGATCCAGACGATTTTTGTGAGCACTATTCAGCCTGTCCCTCACAGGTGATTGCTGAGTGCATTGTGTCTGCTCAGTCTTTTGTTAGACAGGGAGGTTTAAAAGCACAGTTTGTACAACCTATACTTTCAGCATGGTCTGACATGATGCAAGCAGCTCCAGTTAAACAAACCACCTCTGCCACCAAACACCAGCCTACCCAAATGTATGTTTCCCCATCACCCATGTCAACCACAGTTGCAGCTCAGTATACGCTGCTGCCAAACAAATACTCATATCCAGTCTCTTCTCCCTGTACCTATCCTGCATTCAACCCACCTGTCTCTTCCCTGCTGCCTGCAAACCCACACGAACTTCCTCCAGCCACTGTTACCTCTTCCCTGCCATATCCCAATCCTCCTCTCCAGTCTGCTGCACCCCTCACCTACAGATCTTCAGTAGTTAAGCCCAAGAAGAAAAAGGAAGTTCTTCCCCACTCACACAATCCTGCCAGTAACCCAACCTGCTCCCAATTTGCAGTCTGATGTTCCAGCCTTGCAGTCTGATGTTCCAGCTTTGCAGTCTGATGTTCCAGCTTTGCAGTCTGATGTTCCAGCCTTCCAGTCTGATGTTCCAGCCTTCCAGTCTGATGTTCCAGCTTTGCAGTCTGATGTTCCAGCCTTGCAGTCTGATGTTCCAGCCTTGCAGTCTGATGTTCCAGCTTTGCAGTCTGAGGTTCCAGCTTTGCAGTCTGATGTTCCAGCCTTGCAGTCTGATGTTCCAGCCTTGCAGTCTGATGTTCCAGCCTTGCAGTCTGATGTTCCAGCTTTGCAGTCTGATGTTCCAGCTTTGCAGTCTGATGTTCCAGCTTTGCAGTCTGATGTTCCAGCTTTGCAGTCTGATGTTCCAGCCTTCCAGTCTGATGTTCCAGCCTTCCAGTCTGATGTTCCAGCCTTCCAGTCTGATGTTCCAGCCTTGCAGTCTGATGTTCCAGCCTTGCAGTCTGATGTTCCAGCTTTGCAGTCTGATGTTCCAGCCTTCCAGTCTGATGTTCCAGCTTTGCAGTCTGATGTTCCAGCCTTGCAGTCTGATGTTCCAGCCTTGCAGTCTGATGTTCCAGCTTTGCAGTCTGATGTTCCAGCTTTGCAGTCTGATGTTCCAGCTTTGCAGTCTGATGGTCCAGCCTTCCAGTCTGATGTTCCAGCCTTCCAGTCTGATGTTCCAGCTTTGCAGTCTGAGGTTCCAGCTTTGCAGTCTGAGGTTCCAGCTTTGCAGTCTGATGTTCCAGCCTTGCAGTCTGATGTTCCAGCCTTGCAGTCTGATGTTCCAGCCTTGCAGTCTGATGTTCCAGCCTTGCAGTCTGATGTTCCAGCTTTGCAGTCTGATGTTCCAGCTTTGCAGTCTGATGTTCCAGCTTTGCAGTCTGATGTTCCAGCTTTGCAGTCTGATGTTCCAGCTTTGCAGTCTGATGTTCCAGCTTTGCAGTCTGATGTTCCAGCTTTGCAGTCTGATGTTCCAGCTTTGCAGTCTGAGGTTCCAGCTTTGCAGTCTGAGGTTCCAGCCTTCCAGTCTGACGCACCCGCTCTCCAGTCTGATATGCCTGCCTTCCAGCCCGAAACCCCAGTGTCCACGTTCCAGTCTGACGCTCCAGCGACTATTGACCAGTCCGATGTACCTGCTGTTCTGCCTGATGTGCCCACTGTTCAGCCTGATGAGCCTGCTTTCCGGTTTGATGTGTCCATCCTCCAGCCTGATATCCTGGTATCTGTCTTCCAGCCTGATGTCGTGATGTTGGTATCCCAGCCTGAGGTTTCGGTGCCCGTGTCTCAGCCTGCAGTTTCGGTGCCCGTGTCTCAGCCTGAAGTTTCTGTGCCCGTGTTTCAGCCTGGAGTTTCGGTGCCCGTGTCTCGGCCTGTTGAACTGGTGCCCGTTACCCGGTCTGCTGAACTGGTGCCCGTTACCCAGTCTGCTAAACCGAAGTCCATCACTTTGCCTGTCAAGCCAGTATCCGTTATCCGGCTTGCCGAACCGGTGCCCGGTGTCCAGCTCGCTGAGTCAGGGCCTGTTACCCAGCCCACTGGGCCGGGGTCCGTTACCCAGCTTGCTGAGCCGGTGCCTGTAATCCGGCCTGCCCTTACGGTGCTCGCTGTTCGGCCCAATGTTCCAGAGCCTGCTGCCCAGCCCGATGACCCAGAGCCTGCTGCCCAGCTCGATGACCCGGAGCCTGCTGCCCAGCTCTATGACCCGGAGCCTGCTGCCCAGCTCGATGACCCGGAGCCTGCTGCCCAGCTCGATGACCCGGAGCCTGCTGCCCAGCTCGATGACCCGGAGCCTGCTGCCCAGCTCGATGACCCGGAGCCTGCTGCCCAGCTCGATGACCCGGAGCCTGCTGCCCAGCTCGATGACCCGGAGCCTGCTGCCCAGCTCGATGACCCGGAGCCTGCTGCCCAGCTCGATGACCCGGAGCCTGCTGCCCAGCTCGATGACCGGGTGCCTGCTGCCGCCCAGCTCGATGACCGGGTGCCTGCTGCCGCCCAGCTCGATGTCCGGGTGCCTGCTGCCGCCCAGCTCGATGTCCGGGTGCCTGCTGCCGCCCAGCTCGATGTCCGGGTGCCTGCTGCCGCCCAGCTCGATGTCCGGGTGCCTGCTGCCGCCCAGCTCGATGTCCGGGTGCCTGCTGCCGCCCAGCTCGATGTCCGGGTGCCTGCTGCCGCCCAGCTCGATGTCCGGGTGCCTGCTGCCGCCCAGCTCGATGTCCGGGTGCCTGCTGCCGCCCAGCTCGATGTCCGGGTGCCTGCTGCCGTCCAGCCTGATGTCTCGGTGACTGCCCTCCAGCTTGATGAGCCCGCTGCCCAGCTTGAAGTGCCCATGCCTGTTGTGCCACCACCTGTTCTGCCTGTTGTGCCACCATCTGTTGTTCTGCTTAATACCATAGACTATGGACAATTACAACCAATTGGAGCGTCCGGAGGCCGCTCCTTTGAGGGGGGGTACTGTCAGGAAATGTTCCATCCGCTGGTAAGACCTGTTATTTGGCATGCAGTACTGAGGTCCACCAGCAGGTGTCTCCTGGCAGTTTGGAACTGTCAGGAGAGCTTTTCCCTGTTAATAGTATATCATCTTTGGGCCACAGTACTGGCGTCCACCAGCGGATGGATCCTGGCAGTGTGAAGCAGACAGTACCTCCTACAATCAGGTGTCACTTGAGGCCAATCACAGGCCTATAAATACCCGGCAAACATTTACATGTTTGCCTTGACTTCGTCATTGCCTCCTGACCCGCAAGCTATCTGATCCTGTAACCTGTGCCCTGAACCTGTCTCCCTGTCTCGGACCCTATCCTGTCCCACCTGTTACCTTGCATCCCTGCCTGCAGTCTGACCCATCCATCCTCTCCCTGTCCTGTGTTCCTTACCCCATCTGCTGCTCTCCCTGTGTATGACCTTGGCCTGGCTTACGTTTATGTCTCTGGAACATCCCTTGTCCATCTGCTGATCTGCTGTGTATGACCCTGGCCTGGCTATTGTTTATGAACCTGGTATTTCCGATTTATTACACTTATCTGTCTATTGTTATTTGCATATTGGAGTTGGTTGGTTGTATTTATATTATTCACTTTCTTTAATAAATTAATATATTTTCACTTACATACGTTTTGGTGTCCTCTGTCGCAGATCACACGGTTCTGGTCACACCTGCTCATGACAACGGGAGATCAATGGACGCGTTTTGGGGGTGCAACCCCTTCCTCAATAATAAAGTAGCTGAGGAAGGGGTTGCTCCCAGAAAAAAAGTCCCTTGATCAGCCGTGATGGCAGCTAGCACATGTTGACAATCGTAAATTGGTGTGCATCTTCCAAATTTGGCTTTTCCTGGGGTGACTTCACCCAATCTGAACGCAATATCAAACACAGTTCCTAAATACTCATGTCTGATATTGCCTTCAAGTTCTACCAAATGTGAACTTTGTAAGTTCAAGATTTGTGTCTTTCTTGTTGTTTTGAAACATGCCTGTTTTATCTTAAATGGACATTTCTATTTTTGATAATGCCACCACAAAAATTGTTATACAACAAACATGTTGGTTTGTTTTAAAAACCTTTTCTAAATGCACATGTGATTGTGCAGGTATTAAAAAGATTGTTAATCAAGAATGTGTGGATTATTGTCTCAACGCTACACCACTTTTGTGGTGATGTAATTGCTGCTTTCTGTGACAATGGGGGTTATTTCCTAAGGGCAAATCCACTTTGCACTACAAGTGCAGTTTCAGTGCATTTTTAAGTGCACTTGTAGTGCAAAGTGTCTTTGCCTTTAGTAAATAACACCCAACAGTGCTTTGTATAAGGTTACACAATCACGCCATTTTCAGGACTCACCACATTTCGGGCAGGGTCAGCTAAAACAAACACAAGCAGTAAAGGTCACCAACGATTTGCTTAATATTTTTTTATTTGATCAAGGTTTCACAAATTGTCTGGCATATTGATGGCTCCCCTACCCGCAAAGAACTCAAGGTATCTTAGCCGGACATCACGGGCACTCAGGGTGCCAGGACGGACACTTTCAAGCGCCGTCAGGGTTGTTTCGTTTATCATTCTGGCCTTAGGCCCAACTGAGCCAGCATAGTTGGCAGAATGTTGCCGTAAAAAGTTATGTAGAACACAGCATGCCAGGATTATATGATTCAGTTTATACTCCGCCATATGGATGGGTGTAAGAAATAGGCGGAACCGGCTGGCTATGATTCCAAATGTGTTCTCTATCACTCTTCTGGCTCTGGCCAGCCGGTAATTAAAAACCCTCTGGTCCGGGGTGAGGGTCCTCACCGGGAATGGCCGCATAAGGTGGTCCCCCAGCGCAAAGGCTTCATCTGCAATGAAGACGAATGGGAGTTCTTCCACATTCTCTTCTGGAGGTGGCAAGTCCAAGCTGCCATTCTGGAGACACCTGTAAAACTCCGTCTGGGCGATGACTCCACCATCGGACATCCGACCATTCTTCCCCACGTCCACATACAGGAACTCATAATTAGCCGACACCACCGCCAACATCACAATACTATTGAACCCCTTGTAATTATAATAGTATGACCCCGAGTTGGGTGGTGGGACGATGTGGACGTGTTTCCCATCAATTGCCCCTCCGCAGTTAGGAAAGTCCCACCGCTGGGCAAAGTGGGAGGCCACAGTCTGCCATTCCTGTGGCGTGGAAGGAAACTGTTGAGGAAAAAAAATAAAATTAGTCTTTTTGCACCCCCCCCCAGGTAGGGGAGGCCTCTACACCTATCATATTCCCCCTCCCCCCTCTCATGGGCCATTTCTAACATTATGGGGGGGAGCTCTTGGACAGGTAACCCTCTCCACTTCATTGAGATATGAATGCCTAAATAATGGGTATTACTTGGAGCAGCCCCTCCTTAGTTACACTATTGGCAGCCCACTGGACAGATAAGAAGTGTCATTATACAAAGATATAAATACACACTGTACACATTTGAGAACATTTGGACATTCTGCTATTACCTATCAAGATAATAATAGGATACAAAAACTTTAAACAGTACCATTTGAAAGTATACAGGCAGGCCCTTGCACTACATGCTCTGGGGAATTCATCCATACATCTGACCACAAAAAAGGTGGGTATAGTGTGTATGGGTTTGGCAAAGTCACCAGATAGATGATTGAGGATAGATAGAGAATTGGGATCAGCTGACTTAGCAGTTGGGGGGAGGGAGGGTTAAAAATGATTTGGGGACACCACAAAAAAAGCCTCTGGCACTCTGCCTGAATTTAAAACATCAGATTTCAAAACATTTTAGGGGGTGTTTGGGGTAAAGCACTACTATGGAGCTGATAAAATACATTGTTAAGTGACTACATGAGGTGAATATAGGGCCAGGAGAGCATGCTGGGGAGGTAAGTGAAGGCAAATATGTATGAAGGACAAAAAAATAATTACATAAAAATCCAGCATGCATGAGG
This sequence comes from Lithobates septentrionalis, assembly GCA_037952835.1. Classification (NCBI taxonomy): domain Eukaryota; kingdom Metazoa; phylum Chordata; class Amphibia; order Anura; family Ranidae; genus Lithobates; species Lithobates septentrionalis. The sequence continues at coordinate 4,176,765 of JBBDGP010000918.1, read as the reverse complement.
ACAAAGGGGACATTTACAGCATATTCCAATCATGGTATATAGGGAATGAGGAAAGAAATACAATATATTATCAAACATTAAATACAATAAAATGTGATATTAAAGGATAAAAATCTTACCTTCATATACTCCTTCTGCAGGACCTGGATGATTGCAGAACAGGCCTCTGGGATAATGATCCCCAGAGCCTGGGGGGAGATGCCTGTCGAGAACTTCAAGTCCTGCAGGCTTCTCCCTGTCGCCAAGTACCGCAGGGTAGCGACAAGCCTCTGCTCCGGAGTGATGGCTTGCCTCATGCAGGTATCCTGCCTGCTGATATAGGGGGTCAGCGAAGCCAACAAACAGTGAAATACGGGGTCCGTCATCCGGAGAAAGTTCCTGAAATCATCAGGATTATTCTCACGGATCTCACGGAGCAAAGGCATATGACAGAACTGGTCACGCTGGAGCAACCAATTCTTGGTCCATTAACTCCTCCACACCCTGTTCATGGACTGGACTTGTGTCAAGGTCAGGACCCCAACACCAAGCCCCCGCACAGCACGAACTCTACGAGGAGTACGTATACGCAACATGGCTAGAAAAGGGTCGGCTGCTCAGAACAAAGTAACAGAACGCACTGAAGAACAGCAAGGCCTGTGAAGAGGGACCTGAAAAACAGTAACAAACGAACAAGAACACAATGACTAATTAAAGTCAGGCGGAGCTTGCTTGCACGCACTGAAGAGCAGATACAAACCCACAAGCACAAACCGAACCACAGAAAACTATCTGAAAGCCACGAGTCTGAAAAAGCACGAATCGTCTCTCACCAAACTTTTACTAACACGAGATTAGCAAAAGAAGCCCAAAGGGTGCCGCGCTTGGTTCTGAAATGGCCTTTTCTAGTCTCGTCGTACGTGGTTGACGTCACCACGTTCTTGGCGATTGGAATTTCCGACAACTTTGTGCGACCGTGTGTACGCAAAACAAGTTTGCGCCAAAATCCTAGGATTTTGTTGTCGGAATGTCCGATCAATGTCCGACCGTGTGTATGGGGCATAATAGTGTAAACGGGGAATTTGATATGGAAAGTTGGTCTTTGTGATAGTTGTGAGAGCTTTTTTTTTTGAAGGAATTCTCTAATTTTTTTCTGTGTGTGGTTGGATGGTGTTGGTGTCCTTGTTTAAGTTATACAGCGAGCTGTAATAATCGCTAAAAGCATCAGCTATGGCCTGGGGATGGTATACCTTATCATTAGTAGATGGATGTAAAAAAGGGATCCCAGTTTTCTGTCTCTGACCCTTCAGCTTGTGTGCTAATAGTATCCATGCCCTGTTTCTATAAGCGTAGTAGTTTGTTTTCAGTCTCCTGTTTGCTTTTTCAAAATTAGCCAATAGGAGGGATCATAGCTTATGTCTTAAGTTAAACAGTTTTTTTTTCCTTTCAATAGTTTTATTGGTTTTCAATAAGAAGTAGAAAACATTAGTATATTCTGAAATACAGTGTAACATATAACAAGGTACATGAAGAGTAATATATGTGTTCAGTAGATACTGTATGTTTGAAACACAGTTATCTTTGAACAGCATAAGTTATAACAATGCTAGTATTTTGTCATGAGTAACACACACCACCTCCGGACAACCCATATGGGAGCAGACTGTGTGCCAAGGCAGAAAGCGATAGAGCCAGCCTTCTTAACTTCAGTATTTTAACTAAGAATATTCAAAAAGATTCACTGTGTGAGACCATACATGTACAGTAACTAACATGCAGGGCACAAAATGACAAGAATGTGCAGAAAATGCTTAGCTATAAGGAATAGGACCCTTGTCTACATTAGTAACTGACTAACATATTATACAAGAACTCTTTAGGAGGTCAGAGGTCGAGAGAGAGTTCCAGGAATGGTGAGAGGCCTCCCCTACCTGCGGGGGGGGGGGGGGGGTCATTCCTGCTAGGAGATAGATGCTGTACCTCGATCATCTCTAGAGATACCAAAAATCAAAAGGTCAAATCATTTGAAAAAAATGAGAGAAAAGAAGAGTTGAAAGCAAAGAAAAGAGGAGAGAAGAAAAGCTTTCAGGCAACGCAGAGAAAAACAGTCACCAAGGAACAGTAAGTAAGTATTCCAGGGTTCCTATACTTTTTCATATGCTTTGGAGGAGTCCATTAGAATGCTAACCACTTTCTCCTGAACCATTAACCAGGAGATCTTTTGTTTTGCTGCCACATAGGACACCTTTGGCTGTTTCCAGGCATGGGCTATAGTGATTTTAGCACCCATAAAAATAAAATGGATTAGTTTTAATGTATTTTTAGAGCAATTGCCTGCCTTAATGTTAAGCAAGATGATCTCTGGGGTTTTAATTGCCAGGCCAGTGATCTTGTGCAGTAAGCCAAAGATCCTATTCCAAAAACCCCTAATGGGGGGGCATTCCCACCAGGTATGGAAGAGGGATCCCACATGGTCACACCCTCGGAAACATAGTGGGGATGTGCCCGGGAAAATTATGGCCAAACGGACCGGAACTCGATACCATCTTGTAATGATTTTGACACTGACTTCGATCAATGTGATATTTACAATTCCCTTATAAGCTCTTTGGAACAGACCGTAGCAAATGTCTGCCTCCAAGTTGATCTCCACATATCCCTCTCCCAGCTGATTGCATATGGTGGTTTTCCCGAAGTCTCTGCCAGAGCGGCGTATATAAGGGAGATACCTCCCCTCTGGTCCATTATCTGTGAACACCATTGCTTGTATGCTGTGAATCTAGAGGGGTCAGGTTTAGATCTCCATATAGAGAGGAGATGATGTCGTATTTGATGCAATCTAAATCTCTCAGATTGGGGCATTTCTAATTTATTGACGCAATGGGTCACTGTTAATGGGCCCATTGAAGACATAAAGTGCCCAATCCTAAACAGGCCTTTATTTGTCCACCATTAAAAAGCATGGATATCCTGCCCTGGAGGAAATTGGGGATTGTGGAAGAGGTGCGTTAATGGCATAAGTTCGGAGACCAGTGTGGAGGATTTGTGCAGGGAGTCACAGAGGGCCATAGAGTGGCAAAGAGTGGGGGCCAGTATTAGTGGTCTGCTTTTGGGGGGGCGACCAAACTAGGAAATCTATGGTGTGTCTAGGGATCGCCTGTCTCTGCATCTCCACCCAATCTGGTTTCTGCTAGTTGGGCCACCTGATAATACTTCCAAAGAATAGGAACCCCTAATCCTCCCTGATGTCGGCTTCTAAAAAGTACACTTTTGGGGCATCTATATCCTTTAGAACCCCAAATAAAGTAAACTACCTGGGATTTAAATTTTTCAATGTGAGGTTTTTGAAGAGGGATTGGGAGGGAACGAAAGAGATACAATAATCTGGGAAGGAGGGTCATTTTTACAGAATTAACCCTACCCAAACAGGAGATGTCCCCATGTGATCAACTGGTCAAGTTTGTCCCCCAGCTTCTTATAGAGAGGAGGATAATTGACTTTTTTAAAGCTGATCCATTCTGGCTGCCAGGTTGACCCCAGATAGGGGATAGAAGTATCACTCCATGCAAATGGGAAATGTCTCGTAAGTTGTTCAACTAGGGGGTTAGGAATATTGATGTTTAGTGCTATGGATTTATCCATATTGATATGCATACCCGAAATCCTTCCAAACGCTTTAATGAGCTTAAGGACAATAGATGTTCAGGTGAGAGGAGATGTGAGTGTGACAGACCTAGCCGAGAGAGAGACTTTTGGAGGGGGCTGTATGCTAGCCTCTTGCCGATCAATCGGGGGCCCTTGCATTTGGGGGAACGGTGCTCTTTGTGAGCTTTATGCCTGGGGACCCTTGAGGTGGTATTACTGTGGATTCGGGTCCTGGTCCCCCAGGACACACAGACTCTGGGGACCCTGGATTTGCCATATTGGAATAGTGGCTGATTCATAATGCTGGGACAGATACTGTTAGGAGATGCTGATGTAAATTCCAACACCTGTCTGTCTATTGTCTGCTAAAATGTGTATTGTAAATAAGTCTACTATGGGATCTAAGAGTCATTAGATCCCCATTGTTATTTGTGTTAATTAACTCTGCTATTGTGTGAAGAAGAGTCTATGTTGATTGTGATAATGTTGGTTGGATTTTCTGAACTACAAGATGGCCAGTCTGGCCTAATGGTCATGTCTGAGTCATCTAGGCTGTCTAAAGGGATTAGTTAATTAGCTCATGTTAATTAGGTTAATTAGGTTACAGCTGTATTGTTAGAGTAATATGAGAAGGAGGTCTGCACCTCCACTTTTAGTGTATAAAAGCCTGTATTTTGCAATAAAAGAGATTCCTGGTTGAACTTACATACAGCCTGCCTGGTGTTTGTTCTGAGCTACACAACTGTGTTAGAACGGCACATAGCTGAAGTTCTAATCCCGCAGTATTGGATGACCGAACCATCAGACATTGCAATCTGATTCAATAGCAGCAGAGGAGTGTCGGGAGAGTGGAACCGAGCGAGCAAAGGGGCTCGTTACATTGGTTGGCAGCCGTGGGATTTGCTCTCCAGTTACTGGGACACTCCAAACCAGCCTGCAGGAGAGCCAAGCTGAAAGACTTACTTGAGAGCCGTGGAGGGAATGGTGGGATCGTGCTTCCTTGCCGTGAACACATCCAAACCATCACCTGGATCCAAGGTAGCAGGATAGCAGGAGAGGAGAGATACCAGCCACCATGGATGAGGAATTCAGAAGGAGGTTGCGAGAGAAGGAGATACAGCACAGAGGAACAGTATCAGAGCAGGTCCTGCTAGGATGGTTTGATTCTATCCGCTGTGAACTCTGGAAGGAAGCGCTAGCCCGTGAGCAGCGACACCAGGGAAAAGTTCTCCCCTCCATCCATGTGAGGTACTGGTCGCAGTATGAAGTGCGAATGCTGTTTTTAAGGGAACAGCCGAACCAGGAGTGGACAGCCGAGTTAAGCAGGCTGATCCGGGCAGAAATGCGGTTGGACGAGAGCTACAGAGCCCTCCAGTGGTATGTAGCCCAAGTGTGCCCATGGACAGTGGATGACAGCCCCATGGAAGGCTTTGACTACGATGGCCTGGGATTGGTATACTGGAGACTGTCCAGGGACCCTGACTTTGGAAGTGATCGGGAGTGGCGTTTGGAGGAAATAATGGAGCACAGAGAGCGGAGACTGAATGTCTCAGAAGTGCACTGGGCACTGGAAGATTTGGAGTTTCTGGCCGTTCAGGAATGGGAGTTGGAGATCGCCTACAAACAGCTGTTAGACTCTGCTCAGCAGCAGGGTGGTGCTCCCTTTGCCTGGGACTATCATGAAATACCAGTTGACAACTCTGAAATCCTGGCTGAAGAGTTGACAATGTGGCAGAGTAACGGTGTGCTTTGCCAACCTGCTCCCGCAGCTATGGAGGTGGAGGTCTTATGGCGGATGCAGCAAGTGCTGACTGACCTTGATTAAACCTGTTTCTGCATTGGATGATCTTGGATGGAGGAATGTGCCTGTCCAGCAGAATGCCAGAGAATCGGCAGTGGAAAATCTGAAGATTGCCGTCCCCAAACCTGAAGTGCTGACAACAGGGCAGAGCTCTGCTAACCTCTGCCAAGCACTGATAGCATCTTCTGGGTTCCACGGAGAGGAGATGGTGAACCTTTATCCCCAGACACCAGTTGCAGAGACAGGGGATTTGATAGACTTTTCTGCTGAGGAAGAACAACCTGGTGAGCCTCCAGCAGAAGAAGAGCTGTTATTAGGGCCAAACTTCACTGTGCTCTGCCCAGCACTGATAGCATCTTCTGGGTTCAAGGGACAAGAGATGGTGAACCATTATCCCCAGACACCAGTTGCAGAGACAGGGGATTTGATAGACTTTTCTGCTGAGGAAGAACAACCTGGTGAGCCTCCAGCAGAAGAGGAGCCTTTATTAGGGCCAAACTTCACTATGCTCTGCCCAGCACCAACAGAAGTATCTGTGAAGTCACAAGGAACTTCCCCAGCTGAGGCGCTGGCAACCGGACAGAGGGTCCAAGATTTCTGCCCTACACCTGCAGCGGTTCCGGAGGCTCAGGGTGAGAAGAAGGTGGTCACTTCCCAGCAGCAGATCAGGATACAGGGGGAGAAGGGAGAGGAGGTGTTCGTCGTCCCTCCCCAATAGTTAGCCAGAGCAGATGGTGTGGGGTTTCCAGCAGAAGGGCTGGCAACAGGGCCGAGTACTGCTGGACTCTGCCCTCAACTAACAGAGGATGGATGTCCTCTGAAGGTGGATGGGACTTCAGTCTCCACCTGTATACCCCAGGGATGCTGGGCAGTCGGCCCAGATCCCCAACAGCATGACAGAGTGAGCCCAGACACCCTGTCTTCTCTCCAGTGGCAGAAAGGACTCCAGGGAGAAGGGCCAGTCCAGGCCTCTCCCCAGCGGCAGATATGTTCTCTGAGAGAGGCAGAGTTTGGCTGGTTGAGTAATGCTTTGTTTGGAACAATTTGTTTGGGATACTGTGTGGGTACAGGCATTAGAGGACTGGAACTACTGACTAACTTCGGAGTCAACCCATCTGGGGTCTCCTCCTGTGTTAGTCTCCTGCCGAAAGGGGAGAAATGTGACAGACCTAGCCGAGAGAGAGACTTTTGGAGGGGGCTGTATGCTAGCCTCTTGCCGATCGATCGGGGGCCCTTGCATTTTGGGGAATGGTGCTCTTTGTGAGCTGTATGCCTGGGGACCCTTGAGGTGGTATTACTGTGGATTCGGGTCCTGGTCCCCCAGGACACACTGACTCTGGGGACCCTGGATTTGCCATATTGGAATAGTGGCTGATTCATAATGCTGGGACAGATACTGTTAGGAGATGCTGATGTAAATTCCAACACCTGTCTGTCTATTGTCTGCTAAAATGTGTATTGTAAATAAGTCTACTATGGGATCTAAGAGTCATTAGATCCCTGTTGTTATTTGTGTTAATTAACTCTGCTATTGTGTGAAGAAGAGTCTATGTTGATTGTGATAATGTTGATTGGATTTTCTGAACTACAAGATGGCCAGTCTGGCCTAACGGTCATGTCTGTGTCATCTAGGCTGTCTAAAGGGATTAGGTAATTAGCTCATGTTAATTAGGTTAATTAGGGTACAGCTGTATTGTTAGAGTAATATGAGAAGGAGGTCTGCACCTCCACTTTTAGTGTATAAAAACCTGTATTTTGCAATAAAAGAGATTCCTGGTTGAACTTACATACAGCCTGCCTGGTGTTTGTTCTGAGCTACACAACTGTGTTAGAACGGCACATAGCTGAAGTTCTAATCCCGGAGCATTGGATGACCGAACCATCAGACGTTGCAATCTGATTCAATAGCAGCAGAGGAGTGTCGGGAGAGTGGAACCGAGCTAGCAAAGGGGCTCGTTACAGTGAGAAAAGGCAAAAGATCATCTGCGAAAAGAGCACATTTGTGTGAGCCTTGACCACACCGAACTCCACAGATATCTGGGTTATTCCTGATGGCCAGGGCCAGAGTTTCAATAGCGATGGCAAAAATTATGGGGGATAAAGGGCATCCTGGTTTTGTCCATTTATGGATTGGAAAGGGATCTGAGTAATTACCTTGTAATTTTACCTGCGCGCTTGGGTTTGAGTTTAGTGCCCTTAGGACCCATATAAAATGCGGACCAAACCCCCATCTGTCTAGAACCTCAAATAGTTAAGGCCATTCTACCATATCTAAAGCTTTTTGTAGGTCAACTGAAAGCAGAAACCCTTCCTGATGGTCACCCCCATTCCAGTTAGCTCGTAAAAGGGATATGATATCCACCGCTCTGTGTATTTGATCTGGCCCCTGTCTTCCTGGGATGAAGCCCAACTGGTCTTTATGGATATAGCCACTTATAAAGGCCGACAGTCTGTTGGCCGTGATTTTGGTTAGGATTTTAAGATCATTGTTGATCAATGATATGGGTCTATAGTTACCAACCTTCGAGTTGTGTTTGCCTGGTTTAGGAATAACAGAAATGTAGGCTGTGTTAGCTTCATTTGCCATTGTGGTACCCTCCTGAAGGGAATTGAAGAAAAGACTCATATATGGGGTGAGCGTGGATGTGGAAGATTTGTAATTGCATGGGGAGAACCCTGCCCTATAAAGTTTAGTATATAAGTCTTGGAAAATTGCCATGATCCTTTGGGGTTCTGCGTAAGTGATCCTGTAGTGTCCAGTAATTTTGGAAAAGTAAATGTACGTGGGCAGGGTGTCAGCCCGGTAGCCAGACTAGGTCCTATCTTATTCTTGTGTAGGTAGAAGCATGCACTGGACCACCTTTTTTCAGCCTGGGTGGTCAGGGCCAGGTTGAGGGCTAAGTGACTGGACTCCAGAGAGCACGAGATTTGGGGTTGGGGTTACTTCTGTGATCCTTGGACAATTTGGGGAATTCCCTTTCTAACTTGCATATGTCAGCCTGCAATTCCTGCTTGAGTTTGGTGGCCATTTGAATGATCTTTCCCCAAATGACTGCCTTGTGGGCAGTCTATAGACTAGACAGTAGTCACCTATATCTTCATCTAATAGTGAGCTTTGGACAGGATGACTTAAAAAGGATTCATTTAGGTGCCAACGGAAAATGCTTTTTCATCCAGGCGGTTTATTAAGGACCATGAATACCCACGAGTGGTCTGACAATGGAGAGTCCCTAATAAATGACTTTGTAACCAGTGGGATGGCAGGGGCAAAAATAAAGATGTGGTCTATCCTAGCAAATGTTTGGTGTGGTGCAGAAAAATTTGTGTAATCCCTGGAGGTTAGGTTACATTCCCTCCAAATTTCCACTAATCCCGAGAGTGTAGAAGCTTAGCTATTTTTTAACTCTGCCAGGGAGGGCGCAGAAGATGGGAGCCACCTCATCCTGCTTTATCCAGCATGTGATCCAGTGCTACATTCGAATCCTCTCCCATGATAATCGTGCCCATTAAGTGGGGGAGAGAGTGTCCATCATGGAGGCAAAGAATTGGGCCTGACCTCTGTTAGGAGCATAATAGAAAATGAGGTTATAGGAGGCCCCTTCCAGGGAACCCAATAGTAGACTGTATCTACCCCCGGGATCCCTGATTTCTTGTGAGGGAGAGAAGGTAACTCTTTTGGAGAAGAAAATTCCCACCCCTTTGGTTTTATCCTCTGCATTTGCCAAATAAAATTGTGGGAATTTAGAGTGTAAAATTAAGAGTTGAACTGCTTAGGGAAGTGTGTCTCTTGAAGTAGGAGCACCTCTATCTGCTGCCAGTGGGAATATTGAAAATATTTATGTCTTTTTAGGGGGGAATTTAGGCCCTGAACATTGTGGGAAGCTATACGGATTGGCTGGGTAATTTCGTTACTCATAGCCATGGACCGGAAAGGGCATCACACTCATATTTAGGAAGAGACCTACCTTCAACCGCACGCAATTCCTCTTGATTTGCTGGGTCCCAATCGAGGTTAAGACCACACCCCCGAGCTGCATGCTATCCTGTCTTCTCCAGTACCTGAAGGAAAAGAAAATGAGAATAAGGAATAAGGAAAGAAGAGGCAGAGCTCCAGAGAAAGAGGGGGCATGCTGAGAACATGGGGGAGCCTCCCATGAATCTCCCCAGGCCCCCGGGAATGAGAGTGGGCCAGCCCGCTCTCAATTCACATAATAGGATAACCATATGCTGGCCTGGCAGACTTACATCTGCCTCCCCGAGAGAGAAACTCTCCAGTGAAGAGGCAGAGGGAGGAGCACTACAACCGCCCTGACCCACCAGCACCCATTTAAGCTATACTTATAGATAAAGAGCCTTAATTATGTGAAAAAAAAACAGCCAACGGGCAATGGGGAAAATCCCCCCCTTCAAAAAGGTTACAAACTTTTAAAGGAAATTATACATCACCCCACCCTAACATCCTAACATCCCTACCTAATTACCTTCCCCAGGAGTCCGGGGGGTGGAGGGCCACCCTTACTTGGGCACCCCTCCTTAACCCCCAGCTCCCCTCATTGGGTGTCCCATAAGCTAATAACAAAGCTAGAAACATATGAGGTCATGAGGGTTTTGAGAACACCACATGTAAACACCCCCAACAACGATCGTATAAACAGTGGTTGGTATCCAAGAGAACCTATGCAGAAGCCTCTTCCTGGGCTCCCGGTCACAAATTCAGCCTAGTTTGCAAATAATTGTCCACTATCATAAAACCTTTGTGTATAGTTCGACCCTGGGTCTCAGGTCAGAAAACCGGAAATTAAGACAGAATAAAAAAGGGTGAAAAATGTATAATTTTGATATTTGTCCCCAAACTTATAAGGCCTCTGAAAGAGCCGTGAGGCCCAGAGGAACAATCGATCAGTCAATTGAAGTGATACAATTACTGGATCGGAATCCAAAGTAGAAATATTAACCAGAGGAAATCCCCCCTACTCCCCTGGGTGTCAAGTCCTTGAATTTCTTCTTCTGTTTTTGCCCGATCTGTTGATTTGGACTTGACGGAGGAGGATGCTTGGTGGAACTTGCATTCCTGTGGTGCGAGGTTGATTGCGGTTCTTGAGTTATCAGTCCCAACTGTAGTAGGAGGCGTTCCCCCTTTTGAAGTGAGAAGAATCCATGTGTTTTATTCTTGAAGATGAGAGACAAACGTAATGCAGCAATTTGAGCGCACGTCTCTTCTGGATGGTGTAAGGGGACAGATCTGCAAATATTTGGACCAGGTGACCTTGGATGGTCAGTTGGTCCGCTTCTCTCGATACTCGCATAATTTCTATGGGGTGCGTGGAGTCTGGTGTGCAGAGAGCCTCAAATGCTGAGACCGCCCGGGGAGACACCCATATATACGCCAGCGCGGAACAGCCCACCATTGTCACGCTGTGTAGCAGAATTGGAGGAGGGACATAGCAGTGTCCAGGCACTCCTGTAACTGTATGTGATCTGTGTTTTGATTGGTTCTGGATACTGTCTGTTCCACTTTATTTTCTATGGCCTCTTTTCTGGAGCCCAGGATTTGAAGGTCTGCTTGTATTATTGTGTTAATTTGGGAAACTGTCTGTGCTAACCCCCTGGATAGCATCTGAGAAAGGGTTTATCATGGGGGATAAATCCACAGGGGGAGCTGGAGGTGGTTCTCTCTATGAGAGATACGGTGGAGGCAGGGGACAGAGCACTTGGGAGAGAACGCACTGGCTGGATGCAGCTCTGGGAAGCCATCTGTGGGTTTCCATCTGTGCCTTCCTCCATGTCCTCTTCCCTGTCTGTTGAAGCGTGCTGAGTAACGAGTGCCATCTTAGAATTCCCGGATTGAGGAGTTGAATCCTGGTTGACGGGGTGGGGTAATCCTGGGAGTATAAGCTAGTGGTGGGGCCAAATGCGCTCGTGTCGGCTGAGCCGGGACGGGATGGAGTTCTGAGATTACGCGGCATGCGCTTGTCAAGTTAAACAGTTTTTGGGAGAGGGCGGATGATGGATTGTTTTTATTTCGGTTGTCAAGAATGTTGATTTCTGTCAGAATTTAGTCTACTTGTTTATACCGCTGCCTCTTTGCCCTTGTGCCTAGTTTAATAAAAGACCTCTAATAAAAGCCTTGTGGGCATTCCATAATATAAAGGGGTCACTCACGGAGGAATCATTCAACTCATAAAATTCTACTAGGTGCTTTTCTAATTCGGCCTTGGTGTCTGCTTGTTGCAACAGTCTGGAGTAAACTCTCCAAATAGGGGTATTTTGGAAAGATGAAGAGTCTTGGATGGTTAGTAAGATTGAAGCATGGTCAGACCACAAGATGGAGTTAATAGATGTGGCAGTAGTTTTTGCTAGTAACCACTAGGGATGAGCTGAACACCCCCCGGTTCGGTTCGAACCAGAACCTGTGAACGGACCGAAAATTTGCACGAACGTTAGAACCCCTTAACGTCTATGGGACTCGAACGTTCAAAATCAAAAGTGCTCATTTTAAAGGCTAATTTGCATGGTATTGTCCTAAAAAGGGTTTGGGGACCCGGGTCCTGCCTCAGGGGACATGTATCAATGCAAAAAAAACTTTTAAAAACGGCCGTTTTTTCGAGAGCAGTGATCTTAATGATGCTTAAAGTAAAAAAAAAAAGTGAAATATTCCTTTAAATATCGTACCTGGGGGTTGTCTATAGTATGCCTCTAAAGTGGCGCGTGTTTCCCGTGCTTAGAACAGTCCCTGCACAAAATGTCATTTTTAAAGGAAAAAAAGTCATTTAAAACTGCTTGCGGCTTTAATGTAATGTTGGGTCCTGGCAATATGGATGAAAATCAGTGAAACAAATGGCATGGGTACCCCCCAGTCCATTACCAGGCCCTTTGGGTCTTGTATGGATATTAAGGGGAACCCCGCACCCAAATTAAAAAAGGAAACAGCAGTATACAGGCTCTGTACTCTGAACAGCAGTATACAGGTGGTGCAAACAAGACAGGGACTGTAGGTTTGTTGTTAAGTAGAATCTGTTTGTAATTTTGAACTGATACAGTTTTAACGTGTTTTGCTCCAGCCAAAAAATCTATTTTAAGCTTTTTGGAAAATATAGGGAAGGGTTATCACCCCTGTGACATTTGTTTTGCTGTGTGTGCTCCTCTTCAGAAGATTTCACCTCACTTTTTTTCCCAATGACAAATGTTTTTTAAAAATTTGGTTTTTTTTGTGAAACAAGGATTGGTGATAAAGCATCAGTGGAAAGGAGAAATGTTTTTCCCATATTAATTCTTACAGGAGAGAATTTCCCTTCCTTGAGGTAGATTTCATCTCACTTCCTGTTGTCTCCTTCAGTTTGCAAGTAGGAGTCGTTTGTAAGTTGGATGTTTGAAAGTAGGGGCCTGCCCTATATACTCAGCAGAAATTTGGGCCTTAGGTGTTGTTGTGGCCACAACACTGTAAGCCCTCACAGGGCCCTGCTGTGAAATATTAGATCAAGAATTGTAATTAAATGCCCCCGTTGAACAGGGGCAGAAAAATTGGGCCTTTGGTGGTGGTGCTGGTGCCACAACACTGTAAGTCCTCACTCGCTCTTTGCGGGCGCAGAAACGGGCCCTGCTGTGAAATATTAGATCAAGAATTGTAATTACATGCCCCTGGTGAACAGGGGCAGAAAAATTGGGCCTTTGGTGGTGGTGGTGCTGGTGCCACAACAGTGTAAGTCCTCACTCGCTCTTGGTGGGCGCAGAAACGGGCCCTGCTGTGAAATATTAGATCAAGAATTGTAATTACATGCCCCTGTTGAACAGGGGCTGAAAAACTGGGCCTTATGCACTGGTGCTGGTGCCACAACACTGCAAACCCTCACAGATACTCTAGTTGGAACGCTGGAATGAGCCCTGCTGCAAAGTATTGCATCAAAAATTGTAATTGCACACCCTGTTAAACAGGGGCTGAAAAATTGGGCTTTAGGCACTGGTGCTGGTGCCACAACACTGCAACCCCTCACAGATACTCTAGTTGGAACGCTGGAATGAGCCCTGCTGCAAAGTATTGCATCAAAAATTGTAATTGCACACCCTGTTAAACAGGGGCTGCAAAATTGGGCTTTAGGCACTGGTGCTGGTGCCACAACACTGCAACCCCTCACAGATACTCTAGTTGGAATGCAGGAATGAGCCCTGCTGCAAAGTATTGCATCAAAAATTGTAATTACACACCCCTGTTAAACAGGGGCTGAAAAATTGGGCCTTAGGCACTGGTGGTGGCGCCCGGAACCAAAAATGTTCTTACAAGCTATCAGCGTGATCATTGAGGAGGAAGAGGATAATTACTCAGGATAGTCACTCAGCATTAGCATAGGCAGTCTTTGAAGGGATCTGAGATTTCAAAAAAAATTATTCTGTTACATCAGCATCAGGTGCTTGGTAGCTGGTGGTGATCCAAGACTGATTCATTTTTATGAAGGTCAGTCGATCGACCGAGTCGGTGGACAGTCGCACCCTGTGATCGGTTACAAAGCCTCCAGCAGCACTGAATGTGCGTTTCCGAAAGAACGCTGGATGCAGGACAGGCCAGTAGCTCAATTGCATACTGTGCAAGCTCTGGCCAGTGATCCATCCTCAAGACCCAGTAACCCAGAGGATTTTCGGTGTGAAAGGTGTCTAAGTCAGATCTTGCCCATAGGTATTCCTGCACCATGTAAAACAGACGCTGACGATGGTTGCTGGAACCGATCATACCTTGGGGCTGCGGATTAAAAAATTGTTTGAACGCATCGGTCAGACGGCCACCATCTCCACCGCTCCTTCTTTGACTGACCGAAGCCTCAGCAACACGTTGTCCAGAAACAGGAGTTTGTAACCTCCCAGTCTCTGGGAACACGTTGCACAGACCTTTCTGCAAGGCCTCCCGAAGATGTTTCATCCTCTGCTCCCTCTGCGACAGCAAGATAAGGTCCGCAACCTTACCCTTGTAACGTGAATCAAGGAGGGTTGCCAGCCAGTATTGGTCCTTCTCCTTGATACCACGCAGGCTTTGCAGGATCAGGGAGGCCATGCAGCGTAGGTTTGCTGAGGCATTCGGTCCAGAGTCCTCTGGGTCACTAAGGATGACATGGTCCGCAGCCACCTCCTCCCAGCCACGTACAAGTCCATGTGTTTCTTGGGACTGATCCCTTAAAGACTGCTGCTGATGCTGAGTGCCAGGCTCCACTCCATACTGACGCAATCCTCCTCCTCCTCCTCCTCGCCCTCTTCCTGTGTGATCGGCGGGCATGCAGGATCACTGTCTGGATAAAGGGGGCCTTAAGAGCTAAGGAAGTCCTCCTCTTCCTGCCTCTGTTCTGCCTCAAGTGCCCTGTCCATTATTCCATGCAGCATGTGCTCCAACAGGTGGACAAGGGGGACAGTGTCACTGATGCATGCACTGTCACTGCTCACGATACTCGTGGCCTCCTCAAATGGTGAAAGGACAGTGCATGCATCCCTGAACATGGCCCACTGGCGTGGGGAAAAAAACAAGCTCCCCTGACCCTGTCCTGGTGCCATAGTCGCACAGGTACTCATTGATGGCCCTCTGCTGCGTGTGCAGCCGCTGCAGCATGGCCAACACTGAGTTCCACCTGGTGGGCATGTCACAGATTAGGCGGTTCTTGGGCAACTTAAACTCCTTTTGGAGGTCCGCCAGCCGAGCACTGGCATTATATGACCGGCAGGAATGCACACAGACTTTCCTGGCCTGCCTCAGGACATCCTGTAAGCCCGGGTACCTGCCCAAGAACCGCTGCACCACCAAGTTAAGGACGTGAACCAAACAGGGCACATGGGTCATTTGTCCCTGTCGGAGGGCAGAGAGGAGGTTGGTGCCATTGTCGCAAACCACCATTCCTGCCTTAATTTGGCGTGGCATAAACCAACTCTGAACCTGCCCCTGCAGAGCTGACAGAACCTCTGCCCCAGTGTGGCTCCTGTCCCCCAAGCACACCAGCTCAAGCACCGCATGGCATCTTTTGGCCTGTGTACTTGCGTAGCCCCTTGAATGTCTACGGAGCACCGCTGGTTCCGAGGACAAGCACAGGAAGAGGCCATAGAGGAAGAAGAAGAGGAGGGGTGGAGGAGAGAGGTGTGTCACAATCATTAGTAGTGGCATTTTGGAGGCGTGGTGGCGGAACAACCTCCAACACTACTGCACCTTGTCCCTGCATCCTTCCCAGCTGCCAGCAGAGTCACCCAATGCACGGTGAAACTTAGGTAACATCCCTGTCCATGCATGCTGGACCATGAGTCAGTGGTAATATGCACCTTACCGCTGACCGCCCTGTCCAGCGAGGCATGGACATTGCCTTCCACATGCCGGTAGAGAGCCGGAATCGCCTTCCGTGAGAAAAAGTGGCGTTTGAGTACCTGCCACTGAGGAACCGCACATTCCACAAACTCACCGAAGGGGGCAGAGTCTACCAACTGAAAAAGCAGCAGTTGAAGTGCTAGCAATTTTGCCAAGCTAGCATTCAACCACTGGGCATGTGGATGGCTGGGAGCAAACTTCTTTCGGCGGTGCAGCAGCTGGGGCAGGGAAATTCGCCTGGTACAATCTGACATCGGTGTACCAAAAGCAGATTGCCCACAAGTACTTGACTGTGACACACCTAATTCTACACCTTCATTCCTCTCAGTGCAGGTCTCAGAGAGGACTGAAGGTCTAGTGGGGTTGAAAATCTCAGCTGATGAGGAGCAAGGAGAGGTCCTCTTTGTTCTTTGGTGTGGGTCTTTTAGATACGCTTGCCAATGAACTGCATGGCAGGTCAACATATGTCTGGTCAAGCATGTGGTACCCAAGCGGGAGATGTTTTGGCTACGCGAGATAAGCTTGAGACATATGTTGCAAATAGCAGCGGTGCGATCTGATGCACTCGTCTCAAAAAAGGCCCACACCAATGAACTTTTTGAATAACGTGCAGAGACTGCAGCGCCCTGCACATGTGGAGCTTTGGGGTGTGATGCAGTCAGTGTGCTGCCCTTAGGCTGGCCCCTGGAGGGCATCCTGCCTCGTTGGTGATGTGCCTCCTCCTCCTCCTCTCTCCTATCAGGCACCCACGTTGAGTCAGTGACCTCATCATCCCCTCCCTCCTCATCACTGGAGCAAACCTGGCAGTATGCTGCAGCAGGGGGAGCATGACTGCCAGATTGCTGTCCTTCTTGGGCACCCCCTCTGTCCGTGCTCACGTTACTGCCTTCATCTAGCTCAGTATCATCATCAGAGCCTTCCAAACGCAGGGCATCCTGGAGCATGTACCCAACACTGTGGTCAAACAGTGCGAGGGACTCCTCAGGAGGACATGGTGGGGCTAGGGAAGGAGTCACTGATGCCATTGAGCCGAGGGAAGAGGCCGCGTTGGCATCTGCTTTACCAGACAAAGTACCCTGAGCATGGGTGAGAGAGGATGAGGAGGATGAGGACGGCTTGGTCATCCACTCGACCAAGTCTTCTGCATGTTGTGGCTTAACACAGCCAGCTGCCGAAAAGAAGGCCAATCGTGTCCCACGGCCACGTGCTGATGAGGATGCACCATCTCCACGACCAGCACTGTTGCCTCTAGACACAGAGCCTGCTTGCCCTCTTCTATTGGCTTGTGATTGACTGCCTCTCCTTGTTGGCCTTCCAGACATACTAATGGCCTGTAGCTGCACTAAGCTGGGGGGATATATATATATATATATATATATATATATATATATATATATATATATATATATATACTGATACTGCAGCTAGCAAAATCAACTGCCTGCCTGTAGTATGAGAACACCACCAACCTTCTACAGGTAGCTTTAGGTGAACACTGTGCAGAGCTCGCCAAAAAATAACTTGTAGCTTATTTAGCTGCCTGCGGTAGTGATAGGATCAGGAAAACACCACCAACCTTCTACAGGTAGCTTTAGGTGAACACTGTGCAGAGCTCGCACTACACTAACTTGTAGCTTATTTAGTTGCCTGCGGTAGTGATAGGATCAGGAAAACACCACCAACCTTCTACAGATAGCTTTAGGTGAACACTGTGCAGAGCTCACACTACACTAACTTGTAGCTTATTTAGCTGCCTGCGGTAGTGATAGGATCAGGAAAACACCCACAACCTTCTACAGGTAGCTTTAGGTGAACACTGTGCAGAGCTCGCACTACACTAACTTGTAGCTTATTTAGCTGCCTGTGGTAGTGATAGGATCAGGAAAACATCACCAACCTTCTACAGGTAGCTTTAGGTGAACACTGTGCAGAGCTCGCCAAAAAATAACTTGTAGCTTATTTAGCTGCCTGCGGGAGTGATAAGATCAGGAAAACACCACCAACCTTCTACAGGTAGCTTTAGGTGAACACTGTGCAGAGGTCTCACTACACTAACTTGTAGTTTTAGCTGAACACTGTGAGGAGGACGCACTACACTAACTTGTAGTTTAAGCTGAACACTGTGAGGAGGACACACTACCCTAACTTGTAGCTTTAGCTGAACACTGTGCAGAGGTTGCACTACACTAACTTGTATTTTTAGCTGAACACTGTCAGGAGGACGCACTACCCTAACTTGTAGCTTTAGCTGAACACTGTGCAGAGGTCACACTACACTAACTTGTAGTTTTAGCTGAACACTGTGAGGAGGACGCACTACACCAACTTGTAGCTTTAGCTGAACACTTTTAGGAGGACACACTACACCAACTTGTAGCTTTAGCTGAACACTGTGAGGATGATGCACTACACTAACTTGTAGCTTTAGCTGAACACTGTGCAGAGGTCGCACTACACTAACTTGTAGTTTTAGCTGAACACTGTTAGGAGGACATACTACACCAACTTGTAGCTTTAGCTGAACACTGTGAGGAGGACACACTACCCTAACTTGTAGCTTTAGCTGAACACTGTGAGGAGGACGCACTACACTAACTTGTAGCTTTAGCTGAACACTGTGAGGAGGACGCACTACACTAACTTGTAGCTTTAGCTGAACACTGTGCAGAGCTCGCCAAAAAATAACTTGTAGCTTATTTAGCTGCCTGCGGTAGTGATAGGATCAGGAAAACACCACCAACCTTCTACAGGTAGCTTTAGGTGAACACTGTGCAGAGCTCGCACTACACTAACTTGTAGCTTATTTAGTTGCCTGCGGTAGTGATAGGATCAGGAAAACACCACCAACCTTCTACAGATAGCTTTAGGTGAACACTGTGCAGAGCTCACACTACACTAACTTGTAGCTTATTTAGCTGCCTGCGGTAGTGATAGGATCAGGAAAACACCCACAACCTTCTACAGGTAGCTTTAGGTGAACACTGTGCAGAGCTCGCACTACACTAACTTGTAGCTTATTTAGCTGCCTGTGGTAGTGATAGGATCAGGAAAACATCACCAACCTTCTACAGGTAGCTTTAGGTGAACACTGTGCAGAGCTCGCCAAAAAATAACTTGTAGCTTATTTAGCTGCCTGCGGGAGTGATAAGATCAGGAAAACACCACCAACCTTCTACAGGTAGCTTTAGGTGAACACTGTGCAGAGGTCTCACTACACTAACTTGTAGTTTTAGCTGAACACTGTGAGGAGGACGCACTACACTAACTTGTAGTTTAAGCTGAACACTGTGAGGAGGACACACTACCCTAACTTGTAGCTTTAGCTGAACACTGTGCAGAGGTTGCACTACACTAACTTGTATTTTTAGCTGAACACTGTCAGGAGGACGCACTACCCTAACTTGTAGCTTTAGCTGAACACTGTGCAGAGGTCACACTACACTAACTTGTAGTTTTAGCTGAACACTGTGAGGAGGACGCACTACACCAACTTGTAGCTTTAGCTGAACACTTTTAGGAGGACACACTACACCAACTTGTAGCTTTAGCTGAACACTGTGAGGATGATGCACTACACTAACTTGTAGCTTTAGCTGAACACTGTGCAGAGGTCGCACTACACTAACTTGTAGTTTTAGCTGAACACTGTTAGGAGGACATACTACACCAACTTGTAGCTTTAGCTGAACACTGTGAGGAGGACACACTACCCTAACTTGTAGCTTTAGCTGAACACTGTGAGGAGGACGCACTACACTAACTTGTAGCTTTAGCTGAACACTGTGAGGAGGACGCACTACACTAACTTGTAGCTTTAGCTGAACACTGTGCAGAGGTCTCACTACACTAACTTGTAGTTTTAGCTGAACACTGTGAGGAGGACGCACTACACCAACTTGTAGCTTTAGCTGAACACTGTGAGGAGGACGCACTCCCCTAACATGTAGCTTTAGCTGAACACTGTTCAGAGGACGCACTACACTAACTTGTAGTTTTAGCTGAACACTGTGCAGAGGTCACATTAAACTAACTTGTAGCTTTAACTGAACACTGTGAGGAGGACGCACTACACTAACTGTAAATAGTCTAGCTGCCTGACTGTGGTACTAATAGGATCAAAAGAACAACAGCAATTTTCTTCAGGTAGCTGTAAATACTGTAACAAGACAAGCCTGCCTGTCAGTAGGAAGATAACAGAAACGGATCTAGCTAAACTGAATACAGTATATATATATATATATATATATATATATATATATATATATATATATATATATATATATATATATATATATATATATATATATATATATATACAACACCTGGGATGCATATATATACACAATACACTGTAAGTGCAGCTAACTCACTGACTGACCTGCCTAATCTAGCTAACTCAAATGAAATGACTCTCTCTCTCTAAGCATGTCGGAACACACTACACAGGGCCGCCGTGCAGGCGGCCTTATATAGTGTGGGGTGTGTTCTAAACCCCCTGAGCAATAATTGGCCAAAGCCACCCTGGCTTTGGCCAATTACAGCTCTCTACCGACTGCGCTGTGATTGGCCAAGCATGCGGGTCATAGTGCATGCTTGACCAATCATCAGCCAGCAATGCACTGCGATGCCGCAGTGAATTATGGGCCGTGACGCGCCACACGAATTTGGCGCGAACGGCCCATATCGTTCGCAATTCGGCGAACGGGCGAACAGACGATGTTCGAGTCGAACATGGGTTCGACTCGAACACGAAGCTCATCCCTAGTAACCACTTGTCAAGAAGGAATAGATCGATGCATGTGTAAGAACAATGGGGATTTGAAAAGAAAGTGAAATCTCTCTCATTTGCATGGAAACAGCATCAAAGAGGTCTTGATTATGCATGTGATGATGGGGAGAAGGAGTGTTACATCCACGGGGTGATGAGGAGTCCGTAGACGGATCCGGATTAGTGTTAAAGTCCCCACACAGGAATAGTCCCTCTTGTTAGTGTTTGTGTATGATTTTCAATAATTTGATAAAGAAGCGTACTTGGTTTGTATGGAACATAAATGTTAACTAACGTAAGTTTTGTCGATTTGATGCCACAGAGTAGTATCAAATATCTACCTTGGGGGTCTTTAATTTCTTTGTGGAGGGTAAAGTTCACTGTGTCCTTTATGGCTGTCAGAACTCGTGAACACGTGAGGGAAACTCCTGTGTGTGCATCTGGGTGGTGATTTTCTGCAAAAGTGCATCTCCTGAGTGCATAGTACATTACAATTAAAATTTAGAGCTTCTTGCCAAAGGGATTTGTGCTTGACTGGGTGGTTAAGGCCATTTGAATGGATGGACAAGAAAGTTAACCCCATATTTTGAAGGTAAGGAGTGTAGTGTGAAGTAGTAGCTTATTATTACTCACTGTGGAAGTTGATTGCCCCCTAGTGATGGCACACTCGGATGTGGCCATACCTCTGTGATTTCCAGTGTGGATGGGAATGAGAGAGATTCCAAGGTGGTACATTCATTGCGAGGAAAGAGACTGTGCTCAAAAAAAATTAAACAAAAACAGAATAAACAGTCAGACAAAGAATCGTTTAACAAAGACATCAATCAGCAACTGAAGATTGATAGCACAAAAAGGGTGTAATACCCGTATTGTGTGGGAAAAAAATTACATAAATATGTGTCACCAGGCGCAAAAATCAATATGTGTGTTAATCAAAAATCCAATTCTCTCATTTTTTATCCTTTAAAGTAATACCCGTATGCAGCAACTACTGCTCAAGCTGTATGGGGGTTTAGTGAACTAAAGTTAATTCTCCTCTGTAAAGGATGACCTGAGATTTAGGGATTCCTCTTATCCTCAGGTTATTCGTTCTGGACCTGTCTTCGATATCTGCTATCTTAGCTTTGACCCACTCCATTTCCTCATCCTTCCCCTCCACATCATCCACAAGATCATTGATGGTAGTGGCAAACTCCCCCATCTTATGTTCTATGTGGTCCACTCTGGTTTCAACATGTTTCAGCTCTTTGTTAAATTTATGCATATGACACCAAGTCTCCCTGTAGTGATTTTCTAAGAGATATCAGCATATCCTTTATAACAGTATCTAATACTGGTTGGTTAGAAGTCGGGAATTCCTCAATAGAGTCAGGCAATTCCTTGTGTCTTCCCCAGAATCATGCTCCTTGAGGTGCTTATCCAGTTTAAATCTGGATTTCTCTGGGCTGCAGAGAGAGGTGTGGATTTACCTGAAGCAGAGCTGTGTGGAGAACTGCTTGCTGGTACTTGTACTCCCTGATGTGAGATCCGTGTATTCTCTCTGGAAGCTGTGGTTGCAGGGCCACTGGCACCATCTTGCTTGCTCCCATGCTGCTGCTGAGGAAAGAAGGCAATAAGTTTCTGAGGCTTTTTTGCCTGCTTCCTTCTCCTGGTCATGATCGCGGGTGCTGCTGGTGTCAGGCTTCTGATCCGTAGGTGGTAGGTGAGTAGATTTAGCCCCTGGAACGGTGATTTAAGCCGTTTCATTCTCTGTGCTGCTGGAGCTACACTATCATGCGGCCATCACACTCGGCGGCTAGCTCTGCCCCCCCAGGCAATTTTTTTTAAAGAAAGAACTATTTCATTTTCCATCAATCTACATTTTTGCATCCATTTTTTTCGTAGTCATTGCAGAGACCAATCAGAGGTGACAAACGTATAAATAAAAAATCTTTCTTGTCTAAAAATGGACATTAAATGAACAAATATAAACGGAAGGCATCCATTTACATCTGTTCTGTTTTAATGGATGTGGACGTTGGCTGTTCCATTTAAAAAACAGACCTGAACGTACATGGTTGTAGGTGGATGTAAATGCATGATCATCCGTTTACACCCACCCACCCATAGACATATACTGTATTGTGGTTCAGTCTGGATCCATCTGAAAAACTGACAGATGGATCTAGACTGAACACCCGTTTGAAAGGGGCCTAAGGGATAATACCCCTCTAATCTGATAAAAAGCTACTGTATTTGGCTGATTCCGCAGTATCATTGACTATTGGTAATAGACAGTTTTGGGAAGTTTTCAAGATTTAATGTTAATTGGAATAAATACAATAAGGAATACAATATATTCTTCTTGGATCCCCAGGCCACAATTATCATTAATTCCACACTCCCTCTAAACATTGTTTTTGTGTAAGCACTCATATGCAGCAATGATCAGTCTCTTATATAGAAAGGGATCTTGGCCCATAAATGGCTTTTCTATAATACTGTTGTAATTGAAAATCCTTAACAAGATCCAAAAAATATTTGGTGTTTTTCCGATATCTATGTCTCCAAATTATCTTCTATGGAACAATCCCTGTCTCCCATGATTTTATAACCTGGATTCTTTATTTATTTTTTTTGTTGTGCTGTGTGAATGGGGATATGTAACAAATATACAGTAGGTGTCATCCAGATTTGACTGAAATGGTGGAAATACACTTTAGGCATGCACACCAACTCTTTTGGGGATTTCACTTAAAGAACTCAAAAATAAATTTAACATACCCACTTCCTATTTTTTTTGCATATTTACAGCTCAGACACCTCACTGCTGCACAATTTGCATGGTTTACACGGAGTCATTTTAAAAACACCCCAAATAATATGTCTCCTAGACTGAAATTATCATGTAAAACTAATATACTGACAATACTCTTCTCTATTCCATCTGGCTATGTCCAGAATAAAGAAAGTTTAACCACTTGCCGATCGCTGCACGATGATATAAGTCGATAGAATGGCACAGGCAGGCATATGGGCGTACCCGTACGTCCCTGCCTCCCAGTGGGCAGGGGACACGATCGGGCCCCCCGGTGCCTGCAGCAGTCAGCTTGATTCCAGTAGTGATCTGTGCTGAGGGGAACGCCACTGATTTATGGCCACCCCCTCGCGATCACTCCTGAAGAATGGGCTTCTTCCTCTGCCTTATGAACTGTAAACACAGGTCAGAGGAAGTGATGTCATCTCTCCTCATGCTTCCTTTTTCGTTCGGGAGCCGTGGAGAGAGGACGCAAAAAGTGAGTTGCACCAACAGACCACTAACACCAGTACACATAGGCACACAAATCAGCCCCCAATCACTCCCCGAGCACCCCCTGCACCCCCAGTCACAGTGTCACTTGTGACTGTAAAAAGTGTTAGGGCAGTTAGTGGTAGGCCCCTTTAGGTCTAGGGTACTCCCCTAAACCCCTAGTAAAGTTTTAACCCCTTGATCACACCCCAATTAACCCTTTCACCCCCTGTTGCCAGTGTCACTAAGCAATCTTTTTTCTGATCGCTGTATTAGTGTCACGGCTGACGCTAGGTAGCCAGTTAGTTATTTAGGTTCACTGTCATCTTTTTATAGCGTCAGGTACCCCCATATACTACCTAATAAAGGTTTTAACACCCTGATTGCCCCCTAGTTAACCCTTTCACCCCCTGTCACAGGGCAGCATCAGATTAGTGCCAGTAGTGCTAACACCCACGCACGCAGCATACACCTCCCTTAGTGGTATAGTATCTGAACGGATCACTATCTGACCTGTTCAGATCTATACTAGCATCCCCAGCAGTTTAGGGTTCCCAAAAATGCAGTGTTAGCGGGATCAGCCCAGATACCTGCTAGCACCTGCATTTTGCCCCTCTGCCCAGCCCAGCCCACCAAAGTGCAGCATCGATCGATCACTGTCACTTACAAAACACTAAACACATAACTGCAGCATTCGCAGGGTCAGGCCTGATCCCTGCGATCATTAACAGTTTTTTTGGTAGCGTTTGATACAGTTGCTGACAGCCTAGGAGCTTTTTTTCCTGTGAGTCTCACTAGTGTACCATTAAATTTAGAGCCCAAAATGGCACACTAGTACACTAGTGAAGAGGCCTACACATTTCTGAGCATGACAGATAGTGAAGAGGAAGTCACTCATCTGTCAGATTCAGGCTCAGAATACGATCCTGTAGACAACAGCGGCTCCATGACAGATAGCTCTGACGACAGAGTTGTGGTCCCTGCCAAGCTCAGGCGTACCCGACCCCTTTCTTCTTCTGCTGTTGTTGAGGTGCAAGAACCGCAGGGCTCTTGTGTGGAGCAGAGAAGTACTAGTGCCGCTCATCCTTCTGGTGAACTGGCAAGCACCAGCGGCCTAGTACACCCTGGTCGTACACCCAGCACTGCAGTATCACGTGGTGACGTGGCAAATCCCATAAGTGCAGTTCAAGCTGGAGAGGTGGCAAGCACACGTAGTGTCCCGCTGCCACCAAGATGACAAAGATAGGCCCGTCATGCCTATAGTGTCCTTCCTGCAGAATTCGCTAATCCTGATTGGGAGCCCACCACTTCTGCAGCACCCGTACCCAACCCCATTTACTGGCCAACCCAGAATTCAGGTGGAGACAGTTGATTTTACGTCACTTGATTTTTATTCGCTGTTTTTCACGGAAGATCTCTAAAGATCTATTGTGGACCAAAGTAATTTGTATGCTGGTCAATTCATCACCGCTAATCCCCAGTTGTCCCTTGCCAGAGATTGGAAACCAATTACGGTTTCCGAATGTAAGACCTTTTTGGGCCTATCCCTCGACATGGGCATAGTTAAAATGAGTATGTTGCGGTCATATTGGTCCATTGACCCAATTTACCATATGCCTCTGTTCTCAGGCGCGACGATACGAGCAGATCTTGCGGTTCATGCACTTCAATGACAATGAACTCTGTCGTCCTCGTGGAGACCCTGGATACGATCGGCTCTACAAAATTCGGCCCCTCGTAAACCACTTCAACTTCTTGTTTACTCCCGATCAAGTTGTCTGCTTAGATGAGTCCCTGATTAAATTTTCTGTCCGCTTGTTTTTCAAACAGTATCTTCCAAGCAAGCATGCCAGATATGGGGTCAAGATGTATAAGCTCTGTGACAGGGCAACAGGCTATACATATAGTTTTATGGTTTACGAGGGAAGAGGGAAGTCACGTAGAGCCGGAGAACTGCCCAGATTACATAGGGAGTGCTGGCAAGATTGTGTGGGACTTGGTGTCACCCTTATTCGGAAAGGTGTACCATTTGTATGTGGACAATTATTACATGAGCGTGCCACTTTTTAGTCACTTGTTTGATCATCAGATTGGCGCATGTGGCACCGTGCGACCTAATCGCTGGGGCTTACCCCAGTGCCTTGTAGATTCCCATCTTAGGCTGGGGAGAGAGCCTGCTTCAAGTGTAATAATTTGCTCATTGTGAAGTGGAGGGATAATAAGAATGTTTTTGTTCTGTCCTCCCTTCACGTAGACACGACGGTCCAAATTCCTACGGCGACTGGTGTTGTGGAGAAACCCCTCTAAATCCACGAATATAACCAAAATATGGGAGGGGTGGACCTCAAAGACCAGTTGTTGGCACTGTACCTAACTGCCCATAAGGCCAGACGCTGGTACAAAAAAGTGTCTGTATACTTATTTCAATTGGCTTATTTGAACGCTCATATGCTATACAGAGCTTAAGGATGGACTGGATCCTTCCTTAAATTCCAGGAAGAGATTGTTAGAGCCCTTCTGTTTCCAGACGGTGCTTCACCTCACCATCCCAATACAAATGCAGTAAGCCGGCTGCATGAGAGGCATTTTCTGTATGTCCTCCCTAGTACCCCTACCCAATGAGCCCCCCAAAGAAAATTTTGTGTCTGTAGAAAGTGCGGATATAGGCATGACACCTGCTATTTTTGTCCCTCCTATCCTGACAATCCTGGTATTTGTATTGGTGAATGTTTTGAATGCTACCATACACTAGTTGAGTTTTAGCGTAGGGTACAGCACTGTACAGACTAGGACACACTTTCACAGGGTCTCCCAAGATGCCATTGCATTTTTAGAGACCCAAACTTGGAACCGAACCGTTACAGTTACAAATTAAAGTGTAAAAAAAAGGGAAAAAATTTAAAAAACACAAAAAAATAAAATAAAAGAAACAAAAATAGTTGTCGTTTTATTGTTCTCTCTCTCTCTATTCTCTCTCTATTGCTCTGCTCTTTTTTACTGTATTCTATTCTGCATTGTTTTATTGTGTTTTATTGTTAACCATTTTTTGTTTTCAGGTACGCCATTCAGCTGCAGCATGGACTTATTTATCTTGACAGCAACAGCATTTGCTGCCACGATACATAAAGCCATGACTCCAGCGCTGTAGGAGGTGATTTCACCACCACAGTTAAAAAAAGAGCATATATGCCGAAGCATGGGGGCAGCAGGGGTGGAGGAGCGATTTGCTCCTAACTTTTGGGGAGAATGCCCCCATGCTTCGGCATATATATTATTTAGGCACAGGTTGCTTTAAAAAATGTTTTATTGTTTACTATTTTTTTTTTATTTGCTTTGCAGGTATGTCTTACTGTTATACTGTAATGTTACTTTGTTTTATTGTTAACCATCATTTGCTTAGCAGGTACGCCATTCAGCTGCACCCACCAATCAATCTCTTTTTTTTCGTTTAGCCCACAAGCTGCATGAGCAACAAGATTACAATATATGCCCAACAAGGACCAGCAACGTACTGGTAGTGGTTATGGTTTAGTGGTTATACCAGAATGATGCCTGCGGGTTTAGGCATCCTCTTGGTATCATTCTTTTCAGCCAGCAGTCGGCTTTCATGTAAAAGCAATTAGCCTCTAGGCTGCTTTTACAAGCAGTGGGAGGGAATGTCCCCCCTCCACACGTATTCCATGGTTTTCTCTGGCTATCCTGTCCCAACAGGGAACCTGAGAATGCAGCTGGTGGTTCCGCAGGCTCACTATAGAGCTGATCAGAGATCAGAATGGCTCCAATCATCTCTATGGCCTAAGTAACTGGAAGCTACGAGCATTTCATGACTTAGATTTTGCAAGATATAAACAGCACCATTGGGAAATTAGGAAAACATTTTTATCACACCAATCTTGGTGTGGTAAGATGCTTTGAGGGCAGAGGAGAGATCTAGTTTCTAATAGACCCCATTTTTTTCAAAAAAGAGTACCTGTCACTACCTATTGCTATCATGGGGGATATTTACATTCCCTGAGATGACAATAAAAATGATAAAAACAAAATGAAAGGAGCAATTTAAAAAAAAATAAAAAAGCAAAATAAATAATAATAAAAAAAAAAAAAAGGAAAACGCAAGCATCGGTCTGGCATCATATGTAAACAGCAATTGCACCATGCATGTGAAGTAACACCGCGAAGGTCAGATCGAGGGCAGTAATTTTAGCAGTAGACCTCCTCTTTAAATCTAAAGTAGTAACCTGTAAAGGCTTTTAAAGGCTTTTAAAAATGTATGTAGTTTGTCGCCGCTGCACGTTTGTGAGCAATTTTAAAGCATG
This sequence comes from Lithobates septentrionalis, assembly GCA_037952835.1. NCBI lineage: Eukaryota > Metazoa > Chordata > Amphibia > Anura > Ranidae > Lithobates > Lithobates septentrionalis. The sequence continues at coordinate 4,148,661 of JBBDGP010000918.1, read as the reverse complement.
TCGTGTTTGGTATCCATGTACGTGGCCTAAGATCATCTTTTTTATTTCATCAAACATTTGGGCAATACAGTGTGTTTTAGTGCATTAAAATTTAAAAAAGTGTGTTTTTTTTTTAAATGCGTTTGAAAAATAGCTGCGCCAATACTGTGTGAAAAAAAATGAAACACCCACCATTTTAATCTGTAGGGCCTTTGCTTTAAAAAAATATATAATGTTTGGGGGTTCAAAGTAATTTTCTTGCAAAAAAAAAATATTTTTTCATGTAAACAAAGTGTCAGAAAGGGCTTTGTCTTCAAGTGGTTAGAAGAGTGGGTAATGTGTGACATAAGCTTCTAAATGTTGTGCATAAAATGCCAGGACAGTTCAAACCCCCCCCCCCAAATGACCCCATTTTGGAAAGTAGACACCCCAAGATTTTTGCTGAGAGGTATGTCGAGTCCATGGAATATTTTATATTTTGACACAAGTTGCGGGAAAAAGACAGTTTGTTTCTAAATGATATGTTGCTCAAACATGCCATGGGCATATGTGAAATTACACCCCGAAATACATTCTGCTGCTTCTGCTAAGTATGAGGATACCACATGTGTGAGACTTTTTGGGAGCCTAGCCGTGTACGGGACTGCGAAAACCAAGCACTTCCTTCAGGCTTTCTAAGGGTGTAAATTTTTGATTTCACTCCTCACTGCCTATGTCAGTTTCGGAGGCCATGGTATGCCCAGATGGCACAAACCCCCCCAAATGACCCCATTTTGGAAAGTAGACACCCTAAGCTATTTGCTGAGAGGTATGGTAGGTATTTTGCAGATCTCACTTTTTGTCACAAAGTTTTGAAAATTGAAAAAAGAAAAAAAATACATTTTTCTTTTCTTTCTTCATTTTCAAAAACAAACAAGAGCTGCAAAATACTCACCATGCCTCTCAGCAAATAGCTTGGGGTGTCTACTTTCCAAAATGGTGTCATTTGGGGGGATTTTGTGCTATCTTGGCATTTTATGGCCTTCGAAACTGTGATAGGTAGTGAGGAGTGAAATAAAAAATGTACGCCCTTAGAAATCCTGAAGGCGGTGATTGGTTTTCGGGGCCCCGTACGCGGCTAGGCTCCCAAAAAGTCCCGCACATGTGGTATCCCCATATTCAAGAGAAGCAGCAAAATGTATTTTAGGGTGTAATTCCACATATTCCCATGGCATGTTTGAGCAATATATCATTTAGTGACAACTTTGTGCAAAAAAAAAAAAAAGTTTGTAATTTTCCCGCAACTTGTGGCAAAATATAAAGTATTCCATGGACTCAACATGCCTCTCAGCAAATAGCTTGGGTGTCTACTTTCCAAAATGGGGTCATTTTGGGGGGGTTTGTGCCATCTTGGCATTTTATGGCCTTCAAAACTGTGATAGGTAGTGAGGAGCGAAATTTAAACCACATATAACCATGGCATGTGTGAGCAATATATCATTTAGTGACAACTTTTTTTTAAAACTTTTCTTTTGTCATTATTCAATCACTTGGGACAAAAAAAAAACATTCAATGGGCTCAACATGCCTCTCAGCAATTTCCTTGGGGTGTCTACTTTCCAAAATGGGGTCATTTGGGGGGGTTTTGTACTGCCCTGCCATTTTAGCACCTCAAAAAATGAGATAGGCAGTCATAAACTGAAAGCTGTGTAAATTCCAGAAAATGTACCCTAGTTTGTAGATGCTATTTGACATTTTTTTTTTACCAAAGACATGTATCTGAATATATTTTGTATCACTAAAATTGAGTTTATTGGATTTTTCTTATAACAAAAAGTAGAAAATATCATTTTTTTTCAAAATTTTCGGTCTTTTTCCGTTTATATCTCAAAAGATGAAAATAGCAGAGGCAATCAAATACCATTTTTTTTTGTGGGAAAAAAAGGACGCAAATTTTGTTTGGGTACAACATTGCATGACCGCGCAATTACCAGTTAAAGAGCAGTGCCAAAATGTCTAGTCTGGTCTTTAGGCAGCCAAATGGTCCGGGGCTTAAGTGGTTTAATGACAAATACCCGTAAATATCTCATACAGAGACATAGATGGAGATATACACAACTGACATCTGCCATCTCTGTCAAGATAATACACATCCTTACCAGGCAGTAATTTCCCAAATTCCCCTCCCCCCCTCATTTCTGTCAAGATAAGCTGATCCAGTTACTTGTAAAGGATTTCTTATACCCCCAAAAAATCACACAGAATGGGGAGGGCTTCTACATTCCTATGTACTAGGTGTAATAAAAATACAGAAGACAGTTTTCATATTAATTGGGTCTGCCTGGACATTAGACCTTTTTAGCCTGAAGTCACTGAGTTAATTTCTGAAAAACTATCATTGCCAAATAATTGCACTCCATTGAGATTTTCATTAGGGGATTTCTCAGGGAAAGAGAAAAAAGCAGCTCAAAAACACTACGCTATCTCTTTTTATGCAAAAAAGGCACTAGTATTATGCCCCGTACACACGGTCGGATTTTCCGACGGAAAATGTGTGATAGGACCTTGTTGTGGGAAATTCCGACCGTGTGTGGGCTCCATCACACATTTTCCATCGGATTTTCCGACACACAAAGTTTGAGAGCAGGCTATAAAATTTTCTGACAACAAAATCCGTTGTCGGAATTTCCGATCGTGTGTACACAAATCCGACGCACAAAGTGCCACGCATGCTCAGAATAAATAAAGAGATGAAAGCTATTGGCTACAGCCCCATTTATAGTCCCGACGTACGTGTTTTACATCACCGCGTTTAGAATAATCGGATTTTCCGACAACTTTGTGTGACCGTGTGTATGCAAGACAAGTTTGAGCCAACATCCGTCGGAAAAAATCCTAGGATTTTGTTGTCGGAATGTCCGATCAATGTCCGACCGTGTGTACGGGGCATTACAGTGAAAAAGTTCCAAACTTTCAAAATCAGCTCTGGATTGATCCTTTCAACAATTCTCTTCCTTTAAATTAAATTATACGATCAAAGATTGTCTGAAAAATTTTATAAATTCTTTATTTTTTGAATAACATATGATACATTCCACATAAAGTTTTCACATAGTCTTCATTTCCTCTCTTACATCTCCAATTATCGTAATCTAACGACATGATACATTTTCTTTTTAAGTGGAACTGAATTACATCTACCTGATAAACATATATTATTTCCCTTTTCTCCCAACTTATCCCTTATACCAACCCCCCCACCCCAAAAAAAAAAAAAATTAAAATAACTAAAAAATTAAATAAGTAAATAAATAAATAAAAAAAAAAAAAGGGGAAAGGTCCCCCCAGGGATGCCCCCTCCTCACTCCCGTCTGATCGCACATAATCTACCTTGCCTGTTCTCCACTTCTATAGTCCAGGAAGGGCGTCCATATCCTCAAATATTTCTCATCTTGTTCTTTCAACATCAAGGTAAAATTTTCCATTTGTTGGATTTCCATAATCCTGGCCCACCACTGTGTTTTAGTCGGAGGGACTGAACTCTTCCACAAAGCCGGTATACAGGCCTTCGCTGCCGTGAGAAGGTGTTTAAGTAAAGAGTTCTTATATTTTTCCACTGATAAGGGAACAACATTTAACAGAAATGCAGCCGGATTATTCCCAAGAGACACACCCGTAATTTCTTTAATCGTTTCTCCCACCATCTCCCAAAAATCCTTAATCTTCTCACATTCCCAAAATATGTGCAGCATAGTACCCTCCCCTCTCGTACAACGCCAGCACCTATCTGAGGTCTGCGGGAATATTTTATGTAAAACAGATGGTGTTCTATACCACCTAGTGAGGATTTTATATCCTCCCTCTTGGTATCTGCTAGCGATCGATGTCTTATGTGTGGATTTCAGAATTTTAACCTTCTGACTTTGGGAGAACATTACCCCCATCTCTCTCTCCCAAGCCTGAATAAAATTAAGTTCCTGAGGGGCTTCTTGGTTCGTTAATACCTCGTAGCAATGTGATAAAGAGTGCCTCATACTCTCTCCATTTAAACACTTCTGTTCAAAACGGGATAAATCCCGTACCACTGGATACATTTTAATTTTCGAGCGGATAAAGGCTCCTAGCTGCATTACCCTAAAATAATCTAAATCCGGTGACACTTCTCCCTCTATCTTGCCTCGTGTCATCAGGCGATTATCCCTAGAAAAGTGAATGATCCTGATTCTTCCCCTTTGTTTTAATACCTCATAACTCCGATCTAGTAGTCCAGGTTGAAAATCTGGTGTACCCAGTACTGGAGTCATAGGGCTTGGGTAAGCTGAGAGATTTGTCTTTTTGAAAATCATATTGATGGTGCGGAAAGTTGCACCTATCAATGGATGTTTTTTCACTGTTGCAGGTACTTTTGATTTAGCTATCCATGCCAGACCCTCTAGTGGAATTTTAACTGTCGCTTGTTCTAATTGTACGTGTGGTTTTCTCTCACGAGCACACCATTCCATAACTCTAGCTAGTTGCGACGCTTCCTGATATCTCACTGGGTCTGGGAAACCAATGCCTCCTTTTTCTTTTGGGAGCGCTAAGATGTTTCTCCTTACTCTAGCTGGTTTCCCTGCCCAAATGAATCTCAGAAACCTTGATCGAAGGTCCTTCAGGAAGTACGAGGGGATCTTTATTGGCAGGGTTTGTAGTAAGTAAAGAAGTCTAGGCATCACATTCATCTTTATGATATTGGTCCTACCAAACCAAGTAAAGATCACTCTATCCCATCTCCTGAAGTCCTGTTTAATTTGTCTTAGCATCGGAGCATAATTTAATTCAAACACTCTGTTAAGCTTCTTAGGAATTTTAGTCCCCAAGTAGCTTATATGGGAATCTGTCCACCTAAAATTAAATTGAGACTTTATCTGTTGTAATTCAGGTGCCTTTATTTCCAACCCCATAGCTTCGGATTTAGTGTAGTTCACTTTGTAGTTTGCTAGTTATTTATTTCCCTTAAAAGGGACGGAAGAGATATAATTGGGGAAGATATGAAAAATATCAAATCGTCAGCGTATGCTGCCAGTTTATACTCCTCTCTTTCTGTCTTGATGCCATTAATATTGGGGTTGGCACGTATCTTCCTTAAAAAGGGTTCCAGTGTAAGAATAAAAATAATAGGCGATAGGGGACAGCCCTGACGTGTTCCATTATGTATCCTGAAGGGTTTCGACAATCTATCATTTACCTTAACCCTTGCACTCGGGATTGAGTAAAGGTTTGCGAGCCAGCTCAACATTCCATCACCCAATCCAATGTGCTGTAGGGTGGCCTTGAGAAAGATCCAGTCCACTCCAGCGAATGCTTTTTCTGCATCAGCTGAAAACAATATTAAGGGTTTCTGTCGGCTTTGTGCAATGTAAATCGCATTGATTACTCTCTGCGTGTTTTCCCTCCCCTCCCTACCGGCTGTAAATCCCACTTGGTCTGGATGTACCAATTTAGGAATATACTCTTCTAGTCTAATAGCTAAAATTTTGGAAAAAATTTTTAAGTCCACATTTAGTAGTGCAATTGGCCGGTAACTGGGGCATTGAGAGGGATCCTTTCCCTCCTTCGGGATTACCGCTATATGTGCCATCAGTATCTCACTAGGTAGCATCTGTCCCTCCCGTAATGAGTTGAAAGCCGCTATAAATCTTGGGGCCAGTTTCTCTGCAAAATGTTTGTAATATGTCAGAGTATACCCATCTGGGCCTGGTGCTTTCCCCACTTTTAAGAGGTTTACTACTCTCTTAAATTCCTCTATTGTGATTGGAACATCTAGATTTTGTGCTATCTCCTCCGTCAACTTTGGCATTTCTGATTCGCATAAGTAGTCCCTTATCCTCTCCCACTTACTTTTCCGCCTCTGTGGGGAGTAATGGTCCTCTAGATGATAGAGACCCTCATAGTACTCCTTAAATATCTGAGCCATATCCTGTGAGGAGTTAACCATCTCCCCCCTCTGTGTCCTAATACCCGACAAATGCTTCTGTGTTGTAGCATCTTTAAGGGCCTTAGCCAGCATCCTGCTTGGTTTATTCCCAAATTCATATAGCGTCCGCCTTCCACGTTTCAATTTCGCTTTAGCCTGCTCAATTAGTAGAGAGTTTAGAAGACCATTTAGTTTCTCCTCTATTTGCTGTGTCTGGGACTTTTTATGTTTCAGTTCTACTTCCCGAATATTTTTAAGTAAAATCTCAATCTGTTCATTAAGCTTTTTTTTCCTATGCGCCCCTAACGATATCAAAACTCCTCTCAACACACATTTATGTGTTTTCCAAATACAAAGTGGGGTGACTTCGTCCGTTTCATTTGTCAAAAAGAAGAGATCCAATTCCTGACTTAGTTTTTGTTCGTACTCTTTATCTTTTAGTAGAGTCTCATTAATCTTACAGTGCCACTCCCTACGATCTTCCTCTCCTAAATCTAGTATACAACTTGTCGGGGCGTGGCCTGATAGAGTAAATGATCCTATCTCAGCACTCACCATTGATGTTATTGCTATCTGTGATATTAGGATGTAGTCAATGCGAGTATATGACTTATGTTTTGCAGAGAAAAAAGTATAATCTCTATCTTGAACATGCAACGACCTCCATGTGTCTATCACCTGCAAGTTACTTAATAATTTTTTTGACTCTACATAATTTTGACAATGAGAGGTGTGAGGCTCCCCTGGAAGCATCCAGGAGGGGGTCTATTGTCAAATTTAAATCTCCTCCCATTACCAAAATACCTTCTTTATACTGATGTATCATTTGCAGGCACGTTTCTAAATAGCTAACCTGATCTTCATTCGGGAGGTATAAGTTCACTAGTGTTACTTTCTGCGATCCAATTAGTCCTTTTACAATTAGGAGACGGCCCTCCTCATCTGTAATTACTTTAATCTCCTTCCATGGGGTCTGTTTAGAAATAATCTATAGATACTCCATTAGATTTGGCATTCAAAGAAGTACTATTGTAGGCCACAGGAAATTTATGACTTACTAGTTTTGGTATTCTGTCTCTTCTAAAGTTTGTCTCTTGGAAAAAAGCGATCTGCGTCTTTAGCCTTCCCACTTCTGCAAGCAGTCTGATCCATTTTTCTGGAATGTTCAGTCCCTTGACATTATATGAGGTAAATTTTATTCTAGTCATGTCTGTACGATCGTCTGGGAGCTACGAGAAGGGGGGATCCCAAAAAAAAAAAAAACCCACAACCCTTCCCTCCCCCCAATCACCTTATGCCACTAAAGGGAAAATCCAATCGGCGCGAATCCTCGATGCCGTTGGGAACAAAAAAAAAAGAGAAAAAACCCCGAAAAACGCCTCCGACTTTCCTCCACTCAGAGGAGAGGCGTTTGTTAATGGGGGTGTCCCCGAGCACGAAAAGTCTGAGCGTAAGCCCACCAGCTGTGGCGCACCCCAAAAAAATAACTAAGAAAGGTTTCCGCAATATTTACAGTTAACATTCGTTAATTTCCACCATATGATCCTTATTTTTACAGCAGTAAAGGAAAGAAAAGGAATCTTATACATTATATTTACATTTCCATACTTGTTTAGCAGTTAAATCCATAATACATCCTTTACCCCCTCCCCCCTCCACTCCACCCTTCCCATCCCCCTTGATCCACTCTTTCCCTATCCACCCTCTACTATTGTAAATTACACCGTGCATCTCACTCTTCCTCCCCATATCCCTACTCCAGTCCTCTCTCCTGTGGACCCCAAAACCCTCTCCCCTGTGAACCCCTTTTAAACCCCCTAACACCTAACCACCCCCCCACCCCCCCCACCCCCCCGGCCCAAAAAAAAAAAAAATATCAAACCCTACCCTCCCTCCCTTCATTCTTGATCCATACTTCCCCAACCCTCACCTTCCCCTCCCCCCCCTCCTTCTCATATTTTATATATATCCCAAAAACATTGTGGTGTCCCCTCAAACCAACCAAGAATCAACCACCTTGACCGCAAAAAAAAAAAAAAAAAAAAATTACACCATTCAGAGTACCAGAGTAAAAGGGTTTTATTGTAATTTTGGTAAAATGCATATATATATTTCCATATTTTAACTCACAATGCTTTAAATTTTCCCTATTGAGCCTTTCCTTGTATTATATATGTGTTCTGGAAGTGATCTGGAAGATTTGTTGTCTACTCTGTTTACTACTGCATGTTACGGAACATGTGTGTTCTTGTCTTTAACATGTAAAATTCAATAAAATACAACCTTTAAAAAAACAAGTCTCAAAATACCAGCCAAATCATTTTCTGCATTCCTCCCAAGACCTTTTGGTCTCTGCTTCCCTTGTCACCTCTTCTCCTGATTACCTCCAGGACTTCGCCCAAGCCTCGTCCCATCTTATGAAATTCCCTACCTGAATCTGTCCAACTATCTCCTACTCTGTCCACTTTTAGGCGATCCCTGAAAACTTTTCTCTTCAAAGAAGCCTATCCTGCCTCTGCCTAACAAATGTATTTTTATTTTCTCCATCAGCTCAACCCCCACAGTTATTACATTTTGCATCACTTGACCCTCCCTGTTAAATTGTAAGTTCTAACCAGCAGGGCCCTCTGATTCCTCCTGTATTGAATTGTATTGTAACTGTACTGTCTGCGCTCACGCTGTAAAGCGCAGCACAAACTGTTGGTGCTATATAAATTCTTTATAGTAATAATAATAATATATTACTTCCACAGTTTCACAGTTTCACTCATAAATAATCATGTCTTTCAATTGTTGATCAAGTAGTAAGCAGAAAAAGATAACTCTGCTTTTGAGTAACCTCACAGAAGATAATCCCAGCATTGTTTTAGATTTGCAACTTCACAGCATTTTTCAGGGTTACTGTTATATATGTTTTGAAACAGGGCTCAAAATGTCAAGTCCTGAACTACTACTTAGGCCTTAGGAGTTACCGTAGTTGCCACCAGTTGCCCCATCCAACCCCTACTATGCCCCGCCCCTAATTCTGCCTTTACACACCCTCATAAATGATCTCATGAAATGACATTATTAAATGTTTTATGCAGAATTAAGTTACAAAAATAAATATTAACAACAACTTTATCAGTGCCCATCAGTGCAGCATATCAGTGCCCATCAGTGCAGCATACTAGTGCAGCCTCATCAGTGCAGCCTATCAGTGTCCATCAGGGGCGTGGCTTGACCGGGGTCTGAATAGGATGTGTTGCTACAATGCTCCTGCCACTCTGCTGCTGTATCCTTGGCATCCATCCTCCAGCAAAACCATCTTGTTCTCCGCATGGCACCCAGAGCTCACCAGACAGCTGGCGCGCTGCTCGAGGCTGATATTGCAACATTTCTCATTGTTTGAGGCCGCCTGGGAGACAGACCGTGGCTCCGGCCTAGCTCCAGGAGAGGCGGCCATCTTGCTACACCCGGCCGCGGTACCAACACTTAATCCTGGCCTCCCAGACCACTCTGTACACGGCTCTTCCTTTGCACAACCACCGGAGCCCATCCACCTGCTAACCGCCTCCTGTGTCACTTACTAACACCCCTCCGTGGCTGCCTGCAGGTGGAATATCAGCTTCGGCTCTCTAAACGGCCATCTTGCTACACCCAGCGCTCGCCCTTCTGACTCCTCTGTGATTGGTAAGTCACCCCTGGAGGCTAAAGCACTCTGGCTGGCCGTGACCCCCAGTAATGGATAGATAGAATTCATTTATTTATGTATTTTTATCCTGTGACAGGAGTTCACCACCCTAGTCCCAGCTCCATAGCCACGTGTAGTAGCCATCTAGCTCCACCCTGCTACAGTGTCCACAGGCAGCCCTGATCTTCTTGTCCCCTCTGCACCCGGCTGCCTCCCTACACTACCACTGGAGCTACCCAACCTGTTAGACTGCCATCTGCAGTTTCCATAGAAGCATTCCTCTGCTTCCACAACCGCATGACAGACAATCCACAGCACTAGCTCTGGCCCCCTCGCCTGTTGGATTGCCACCCGACAGGGAGCATGGCTGACTACTGGAATGTGAGGAAGCAGTTTCTCTGATCTCCGTCTGTCCCGCTCCGATCCTAGCCTGATCCTGCTGACCCGATCATCCTTGTCCAAACCCAAAAGCCTTATTTCCCTCCTGAGACCACCGGGAATGCCTGAGGATGGTGAAATACGGCCCCACAATGGAGGATATCGCCAAATTCCCGCCGCTGCTCTCTTCATGTGAGCTGCAACAAAATGGCGCTGGCAAGCATCATGGAAGGGATCACAGCAAGCCCTCCTCTTCATCCATAGCAGCACAACACAAACCAGGGAAGGGTGAGTCACAAAACCCCCCTGCTTCTAGCCCTGATGACCCCTTGCTGCTCTCACAGCCTGAAGACCCAGCACCTCCTTCCCCAGCACTGACCATGCTGACACAGGCCCTGCAGAACCTACGCTGACACAGATCATGGAGGTTATTCAGCACAGCCATGCTTCCCTCACCACTCAGACTCTGAAACAAGATGTGCATAACTCTGCAATAGAGTGGCCAATGCAGAACAACGTATAGGGGATTTGGAGGATGATACCCGCCCTTTGCAGGCCTCTGTTAGAGAATTTGCACCAAACCCAAGAAATTACCACCGATAAATAAACAGATATGGAGGACCGCCTAAGGCATAATAATCTGTGTTTTTTGGGTACGGCCCCTAAGGCTTTCATGGAGCTGTGGTTAACATCTACTTTTGGGGCCTCCACCTTCTCTCCACTATTTGCCATAGAATGAGTGCATAGAGTTCCCCTGTGTCCTTTACCTATTGGGGCACCCCCCATGCACTATGCTCATCAAACTGCTGCACTTCAGGGACAGGGAAGCGGTTCTCAGGGCCGCCCGCACAAAGGGCGCATATCCTTCAATGGCAACGGGATCACTACCCGATTTCTCAGCAGCTACACAGAAACAGAGGGCTACATTCCTAGCCATTAAAAGAAAATTAAGAGACCTCCAACTACCCTAAGGTATGTTATACCCTGCACAACTGAGGATCATCCATAAAGGAAAGGCCTGCTTCTTCATAAATCCGAGAGAAGTGGCCCATTGGGTGGACTCATTGGGTCCTCCTGATCAGCGTCACCAGCAACGAAGACCTCCACTTCACTGACCTTCAGTTATCCTCCATCACAGCTCCCCCCCCCCCCATTTTTTTTCCTCATCTGCACCACTCCGCAAAATTAGTCATAGGGATTTCTTGCTCATTCATGATACCCCCCTTTTCCTTGACACTTCTCATCTGAGTGACTGATGAACCATTACCTTATGTTGCCCTCCACTCACTAGACAAAGCTAGGCCTGGATAGCTGTTGTTGCAATCTCCTTGATGTCCTACTGAGATAACTGACACATCCCTGTAGGGCCCGAGTCATCTACCATAATTCAACTTTTGGGCACAGATGGAGCCTAACTGTTGGGAACTTTATCGCCACCCACCACGGTTTGCTGGGTACGGGACTACACCATTTCCTCCATGTTTTGTAGTTTTGTTTCTGGGATCAAAGCCCCCAAGTGTTGGGGATTAGGGGCCGGAAAGGTTAGGGCCGTTCTACCTGTTTCCCTTGTTTTTGGGTCATGCTCCTCCATTTTCTATTTTTTTTTTATCTTCTATGTCATTTTTTCCCCATGGTTTTATCATCATGGTATCCAGTCTACAGTTGTAAGAGAAAATGCTTGTTTACATTAGCATCTCCCAGTTCTTCCTCTCCGTGAGACGATCACGGGTATCTCTGAGGATATCAAGTCCGCGGTACCCTCGATCCGACTTACGGAGCTCGCGGCGGGCACTCGCGCCGGCGGCGGCGTGTGCGCGCCTGCCATGCAAGAGCCAGCAAAATCACATAGTATAACGTGATTTTGAGCAGCGGAGCCAACCTGCCACAGTAAACGTAAGCAGTTAAATGTGTTCAGTTACTATATTACAAACCTACAGCTACAGTAGATTGAAAGTAAACCCCTTCAACCCCTTTATGATATGCAGGAGCATCAGGCAGGGGTGCCCTTTATCACCATTACTATTTGTGCTGGCGATAGAGCCACTGGCAGCGCTGATCAGGTCTAGTGGGGAGATCATGGGACTGATAACTGGGGGCCTGGAAGAAAAGGTATCCTTATACTTGGATGACATATTGATATATTTGGTGGACCCCCGGCCATCACTCCCTACTCTATTGGATATTATACAGCGCTTTGGGCACTTTTCTGGCTTCCAGGTAAACTGGAACAAATCCCTGTTTATGCTGAACCAATCCACCCCAATTACACTACCACCCTCATGTCCACTACAGATTGTACATACCTTTCGTTACCTAGGCATTGAGATACAGCGACACATCTCCTCATACATTAAAATTAATTTAGATCCACTCATTAGTAGAATGAGGAATACACTTAAGACCAGGACCAACCTTCCACTGATGCTGCTGGGTATATTAAATATTTTTAAAATGATCTTTTTACCACTCTTTTTATATATTCTGAGTAACTCCCCAATATACATTCCCAAAAGCAAATTCAAAGAAATTGACACAATTCTTACTAAATTTATTTGAGGGTGAGGGGTGACGAAAATAGCAAAAGACATGTAACAACTACCTATTTTGGAGGGGGGATTGGCGCTCCCTTGCCTTCAAACTTATTATTTGGCCTCTCAGCTGGCCCATGCACATTGGTGATTTTACCCCAAGGAAAACAATGTGGCAACAGCATTGGAGGCAGCCATTCTCACTTCCTATAAATCCCTTCAAAACCTTATACATCGTCTTTCCACCAGGGCACGAGAGGGTATGACAGTTCCATCTATGACAATACGGATATTCAAGCTTTTTTTTTTCAAAGCTACTACCAACCAGTACGCATATTACGTATTCCCCCAATGCTCCCTTGTGAGGCAACCCAGGTCTACCAGAATTCTTCTGCAGAACAGATGTGAGTTTTTGGTTCAAGCAGGGGGTTAGACTGATTTCCCACCTATTTTTGGGGAAGGTTTTTTGCTCCTGAGCCTACTTCCGATATCTGCAGATACGCTGTACCGCCACGACACAGTTTGGCCTTCGAAACATAGACATCCAACCCTCTCCACTCGAACGCTTATTGACTGACCTGTCTCACACTAAACTAGTATCCATGTGCTACAAAACTCTCATCCATACTACGACAACCAGGATTAGCACCAAAGAAAATAAATGGCGATCTGACATACCAGAGCTGACAGAGGATATTTGGTGGGAAGTGCTTCCCCTCCAGGTATCATCTGTCATCTCTTCCCATGATAAAGTCATTCAAACCAAATTATTATACAGGTCCTACTTCACCCCTTGTTTACTCTATAGACTAAAGAGATTGCCCTCCGCAACATGTTCCCGATGTGGCATGGGTGATGGTACATTTTTTCACTTAATGAGGGAGTGCCCACCGATGAGGAAATTCTGGTCGGGGGTCATGGCCCTTATCAGCTCCCTCACTCAGTTGCCACTCAGTTGCCTAACATTTGTAATCCCCTGAGATGCCTGCTGGGATATATAGATGATGAAGGTATATCTAAGAATGTACAAACCTTTCTAAGAATTATCCTGTTTTATGCAAAGAAAATGATAACTATGCACTGGAAATCACAATCCTCGCCCACTATAGCCTTCTGGCTCACAATAGTCAATCAAGCTATACTTCTATATAAAATGACGTATGAGGCCAGAGGCTGCCCAAAAAAGTTTAATAAGATCTGTACTCACTGACTGGATACCATGTAACTGTACCTCATTGCCGAATGAGCACTGTTTGCTCCCTTAATATTATATAAGTATTTGTATATTTTTCTGTTTGTTCGTTTGTATGTAAGCAATAAACTAAAATATATACCTTTAAAAAAAATGTAGCCTTATCAGTGCCATTAGTTCAGCCTCATCAGTGCCCATCAATGCAGCCTCATAAGTGCCAATCAGTGCACCCTCATCAGTGCCCATCAATGCAGCCTCATCAGTGCCCATCAGTGCAGCCTCATCAGTGCCCATCAGTGCAGCCTCATCACTATCCATTAGTGCCGCCTCATCTCTGCCCATCAATGCAGCCTATCAGTGCCTATCAATGTAGCCTCATCAGTGCAACCTCATCAGTGCCCATCAATGCAGCCTATAAGTGCCTATCAGTCCCTATCAGGGCAGCCTCATCAGTGCCCATCAATGCAGCCTATCAGTGCCCATCAATGCAGCCTATCAGTGCCCATCAGTGCAGCCTCATCAGTGCCCATCAATGCAGCCTATCAGTGCCCATCAGTACAGCCTCATCAGTGCCCATCAGTGCAGCTCATCAATGCCTTAGTGCCCATCAATGCTGCCTCATCAGTGCCCATCAGTGCAGCCTCCTCAGTGCCAATCAACGCAGCCTCATCAGTGCCCATTAGTGCAGCCTCATCAGTGCACCCTCATTAGTGCCCATCAGTGCAGCCTTATCAGTGCCATCAGTGCAGCCTCATTAGTGCCGCCTATTAGTGCCCATCAATGCAGCCTTATCAGTGCCCATTAGTGCAGCCTCATCCGTTCCCATCAGTGCAGCCTCATCACTAATCATCAGTGCCGCCTATCAGTGTGCATCAATGCAGCCTCATCAGTGCCCATAAATGCAGCCTCATCAGTGCCCATCAATGCAGCATATCAGTGCCCATCAGTGCAGCCTATCAGTGCCCATCAGTGCAGCCTCATCAGTGCCCATCAATGCAGCCTATCAATGCCCATCAATGCAGCCTATCAGTGCCCATCAGTGCAGCCTCATCAGTGCCAATCAATGCAGCCTATCAGTGCCCATCAGTACAGCCTCATCAGTGCCCATCAGTGCAGCTCATCAATGCCTTAGTGCCCATCAGTGCAGCCTTCTCAGTGCCAATCAATGCAGCCTCATCAGTGCCCATTAGTGCAGCCTCATCAGTGCACCCTCATTAGTGCCCATCAGGGCAGCCTTATCAGTGCCATCAGTGCAGCCTCATTAGTGCCGCCTATCAGTGCCCATCAATGCAGCCTTATCAGTGCCCATTAGTGCAGCCTCATCAGTTCCCATCAGTGCAGCCTCATCACTAATCATCAGTGCCGCCTATCAGTGTGCATCAATGCAGCCTCATCAGTGCCCATCAATGCAGCATATCAGTGCCCATCAGTGCAGCCTATCAGTGCCCATCAGTGCAGCCTCATCAGTGCCCATCAATGCAGCCTATCAATGCCCATCAATGCAGCCTATCAGTGCCTATCAGTGCAGCCTCATCAGTGCCCATCAATGCAGCCATCAATGCCCATCAGTACAGCATATCAGTGTCCATCAATGCAGGATATCAGTTCCCATTAGCACAGCCTAATCCAGTGCCTGTCAGCGCAGCCTATCTGTGCCCATGAATGCAACCTTAGCCGTACCCATTAATTCTGCCTATCTCTGCATGGGAATTATAGGGCGGAGAGCTGGCCGGATCACAGAGAGGATCCCCCTCTGTGACACAGCTTGTATCTGAAACGCTGGTCACTGTTAAAAAAAGTCACACTTCCAGGACCAGCTCCTAGATTGACATCACACTACTTCAATTTCGTGGCATTGGACCAGTTTGCTGTCTATCATAGGAGCCAGTCCAGGAGACTGTTGTTTGACAGTGGCTGGTGTTTCAGGTGCAAGCTCAGTGTCAGAGAAGGAGTTACCTTCTCTGTGTAATCCAGCCGGCTCTCCTCTCCCTTTTGCCACAGTTTCCTGGCTTCACTAAGAGGAGAACTGGCTCCCTTTCAACCTCGCCTGCTCGCTCCTCCGATGCAGCTCCACACTCACCCTAGGCTAATTTCCATGCGAGCAGGCAAGTGGAAATTTTGAGGGCTGTTTTAAAATATGAATGTTTTATTGTTTATTGGTATATTAATGTCATTAATACATAAGAAATTGTGACAATTAACTGTCCTACTCACTGTCCAAATGTCATTCTTGAAAATGTGAAAAAAAAGAAATAAGCTGAAGACTGCAAGCTTACTGGTAGAATTGGGCAAACAGTTTGAGACGGTCAAAAGTTTGGCCTGAAGCACACCTGTTTGCCCGTTCAACGCACACTCGATTTTGCAGGATGTTCACCTGCCGAGTGCCCCACAATGTTCAGCCCATCTCCACTTACTGGGATACTGTTACCAATTAGCCCCGACAATTTGCTTGGCATTTGACGGGGGAGTTTATGACTTCTATAGTCACTCACACAGGGAAGCTAATTCTGTAGTGTAGGCAGTATACTATCAGGTGGGACTTACAACATAGCTTAAAGTACACCTACACCCAGCTCTTGCACACTAAAGTATCTACAGATTATGAACAAGAAGTAACAACACTTCATTCACCTTTGTAACTCTAAGCATTGCACAGAAATGTATTTAAATTGATTTAAAGTTCACAACGCATGCAACATATTTTCTTTACAGATCTTGCCAGTCCCCTGATCCTAATACGGTATAAACAAACAACTGATGTTTATAATCTTTTAAAAAAAACAATTGAAACCTGAATATAGGGTTTAGAGTTTTTGTTATTATCTTTAATGTTGAGAATGAATAAATTCACACTAAGCTACTGGAGGAGGATGGCTTGAAAATCTGTAAATAGTTTAATCTGGGAACATATGAAGTTTAACTATTTTGGCATTAGAGCAATTGTTTTCATTTTTTGCACACATGTAAAAATCTCCATTTTTGGCAATAAAATTACTGAAACCCCTAGACATGTATGTTTAGAAAGCAGAGACACTGTAGAAAAAAAGATGATAGTTGCAATTTTTTATGTTGCATGATATCTGCCAAATTGTTCATCAAACAAGAACTTTCAGGAAACATATAATAAAAGGAATTTTAGTGAAAACATGCATAATAAAGTGCCCATGTTTTGGTCAATATAAAAGATGAGGTTGCATCAAGTAAACAAATACTAAACATGTAAAATCTTAAAACTGCATGTGCCTGTGATTTCACAAAAAAGTACAGTACCAAAAAATCTCCATAGATGGTGCTTTAAAGGCATTTACAGCTCATCAGTTTGAAGGTAACTGTAAGCTCTGGTGTAAGAATTGTTGCTCTCACTCTGATGTTCACTGTGATACCTCAAATGTGTGGTGTGACTGCGGCTTACATACACATATGCACCCTAGACATTAATTTGCATTTGCGAGTGTGTGAAGGGAAACAAGCGGTAGGGTTAATTTTTTTAACCACCTCAATAATGGGCACTTTTACCCCCTTCCTGCCCAGACCAATTTTCAGATTTCAGTGCTGTCATGCTTTTATTAATAATTACTCAACCATGCAACACTGTACCCATATGAATTTTTTTAAAAAATTAGGAGATATCCAGGGTAGCTATAGGTAAGCCTCATTATAGTCTTGCCTGTAGCAAAAAGTGGTTGTAAAGGGTTTACAACCACTTTAAAAGTTCATTTAGGGGATATCCTCTTGTGTATTTCTTACAAGGCAGACACAAACAATAGAACAATGGAATACAGACACACCCCAAACGACGCCAGAAAGAGTCCAACAGCATGAGATAACACACAATATATACAGTATCTCTCAAAAGTGAGTACACTCCTCACGTTTTTGTAAATGTTTTATTCCATCTTTTCATGTGACAACACTGAAGAAATGACACTTTGCTACAAAGTAAAGTAGTGAGTATACAGCTTGTATAACAGTGTAAATTTGCTGTCCCCTCAAAATAACTCAACACACAGGCATTAATGTCTACACCGCTGGCAACAAAAGTGAGTACACCCCTAAGTGAAAATGTCCAAATTGGGCCCAATTAGACATTTTCTCTCCCCTGTGTCATGTGACTCATTAGTGTTACAAGGTCTCAGGTGTGAATGGGGAGCAGGTGTGTTAAATTTGGTGTTATCGCTCTCACACTCTCATACTGGTCACTGGAAGTTCAACATGGCACCTTATGGCAAAGAACTCTCTGAGGATCTGAAAAAATAAATTGTTGCTCTACATAAAGATGGCCTAGGCTATAAGAAGATTGCAAGACCTTGAAACTGAGCTGCAGCATGGTGGCCAAGACCATACAGCGGTTTAACAGGACAGGTTCCACTCAGAACAGGCCTCACCATGGTCGACCAAAGAAGTTGAGTGCACATGCTCAGCCTTATATCCAGAGGTTGTCTTTGGGAAATAGACATATGAGTGCTGCCAGCATTGCTGCAGAGGTTGAAGGGGTGGGGGGTCAGCCTGTCAGTGCTCAGACCATGCGCCACACACTGCATCAAATTGGTCTGCATGGCTGTCGTCCCAGAAGGAAGCCTCTTCAAAAGATGATGCACAAGGAAGCCCGTAAACAGTTTGCTGAAGACTAGCAGACTAAGGGCATGTATTACTGGAAACATGTCCTGTGGTCTGATGATATTAAGATAAACTTATTTGGTTCAGATGGCGTCAAGCGTGTGTGGCGGCAACCAGGTCAGGAGTACAAAGACAAGTGTGTCTTATCTACAGTCAAGCATGGTGGTGGGAGTGTCATGGTCTGGGGCTGCATAAATGCTGGCGTCACTGAGGAGCTACAATGAATGCCAACATGTACTGTGACATACTGAAGCAGAGCATGATCCCCTCCCTTTGGAGATTGTACCGCAGGGCAGTATTCCAACATGATAACGACCCCAAACACACCTCCAAGACGACCACTGCCTTGCTAAAGAAGCTGAGGGTAAAGGTGATGGACTGGCCAAGCATGTCTCTAGACCTAAACCCTATTGAGCATCTGTGGGACAGCCTCAAATGAAAGGTGGAGGAGCGCAAGGTCTCTAACATCCACCAACTTCGTGATGTCATCATGGAGGAGTGGAAGAGGACTCCAGTGGCAACGTGTGAAACTCTGGTGAACTCCATGCCCAAGAGGGTTAAGGCAGTGCTGGAAAATAATGGTGGCCACTGGGTAAACCATCCCTTACAGAGAGAGCTGTCAGCAAAGGCTGCAGCATCCCTGCTCCCCCCTGCACTGAGCTATCACTGAGCTCAGTGGGGAGAACTGTCAAAGAAACACATGTCTCTGTTTACACTGTGAAGGCTGTGATTGGACACAGCCATCCCGTGATCAGTTGGGCCTATCAGATCACCCATATCCCGATCTGTGATTGGCTGTATCCGAAGATCACAACCATCACAGGATTGTGCCGCTGCAAGGCCACCCATTCTGACGGACGTACAGGTACATCCACTTAGAACGGTGAAGCTCCCACCCAGCCGTTTATGTACATTGGCTGGGTGGGAAGCAGTTACATTTTATATCATTTTTTATTATTATTAATTTTTATTTTATTGCGATCACAAAAGGGTATAGCTTTCTTTATTTGGACAAACTGGAATTTAGACGCTGGGCATGTGGGTGGCAGGTAGTGTATTTTTTTTTCCGCTGCAGTAGCTGGGGCAAAGACATTTGCCTGCTATACTCTACAGCTGGTGGTGTGCTGCTGGCAGATGTGTTGCAAGAACCTGTGACACCCTTTGCTATACCATCATCCCTATCAGTGGTGGCTGCTGAGAGGTCAGGCGACATAGCGGGGGTAGACATAAAAGGTGAGGAGTGAGGAGGAGAAGAATTGTGTCCCTTGTGTGTGGCTTTCAGTTGCTCTTGCCAACAGGCTGAGTAGTGGGAAGTTAAATGCCTTGTCAAGCATGTGGTACCCAAGCGGCAGGTGTTTTTTGCCACGCTTGATCTGCTTGCGGCATAATGCATGCATGGAGGAGTCAGCTGAGTTATTTGAACACAGCGTCAACTACTTGCTCCTTGACGATGCAAAGGCATTACTTGATTCTGATGTTGGTTGAGGAAGGTAGGAACATGAGAGGGTAGAACGCTGGTAAACAACAAATTGGCAGGCATGTTCTCCGAGCCGCAGGATATTGCCAAGTTTGCTCCAGTGATGATGAGGATAGAGGGGATGATGATGAGGATGAGGTGGTCACTGACACAACTTGGTTGCCATATAGAGCAGAGGAGGAAAGTGAGGTGAGGCACAACCCCAGTGAAGCAGCCATCATGGAAAAGGAGAGAGCAGCCATCCTATTCCATCACATTGTGGAGCTGTTATCTCCTGACCCACTTCCCACAGCTCAGATGTCTGGGCCATTTTTAGCACATATGCAGCTGATTGCACTGTTGCAATTTGCAAACTTTGCCTTTAAGAAGATCAATCGTGGCAAAAACACCAGCCATTTGGGTACTGCATGCTTGACAAGGCATTTAGCCTGTTGGCAAGAACACCTGAAAGCCACACAAAAGGGATGCAATTCTGCTCCTCCTCAATCATCACCTTTCAGGTCTACCCCCACTATATCTCATGACCTCTCAGCAGCCTCCACTGACAGGGATGATGGCATAGTGAAGAGTGTCACAGACCCTTGCAGCATGTCCACCAGCAGCACACCACCAGCTGTAAACTATAGCAGGCAAATTCTGCCCCAGCTGTTGCAGCCCAAAAAAATACAGTCACTAGCATCCACATGCCCAGCGTCTTAATTTAAGCCTTTTTAAAGCTGCTGGCTTTACAACTCCTGCCTTTCCATCTGGTGGATTCTGACCCTTCTGTGATTTTGCAGAATGTGCTGTAATACAATGGCAGGTCACAAGTTGCTCTTTCTTTGCATGTAAGGCCATTCCAGCTCGGTACCATCAGGTGGAAAGCAATGTTGTAGCATGGTTGGGCAGGCAGTCAGCCGCACGGTCCACATTATTGCTGACACATGGTCTAGCAAGCACGGTCAGGGACACTATATTTTGTTCACAGCAAACTGGGTAACTGCTTGCAACTTGGAAGGATGCAGGACAGGACTCAGTGCTACAGCTTGTTTTGCTGCCATATCTCCATACAGCTGTTTGTGATAATGTAAGATTTGTCAGCTCTACCCCCTCCTCCTCCTCCATGCCTTCCTCTGCTGAATTGTCCTATGAACCTGATCGGACATTCCGACAACAAAATACATGGATTTTTTCCGACGGATGTCGGCTCAAACTTGTCTTGCATACACACGGTCACGCAAAGTCGGTCGGAAATTCCGAACGTCAAGAACGCGGTGACGTACAACACATATGACGAGTCGAGAAAAATGAAGTTCAATAGCCAGTGCTGCTCTTCTGCTTAATTCCGAGCATGCCTGGCACTTTGTGAGTCGGAATTTTGTACACACGATCGTAATTTGCGCGATCGGATTTTATTGTCGGAAAATTTGAGAAACAGATCTCAAATTTTGTGTGAAGGAAATTCCGATGGAAACTGTCTGATGGAGCCTACACACAGTCGGAATTTCTGACAACAGGCTCCGATCACACATTTTACGTTGGATAGTCTGACCGTGTGTATGCAGCATAAGAGTTCAAGGGGCTACTCAATGTGTCAGGCTAAAAGATGCCAGGCAGTGCTTCAGCAGGTCTGTCTAGGGGACAGGAGGAACACCAGAGCAGAGCTTCTTTCAGCTCTACAGGGGAAGGCCCAGAGATGGTTTACGCCAGCTGGAGCCAAGAACGGTGGTGTATGATAATGGCCCTTAGACAAGGAAAGTGGACACATGTGCAATGTCCTCAATTTGGTGGTGCAGTGTTTCTTAAGCAGGTACTCAGGGTTGAAAGATCTGCTAAAGCAGACCAGATGAGTCTGTAGCTATTTCAGCTGGTCATACATAGCCACTGCTCGGTTGGCTGAAATTCAGCAGGAATTCCACCTGCCTGCAAACCGCTTGATTTGTTTCAGCGGCTGCATATGCAGCACAGGGCCATAAATGAGTATCTGTATTAGTATGGCACAATTACAGGCTCAGACTGGCTCAGCTTTTTTCCCTATGCCAAAGGCTTCTGATAAAGGATGCATGTATTGTACTGTTACTATTTGAGGAGGTGACAAAGATGGTGAGCCATGGCAATGCATGCATCAGTGGCACAGTCCCTGTTGTGTTCCTGCTGAAGCAGAGTCTGTGTGGCATTATGGACAGGGCACTCGCAGCAGAGCAGCTGGAGGTAGAGGAGGACTTCCCTTCCTCTTCAAGGTCCGCTTTATGCAGATACAATTCTTGCGACACCACAGAACACAAAAGAGGAGGAGGAGGAGGATTATGGTAGTTTTGGAGGCATTGAAGCAAGGAAGACATACGTGAAACCTTCAGAGATGGTTTTACGTACGTGGCTGGGAGGAGGCAGTCCAGATACAGTAATCCTCAATGACCCCAAGGACTCTGCTTCTCATGCCTCTGCAAACTTGCGGTGCATGGGCTCTCTCATTCTTCAAAGGCTGCACAAGGACCTGAGAATTTGTGGCATCAAGGAGAAGAATCACTATTGGTTGGCAACCCTCCTTAAACACCATTACAAGGGGAAAGTCTTGGAACTTATCCCGTCCTAACAAAGGGAGTGGAGGATGAAATATCTTGAGGACACCTTAAAGAGGAGTTTATGTAATGCCTTTCCAGACTCTGTTTAGTTACAGGCTCATGGAAAGGCTTGTTGTGAGGCTTCTGTTGGTCCAGGAAGGAGTGGTGGAGAAGGGGGCCACCTCAGTGATGCATTTAAAAATGTTTTTAGTCCTCAGCATCCATCCCATCGGCAGCATCTGCATCATATGGTGGGAAATTATCTAGGGGCAAAAACAGACATGAAGAGCTTACCAGTTGATGATCCACTGGGTTACTGAGTCATGAGAATAGACCACAACATGGTACAAGTCAAATAGCAGGTTACAGGGCACACAACATGGTACAGATCACATAGCAGGGTACAGGTCACATAGTAGGGTACAGGTCACATAGCCAGTTACAGGGCACACAACATGGTACCGGCCACATAGCAGGGTAATGTGCACACAACATGCTACAGGTTACAAAGCAGGTTACACGGCACACAACATGGTACAGGTCACATAGCAAGGTAAAGGGCACACAACAAGATACAGGTTACATAGCAAGGGACAGGGCACACAATATGGTACAGGTCACATAGCAGGGTAAAGAGCACACAACATGGTACAGGTCACATAGCCGGTTACATGGCACACCACAGGGTACAGGTCACATAGCAGGTTACATCACAGATAGATAGATAGATAGATAGATAGATAGATAGATAGATAGATAGATAGATAGATAGACAGACAGACAGACAGACAGACAGACAGACAGACAGACAGACAGACAGACAGATAGACAGATAGACAGATAGACAGATAGACAGATAGACAGATAGACAGATAGACAGATAGACAGATAGACAGATAGATAGATAGATAGATAGATAGATAGATAGATAGATAGATAGATAGATAGATAGATAGATAGATAGATAAATAGATAGATAGATACTTTTTAGCAACAATGGCATCACAGTTTGTAGTTTTTAATATATATTTTATGAATAATACATAAACGTATAGAATTATGTTTCTTAACATATGCAACAAATCTGTTTTGTAAACTGAAAGGATGTTCTCTTTACTGCAATATGTTACATTTAGTAACTACCTGTTAGTGTAATTACAGTAGTGTCGTTTCTCTTTGAAGACATGGTAATTTTATGTTTACCTTTTTATCTTCCAAGTTGTTTAGAATATTTTAGAAAAACCTGAACAAGGTCATGTAGCTGGCAGAATGACAGTATCTCTTTTATTTGAAATCTCCCAGGAGAATATTGCTTTTCTAATTTTTTTTAATTCACTTTGTAGTGTCAGGTTTTATTATACCACCATTGCTTTTATTTGCTTTGTAAAATCTTTAACATTCAATTATAAGATGAGTCATAACTTGATGTTCATTCTCCCTATGAATGAAAATAGTCAAGAAATACACTATAAGGCTTGAAATTAGAAATTAGAGGGGGGCAGGAGGCGGAGCCTAGCGGAGCAGACATGCATTGTTAGAGCTCCACACCGCTGAGGAGAGAAGAGAAGGACAAAGCGGAGCCTGCAGGCTCAAAAGGTATCCATTTGAACCTTTTTGCCCCAGGGAACAAACTGTGAAAGTTTGGGCAGGAAATATGGTACTGGGAGGAAACCGTGGCAGAAATAAAAATCACCTCACAAAGAGCTCACACACACAGGCATTAATGTCTACACCGCTGGCAACAAAAGTGAGTACACCCCTAAGTGAAAATGTCCAAATTGGGCCCAATTAGACATTTTCTCTCCCCTGTGTCATGTGACTCATTAGTGTTACAAGGTCTCAGGTGTGAATGGGGAGCAGGTGTGTTAAATTTGGTGTTATCGCTCTCACACTCTCATACTGGTCACTGGAAGTTCAACATGGCACCTTATGGCAAAGAACTCTCTGAGGATCTGAAAAAATAAATTGTTGCTCTACATAAAGATGGCCTAGGCTATAAGAAGATTGCAAGACCTTGAAACTGAGCTGCAGCATGGTGGCCAAGACCATACAGCGGTTTAACAGGACAGGTTCCACTCAGAACAGGCCTCACCATGGTCGACCAAAGAAGTTGAGTGCACATGCTCAGCCTTATATCCAGAGGTTGTCTTTGGGAAATAGACATATGAGTGCTGCCAGCATTGCTGCAGAGGTTGAAGGGGTGGGGGGTCAGCCTGTCAGTGCTCAGACCATGCGCCACACACTGCATCAAATTGGTCTGCATGGCTGTCGTCCCAGAAGGAAGCCTCTTCAAAAGATGATGCACAAGGAAGCCCGTAAACAGTTTGCTGAAGACTAGCAGACTAAGGGCATGTATTACTGGAAACATGTCCTGTGGTCTGATGATATTAAGATAAACTTATTTGGTTCAGATGGCGTCAAGCGTGTGTGGCGGCAACCAGGTCAGGAGTACAAAGACAAGTGTGTCTTATCTACAGTCAAGCATGGTGGTGGGAGTGTCATGGTCTGGGGCTGCATAAATGCTGGCGTCACTGAGGAGCTACAATGAATGCCAACATGTACTGTGACATACTGAAGCAGAGCATGATCCCCTCCCTTTGGAGATTGTACCGCAGGGCAGTATTCCAACATGATAACGACCCCAAACACACCTCCAAGACGACCACTGCCTTGCTAAAGAAGCTGAGGGTAAAGGTGATGGACTGGCCAAGCATGTCTCTAGACCTAAACCCTATTGAGCATCTGTGGGACAGCCTCAAATGAAAGGTGGAGGAGCGCAAGGTCTCTAACATCCACCAACTTCGTGATGTCATCATGGAGGAGTGGAAGAGGACTCCAGTGGCAACGTGTGAAACTCTGGTGAACTCCATGCCCAAGAGGGTTAAGGCAGTGCTGGAAAATAATGGTGGCCACTGGGTAAACCATCCCTTACAGAGAGAGCTGTCAGCAAAGGCTGCAGCATCCCTGCTCCCCCCTGCACTGAGCTATCACTGAGCTCAGTGGGGAGAACTGTCAAAGAAACACATGTCTCTGTTTACACTGTGAAGGCTGTGATTGGACACAGCCATCCCGTGATCAGTTGGGCCTATCAGATCACCCATATCCCGATCTGTGATTGGCTGTATCCGAAGATCACAACCATCACAGGATTGTGCCGCTGCAAGGCCACCCATTCTGACGGACGTACAGGTACATCCACTTAGAACGGTGAAGCTCCCACCCAGCCGTTTATGTACATTGGCTGGGTGGGAAGCAGTTACATTTTATATCATTTTTTATTATTATTAATTTTTATTTTATTGCGATCACAAAAGGGTATAGCTTTCTTTATTTGGACAAACTGGAATTTAGACGCTGGGCATGTGGGTGGCAGGTAGTGTATTTTTTTTTCCGCTGCAGTAGCTGGGGCAAAGACATTTGCCTGCTATACTCTACAGCTGGTGGTGTGCTGCTGGCAGATGTGTTGCAAGAACCTGTGACACCCTTTGCTATACCATCATCCCTATCAGTGGTGGCTGCTGAGAGGTCAGGCGACATAGCGGGGGTAGACATGAAAGGTGAGGAGTGAGGAGGAGAAGAATTGTGTCCCTTGTGTGTGGCTTTCAGTTGCTCTTGCCAACAGGCTGAGTAGTGGGAAGTTAAATGCCTTGTCAAGCATGTGGTACCCAAGCGGCAGGTGTTTTTTGCCACGCTTGATCTGCTTGCGGCATAATGCATGCATGGAGGAGTCAGCTGAGTTATTTGAACACAGCGTCAACTACTTGCTCCTTGACGATGCAAAGGCATTACTTGATTCTGATGTTGGTTGAGGAAGGTAGGAACATGAGAGGGTAGAACGCTGGTAAACAACAAATTGGCAGGCATGTTCTCCGAGCCGCAGGATATTGCCAAGTTTGCTCCAGTGATGATGAGGATAGAGGGGATGATGATGAGGATGAGGTGGTCACTGACACAACTTGGTTGCTATATAGAGCAGAGGAGGAAAGTGAGGTGAGGCACAACCCCAGTGAAGCAGCCATCATGGAAAAGGAGAGAGCAGCCATCCTATTCCATCACATTGTGGAGCTGTTATCTCCTGACCCACTTCCCACAGCTCAGATGTCTGGGCCATTTTTAGCACATATGCAGCTGATTGCACTGTTGCAATTTGCAAACTTTGCCTTTAAGAAGATCAATCGTGGCAAAAACACCAGCCATTTGGGTACTGCATGCTTGACAAGGCATTTAGCCTGTTGGCAAGAACACCTGAAAGCCACACAAAAGGGATGCAATTCTGCTCCTCCTCAATCATCACCTTTCAGGTCTACCCCCACTATATCTCATGACCTCTCAGCAGCCTCCACTGACAGGGATGATGGCATAGTGAAGAGTGTCACAGACCCTTGCAGCATGTCCACCAGCAGCACACCACCAGCTGTAAACTATAGCAGGCAAATTCTGCCCCAGCTGTTGCAGCCCAAAAAAATACAGTCACTAGCATCCACATGCCCAGCGTCTTAATTTAAGCCTTTTTAAAGCTGCTGGCTTTACAACTCCTGCCTTTCCATCTGGTGGATTCTGACCCTTCTGTGATTTTGCAGAATGTGCTGTAATACAATGGCAGGTCACAAGTTGCTCTTTCTTTGCATGTAAGGCCATTCCAGCTCGGTACCATCAGGTGGAAAGCAATGTTGTAGCATGGTTGGGCAGGCAGTCAGCCGCACGGTCCACATTATTGCTGACACATGGTCTAGCAAGCACGGTCAGGGACACTATATTTTGTTCACAGCAAACTGGGTAACTGCTTGCAACTTGGAAGGATGCAGGACAGGACTCAGTGCTACAGCTTGTTTTGCTGCCATATCTCCATACAGCTGTTTGTGATAATGTAAGATTTGTCAGCTCTACCCCCTCCTCCTCCTCCATGCCTTCCTCTGCTGAATTGTCCTATGAACCTGATCGGACATTCCGACAACAAAATACATGGATTTTTTCCGACGGATGTCGGCTCAAACTTGTCTTGCATACACACGGTCACGCAAAGTCGGTCGGAAATTCCGAACGTCAAGAACGCGGTGACGTACAACACATATGACGAGTCGAGAAAAATGAAGTTCAATAGCCAGTGCTGCTCTTCTGCTTAATTCCGAGCATGCCTGGCACTTTGTGAGTCGGAATTTTGTACACACGATCGTAATTTGCGCGATCGGATTTTATTGTCGGAAAATTTGAGAAACAGATCTCAAATTTTGTGTGAAGGAAATTCCGATGGAAACTGTCTGATGGAGCCTACACACAGTCGGAATTTCTGACAACAGGCTCCGATCACACATTTTACGTTGGATAGTCTGACCGTGTGTATGCAGCATAAGAGTTCAAGGGGCTACTCAATGTGTCAGGCTAAAAGATGCCAGGCAGTGCTTCAGCAGGTCTGTCTAGGGGACAGGAGGAACACCAGAGCAGAGCTTCTTTCAGCTCTACAGGGGAAGGCCCAGAGATGGTTTACGCCAGCTGGAGCCAAGAACGGTGGTGTATGATAATGGCCCTTAGACAAGGAAAGTGGACACATGTGCAATGTCCTCAATTTGGTGGTGCAGTGTTTCTTAAGCAGGTACTCAGGGTTGAAAGATCTGCTAAAGCAGACCAGATGAGTCTGTAGCTATTTCAGCTGGTCATACATAGCCACTGCTCGGTTGGCTGAAATTCAGCAGGAATTCCACCTGCCTGCAAACCGCTTGATTTGTTTCAGCGGCTGCATATGCAGCACAGGGCCATAAATGAGTATCTGTATTAGTATGGCACAATTACAGGCTCAGACTGGCTCAGCTTTTTTCCCTATGCCAAAGGCTTCTGATAAAGGATGCATGTATTGTACTGTTACTATTTGAGGAGGTGACAAAGATGGTGAGCCATGGCAATGCATGCATCAGTGGCACAGTCCCTGTTGTGTTCCTGCTGAAGCAGAGTCTGTGTGGCATTATGGACAGGGCACTCGCAGCAGAGCAGCTGGAGGTAGAGGAGGACTTCCCTTCCTCCTCAAGGCCCGCTTTATGCAGATACAATTCTTGCGACACCACAGAACACAAAAGAGGAGGAGGAGGAGGATTATGGTAGTTTTGGAGGCATTGAAGCAAGGAAGACATACGTGAAACCTTCAGAGATGGTTTTACGTACGTGGCTGGGAGGAGGCAGTCCAGATACAGTAATCCTCAATGACCCCAAGGACTCTGCTTCTCATGCCTCTGCAAACTTGCGGTGCATGGGCTCTCTCATTCTTCAAAGGCTGCACAAGGACCTGAGAATTTGTGGCATCAAGGAGAAGAATCACTATTGGTTGGCAACCCTCCTTAAACACCATTACAAGGGGAAAGTCTTGGAACTTATCCCGTCCTAACAAAGGGAGTGGAGGATGAAATATCTTGAGGACACCTTAAAGAGGAGTTTATGTAATGCCTTTCCAGACTCTGTTTAGTTACAGGCTCATGGAAAGGCTTGTTGTGAGGCTTCTGTTGGTCCAGGAAGGAGTGGTGGAGAAGGGGGCCACCTCAGTGATGCATTTAAAAATGTTTTTAGTCCTCAGCATCCATCCCATCGGCAGCATCTGCATCATATGGTGGGAAATTATCTAGGGGCAAAAACAGACATGAAGAGCTTACCAGTTGATGATCCACTGGGTTACTGAGTCATGAGAATAGACCACAACATGGTACAAGTCAAATAGCAGGTTACAGGGCACACAACATGGTACAGATCACATAGCAGGGTACAGGTCACATAGTAGGGTACAGGTCACATAGCCAGTTACAGGGCACACAACATGGTACCGGCCACATAGCAGGGTAATGTGCACACAACATGCTACAGGTTACAAAGCAGGTTACACGGCACACAACATGGTACAGGTCACATAGCAAGGTAAAGGGCACACAACAAGATACAGGTTACATAGCAAGGGACAGGGCACACAATATGGTACAGGTCACATAGCAGGGTAAAGAGCACACAACATGGTACAGGTCACATAGCCGGTTACATGGCACACCACAGGGTACAGGTCACATAGCAGGTTACATCACAGATAGATAGATAGATAGATAGATAGATAGATAGATAGATAGATAGATAGATAGACAGACAGACAGACAGACAGACAGACAGACAGACAGACAGACAGACAGACAGACAGACAGACAGACAGATAGACAGATAGACAGATAGACAGATAGACAGATAGACAGATAGACAGATAGACAGATAGACAGATAGATAGATAGATAGATAGATAGATAGATAGATAGATAGATAGATAGATAGATACTTTTTAGCAACAATGGCATCACAGTTTGTAGTTTTTAATATATATTTTATGAATAATACATAAACGTATAGAATTATGTTTCTTAACATATGCAACAAATCTGTTTTGTAAACTGAAAGGATGTTCTCTTTACTGCAATATGTTACATTTAGTAACTACCTGTTAGTGTAATTACAGTAGTGTCGTTTCTCTTTGAAGACATGGTAATTTTATGTTTACCTTTTTATCTTCCAAGTTGTTTAGAATATTTTAGAAAAACCTGAACAAGGTCATGTAGCTGGCAGAATGACAGTATCTCTTTTATTTGAAATCTCCCAGGAGAATATTGCTTTTCTAATTTTTTTTAATTCACTTTGTAGTGTCAGGTTTTATTATACCACCATTGCTTTTATTTGCTTTGTAAAATCTTTAACATTCAATTATAAGATGAGTCATAACTTGATGTTCATTCTCCCTATGAATGAAAATAGTCAAGAAATACACTATAAGGCTTGAAATTAGAAATTAGAGGGGGGCAGGAGGCGGAGCCTAGCGGAGCAGACATGCATTGTTAGAGCTCCACACCGCTGAGGAGAGAAGAGAAGGACAAAGCGGAGCCTGCAGGCTCAAAAGGTATCCATTTGAACCTTTTTGCCCCAGGGAACAAACTGTGAAAGTTTGGGCAGGAAATATGGTACTGGGAGGAAACCGTGGCAGAAATAAAAATCACCTCACAAAGAGCTCACAGGCACTCACTGCAGCTGAAGCAGCTCCAGTCACCTCACAAGATACAGCATCAGGGCGTCCTCTCACAGACAGAAAATGTCACAGCAAGACTCTCCATTTGAGTCAGATACAGAACAAATCCTCTCACAAACTTCTCCACAAGCCTCCTCAGTATCCCCAGTAATATTATTACAATTTGAAAAGATGCTTCATAAGGCTTTAAAACAAACCTCAGACCAAATAACAAACAGCCTAACCAAAGAAATAAGAGAGCTGGGAAACCGCACCGCAGCCTTATGCCGCGTACACACGAGCGGACTTTACGGCGGACTTTGCCCGGCGGACTGGATTTCGTCGGACAATTCGATGTGTGTGGGCTCCAGCGGACTTTGTTTTCTAAAAAGTTGGACGGAATTAGATTTGAAACTTGTTTAAAATTTATCCGACGGACTCTTCTTTCTAGCGGACAAACCGATCGTCTGTGTGCTAGTCCGACGAACTCAAACTGACGCATGCTCTGAAGCAATTACAAGACGGAAGCGCTCGGTCTGGTAAAACTAGCCTTCGTCTTGAAGCTAGCACATTCCTCTTCTGTCGTCTTTTAATACAGCCTTTTTTTAGGATTGATAATGCGAGAGGAATGAAGTTGTTTTTCTGCTTTATATTCACACAGAGTTCTCACAAACTTCTTTCTTCATGATTTATCCTCCTGCCATGACTAATATAATATTTTGTAACAGCCAGATCTCCATAACTTTTAAATTTTAAAATAGATATTTTATTTTTATTTTTTTATTTCCGCACTTTAGCTATTTTACAATGTGTGTTAAATGCTAACCACATTTTTGGTGTGTATTTTCAAGTTACCACAATTAACATTCATATTTTGTGTTGTTTTAAAGAACCTTAATGAGGTTGTTGTCCCTTGTTCATTAGACATAGGGGGTTGTATTTAACAAAGGCAAAATCATTTTTCACTCCAATTGGTAATTATACATATAATTCCACATAAAGAGCATTTTGAAGTGTGTTCGCTGTGGATCCGAGGGGCACATGCAAGGAAGCCCAAACCAAAACAATTAATTTTTATTTGACATGATTTTCGGAAAAAATCAGCAGAGCTTCCCCCGAGCTTGTTTTTGACAAAAGGCTTAAATCATTTAAGAATATCAAGTGAAACGTTCACTTGAGAAATTGCACACCAAGTGCACTTGTTGGAAGTGCAGTCGCTGAAAAACTGAGGGGAAGAGCTTAAATTCGGGGAAGCTCTGCTGATTTATTCCTAAAATCATGTAAAATCAAAATAAATTCTTTTTATTTGACAAAAACACACATAGGGGTTGATTTCCTAAAGGTAAAAAGCCTGTGCATTTTGGAAATTGCATTTGCCCTCTGCAAGAGCAGTTGCTCCCAAGCTTTATTAAATGTGAAGCAGCTCTGCTGACTTCCATCATCCAATCATGTGCAAGCAAAAATGTTTTTTTTTTCTTTTACTTGCACAGGATTGGGTACTCTTTGCAAAGTCAAGCTTTTAAATAATTTCTGATGCTCTGGAGCAATTGCACTTGCAGAGGGCAACTGCCCTCTGCAAAGTGCACAGACTATTTGCTTTTCTCAAATCAACCCCATAGTCTTTGGACCTGTACCTGCCGACTCCCAAACAAAATGGCGTTTTTTAATCAAAAGACATAGGCAAGAATGTAAGGTAAACCAAAAAGTATTTATTTTATAAACAAAAAAATTAGGAAGGCAACACTGGACACACTTTTAGAATCTGGGAAGCCTTTCGTCCCCCAGGACACACATCAAGTTTGAGGACAAGAAAATAGGTATCTTGCGACTATAGGGAGCACAGGGAGCACAGTCAGAACAGACAGAAACCAGGCAATCACTTTCGACTCTTCCGTGTAGCCTTCCCTCCACGCTTCTCTGCAGCCTTCCCTCCACGCTTCTCTGCAGCCTTCCTCGGAGGTTGTGCCTCTGGTGGTGTACTTGGGGCAGGAGGAGGAGGAGGAGGAGGAGTAGGAGTGCCTTCATCTGCTATATATGTGTTAGCAGTAAGCTCCCCTCTCAAGCCCTTCTGGTAAGCCTGGAAAAATAGACCCTCACAGAGGAGGCGTTGGCCCTTTTCCAACTCCTGTAATCTGCAGGCTATATAGGTGCCATACGCCTCCTCTGCATTGGGAGGTTTACTCAGGATCAGGCTTGCTTCCCGTATGAGCTCTAGGGATTCCTGCTCTGTTGCAGTCATCCTCCTGGGCCTTTTGTGTAGAATGCGGAGGGGAGGCACCTGGCACTCCGTGCGGCTTATACTTGGCCCAGCCACAGCCTCCTCCTCTCTCCCACTGGGCAAGGCCTCCTCCTCTCTCTCACTGGGCAAGGCCTCCTCCTGGCTGAGGTCATCCTGTGTAAAAAAAAGGGACATAGTTGTAATTTTCTGTTATGCAATCACACACAATTTTCAGCTCCTAACTTTCAAATATAATTACACAAAATAGTAAAGGCTATCTATTTGACCACACCATTATTTCAGATGATCAACAAGATCTGAAGTTACGTATATATTTGGCCACTATTGTCTAGTGATATGTCTACATATTACTCTTTGTGCAGAAGTGATTTTTGATGAAGCACTTTCAAAATGAACACCTTAACATCATTAATAACATTTACACAATCCCAAAATCTTCAAAAAAAGTATACCTGGCTGAAGCTGGGCGCATCCACTTCATCTATGGTGAAAAGGCCCAGTTCATCCTGGGACTCCTCAGCTGGGGTGGAGGTGGATGGAAGGCTGGAGGGAAGGCTGGAGGGAAGGGTGGGGGGAAGGGTGGAAAGGGATTGCCTGGCTTCGGTCTGCTGATCCAGGAATCGCAGTTTGTGGTAATACCACAACTTGGGTACATAAACTTGGTCAGCTGCTGCCCCGGATCTCAGCGACTCCTGGATTTTCCTGTGTTCCCGCTTATACATATTACGCAAGATACCTATTTTCCTGTCCACAAACTTGAGGTCTGCCTGGGGGAGTCGAGTCTTCACAAACTCTAAAAGTGTGGCCAGTGTTGCCTTCCTAACATCACGATTATAATATTGGGGGTGTTTGACCTCCCAGAGGTTTTTCTTCTGCTCATATAGATCAATGAAATGGATCAAAAACTC
The DNA here is from genome assembly GCA_037952835.1 of Lithobates septentrionalis. Lineage (NCBI taxonomy): Eukaryota > Metazoa > Chordata > Amphibia > Anura > Ranidae > Lithobates > Lithobates septentrionalis. Next base: position 4,115,181 of record JBBDGP010000918.1, on the reverse strand, counting down.
TTCCTCTTTAAAGGGATTCATTATTTCTGCAAGACAAGACACAAGATCAAAACTTAAATGTCAGTCCCAAATCTCAGGATTAGTTTGTGTTGTAATCTAGGGGACACACACGGGGACACACACAAACACACACTCTTTAATCTTACCTTCGTTTGTGCCGCTCGCTACTTCCGCACGGACATACGTAGGCCATCGTACTAGCTTTATATACACTGCGCATGTGTCATGCTCCGCCTGCGTCGCCCGCCCCTGACGTTCGTGAGTACGATTTGGCCCCGCCCCTTCACTCTTCGTTGCGCAGTGGGAGTAGATAGCAAAAGATGGCGGAGCGATTAAGTGGAAGTAGCGCGGAGGAAAGCCCGGAGCCCCAAACATCCACATCCCGGAGGAGATATAAGGCCACCAACATGGCTTTTGAAGAGATGGTGGAGATGGTGTCCATATTAAGAAGGGAGGACTACGATGGCAAAAAAGGACCGTACACACGACCCAATATGAGGAAGGACAAAATAATGTCCTCAGTTGTCACCGCTCTGGAAGATAAATTTGGTACAAAACGTTCGAAAGAACAATTGCGGAAGCGGTGGTCTGACATCAAAAGTCGGGAGCCAGAACAATATTGGCGAATAAAGAAGCTGCTGAAAAAAAGTAAGTACTTGTGTTTTACTATTGAGATACAGAACTTGCATGCTGATCCTTATTTTTGGCGGTTTTTCTGCATCGTTCGTAAATACCGTTCTTTGGAATAGATCGGATACTTTATAAAGTGACGTTATTTTTTCGCCAAATACGATGGGACAGGGTTGGACATACATTTATGGCTTGATAATTTGGCGAATTCCCACAATGAGTTGATGTGGTGTAGATGTGTTTGAAAATATAATGCTTCATCAAAAATGATTCAGTGTAATGTAGGGACAGGACACAGCAGCTGTTTCCACATCTGGACTCACGAGCACTATAGTTAGTGGGAATGATTTAGCAGTCCCACTATTGTTCTTCGATTTTATTTTTTGAAATATTTAATTGGAATATTATTCCGTACGTTTTTTGGCTCTGCGTAACTTCTGCATACTTTCAGCTATTAAAACCATTCAACTATTAAAATGTTCGTCTCTTTTAGCTGATGTGTGGTCATTTTCAACTTTTTTACTACCATTTATACTTTATTAAATAATCAGTTTTTTTTCACTTTTTTAAACATTGAATTCAATGGGAGCATGCTTGAAATCCTCAAATTCTTCTTCCGCTCCCAAAAGTTTCAGCTCCTTCATACTTTCACCTAGAGACACCAAACAAACTTTACAATGTTCACTAAATATTCATCTATCTGGCTATATCTTTTCAGTTTGATATTTTTATAATTTTTGGAGAAAAAGCTTTTTGTTTAGAGGTCATTTCGTGTAATTTTAGACATTAATCAGAGTGTACTGTGTTTGTTTTGTTGCCATGGTTACCAAAGCTTCTGTTATACACAGGGGGGGAGGTGGCCGGAGCATCTCAGCTCTGATTACAGAGCCCGGGGGAGGGGACAGACACACCATGTACTGATTTATAATAGAGGAATATGATGGGGCAGTTTTGATGGCGGCCATTTTAGCCATTTAGCTATTCAGCATTCCCCCGCATTTTGCTAAGGAAATGCATTTTCTAGTGTACTATGTGACCATAACTAAATTTTTGAGGGATAATACACATAGGAGATCATTGAGGTGTCAGCATCTGTGAAACTTGCCCAAAAATATGCATTCTTTCTAATTGTTGTTCAGAGGTAATGTTCATCCTGTCTTCAACATTTATTATGATGCAAAATTGGCAAAAAATCATAACCAACATTTTACTTTCTTTATTAAAACATAAAAGATCAGTGTGTTTTAACTTTACCTTTTTTTCTAATCTCATAGGGGAGAAAAGACTCAGACAACAGTCCAAGGATCTCAGGACCCCCCCAAGTCACCAGCCTGAGGCCCAAGATACCCCAAGCCCCAGCCCAAGACCACGCCCACCCGACGACCTTGAGGAAGGAGAGGTGGAGGAAGTGTGCGAGGTTTCAAGCCCACCAAGTGAGTGACTGACACCCCAGCTTGAGTTACTGTATTTTGGCATGCATATTGTAAACCTTGTTTTTATTCACTCGTTTTAGGTGAGTTTCTGGTTGTGGAAGGCCAAGCGGCAGAGCACTTCACCACAGACAGTGCGCAAAGACTAATAGGCCAGATAATGCTGTGGAATGGCCACATAGATCAAATGCGTGAACAAATTCACAGCATGAAACTTCGCCTGGACTCCATGCAACAGGAAATGAAGAACATGATTGATGTTTTGGGCAGAATATAATCACGTTTGGCCTAAAAACATCAATCATGTTCTTCATTTCCTTGGGAAGTTATTTTGTTTTTAAAAAATTTTTTTCAAGTTTTGGGGTATACCCAAATTTACATTGTGTGATGCACACGGTGTGTCATCATGTGCTATCTTCCATCATGGGTTAGCAATGTACTTGTTTTGTGTTTGCAAACCCTTCATCCTGAAAAATCTTGGGTGGTGAGAGCAACCAAAAATGGGATTGCACACACAAAACATGTACATTGCTCTCCCATGATAGGAGATAGCACATGTTGACTTGACCCTTTAGTAAAGCTCAATTTTGAGCATCTTATAAATGAGCAATTTCTGCAAGGGTGACATTACATGCACCGTTCTCGAAATATTGAACTTTGTAAGTTTTAATGTATTGTAAGTTTTGTTTATAAAAACACTGTTGTGTATGTAAATGTTTTGAGATAAAGGTCTATATATTTTAGAAAAAATGGCTTGAATAATTTAGTAAAAGATAATTTTTTTACACAACGTAAAATATTTTTTGACAAAATAAAAGGAACCAAAAATTTACAAAAATATGATACAAAATGCACCTTTCAATGTGCACCAAGTAAAATTTTTTTCCCTATACAATGTGTGTGGCTGTTTCTTGAAGTCAACATTTGGGGTTTGTTTTTGTGGGCCTGATTAACTAAAGCTAAATGCACTTGACACTACTACAAGTGCACTAGGAGACAGACATAACTTAAAGGTAAACAACAATAAAAACAAGATATTTAGATAAACAAATTTTCTTTTTTATTTTTGAAAAAAAATTATAGCTGTTGCTGAATAGCAATGGCCCCCCGACCATTAAAATAATTCACATAACGGTCACGCACTTGACGTGCGGTTCGGGGGGCCAAGCCAATACGGCCAATTTCTAGGCCTGTGAAATTGCTACTAGCCTCTTCCAGTCCGGGCTCAGGCCCAACAGAGGATAGATATGTAGCTGAATGTCTCCTTAAAAAGTTATGCAAGATGCAGCAAGCAAGGATGACGTGGTTGATTTTATAGTCCGCCAAATTAATAGCCGTAAGAAAGATACGGAACCGGCTGGCCAGAATACCAAAGGCATTCTCCACAACCCTTCTTGCTCTGGCCAGCCGATAATTAAATACCCTCCTCTCAGGGGTGAGTGTCCTTTGGGGGTCTGGAGACGATAGCACAGCTCGGTCTGTGCAAAGACTCCTCCATCAGACATCCGGCCGTTCTTCCCCACATCCACAAACATAAACTCCAAATGTGCCGAGACCACCGCCATCAAAACTACACTATGGAACCCCTTGTAGTTAAAGAAATATGACCCCGAATGCGGTGGTGGCACAATCCGGACGTGCTTCCCGTCAATCGCCCCTACACAGTTGGGAAAGTCCCAACGGTCAGCGAACTGGGAGGCCACAGTCTGCCATTCCTGTGGACTTGTAGGAAACTGTGGAGTGCAAAAAAAATAAGATAAGGACTTTAATAAAAAAATTGTATATCAGATTACACCAAAACATTAGTAAACAACAGCAGTCAAATATTATGAATATGTGTGTTTGTAATTGAAATGTTGAAAAACATAAGGCACACTTATAAGATTACTCACCCCCTATGATGGCCCATTGATACATTTGAATGTGGGGGGAGGGGTTCTAATTAGGTTAACAAACACACATGACTGGCTGAAACATTTGTGGGGTGGGGGAGGGGTTCTAATTAGGTTAACAAACACACCTGACTGGCTGAAACATTTGTGGGGTGGGGGAGGGGTTCTAATTAGGTTAACAAACACACATGACTGGCTGAAACATTTGTGGGGTGGGGGAGGGGTTCTAATTAGGTTAACAAACACACATGACTGGCTGAAACATTTGTGGGGTGGGGGAGGGGTTCTAATTAGGTTAACAAACACACCTGACTGGCTCAAACATTTGTGGGTTAGGGGAGGGACAAACAAGACAATGGAGCAGACAATATACATTGTTCAATGGACTATAGGCTAGAGATAAAAATGGACCCAGCATTGCATGGTGGGGAGGTTAATGAAAGAAATTATGCATGTATAGGGCAATAACTGATTAAAATAGGCATGCACAAAGATAAAGGGGACATTCACAGCAGATTGAAAGCATGGCAATTAGGTAAAGAGGACAGTTCTACAATACATCAAAAAACAGTTAATACATATCATGTAATGTTAAAGGATAAAACTTACCTTCATATATTCCTTCTGCAGGACCTGAATAATAGCAGAACAGGTCTCTGGGATAATGATCCCCAGAGCCTGGGGGGAGATGCCTGTCGAGAACTTTAAGTCCTGAAGACTTCTCCCTGTCGCCAAGTAACGTAACGTGGCAACTAGCCTCTGCTCCGCACTGATGGCTTGCCTCATGCAGGTATCCTGCCTGCTGATATAGGGGGTCAGCATAGCCAAAAGACGCTCAAAGATGGGGTCCGTCATCCTGAGAAAATTCCTGAAATCATCAGGATTATTCTCACGGAGCTCACGGAGCAAAGGCATATGACAGAACTGGTCACGCTGGCGCAACCAATTCTTGGTCCATGAACTCCTCCTCACCCTGTTCATGGACTGGACTCGGGTCAAAGTATTAACCCCAACACCAAGTCCCCACACAGCACGAACTCGAGAACAAGTACTTCCACTCGACATGGCTTCAAAACGGTCGGCTGCTCAAACTAACAAACTTATAACAAACGCACTGAAGAACAGCAAGGCCTATGAAGAACGACCTGAAAATCAGGAACGAGCGGAGCAGAACGGCCTGCAAGGCAGGTTACGAACTGACCAACACGCACTGAAAAGCAGATACAAACCTCACAAGCACAAACTGAACCGCAGAAAACGAACGAAATAAGCTGAAGTGTGAAAAGCGCGAATCGTCTCTAACCAAACTTCTACTAACACGAGATAAACACGAGATTAGCAGAAGGAGCCCAAAGGGTGCCGGAGTGGGGCTTGGACTTCCTTTTTCTAGTCCCGTCGTACGTGCTATACGTCACCGCGCTCAAAACCAGCGGACTTTTGCAGTGACCGTGTGTGGCCAAGTCCGTCCGTTTTTAAGTCCGGCGCAAGGAGCAAACAAAGTCCGACGAAAAGTCCGCCGGGCAAAGTCCGCCGTAAAGTCCGCTCGTGTGTACGCGGCATTAGAAATAAAAATGGATGAAATTGAAATTACAACCCAAGAAAATATAACAGAATTGGAACAATTAAAAAAAGAGAATTTAATACTTCAAACTAAGCTCGAAGATTACGAAAATAGAGCCAGACGTTCAAACTTGCGCATAAGGGGAATACCTGAAACTGTGACAGACCTGCAATCTACTATTACTGCTCTATTACAAGAACTAAAGCCAGATATCCCTATTGAACGTTTAGAACTGGACAGAGTACACAGAGCCCTCACAGCCAAAAAGAAAGATGGACCCCCACGTGATATAATCACAAAATTTCATTATTACAGAACGAAAGAACAAATACTAATTGCTGCAAGAGAAAAAAAGGAACTTAATTTTCAAGGACACAATTATCAAATTTTTGCTGACCTATCCCAACTTACTATTACTAAAAGACGATCCATGAAACCCCAACTAATGGAACTGCAACGCCACAACATTATGTATCAATGGGGCTTCCCCTTTTCAGTCAGATTTAACTACCAAGGTACAATTTACAGAAGCAGATCAGCAGATGAACTACAACAAACCCTTTTAAAATTAAATCTGACAGAACCCACAAGCAGCAACACTCCCGCACGCAGAAGAATGGTATCATCTTCACCTTCAGGCAGCACCCAGAAAATTTCAGAACAAAATGGGAATCATCATTCTCACAAAAGAGGCCGTTATGCCACATCATCCATGGACCAAGAAGATTCAATGGACTGACATCCTAATTCCTGATATCTCTTCATTTATTATACTAAGAGATGGTTCTCTATAAAAAACCTATATTTATAACTGAATGTAACTGCATTCTGATAGTCACACACTGTGTGGGATCATGTTACATTCCAGTTATATTTCTTATTACTTCTGATTCATATAGCCTTAGAATATATAAGTGAAATAAGGAAATTCTTGTTCAGTTATATATTATCAGGTAATAACAATAGATTTATTACTTTTTAGGACAAATATGTTCAAAAATCCAGAAGTAATGGAAGCTTTTTCTTTCTTTTCTTAAAACAAATATATTATTACCTAACTAGTTCCTAGAACTAGGTTTTTGTTTATTCTAATCTGAAGCAATACAACCTCAATTTTATGAGTTAACATATCTAAACAGTTACATATGAATAAAATATGTAATTGTTTACTCTAATGCCCCGTACACACGGTCAGATTTTCCGATGGACATTGTCCGATCGGAGCGTGTTGTCGGAAATTCCGACCGTGTGTGGGCGCCATCGGACATTTTCCATCGGATTTTCCGACACACAAAGTTGGACAACAGGAGATAAAATTTTCCGACAACAAAATCCGATCGCGTCAATTCCGACCGTGTGTGGCCTGTTCCGATGCACAAAGTGCCACGCATGCTCAGAAGAAATTCCGACACGGGACAGCTCGTTCTGGTAAACTTAGCGTTTGCAATGGATACAGCACTTTCGTCACGCTGCAATGTTAAAAATGGTTTAATACAGCGCACTCTCTTCTTCTTTATAATGTGACAAGAATGAAGTAGTTTTGATGCTCATATTCACACAGACTTCTCACAAACTTCTTTCGTTACTATTTATCGGGATTCCCTCAATATATTTAGATTTCTCACATCTGACAACATATTTTTTTTTTTTTTTTTTTGACTTTAATGTAGATTTTTTTTTGTGTTTCTCTTTTTTAATTTTTTTTTTGGTGATTTTGATTTGTACTCCCGAAAATGTTTGTGTGTTTTTGTGACAAGTTCCCACAACACCATTATATGTTGTTGTATTTAATCTGTAGGAGATTGTTTGGTGTTGTTGTCCCTTGTTAATTTCACATTGTACTTTAGAAATGTACCTGAATCGTTACCAACAAACTGTCCTTTTTGGATGAAAACACACACAGGAGAGTAGAATTTCCCGAAATTTTTTTTATTAAGGGGTCACAACTATAAAAAAAACAAAGAGGGAGGCAACGCTGGAGAAACTGCAGAAGTGGGCGAAGCCTTGGACCCCCAGGGCAGACATCAATTATTTAAAAGCAAAATTGGTGGCCTGAGGAGTCCTTATCTTAGGGAGGGCAGTCTGGTCCAGAAGTCCCAGAGATCCGGAAAGCAGCAGATGACATCTGTGTCCCCAGGCTGTGGTCATACGAGAGACTGCATCTTCTGTCAGACCAGACTGAACCCAGGGCCATCACTCTTTGGTCTTCCTTCCACGCTTCCTTCCAGGCTTTGGCTGTGGTGGTGGAATTGTGGCAGCAGGAGGAGGAGGAGGAGGAGGATCGTCCATCTCCATGACATCCGTCTTGGGTGTCAGTTCCCCACTCTCCCCCTTACGAAGCACTTTATAAAGCAGGTCCTCACAGAGCCTGCGTTGGCCCTCCTGCATGCCCTGCAATTTTGTGGCAGCCATGCAGGCAAAGGCCTCTTCAGGACTGGGGAAGGCTCGGAGGGACGCCGAAGCCTCCTGGATCAGCCTGTATGCTGAATCCTGCACAGGACTGGGAGTCATCTTCCTGGCCCTTTTATGTGGCAGGCGGAGGGGAGGAACCTGAGACTCAGTCAGGCTGCGACTGGTCCCAGGCTTCTCTTGGCTGACACTTAGCCCCACCGTCTCCTGGCTGCCACTAATCCCCGCCTCCTCCTGACTGCCACATTCCACAGCCTCCTCCTGGCTGAGGTCTTCCTGTGTATGAAAAAGGGACATAGTTTTAGTATTTTATTCATCAATCACACACAATTTTCACCTCCTCACTGCTGCAAATTGAATGTTAACAAATATAACAGACTATCATTCTGAGCCCAGCATTTTTCATTCTTGTCCCAATTTTGGGTGCCCACTACTGTCTATTGATATGTAAAACACTTTCAAGCAGCAATTAGTGATCAATAATAACATCTAATAAACATCATTTATTTATTGCCCAGAAATCTGTAGAACAATGCTATACCTGACTCCAGCTGGGCTCATCAACTTCTTCCTGGCTGGAAGGCCCAGGTTGGACATCGGAAGCCTCAGCTGGTATGGAAGGAAGCGTGGAAGGAAGAGTAGAGAGGGATTCCCTGACCTCAGTGTGGTCTGACAGAAATCGCAGTCTCTCGTAGTACCACAGTCTGGGGACATAAACGTCATCTGCTGCAGCTCCGGACCTCTGGGAATCTGTGACCTTCTTGCGCTCCCTAAGATAAGTGCTCCTCAGGCCACCAATTTTAGCTTTCAAATAAGGGATGGTTGCTGTGGGGACCACCGGCTTCACCAACTCCAGCAGTTTCTCCAGCGCTGCCTGCCTCTTCTGTTTGTGATTATAGTGGGGGTGTCTGACCTGCCACAGACAGGGCAGCTCCCTGTACTGGTCTATGAACAGGGGAAGGAAGTTGTGGTCATTGAAGCCATCCATTTTCTCTGCAAGACACAACACAAGACAAACCCTAATGTCAGGCCAAACTCCCATAATCTTGTTACAATATAGGCTTCCATTTCGAAGCAGTATAGGCCCAAGTTTAGATCTTACCTTCGTTAGCACGATCGGCGTGTCTGATGCTCCTTCCTCCGCTCACAGATCGTACGTAAGACGTGCGCGTTACGATTTATACACACTGCGCATGCGTATAACTCCGCCCGCCCCTGACGTTCTTTCTAGTCTATTCCCCGCCCCTTTTCGTTCGGCGCAGTGGGGGGAAGAGCACATGGCGGATAGACAGCAGGATCGTGCTAACTGTAGCAACGAGGAGGAGGAGGAGGAAAGGCTGGAGCCTGAAACGTCCCGATCCAGAAGGAGATTAAAGGACTCAAATATGTCCTTTGGGGAGATGTTGGAGATGGTGGACATCCTGAAGAGGGCTGACTATGAGGGAAAGTATGGGCCTTACCCCAACCCCAATGTCCGAAAGGCCAAGATCATGGCGAAAGTGGTCAGGAGTCTGCACCGGAAATTCAGGGTACGACGATCGAAAGATCAGCTCAGGAAGCGGTGGTCGGACCTGAAATTACGAGAACATGAGCAGTACAGAAAGATCCGGACAGTGCTGCAAAAAAGTAAGTAGTTGTGCTGTGTTCCTATTTTTTTGGTGTTTATTACGTTCGTGCTGCTCCATGTGCTTTTAGGAATTGTTGTACAGTTTAAAATGGCCACTTTCATGTTCATGGGCACATTATTCGTTCGGATCACACATTTTTCTTTCGGACTATAAAATACCATTGTTTAGGCCATATGCATTTGACCACCATTTTGAGACCCTATACTTGTCTTCAAAGAATTGGGTTGTGTAGATGGCTTGGGTACTAGAATGAAATGCAAACTAGATTGTGTGTAAGGAGAGGACACTGAGCAGCTGTTTTCACATCTGGACACTGGAGCACTAGTGTGGGACACAAGAACACCATTTTTATTAGGGGGGCCACACAGGTGCTCCAGTGTAAACTATAGGGGGGGGGTACATCTGTGAAGCTTGTACCAAGCAGGTAAAGTATTGCAGCTTGACAAAGGACACTAAAAAAGCTACATCTTGGAACTCGGCTAAAACAGACAATTGTACCCCACTTCCAAGCAATGTTTCATCTTTATAGTTCTGCCATCAAATATCTGTGTGCTAATTATACCATTTTGTTTTACATAGGGGATAAAAGACTCAGAGGACACCCCTCATCCGAGGAGACCAGAGCCCCCCCCCTCTGGAAGAAGGTGAAATACCCCCAACACAAGAAGAGCAGGAGGATGAAGACGTGGTGGAACTAGTCACCACAACAGGTGAGTGTCTGCGACCACAGGCTCACATAAGAGATGGATGGCGGCATTTTTTGGCAAACCTAATTTATTTTGTGGTTCCTCTCTTTTTAGGTGATCGTGAGGTTGTGGGTGAAGATCCTTTCACATCCGAAAGTGCCCAGATCCTGATCGGGGAGATCATGGGGTGTAATTTACAATTGGAAAACATCAAGAAAAACATCAATGATGTTATTCCAAAATATAAAAACATCATTGATGTTTTGGGGCGAGTTTAAAGCCCCTCCAAATCACTTTCTTCTTTTGTGTGCTACAATGTGCGAAATTTTTTTGTGATTTTTTCCCTAAGCCAAATTTGGAGGATGCACACAGTGTGTCAACATGTGCTATCTGCCATCACGGGAGATCAATGGACGCGTTTTGGGGGTGCAACCCCTTCCTCAATAATAAAGTAGCGGTGAGGAAGGGCTTTCTCCCCCAAAACACGTCCCTTGATCCCCCGTGATGGCAGATAGCACATGTTGACATTGTGAAATTTGTGTGCATCTTCCAAATTTGGCTTTTTCTGGGGTGACTTCACCCCATCTGAACGCAATATCAAACACAGTTCCTAAATACTCATGTCTGATATTGCCTTCCAGTTCTACCAAATGTGAACTTTGTAAGATCAAGATTTGTGTCTTTTCTTGTTGGTTTTACACAGGCCTGTTTTCTATAAAATGGACATTTTGATTTTGGATAATGGCACCACAAAAATTGTTATACAACAAACATGTCGGTTTGTCAGAAAAACCTTTGGTAAATGCACATGTGATTGTGCAGGTATTAAAAAGATTGTTCATCAAGAATGTGTGGATTATTGTCTCAACGCTACAACATTTTTGGGGTGATGTAATTGTTGTTTTTTTTTTTTTTTTTTTCCACTTCAGCGAAATTTTTCTGAGAGACATTATTTCAACTTTATGTGTCAAACTTTATCTCTTCTCATTTTTCACATCATTGTGGATTGTTTCCGTCACTTCTTTATTATTTATTCCCTTCAAGGGTATTATTTATTATTTTTAAAAGCCAACAACGAAGCGCCTCCCATATCTGTAAGCCCACTATTATATAATTTCCTTTTTGTCCCCCCCCCCTCCTCCCCTCCCCCCTTCCCCCTGTACCCCTCCTGTGTCTGATCCATTCTTTTATGTTATTCATTTATCCACTAGGCTCTGCACCTATTCTTTCTTTCATCTTATCTAAATAAATGTCTGAGGCTTTGTATTTTTTCCAACTTTCCCATCTACTATTATCCCTTTTCTTTCCTCCTTCCATTTTATAGTAATATTCTATTTCCTCTAGCCAATTTCTTATCTCTGGTTTTCCGCATTTTAACCAATTCTTAGGAATCAATGCCTTGGCCGCATTCAAAAGGTTAGGCACTATTGATTTCATGTATTGTTTCTTAGGTTTGTTATGTATATGGAAAAGACAAGTCCAGATATTTTGTTCTATTTCTTCTCCAGTTATTTCCTTTATGATCTTTAACACTTCCTTCCAGTATTCCGTTATTATTGGGCATTCCCACCATATGTGTATGATCGTTGCTGATTGGCCACATTTTCTCCAACACAAGGGTGTTTTGTCCTGTTGAAATTTATGTATTCTTACTGGGGTCATATACCATCTTGATACTAATTTATAGTTCATTTCGATAGTCTTCATATCCCAGGCCTTATTATATCCCATTTCAATCATTTTTTCCACTTTTTGGTTATCTATTTTTAAGTTCAGCTCTTTTTCCCATTGTTTTATGTATTCTGGTCTTTCTTGTGCTTCCAAGTCTGTCAGTATATTGTAAATTTTTGATGTTCCGTTTTTTAATGGTATTTCCTTACTACATAGCTTTTCCAGTGCGGTTAGTTTCGTTACATCTCTCAGTGGGTGTGGAATTGTGCTTACTAAGTGCCTTAATTGATTGTAGTTCCATTCATTCATCTTCCATCCGTTCATTTCCTCTAAGTCTGCTCGTGTTCTTATTTTGCCATTTCTGGTGATATCTTTTAATTGTGGATTACCTATACCTTGAGTTCCAAATATTTCCTTCCCGGGGGTGAAAAAGTTCGATTCTGTGAGTGCTAACAGTGGTGAATTGTATTTCCATTCATTCTTTAGGTGAGTGGTGTCCCAAATTTTTAAAACATTTTTTGTTATTTCATGTGTATCTGTGTCCAGTGTTCTGTATTTCGGTGGTATCCAAATAATCTTATGCAGTGTGACTCCTCTTATTATGTTTTCCATTTCAACCCATTTTTTTTCACTTTTCTCGTTTGTCCACTCTAACATTCGTGTTAATACTATGGCTTTATAGTACCTGCTTATATCTGGAGCGGCCAGGCCTCCATGCTCCCTTTTCCTTGTAATCAGCGTGTATTTAATTCTTGGTTTTTTGTTAAACCATATGTATTTTATCAACATTGTTTTAATTATTTTAAAAAAGCTCTGGGGGATTTTAACTGGTAGCATCTGTAATCTGTAATTTATTTTAGGTAATATCATCATCTTAAACATATTTATTCTTCCTATCCATGAAAGTGGCTGTATTCTTAACTTTTTCATTTCTTCTTTGACCTCATTGATCAGTGGAATAAAGTTTGCCTGGTAGATCTTTTCAACTCTGGAAGTTATTTTTATTCCAAGGTAGTTCAGTTCTTTTACCCAGGTAAATGGGAATTCCTTTTGTAAAAACTGGGCTTCCTTTTTCTCTAATCCTATATTTAATATTTCCATTTTCATTGGGTTAATTTTAAAGTTTGACAATTCTCCATATTTTTTTATTTCTTTCAGTATATTTGGGAGTGACACTCTTGGGTTGGAGACGTACATCAAGATGTCGTCCGCATAGGCTGCGATCTTATGCTCTTTTCCTCCTACTCTCGCTCCTTCCACCTCTTTGTTATTTCGGAGTGTTGCTAATAGTGGTTCTAAGGCCAGTACGTATAGTAGTGGAGACAATGGGCAGCCTTGCCGTGTTCCGTTCTGCATCTCAATTCTTGGAGAAAGTCTACCATTTACTTTTACGACTGCTGTCGGGCCGTTATACAAGTTTGTTATCCATTTCATCATTTTTGTCCTAATACCCAAGTGCCGTAATGTATCCATCATGAAACCCCAGTCTACCCTGTCAAATGCTTTTTCAGCATCCAATGACAGGAATAGAACTGGGGTCTCCTTCTGCACCTTCTTATGCAACATCAGTATTGATTTTAGGCTGTTGTCCATGTAATTGTTGTTTGATGAGAAAATGGGGGTAATTTCCTAAGGGCATATACTCTTTGCACTACAAGTGCAGTTTCAGTGTAGTAGTGCAAAGTGTCTTTGCATTTAGTAAATAACAGCCAACAGTGCTTTGGAAGGTTACACAATCACGACATTTTCTGGACTCCACACATTTCTGTCAGGGTCAGCTCAAACAAACACAAGCAGTAAATGTCCACAAAGAAGAGCCTGGGGGGAGATGCCTGTCGAGAACTTGAGGTCCTGCAGGCTTCTCCCTGTGGCCAAATACCGCAAGGTAGCGACCAGCCTCTGCTCCGGAGTGATGGCTTGCCTCATGCAGGTATCCTGCCTGCTAATATAGGGGGTCAGCAAAGCCAACAGACGGTGAAACACGGGGTCCGTCATCCAGACAAAGTTCCTGAAATCATCAGGATTATTCTCACGGATCTCACGGAGCAAAGGCATATGACAGAACTGGTCACGCTGAAGCAACCAATTCTTGGTCCATGAACTCCTCCCCACCCTGTTCATGGACTGGACTTGTGTCAAGGTCAGGACCCCAACACCAAGCCCCCGCACAGCACGAACTGTACGAGGAGTACGCATACGAAACATGGCTAGAAAACGGTCGGCTGCTCAGAACGAAGTAACAGAACGCACTGAAGAACAGCAAGGCCTGTGAAGAGTGACCTGAAAACCATTAACGAACGAACAAGAATACAATGACTCCTTAAAGTCACGTGGAACTTGCTTGCACGCACTGAAGAGCAGATACAAACCCACAAGCACAAACTGAACGGCAGAAAACGGTCTGAAGGCCACGAGTCTGAAAAAGCGCGAATCGTCTCTCACCAAACTTTTACTAACACGAGATTAGCAAAAGGAGCCCAAAGGGTGCCGCGCTTGGTTCTGAACCGGCCTTTTCTAGTCTCGTCGTACGTGGTGTACGTGACCGCGTGGTTGTCGATCGGAAATTCTGACAACTTTGTGCGACCGTGTGTAGGCAAAACAAGTTTGAGCCAACATCCGTCGGAAAAAATCCTAGGATTTTGTTGTCGGAATGTCCGAACAAAATCCGACCGTGTGTACGGGGCATAAAAGGGTTAAAATCCCAAAATAATTCAAACTATCTTCATCAATACCAAAGTTATTAACAGTACCTTTCTAACTGAATTATTTAGCCTAGGGCAAGACTAACCATATACAACCACCCTGGAATAAATAATTTCAACAAAAACTATATTCTGCACTCCAATTAATGAAACATCATTTTGATGTCTTTTGACATAGCACTTCTCTCCTGTAAGCGGAAGATCCGTGTACCCCCATTAGCCCTCCTCATTCTCCCAACCATATTATGTGGGAGTGTGACGAAGGCACTTATTCCCCTGAGAGAGATATTTATTCTCTTTCACGGGTAAATTGTGATTACTTGCAAAAAATAATTTATACAATGTATCATCTAATCTCATATGTTTTTTGTTTACTCTTTACTCCAGAATTCACTGGTTTCTTTTCTATCTTTTCATCTCTTCAGTCCACACAAGTCGATCTGCGCAGTCAGCTCTGCATAACAAAAAGTAAGTCAAAACTATTTGATCTATTGCCATGGCACCACTGAATATACTTTCCCTGAATGTTCAGGGAATAAATGTCCCTCAAAAAAGGACCAAAGCCTTCCGTACTTTCCATAACAAGAAGGCTCACATAGTATGCCTCCAAGAAACACACTTCACCAAAGATTCTACTCCAAGATATATTTCTCCTTTTTATCAACAAATTTACACGGCTTCTGCCTGTACCAAGCAAAGGGGAACTCTAATTGCATTTCACCGATCCACACCATTCACCTTATCATCAGAAATTAAAGACCCAGAAGGTAGATACCTGATACTCATGGGTTATATAATGGATACAGCAATCACGGTGATTTCCTACTACGCTCCTAACAAACAACCTACACCATTCCTCTCACATATATTACAAGTGATTAATACACACAAAATAGGAACAGTGATAATGTGTGGGGATTCGAACCAGGTCCTCCTCCCATTTCTAGATAAATCACCTTTTACACCATCCAAAATAACCTCTAGATTACCTTTTTCTCAACTTCTTTCCAAATACAATCTGGTAGATTCGTGGAGAGAAAGTAACCCAATGAAAAAGAAATTCACTTATTTCTCACACCCTCATCAAACCTTCACCAGAATAGATCATATTTTTCTAACAATAGGAATGATACCAGAAATTATTGCATCAGATATAATTCCGATTCCGTGGTCTGACCATAATGCAGTATACACTACTATAGCCTCAGCCATACCAAAAGCGCATGACCCAACGTGGTACTTACCGGACATAATGCTCAAACACCCACTACATCAGATGGCCATTGAACAAGCTTTAAAGGAATACATATCAATTAATAATACAACAGACATCTCCCCAATAACACTGTGGGAAGCTCATAAGCCTGTCTTGCGTGGTACAATACAAAGACAAATGACACTATTTAAACGGGAATGCAAAAATCTAGCAAAAAAACTAGAACTCAATTTTAATGCAGCCTACATATCATTTCAAGATAATCCATCTCAGAGTACAAAATCTCATCTGGAAAAATCTAGATTGGAATACGATCTATTTCTCATTGAAATCCCTCAAACGCTCCAAACATAATTTCTACATGAATACAAACAAACCAGGTACATATTTGGCTCGGCCATTAAATTCAACTAACAAATCTTTCAAACCAATACGTTTGAAATTATCAAAAAATGTTTACACTTGTAATCCAGTTAAAATAGTCCATAAATTTCACTCACATCTTGCAACTTTATACAAGACAAACAATGAATTTAATCCTACAGAGGCTGAATCCTTCTTCTCAAAAATAACCTTACCTGAGTTATCTCAGAATCAAAAAAGCAGTTTGGATGAGCCTATAACTATAGATGAAGTTGCTAACGCCATAAAAGACCTAAAACTTAACAAAAGACCAGGCCCAGACGGCTACTCGGCTTTATACTATAAAACATTCTCAGAAATACTCTCTCCCATTCTCACTGAAACTTTTAACAAACTTCTAGATGGACATTCTTTTCGGCAAGAAACACTAATGGCAATTGTTTGTATGATCCCAAAACCCCTTTCTGATGATACTTCCTGTGTGAATTACCGGCCTATCTCTCTGTTAAACCTCGATATTAAATTATTAGCAAAAATAATAGCAAAACGCCTCAATAGCATTATAGGAAAATTAATACATAGAGATCAAGTAGGCTTCATGCCAAATAGACAGGCAGGCGATAATATACGCAGGGCAGTGTTATTGGCACATATTGCTAAAAAACGGAAAATCCCTTTATGTTTTCTATCTCTCGATATTAAGAGGGCATTTGACACAGTATCCTGGCAATATATGCAATATTCATTGCAAAAATGGGGTTTTGGACCCCACTTTTTAACATGGATCAAAGCATTATATAATAAACCCAAAGCCTATATAAAATATGCTGGATACAAATCTGAAGCCTTTAATATCGAAAGAGGTACCCGACAGGGTTGCCCATTATCTCCCTTATTATTTGCCCTTATACTCGAACCCATGGCCCAATACATCAGAACAAACCAAACTATAACTGGCATTGAAGTAGGAGGTATTACACACAAACTATGTATATTTGCAGACAATATATTACTTTTTCTATCATCACCACAGGTCTCTGGTCCTAACTTAATACCAGCTCTTGATGGATTTGCAGCTCTATCCGGCCTTATGATTAATCCTAAGAAATGCCTAGTGCTTAATATTTCACTCACAAACATGGAATTGATCCCGGCTAGGGCTGCACTCCCATTCACATGGGCAGAAAAATCAATCCCATATCTTGGAATTCATTTAACAGCATCTCATTCTGACTTATTCTCAACCAATTATCCTCCTGTATTAAGACAGATCACAAATCTAATAAAACAATGGTCGCAACTTCCTTTATCCTGGATAGGGAAGATTAATGCAATCAAAATGACTATTCTACCCAAATTGCTTTATCTATTCAGAGTCCTCCCTATTCCAATTCCTTCCTATTTTTTGAGAATAGTACAAAAAAGAGCAACTTCGTTTATATGGGGCTCTTCTAAACCACGTATACCTATACACACACTACATCTTCCCAAAAATAAAGGAGGCCTGGGATACCCTAATTTTACTAACTACTACAGAGCAGCACATTTGGCCAGTCTGTCCAAATACCATGCAAAACAGGAAATCCCATTATGGGTATTTATAGAGGCTTCAGAAAATGACCCTCTATTAATATCAAATTTATTATGGCTTGATCCTAAAGACCGCTTTAAAATTCATAATCCCATAACTAAACACTTCTTATCTCTCTGGGATAAACTAAAAACCAAATATCAATTACAATCTCCACACAATCCTCTCCTTTCTTTTATCAGAAATCCGGCCTTTTATCCGGCATGGATCTACCCAAATTCTTTTAAAGCTTGGACAACATCAGGCATTCAGACACTAAATGACTTCATAGCATCTAAATCATTCCTTTCATTCCCATCGCTTAGAGAAAAATATGATCTACCAAACTCTGAGATATTTAGATATCTCCAAATCAAAAATTTCTATACACCATTCCTAAAGGGGGATACACCATTATCCCAATTATCCATTTTTGAATCAATCTGTACAAAAGATCCATTTGCTAAAGGTACAATTTCATCACTTTATAATCAATTATATGGAGTAGCAAATCTTAATAGACCCTCTTACGTTCAGAGGTGGGAGGGGGACCTGGGACGAACTTTAGAAGACACGGACTGGTCTAACATATGGCTCACATCTAAGTCATCTTCACACAACATCTTAGCACTGGAGACAAATTATAAAGTCCTAACTCGCTGGTACCTTGTACCCGCTAGAGTGGCAAAATATTCACCTAATACCTCAGCTCTTTGTTTTCGAGGATGCCCAGAAATAGGCACATATTTACACATATGGTGGACGTGTCCAGTAATCCAAACCTTCTGGAAGGAAGTCTTCGTGATTGCATCTAAAATATTTAAAAAAATAATACAACCAGATCCATATTTAACTTTACTTAATCTAAAACCGGAATGGTTAACACTCTCTCAATTCAAACTTATGATCCAACTAATAACGGCTGCAAAACAAACAGTGGCCAAGGCATGGAAATCTCCTACATTGGTACTAGCAGAAACAATTCACAGAATGAATAATACAATGTCCCATGCTAAGATGGTAGCCATCGATCAAAATCAAATTCCAAAATTTGAAAAACTTTGGCATCCTTGGATAAAACAACAGTTCCTGTCAAACTTCAATGACTCTGTCCTGTTGCCATGGTAACAGATTAAATGACTTACAGAGACACCCATTCTAAGGCTTCAAAGAGGACTAAAAAGAATAATAAACTGATGAGCGGGACAACCTTGTGGACCATACCTCTACCTTTCAACCCTTTTTCTTCTTTCTCTTTCCTTGTCTCCACCTTACGATTAAAGCTCATTATCAGAATTTATTTGACCTATATACACTCTACTTGTGAACAATATGTATAGTAGGTATAAATCATTTAAATACCTACAAAAGTAACTAAGGAAATGATATATATCTTTAATTTAGGTTTACGTGAACCCGATGTTTAATATGTGAAATTCCATGATATTTACCTATATAAACCCTACTGTAAAACAATGAGCTTACTTTATAGATCCTTGTAAACTTACTTTATGTATCTTTATAACATTGTATACTCAATAAACTTCTTTTGACAAGGAAATTAGAAATTAGAATATAGTAATATTTTTTTTTTCACCCTGCACTTTGATGTCTGCCTATATAAGAGCTGTTAAAGTGCAGGGGCCTCCCTGAAGGCGAAAGCATTTTTTTTCTTCTATTTTTCTGGTCTATCAGGTGTCGTGATTGTCAGTGGATTTACATGGAGGGACACTTTTTTTTTCTTTCTTTTTTAATAAAGGATTTGTCAAAAACTGTCTCCTGTTTTTCTTACTTTTTGACACTTTTTTGGTGAATGGGTACGAAGTACCTGATACCCATTCACATAGGGGGGTGGGGTGGAATCTGGGCTTCCAGATTATGATAAGACCCCGACCCACAGACCCCAACAACCATAGACCAGGGTTGTCTGAAAGAATTTTTCATTTTTATTATTTCACTTTAAGCATCAGTAAATCAATGCTCTTTTAAAAATTATGTTTTTTACAAACTTTTTTTTCATTGATACAAGTCTTCCAGGGCAGTACCCGTGCCCTCATGCCCTTTGTATGCCCAATAACTTGCATCTAA
Organism: Lithobates septentrionalis; assembly: GCA_037952835.1. Classification (NCBI taxonomy): domain Eukaryota; kingdom Metazoa; phylum Chordata; class Amphibia; order Anura; family Ranidae; genus Lithobates; species Lithobates septentrionalis. The sequence goes on along the minus strand of JBBDGP010000918.1, from coordinate 4,095,335 downwards.
GCCCTTAAAATTGGCACTTTTGATTTTTCCAATTTGGGTCCCATAGACTTCAATAGGGTTCGCTATCTGGCTCCGAATTTTTGCGATGTTCGAGAGTTCTGGCGCAATCCAAACAGGGGATCCTTTGACCCATCCCTATCTAGCACACATACTGTACCTCCTCTGAAGACAATATTGAAAAATAAATATTGTGTACTAGGTTTCCTGGAAACGGCCTCAATTCCTTTGTGTGTACGCATTTCTGGCATGATATGTCTGTTTCTGTGATCTTGTTTGTACTCTGGACTGTTTTCTGTGGTCCTCAAAAACAGAAGAATCCGTATCCAAGGGCAATTTTTCAGATGCACCTGATTTTAACCCTCTCCTGCCAGGATCATTGCCTGTTCTCCCTTGGTGAATGTATGGATGAAACCATCGATAAATCTGGTTACTGGCAAAGCCATCACTGCTCTACCCTACAGCTGGTGGTAGGCTGCTGGCAGATTTGTTGCAAGAGCCTGTGACACCCTTTGCTAGATCATCATCCCTGTCAGTGGAGGCTGCTGAGAGGTCATCATCATGAGATATAGCTGGGGTAGAGATGAAAGAGCGGAGTGAGACGAAATAGTGTGTGCCATTTGTGTGGCTTTCAGGTGCTCCTGCTAATAGCTGAGTGGTGGGAGGTTAAATGCCTTGTCAAGCATGTGGTACACAAATGGCTTATGTTTTGGCCACGCTTGATCTGCTTGAGGCTGAGATTGCAAATTGCAACAGTACGATTGGCTGCACATGTGCTAAAAAAGGCTCACAGAGCTGAGCTGGCCCAGGGAGATAAAAGCTCTACAAGCTGATGAAATAGGGTGGCTGCTCTTTACTGTTCCAATCATGGCTGCCTCAGGAAGACAAACTGCCACATTAGGGTTGTGCCTCACTCTCATTTTCATCTTATGCTCTATCTGGCACCCAAGTCGAATCAGTGACCTTATCATCATCATCCCCTCTATCCTCATCATTGGAGTCAACTTGGCAATACGCTGTGGCTGGGGGAGCATCACTGCCAATTTGTTGGTTATCAGTGTTCTCCCCTCTCTGTGACTCATGTTACTCCCTTCCTCAAACTCAGAACCAACATTAGAATCAAGGAGCTGACTACTTTGTGCATGATGGTGGAGCTCTGGCAGGAGTAGCTGTGGACAAGGAGACAAAATAGGCCGCTCTGGCAGCTGTGGTGGACTGCAAACTAATGCCAGCTTGGATAATAGAGGATGAGGAGGATGTGGATGTTAAGTAAACCAGTCCACCACTTCCTCTGCATGCTGATACTGGATAGCACAGGCAACATCACTAAACAGAGACAAATGTGGCCTGCCTGTGGACAGACCACTTCCACCTTTGCCTGTTGACACAGACACTGCTGGCCTACTCATACAGGCATGAGAACATCTGACTCTCTTGTGAGACTCCCAGACATGATGGGGAGGGGGGGGGTTATTAGCCAAATGTAATAGATACTAGCAAATGGGTTATTGGAAGCACTTTTATGAATAAATGAGTGTTTGGTTTACTTTAAATTGAGGACTGCCACTGACAGAAATTTAAAAACTGTATAAAAAAATCATAGAAAGGGGGGAACACCAGTGTTGCAGTAAGAAAAACTGTGGCTGGAAATTTAAAAAAAAGGGGGCAGGCAGGGGACCAAAAAAAAAAAAGGACGCAGGAACTAAAAAAAAAAAGGAAAAAAGGGGGTAATGCTGTAAAACACTGTACTACACTCACACTACACTGACTCTACACTATACTCACAATACACTGACACACTATACTCACACTACACTAACACTACACTATACTCACACTACACTGAACTACACTATACTCTGACACACTACACTCACTACACTGACACTACACTATACTCACACTACACTGACACTACACTGTACTCACACTACACTCTACAATCAGAGTCACAATAACACATTAACTAGCTAGTAGCTAACTAAGCCCTGCTCTATCTATTTCCACTTCAACAACACACTGCAACATGTTCCTGTGGGAAAGAACCTTTTATAAAGTGGGGTGGAACTATGAGCACTGAGCCATGATTGGGCAAAGTCATCATGACAGGGATCTGACAGTGCTCTGTGCCCTCATTGGGCAAAGCCTTGCACCTGACCAGTGGTCAGGTGCATTGTTTCATCCAATTAGGGCCCTAGAATGCACTGTGCAGCCCACCGAGCACCCCCCGCAAATTTGCGTGTTCATTAAACATCAAAAATATTCGGGCCGAACCTATGCTCACCCAACATGATAGATAGATAGATAGATAGATAGATAGATAGATAGATAGATAGATAGATAGAGGACCCAGATACATCCTTGTTTTGTGGGGGTATAGAATCAACAGCCTAAACCAGCATTGACTGCTTCAACTCATATATATATATATATATATATATATATATATATATATATATATATATATATATATGTGTGTGTGTGTGTGTCACCACATCCACTAGGCCGCCTTGTCTGCACTTGGTCTTGGCTCAAACCTCTATGCATTGCTGGAGAATGGGGTTTTAATAATCTATCCTAGATCACTATTGTTAGGATGTTTATATACGTAAAATGTATATAAATAATAATGTTTTGCTAAAGATTTTCATTGTGTATTTCCTGTTTACTTAGAATATATACCCAAGATCCTGAAGAAGTGCTATGCTGTAAAACATGTTGAGATTCAACAAGCTACATTAACCCATGCCAGTCCCCACTGGATTTTTGGCAGCCTCATATCCTCTGGCTGATACAGCGATACGTTCATGGGATTGGTCTAGGGCAGGGATATGCAAGTAGCGGACCTCCAGCTGTTGCAAAACTACAAGTCCCATCATGCTTCTGCCTCTGGGTGTCATGCTTATGCCTGTCAGAATCTTGCTATGCCTCATGGGACGTGTAATTCTGCTGGAATTGCTAATTGCATATGCTTGGTCTAGGGTTTAACATTAAAGTAGCCTATTTCTTGAGTATTCTATTTTATCTTTTTTTTTTTTGTTTTTTAAATACGTTTTCTATGTGATTTATATATATGAAACAATATTTTTTTTATAAAACCCTTTTTGTTGGAGGTGCGCATGCGCGGGACTCCCGAGATGACGCTCTGATCGAGAGCTCCGCACCACTCCGGCCTCTCTCGGTCCCCTGGTTAAAGTGGGATCAGCCCCAAAAACGTCCCAACGGCTCACCGGACCACCCAGGCACCAATTTGCATGCCAAGCGGCACACAGAAAAGCGAGTTTAACTTCAACCTGGCGGCCCCTGACCCGTCCAAGATGGCAACCGCGGCATCCCTGGGAGACAGCATGGAGGATCTGGACCATCCACCCTCCATCCAGCAGCACACAGATATGCTGGCAACACCTGTGAGTCACTGCTTGCCCCAAGGGATTTCTCCTTCTTCCACAGAGTCCCTCCTCAACAGGACACTAGGGGATCTAATACACACCCCCATGCTGCATTCCCCTTTAGGCCTAGAAGGCCCCCTCCACTCCTCACCATCACAGCAGCCCCAGATCCAGGATATGCAACTTATGTTACAGAGCTTCTCTGATATGCTGGCCGCAGGCCTGGCTCAAAATGCCTCTCAAATTACAGCTATCATTAAGGCTGATTTACAGAGCTTGGGCATTCGCATAGATGCAATTGAGCAGGTAGTTGATAACACGGCTGCTCGCACCAACCAGAACACTGCCTGTATCCAGACATTACAGGACCAACTAAAATCTGCTTTATCCAAAATAGATGATTTGGAAAACAGAAGTAGACTTATAATTTCCGCATACGAGGGATCCCTGAAACAGTAACGGATATACCGAGCACTGTCAAATTGTTTATCAAGCAACTCATACCGGAAATCCAGGGTCATAGACTCGAACTCGACAGAGCACACAGAGCCCTTCAGCTCCCCTGCCAAGATGGCCTCCCGAGGGACATTGTGGTCAAGCCCCATTATTATGGCATTAAGGAGGATGTCATGAGAAAAACCCGTAACCTGGAAAACCTCTCCTTCCAAGGGCATAAGATCCAAATTTTTGCTGACATTTCACCTGCCATGGTCCAAAAGTGGAGAGCTCTCAAACCGCTGTTGGAAATACTTACCCAAAACTCCATCAAGTACCGCTGGTCATTCCCTTTCCGCCTTCAGTTTCACTTCAGAGACAAATCATTTCACTTCACCAACTTCCAGGAAGAGGAGCGCCTGCTCCTGCAATTAGGACTGATATCCCAGGATCTTGCTCCTTTGCACATGACGTCCAACCTGGGCTCTTCCAAGCGACCTCCCCCGGGCAGTCCTTTAACTCCGTTATGGAACAAGCAATTGCCAAAAAGATACCGTGACTCTCGCCCTCTGAGATAAACGTCCCTCCGCACTCCTGGACTGGAAATGTTTCTTCCAACTTTTCTCCTGGACTGAGGACCCATCCCTCTCATTCATTCAGGGGGCATCCCTACGCAGACCTGCCTTCGGACATTTTGGCCAGGTTTGAACCTGCTTTCGGTTAGGCCCCACTAGCCCCCTTAATGGCTATCTGGGACTCCTTTCCGGACTCTACCCTACCATCCCGGCTGGGATGTATACTACCTGATATGGTGTATTTTGTAACTTAAAAGCTACGCTTTTTGAGTACCCCCCCTATGGCATTACCCCCCACCCCCCCCCCCATCCGCAGTGATTCCCTTCCTTGCAATATTTGCTTTGGTTCCTTATTATTGCCAACTGTTCCCTTGCACATTTACTCCTGCTAGTGTCCCATTTCTGAAGCTGATCCCACACCATTTCATTCCCCCATTGGGGATCCAGACGGCCGGAGCGGCCTTGCATGCCACCCTCTCTGTTGTGACACAGAGGGACCCACTCTCCCTCTGGTGACATCAGGTAGGCAACCCACTTTGAGGTTGCATCAACTCCGAGTTCCTCCGCAACGGGGAACTTGGACTAGGACTAGGAATACCAGTCCGTTATTTTGGTTTTATTTTTTCAGTTTGTTTATTTGTTGGTTTTGCACTTAATGTATGTGTTATTTATATACCTTTTTACTATTAATGTTCTCTTCTCTCCTCTTCCTCTTTCCTCTCTTTCTTTGTCTCTTCCTCCACCCCCTTTTTCTCATCCCCTCCCTCTTCAGGAATCCTCGCGGAGATGGCCATCTAGCCCACCCCTAAGGCGATATCGGGAATCCATCTCTTCACAAGATGAAGTCCACCCTCCGGTGGCAGAGGTAAGCTCCCTTTGCTCTTTTTTGCTACTCGCTCCTTACACCCATGGCTGACACGAATACCCATTTGCTATCGTTAAAGATAGCCTCACATAACGCCCAGGGTCTCAATTCGCCCTCTAAACACCGAAAAAAGGGGGTCTAGGACTACCTAATTTATGGTGGTATTAGCAAGCCGCACAACTCTGCCAATTTTCAGTTATTTACTCCAAAGGCCCAAAGCCAGACTGGGTGGACATAGAAAGACAGGCTACTCCCAACCACACTCTGGACTTCCTGGTATGGAGACCACAAAAGGACAGACCACCGATTCTATCCCCCTCTCTGTCTCACTCAATGGCTTTATGTGATACACTGTATAGAAGACACTCCCTGACCTCCCCATGGCATCCCCTGGCACACATCTTCCACAATCCCCTATTCCCTCCAGGTCTGAACATCGGGGCTTTTAGGTGGTGGCTCGATAAGGGCCTCTATAGAATAGGGCAATTTTTCAATAGCTTTGGACCTATTTCACTCAAATATTGCATTTCTAACCTAGACATGCCAGTCTCGGAAACTTTCCGCTACTATCAATTATCACACTTTCTGCGCAGGGTCTGGAAAAGTTCGGACACTCCGCTCTCTGTCACATCTTATGAACTCTGGTGCTCCTCAGCCATGGGCGTAAGGGGAGGGATTTCCCTTATCCACTCAGCTTTAGCTGAGCCCCAGGTGAAAGCGAACTATATGATGCAATGGGAGCGTGATCTGCAACTTGATTGGGACCTAGATACCTGGCACACATACTTCGCCCGCTCCTACAAGGGCATTCTCAATTCCTCCCTTGTGGAGGCAGACCTCAAAGTTATGTCCCGCTGGTACCTGGTACCCACCCGTATCACTAAATTCTACCCACAGTCATCACCCCTCTGTTTTAGAGGATGTGGCCACTTAAGGTCCCTCCTCCACACTCCCTGGGAATGTCCCAAAATCAGAGGGTACTGGAATGGAATTTTTTATCTTAAATCCACCGGTTTCGCAGTCAAACAAGACCCCACCATAGCTCTCCTTAATGACAACATCCCGAAAGTACCTAAAATGACACGGTCACTGATCCATTTCATCCTCCTAGGAGCCAAGTTCACGCTAGCTCATGCCTGGAAAAACCCCTCGGTATCCCTGCGCCAAGCCAAACAGAAAATCTCCTGGATAATGTCGCAGGAGAAGATCTCGAGTGGGATTCTAGACACCTCCGAAAAATTTAGACTCATATGGGGTCCATGGGCTAGGTTCTTAGGAAACCAATTACTCCCCTGACACGCAGAAATCTGTACACCCCCTCCATTCTAGTGGGCCCACGGGCCCCCCTCCACTCCGCAAGGATTTCTGCCCCCGACATTCCCCCTATCTTTCCTTTTTTCCCCGCTTTCTTTTCACCCCTCTTTCCCTCTCTTTTTTTTCTTTTTCTCTCCTCAGGCTCAATTTGAGGTTGTTCGCACATATCGAGCAAAACAGACTGTGAAGTTTTTTGTTTTTTTTCCTTTTTTTGTTGTTGTTATTGTCTTCTCTCCAATTGATAACCCAGTAGACCAGTCTGTACCCCTTAAGATCACGGGGACACTCCCCATACGGAGCGACATTATTTCTGATCTAGTTTTTGGTCTTGTAATATTACCAGACTCTCCAGCAGGCCATTCTCCTACGTAAGGCTGTTTTTGGGCTCAGGATAGGTCCCGGCAGGATCATCCCGATCCTCCAGACCTTCACCCAGATGCTCCGTGCACAGCAGGATCCCATTTGGGGTGCGCGGTCCATCCCGGGGGAGTCCTGATTCCCGTGAATCCCGGTTCCTTTTTTTTCTTATCCAGCGTTTTGTTTTTTTCTTTTTTTTTCTATATAGTGTCTGTTATTTCACCCTGAAGGTTATGAGTTCTTCCTCTTGTACTATGTTCACCCTCTCTTTAAGTCTACTCTTTTCACTATGCCAATGTTAATCACTCTGTACTGACCTTATTTTTGGTTTGTTGCCGATTTTATACTTTTGTACTGTTATTAGCTTCAATAAACGGTCTTTAAACTTAAAAAAAAAACAAAAAACCCTTTTTGTTGTGGTGCCTAAAAAGTCCATGTTTTTCACGCTATACCTTTTAACTTTACCTTGTTACCTAACCATTATGAGAAGTTTACCCCAATGTTTAATATTTGTTTTTATTGTTCATGTGGTGACTGCCCCTATTATTGAAGTATATAAAAACCTATATTTTTGTTCAATAAATTGATTCCTTTGGCTTTTACCTCAACATCTTGTCTGTGGACAATTTTTAGAAACAATGGCATCACAGTCTGTAGTTTTTAATATATATTTTATGAATAATACATAAACGTATAGAATTATGTTTCTTAACATATGCAACAAATCTGTTTTGTAAACTGAAAGGATGTTCTCTTTACTGCAATATGTTACATTTAGTAACTACCTGTTAGTGTAATTACAGTAGTGTCATTTCTCTTTGAAGACATGGTAATTTTATGTTTACCTTTTTATCTTCCAAGTTGTTTAGAATATTTTAGAAAAACCTGAACAAGGTCATGTAGCTGGCAGAATGACAGTATCTCTTTTATTTGCAATCTCCCAGGGGAATATTGCTTTTCTAATTTTTTTATTTGCTTTGTAGTGTCAGGTTTTATTATACCACCATTGCTTATATTTGCTTTGTAAAATCTTTAACATTCAATGATAAGATGAGTCATAACTTGATGTTCATTCTCCCTATAAATGAAAATAGTCAAGAAATACACTATAAGGCTTGTAATTAGAATATAGTAATATATTTTATAAACTCTTTTCCATATTATATTCCATATAATATGTTCAAAGTACCAAAGGAGTGGAGCCTGTTCACTTTTTTTGCAAAGTGAATTTTTACTTTGCAAGGGACATTTCACTTAGCTTACTAAATTAGATAAATTGCAGTATGTTTTTATCTTATTTGCATATGATTGGGTATTTTTTGGTAAGTGGATTATTATAACATTCACTAAAGAAATAGAAAAAAACCCTTTCAAAGTGAAAATTTACTTTACAAAGTGAACAGCCCTTAAACTTTTAGTAAACAAGTCACAATATGTACTATACTTTTATACAATATATAACTACCGTATATGCTCGAGTATAAGCTGACCCGAATATAAGCCGAGGCACCTAATTTTACCACAAAAAACTGGGAAAACGTATTGACTTTAGTATAAGCCTAGGGTGGGAAATGCAGCAGCTACTGGTAAACAATGCCCATCTGCAGCCTCACTGTGCCCATCTGCAGCCTCACTGTGCCCATTTGCAGCCTCACTTTGCCCATCTGCAGCCTCACTGTGCCCATCTGCAGCCTCACTGTGTCCATTTGCAGCATCACTGTGCCCTTTTGCAGCCTCACTTTGCCCATCTGCAGCCTCACTGTGCCCATTTGCAGCCTCACTTTGCCCATCTGTAGCCTCACTGTGCCCATTTGCAGCCTCACTGTGCCCATCTGCAGCCTCACTGTGCCCACCTGTGCCTTTGATTGCAAACAGCAGGTGTCTCTCGCTGTGTCATGCAACTGCAGTCCTAACTGTTCGGTGGCCGTCCACTGTAACAAAGCCCCGCCTCCTACTCATCCGTGATAGACAGAACACTGATTCAGTTTCCCAGCATTGCATCAGTGTTCAGTGTTCCGTCTATCATGGACGAGGAGGAGGCTGGGCTTTGTTACAGTGGACAGCCGCCGAACAGCTAAGACTGCATGACACAGCAGGAGACCCTCACTCGAGTATAAGCCGAAGGGGGCTCTTTTTTAGCATAAAAAATGTGCTGAAAAAGCACTCGAGTATATACGGTATATCATATGGATAACATTTTTTTTTTTTTTGATTTCAATATATTTTTATTGAGATTTTATACAAACATAGAACAAAGCATTAATGTACATGTTTCATATGTTAGACAATATGAAGTGGTCGTAATTCTAACAATTCATGCTGCGATAATTAACAGGTAAAAGGCATGTAAATTAACAGAATTGAATTCAAAACCGGCTAGAGATGGGAGGTGATCCTCCATTCCCTCATCACCCCAAGTGGGTTCAAGCTGTGATGGGGAGGGAGAGATAGACTGCTTCTTGTTCACATCACAGCTGATTAAGAAGACTATAGGCAGAGAGCTATTTGTCTGATGCCTTATGTAGGTGCTGAGTTACCATTAACAATATTAAACTGAGAACAAGGATAACAGATGTTGCCTCCATTTCTGTAACGGTATAGGTAGTCTACATATATCAGTGTGTTCCCTATGATGATGCTTCGGGAATGCAAAGAGTAAGTGGTCAGAATATCGTGGTCATTATATAGCTTACATTAATCTATTGATTTGTCATATCGTGCGTATCTTTATACCAGATGGACCATTGGGACCATTCTGCTTGTGTTTTACGTAGACGGCTTTTGCTTGACGCAAATAAACATTCATAAGTACAGTGCAATTGAGTAGTAGTTATGACTTCTGAGCAAGAAGGGCTCAGTTTAGAATGTCAGTTGCGTGTGATGATCAGTTTAGCTGCTAGTAGTATGTGTGTAATTATACCTTTGAGTGCGTAGGGGAATTTCTCAATGCCTAGGTTTAATATTGTGAGTTCTGGAGATGGATTTATGTGAATGTGGGTGACATTTTGAATGAGTTTGAAAACTTCGGCCCAGTATTGGGTTAGGAATCTACAAGACCACAGAACATGTAAAAGTGAGCTGTGGGAGCCGCATTCTCTCCAACACAGTGGTGATTTAGAGGGGTCTATTATGTGCAGAATATGTGGAGTTCGATACCATCTGAAGGAAATCTTATATGATAGTTCCCATAGATTCGCTGATTTAGTTGTCTTGTATGGTGCATTTAAGGCCTCTCTCCATTGCTCTTCTGAGAATTGTGTTCCCAGTTCACATTCCCATTTATGTTGGGATTGGGTTTTAGTGAAGAATGTTTTATTTTTTAATGTTTGGTAGAACAGTGATATACCTTTAATATGTGGACTCTCCTCAAAACAATATTTCAATAGTTGAGTAGGGACAAATTTGAATATGGCAGGTGAATGGATTAGGCAGTGGGTGATTCTAAGGTATTGATAATATTCTTTATTAGGAAGGTTGAACTCCTTCTGAAGTGTGGGGAAGGATTTAAGTCTTCCGGATATATAAAGGTCTGACGCTAAGGTGATGCCTCTCATTGTCCATGCTGAGATGTTGCTATCAGGTGTTAGAAGGGAGATCGTATGTAGTGGGATGGGGATTGGGTTCAGAGATCCCCTGTGTGGTGATTTGAGCGTTAGATGTAGGAAGGCTGCCCTTGATGCTATTACAGTAGGGGATAAAAGTGTGTCTTTCTTGTGCTTGTGAAGCGTGCTAATGATCCAGCTATGTAAGTTTCCCCCTGGGACTTGTAGGCTTTCTAAGTTCTTCCATGGATTTTGTATGTGGGGCGTAAACCATATTTTTAGTTGTGCTAATATTGTTGCTAGGTGGTAGTCCCTGAGGTCAGGAAGACCCATGCCTCCAGCTGCTTTATGTTTAATGAGCTTAGAGTGTGAACATCTCGCTTTTTTGCCCTGCCAGATAAAGTGGTTTAAAATTGTTTGCAGTTTACGGAAATATGTTGCGGGAATCGGAATAGGTAGGTTATGAAAGAGGTATAATAGCTGTGGAAGCTTAAGCATCTTGAAGGATGCCAATCTTCCTAACCATGAGAGTGTAAATTTGGCAAGGTGTGCTAATTCGGATTGTAGAGAGTGGAGGAAGGGGATGAAGTTTTCTTGGAATAGGAATTGAGGATTAGCTGTGAGTTGTATTTCTAAGTATTTAACAGATTTGTCTGCCCAGAGGAATAGGAAACGGTCAGTGAGGATCGCTTGGGTGGTAGGGGGAATATTAAGTCCTAGAATGTGGGATTTGGACTCGTTGACCTTGTAATAGGAGATGGAGCCAAACTCCTGTAGAGTCGAGTACACCGCTTCTAGTGATTATTGTGGGTCTGACAGCATAAGAATTACGTCATCCGCAAATAGGTTGATTTTATGTTCTTCAGTGCCTATTTTTATTCCTACTACGTTTGAATGGGAGCGGATCTTGTGGGCTAACAGTTCCATAAGGAGGTTGAATATCAGTGGAGAAAAGGGACAACCTTGGCGTGTCCCATTTGATATAGGGAATGTGGAGGAGAGCATTGCCATACAGTAAACCTGAGCGGAGGGCTTGGAGTAGAGAGCCATTATAGCAGATAATATGTGACCTTGGAATCCAAATTTCTGTAATGTCTGTTTGAGGTATGACCAGTGTATTCTGTCAAACGCCTTCTCTGCATCTAGAGCCAGAAGCAGAGAAGGCACTTTCCGAAGTTTGGTGTGGTGTATGATATTGATTATAAGCCTTGTGGCGTCTACCGTTTGTCTCCCTTTCGTGAACCCGGATTGGTCCTGGTGAATTAACGCAGGAAGGATGTCAATAATCCTGCTTGCTATTACTTTGGCAAAAAGTTTCAGATCGTGGTTCAATAGTCATATGGAGTGGAAATTTTGAGGGGAAGAGGCTTCCTTACCAGGTTTAGGCAGTGTGATAATTAAAGCTTTAAGCATATCCTCAGGGAGAGAAAAAGAGATCGCAGCTACATTGAATATCTAGGTAAGGGGATCTTTTAGAATAGGGGTAAATTGTTTATAGTATTCGGCAACAAAGCCATCAGGCCCTGGTGTTTTGTTGTTCGGAAGGAGTTTGATCGCTTTTGCTATTTCTTGGGTGGTGAATGGGGAGTTCAGAGTTTCAAGTTGTGGAGCGGATAAAGTGGGTAACTTAATAGATTGCAGAAAAGATGATATGTCTGAAGGTGTGGGTTGTTTAGTGTTGGGGTCTTCTTTCAGATTGTACAGGGAACTGTAATATGCGCTAAACGCATTCGCTATATTTTGGGGGTTAATCAATTTTTCCCTAGTGAATGGGTGGTACAAAAAGGGGATGGATGTTTTAGTGCGTCGCCCTTTAATTTGCTTGGACAAAAGTTTGCCCGCTTTATTACCAGTGGCATATAGGGTGCATTTAAGGCATCTGTGGTTGAATTCAAATTGCTTCAATAATAAGGACCGGAGTTCTAAACGGAGTTGGCCCAATTTAGTTTTAAAATGATCGTTTGCTTTTTGTTTGTTTAAAGAGTCGAGAACATTAATTTCTTTAACGAGGTCATCTATGCGCTGCGATCTCTTTCTCTTAGCCCTAGAGCTTAGCTGAATAAAAATACCCCGCATATAGGCCTTATGGGCCTCCCATACTGTAGCTGGGTTTGTAACTGAGTCCTTGTTGATGTTGAAGAACTGTTCCAAATGATCTTTTAGAATGGCACAGTTGGGGTCTTTTTGGAGGATGTTAGTGTTCATATACGCCGAAGGAAGGTCGGTGAGTGGTGGGACGAGTCCGTGAGGGTGATGCTCACTGGAGAATGGTCTGACCAAGTTATCGAATGAATGTGTGAGGCGGAGATTTTTTGGAGCGTCCACTGATCGGTAAGGAATAAGTCAATTCTGGAATATGAATTGTGACACGGTGAGAAGAAGGTGAAGTCGCGTTCTGACGCGTGCTGGCATCTCCATATATCCTGCAGTTGAAATTCTTTCAGAAGAGGGCCTAAGGAGAGATTACGATGCCTGGATGTGGTTGAGCAGTGCAATTCGAAATCCGGAGTCAAGTTAAAGTCTCCACACCAAAGAAGAGCACCTTTTTGAACAGTGTCAATTTTATGTTTGAGTTTCCTTAGGAACTTGATTTGGTGGACATTCGGCGCATATACATTTACTAAAGTGAACAAGGTGTTGTTGAGGAACACACTAGTATGATGAACCGGCCATTGTGGTCCAATACCTTGTTGTGCAGTTCAAAGTTTATAGCGGAGTTAACTGCAGTTAGGACCCCTCTTTTTTTGGAGTTTGAACTTGCCGTGAAAATGTGTGGGTACTGGCTGTTGGAGCAGTTAGGTGGAGCTGTGTCTTTGAAGTGTGTCTCCTGAACACACAAAATGTCGCAGTGAGATTCTTTAGCCAGTTTCCAGAGGGAAGATCTTTTTGCTGGATGGTTGAGGCCTTTAGCATTTATCGTCAGGAATTTGATAGATATTCTGAACGTGGATGAGACGAAAATTGCAAAGAGACCTGAGCTGTTAGCTTGGTGGGAGTATTGGGGAAGTTGACTACAAGTGTTAGCACTGTAGTACCTACGCCCCTAGGAAAGTTGTGTAGTGCGGAAGACCAGAGATGGTGGGCAACAACAATAACACAAAACCAAAACAAAACAAAAAAAGAACACCAAAAAGAGAAAAATATGTAAATCTTTAGATGAGAAAATGGTTGACTGTGAGCCAAGTGGCCGTGCAGACGGCCTTGCAGGAAAGTGCTGTGCACTTACTTGGCTAACTTGTGGGGAAAAAGTTCAAGTGGCCTAGTCAGAGCTCTGCAGCTGACCGGGACATAACTGCTAGCTTAGTAGGACCCCGTTTAGCTTCTGGAAGAGTAGCGGGGACGCTGCGGTAGTTGGGCGTCAAGCTGCGGGATAGGGGCCATGCAGTTTTAAGATGGTGCATTTGTATTGTCAGGGATTATTCCCCAGGAGCGGAGGTGCTGCAACCCTTCATTCAGGTTAGAAGCTGTGAATTTGGTCCTTTGAAAGTGATCAAAAGCTTAGCTGGGTTTATCCATTTGTATGGCAGATTGTGGTTTCTCAAGGCTTTGGTGACTGTATTAAGTTCTCTACGCAGTTGGAGAGTATGTTGTGATAGGTCGGCAAATATTTGGAGGTGCGAGTATGGCTCGGGTAGAGATTTTTCGCTTCTGGATGCCCTCATAAGTTGTTCCTTGACATGGTAAAAGTGTATACGTAAGATCACATCCCGTGGTATGGTATCAGGTAGGGAAGGCGGTTTCGGCACTCGGTGGATGCGATCAATCACCATTTCCATATTTTTAAGGTCAGGTAAAACTGCTTTGAAAAGCCCTTTTGCATAGCTTGGTAGCTCATGGGGCTGCACTGATTCTGCTATTCCTCTAATTTTTATATTGTTGCGACGTGACCTGTCCTCCAGGTCCGCCATTTTGCGCTTGATCCAAGCGCGGTCCTCGAGATTCTCCTCATGTGCATCAACAAGGTCGTTCACAGTCGATGCAAAACCCCCTAGTTGATTTTCAATTTGGGACACTCTGCCTGAGACTGAGGATATATCAGCGTGTAGATGCTGCATAATGGATAACATGTCTGACTGCATAGAGTTCCTGAGGGTAGACAGCATGTCCTTAAGTGTAGTGTCAAGAATAGGTTGATCATTTGTAGGGAAACTAGCAAATGGATCAGAAGCACTGCAGGGGTTAACAGCATGTGTAATGCTCAGGCTCACCTCAGGTACTGCTGTGCTGTCTGTGTCAAGCCTCATCCTTGCCTTCGCTGGGCTGCCTGTTTGTGGAGTGCCTGGATATGAGGTAGGCAAGCCTTGTTCAGGGTTAGTAAGCTCCATAAAATCCTCTCCCTCCTCCCCAGTGATGCGGCTCTGTGAGGAGATATGCCGAGAGGGGAGAGATGCAAGTGCTACAGCCGCGGCGCCATCTTGGATTAGTCCAGCGGCCGGCTGATTCATATAGGCCGTTATTTTCTGTGGGTGCCTGTCTCCCTTGCGCTTGTAGGACGACATGCCACACTGCTAGGGGGTGAGGAGAGTCCCAGGGTGTATTTTCTGTCCGCAAACGAGGTCTGAGTGCGCTGGAATATGTCTCTGAATCCCGGTCTCCACAGAGCTTTAGAAAAGCACGTCCATGCTACTCGGATGCTGGCCACGCACCCCATGGATAACATTTTTAATGCATGCAGATCTGTTTACACTTCTTGTCTCCCATTTCCATTCTTGTGTTTAAATACATTATTTTACATTCATTATCTAGGTACACCAGGGTAAACTGCATTCTTGCTTCAGGGACAAAAATGTATTAATGGGTCAGCCAAAACAATAATCATTGTGTAGCATGACTAAGATAGAATAAAACCATGCATGTATAATGAGTAAAAGTGTTTCCCCCGTTAACATATGTAATTACAGACTATACAATGGAATATTTATATATGAAAAATACCTGCCCTACTGATCTCTATAGTAACAGCTGCTGTGCAAAACATAATCAATGTTGTTATACTTATTAAACCTCAGTACACAGCACTCAATTGTGTTATCCTGGTGCTATTATGTACTATTAATCAACCATGTGAAAAATACACTGAGCAAAATTATAAAGGCAACACTTTTGTGTTTGCCCTTTTTATCACAAGGTGAACGCAAAGATCTATGACTTTTTCTATGTACACAAAAGGCCTATTTCTCCCAAATATTGTTCACAAATCTGTCTAAATCTGTGTTAGTGAGTAGGGATGAGTAGGTGTTCGCCTGTTCGCTGAATAGCGAACAATTTGAGGTGTTCGCGGCAAATTCGAAAGCTGCGGAACACCCTTTAAAAGTCAAAAGTGCTACAGTAGGTGACCGTGATATTGTGTCAATCTCGCCGCTGTTATCGGGAGATTTGACACCTGCATGCCCTGTCATGGGAGCCAGCGCCGAGCTGGTTCGCTCATCTGGAAAGGAAAACTGCGTTTTTTCCTTTCCCAATGAGCGACAAGGATTGCTGACAGGTGTCTGGTATGAATCATAAGGGGGAACGCCGCGCCAAATTTTGATTAAAAAACCAGCATGGGTTCCCCCTCCAGGGGCATACCAGGCACTTAGGTCTGGTATAGATTTTAAGGGGAACCCCCTACGCTGAAAAAACGGCATGGGGGTCCCCCCAAAATCCATACCAGACCCTTATCCGAGCACGCAGCCCGGCCGGTCAGGAAAGGGGGTGGGGACGAGCGAGCGCCCCCCTTGAACCGTACCAGGCCACATGCCCTCAACATGGGGGGTGGGCGCTTTGGGGCAGGGGGGCGCCCTTGTGGCCCCCCACCCCAAAGCACCTTGTCCCCATGTTAATGAGGACAAGGGCCTCTTCCCGACAATGGCTGGGGAAGGAACGGTGAGCGTTGAGGCTCTGAAGGAGAAGATACAGCGGGAACTGAAAGCTGAACACGTGCTATGTCCCGGGTTCGTTGGAGTTGCTGATGATGAGATGACCTCTGGTGGACACCGTTGGCAGTTCCCATTTTTGGCTTTTAAAGATTCCTGCTTGCTGTGATCCTCTGTGGTGGGGGGTCATGGCCTTCTGGTAAGGAGTAACCCCTTCCATTTCTGGTGGTGGACCCTTCTTTGCTGTCACAGAACTTCATTATTATCACTTGGACTTTTTTTGTATATTGTTGGTGATTTGGATTTTTCACGACACTTAATTGATGTTTATTTAATGGGACTTTTTTTTCATTATCACCAAACGTTTTTGCACATTGATTTATTTTCATTTATGATCATTATATGAATTTTTCTTCATTGTAAATTATTCATTATGTTTTATTAGTATTAGCGCAACCCCTTATTTTTCTTATGCTTTTCCACAATTGATGTTTTTGTGGGGATTGCTGCTTTTCACATTATTTGATTCGCACTTGGTTTTTAGCGCAGTTCTTTTCACCATTCTCTACCTCTTCCCGACAACCCTGGCCGTTGGTTGTCAGGGTCTGCGGGCGGAGGGCTTATCGGAATCTGGGAGCCCCCTTTAATAAGGGGCCCCCCAGATCCCGACCCCCCACCCTATGTGAATGAGTATGGGGTACATCGTACCTCTACCTATTCATCTGGGGGAAAAAGTGTCAATAAAAAAACACACTAGACAGGTTTTTAAAGTAATTTATTAGGCAGCTCTGGGAGACTTCTTCCGACTTCGGGGGTCTTCTTTCGACTTCTTCGCTCTCTCCAGCCTCTCCCGGTGTCTGGTTCTTCTCCCACTCTCCGGCCTCTTCTCCCGGTGTCCGGTTCTTCTCCCGCTCTCCGGTTCTTCTGCCAGGCTCCTCCGCTATCTTCTGCTCTTTTGCCATTCTTTTGCTAGTGGTGGCCCGGTCACCAGGTGACCCCGCCCCTTATGACATCACAGTCCCGGGGAATGATGGGACTGTGACATCATAAGGGGGTGGGGTCACCGGGTGACATCACCCGGTGACCATGCCCCATGCCTATATAAGTCGTTGCGCACCTCACACACAGCATTACAGCAGGAGAGAGCGTTGTGTCAACATTGGAAGAAGAGAAGCAGGAACAAGACGACGGAGAAGACCGGGCCACCGCTAGCAAAAGAGCGGCAAAAGAGCAGAAGATGGCGGAGGTGCCCGGCAGAAGAACTGGAGAGCGGGAGAAGAACTGGACACTGGGAGAAGAGGCCGGATAGCGGGAGAAGAACCAGACACGGGGAGAAGAGGCCAGAGAGCGGAAGAAGAACCGGACACCAGGAGAAGAACCGGACACCGGGAGAAGAGGCCAGAGAGAGCAGAGAAGTCGGAAGAAGACCCCCGAAGTCAGAAGAAGACCACCAGAGCTGCCTAAGAAATGACTTTAAAAACCTGTCTAGTGTGTTTTTTTACTGACACTTTTTCCCCCAGGTGAATGGATAGGGGTACGATGTACCCCATACTCATTCACATAGGGTGGGGGGTCGGGATCTGGGGGCCCCCTTATTAAAGGGGGCTCCCAGATTCCGATAAGCCTTCCACCAGCAGACCCTGACAACCAACAGCCGGGGTTGTCGGGAAGAGGCCCTTGTGCTCATCAACATGGGGACAAGGTGCTTTGGGGTGGGGGGGGGGGGCGAAGAGACATCTTGGGACAAGTCTTTTATTAAAAAAATAAAAAATAAAAATGTCCCACAAAATCCATTCATCTTCTTCTCCTTCTCCGCTGGACCGAGAAAAAAAACATGCACGCTGCCACCGATCCGCCTCCATGGGAGGCACCCACCGTAATGACCGTCCTCTCAGGTGACAGTTCTTTAATAACTGAGGGTGGGGCCACACAATGATGTACCCGGGTGACCCCGCCCCCCTCTGATGCACGGGGACTTTCCAATGGCTTCCCTGTGTTGTCAGAGGGGGCAGGGCCACCCGTTTACATAAACGGGTGGCCCCGCCCCCCTCTGATGCAGTGGGGAAGCCATTGGGAAGCCCCCGTGCATCAGAGGGGGGCGGGGTCACCCAGGTATGTAAAGGGGTGGCCCCGCCCCCTCTGATGCCATGGGAAAGCCATTGGGAAGTCCCTGTGCATCAGAGGGAGGCGGGGTCACCCGTTCGTCACTGGCCACTCAGTATCCAAAAAACAGTCAGTATCTGGTGTGACCACCATTTGCCTCACGCAGTGCAGCACATCTCCTTCACATAAAGTTGATCAGGTTGTTGATTGTGGCCTGTGGAATGTTGGTCCATTCCTCTTCAATGGCTGTATAAAGTCACTGGATATTGGAAGGTACTGGAACATGCTGTCATATACGCCTGTCCAGAGCATCCCAAACATGCTGAATGGGTGACATGTCCAGTGAGTATGCTGGCCATGCAAGAACTGGAATGTTTTCAGCTTCCATGAATTGTGTACAGATCCTTGCAACATGGGGCCATGCATTATCATGCTGCAATATGAGGTGATGGTCGTGGATGAATGGCACAACAATGGGCCTCAGGATCTCATCACGGTATCTCTGTGCATTCAAAATGCCATCAATAAAATGTACCTGTGTTCATTGTCCATAGCATATGCCTGCCCATACTATAACCCCACCGCTACCATGGGCTACTCGATCCACAATGTTGACATCAGCAAACCGCTCACCCACATTACGCCATACACGCTGTCTGCCATGTGCCCTGTACAGTGAAACCTGGGATTCATCCGTGAAGAGAACACCTCTCCAAAGTACCAGATGCCATCGAATGTGAGCATTTGCCCACTCAATTTGGTTACAATGATGAACTGCAGTCAGGTCGAGACCCAGATGAGGACAACGAGCATGCAGATGAGCTTCCCTGTGACGGTTGCTAACAGTTTGTGCAGAAGTTCTTTGGTTATGCAAACCGATTGTTGCAGCAGCTGTCTGGGTGGCTGGTCTCAGACGATCTTGGAGGTGAAGATGCTGGATGTGGAGGTCCTGGGCTGGTGTGGTCACATGTGGTCTGCGGTTGTGATGCACTGCCAAATTCTCTGAAATGCCTTTGGGGACAGCTTATGGTAGAGAAATGAATATTCAATTCAAGGGCAACAGCTCTGGTGGACATTCCTGCAGTCAGCATGCCAATTGCACACTCCCTAAAAACTTGCGACATTGTGCTATGACAAAACTGCCCATTTTAGAGTGGCCTTTTATTGTGGCCAGCCTAAGTCACACCTGTGCAATAATCGTGCTGTCTAATCCCCATCAAATGCCACCCCATCAAATCATTCTCTGCAGCTATTACCTTTTGTACCACCACCCCCTCCCTTTAGAATGTAAGCTCTACGAGCAGGGCCCTCCTGTACCTATTGTATTGTACTGTAATTGTGTTGTCCCCCCTATACATTGTAAAGCGCTGCGTAAACTGTTGGCGCTATATATATCGCGTATATTAATAATATAATAATAATCAGCATCTTGATATGACACACCTGTGAGGTGGATGGATTATCTCGGCAAAGGAGAAGTGCTCGCTAACACAGATTTAGACAGATTTGTGAACAATATATGAGAGAAATAGGCCTTTTGTGTACATAGAAAAAGTCATAGATGTTTGCGTTTAGCTCATTATAAATAGTGGCGCATTTCCTGTCTCATTAGTGAACTCTAACATAATAGTCCATATACTAAGTGTCCAATTGCTTTCCAGTGCTGTTCCTCTGTAAATCAATCAGTGATGTCTCTTTTCAAAGTGCTCTGCGCTCAAAGTGCCAACATTTTATATATATATTTTCTCTTCTGTGTTACTTATCCTCCACCATGCATCACCACCACACTTGTACACTCACCAGATGACCAAGATCTCTCTGGAAAGAGGTCTTTATGAACCTTGCTTTGTGCACTGGTCCAAATCATTTGATGGAGGGGGAGTTATGGTGTGGGGTTTTTCAGGTGTTGTATTCAGGTGTTGGGCTGGGCCCCTTTGTTCCAGTGAAGGGAACACCTAAGGCATCAGCATACCAAGACATTTTTGACAATTTCACCCCTAACTTTGTGGGAACAGTTTGGGGATGGCCCCTTCCTGTTCTAACATGACTGAGGACCAGTGCACAAAGAAAGGTTCATAAAGACATGGATGAGCAAGTTTGGAGTGGAGGAACTTGACTGGCCTACACCTTTGGGATGAATTAGCGTGGAGACTGCAGGCCAGGTCTTCTCATCCACATCAGTACTTAACCTCACAAATGCACTTCTGGAAGAATGGTCAAACATTCTCATAGACACACTCCTAAATCTTGTGGACAGCCTTCCTAGAAGAGTTGAAGCTGTTATAACTGCAAATGTTGGGCCAACTCAATGTTAAACTCTATGGACTAAGACTGGAATGCCATTAAAGTTCATGTGCATGTAAAGGCAAGTGTCCCAATACTTTTGGTAGTATAGTGTATGCACTTGCATTATAAAGTGCATTCCCCTTGCACCTGGGTTAAATAACTTTTGTATAACCAGCCGGCTTCACTATCTCTCTTCAATATCTCACCACTCTCAGGTGTCAGGCTCTCATTCAGCACAGATAGATTCCTGTATCCCCCCTCTCTTCCTTTTAGGAGCACTTTTCATGATGATGAACATTATCATCAGTTTTTCACCGCAAAAGAGAAGAAATGTTGATGTTTTGGAACTGAGCACTTTTTACACTTTATTATACATTTGCATCATTTTTGCACAATTTTTGCACATTATATATGGACTTGCCTTATATGGATTTGTTAATATCAGATAAGTTTATTATATGTTTAAGGCATTTTACTGTATTTCTTAAGAGATGTATTAATTTGTATAAGGACAGCACACTTTGAAATATTGTTTTATTGCACTAAATCAGGGAAAACTGCCGTTAAACTTTTATTTTTCCCAAGACTTCTGATACTTGCGTTTGGGGTTGCCCTTCTCATGGCTCATTGGTCCACATGTTCTGGGAATGTGAGAGATTTACACTTATATGGCAAAAAATTTCAGATAGTGCTTCTAAGATACCAGGCCATACCTTGCAAATTACTTTTACCATGTACCTTTTATTCACCCAATACCCGGCATCTCTTGCTATGAAGAAAAGCTTAGCCATAGCATATGTAGCTACACAGTGGGCCATAGCCTTGAAATGGAAAACTCGTGTGATTCCTTTTTCACAAATCATTGATAGAATATATATAATTATGCTGATGGAAGCAATCTTTTACACACTTCCAGATAACATGCCACTTTTTATGGCCAAATGGGCTGTGCATCTCAACAACCTGTTTTTATTATGATTTGTATCTATTTGTCTCATATACAGTGGCTTGCGAAAGTATTCGGCCCCCTTGAACTTTTCAACCTTTTGCCACATTTCAGGCTTCAAACATAAAGATATAAACATTTTTTTTTTGTGAAGAATCACCAACAAGTGGGACACAATTGTGAAGTGGAACGAAATCTTTTGGATTTTTGAAACTTTTTTAACTAATAAAAAAATGAAAAGTGGGGGCGTGCAAAATTATTCGGCCCCCTTGCATTAATACTTTGTAGAGCCACCTTTTGCTGTGATTACAGCTGCAAGTCGCTTGGGGTATGTCTCTATCAGTTTTGCACATCGAGAGACTGAAATTCTTGCCCATTCTTCCTTGCAAAACAGCTTGAGCTCAGTGAGGTTGGATGGAGAGCGTTTGTGAACAGCAGTTTTCAGCTCTTTCCACAGATTCTCGATTGGATTCAGGTCTGGACTTTGACTTGGCCATTCTAACACCTGGATACGTTTATTTGTGAACCATTCCTTTGCAGATTTTGCTGTATGTTTGGGATCATTGTCTTGTTGGAAGATAAATCTCCGTCCCAGTTTCAGGTCTTTTGCAGACTCCAACAGGCTTTCATCCAGAATGGTCCTGTATTTGGCTGCATCCATCTTCCCCTCAATTTTAACCATCTTTCCTGTCCCTGCTGAAGAAAAGCAGGCCCAAACCATGATGCTGCCACCACCATGTTTGACAGTGGGGATGGTGTGTTGAGTGTGATGAGCTGTGTTGCTTTTACGCCAAACATATTGTTTTGCATTGTGGCCAAAAAGTTTGATTTTGGTTTCATCGGACCAGAGCACCTTCTTCCACATGTTTGGTGTGTCTCCCAGGTGGCTTGTGGTAAACTTTAGACAAGACTTTTTATGGATATCTTTGAGAAATGGCTTTCTTCTTGCCACTCTTCCATAAAGGCCAGATTTGTGCAGTGTACGACTGATTGTTGTCCTATGGACAGACTCTCCCACCTCAGCTGTAGTTCTCTGCAGTTCATCCAGAGTGATCATGGGCCTCTTGGCTGCATCTCTGATCAGTCTTCTCCTTGTCTGAGCTGAAAGTTTAGAAGGACAGCCAGGTCTTGGTAGATTTGCAGTGGTCTGATACTCCTTCCATTTCAAAATGATCGCTTGCACAGTGCTCCTTGGGATGTTTAAAGCTTGGGAAATCTTTTTGGATCCAAATCCGGCTTTAAACTTCTCCACAACAGTATTACGGACCTGCCTGGTGTGTTCCTTGGTCTTCATGATGCTCTCTGCGCTTTCAACAGAACCCTGAGACTATCACAGAGCAGGTGCATTTATACAGAGACTTGATTACACACAGGTGGATTCTATTTATCACCATCAGTCATTTAGGACAACATTGGATCATTCAGAGATCCTCGCTGAACTTCTGGAGTGAGTTTTCTGCACTGAAAGTAAAGGGGCCGAATAATTTTGCACGCACCACTTTTCAGTTTTTTAATTGCTAAAAAAGTTTAAAATATCCAATAGATTTCGTTCCACTTCACAATTGTGTCCCTCTTGTTGGTGATTCTTCACAAAAAATTAAAATTTTATATCTTTATGTTTGAAGCCTGAAATGTGGCAAAAGTTTGAAAAGTTCAAGGGGGCCGAATACTTTCGCAAGCCACTGTATATTTTACTCTTATTTTTGAATACTTTGATACTTTGAATACTTTTGGCTTTTAGAGCCCTTTCACACTGAGGCGGGCGGCGGCGGCGGCGGTAAAACGCCACTATTATTAGCGGCGTTTTACCGTCGGTATGCAGCCGCTAGCGGGACGGTTTTACCCCCCGCTAGCGGCCGAGAAAGGGTTAAATACCACCGCAAAGCGCCTCTGCAGAGGCGCTTTGCCGGCGGTATAGGCGCGCCGTCCCATTGATTTCAATGGGCAGGAGCGGTAAAGGAGCGGTATGCACTCCGCTCCTTCACCACTCCGAAGATGCTGCTGGCAGGACTTTTTTTACCGTCCTGCCAGCGCATCGCTCCAGTGTGAAAGCCCTCGGGGCTTTCACACTGGAATGAAAGTAGCGGCACTATCGGGTCGGTTTTCAGGCGCTATTATTAGCGCAATAGCGCCTGCAAACCGCCCCAGTGTGAAAGGGCTCTTACTGTATAAGTCTTTTGTATTGTTATTTACCCTTACAAATAAACAAAAAAGTAAATAAGGCACATGGATGACATGGCATACAGCGATTTGCTCAAAGAGACAACCAATATTGTAAAACAAATTTACTTTATTTTTATTAGGAAGCAAGCAAAAACCTAGACAAAGGAGTGGTTGTGAGTATAGTATTCTTGATTTTGCAAAAGCATCTAACACAGTTACCCACAGAAAGATATGGCTGAGGTCTATAAGCATAGAAAAAATGGTCTGTAAATGGATAGAAAACTGTCTTGAAAACCATATTTATAGTGTTTAATGATTCATAATTTGAAAGGTCTATGGTTGTTAGTGGTGTATCTCAAGGTTCAGTGTTGGGAAACTTACATTTTAAAGTGATTGTAAATGATCACCTTCATGGGCGTCCGCAGGTAGGGGCAGGGGGGGGGGGGGGGGCGAGTGCATCCATCTATTTCCTAAATTCATAAACTATAACTGGATATGTTCATTCATAAGTAAAAAGACCAAAGATTGTTGATCCGGGGAATATCTGGTTGCCTTAGGTAATCAGGAAGGAATGCATTTTTTCCTGTTGGAGCAAATTGGACCATGCCCTAAAAGGAAATTTGTTGCCTTCCTCTGGATCAACTGTGGGTATAGGGTTCTGTTTATAGATGTTTTCTACTTATTCTTTTATAATTTTTTTTCCCTTTTTTCTATTGGTTGAACTCAATAGACTCATGTCTCTTTTTTTTCAACCTGACTAACTATTTATACAATGCTCTACAGTGCTATACTGTGGATTGCAGGGAGGTGAGCTAAATACAGTGCCTTGCAAAAGTATTCACCCTCTTGGCTTTTTTACCTTTTTTGTTACATTACAGCCTTTAGTTCAATGTTTTTTTTTTAATTTAAAGTATATGTGATGGATCAGAACACCATAGTCTAAGTTGGTGAAGTACAATTAGAAAAATATATACATAAAAATATTTTTCAGAAATTAAAAACTGATAATTGGCATGAGCGTATGTATTCAGCCCCTTTGTTATAAAGCCCATAAAAAGCTCTGGTGCAACCAATTACCTTCAGAAGTCACATAATTAGTAAAATGATCTGTCATTACATATACACACCTTTTTGAAAGGCCCCAGAGTGTGTAACACCTAAGCAAGAGGCACCACTAACCAAACTCTGCCATGAAGACCAAGGAACTCTCCAAACAAGTAAGGGACAATGTTGTTGAGAAGTACAAGTCAGGGTTAGGTTATAAAAAAATATCCAAATCTTTTTGGAGCACCATCAAATCTATCATAACCAAATGGAAAGAACATGGCACAACAGCAAATCTGCCAAGAGACGGCCACACACCAAAACTCATGGACCGGGCAAGGAGGGCATTAATCAGAGAGGCAGCACAGAGATCTAAGGTAACCCTGGAGGAGCTGCAGAAGCTGTACACTCCATAGAGTTGGGCTTTATGGCAGAGTGGCCAGAAGAAAGCCATTACTTTCAGCAAGCAAAAAACTAAATGGCACATTTTAAGTTTGCGAAAAGGCACGTGGGAGACTCCCAAAATGTATGGAGGAGGGTGCTCTGGTCTGATGATACTAAAATTGAACTTTCAAAGAAACTTTCAAAGAAAACGCTATGTCTGACGCAAACCCAACACATCACCCAAAGAACACCATCTCCACAGTGAAACATTGTGGTGGCAGCATCATGCTGTGGGGATGTTTTTCAGCAGTTGGGACTGGGAAATTGCCTGGTCAGAGTTGAGGGAAATATGGATGGTGCTAAACACAGGGATATTCTTGAGCAAAACCTGTACCACTCTGTGTGTGATTTGAGGCTAGGATGGAGGTTCACCTTCCAGCAGGACAATAACCCCAAACACACTGCTAAAGCAACACTTGAGTGGTTTAACCACTTGACGACCACCTCATGCTGATATACGCCAGCAGAATGGCACGGGCAGGCAAAATCACGTACCTGGTACGTGATTGCCTTCCCGCGGGCGGGGGGTCCGATCGGACCCCCCTGGTGCCTGAGGCGGTCGCCGTTGGTCTGGCATCGATCAGAGATGAGGGGGAGGCCATCCGATCGTGGCCCCCCCTCGCGATCGCTCCCAGCCAATGAGATGCTTCCCCTGCCTCTGTGTAGTACACAGAGGCAGAGGATGTGATGTCATCTCTCCTCGGCTCGGCAGTTTCTGTTTCGGCGCTGAGGAGAGAGGACATCCAAATGAGTGCATAAACACAACACATCCCAGTAGAACATGCCAGGCACACATAACTCCCCCCTTTACCCCCCGATCCCCCCCGATCACCCCCTAATCACCCCTCCCCCCCTGTCACACTGACACCAAGCAGTTTTTTTTTTTTTCTGATTACTGCATGGTGTCAGTTTGTGACAGTTACTGTGTTAGGGCAGTTAGTGTTAGCCCCCTGTAGGTCTAGGGTACCCCCCTAACCCCCCCTAATAAAGTTTTAACCCCTTGATCACCCCCTGTCGCCAGTGTCGCTAAGCGATCATTTTTCTGATCGCTGTATTAGTGTCACTGGTGACGCTAGTTAGGGACGTAAATATTTAGGTTCGCCGTCAGTGTTTTATAGCGACAGGGACCCCCATATACTATCTTATAAATGTTTTAACCCTTGATTGCCCCCCTAGTTAACCCTTTCACCACTGATCACTGTATAACCGTTACGGGTGACGCTGGTTAGTTCGTTTATTTTTTATAGTGTCAGGGCACCCGCCGTTTATTACCGAATAAAGGTTTAGCCCCCTGATCGCCTGGCGGTGATATGCGTCGCCCCAGGCAGCGTCAGATTAGCGCCAGTACCGCTAACACCCACGCACGCAGCATAAGCCTCCCTTAGTGGTATAGTATCTGAACGCGTCAATATCTGATCCGATCAGATCTATACTAGCGTCCCCAGCAGTTTAGGTTTCCCAAAAACGCAGTGTTAGCGGGATCAGCCCAGATACCTGCTAGCACCTGCGTTTTGCCCCCTACGCCCAGCCCAGCCCAGCCCACTCAAGTGCAGTATCTATCGATCTCTGTCACTTACAAAACACTAAACGCATAATTGCAGCGTTTGCAGAGTCAGGCCTGATCCCTGCGATCGCTAACAGTTGTTTTGGTAGCATTTTGGTGAACTGGTAAGCACCAGCCCCAAGCAGTGTCAGGTTAGCGCCAGTAGCGCTAACACCCACGCACACACCGTACACCTCCCTTAGTGGTATAGTATCTGAACGGATCAATATCTGATCCAATCAGATCTATACTAGCGTCCCCAGCAGTTTAGGGTTCCCAAAAACGCAGTGTTAGCGGGATCAGCCCAAATACCTGCTAGCACCTGCGTTTTTCCCCTCCGCCCGGCCCAGCCCAGCCCAGCCCACCCAAGTGCAGTATCGATCGATCACTGTCACTTACAAAACACTAAACGCATAACTGCAGCGTTCGCAGAGTCAGGCCTGATCCCTGCGATCGCTAACAGTTTTTTTGGTAGCATTTTGGTGAACTGGTAAGCACCAGCCCCAAGCAGCGTCAGGTTAGCGCCAGTAGCGCTAACACCCACGCACTCACCGTACACCTCCCTTAGTTGTTTAGCATCTGAACGGATCAATATCTGATCCGATTAGAACTATACTAGCGTCCCCAGCAGTTTAGGGTTCCCAAAAACGCAGTGTTAGCGGGATCAGCTCAGATACCTGCTAGCACCTGCATTTTGCCCCTCCGCCCCGCCCAGCCCAGCCCACCCAAGTGCAGTATCGATCGATCACTGTCACTTACAAAACACTAAACGCATAACTGCAGCATTCGCAAAGTCAGGCCTGATCCCTGTGATCGCTAACAGTTTTTTTGGTAGCATTTTGGTGAACTGGTAAGCACCAGCCCCAAGCAGCGTCAGGTTAGCGCCAGTACCGCTAACACCCACGCACGCACCGTACACCTCCCTTAGTGGTATAGTATCTGAACGGATCAATATCTGATCCAATCAGATCTATACTAGCGTCCCCAGCAGTTTAGGGTTCCCAAAAACGCAGTGTTAGCGGGATCAGCCCAAATACCTGCTAGCACCTGCATTTTTCCCCTCCGCCCAGCCCAGCCCAGCCCACCCAAGTGCAGTATCGATCGATCACTGTCACTTACAAAACACTAAACGCATAACTGCAGCGTTCGCAGAGTCAGGCCTGATCCCTGCGATCGCTAATGCCGCGTACACACGAGCGGACTTTACGGCGGACTTTGCCCGGCGGACTGGATTTCGTCGGACAATTCGATGTGTGTGGGCTCCAGCGGACTTTGTTTTCTCAAAAGTTGGACGGAATTAGATTTGAAACTTGTTTAAAATTTATCCGTTGAAATCGAGTCCGGTCGAAAAGTCCGCCGTCTGTATGCTAGTTCGACGGACTAAAAAGCCACGCTAGGGCAGCTATTGGCTACTGGCTATGAACTTCCTTGTTTTAGTCCGGTCGTACGTCATCACGTACGAATTCGACGGACTTTGGTGGATTGTGTGTAGGCAAGTCCGTTCATTCAGAAAGTCCGTCGGAAAGTACGTCGAAAAATCCGCCGGGCAAAGTCCGCCGTAAAGTCCGCTCGTGTGTACGCGGCATAACAGTTTTTTTGGTAGCATTTTGGTGAACTGGTAAGCACCAGCCCCAAGCAGCGTCAGGTTAGCGCCAGTACCGCTAACACCCACGCACGCAGCGTACACCTCCCTTAGTGGTATAGTATCTGAACGGATCAATATCTGATCCGATCAGATCTATACTAGCGTCCCCAGCAGTTTAGGGTTCCCAAAAACGCAGTGTTAGCGGGATTAGCCCAGATACCTGCTAGAACCTGCGTTTTGCCCCTCCGCCCGGCCCAGCCCAACCCAGCCAAGTGCAGTATCGATCGATCACTGTCACTTACAAAACACTAAACGCATAACTGCAGCGTTCGCAGAGTCAGGCCTGATCCCTGCGATCGCTAACAGTTTTTTTGGTAGCATTTTGGTGAACTGGTAAGCACCAGCCCCAAGCAGCGTCAGGTTAGCGCCAGTAGCGCTAACACCCACGCACTCACCGTACACCTCCCTTAGTTGTTTAGCATCTGAACGGATCAATATCTGATCCAATCAGAACTATACTAGCGTCCCCAGCAGTTTAGGGTTCCCAAAAACGCAGTGTTAGCGGGATCAGCTCAGATACCTGCTAGCACCTGCGTTTTGCCCCTCCGCCCCGCCCAGCCCAGCCCACCCAAGTGCAGTATCGATCGATCACTGTCACTTACAAAACACTAAACGCATAACTGCAGCATTCGCAAAGTCAGGCCTGATCCCTGCGATCGCTAACAGTTTTTTTGGTAGCATTTTGGTGAACTGGTAAGCACCAGCCCCAAGCAGCGTCAGGTTAGCGCCAGTACCGCTAACACCCACGCACGCACCGTACACCTCCCTTAGTGGTATAGTATCTGAACGGATCAATATCTGATCCAATCAGATCTATACTAGCGTCCCCAGCAGTTTAGGGTTCCCAAAAACGCAGTGTTAGCGGGATCAGCCCAAATACCTGCTAGCACCTGCATTTTTCCCCTCCGCCCAGCCCAGCCCAGCCCACCCAAGTGCAGTATCGATCGATCACTGTCACTTACAAAACACTAAACGCATAACTGCAGCGTTCGCAGAATCAGGCCTGATCCCTGCGATCGCTAACAGTTTTTTTGGTAGCATTTTGGTGAACTGGTAAGCACCAGCCCCAAGCAGCGTCAGGTTAGCGCCAGTACCGCTAACACCCACGCACGCAGCGTACACCTCCCTTAGTGGTATAGTATCTGAACGGATCAATATCTGATCCGATCAGATCTATACTAGCGTCCCCAGCAGTTTAGGGTTCCCAAAAACGCAGTGTTAGCGGGATCAGCCCAGATACCTGCTAGCACCTGCGTTTTGCCCCTCCGCCCGGCCCAGCCCAGCCCAGCCAAGTGCAGTATCGATCGATCACTGTCACTTACAAAACACTAAACGCATAACTGCAGCTTTGGCAGAGTCAGGCCTGATCCCTGCGATCGCTAACAGTTTTTTTGGTAGCGTTTTGGTGAACTGGCAAGCACCAGTGGCCTAGTACACCCCGGTCGTAGTCAAACCAGCATTGCAGTAACACTTGGTGACGTGGCGAGTCCCATAAGTGCAGTTCAAGCTGGTGAGGTGGCAAGCACAAGTAGTGTCCCGCTGCCACCAAGAAGAAGACAAACACAGGCCCGTCGTGCACATAGTGCCCTTCCTGCTGCATTCGCCAATCCTAATTGGGAACCCACCACTTCTGCAGCGCCCGTACTTCCCCCATTCACATCCCCAACCAAATGCAGTCGGCTGCATGAGAGGCATTTTCTTTATGTCCTCCCGAGTACCCCTACCCAACGAACCCCCCCAAAAAATTTGTTGTGTCTGCAGCAAGCGCGGATATAGGCGTGACACCCACTATTATTTTCCCTCCTGTCTTGACAATCCTGGTCTTTGCATTGGTGAATGTTTTGAACGCTACCATTCACTAGTTGAGTATTAGTGTAGGGTACAGCATTCCACAGACTAGGCATACTTTCACAGGGTCTCCCAAGATGCCATCGCATTTTGAGAGACCCGAACCTGGAACCAGTTACAGTTATAAAAGTTAGTTACAAAAAAAAGTGTAAAAAAATATATATATATATATATAAAATAAAAAAAAAATAGTTGTCGTTTTATTGTTCTCTCTCTCTCTATTCTCTCTCTATTGTTCTGCTCTTTTTTACTGTATTCTATTCGCCAATGTTTTATTGTTATTATGTTTTATCATGTTTGCTTTTCAGGTATGCAATTTTTTATACTTTACCGTTTACTGTGTTTTATTGTTAACCATTTTTTTGTCTTCAGGTACGCCATTCACGACTTTGAGTGGTTATACCAGAATGATGCCTGCAGGTTTAGGTATCATCTTGGTATCATTCTTTTCAGCCAGCGGTCGGCTTTCATGTAATACTCACCATGCCTCTCAGCAAATAGCTTGGAGTGTCTACTTTCCAAAATGGGGTCATTTGGGGGGGTTTTGTGCCACCTGGGCATTCCATGGCCTCCGAAACTGTGATAGGCAGTGAAATCAAAAATTTACACCCTTAGAAATCCTGAAGGGGGTGATTGGTTTTCGGGGCCCCGTATGCAGCTAGGCTCCCAAAAAGTCCCACACATATGGTATCCCCATACTCAGGAGAAGCAGCTAAATGTATTTTGGGGTGCAATTCCACATATGCCCATGGCCTGTGTGAGCAATATATCATTTAGTGACAACTTTGTGCAAAAAAAAAAAAAAAAATTCTCACTTTCCCGCAACTTGTGTCAAAATATAAAATATTCCATGGACTCAACATGCCTCTCAGCAAAAAGCTTGGAGTGTCTACTTTCCAAAATGGGGTCATTTGGGCAGGGGGGGTTGTGCCATTTGGGCATTTTATGGCCTTCAAAACTGTGATAGGTAGTGAGGAGTGAAATTAAAAATGTACGCCCTTAGAAATCCTGAAGGCGGTGATTGGATTTCAGGGCCCCGTACGTGGATAGGCTCCCAAAAAGTCCCACACATGTGGTATCCCCATACTCAGGAGAATCAGCTGAATGTATTTTGGGGTGCAATTCCACATAGGCCCATGGCCTGTGTGAGCAATATATCATTTAGTGACAACTTTTTGTAAATATATATATTTTTTGTCATTATTC
The DNA here is from genome assembly GCA_037952835.1 of Lithobates septentrionalis. Taxonomy (NCBI): domain Eukaryota; kingdom Metazoa; phylum Chordata; class Amphibia; order Anura; family Ranidae; genus Lithobates; species Lithobates septentrionalis. Next base: position 4,063,778 of record JBBDGP010000918.1, on the reverse strand, counting down.
AATCACTTGGGACAAAAAAAAAAAATATTCAATGGGTTCAACATGCCTCTCAGCAATTTCCTTGGGGTGTCTACTTTCCAAAATGGGGTCATTTTGGGGGGGGGGGGGGGTTGTACTGCCCTGCCATTTTAGCACCTCAAGAAATGACATAGGCAGTCATAAACTAAAAGCTGTGTAAATTCCAGAAAATATACCCTAGTTTGTAGACGCTATAACTTTTGCGCAAACCAATAAATATACGCTTATTGACATTTTTTTTACCAAAGACATGTGGCCGAATACATTTTGGCCTAAATGTATGACTAAAATTGAGTTTATTGGATTTTTTTTATAACAAACAGTAGAAAATATCTTTTTTTTTCAAAATTTTCGGTCTTTTTCCGTTTATAGCGCAAAAAATAAAAATGGCAGAGGTGATCAAATACCATCAAAAGAAAGCTCTATTTGTGGGAAGAAAAGGACGCAAATTTCGTTTGGGTACAGCATTGCATGACCGTGCAATTAGCAGTTAAAGCGACGCAGTGCCAAAAAGTCCTCTGGTCCTTAAGCAGCATAATGGTCCGGTCCTTAAGTGGTTAAGGGGAAACATGTATATGTGTTGGAATGGCCTAGTCAAAGCCCAGACCTCAATCTCAAGAAAATCTGTGGTCAGACTTAAAAATTGCTGTTTCACAAGAGCAAACCATCCAACTTGAAGGAGCTGGAGCAGTTTTGCAAGGAGGAATGGGAAAAAATCCCAGTGGTAAGATGTGGCAAGCTCATAGAGTCTTATCCAAAGTGATTTGGAGCTGTGATAGCTACAAAAGGTGGCTCTACAAAGTATTGACATTAGGGGGGTGAATAGTTATGCACATTGACGTTTTCTGTTATTTTGTCCTATGTGTTGTTTGCTTCACAATAAAAAAAAATCTTCAAAGTTGTGGGCATGTTCTGTAAATTAAATGATGCAAATCTTCAAACAATCCATGTTAATTCCAGGTTGTGAGGCAACAAAACACAAAAATGCTAAGGGCTGTGAATACTTTTGCAAGGCACTGCAACCTTGTGTTCTCCCTGTGTTCACAGTTCTATAGACACAACTGTTTTTGTTTTTTTTGCATCAGCATCAAATGTGCATGTTTACTTGCTTGGTAACCTCTGTAACACCCCCTTTCAGCCTTTTTTGTTCGCTTTGTGCTTTATCAAGGTCTCGTAGGCATTTCATTATAAAAATAAATGTCATTTAAAAAAATACTACAATGAGAGCCAAGCCTGAAATAGATGTGCTTGCCATTTTTTTAGCAAGCTTTATCTGCTTTCACAGTCATTTTTAAAGAAGACACCCCTCTATGGATTTTAGAGATCTCTTGTGACTGCAACTTCTGATAGTAAAAGCAGAATTTGATAAAAACTACCTGAGAAAAAGCATTTAAATGTAAATAAATCAGATTGGGATGCTGATGTTTTAATTAATCCAAGCTCATTGTACTAGAGAACAATAAATTAATAGCTAAATATGTGCAGCCAGAATACGCTGTCTCTGAGGCTGAATTAAAATTGTGATATTCAGTAACGCCACATACAGCTAAGGCATCCCCAAAATGTATTTTAGAGTATTGTGTGTGATAGAGGAACACTGATACAATGCTGGGAAACTATCAGCGTTCCGTCTACAGATGGGCTGCAGATGAACATAGTGAGACTACAGATGGGCAAAATTAGGCTGCAAATGGTCACAGTGGGACTGCAAATGGGCACAAATAGACTGAAAATGAGCACAGTAAGGCTGCAGATGGGCATTGTTTACCCAGTAGCTGCTGCATTTTCTCACCCTAGGCTTATACTCGTGTCAATATGTTTTCCAAGTTTTTTGTGGTAAAATTAGGTGCCTCGGCTTATATTCGGGTCGGCCTATACTCGAGTATATACGGTATATGAATTCATTCCCTACTGCAAATATTACTTTAGTTATTCATAAGGAATTAGGTCTGATATGGAGAGAAGGAAAATAAACTTTTTCAGGTGGACAAGTGGGCTGTTTATCATATTGTTTTTCTTGGTATATTTTGACCAATCCGCTTTTAAGGTTTTTTTTCGTGTTCTATTGCTTCAATTTAAAAAATTTGTTTTACATATCCAAATTGCAAGCTTAACAAAAGTGAAACATCCTTCAGTTCTCATCAATTATATTTTTCATACTGGATGTTTTCCATAAGTAATATTATGTTTTCATGTGTTTCTTTTGTGTTGGCAGAATAGACTAGGGATGCCACAGATAAATCATTTATTTTTGTTCAATCGGCAGTGAAAAAAAAAAAAAAAGACTTGATTCCCCCATCCAAACACTAAATGTGGATGGGAGAACCCTCCCTGCTGAGCTATTGTCTTCTGACAGTGTGGAGACCTCCCCACCATCAGAATACACTGATCAGCACTGCCAGCTATAGCTGAATAAACGAGGAAAATCTAACAGGGAGGATGAACAGAAGTCGATAGGTAGATCAACTTCTGTACAATCTCCCTGTCCATACATGGATCAAAATTTAGCCAGTCCCAGTTGAACCGGTTAAATTTAGATCCATGTATGGCCCGCTTTACAGTGCAGATTGGAACTTATTTCCACTATAAAGAGCAGCTTTCAAGCTAACCTTACAAGAGTCAATAAACAAGTACCTTCCTAACTAAACAAACTTATTTTTAAAAGACAAGTTTATTTTCTTGAGATATTAATTTGTTGTTGTGGGACTCACCTCATTATAAATGTTTATTTAGCATATGTCAAAGCTCTAAATGTACAATCCCTGTGCGATAAATAACAATCTGAGTAAAGGTCTTTTGCTTTAGCCTTCAGCTAATAACTAAATCTTCTATTTCTACCATCAGTTCATCCCTCGCAGTTATTACCTTTTGTCCCACCAGCCTCTCCTTATTAGATGGTAAGCTCCCAGGAGCAGGGTCCAGTTATGCCACCTACAGACGATCAGAATTTCTGACAACAGGGGGGCGTGGCCTGACCTGGCATGAAAAAGGTTGCTTGATTCCTGAGCTCCAGCCGCCACAGGAAAAAGCCGTTTAATACCGAAGGTATTTATACTAAAGACATCACCAGACGATGGGGACAGCTTCCCGGACCTCGTCCGCCTCCCGTTCTCGCTCCCTCAGGGCTCTCTCAGGGTCACAGAGCCATAACATCCCGGAGATGTTCCGGAATAGCAGGGGCAATATGGCGTCCTCTCGGCACGGACCTTCCCGCTCCCATGCACAGCCGCCACCACTGCTTGATCCACCTCTTTCAACTCCCCCTCATATTCTCCCTCATGGAGGAGGAATTTGCCTTGAGACTGGTCTCCAAACACCTATAAACCTGCAAGATCTCCGCTCCATTGCGGACGACATCAAAGAAACCCTTTCCGCAGCCACCTCAGAGCTGAGGCTTGACTTACGCGACCTTACTGACAGGATGTACAAGGTGGAGAAGGTGTCAGACCGTCATGAATCAGCCCTCCGTACTACCGCCTCTTACATTGACTCACACACAATGCAAATGCGGGACATGCAGAGGCACATCGAAGACCTCGACAATCGAGGCAGGCGCCATAACCTCAGGATCCGCGTTATGCCAGAATCCATAGAGGGCGATCAAATCAAACCTGCAGTCACTGATCTCTTCAACAATCTTCTCCGCAGACCCCCATTCTTATGGAATGAATACATCGCGCCCTGCGCCCTAAAGGCAGAGAGAGCGACCCCCCAAGGGACATCATATGCTGTCTGGTAGATTTTAAGTTGAAAGAAGAAATAATTCAACAAGCCAGGGGAAAACAACAAATCCTCCATGACAACACACCCATTCAAATCTACCAAGTATTATCTGGCATTACACTGCAGCATAGAAGAGACCTTAAACCCCTGCTGGACACCCTGAGGGAGAGGAACGTTCCCTATAAATGGAAGTTTCCATTCTGCCTTTCCGCCTCCACGCATGGCCGCACTGCCCTCCTAAAGGTGCCCGAAGACCTGCCACATTTTTGTGACATACTTGGCATACCACTGACACCAGTTCCTAACTGGTATTCAACATTCCGCCCACTGTCTTACAGCAAAGGCACAGTGTGAGATGAACCCATGGAGACTCAGACCTCCAGATTTCGTAGGAGATGCTCCCCCTCTGCACTAAGAAACCAAGCGAATCCCCGCGGTTACAGTGATCCCATCTCTCCAGAGTCACCACGATCAAGGAGACCCCGCAGGGACCGTTGATAAGTGTGTGCTGTGAATCAGCTTGTATTCTCAGTTAGCCCCGTTGGGCTCTTTTAAGCGGCACACTATCTGGACTTTCGTTACTCTGTTCCAACCTATTTGGAGACTCCTTGAGTTTCTCCTTTTATTTCCTTTATTTTATTTTATTTTTTACCTCATGAAATCTGCACAATGAACGATTGGGACCCCTCCCCCCCTCTCGGTACTGATTCTCCTTATATCCCTCTAGCAGTATCCAAGATGGCTGGACGCACTCTCTTTAACCTCACGGCACGGAATATCACTTCACCACAGCTCAATTTCCCTAATCGAGGCTCTAACTGCTCTTCCAAGTACGATGCTGAACTCTGCCCGGCAACAAGCCCTTGGACCTATCCTACAACTACCAGAATCCTAGGCGGCATGTACTTCCGCCCCCTGCAGAGATGACGACAGGCTGGACACCGCCCCTTGCTTCATGCTACAATGCCGAACTCTACTCGACACGACGCGACCACCTAGCGGACAACACGGACCGTCCACACAGCTGGATTCACTTCTCCCCTCTCCACCACAAGAATGGAACTCACTAATGCCGCTTCGACATCTCCCGACCAGCCCACGCAGCCGGACCCGCCATCTATGAACGATCTACCGACATTGCAATTTGATCCGTGACAGAAGTTCGGGACTGATGCGCTTCCTGCATGACGGCCTATCTATCTCTCTGTCTACACTGTGGCAAAGATCAACAAAACAGGTACCTGCTATCTGAGGAGCTCTTATGGCCTGATAGAGACACAACCTACTCCTTAAGTGCTTATCCCCCTCACATCAACACGGCATTAACGTCTTCTCATGATGTATACCTCACTAGCCTGAATTTACTATCTTATAGCATTGTATGTTTATAGTTGTCACCCTATACTAGATGTTCCAATGCTCAGACTAGCAAGATGCTTCCTTTGATCTACAGGGCCTCATATCTCTGCCACTCCCCTACGCATCTATATCAATGTCAATGTTATATTAATTTTCTCGTCATGGCACCAGTTCTTGGCCCAAGCACTGATAATCACCAAGTCTGGCCTCCTTAGTCATTCCAAGGGGGATGGCATGGTGGGTACTAAACTAGCCCACCCGGGCCACGGCTAACAGCTGGTCTCATAAAATACTGATGACCTGTCTAATCATACACGTCCCTATAATGTCCCTGAATCCATGCCCCAGCTTGCGCACCCCCAACATACACAGTTAACACCCACCTTCACCAATAATATATACCATCCTGTGGCGGCGGACACTGGAAACTAGTTTATTCTCTTTTAGTTTCGCATTTTTGCTTTCTTTCGCACCCTCTTCACTGCCTCGTGTTAGACCAACCCCCACGCAGATACGGACCGGAGCGCGGTACCTTTAAAAGGGACACGCACACCATCCACGTACTGTACCCCACCGATATACAATAGTTCCGAGGTCTGTGGACACCCCTCTCCACACCTCATCGGTTTCCTTCCAGTGACTGGCATGTCTTAACTCCACCACCCACACCCCCCGGAGGCACTTCATACCTAATATCTCCCTATTCTCACCCCCTGACTCCACAATGGCAGACACAAATACAATCAACCCCCAGAATAAAGACACACAACCCCACATGAACTCCCTCAAATTTTGCTCGCTCAACATTAGGGGTCTCAACACTCCTGAAAAGAGGTCCAAACTCCTATACTGTTTGCATCAATCAAAGACCCAGATAGCCCTTATACAGGGGACACACTTTCGAACAGATGTTATCCCTAAACTAAAGAACAACCACTTCCCCACAGTGTATCACTCCTCCAACATCGAGGCGAAATCAAAGGGTGTATCCATTTTGATCTCCAAAAATTGCCCCATTGTGGTTACTGAAGTTCAAAGAGACCCACATGGCAGATTCCTCTTTATTACCGGGCACCATATACGGCAAACAACTCACAATCGCCAACATATATGCCCCCAACACCAAGCAAGTGACCTTCTTCCGCTCCACACTCCAACATCTTACCAGTTTCCAAACTGGCACACTAATTGTTGGCGGCGAATTTTAATGTGGCTCTTAACCCTTCCATGGATACCTCAAACGGTACCTCATCCTTGACATACAGGGCTCTCCGAGCTATTAAACTGCAACTTAATAACTTACTACTTCATGACACGTGGCGCACACTGAATCCTAAAGTGAAGGACTTCACTTTCTTTTCAGCCCCACATGGTAAATATACCAGACTGGACCATTTCTTTATTTCCCAGGAAGATTTAACCGATCTTACCAAAGCTACCATTGACCCATCTTTACTCTCTGACCACAACCCCATATCTATGACCCTGCTCCTACCTACAGCACCTCCCAAGAACCACATATGGCGGCTCGACAGCTCCTTATTGACTGACCCCACCAACACACAACGGAGAACTGATTGCCTCTCTAACTTTTTTACTGAAAACTCCTCAGAAAATGCTGCACCATCGGTCATCTGGGCCGCACATAAATGCATCGTGCGGGGTGAATTGCTGTCCATAGCAGTGCAACGGAACAAATACAGGACTGCGAGCATTACCGAACTGACTACACGCATCCGCACATTAGAACAAGCACACAAGGCGTCTCTAGCGACATCCTCTTTGGCAGATCTCACAACGCGAGGGAAGAACTCCTAGAAACGCTCAACAGTACTCTGAAACGCAAATTCGCACTTACGCAAAAGCTTTACTACGAATTCTGCAACAAAGCAGGCAAACTCCTGGGGAGAGCCCTCCAAACCACGAAGGCTGCCCAGACGATCCACAAAATACACCGACCATCTGGTGATGCAGCAGTTACTAACGAGGAGATCTCGGACCAATTTGTACAATTTTTCTGAACTGTACAACCTTCAAATGACACACACCTTTGACAATAACGCAAACCGTCAGACTGCCATCACAGACTTTTTAGCCCAATACAGCCCAACCCCCATTTCTTTAGATGACTCTCAAAGCTTAGACCGGCACCTCTCCACGGAAGAAATCCTTCTCGCACTGAAACAAATGAAAACAGGCAAGAGCCCTGGTCCGGACGGCCTCTCGGTCAGTTACTATAAAGCATTCCCAACTATTCTCGCCCCCCATCTCACCAAAGCCCTTAACAACCTTACGCCCGACTCGGCAGCCCACAAAGATATTCTTGAAGCACATATAACTCTTATTCCTAAATTTGGCAAGGACCCCACACTAGTATCGAATTATTGACCAATATCATTGTTAAACGTGGACCTAAAACTATACGCCAAAACCTTGGCAAATCGTATTCTACCCCTCATCCCGAACCTTATATCATTAGACCAGGCTGGCTTTGTCCCAGGCAGAGAGGCTCGGGACAACACCACTAAGGCTTTGAACATCCACCACTGGCTCACCAAAACCTCGACCCCAGGGTTTTTCCTTTCCCTCGATGCAGAGAAGGCGTTTGACAGGATGGCCTGGGATTACATGGAAGCCTCACTATGGGCGATAGGCCTACCATCTCGCATGCTGCAGATGATCCTAGCCCTCTACTCATCTCCGACGGCGAGAATCAGAATTAATGGTAACCTGTCAAACGCCTTCTCTGTCTCCAATGGAACCCGGCAGGGCTGCCCCCTATCCCCACTAATCTTTATCTTGGACATGGAACCCATGCTCCGCAAACTCAGAGATAATCCCTCCATTAAAGGCATAGAAATTAATCGTAAACAATACAAAATGGCCGCATACGCCGAAGACATCTTACTATTCCTCACTGATCCCATCACCACCATCCCTAATCTACTGGCAGACTTCTCGCATTTCAAATCTCTATCCAACCTGAAAATTAATTTTGAAAAATCTAAAGCCCTCAATATTACCCTGCCGAATGCCACAGTGTCCCAATGTAAACTTAACTTCCCTTTCGGCTGGGAACGGGGTGCCATATCCTATCTAGGAATTAAGATCCCAGCCAATTTAAAGGACCTTTATGCCAGCAATTTTTCACCGATGCTCATGTCAATGCAAGGTGATCTACAGAAGTGGCATCTGGGATCCTTTTCTTGGATGGGCAGAATCGCTATTGTCAAAATGAACATCTTACCTAGACTTCTCTACTTTCTTCAAGCAATTCCCATCAAATTACCGTCCTCCTTCTTTAAGTCATACAAACATATGTGCAGACTCTTCATTTGGGCTTCCAAAACCCCACGTCTAAGCTGGGATAGATTGACCTTACCCAAACCGTTGGGAGGCTTAGGCCTCCCAAACATTCAAAAATATCACTGGGCCTGCCACCTAACAAGGGTGGTAGACTGGCACGTACAGCGTCTAACCAAGGACTGGATAACTGTAGAAGACTCCTTTGCCAATCTACCAATAACAAACTCACCGTGGATCAAAATTACATCTATACCCAAAGAATACACGACACACCCACTTATCGGAGCCACTCTCTCCATCTTTAAAACTGCTAGTAAAACACTTACTATCACTCCCTCCATTGGTCCCATGACACCCCTAGACAATAACCCAGAATTCCCTCCAGGACTTACACTTAAGGACCAAACTCTTGAAGTAGAGCAAGAGACTCCTGCGCTGCTAGCGGACTCCTAAAACTAACAAGGGGGCACTGCTGCAACACCTATAAGAATGCTCCACACAGACAAAAACGCATAAAAAAGGGGGGTTGGTAGTTGCGCTGTGATGGGGAAGGGGATGGGAAAGGGAAAACTACACTACAGTGTATCTGGCAAACATGCCAAGTGACCTAAAAGCAAAATAAATATATAAAACGGACACAGCACACTGGTGAGTGTGTATGATAAATAACTGAAAAAGTGACTAGTGCATATAGTAAACAAATAGATAGAAAGCACTGAATAGTGTGGGTGTGGAGGCAAAGTGATAATGAATCACATAGAAGTGAGCAATGCACATGATAAGAAGGGCAATCACACTGATGACATATAATGCATGTCTCACTAGATGCACAAAAAACCTAGTGAGTAAGAAATAGCGAATGGTCTTAAACATAAATCAGAAACGCTTAACCAATAAGATACAAAGTGCAACCTAAGAGTATATTAAATCAATAATTAATGATTAAATAATGATGGCAGAAGGAAATATAGTTCCAAAACATCTAGAGAACGTGGATCTCAAAAGGAATAATAATGGTGTTGAATATAAACGACAGTCCCACCACCAGGTGTAATAATGCTGGGTCACAGTTCAAGGAAACATCCAAGCAAATTGACAGGTAAAGAAGGGGGGGTGATCTTTGATGGGGGCACCTCAGTGAACACAGGCCCCTTACCTTACAGCTGTAAGGTATACAGCATATATGTTAGACACTCAGTGGGATATGGAATCCAGAATAGTTGCGGCTGATGGTATGGCTCGTAAATGCAGTGGTATGACATGCGGAAAAAACATATAGACAGCATGTAGTGTGATACCGTATGACACTGGGGGGATGGACGAGCTGAAGGAGGAGGGGGGGTTGCACTCACTTTGTGGCAGATGAGCGCAAGCCTCAATCCACGAGTGCCGAACTCGTATAGTCCACACTGCTGGCCGTAGAACCCTCTATCTCCTGTGACTCTCCACCCGTCATCCGTCATAAAGATAATGCAGTAGCAAAACAAGAAGACCGCATATAGCGTAATCCCGTACAATAAATACACTTTATTTAAGTTAAAAACAGTGGTACACTTACAAAAGCAGACAGCTGGGGGGTAAAACTCCGCGAGCGCCGTGCTCGTAACATCAGCTGTTGTGTGGCAGCGTCCCGTGCTCCTTCTAGGACCTCTTACACCACACCCTGGCTCCCATTGGCTCCTATAAAAAATCATTCTCACTGCACCTTATTAATGCAGACAAACTCTGTGTTCCACTCCTTTGGAGAACTACCACCCCCCCAATGGTGAATGACTGGATCCGTCGAGTTGACAGAATCGCTGACATGGAAAAACTTATAAGCCAGGCTCAGGACAATCCAACCAAATTCAACACCACGTGGGCGTTTTGGCTCCACTACAAACAGTCCACGACTCAGAATACACCTCCTGCCACTTCATCACCTCGGCCATGAAAACTTGAAACCCAAATACACAACTCTCTTGTATGCCTTCCCCTATATCCTCCACACTACCCACACCTTGCGCGCAACTTAATGGCCCCCTACGGACCACCAAACCCTCCCTCAGCAACCGCTGATGGATTGTACCCACTCTATCTCTGAACCCCCCCCAGTCATACAGCACAGACACGCCTCTGTTAGGTCACTGGTTTCCCCCCCCCACCTCCCGTCCCTTGTTAAAGCACCTCTATAATGATGCTCCCTCACGCGACTAGCTGCTTTACCCTACCACACCGGTCTATGCTCGACTCTGATCTACCTGCATCCAGACACCCTCCCATCCACAGAAAGTTCCCTTATAGGGGTGGATGGTTCTTGGGTCAACCTCTGCGGTGTAGACCGTCCACAACATCCATGCTTGCCCCAACTCCCTTGTGGAAATCCTAATCCTACAGTTAATGTGCACCTACTGATTTCAATTCCTATTTACACCTGTGCCTATTTGTACCTCTACCGATGCGACACATATACCTGTTGTTTTATTGTTAGGCCAATCTGCCGTGAAATTGTCTCTACCTTTTGATTCTTGTGTAATATACAACAATATGTATACTGACTAAACCCTGTATTCATGAAAAATTTAATAAACTTTTTTGAAAAAAAAAAAAAGAATTTCTGACAACAAATGTTCGATGTGAGCTTGTCGGAAATTCCGACCGTGTGTATGCTCCATCTGACATTTGCTGTCGGAATTTCCGACAACAAATGTTTGAAAGCTGGTTCTCATATTTTTCGACAAAAAAGCTTGTTGTCGGAAATTCTGAGCTTGTGTAAACAATTCTGACGCACAAAATTCCATGCATGCTCTGAATCAAGTACAAGACGGAAGCGCTCGGTCTGGTAAAACTAGCATTCGTAATGGAGAAAGCACATTCGTCATGCTGCAAAGTTTTTAATCTTTCAATGCAGAGCATTCTCTTCTTCTTTATAATGCTAGAATAATGAAGTAGATTTGCTGCTGATATTCACACAGAGTTCTGACAATCTGATTTCTTTATTATTTCTCGTGATCTCCTGAATAATCTTTTTTTTCCCCCCATGTCTCCAAAATATATAATGTTTGTAATTTTTTTTTCTAGTGATCTACTTTTTTTATCAAGATCTCCTGAATTTTTTTTTTCTAGTGATCTCCATAATCTTTTTTGTTGTTTTGTGTGTCAAGTTACCACAACACCATTATTTTTTTTTTTTTACTTCAAAGAGGTTGTTTGGTGTTGGTGTCTTAATTTCACATTGTATTTCTGAAATGTACCTGCCTACTCACAAAAAAAAAAACTGTCCTTTTTGAAGTAAAACATATAGCCAAGGATTTTTATTAAAAAAATGATAAATTTATTAGGGGTCATAACAAACTAAAAAGGAAGGCAACGCTGGATAAACTGTTGAAATTGGCAAAGCCTTTGTACCCCAGGGCTGACATCAATTATTTGACAGGCAAAATTGGTAGCCTGAGGGGTCCATTTAATAGGGAGCATAATACGGTCCAGGACTCCGAGAGATCGGGAGCTGCAGCAAATGACATATATGACCTGAGGCTGTGGTCTTACAACAGCCTGCGTCTTTTGCCAGACCAGACCGAACCCAGGCCATGGAGGAAGAGTATGGTCCAACTCATATACATGACTCTTTTTTGTGAATTCGCCCATCACCCCCTTATTTAGGACCTGAAATGTGAGCTCTTCACTGATGAGACATTGGCCCACCTCCATTTCCTGAATTTTACTGGCCATCATACAGGCAAAGGCCTCTTGAATGTAACAAAAAGCAGTACAGCGCAGAGAGAACATACTACTAAAAAATTAAAATAAAATAAAAATCAAACAGATAAATAGTCCATTTTCTTCATAAAAAGGAAAACATTGATGAATTCAGCAGAGAAGCCAGCATGTGCCCAGTGAAGTAGGTGATCTAAGGTTCTGGTATGGTGACTTAAGTGACAACCTCCACCACCAATAGTAATGCCCGCTCACCTCAAATAATGGACCCCTGAGTGTATCAGTCAGGTGAAACACAGCAGTCCCTTTAAGGGGTTATGTCAGCAGAATCAGTAGGATCAAATACTGGTAACGGGAATCAAGCTTGCTATGTTTCAGGCATATCGTCATCAGCCTCCAGATTAGTACATGAAACAAAAGCAACAAAACCTAGTGCTCTCTAAATAATAAACACTATTTATTTAAAATAGTAAAAACAGTACACTCACAAATAACGCACTGAACCCCAGTGCTAAGGATGGATATCAAAGATACACATAGGGGGTCATTTACTACCAGTATAGCGCCAAAAAATTATCCTGCAGTACCGAAAAATAACTCTCAAAAAAGGCCAGAAAGACTTCAACTCTCAGAAAGTCAGCGCTAATGCAAATGGAAAGCAGCGCTATTGCGGCAATAATGCCTGTCAGATCACATATGCTGGAATAGTGGAAGTCAATGGGGATCGAACCTGCAAAATCCAAAGTTCTCACTGAAGGCTTATATGCAAGTTCTTTGCCATAAAAAGTGTTTGGAGACCCGGGTCCTGCCCCAGGGGACATGTATCAATGCAAAAAAAGTTTTAAAAACGGCCGTTTTTTCGGGAGCAGTGATTTTAATCAATCAAACTATAAAAGTGTAATATTCCTTTAAATTTTGTACCTGGGGTGTGTCTATAGTATGCCTGTAAAGGGGCGCATGTTTCCCGTGTTTAGAACAGTCTGACAGCAAAATGACATTTCAAAGGACAAAAAGTCATTTAAAACTACTCACGGCTATTAATGAATTGCCGGTCCGACAATACACATAAAAGTTAATTGATTAAAAACTGCATGGGATTTCCCCACAGGGGAACCTCAAACCAAAATTTTTAAAAAAATGGCGTGGGGGTCCCCCTAAATTCCATACCAGGCCTTTCAGGTCTGGTATGGATATTAAGGGGAACCCCAGCCAAAATTTTAAAAAAATGACGTAAGGGTCCCCCTCAAAATTCATACCAGACCCTTCAGGTCTGGTATGCATTTTAAGGGGAACCCCGTGCCAAAATTATAAAAAAAAATTGGCGTGGGGTCCCCCCAAAAATCCATACCAGACCCTTATCCGAGCACGCAACCTGGCAGGCCGCAGGAAAAGAGGGGGGATAAGAGAGCGGCCCCCCTGAACAGTACCAGGCCACATGCCCTCAACATTGGGAGGGTGCTTTGGGGTAGCCCACCGAAGCACCTTGTCCCCATGTTGATGAGGACAAGAGCCTCATCCCCACAACCCTTGGCCGGTGGGTGTGAGGGTCTGCGGGCGGGGGGCTTATCGGAATCTGGAAGCCCCCTTTAACAAGGGGACCCCCAGATCCCAGCCCCCCCTGTGTGAAATGGTAAGGGGGTACAAAAGTACCCCTACCATTTCACAAAATAACTGTCAAAAATGTTAAAAATGACAAGAGACAGTTTTTGACAATTCCTTTATTGAAATGCTTCTTTCTTCTATCTTCTATCTTCTTTCTTCTATCTTCCTTCGGTTTCTTCCTCCATCTTCGTCTTCCTCCGATCCTCTGCTTCTTTCTCCGGTGTTCTCGTCCGGCATCTCCCTCCGCGGCATCTTCTTCTCTGCATCTTCTTCTCTTCATCTTCATCTTCTTCTCTATATCTTCTTTTTGGGCCGCTCCGCATCCATGATTGGATGGGAAGCTCCCACTGTATGACGCTTCTCTCTTCATCTTTTTCTCTTCATCTTTTTCTCTTCATCTTCTTGTCTTTATCTTCTTGTCTTCTTGCCACCCGGTGACCCCGCCCCCCTCTGACGCACGGGGACTTGATGGGGACTACCCTGTGGCATTCCCGTGACGTCAGAGGGGGGCGGCTGACCTGAAGGGTCTGGTATGAATTTTAAAGGGGGACCCCTATGTCATTTTTTTTTTTATTTTGGCGCGGGGTTCCCCTTAATATCCATACCAGACCTGAAGGGCCTGATATGGAATTTAGGGGGACCCCCATGCCAGTTTTTTTTTAAATTTTGGTTCGAGGTTCCCCTGTGGGGAAATCCCATGCAGTTTTTATCAATGAACTTTTATGTGTATTGTCGGACCGGCAATTCATTAATAGCCGCGAGTAGTTTTAAATGACCTTTTTTTCCTTTGAAATGTCATTTTGCTGTCAGACTGTTCTAAACACGGGAAACATGCGCCCCTTTAGAGGCATACTATAGGCACCTCCCAGGAATGAAATTTAAAGGAATATGACACTTTTTTTGTTTGACTTTAAGCATTATTAAAATCACTGCTCCCGAAAAAATGGCCGTTTTTAAAACTTTTTTTTTCATTGATACATGAGCCCTGGGGCAGGACACGGGTCCCCAAACCCTTTTTAGGAAAATACCATGCAAATTAGCCTTTAAAATGAGCACTTTTGATTTTGAACGTTCGAGTTCCATAGACTTCAATGGGGTTCTAACGTTCGTGCAAAGTCCTGGTGCAAACCGAACCGGGGGGTGTTCAGCTCATCCCTATGTAGGTGCAACTGTGCAGGGTACACATTACAGTAACTGGAAATACTTCAAGAGTCTACACAAGCACCTGGCTTCAGGTAGCTATACTGTAGGTGCAACTGTGCAGGGTACACAGTACAGTAACTGGAAATACATCAAGAGCCTACACAAGCACCTGGCTTCAGGTAGCTATACTGTAGGTGCAACTGTGCAGGACTCGAACATCGTCTGTTTGATCGTTCGCCGAATTGCGAATGATATGGGCCGTTCGCGCCAAATTCGTGTGGCGCGTCACGGCCCATAATTCACTGCGGCATCGCAGTGCATTGCTGGCTGATGATTGGCCAAGCAAGCACTATGACCCGCATTCTTGGCCAATCACAGCGCCGTCAGTAGAGAGAGCTGTAATTGGCCAAAGCCAAGGTGGCTTTGGCCAATTATGGCTCAGGGGGTTTAGAACACGCCCCACACTATATAAGGCCGCCTGCACGGCGGCCCTGTGTAGTGTGTTCCGGCGTGCTTAGAGAGAGAGAGAGACAGTGTCATTTCAATTGAGTTAGCTAGATCAGGCAGGACAGTCAGTGAGTTAGCTGCACTTACAGTGTATTGTGTATATATATGCATCCCAGGTGTTGTATATATATATATATATATATATATATATATATATATATATATATATATATATATATATATATATATACACTGTATTCAGTTCAGCTAGATCCGTTCCTGTTATTTTCCTACTGACAGGCAGGCTTGTCTTCTTACAGTATTTACAGCTACCTGAAGAAAATTGCTGGTGTTCTTTTGATACTATTAGTACCACAGTCAGGCAGCTAGACTATTTACAGTTAGTGTAGTGCGTCCTCCTCACAAGTTAGTTTAGTGTGACCTCTGCACAGTGTTCAGCTAAAACTACAAGTTAGTGTAGTGCGTCCTCTGAACAGTGTTCAGCTAAAGCTACAATTTAGGGTAGTGCGTCCTCCTCACAATGTTCAGCTAAAGCTACAAGTTGGTGTAGTGCGTCCTCCTCACAGTGTTCAGCTAAAACTACAAGTTAGTGTAGTGAGACCTCTGCACAGTGTTCAGCTAAAGCTACAAGTTAGAGTAGTGCGTCCTCCTCACAGTGTTAAGCTAAAGCTACAAGTTAGTTTAGTGTGCCCTCTGCACAGTGTTCAGCTAAAGCTACAATTTAGGGTAGTGCGTCCTCCTCACAGTGTTCAGCTAAAGCTACAAGTTAGTTTAGTGTGACCTCTGCACAGTGTTCAGCTAAAGCTACAAGTTAGTGTAGTGCATCCTCTGAACAGTGTTCAGCTAAAACTACACGTTAGTGTAGTGCGACCTCTGCACAGTGTTCAGCTAAAGCTACAAGTTAGTGTAGTGTGTCCTCCTCACAGTGTTCAGCTAAAGCTACAAGTTAGTTTAGTGTGACCTCTGCACAGTGTTCAGCTAAAGCTACAAGTTAGGGTAGTGCGTCCTCCTCACAGTGTTCAGCTAAAGCTACAAGTTAGTGTAGTGCGTCCTCCTCACAGTGTTCAGCTAAAGCTACAAGTTAGTGTAGTGCGTCCTCCTCACAGTGTTCAGCTAAAACTACAAGTTAGTGTAGTGCGACCTCTGCACAGTGTTCAGCTAAAGCTACAAGTTAGTGTAGTGCGTCCTCTGAACAGTGTTCAGCTAAAACTACAAGTTAGTTTTTTGCGAGTTCTGCACAGTGTTCACCTAAAGCTACCTATTAGAAAGGTTGGTGGTGTTTTCCTGATCCTATCACTACCGCAGGCAGCTAAATAAGCTACAAGTTAGTTTTTTGCGAGCTCTGCACAGTGTTCACCTAAAGCTACCTGTAGAAGGTTGGTGGTGTTTTCCTGTTCCTATCACTACCGCAGGCAGCTAAATAAGCTACAAGTTAGTTTTTTGCGAGCTCTGCACAGTGTTCATCTAAAGCTACTTGTAGAAGGTTGGTGGTGTTTTACTGTTCCTATCACTACAGGCAGGCAGCTAAATAAGCTACAAGTTATTTTTTTGCGAGCTCTGCATAGTGTTCAGCTAAAGCTAAAAGTTAGGGTAGCGCGCCCTCCTCACAGTGTTCAGCTAAAACTACAAGTTAGTGTAGTGAGACCTCTGCACAGTGTTCAGCTAAAGCTGCAAGTTAGTGTAGTGCGTCCTCCTCACAGTGTTCAGCTAAAGCTACAAGTTAGTTTAGTGTGACCTCTGCACAGTGTTCAGCTAAAGCTACAATTTAGGGTAGTGCGTCCTCCTCACATTGTTCAGCTAAAGCTACAAGTTAGTTTAGTGTGACCTCTGCACAGTGTTCAGCTAAAGCTACAAGTTAGGGTAGTGCGTCCTCCTCATAGTGTTCAGCTAAAACTACAAGTTAGTGTAGTGCGACCTCTGCACAGTGTTCAGCTAAAGCTACAAGTTAGTGTAGTGCGTCCTCTGAACAGTGTTCAGCTAAAACTACACGTTAGTGTAGTGCGACCTCTGCACAGTGTTCAGCTAAAGCTACAAGTTAGTGTAGTGCGTCCTCCTCACAGTGTTCAGCTAAAGCTACAAGTTAGTTTAGTGTGACCTCTGCACAGTGTTCAGCTAAAGCTACAAGTTAGGGTAGTGCATCCTCCTCACAGTGTTCACCTAAAGCTACAAGTTAGTGTAGTGCGTCCTCCTCACAGTGTTCAGCTAAAACTACAAGTTAGTGTAGTGCGACCTCTGCACAGTGTTCAGTTAAAGCTATAAGTTAGTGTAGTGCGTCCTCTGAACAGTGTTCAGCTAAAACTACAAGTTAGTTTTTTGCGAGTTCTGCACAGTGTTCACCTAAAGCTACCTATTAGAAAGGTTGTTAGTGTTTTCCTGATCCTATCACTACCGCAGGCAGCTAAATAAGCTACAAGTTAGTTTTTTGCGAGCTCTGCACAGTGTTCACCTAAAGCTACCTGTAGAAGGTTGGTGGTGTTTTCCTGTTCCTATCACTACCGCAGGCAGCTAAATAAGCTACAAGTTATTTTTTTGCGAGCTCTGCACAGTGTTCATCTAAAGCTACCTGTAGAAGGTTGGTGGTGTTTTCCTGATCCTATCACTACCACAGGCAGATAAATAAGCTACAAGTTAGTTTTTTGTGAGCTCTGCACAGTGTTCACCTAAAGCTACCTGTAGAAGGTTGGTGGTGTTTTCCTGATCCTATCACTACCGCAGGCAGCTAAATAAGCTACAAGTTAGTTTTTTGCAAGATCTGCACAGTGTTCAGCTAAAGCTACCTGTAGAAGGTTGGTGGTGTTCCCATACTACAGGCAGGCAGTTGATTTTGCTAGCTGCAGTATCAGTACATATATATATATATCAGCTTAGTGCAGCTACAGGCCATTAGTATGTCTGGAAGGCCAACAAGGAGAGGCAGACAGTCACAAGCCAATAAAAGAGGGCAAGCAGGCTCTGTGTCTAGAGGCAACAGTGCTGGTCGAGACGGTGCATCCTCATCAGCACGTGGCCGTGGGACGCGTTTGGCCTTTTTTTCGGCAGCTGGCCGTGTTGAGCCGCAACATGCGGAAGACTTGGTAGAGTGGATGACCAAGCCGTCCTCATCCTCCTCATCCTCTCTCACCCATGCTCAGGGTACTTTGTTTGGCAAAGCAGCTGCCAACGCGGCCTCTTCCCTTGGCTCAATGGCATCAGTGACTCCTTCCCTAGCCCCACCATGTCCCCCTGAGGAGTCCCTCAAACTATTTGACCACAGTGTTGGGTGCATGCTCCAGGAAGATGCCCAGCGTTTAGAAGGCTCTTATGATGATACTGAGCTAGATGAAGGCAGTAACGTGAGCACGGACAGAGGGGGTGCCCAAAAAGGACAGCAATCTGGCAGTCATGCTCCCCCTGCTGCAGCATACTGCCAGGTTTGCTCCAGTGATGAGGAGGGAGGGGATGATGAGGTCACTGACTCAACATGGGTGCCTTATATAAGAGAGGAGGAGGAGGAGGCACATCACCAATGAGGCAGGATGCCCTCCAGGGGCCAGCCTAAGGGCAGCACACTGACTGCATCACACCCCAAAACTCCGCATGTGCAGGGCGCTGCTGTCTCTGTGCGTTATTCCAAAAGTTCTTTGGTGTGGGCCTTTTTTGAGACGAGTGCATCAGATCGTACCACTGCTATTTGCAACATATGTCTCAAGCGTATCTCGCGTGGCGAAAACATCTCCCGCTTGGGCACCACATGCTTGACCAGACATATGTTGACCTGCCATGCAGTTCGTTGGCAAGCGTATCTAAAAGACCCACAGCAAAGAACAAAGAGGACCTCTCCTTGCTCCTCATCAGCTGAGATCTCCAACCCCACTATACCTTCAGTCCTCTCTGAGACCTGCACTGAGAGGAATGAAGGTGTAGAATTAGGTGTGTTACATCCAAGTACTTGTGGGCAATCTGCTTTCGGTACACCAATGTCAGATTGTACCAGGCAAATTTCCCTGCCCCAGCTGCTGCACCGCCGAAAGAAGTTCGCTCCCAGCCATCCACATGCACAGCGGTTGAATGCTAGCTTGGCAAAATTGCTAGCACTTCAACTGCTGCCTTTTCAGTTGGTAGACTCTGCCCCCTTCTGTGAGTTTGTGGAATGTGCGGTTCCTCAGTGGCAGTTACCCAAACACCACTTTTTCTCACGGAAGGCGATTCCGGCTCTCTACTGGCATATGGAAGGCAATGTCCATGCCTCGCTGGACAGGGCGGTCAGAAGTAAGGTGCATATTCCCGCTGACTCATGGTCCAGCAGGCATTAACAGGGACGTTACCTAAGTTTCACCACGCATTGGGTGACTCTGCTGGCAGCTGGGAAGGATGCAGGACAAGGTGCAGTAGTGTTTGAGGTTGTTCCGCCACCACGCTTCCAAAATGCCACTACTAATGATTGTGACACACCTCTCTCCTACACCCCCTCCTCTTCTTCTTCTTCCATGGCCTCTTCCTGTGCTTTGTCCTCGGAACCAGTGGTGCTTCGTAGCTGTTCAAGGGGCTACGCAAGTACGCAGGCCAAAAGATGCTATGGGGTGCTTGAGCTGGTGTGCTTGGGGGACAGGAGCCACACTGGGGCAGAGGTTCTGTCAGCTCTGCAGGGGCAGGTTCAGAGGTGGTTGATGCCACGCCAACTTAAGGCAGGAATGGTGGTTTGCGACAATGGCACCAACCTCCTCTCTGCCCTCCGACAGGGACAAATGACCCATGTGCCCTGCTTGGCTCACGTCCTTAACTTGGTGGTGCAGCGGTTCTTGGGCAGGTACCCGGGCTTACAGGATGTCCTGAGGCAGGCCAGGAAAGTCTGTGTGCATTTCTGCCGGTCATATAATGTCAGTGCTCGGCTGGCAGACCTCCAAAAGGAGTTTAACCTGCCCAAGAACCGCCTAATCTGTGACAAGCCCACCAGGTGGAACTCAATGTTGGCCATGCTGCAGCGGCTGCACACGCAGCAGAGGGCCATCAATGAGTACCTGTTCGACTATGGCACCAGGACAGGGTAAGGGGAGCTTGTTTTTTTTCCTCATGTCAGTGGGCCATGATCAGGGATGCATGCACTGTCCTGTCACCATTTGAGGAGGCCACGAGGATGGTGAGCAGTGACAGTGCATGCATCAGTGACACTGTCCCCCTTGTCCACCTGTTGGAGCACACACTGCGTGGAATAATGGACAGGGCACTTGAGGCAGAACAGAGGCAGGAAGAGGAGGACTTCCTTAGCTCTCAAGGCCCCCTTTATCCAGCAGTGTTCCTGCGTGCCCGCTGATCACACAGGAAGAGGAGGAGGAGGAGGATTGTGTCAGTATGGAGGTGGAGCCTGGCACTCGTCATCAGCAACAGTCTTTAAGGGATCAGTCCCAAGAAACACATGGACTTGTACATGGCTGGGAGGAGGTGGCTGCGGACCATGTCGTCCTTAGTGACCCAGAGGACTCCGGACTGAATGCCTCAGCAAACCTACGCTGCATGGCCTCCTTGATCCTGCAAAGCCTGCCTAAGGATCCTCGTATTCGTGGTATCAAGGAGAAGGACCAATACTGGCTGGCAACCCTCTTTGATCCCCGTTACAAGGGTAAGGTTGCGGACCTTATCTTGCCGTCGCAGAGGGAACAGAGGATGAAACATCTTCGGGAGGCCTTGCAGAAAGGTCTGTGCAACGCGTTCCCAGAGACTGGGTGGTGACAAACTCCTGTTTCTGGACAATGTGTTGCTGAGGCTTTGGTCAGTCAAAGAAGGAGCGGTGGAGAAGGTGGCCGTCTGACCGATACGTTCAGACAATTTTTTGGTCCGCAGCCCCAAGGTATGATCGGTTCCAGCAACCATCGCCAGCGTCTGTTTTACATGGTGCAGGAATACCTAGGGGCAAGATCAGACTTGGACACCTTTCCCACCGAAAATCCTCTGGGTTACTGGGTCTTGAGGATGGATCACTGGCCAGAGCTTGCACAGTATGCAATTGAGCTACTGTCCTGTCCTGCATCCAGCGTTCTTTTTCGGAACTCACATTCAGTGCTGCTGGAGGCGTGGTAACCGATCACAGGGTGCGTCTGTCCACCGACTCGGTCGATCGACTGACCTTCATAAAAATGAATCAGTCTTGGATCACCACCAGCTACCAAGCACCTGATGCTGATGTAACCAAATAATTTTTTTTGAAATCTCAGATCCCTTCAAAGACTGCCTATGCTGATGCTGAGTGACTATCCTTGAGTAATTATCCTCTTCCTCCTCAATGATCACGCTGATAGCTTGTAAGAACATTTTTGGTTCTGGGCGCCACCGCCAGTGCCTAAGGCACAATTTTTCAGCCCCTGTTTAACAGGGGCGTGTAATTACAATTTTTGATGCAATACTTTGCAGCAGGGCTCGTTCCTGCGTTCCAACTAGAGTGTCTGTGAGGGGTTGCAGTGTTGTGGCACCAGCACCAGTGCCTAAGGCCCAATTTTTCTGCCCCTGTTTAACAGGGGCGTGTAATTACAATTTTTGATGCAATACTTTGCAGCAGGGCTCGTTCCTGCATTCCAACTAGAGTGTCTGTGAGGGGTTGCAGTGTTGTGGCACCAGCACCAGTGCCTAAGGCCCAATTTTTCTGCCCCTGTTTAACAGGGGCGTGTAATTACAATTTTTGATGCAATACTTTGCAGCAGGGCTCGTTCCTGCGTTCCAACTAGAGTGTCTGTGAGGGGTTGCAGTGTTGTGGCACCAGTGCCTAAGGCCCAATTTTTCTGCCCCTGTTTAACAGGGGCGTGTAATTACAATTTTTGATGCAATACTTTGCAGCAGGGCTCGTTCCTGCGTTCCAACTAGAGTGTCTGTGAGGGGTTGCAGTGTTGTGGCACCAGCATCAGTGCCTAAGGCCCAATTTTTCAGCCCTTGTTTAACAGGGGCGTGTAATTACAATTTTTGATGCAATACTTTGCAGCAGGGCTCATTCCTGCGTTCCAACTAGAGTGTCTGTGAGGGGTTGCAGTGTTGTGGCACCAGCACCAGTGCCTAAGGCCTAATTTTTCAGCCCCTGTTCAACAGGGGCATGTAATTACAATTCTTGATCTAATATTTCACAGCAGGGCCCATTTCTGCACCCACCAAGAGCGAGTGAGGACTTACAGTGTTGTGGCACCAGCACCACCACCACCACTACCACCACCAAAGGCCCAATTTTTCTGCCCCTGTTCAACAGGGGCATGTAATTACAATTCTTGATCTAATATTTCAGAGCAGGGCCAATTTCTGCACCCACCAAGAGCGAGTGAGGACTTACAGTGTTGTGGCACCAGCACCACCACCACCAAAGGCCCAGTTTTTCTGCCCCTGTTCAACAGGGGCATGTAATTACAATTCTTGATCTAATATTTCACAGCAGGACCCTGTGAGGGCTTACAGTGTTGTGGCCACAACAACACCTAAGGCCCAAATTTCTGCTGAGTATATAGGGCAGGCCCCTACTTTCAAACATTTAACTTACAAACGACTCCTACTTGCAAACGGAAGGAGACAACAGGAAGTGAGATGAAATCTACCCCTAGGAAGGGAAATTCTCTCCTGTAAGAGTTAATATGGGAAAAACATTTCTCCTTTCCACTGATTCTTTCCAATCCTTGTTCCACAAAAAACCCCAAATTTTCAAAAAACATTTGTCATTGGGACAAAAAGTGAGGTGAAATCTTCTGAAGAGGAGGAAAGACAGCAAAACAAATGTCACAGGGGTGATAACCCTTCCCTATGTTTTCCAAAAAGCTTAAAAAAGATTTTTTGGCTGGAGCTAAACACGTTAAAAATGTACCCGTTCAAAATTACAAACAGATTCTACTTAACAACAAACCTACAGTCCCTGTCTTGTTTGCACCGCCTGTATACTGCTGTTTAGAGTATATAGGGCCTGGTGGCCCCACACCTTTCCTTATTTTAATTTTGGTGCGGGGTTCCCCTTAATATCCATACAAGACCCAAAGGGCCTGGTAATGGACTGGGGGGTACCCATGCCGTTTGTCTCACTGATTTTCATCCATATTGCCAGGACCCGACATTACATTAAACCCGCAAGCAGTTTTAAATGAGATTTTTTCCTTTGAAAATGACATTTGGTGCAGGGACTGTTCTAAACACGGGAAACACGCGCCACTTTACAGGCATACTATAGACACCCCCCAGGTACGATATTTAAAGGAATATTTCACTTTTTTTTTTTTTACTTTAAGCATCATTAAAATCACTGCTCCCGAAAAAACGGCCGTTTTTAAAAGTTTTTTTTGCTTTGATACATGTCCCCTGGGGTAGGACCCGGGTCCCCAAACCCTTTTTAGGACAATACCATGCAAATTAGCCTTTAAAATGAGCACTTTTGATTTCAAACGTTCGAGTCCCATAGACGTCAATGGGGTTCTAACGTTCGTGAATTTTCGATTTGTTCGCAGGTTCAGGAACCGGGGGTTGTTCGGCTCATCCCTACACCCTACCTAGCTGGATGTACTTCCATTATGTCCAGCTGCGTCATGCAGTTAGGGCAAAGTTCCCCACTCCTCCAACTCTGCAACTGTATCCGGTGGAGGATCTCCTGTCCTGTGATGGCCTTAAGAAGCCCCTGTCCACTCTGTATAGTACCCTACTCCCCACAGACCCCCCAAACATGGAGAGACTTTGGGAAAAGTGGAAGATTGATATTCTAGCATTGGAGCGGGAGGATTGGGAGGATTGTCTAGACCAGGGCCCCAGGTTGATCATTTCTGCGTGTGATAAGCTTATTCAAATAAAATTTCTTCATAGGGTTTTTTTCACTCCCGTGCGCTTGGCTAGAATGTACCCAGATAGGGACCAACACTGCCCCCTGGTGCAAGACACGGCTGGGCACATACCTGCACATGTTCTGGGAGTGCCCTGCTCTGTCTGTCTGTGTTTGGGTGGGGATCTTTGAACATCTGAATGTCCGTCTGGAGCTGTCTGTGCCTAGGACCCCTGAATTGGCCTTGTTGGGTAACCACGAAGATGAGCAAAGATCACATCATAGTAAGCTGTTGATTTCATATCTACTTTTCTATGCCAAAAAAGAAATCTTACAAACCGGGCTTCCTCTGCTTCTCCTACTGTATCCTCATGGGAAAACAAAGTAAATGCTGCCTTACCTCTTTATATGCTGACGTATATCAGTCGTGGGTGTCCTTGGAAATTTGATAAAGTATGGCTGTCATGGACATAATTTTAACTAACTGGATCTAATTGAACAGAGCTCTTCTTTGTCAGCCCTCACTGTCTTCCCCCTCACCTCCACCCCCCCCTCCCCTTCTCATGGGACCTAATTGCAGAATGTCATGATTTACTACTATACCTTCTCTTGATTGTGTATCTGTTTACACTCCGGTGTTGGTACCGAGATAATGTTAAGTGTTGTAACTTACTGCATCTACCTCATAAGACAAATGTAATTTTGTTATATTGTACTGACTAATTTCCTCCAATAAAGCACTCCTGATTGTTAAAAAAAAAAGGCAGGAGAAAATAATACGATTTGGCTCCCATTGGCTTGAATGGAGTTTGGCAAACCAAACTTTAACCAGGTTCACTCATTCCTAGTTGTGATGACATGCATATTTCTTACATCACGTACTTCTGTAGAAAACTGTACAATATATTGTATATTCTTTATATAAAACAGCAGTGTAAATGAATAAATAATATATATGGCTCATTGTTAGCCAAAGTTCATAAGGTTCATGAGGGCTTATTTTCTGCACTTTAAGCATTATATTAAGTTAATTGCAATGTTAAGTGGAATTTTATTAATGTAATTGTATTCATTTTTTCACAGATGTACACACTTGCTAATTTTCTATTGCTTTATTGCTTTAGCCTTATCAAATCATATATTGAGCAATAAACCAATATCTTCTTCTAGGACACAGTATGACATGTATTGCAAAGGCTTTAGAGTTGTTGTTGATGGGAACATTACACCATTTAAAGATGAGCTGCATCTTTAGCATTAGAAGTAATATTTGATGGTCTCTATAAGCTTTCACTTAGTATTCATTTTGCTGAATGAAAAATTGTACAAGTACTTTATCAAACAAATGACACTTAAGCTGCAGATTTCAGCTTTGTAATAAAGCAATAAATCTTCAATGATACAAGCACTATAAAACATAGCAAACTGAAAGAGAAAATATCTCCTGATACCACCCCTTCAGTCTGCTTCAGAATTAGTTAATGGGCCATGATGTGTAGTTGATAAGTTGATACATCACAAATGCCTCAGGGGAGTGTGTATACTCTCAAACCAGTTCTACTTGAAAGGATATTTGCAGCCCTCAATATTGATGTGATTAAAATTCTATCATACCATGTACAATGATAAAATACCTTGAAGATTTTTATAATCACATTTAGAAATTATATATTCCCACAGTATGTACACAATACTAACAGCGTATCACTGGCATGGTATTGTTTTACTTTTTATAGTTTTATATGAAACTGTAATATTACAAGACCGAATATAGTTACTATACACATATATATTTTAGATCCATTTATATTGATTATCACACCCATTTACATTACTTCAAGTGCCATGTTTTAGTCACAGATTGTTTTCAATCAGTGATGCTCATTCACATACCTCTCACCGTTTGAACTTGACAAAGAGGGACAATTATTATAGGGGTAAAATGTGGAGTGCATAGTTTCTTGTGAAAATTGGGTGTGGCCACTGAAAAAGGGGATGTGACCATATAAGTGCAGTTTAGAGAGATAACTGCAGTAGCTTTGACATACAGTATCTCACAAAAGTGAGTACACCCCTCACATTTTTGTAAATATTTTATTATATCTTTTCATGTGACAACACTGAACACTTTGCTACAATGTAAAGTAGTGAGTGTACAGCTTGTATAACAGTGTAAATTTACTGTTCCCTCAAGATAACTCAACACACAGCCATTAATGTCTAAACCACTGGCAACAAATGTGACTACACCCCTAAGTGAAAATGTACAAATTGGGCCCAATTGGCCATTTTCCCTTACCGGTGTCATGTGACTCGTTGGTGTTACAAGGTCTCAGGTGTGAATGGGGAGCAGGGGTGTTTTATTTGGTATTATCGCTCTCACTCTCTCATACTGGTCACTGGAAGTTCAACATGGCACCTTATTGCAAAGAACTCTCTGAGGATCTGGAAAAAAGAATTGTTCTATATAAAGATGGCCTGCGCTATAAGAAGCTTGCCAAGACCCTGAAACTGAGCTGCAGCACGGTGGCCAAGACCATTCGGCGGTTTAACAGGACAGGTTCAACTCAGAACAGGCCTCGTCAATAGTTAAGTGCATGTGCTCAGTGTCATATCCACAGGTTGTCTTTGGGAAATAGAAGTATGAGTGCTGCCAGCATTGCTGCAGAGGTTGAAGGGGTGGAGGGTCAGCCTGTCAGTGTTCAGACCATACGCCGCACACTGCATCAAATTGGTCTGCATGGCTGTCGTCCCAGAAAGAAGTCTTTTTTAAAGATGATGAAAAAGAAGGTCCCCAAACAGTTTGCTAAAGACAAGCAGACTAAGGACATGGATTACTGGAACCATGTTCTGTGGTCTGATGAGACCAAGATAAACTTATTTGGTTCAGATGGTGTCAAGCATGTGTGGCGGCAACCAGGTGAAGAGTACAAAGACAAGTGTGTCTTGCCTACAGTCAAGCATTGGTGGTGAGAGTGTCATGGTCTGGGGCTTCATGGTGCTGCTGGCACTGGGGAGCTACAGTTCATTGAGGGAACCATGAATGCCAACATGTACTGTGGCATACTGAAGCAAAGCATGATACCCTCCTTTCAGGGACTGGGCCGCAGGGCAGTATTCCAACATGATAAGGACCCCAAACACACCTCCCAGATGACCACTGCCTTGCTAAAGAAGTTGAGGGTAAAGGTGATGGACTGGCCAAGCATGTCTCCAGACCTCAACCCTATTGAGCATCTGTGGGACATCCTCAAATGGAAGATGGAGGCGTGCAAGGTCTCTAACATCCACCAGCTCCGCAATGTCATCATAGAGCAGGGAGGAAGAAGAGGACTCCAGTGGCAACCTGTGAAGCTTTGGTGAACTCCATGCCCAAGAGGGTTAAGGCTGTGCTGGAAAATAATGGTGGCCACACAAAATATTGACAAAATATTGACACCACAATTTTGACATTTTCACTTAGGGGTGTACTCACTTTTGTTGCCAGCGGTTTAGACATTAATGGCTGTGTGTTGAGTTATTTTGAGGGGACAGCAAATTTACACTGTTATACAAGCTGTACACTTACTGCTTTACATTGTAGCAAAGTGTAATTTCTTCAGTGTTGTCATATGAAAAGATATAATAAAATATTTACAAAAATGTGAGGGGTGTACTCACTTTTGTGAGATACTGTAAATCCCACAAAGCTTCTGTACACAGGACTTCAGGAATACTCTGAAAATTCAGGACAGTCCCACACAATCCAGGATTGTTGGGAGGTATGCATTCAGTTGTTTGTGTATAGAAATGAGAAAAAAACAATTTATGCAATCTTAGATCCAAATAAGAGCTGATGGAGTCTCATAGAGCTAATGGAGTCTCATATAGCAGATATCTCCAAAAACGTGTTATCCTGAGAGATGCCAGCCCAGTACATTTGTCATATGTACTGATATATGCAAAGTAAAATGGCCACAATGTTATTCCCAACGGCATTGGATCAGTGTTTCAAGATGTACAATCTGGAAATAACATTGATCTCCAATAAACATCAAGGCTTAAAAGGAGCAGGTTTTGTGGGCCTTTATGGCTCCAAATGAAGTGAACTAGCAAATTACTATTCTTGACAGCAGTGAACAGTTAAAGGATTACTTTTCTAGAGCAGATAGAAAACTCATTATGTCAGCAAGTTACTTTTTCTGAGCCACAGAGTAAACATTTCAAAAATATTTACTTACTCAGACACATTTTTTTCCAAAAAGTTGAGCCCAGGACAAAGACAGAAGACCACTTTTAAATGAAATCAGCGAAAGGGGTACTTTATTTGTTATTTTGATGATATTCAATTTAGTTTAAATCCATCTGCCCAGCTATTTGCTACAAAACCAAATGAATAGATACAAAATACCAGCATTGTATGCCTATATACTCAATTGTATTAATTCCATAGCAAAATGTAAAGGTATTAGTTGTTTCCACTTCTAGGTTAAACTGAGTTTCTAGGCAAAACATTTAACAACCAGTTCATGGGGTTTTGGTCATGCTGATCTGGCAGTGGTTACCTAAACAAAGAAAATTAAATGCTTAGTTTAGAATAAACAAAAAGGTGAAGAATAAGATATACAGTATTTGGAGGAGAAAGTGTGACACAGTTGGCACTGGGAATGAAGGAAAAATACATGCTCTACTGTTCCCTGTTCAAGATCTGGAAGCGCTCCATTGAAAGCATTAATTGCCTGATCTGCGCTTTTGCTTTAAAGATTTCTACAGAACGATCCCTAGTTAATTTATTTTCCACTGACCAGGAACGATGTAATGCCGCGTACACACGAGCGGACTTTACGGCGGACTTTGCCCGGCGAACTGGATTTCGTCGGACAATTCGATGTGTGTGGGCTCCAGCGGACTTTGTTTTCTCAAAAGTTGGACGGAATTAGATTTGAAACTTGTTTAAAATTTATCCGACGGACTCTTCTTTTTAGCGGACAAACCGATCGTCTGTGTGCTAGTCCGGCGAACTCAAACTGACGCATGCTCTGAAGCAATTACAAGACGGAAGCGCTCGGTCTGGTAAAACTAGCCTTCGTCTTGAAGCTAGCACATTCCTCTTCTGTCGTCTTTTAATACAGCCTTTTTTTAGGATTGATAATGCGAGAGGAATGAAGTTGTTTTTCTGCTTTATATTCACACAGAGTTCTCTCAAACTTCTTTCTTCATGATTTATCCTCCTGCCATGACTAATATAATATTTTGTAACAGCCAGATCTCCATAACGTTAAAATTTTAAAATAGTTTTTTTTTTTTTTTTTTTTTATTTCAACACTTTAGCTATTTTACAATGTGTGTTAAATGCTAACCACATTTTTGGTGTGTATTTTCAAGTTACCACAATTAACATTCATATTTTGTGTTGTTTTAAAGAACCTTAATGAGGTTGTTGTCCCTTGTTCATTAGACATAGGGGGGTGTATTTAACAAAGGCAAAATCATTTTTCACTCCAATTGCTAATTATACATATAATTCCACATAAAGAGCATTTTGAAGTGTGTTCGCTGTGGATCCGAGGGGCACATGCAAGGAAGCCCAAACCAAAACAATTAATTTTTATTTGACATGATTTTCGGTAAAAATCAGCAGAGCTTCCCCCGAGCTTGTTTTTGACAAAAGGCTTAAATCATTTAAGAATATCAAGTGAAACGTTCACTTGAGAAATTGCACACCAAGTGCACTTGTTGGAAGTGCAGTCGCAGAAAAACTGAGGGGAAGAGCTTAAATTCGGGGAAGCTCTGCTGATTTATTCCTAAAATCATGTAAAATAAAAATAAATTCTTTTTATTTGACAAAAACACACATAGGGGTTGATTTCCTAAAGGTAAAAAGCCTGTGCATTTTGGAAATTGCATTTGCCCTCTGCAAGAGCAGTTGCTCCCAAGCTTTATTAAATGTGAAGCAGCTCTGCTGACTTCCATCATCCAATCATGTGCAAGCAAAAATGTTTTTTTTTTTCTTTTACTTGCACAGGATTGGGTACTCTTTGCAAAGTCAAGCTTTTAAATAATTTCTGATGCTCTGGAGCAATTGCACTTGCAGAGGGCAACTGCCCTCTGCAAAGTGCACAGACTATTTGCTTTTCTCAAATCAACCCCATAGTCTTTTGGACCTGTACCTGCATACTCCCAAACAAAATGGCGTTTTTTAATCAAAAGACATAGGCAAGAATGTAAGGTAAACCAAAAAGTATTTATTTTATAAACAAAAAAATTAGGAAGGCAACACTGGACACACTTTTAGAATCTGGGAAGCCTTTCGTCCCCCAGGACATACATCAAGTTTGAGGACAAGAAAATAGGTATCTTGCGACTATAGGGAGCACAGGGAGCACAGTCAGAACAGACAGAAACCAGGCAATCACTTTCGACTCTTCCGTGTAGCCTTCCCTCCACGCTTCTCTGCAGCCTTCCCTCCACGCTTCTCTGCAGCCTTCCTCGGAGGTTGTGCCTCTGGTGGTGTACTTGGGGCAGGAGGAGGAGGAGGAGGAGGAGTAGGAGTGGCTTCATCTGCTAGATATGTGGTAGCAGTAAGCTCCCCTCTCAAGCCCTTCTGGTAAGCCTGGAAAAATAGACCCTCACAGAGGAGGCGTTGGCCCTTTTCCAACTCCTGTAATCTGCAGGCTATATAGGTGCCATACGCCTCCTCTGCATTGGGAGGTTTGCTTAGGATCAGGCTTGCTTCCCGGATGAGCTCTAGGGATTCCTGCTTTGTTGCAGTCATCCTCCTGGGCCTTTTGGGGAGAATGCGGAGGGGAGGCACCTGGCACTCCGTGCGGCTTCTACTTGGCCCAGCCACAGCCTCCTCCTCTCTCCCACTGGGCAAGGCCTCCTCCTCTCTCCCACTGGGCAAGGCCTCCTCCTGGCTGAGGTCATCCTGTGTAAAAAAAAGGGACATAGTTGTAATTTTCTGTTATGAAATCACACACAATTTTCAGCTCCTAACTTTCAAATATAATTACACAAAATAGTAAAGGCTATCTATTTGACCACACCATTATTTCAGATGATCAACAAGATCTGAAGTTACGTAGATATTTGGCCACTACTGTCTAGTGATATGTCTACATATTACTCTTTGTGCAGAAGTGATTTTTGATGAAGCACTTTCAAAATTAACACCTTAACATCATTAATAACATTTACACAATCCCAAAATCTTCAAAAAAAGTATACCTGGCTGAAGCTGGGCGCATCCACTTCATCTATGGTGAAAAGGCCCAGTTCATCCTGGGACTCCTCAGCTGGGGTGGAGGTGGATGGAAGGCTGGAGGGAAGGCTGGAGGGAAGGCTGGAGGGAAGGGTGGGGGGAAGGGTGGGGGGAAGGGTGGGGGGAAGGGTGGAAAGGGATTGCCTGGCTTCGGTCTGCTCATCCAGGAATCGCAGTTTGTGGTAATACCACAACTTGGGTACATAAACTTGGTCAGCTGCTGCCCCGGATCTCAGCGACTCCTGGATTTTCCTGTGTTCCCGCTTATACATATTACGCAAGATACCTATTTTCCTGTCCACAAACTTTAGGTCTGCCTGGGGGACTCGAGTCTTCACAAACTCTAAAAGTGTGGCCAGTGTTGCCTTCCTAACATCACGATTATAATATTGGGGGTGTTTGACCTCCCAGAGGTTTTTCTTCTCCTCATAGAGATCAATGAAATGTGTCAAAAACTCTTCCTCTTTAAAGGGATTCATTATTTCTGCAAGACAAGACACAAGATCAAAACTTAAATGTCAGTCCCAAATCTCAGGATTAGTTTGTGTTGTAATCTAGGGGACACACACGGGGACACACACAAACACACACACACACACACACACACACACACACTCTTTAATCTTACCTTCGTTTGTGCCGCTCGCTACTTCCGCACGGACATACGTAGGCCATCGTACTAGCTTTATATACACTGCGCATGTGTCATGCTCCGCCTGGGTCGCCCGCCCCTGACGTTCGTAAGTACGATTTGGCCCCGCCCCTTCACTCTTCGTTGCGCAGTGGGAGTAGATAGCAAAAGATGGCGGAGCGATTAAGTGGAAGTAGCGCGGAGGAAAGCCCGGAGCCCCAAACATCCACATCCCGGAGGAGATATAAGGCCACCAACATGGCTTTTGGAGAGATGGTGGAGATGGTGTCCATATTAAGAAGGGAGGACTACGATGGCAAAAAAGGACCGTACACACGACCCAATATGAGGAAGGACAAAATAATGTCCTCAGTTGTCACCGCTCTGGAAGAGAAATTTGGTACAAAACGTTCGAAAGAACAATTGCGGAAGCGGTGGTCTGACATCAAAAGTCGTGAGCCAGAACAATATTGGCGAATAAAGAAGCTGCTGAAAAAAAGTAAGTACTTGTGTTTTACTATTGAGATACAGAACTTGCATGCTGATCAATATTTTTGGCGGTTTTTCTGCATCGTTCGTAAATACCGTTCTTTGGAATAGATCGGATACTTTATAAAGTGACGTTATTTTTTCGCCAAATACGATGGGACAGGGTTGGACATACATTTATGGCTTGATAATTTGGCGAATTCCCACAATGAGTTATATATGAGAATATAATGCTTCATCAAAAATGATTCAGTGTAATGTAGGGACAGGACACAGCAGCTGTTTCCACATCTGGACTCACGAGCACTATAGTTAGTGGGAATGATTTAGCAGTCCCACTATTGTTCTTCGATTTTATTTATTTTAAAATTTACTTATAATTTTATTCCGTACGTTTTTTGGCTCTGCGTAACTTCTGCATACTTTCAGCTATTAAAACCATTCAACTATTAAAATGTTCGTCTCTTTTAGCTGATGTGTGGTCATTTTCAACTTTTTTACTACCATTTATACTTTTTTAAATAATAAGGTTTTTTTCACTTTTTTAAACATTGAATTCAATGGGAGCATGCTTGAAATCCTTAAATTCTTCTTCCGCTCCCCAAAGTTTCAGCTCCTTCATACTTTCACCTAGAGACACCAAACAAAATTTACAATGTTCACTAAATATTCATCTATCTGGCTATATCCTTTCAGTTTGATATTTTTATAATTTTTTGAGAAAACGCTTTTTGTTTAGAGGTCATTTCGTGAAATTTTAGACATTAATCAGAGTGTACTGTGTTTGTTTTGTTGCCATGGTTACCAAAGCTTCTGTTATACACAGGGGGGGAGGTGGCTGGAGCATCTCAGCTCTGATTACAGAGCCCGGGGGGAGGGGACAGACACACCATGTACTGATTTATAATAGAGGAATATGATGGGGCAGTTTTGATGGCGGTCATTTTAGCAATTTAGCTATTCAGCATTCCCACGCATTTTGCTAAGGAAATGCATTTTCTAGTGTACTATGTGACCATAAATAAATTTTTGAGGGGTAATACACATAGGAGATCATTGAGGTGTCAGCATCTGTGAAACTTGCCCAAAAATATGCATTCTTTATAATTGTTGTTCAGAGGTAATGTTCATCCTGTCTTCAACATTTATTATGATGCAAAATTGGCAAAAAATCATAACCAACATTTTACTTTATTTATTAAAACATAAAAGATCAGTGTGTTTTAACTATACCTTTTTTTCAAATCTCATAGGGGAGAAAAGACTCAGACAACAGTCCAAGGATCTCAGGACCCCCCCAAGTCACCAGCCTGAGGCCCAAGATACCCCAAGCCCCAGCCCAAGACCACGCCCACCCGACGACCTTGAGGAAGGAGAGGTGGAGGAAGTGTGCGAGGTTTCAAGCCCACCAAGTGAGTGACTGACACCCCAGCTTGAGTTACTGTATTTTGGCGTGCATATTGTAAACCTTGTTTTTATTCACTCGTTTTAGGTGAGTTTCTGGTTGTGGAAGGCCAAGCGGCAGAGCACTTCACCACAGACAGTGCGCAAAGACTTATTGGCCAGATAATGCTGTGGAATGGCCACATAGATCAAATGCGTGACCAAATTAACAGCATGAAACTTCGCCTGGACTCCATGCAACAGGAAATGAAGAACATGATTGATGTTTTGGGCAGAATATAATCACGTTTGGCCTAAAAACATCAATCATGTTCTTCATTTCCTTGGGAAGTTATTTTGGTTGAAAAATTGTTTATTCAAGTTTTGGGGTATACCCAAATTTACATTGTGTGATGCACACGGTGTGTCATCATGTGCTATCTTCCATCATGGGTTAGCAATGTACTTGTTTTGTGTTTGCAAACCCTTCATCCTGAAAAATCTTGGGTGGTGAGAGCAACCAAAAATGGGATTGCACACACAAAACACGTACATTGCTCTCCCATGATAGGAGATAGCACATGTTGACTTGACCCTTTAGTAAAGCTCAATTTTGAGCATCTTATAAATGACCAATTTCTGCAAGGGTGACATTACATGCACCATTCTCGAAATATTGAACTTTGTAAGTTAATTTATTGTCAGTTTTGTTTATAAAAACACTGTTGTGTATGTAAATGTTTTGAGATAAAGGTCTATATATTTATGAAAAAATGGCTGGAATAATTTAGTAAAAGATAATTTTTTTACACAACGTAAAATATTTTCTAAAAAAATAAAAAGAACAAAAAATTAACAAAAATATGATAAAAAATGCACCTTTCAATGTGCACCAAGTAAAATTTTTTACCCTATACAATGTGTGTGGCTGTTTCTTGAAGTCAACATTTGGGGTTTGTTTTTGTGGGCCTGATTAACTAAAGCTAAATGCACTTGACACTACTACAAGTGCACTAGGAGACAGACATAACTTAAAGGTAAACAACAATAAAAACAAGATATTTAGATAAACCAATTTTCTTTTTTATTTTTGATAAAAAATTAAAGCTGTTGCTGAATAGCAATGGCTCCCCGACCATTAAAATAATTCACATAACGGTCACGCACTTGACGTGCGGTTCGGGGGGCCAAGCCAGTACGGCCAATTTCTAGGCCTGTGAAAGTGCTAGCCTCTTCCTGTCTGGCCTCAGGCCCAACAGAGGATAGATATGTAGCTGAATGTCTCCTTAAAAAGTTATGCAAGATGCAGCAAGCAAGGATGACGTGGTTGATTTTATAGTCCGCCAAATTAATAGCCGTAAGGAAGATACGGAACCGGCTGGCCAGAATACCAAAGGCATTCTCCACAACCCTTCTTGCTCTGGCCAGCCGATAATTAAATACCCTCCTCTCAGGGGTGAGTGTCCTTTGGGGGAACGGCCTCATCAAGTTCTCACAGAGAGCAAATGCTTCATCAGCAATAAAATCTGAGGGGAGTCCATCCACATTATCGTCATCAGGTGGCAATTCCAGGCCACCGGTCTGGAGACGATAGCACAGCTCGGTCTGTGCAAAAACTCCTCCATCAGACATCCGGCCGTTCTTCCCCACATCCACAAACATAAACTCCAAATGTGCCGAGACCTCCGCCATCAAAACTACACTATGGAACCCCTTGTAGTTAAAGAAATAAGACCCCGAATGCGGTGGTGGCACAATCCGGACGTGCTTCCCGTCAATCGCCCCTACACAGTTGGGAAAGTCCCAATGGTCAGCGAACTGGGAGGCCACAGTCTGCCATTCCTGTGGACTTGTAGGAAACTGTGGAGTGCAAAAAAAATAAGATAAGGACTTTAATAAAAAAATTGTATATCAGATTACACCAAAACATTAGTAAACAACAGCAGTCAAATATTATGAATATGTGTGTTTGTAATTGAAATGTTGAAAAACATAAGGCACACTTATAAGATTACTCACCCCCTATGATGGCCCATTGATACATTTGAATGTGGGGGGAGGGGTTCTAATTAGGTTAACAAACACACCTGACTGGCTGAAACATTTGTGGGGTGGGGGAGGGGTTCTAATTAGGTTAACAAACACACCTGACTGGCTGAAACATTTGTGGGGTGGGGGAGGGGTTCTAATTAGGTTAACAAACACACCTGACTGGCTGAAACATTTGTGGGGTGGGGGAGGGGTTCTAATTAGGTTAACAAACACACCTGACTGGCTGAAACATTTGTGGGGTGGGGGAGGGGTTCTAATTAGGTTAACAAACACACCTGACTGGCTCAAACATTTGTGGGGTGGGGGAGGGGTTCTAATTAGGTTAACAAACACACCTGACTGGCTGAAACATTTGTGGGGTGGGGGAGGGGTTCTAATTAGGTTAACAAACACACCTGACTGGCTCAAACATTTGTGGGGTGGGGGAGGGGTTCTAATTAGGTTAACAAACACACCTGACTGGCTGAAACATTTGTGGGGTGGGGGAGGGGTTCTAATTAGGTTAACAAACACACCTGACTGGCTCAAACATTTGTGGGGTGGGGGAGGGGTTCTAATTAGGTTAACAAACACACCTGACTGGCTGAAACATTTGTGGGGTGGGGGAGGGGTTCTAATTAGGTTAACAAACACACCTGACTGGCTCAAACATTTGTGGGGTGGGGGAGGGGTTCTAATTAGGTTAACAAACACACCTGACTGGCTGAAACATTTGTGGGGTGGGGGAGGGGTTCTAATTAGGTTAACAAACACACCTGACTGGCTGAAACATTTGTGGGGTGGGGGAGGGGTTCTAATTAGGTTAACAAACACACCTGACTGGCTGAAACATTTGTGGGGTGGGGGAGGGACAAACAAGACAATGGAGCAGACAATATACATTGTTCAATGGACTATAGGCTAGAGATAAAAATGGACCCAGCATTGCATGGTGGGGAGGTTAATGAAAGAAATTATGCATGTATAGGGCAATAACTGATTAAAATAGGCATGCACGAAGATAAAGGGGACATTCACAGCAGATTGAAAGCATGGCAATTAGGTAAAGAGGACAGTTCTACAATACATCCAAAAACAGTTAATACATATCATGTAATGTTAAACGATAAAACTTACCTTCATATATTCCTTCTGCAGGACCTGAATAATAGCAGAACAGGTCTCTGGGATTATGATCCCCAGAGCCTGGGGGGAGATGCCTGTCGAGAACTTTAAGTCCTGAAGACTTCTCCCTGTCGCCAAGTAACGTAACGTGGCAACTAGCCTCTGCTCCGCACTGATGGCTTGCCTCATGCAGGTATCCTGCCTGCTGATATAGGAGGTCAGCATAGCCAGCAGACGCTCAAAGATGGGGTCCGTCA
Source organism: Lithobates septentrionalis (assembly GCA_037952835.1). Taxonomy (NCBI): domain Eukaryota; kingdom Metazoa; phylum Chordata; class Amphibia; order Anura; family Ranidae; genus Lithobates; species Lithobates septentrionalis. The sequence goes on along the minus strand of JBBDGP010000918.1, from coordinate 4,026,564 downwards.
TCCTGAGAAAATTCCTGAAATCATCAGGATTATTCTCACGGAGCTCACGGAGCAAAGGCATATGACAGAACTGGTCACGCTGGCGCAACCAATTCTTGGTCCATGAACTCCTCCTCACCCTGTTCATGGACTGGACTCGGGTCAAAGTATTAACCCCAACACCAAGTCCCCACACAGCACGAACTCGAGAACGAGAACGTCCACTCGACATGGCTTCAAAACGGTCGGCTGCTCAAACAAACAAACTTATAACAAACGCACTGAAGAACAGCAAGGCCTATGAAGAACGACCTGAAAATCAGGAACGAGCGGAGCAGAACGGCCTGCAAGGCAGGTTACGAACTGACCAACACGCACTGAAAAGCAGATACAAACCTCACAAGCACAAACTGAACCGCAGAAAACGAACGAAATAAGCTGAAGTGTGAAAAGCGTGAATCGTCTCTAACCAAACTTCTACTAACACGAGATAAACACGAGATTAGCAGAAGGAGCCCAAAGGGTGCCGGAGTGGGGCTTGGACTTCCTTTTTCTAGTCCCGTCGTACGTGCTATACGTCACCGCGTTCAAAACCAGCAGACTTTTGCAGTGACCGTGTGTGGCCAAGTCCGTCCGTTTTTAAGTCCCGCGCAAGGAGCAAACAAAGTCCGACGAAAAGTCCGCCGGGCAAAGTCCGCCGTAAAGTCCGCTCGTGTGTACGCGGCATAAGTATTGGTTTGTTACATTTTACCAAAGAGTATCCAAACACTATTAATAAACTTCTCTTTAATGCTCTTGGTTTGGTAAATATACCATTGAAAGTGTTTTTTTGTATCTGTTTGATAAATTCAAAACAATTACATGTTGAACATCTAAAAAATTCAGAGCTTTCCTAAAACTGGCCATACAGTAATAATTTTTTCTCATTCAATCCCACTATGTTATTGTGTTTTGATGACGGGGAGCCTTCCCCATTATCAGAACACACTGATCAGTGTTGCCAACTATAGTCGGAGGCACTGATCATTCAAGAAAAACCCGACAGGCTGATTATACAGAAGTGGATCGATAGGTTGACTTTTGTAAAACCAGCCTGCCCATACATAAATCAAAATTCAACCATTCCCCGCAAAATAGCTTTTAGTTGTGTGTTTCCTGTTATTTTGAGGAAAGTAATTAGCCCTTAGGGCCGGTTCACACTGCATGCAGTCCAGTGTGTTTTTGTTCTGCATCCAAAACTCATGGAAAGTAGGTTATATGGTTTCCAATGGTATAGTTCACACCAGTGCAGTCAGTTTCAGGGCTTTTCAGTTCCAGAAAAAAAAGTATAACATGCTGCATTTTTCCTGCACTGGACTGCACAGTTTTTTTGGGGATGTCTCTACCAGCTTTGCACATCTAGAGAGTGAAATATTTGCTCATTCTTCTTTGCAAAATAGCTCAAGCTCTGTCAGATTGGATGAAGAGCATCTGTGAACAGAAATTTTCAAGTCCTGCCACAGATTCTCAGTTGGATTTAGGTCTGGACTTTGACTGGGCCGTTCTAACACATGAATTTGCTTTAAACTAAACCATTCCATTGTAGCTCTGGCTGTATCTTTAGGGTTGTTATCCTGCTGGAACGTGAACCTCTGCCCCAGTCCCAAGTCTTTTGCAGACTCTAAAAGGTTTTCTTCTAATATTGCCCTGTATTTGGCTCCATCCACCTTCCCTTCAACTCTAACCAGCTTCCCTGCCCCTGCTGAAGAAAAGCGTTCCCACAACATGATGCTGCCACCACCATGTCTTATGATAGGGATGATGTGTTCAGGGTGATGTTCAGTGTTGGTTTGTATACTTAGTCTTTTGCTTTTAGTCCAAAAAGTAAAATTTAGGTCTCATCTGACCAGAATACCTTTTTCCACATGTTTGCTGTGTCCCCCTCATGGCTCCTCGCAAACTGCAAAAGGGACTTCATATGGCTTTCTTTCAACAATAGCTTTTTTCTTGCCACTCTTCCATAAAGGCCAGATTTGTGGAGTGCACGACTAACAGTTGTCCTGTGGACAGATTCTCCCACCTGAGCTGTGGATCTCTTCAGCTCCTTCAGAGTAACCATCGACCTTTTGGCTGCTTCTCTGATTATTGCTCTTATTGCCTGGCCTGTCAGTTTAGGTGGACGGTTATGTATTGGTTGGTTTGCAGTTGTACCATACTCTTTCCATTTTTGGATGATGGATTGAACAGTGAGATGTTCAAAGCTTGGGATATTTTTTATAACCTAACCCTGATTTAAACTTCTCTACAACTTTGTCCCTGACCTGTTTGGTGTGTTCCTCGGCCTTCATGATGCTGTTTGTTCACTAAGGTTCTTTAACAAACCTCTGAGGGCTTCACTGAACAGCTGTATTTATACTGAGAATAAATTAGAGACAGGTGGACTCTATTTATTAACTGCTTCAGACCCGGGCCATTACCAAATGACGGCAACAGAGCGAATCTGAAATACCGGGACTACGTCTATTGACGTCGTCCCCTTTCCTCGTTCCCAGCGCGCTCTCATGAGCGCACCTCGGGGAAAATCTGTGTTGGCCGTGTCCCTTGGACACAGCCAATCACAGATCGCTGTAAACGGCCAATCACAGCGGCCATTTACGGCGCGATCGCCGCCTCCAATGAGAGATGATCTAAAAGGTAAACAATTGAGATTATCTCTCATTGCCGGCTCTCTCTCCTCACACAGAGACAGCGTGTGAGGAGAGAGAGCTTCTGTGAGTAGTGTTATCAGTATAATAACAGCGAAGTGTGCCCAAAAAGTGCCCAACAGTGCCCACAGTGACATCAATATAGTGCCATCTGTGCCCACCTGTGCACATCAGTGCCCACTTGTGCCATCAGTGCATCATCAGTGCCCATCTGTGCCCATCTGTGCCCGACTGTGCCCATCAGTGCCCGTCTGTGCCCATCAGTGCCCGTCTGTGCCTGTCTGTGCCCATCAGTGCCCGTCTGTGCCCATCAGTGCACATATTTGCAATCAGTGTGCATCTGTGCAATCAGTGCGCATCTGTGCCAACTCATCAGTGCCCATCTGTGCCACCTCAACAGTGCCCATCTGTGCCATCTCATCAGTGCCCATCTCTGCCACCTCATCAGTGCCCATCTGTACCAATCAGTGCCCATCTGTCGCTTCAGTGCACATCTGTGCCGCCTTATCAGTGCCCATCTGTGCTGCCTTATCAGTTCCCATCTGTGCCGCTTCATCAGTGCCCATCTGTGCCAACTCACCTGTGCCACATCAGTGCATATCTGTGCCCACCTGTGCCACCTCATTAGTGTAAATCTGTGCACATCTGTGCTGCTTCCTCAGTGCCCATCTGTGCTGCCTCAGTGCCCATTTGTGCCGCCTCATCAGTGCCCATCTGTGCGATCAGTGCCCATCTGTGCCGCCTCATCAGTGCCCATCTGTGCGATCAGTGCCCATCTGTGCCGCCTCATCAGTGCACATCTGTGCCATCAATCAGTGCCACCTCATCAGTGCAGGCTTAGCACACAGCTGTGCAATCTCATAACCACCAGCAGCCATGTCCAAAAAAAGCTTTTCCGCCGAGGAGGCATACCAAATTCTTTCTACGGCCGACGAGAGCATCGGGGAGCTCTCTTTTTCAGATTCCCTTTCCAATTCGGATTCTGATGTAAATTACGAGCCAGTCCTCAGTAGTGAAACACTTACAGACTCAGAGGAGGAAGAAACTCGGCCCGCCAAACGAAGGTGTTCTAGTGAGGAGGCAGTGGCATCCGCCAGCACCGCAGTGGCATCCGCCAGCACCGCAGTGGTATCCGCCAGCACCGCAGTGGCATCCACTAGCACCGCAGTGCCATCCACTAGCACCGCAGTGCCTCGGCAAGAAAGGCCAAGTACCAGTGGGGTGTCACCCCAGCCCCAAAGGGTTAGGTCCCATGCCAGCCTTCCCTTTGCACTTCAGAACCCCTTGTGGCTTCCTCCTAATTCAGGAGAAGCTAGCGTTCCCCCTTTCACGGCCCAGCCAGGAGTCCAGGTGGATACAGAGAATTTCACCCCAATTAATTTTTTTTAATTTAATTTTTACGGAGGACATGTTGGCGTCAATTGTGGCCCAGTGCAACCTGTATGCACAGCAATTTATTTTGCAAAATCCCACATCATATTATGCCCATCCCTATGAGTGGAGAGACCTGACAGTGGAGGAGTTCAAGGTTTTTTTGGGCCTCACATTTAATATGGGGCTCACCAAAAAAAACGAATTCCGTTCCTATTGGTCAACCCACCCCCTCCACCACATGCCGCTCTTCTCCCCGGTAATGCCCAGAACCAGGTATCTGATGATAATGAGGTTCCTACATTTCAGCGACAATAGCCAGTGCCCTCCCCGAACTGATCCAAATTTTGACAGGCTTTACAAAATTCGCCCAATATTAAATTATTTTTCCGAAGTATTAACCCAGCTCTTCACCCCGGACCAACAAATATGTGTGGATGAGTCCCTTGTGAAATTTAGCGGCAGGCTTAAAATTAAGCAATTTATCCCCAGCAAAAGGGCCCGCTATGGGGTGAAGGTGTACAAACTATGTGACCGAGCCACAGGGTACACATATTCATCATCGTGTACGAAGGGAAGGACACCCAGCTGCAGCCTCCTAATTGCCCGGACTACTTGGGAACCAGCGGGAAAGTTGTTTGGGACCTCATATACCCCCTACTCGACAAAGGATACCACCTGTATGTAGATAACTTCTACACTTCTCTGCCCCTGTTCCACAACCTTCATCGGAAGAAGACGTCAGCATGTGGCACCGTGAAAAAAAACCGGAAGGGCTTTCCTCAAAGTCTTGTTAATAAGAAGTTGAGAAAAGGAGAAACGGCATGTCTGCGTAGCAAAGAGATTCTGGCAGTGAAGTGGAGGGACAGAAGGGCTGTGTATATGTTGTCTTCCATCCACAACAACACCTATGTGGAAATCCCCAGAAGGAATGGCCCCATCCAGAAACCCACATGCATCCATCAATACAATTTGTTTATGGGGGGAGTCGACTTCAACGATCAAATGTTGGAACCATATCTTGCCACAAGAAGGACATACCATTGGTACAAAAAAGTAGCAATTTATTTTTTTCAATTGGCCATATACAACTCCTATATCATTTACTGAAAATCCACCCAAAAACCCCCAACCCTTCCTTGGCTACCAGGAGGAAATTTACACTGCCCTTATATTCCCGAACGGCCCACCAGTAAACATCCGATCAGATGTTGTTAGTCGACTCTCCGAACGCCACTTTCCAGATAAACTCCCTCCCAAACCAACAGGCCAAAGACGTCAAAAAAGATGTAAGGTGTGTACCAGAGCAGGAGTCAGAAGAGACACATCTTATTATTGTGCAGAATGTCCTTCCGAACCAGGCCTCTGTACAGGTGAATGCTTCCGCCGTTACCATACTTCACTAAATTATTAGTGAAGTATGGTAACCGTAATCCTCAGTTCCTGCCTTCACACCCCTTATGCCACTGCCTGCTCTGTAACTGACCCTGGCTTGTTATTTGACCACGCTTCTGCCTACCGATTTTGTACATACCGCTGCCTGATCTGGAACTGACCCTGGACTGTTGTTCGACCATGCTTCTGCCTAACGATTCTGTACATACCTCTGCCTGATATGGAACTGACCCTGGACTGTTATTCGACCATGCTTCTGCCTAACGATTCTGTACATACCTTTGCCTGATCTAGAACTGACCTTGGACTGTTTGACCATGCCTCTTGCCTGCCTCTTGGACTGATCTTGTACCCTGCAACTGGACTAGTGCGATTCAACACAGGGGTCTCACATATGTGAGGGGCTCCAGAATAGTTTTTCTGGATGAAGAAAATAATTTTCTTTGTTTTCTCATTCCTAGATTAGGGTCTGGAGACTCGGAGGCTTCAAAGAGATTTGGGTGGGAGAAGCCTTTACCCCTGTCCCCATTCTGTCCTAAACGAGGCCCTACTTCTGCCTGCTGCCTGTAGGAGTTACTGCCGTCATGCCTCTGTTAGTCGCACTGACCACAGCACATGGACCTTGTTCCTGCCTACTACCAAGACCAATATTTTGGCACTGCTGACAATCTCTGCCTGCACTGACCCTGCACTGCACTGACCTATGGACAGTATCCCTGCCTGCTGCCTGTACTGACTATGGACAGTATTTCTGCCTGCTGCCTGAAAAATTGTGTTCGCTGTTGCTAACCAAGTCCCTGCCTGCTGCCTGGACCAGTGCTATCCTCCTGTGGACAACTGTACTACTAAAACCACAGGTAATCTTTTGTTTCTCTTTGCTCAGCATAATGTATTTTGGGGTGTAATTCTTGGTATATGCATGCTATGTGTCCCTGGAACACCTGATGGTGTTCCTTGCATGTTGGATCTCTGTATGTGGCCAGGCTGTGTAAAGGTCTCACACATGTGGTATTGCCATACTCAGAAGGAGTGGCAGAATGGATTTTGGGGTGTCATTTTTGCTATGTAAATGCCATGTGTTGGAAATATCTTATAAACGGACAACTTTGTGTAAAAACAATGCGTTTTCATTTTTTTCCCACATATTCCAAAAACTTCTGGAAAAAAATGAACCATTCAAAAGACTCATTATGCCTCATAGATTATACGTTGGGGTGTTAGCTTTCCAAAATGGGGTCATTTAGTGGGCGTTTCCATTGTCCTGGTGCTCCAGGGCCTTCAAAAGTGTAATAGGTGGGTGAGAAATGAGATGTGTAATTTATGCTCGTAGAACGCCTGAAAGTGCTACTTCAATATTAGGCCTCTGTATGTGGTCAGGCTGTGTAAAAGACTCACACATATGGTATCGTTATACTCAGGAGGAGTAGCAGAATGTATTTTGGGGTGTTATTTTTGCTATGTAAATGCTATGTGTTGGAAATATCCTATAAATAGACAACTTTGTGTAAAAAAAATGCGTTTTCATTTTTTTCCACATATTCCAAAAACTTCTGGAAAAAAATGAACCATTCAAAAGACTCATTATGCCTCATAGATTATACGTTGGGGTGTTAGCTTTCCAAAATGGGGTCATTTTGTGGGCGTTTCCATTGTCCTGGTGCTCCAGGGCCTTCAAAAGTGTAATAGGTGGGTGAGAAATGAGATGTGTAATTTATGCTCGTAGAACGCCTGAAAGTGCTACTTCAATATTAGGCCTCTGTATGTGGTCAGGCTGTGTAAAAGACTCACACATGTGGTATCGTTATACTCAGGAGGAGTAGCAGAATGTATTTTGGGGTGTTATTTTTGCTATGTAAATGCTATGTGTTGGAAATATCCTATAAACGGACAACTTTGTGTAAAAAAAATGCGCTTTCATTTTTTTTCCACATATTCCAAAAACTTCTGGAAAAAAATAAACCATTCAAAAGACTCATTATGCCTCATAGATTATACATTGGGGTGTTAGCTTTCCAAAATGGGTTCATTTTGTGGGCGTTTCCATTGTCCTGGTGCTCCAGGGCCTTCAAAAGTGTAATAGGTGGGTGAGAAATGAGATGTGTAATTTATGCTCGTAGAACGCCTGAAAGTGCTACTTCAATATTAGGCCTCTGTATGTGGCCAGGCTGTGTAAAAGACTCACACATGTGGTATCGTTATACTCAGGAGGAGTAGCAGAATGTATTTTGGGGTGTTATTTTTGCTATGTAAATGCTATGTGTTGGAAATATCCTATAAATAGACAACTTTGTGTAAAAAAAATGCGCTTTCATTTTTTTCCACATATTCCAAAAACTTCTGGAAAAAAATGAACCATTCAAAAGACTCATTATGCCTCATAGATTATACGTTGGGGTGTTAGCTTTCCAAAATGGGGTCATTTTGTGGGCGTTTCCATTGTCCTGGTGCTCCAGGGCCTTCAAAAGTGTAATAGGTGGGTGAGAAATGAGATGTGTAATTTATGCTCGTAGAACGCCTGAAAGTGCTACTTCAATATTAGGCCTCTGTATGTGGTCAGGCTGTGTAAAAGACTCACACATGTGGTATCGTTATACTCAGGAGGAGTAGCAGAATGTATTTTGGGGTGTTATTTTTGCTATGTAAATGCTATGTGTTGGAAATATCCTATAAACGGACAACTTTGTGTAAAAAAAATGCGCTTTCATTTTTTTTCCACATATTCCAAAAACTTCTGGAAAAAAATAAACCATTCAAAAGACTCATTATGCCTCATAGATTATACATTGGGGTGTTAGCTTTCCAAAATGGGTTCATTTTGTGGGCGTTTCCATTGTCCTGGTGCTCCAGGGCCTTCAAAAGTGTAATAGGTGGGTGAGAAATGAGATGTGTAATTTATGCTCGTAGAACGCCTGAAAGTGCTACTTCAATATTAGGCCTCTGTATGTGGCCAGGCTGTGTAAAAGACTCACACATGTGGTATCGTTATACTCAGGAGGAGTAGCAGAATGTATTTTGGGGTGTTATTTTTGCTATGTAAATGCTATGTGTTGGAAATATCCTATAAACGGACAACTTTGTGTAAAAAAAATGCGCTTTCATTTTTTTTCCACATATTCCAAAAACTTCTGGAAAAAAATGAACCATTCAAAAGACTCATTATGCCTCATAGATTATACGTTGGGGTGTTAGCTTTACAAAATGGGGTCATTTTGTGGGCGTTTCCATTGTCCTGGTGCTCCAGTGCCTTCAAAAATGTAATAGGTGGGTGAGAAATGAGATGTGTAATTTATGCTCGTAGAACGCCTGAAAGTGCTACTTCAATATTAGGCCTCTGTATGTGGTCAGGCTGTGTAAAAGTCTCACACATGTGGTATCGGTATACTCAGGAGGAATAGCAGAATGTATTTTGGGGTGTTATTTTTGCTATGTAAATGCTATGTGTTGGAAATATCTTATAAACGGACAACTTTGTGTAAAAAAAAATGCGTTTTCATTTTTTTCCACATTTTCCAAAAACTTCTGGAAAAAAATGAACCGTTCAAAAGACTCATTATGCCTCATAGATTATACGTTGGGGTGTTAGCTTTCCAAAATGGGGTCATTTTGTGGGCGTTTCCATTGTCCTGGTGCTCTAGGGCCTTCAAAAGTGTAATAGGTAGTCAACAAGTTAGATGGGTAATTTATGCTCCTTGAACACCTGATGATGCTCCCTGCATGTTGGGCCTCTGTATGTGGCCAGTTAGTGAAAAAGTCCCACACATGTGGTATTGTAATACTCAGGAGGAGTAGCCGAATGTATTTTGGGGTGTCATTTGTGGTATGCACATTCCATGTGAGAGAAATAAGCTATTACAATGACACTTTTCTGAAAAAAATATAAAAAATAAAAAAAAACCTTAATTTGCAAAGAATTGTGGGAAAAAATGACAACTTCAAATAACTCACCATGCCTCTTACTAAATACCCTGGAATGTCTACTTTCCAAAAAGGGGTCATTTGGGGGGCATTTGTACTTTCCTGGCTTGTTAGGGTCTCAAGAAATGAGATGGGCCTCAGTACATCAGGTGTGATCAGATGTGATAATTTTTTTATGATTTGCACCATAGCTTGTAGACTTTATAAATTTCACACAGACCACATAATATCCACTAATTTGGGTTATTTTTACCAAAGATATGTAGCAGTATAAATTGTGGCCAACATTTATGAATAAAAATTGCTAATTTGCAAAATTTTATCACAGAAACGAAGAAAAAAGCATTTTTTTTTTTAATTTTTGGTCTTTTTTCATTTATAGTGCAAAAATTAAAAAACCCAGAGGTGATCAAATACAACCAAATGAAAGCTCTATTTGTATGAATAAAAAGGACAAAAAAATTGTTTGGGTACAGTGTTGCATGACTGAGTAATTGTCATTCAAAGTGTGAGAGCACTGAAAGCTTAAAATTGGTCTGGGCAGGAGGGGGGTTTAAGTGCCCAGTAAGCAAGTGGTTAATTAGGTGACTTCTGAAGGCAATTGGTTCCACTAGATTTTAGTTAGGGGTATCAGAGTAAAGGGGGCTGAATTCAAATACACTCCACACTTTTCAGATATTTATTTGTTAAAAAAATTGAAAACCATTTATCATTTTCCTTCCACATCACAATTATGTGCCACTTTGTGTTGGTCACATAAAATCCCAATAAAATATATTTACGTTTTTGGTTGTAACATGACAAAATGTGGACAATTTAAATATATATATAATTTATTTTTCTTTTCTTTTTTTCATTTACATCACCAGAGTAGTGCAATTTCACCAAAGTGATACTGTACTACTCTGGGAGCGTGATCTTTATTTTAATTTTTTTTTTATTTACACCACAATTGCTTTTTACAGTGATGATCACTTTAAAAGCAATCATTTTACCTGACATGAATGGATTTCATTCATGATTCATTGTTTACTATTGTGATTGCTATGATTGGCCACAGAGATCACAAAACTACACAATGCTCTCATGAATGGAAAAAAAAAAGGTAGTATTCTGGCACAAGATCAGTAGCTGTGTGAACATACAGGAAGTCCCATTAAAAAATGAGCCAGACTGGGAAAAAAAACAGCCCTGGAAAACATGTCATACCAGCCCCATAGCATTATTATACCATAGAAAACAGATATGACAGCACATAGGGCTTTATATATATATATATATATATATATATATATATATATAAGCAAATTCCAGTTAAAAGTGGGTAAGATTGGTCAATCATCAAGTCATCAAGGGACACCCCAGGAATGTGGGGGGGACTCTGGTTTCCAGAGGCCACCCTCTGCAGAAATAATACACAAAGGTAAGGGGGTGGGTTACTGGTATATGGTGGAAACCTTTATATCAGTGCCCCCTTATATTATTGTATTCACTCCACCCTTACATCAGTGACCCCACTTAGACTTGCCTGGCGGCGCTGTCACTGACCTCCTCTCAAGTACACTGTACAAGTACACTGTGCGGGGCTCAGTTAGATGGCTCCAGGTTGGTGGCTCTGGTTTTATCCTATAGTCTTCTCTCCACAGTCCACACATGTCTGACTTCTCCTATGATCCCCATCCCATCGGCACTCCCACTCTTGACTCCTCTCCAGACTCCCCCTCAGAGACTGCAGACATGATATAAGACAAGAGATGGTCAGAGGTTTCAGACATGGTACAAGAGATGGTTAGAGACTGAGGACATGATACAGGAGATGGTTAGAGACTGAAGACATGATACAAGAGATGTTTAGAAACTGAAGACATGATACAAGAGATGTTTAGAAATGAAAGACATGATACAAGAGATGTTTAGAGACTGAGGACATGATACAAGATAAGTTTAGAGACTGAGGACACGATACAAGAGATGGCCAGAGACTGCAGACATGATACAAGAGATCGATGCAGCCTCACCACTGACTGTCAAATGCAGCCTCACTGTGCCCATCAATGCACCCTCACTGTGTTCATCAATGCGCTCTCACTGTGCCCATGAATGCAGTCTCTCTGTGCCCGTGAATGCAGCCTCAATGTGCCCACCAGTGCAGCCTCACTGTGCCCACCAATGCAGCCTTACAGTGCCCATCATTGTAGTCTCACTGTGCCCATCAAATGCAGCTTTACGGTGCCCATGAATGCAGCCTCACTGTGCACACCAATGCAGCCTTGCTGTACCCACCAATGCAGCCTCGCTGTACCCACCAATGCAGCCTTGCTGTGCCCACAATTGCAGCCTCACTGTGCCAATCATTGCAGCCTCACTGTGCCCATCATTGCACCTCACTGTGCCTACCAAATGCAGCTTTACAGTGTCCATCAATGCAGCCTCACTGTGCCCATCAATGCAGCCTCACTGTGCCTGTAAATGCAGCCTCACCGTGCCTGTGAATGCAGCCTTTATGTGCCCATGAATGCAACCTCTCTGTGCTCACCAATTGCAGCCTCTGTGTGCCCACCAATTGCAGCCTTTGTGTGCCCACTAATTGCAGCCTCTGTGTGCCCACCATTGCAGCCTCTGTGTGCCCACAAATTGCAGACTCTATGTGCCCACACATTGCAGCCTTTGTGCCCACCAATTGCAGCCTCTGTGCCCACCAATTGTAGCCACTGTGTGCCCACAAATTGCAGCCTCTGTGTGCCCACCAATTTCAGCCTCTGTGTGCCCACAAATTGCAGCCTCTGTGTGCCCACAAATTGCAGCCTCTCTGTGCCCACAAATTGCAGCCACTCTGTGCCCACAGATTTCAGCCTCTGCGCCCACAAATTGCAGCCTCTATGCCCACCAATTGCAGCCTCTGTGTGCCCACAAATTGCAGCCTGTGTGCCCACCAATTGCAGCCTCTGTGCCCACAAATTGCAGCCTTTGTGCCCACCAATTGCAGCCTCTGTGTGCCCACAAATTGCAGCCTCTGTGTCCACAAATTGCAGCCTCTGTGCCCACAAATTGCAGCCTCTCTGTGCCCACAAATTGCAGCCTCTGTGCCCACCAATTGCAGCCTCTGTGCCCACCAATTGCAGCCTCTGTGCCCACAAATTGCAGCCTCTGTGTGCCGACCACTGGAGCCTCTCTGTGCCCATGATTGCAGCCTCACCTTTCCTGGATTGAACACACATCGGCCATCTCCCGCTGTATGTCATGGAGCTCGGTCTGTGTGTGTACGGCGGTGCTGTAACAAGGTCCCGCCCCCCTAGACCGGCTCGTGTGATAGGCAAAACACTGATTCAATTAGTGTTCCATAGAAGACTATCACACGAGCCAGTCTAGGGGGGCAGGACCTTGTTACAACACACACAGACCCAGCTCCGCAAGAGGAGGAGGACAGAAGGGAGCAGAGCGCTGCAGCCGCAGCACAAAGCTGCCCCAGGGCAAGCGGCCTGCTGGGAAATTTCCCGGTATCCCGGTAGGCCAGTCCGGCCCTGTCTATGGACAGTCCAATGAAAAATGTTCATGTGGAAAAGTTGATGCAGGTTGATTTAAGCAGCAGCTATCCTCAGAGTAAGCCAGCTCTGGGTAGGAAACAAGAAAGGGGAAGAGAAGGAAGCACCAGCTCAGTGCAGAGGTATAGCAATCCATTTATTTGTAGGTTAAAATGCACTTACATGATGCAAGTGGGTTTCCAGCTCAGTAGATGGAGGGTGAGTGGAGGGAAGATCTGTCCCAGTCAGTGTATCGATGTGGCACCATCCGTGGGGATGTGTCACCGATATTCGGCTCCATAGAAGTCCTGTGGCCACCAGGAAATTAAACCAGCGTGGAATGCTGGTGAAAATGACATTGCACGGTCGGAGCTCCCGCTCCTTCTATAGGCCTAGGGGAGAACTGTTCTAGGCAGCAATTTAAACATATCAGGAGGCATTGAGACTACAACAGCCAGCCTGACCTAAAAACAGCAATATTTTGTGAAAGATATTTATACACATTCTGGGCCAGCAAATGCAAAAAAGAATAGCTGTACAGGGATAACCAGTCTAAACATGGTTAAAAAACAATAATCAATTAAAAGTTAAAACACTGATGGGAAAGTGTGATATGATGGGAACTGTTGCTTCAAACTAATATACATATACGTGTGCATGCACATGCACATATATATACACGCACATGGGATGCACACATATACACTCAAATTCACATAATAATAACAGTGAAATGAGCATAAGAACAAATAAGAATAAAAAGTGAGAATACGAATAATAAAAATAATAATGTCAATGAGAAGTATGGCTATATTTTCATATTGGATATCTCATATGGGGTACTTTTGTTAGTACAAGTGTAAACAGTTGTTAATGAATACCTGAGGCTATGGTTACTGAGGTACTTACTATGGATGAAAATTTGAGGAAAGGGACCCCCCATAAAATGTACTGTATTCTGGATCATAAGGATCCGCTGTGGGGGGAAAAAATATTATTAGAAACTATGTATAATTGAATTATATCTAGCTACTAAAAAAGGGTTGACTTAAGAAGAGAAAACTTTAATAACATATCAAAACAAAGATAATAGGCCATAGTCCATCATAGGTTACAATAGGCTATGTACTTCAATTTCCTCATTTAGGCCTCCTGGCGTGAGGGTATTTAGAGAATAAATCCAGTACATTTCCTGTTGGCAATGTGTTGGAAATATACTGGAAATGTAGCGTTTAAAACATTTGGCTGCAGGAAATGAATGGGGATGGCCTTCAGGACCCAGACCTTGAGTCCAGCAGTGTTTTGGTTATGCAGATCAAGGAAATGACGGGGAACACTGTGTTTATCACAACCTTTCTCAATAGATCTCCTGTGTTCCCCAAACTGTTTCCTGAGAGTTCTAATGGTTCTGCCAACATATAGGAGGCCACAAGGGCATGTCAGGCAGTGCACCACATATTCAGTTGAGCAGTTATATAATTTATTGATGTTGTATGTTTTGTTATTATGTGAAAACATTTTTTGACTGTGCTCTATGAATTTGCAGGTCTATGGAGCCGAATATCGGATGATACATCCTCACGGATGGTGCCACATCGATGGACTGACTGGGACAGATCTCTCCTTCACTGACCTTCCATCTACTGAGAAAACAAAAATCCCAAAGGCTGAAGCTGCGCTAGAAATAAAAAAATAATAAATAAAAGTAACAAGTAGTGAATAAGTGTCAAAATAAATAAAGAAATGAAAGCTGCCAGCACCTGAAAGTCTAGTATCAAACTCCAAAAGTACATATATAAACACAAAAGATGCCGCGCTAAAAATATGTGAAAAAGTGTGACTGAAGAAAACTAAGGCAAAGTCTCATAAGCATATCATCATGTGATCAATGGTGAAAAATTCATATGAGGCATAATCTAGTGAACAACAATAAAAAGACATATATAAAACTTTATGTTAAGCCGCCCCTATTTCTCCTTTGAACCTGGGTTGGACCTATGGGTGTATGGATAGAACTCTCTGATCGATCGGGTAATCAAGACACACACATGGGATGGTGAACCAAAATTACAATGGTTTACTGGGTTTGCATATACCTTATACACTTACAGAGAGAGAGAAAAACTTCCCTTTTATTATCAGCCAATGAGATTGAAGGACAGACTTTACGAAAAAATAAGCATAAAACGTCATAAATTGCATATTCTGCCTAGAGATATCCCTCAGGCTATATCTAAATATAAAAAGAAGAAATTCAACCAGCGCTAATCACTATTGTAATATACTAAAGCAGCTGAATACTGAGGATAAAATCTATCAAATCCAACCGAACAAATGAAAAAAAAGCAGTACAGCGCTGACAATGTCCCTAAAGTTTAACATGAACGTCCATAAAATATAATGTCCATAAAGAGAGAGAAATTCCAGATGGAGATCCCAATGTGCAAGTGATATCCAATAATGATGCGTGACTCATAAAGTGATATAAATCCTCCACCAGTATCGCTAGCCTCTCACCTCAACGAGGACTCAAAACAGCCTTTCCCGCAATGGGAGATGAAAAGGGGCAGGTAACTGGAACCAGGTGGCTTGCGGTCTCATGGAGCGATCACATGTAATAGAGTAAATAACATCTAGTGCTCTCTGTCTCAAGTTTAAAAGTATTTATTAAAAAGTAGATCAACTTACAAAGCAGGCACTGTTCCCCAGTGCGAAGGATGAAGGCGTGTAAGATACTCCACGAAAATCAATAAGCAGGACGCGGGTGACGTCACAAGTCATGTGGCGATGATCCGTACGCGTTACGTCCCTTGTGATGGGCGGGACTTCTTCAGCGGCGACGGCGTGACGTTGTGCACCTGCTTTAAATAGCTCAGCTGATCACCGCAGCCAATGGAGCAAGTTGTATACAAATTGCCATGGCGACGATTACCAGAGAACGGAAGTATCAGCTCTCATGTTGGAACCATAGAGGGATTCGCCACAGCAGTGGTAAAACACTGTGGCTGAACCCTAAAAAGATAACTAAACTTAAAACGCTACTGAGTGTAACTAGTATAAATGTAACCAACTCCATAATAAGGAGTCTTGTTTATGTGACGACCCGTGTACTTTCTCGATTTCGTGGAGCATCCTATTCATATAAAGTATAAAACACAATATCCATAGATACCAAAAAGATAAAAATACATATAAAAGACATCATTTAAAACTCATATGTAATCAACGATCTGAAATGAAACAATTCACGTCAAACACGACGTTTAAGCCTCCCGGCAGGAGACCCTTAGTTTCGTGGATCCAATGGGATTCCCTGCGGCTAAGCTGGCGAAGAAAGTTACCTCCCCTCCAATGTTTGTTAACTTTTTCAATCCCCCAGAATTTTAATCCTCTGGGGTTTTGGGCATGCACCATTTTGAAATGTTTTGAAACATTGTGGGTTTTTAATCCTTTCTTAATATTATTAACGTGCTCGCCTAAACACACATGCAGGGGCCTGGAGGTTCTTCCAATATATTGGAGGCCACATCCACACTCCAACATATATACCACTCCAACTGTTGTGCAGGTAATCAATTGGTCAATTTTATATACCCTGCCTGTTGAGGTAGCAACAAATTGTTTACGTTTTTTGTTATTACATTTAGAGTGTCTGCAGGCTGTACAATGCCCACAGGCATAGAAACCAGAGAGGAAAGAGAATAATCTATTATCTGCTTGTATGGGGGGATCAACCACTCCAGGTGCTAGGCGGTCTCTTAACCACTTGCCGACCGCCTCACGCCTATATACGTGAGCAGAGCGGCACGGGCAGGCAAAATCACGTACCTGAAACGTGATTGCCTTCCCCCGGTGCCAGCTGCGGTCGGCATTTGGTTGGAAGCGATGGGAGACGAGGGGGAGGCCATCCGATCGTGGCCCCCCCCCCTCGCGATCGCTCCCAGCCAATGAGAAACATCCCCTGCCTCTGTATAGTACACAGAGGCAGAGGATGTGATGTCATCTCTCCTCGGCTCGGGAGTTTCCGTTCCAGCGCCGAGGGGAGATGACATGTAAGTGCACCAACACTCACACACACACAGTAGAACATGCCAGGCATACCTTACACCCCCGATCGCCCCCCGACCCCCCCCCCAATCACCCCCCCCTGTCACAAACTGACACCAAGCAGGTTTTTTTTTTTTTTTGGTTTTTTTTTCCTGATTACTGCATAGTGTCAGTTTGTGACAGTTAGCAGTGTTAGGGTAGTGACTGTTACCCCCCTGTAGGTCTAGGGTACCCCCCTTACCCCCCCTAATAAAGTTTTAACCCCTTGATCACCCCCCGTCACCAGTGTCGCTAAGCGATCATTTTTCTGATCGCTGTATTAGTGTCGCTGGTGACGCTAGTTAGGGACGTAAATATTTAGGTTCGCCGTCAGTGTTTTATAGCGACAGGGACCCCCATATACTACCGAATAAATGTTTTAACCCCTTGATTGCCCCCTAGTTAACCCTTTCACCACTGATCACCATATAACCGTTACGGGTGACGCTGGTTAGTTTGTTTATTTTTTTATAGTGTCAGGGCACCCGCCGTTTATTACCAAATAAAAGTTTAGCCCCCTGTAGGTCTAGGGTACCCCCCTTACCCCCCCTAATAAAGTTTTAACCCCTTGATTACCCCCTGTCGCCAGTGTCGCTAAGCGATCATTTTTCTGATCGCTGTATTAGTGTTGCTGGTGACGCTAGTTAGGGACGTAAATATTTAGGTTCGCCGTCAGTGTTTTATAGCGACAGGGACCCCCATATACTATCTAATAAATGTTTTAACCCCTTGATGGCCCCCTAGTTAACCCTTTTACCACTGATCACCGTATAACCGTTACGGGTGACGCTGGTTAGTTTGTTTATTTTTTATAGTGTCAGGGCACCCGCCGTTTATTACCGAAAAAAGGTTTAGCCCCCTGATCGCCCGGCGGTGATATGCGTCGCCCTAGGCAGCGTCAGATTAGCACCAGTACCGCGAACACCCATGCACGCACCGTACACGCACTATACACCTCCCTTAGTGGTATAGTATCTGAACGCATCAATATCTGATCCGATCAGATCTATACTGGCGTCCCCAGCAGTTTAGGGTTCCCAAAAACGGAGTGTTAGCGGGATCAGCCCAGATACCTGCTAGCACCTGCGTTTTGCCCCTCCGCCCGGCCCAGCCCAGTCCAGCCCACCCAAGTGCAGTATCGATCGATCACTGTCACTTTTTTTTGTAGCGTTTTGGTGAACTGGCAAGCACCAGCGGCCTAGTACACCCCGGTCGTAGTCAAACCAGCACTGCAGTAACACTTGGTGACGTGGCGAGTCCCATAAGTGCAGTTCAAGCTGGTGAGGTGGCAAGCACAAGTAGTGTCCCGCTGCCACCAAAAAGACAAACACAGGCCCGTCGTGCCCATAGTGCCCTTCCTGCTGCATTCGCCAATCCTAATTGGGAACCCACCGCTTCTGCAGCGCCCGTACTTCCCCCATTCACATCCCCAACCAAATGCAGTCGGCTGCATGAGAGGCATTTATATATCCTCCCAAGTACCCCTACCCAACGAACCCCCCCAAAAAAGATGTTGTGTCTGCAGCAAGCGCGGATATAGGCGTGACACTCACTATTATTGTCCCTCCTGTCCTGACAATCCTGGTCTTTGCATTGGTGAATGTTTTGAACGCTACCATTCACTAGTTGAGTATTAGCGTAGGGTACAGCATTGCACAGACTAGGCACACTTTCACAGGGTCTCCCAAGATGCCATCGCATTTTGAGAGACCCGAACCTGGAAGCGGTTACAGTTATAAAAGTTACAGTTACAAAAAAAAAGTGTAAAAAAAAAAAAAAACACAAACAAAAATAAAAAAAAATAGTTGTCTTTTTATTGTTCTCTCTCTCTATTCTCTCTCTCTATTGTTCTGCTCTTTTTTACTGTATTCTATTCTGCAATGTTTTATTGTTATTATGTTTTATCATGTTTGCTTTTCAGGTATGCAATTTTTTATACTTTACCGTTTACTGTGCTTTATTGTTAACCATTTATTTGTCTTCAGGTACACCATTCACGACTTTGAGTGGTTATACCAGAATGATGCCTGCAGGTTTAGGTATCATCTTGTTATCATTCTTTTTAGCCAGCGGTCGGCTTTCATGTAAAAGCAATCCTAGCGGCTAATTAGCCTCTAGACTGCTTTTACAAGCAGTGGGAGGGAATGCCCCCCCCCCACCGTCTTCCGTGTTTTTCTCTGGCTCTCCTGTCTCAACAGGGAACCTGAGAATGCAGCCGGTGATTCAGCCAGCTGACCATAGAGCTGATCAGAGACCAGAGTGGCTCCAAACATCTCTATGGCCTAAGAAACCGGAAGCTACGAGCATTTTATGACTTAGATTTCGCCGGATGTAAATAGCGCCATTGGGAAATTGGGGGAGCATTTTATCACACCGATCTTGGTGTGGTCAGATGCTTTGAGGGCAGAGGAGAGATCTAGGGTCTAATAGACCCCAATTTTTTCAAAAAAGAGTACCTGTCACTACCTATTGCTATCATAGGGGATATTTACATTCCCTGAGATAACAATAAAAATGATTTAAAAAAAAAATGAAAGGAACAGTTTAAAAATAAGATAAAAAAGCAAAAAAATAATAAAGAAAAAAAAAAAATAAATAAAAAGCACCCCTGTCCCCCCTGCTCTCGCGCTAAGGCGAACGCAAGCGGCGGTCTGGCGTCAAATGTAAACAGCAATTGCACCATGCATGTGAGGTATCACCGCGAAGGTCAGATCGAGGGCAGTAATTTTAGCAGTAGACCTCCTCTGTAAATCTAAAGTGGTAACCTGTAAAGGCTTTTAAAGGCTTTTAAAAATGTATTAATTTTGTTGCCACTGCACGTTTGTGCGCAATTTTAAAGCATGTCATGTTTGGTATCCATGTACTCGGCCTAAGATCATCTTTTTTATTTCATCAAACATTTGGGCAATATAGTGTGTTTTAGTGCATTAAAATTTAAAAAAGTGTGTTTTTTCCCCAAAAAATGCGTTTGAAAATCGCTGCGCAAATACTGTGAGAAAAAAAAAATGAAACACCCACCATTTTAATCTGTAGGGCATTTGCTTTAAAATAATATATAATGTTTGGGGGTTCAAAGTAATTTTCTTGCAAAAAAAAATAATTTTTTCATGTAATCAAAAAGTGTCAGAAAGGGCTTTGTCTTCAAGTGGTTAGAAGAGTGGGTGAAGTGTGACATAAGCTTCTAAATGTTGTGCATAAAATGCCAGGACAGTTCAAACCCCCCCCAAATGACCCCATTTTGGAAAGTAGACACCCCAAGCTATTTGCTGAGAGGCATGTCGAGTCCATGGAATATTTTATATTGTGACACAAGTAGCGGGAAAGAGACACATTTTTTTTTTTTTTTTGCACAAAGTTGTCACTAAATGTTATATTGCTCAAACATGCCATGGGAATATGTGAAATTACACCCCAAAATAAATTCTGTTGCTTCTCCTGAGTACGGGGATACCACATGTGTGGGACTTTTTGGGAGCCTAGCCGCGCACGGGACCCCGAAAACCAAGCACAGCCTTCAGGCTTTCTAAGGCCGTAAATTTTTGATTTCACTCTTCACTGCCTATCACAGTTTCGGAGGCCATGGAATGCCCAGGTGGCACAACCCCCCCCCCAAATTACCCCATTTTGGAAAGTAGACACCCCAAGCTATTTGCTGAGAGGTATAGTGAGTATTTTGCAGACCTCACTTTTTGTCACAAAGTTTTGAAAATTGAAAAAAGAAAAAAAAATTTTTTTTTTCTGGTCTTTCTTCATTTTCAAAAACAAATGAGAGCTGCAAAATACTCACCATGCCTCTCAGCAAATAGCTTGGGGTGTCTACTTTCCAAAATGGGGTCATTTGGGGGGGGTTTGTGCCATCTTGGCATTTTATGGCCTTCAAAACTGTGATAGGTAGTGAGGAGTAAAATCAAAAATGTATGCCCTTAGAAATCCTGAAGGTGGTGCTGGGTTTTCGGGGCCCCGTACGCGGCTAGGCTCCCAAAAAGTGCCACACATGTGGTATCCCCGTACTCAGGAGAAGCAGCTGAATGTATTTTGGGGTGCAATTCCACATATGCCCATGGCCTGTGTGAGCAATATATCATTTAGTGACAACTTTTTGTAAATTTTTTTTTTTTTTGTCATTATTCAATCACTTGGGACAAAAAAAAAAAATATTCAATGGGTTCAACATGCCTCTCAGCAATTTCCTTGGGGTGTCTACTTTCCAAAATGGGGTCATTTGGGGGGGTTTTGTACTGCCCTGCCATTTTAGCACCTCAAGAAATGACATAGGCAGTCATAAACTAAAAGCTGTGTAAATTCCAGAAAATGTACCCTAGTTTGTAGACGCTATAACTTTTGCGCAAACCAATAAATATACGCTTATTGACATTTTTTTTACCAAAGACATGTGGCCGAATACATTTTGGCCTAAATGTATGACTAAAATTTAGTTTATTGGATTTTTTTTATAACAAAAAGTAGAAAATATCATTTTTTTTCAAAATTTTCAGTCTTTTTCCGTTTATAGCGCAAAAAATAAAAACGGCAGAGGTGATCAAATACCATCAAAAGAAAGCTCTATTTGTGGGAAGAAAAGGACGCAAATTTCGTTTGGGTAGAGCATTGCATGACCGCGCAATTAGCAGTTAAAGTGACGCAGTGCCGAATTGTAAAAAGTGCTCTGGTCAGGAAGGGGGTAAATCCTTCCGGGGCTGAAGTGGTTAAAGAAGGGGCTTTCTTGTAAATAAAAGACGGACGTGGTGGCAACAGGGGACCCAGCACACGGTCTTGTTTCAAGATTGGCCAGTTTTTAGCAACCAGCTTTTCAAATTGCTTATACTGGACATTATAATTCAGTAACATTTTGAAATTCGGGGCATTAATACTGGTATCTCTAACTTTATTGGAGATCAGTTCTGACCTATCCATGGCTAAAACTTTCTCCATGTCACTCTTTAGGGCTAGTTGGTCATAGCCTTTTTCTTGAAATTTAGAAGTAAGTAACATGGACTGGGAGACAAATTCACTGACATCTGTACAGTTTCGTCTGAGCCTCACAAATTGTCCCTTAGGGATGTTGCATAGCCAGGATTTGTGATGGCAACTTTCTAATGGAATGAAAGAATTTCGGTCAGTAGGTTTTCGGTAGTTACATAATGTGAACTTATTTTCTTCCCTCCGGATCTCCAAGTCAAGGAACACTATTTTATCCTCACTGAAATTCCAAGTTAATTTGATATTTTTGGTATTGGCATCTAAAGATTGTACAAAGGTGGCCAGACTGGAATGGTCTCCCTCCCAGACCAATACCAGATCGTCTATGTACCGTTTGTAGCAAACTAATTGTGGGGGACGGTGCCTAAAAACTACATCTTCCTCCCAGTGGGCCATAATTTATTATTATTTATTTATGGCCCACTGGGAGGAAGATGTAGTTTTTAGGCACCGTCCCCCACAATTAGTTTGCTACAATAGACGATCTGGTATTGGTCTGGGAGGGAGACCATTCCAGTCTGGCCACCTTTGTACAATCTTTAGATGCCAATACCAAAAATATCAAATTAACTTGGAATTTCAGTGAGGATAAAATAGTGTTCCTTGACTTGGAGATCCGGAGGGAAGAAAATAAGTTCACATTATGTAACTACCGAAAACCTACTGACCGAAATTCTTTCATTCCATTAGAAAGTTGCCATCACAAATCCTGGCTATGCAACATCCCTAAGGGACAATTTGTGAGGCTCAGACGAAACTGTACAGATGTCAGTGAATTTGTCTCCCAGTCCATGTTACTTACTTCTAAATTTCAAGAAAAAGGCTATGACCAACTAGCCCTAAAGAGTGACATGGAGAAAGTTTTAGCCATGGATAGGTCAGAACTGATCTCCAATAAAGTTAGAGATACCAGTATTAATGCCCCGAATTTCAAAATGTTACTGAATTATAATGTCCAGTATAAGCAATTTGAAAAGCTGGTTGCTAAAAACTGGCCAATCTTGAAACAAGACCGTGTGCTGGGTCCCCTGTTGCCACCACGTCCGTCTTTTATTTACAAGAAAGCCCCTTCTTTAAGAGACCGCCTAGCACCTGGAGTGGTTGATCCCCCCATACAAGCAGATAATAGATTATTCTCTTTCCTCTCTGGTTTCTATGCCTGTGGGCATTGTACAGCCTGCAGACACTCTAAATGTAATAACAAAAAACGTAAACAATTTGTTGCTACCTCAACAGGCAGGGTATATAAAATTGACCAATTGATTACCTGCACGACAGTTGGAGTGGTATATATGTTGGAGTGTGGATGTGGCCTCCAATATATTGGAAGAACCTCCAGGCCCCTGCATGTGCGTTTAGGTGAGCACGTTAATAATATTAAGAAAGGATTAAAAACCCACAATGTTTCAAAACATTTCAAAATGGTGCATGCCCAAAACCCCAGAGGATTAAAATTCTGGGGGATTGAAAAAGTTAACAAACATTGGAGGGGAGGTAACTTTCTTCGCCAGCTTAGCTGCAGGGAATCCCATTGGATCCACGAAACTAAGGTTCTCCTGCCGGGAGGCTTAAACGTCGTGTTTGACGTGAATTGTTTCATTTCAGATCGTTGATTACATATGAGTTTTAAATGATGTCTTTTATATGTATTTTTATCTTTTTGGTATCTATGGATATTGTGTTTTATACTTTATATGAATAGGATGCTCCACGAAATCGAGAAAGTACACGGGTCGTCACATAAACAAGACTCCTTATTATGGAGTTGGTTACATTTATACTAGTTACACTCAGTAGCATTTTAAGTTTAGTTATCTTTTTAGGGTTCAGCCACAGTGTTTTACCACTGCTGTGGCGAATCCCTCTATGGTTCCAACATGAGAGCTGATACTTCCGTTCTCTGGTAATCGTCGCCATGGCAATTTGTATACAACTTGCTCCATTGGCTGCGGTGATCAGCTGAGCTATTTAAAGCGGGTGCACAACGTCACGCCGTCGCCGCTGAAGAAGTCCCGCCCATCACAAGGGACGTAACGTGTATGGATCATCGCCACATGACTTGTGACGTCACCCGCGTCCTGCTTATTGATTTTCGTGGAGTATCTTACACGCCTTCATCCTTCGCACTGGGGAACAGTGCCTGCTTTGTAAGTTGATCTACTTTTTAATAAATACTTTTAAACTTGAGACAGAGAGCACTAGATGTTATTTACTCTATTACATGTGATCGCTCCATGAGACCGCAAGCCACCTGGTTCCAGTTACCTGCCCCTTTTCATCTCCCATTGCGGGAAAGGCTGTTTTGAGTCCTCATTGAGGTGAGAGGCTAGCGATACTGGTGGTGGATTTTTATCACTTTATGAGTCACGCATCATTATTGGATATCACTTGCACATTGGGATCTCCATCTGGAATTTCTCTCTCTTTATGGACATTATATTTTATGGACGTTCATGTTAAACTTTAGGGACATTGTCAGCGCTGTACTGCTTTTTTTTCATTATATCTAAATATAAGTTTATATATATGTGACCACGCATGCTAGGCAATCTGCCAATGTTCCAGACACCCAACTTCTAACATGTTATAACTTTGTTATTCATTGTCTATATTAAAATGTCAGGCTAACCACACAGACATCCTGTTCAAGTACATAGCTCGCAAATAATCTTTGCACTTCTAATTTTCTGCATAAGAAAGCAAAATACATTTCTTCCTGTATAACATATCTTAAAGCAGCACTCCAACATCCTTAAATCCCTCCTTTGATCATAACAGACGAAAAGTCTGTATTGATCACCAATATTATTCATTATACCATCTCTGTTTTGTGTAAAGCATAGAAACAAAAGAACATATTATATATGTCATTGAAAAAGCTGATAGGCAGATTGATACGTTTCTTTTAGGGGGGGGAAGGGGGAAAAAGAATCTGGCAAGTCACTTCTCCCATTTGGGGAACAGGAGAAGAACCAGAGTCTGTAGGGGGTTCCTGTTATTGAGAGAATTAGAGTTCCATTGTTTCATCTGTGGACATGTATATTTTTCAGTGATCAGGGGCTTTCTTTATCCTTGATGCGTGGATCAATTGTGGGCTCTGGTCAGTCAGGACTGCTGTTCTTGCAACTTTCAATACTTCAAAAGATCCTTGGAAGATCGGCTCGTGTGTCTTCTTGCTGCTAGTTGCTTGACCAACACCCTGTCTCTGGGTATAAAAGGATATGTTGGCTCTGTGGAGAGAGGAGGAAAGGTGACAGTTACCATGTTATAATTTTCTGTAAAGCTACTTACCAGGTTTTTCACGTACTCTTCCTGTAAAGAATATAGATTAGGTTCCTCTCCTATTTCTGTCTATTTCCTCTGTGTTGGTTTTCCCATTAATATCTCATAAGTGGATAAGCCGTTTCTGGAATGGGGTGTGGTACGGATTTGGAAAAGTATTGCGAGAAGAAAAGCTAACCAGTTTCTCAAAGTTCCTCCTGTCGCTTTCTTTAGTTTATCTTTAATATTTCTGTTCATCCTTTCTACTACTCCTGCACTTTGGGGATGAAAAGGGATGTGTAGTTTCCATTGAATACCTAACAAATCAACCTATCAGCGAGTGCATTCCCTTTTGCTATTTCTGTTTTATCATATGAGTGCCCGCGAACCTTCATTACATTAATGTGGCGAGGAAGAAGGAGCACTTTCAATAAAGCGTCCACATGCTATCTGTGTAAACATTCACATCCTGTCCTTCAAAGAGCTGACATGCTCTAGTAAGAGCAATTAGTTCTGCTTGTTCCGCTGAAGTTACTCGCAGTGGTTTACTTTCTAAGATAATGTCTGTGAGCATGACAACTGAGTAACCAGTCTTGTATATGTGATCGTCAGGACGTGTACAGCTACCATCTACAAACACATGTAGGTAATCAGGGTTGGGGTTGTCTTTTAAATCAGAACGTGGTGAAGTAGATTCTAAAAGCTGTTGATTACAGTCATGTTGAGGAATAGGATCAGTTTCTGAAAGATACAAGAGAGAGTGTAGAAACCTGACTTGTGGTGTTGTCTCTGAGCATGATTTGATTTTAAGGTTCTGTGTGTTAAAGAGTATAACTTCAAAGCGACTTGTATGTTGTGCTGTCATATGCTGAGTACTCATGTTCTGTATAAGGTGAAATACCAAATGTTTTGTGTATCATGTTGTATGTCCTCCCAATGTGATTTTGGATGCCTCCTTTACAGCCATTGCACAAGCCGCAAGAGCTTGGAGACAAGAGGGCATCCCCTGAACCTGCACGGGTAATTTCTTTGACAGATATGCAACTGGTCTCAAAACCCCACCATGTCATTGTGCTAAAATTCCTGCAAAAGCTGGACCTGAGACTACACAATATAAACAGAATAGTTTATTATGGTCAGGTAGACCTTGAGAGGGAAGCAGTGAGGGTGGCAAATGAGGGAAAGGTCAGTCAGTCAAAACAGCAAAACACATAGTTGTAAGAGGTTCGTCCTGTAATGTACTAACTTGTAATGGAGCCTAACTCTAGCTTCTTTGCTTCCCTCACTTCTTTCTCCCTGTCTTTCCTTTAGTACATTTTACAACATTTCATCATATATTTACAATCCTAGTCACCCGGAGGGGTAATTGTGTCGATTATGCGTCCCACAAATTTTCATTAGCTCCTCCCAATCTTCCAGGGAACACGGTCCCAATGACCCCAAGCCTGAAAGATACAACTGATGTGCATGAGTTTGTATATTTTCCCAAAAAGGATCGACACAATTTGCCCCACAAGTGCCTTTTACAAAATCATAGGGGGAAGGTTAGTCCCGCTCACCTTCGGGAACTTCCTTCCCTAACTTATTTCTCATAATTATTTCACAATATCCTTAATGTCACAATGATACTTATAATACTTATTACTCCTCTTACTGTTAAACCTTCTTCAAATACAAAATTATTTGTATATTGAATCTCAAAGTTTGAACCCTCGGGGTACCTTCTCTAAATGAAGGTCCCTTTCCCAGTTTAAGATGGTAATACACTCAGAACACCCTTGTGACATTTGTTTAACACACAACAAACACAATAACACTGATATAACTCTATGTATATCACTTATCAAGATCAAACCAAATAGTAAATCAACTCCCTTATGTTGAAGTATATATTCACATATGCATATGATCACAACAAAATATAGAGCAATATATTCATGACGAACCAATGATAAATTGTGTGCACACAATTTCCCCCTTTTTTTTTTTTTTAGAGCTCCATACACCCATCCTGTATTTTAAGAAAGCATCAAATGCTCTCTATAATCCTATAAGTCCAGCCAGCCTAGCCGGACATCATTTAACCATTAAAACTATGCAACTTCTTTATCCCAGGAGAGCCAACCTAGCAATCCTCGAGATTATGCTACCTCTTTATCCCAGGAGAGCCAACCTAGCAATTCTCGAGATTATAAAATTAAGAAAAACAATAGCGGTCAATCATGCTAGGATAAGTGAAAAGGCTTCGTAAAATAAATTTACAAAGTTTCCACTCACCTTGCAGTGGATCGCCACCACTTCTGGTACCATTTCTGTTAAGCTGCCCCTATTTCTCCTTTGAACCCTGGTTGCACCTATGGGTATATGGATAGAACTCTCTGATCGATCGGGTAATCAAGACACACACATGGGATGGTGAAACAAAATTACAATGGTTTACTGGGTTTGCATATATCTTATACACTTACAGAGATAGAGAAAAACCTCCCTCTTATTATCAGCCAATGAGATTGAAGCATAGACTTTACGAAAAAATAAGCATAAAACGTCATAAATTGCATATTCTGCCTAGAGATATCCCTCAGGCTATATCTAAATATAAGTTTATATATATGTGACCACGTATGCTAGGCAATCTGCCAATGTTCCAGACACCCAACTTCTAACATGTTATAACTTTGTTATTCATTGTCTATATTAAAATGTCAGGCTAACCACACGTACATCCTGTTCAAGTACATAGCTCGCAAATAATCTTTGCACTTCTAATTTTCTGCATAAGAAAGCAAAATACATTTCTTCTTGTATAACATATCTTAAAGCAGCACTCCAACATCCTTACAATCCCTCCTTTGATCATAACAGACGAAAAGTCTGTATTGATCACCAATATTATTCATTATACCATCTCTGTTTTGTGTTAGGCTCTGTTTCCACTAGTGCGACTTATTTTGCGACTTGACACATGTCAAGTCGCATGACAAGTCAAAACCCATGTATTTCAATGGTCCCCGTTCTCATTGGTGCGACTCAAGTCGCAGCGACTCGAAAAAAGGTTCTTGCACTACTTTGTTCCGTCTTCGGTGCGACTTGTTCTCCATAGAAAGGTATTAAGTCGCAATGAAGTCGTATGTACATGTCTGACACCGCGACTTTGTTGCGACTTCCACGGAAGTCTACGGAAGCACATGATCTCTGCTCCTCCCAAATACATCACTTCCTATATCGATGTATGTGAGTGTGGAAGACAGCAGGAAGCATGCCTAGGGCAAAAAAAAATAAGCGACAAGTGCATGACAATGAGGAAATTATTCGGCTTGTCAGACAACATCCGGCAATATATGACCTCAGAGATCCAGGTTACAAAGATCATGCAAAGAAGGAGAGAGCATGGTTGGAGGTGGCTCGCATATATTATGAGACATGGGACTCTTTCTCAGCCACAGAACGTTCTACAAAAAGTAAGTGGTTGATATATGCTGCTTAACACTTTCTGTAACCAATGGTTGTGTGCACTGTTTTTTCTTGGTGGGGACCGCTTCTCCTGGCAGGAGATCACAATGGTTTGGCAGGAGGTAATCCCATGTCAACACTATCTGTGTTGATGGTGTCATTTATATAGTTACTTTCCTGTAACCTGTGGCTGCAGGAAAGTAAATCTGTGTGTGTGGGCCCGCAAATAATTTTTGTCCACGGTCCTAATAATATAAAATAATATTAAAGATGGCCCTGTCAACATCCTCCAGCACATGTCAAATTATGTAGGTGTCATGGGTAATATATGTAGCGGTTGTTTTAACACCATCCATATCAATTATGCAGCCTAGCAAATGAATGACCTATAGGCAGTGACTAAATTTGTTTTTAAAAATGTATACTTTGCTTTATATTTTGTAGTGCACTCGTTACAAACTCGATGGAGAAGTCTCAAAGACTGCTACAACCGGTACTTACGCAAATTAAAAGAGGGAAGGAGTGGTTCCGGCTCTAAAAGATTAGCCCCATATGCCCATGCCGGGGATCTTGAATTTTTGAAACCAGTGTTGGAAATGCGAGAGTAAGTTATCAGCAGGCATATGTTACGAATTCTACATATCAAATAGTAATGCTTACTTAAAAAATATGTGATTTGTATTTCAGAACCCAAGCAAGCTGGGAAGACAGCACACAGGGTTTGGCAGCAGAAGATGAGGCAGAGGAAGCTGCGGAGGAGGAGGAGCAAGAACAATTCCAAGACAATGTTGACAAGGAACTGTTCGTAGATGAAGCAAGGTCAACATCAAACTCAATGAATGAGGAGGATGCAGAACCAGGACCTAGCAATGTCTCTAGGCCTTTGCGAAGGTCTTCAAGGGTCAGTGCCCGGCCTGGTAAACCCATGGATAAAATTTTAGAGGTAGTCAATCAGATGTCCACTAAAATGGCTGAAAACCAGTGTGAAGACACAGCATTTCTCACTGTAATTTTAGGCATATGTAAACAGGTACCCCCTGAGAAAAAATATGCACTCAGGATGGCTTTAATGTCAACTGCTCAATCATTTGTGGGTGAGGGGCCAACAACATCCTCAGCATATATGCAACCCCCCCTTCCCCAATATCCCCCTTATCAACAATACACTAACTTTCCAAGTACACAGTATGCTCCACCAATAAACCGTCCATACTGTGACCAGTATGGTAATATACTGAATCCCTCAAGGCCACGCATGTTGCATCCAATTCCTGACCCCACTACCTCTACCCTTGGCCCCCCAACCACTCACCAACTTAGGCAGCCTACACCCAGTCATGTTCCGCCTTTTCTGGAAAGGAAATATTACCCTGGTCCATCAGTGGATTTCCCTGGACCAACCAATATTTCAGTTTCCGGGACCACTGAAAACAAAACATACGAGCAATTGTAATTTACAATTATTATTGAGGTGTGTTTAAGACTTGTTCTCTATTTTTTGTTTGGTTGAGGAGGCCAAAACAACAACTGTTGTAATTTTAAGTTCATGGAACGTAGTTCTTTATTTTTGCCTTATTGCAAAAAGAGTTGTCTTGTAAAAAAGATTCAGATATTTTTTTATATTTTTGAAATAATTTTATTTACGTGTTTTTCTGAGAGAAATAGTTTATTATTTCACTATTTGTTGTGCTTGATAAAAAATAAACAAAATGGTGTAGTTCACCCAAACACATAACCAAAAAATTTTGTGTGCTTCCCTGCACAAAAAAAAATAAAATAAAAATAATTTTGTTTACATTGTGCATTTTCGGCTTATCCTTTTTTCTAATTTGAGGAAACTACCTGTTATTATGCTTTTGGATGCACTGAAACATAACATACATCAAAATAATATTCACAGAAAATGCATGACATACATTATGCTATGGCATCCTGCTGCCAGGGGACAGAACCAGCAGCAGACAGAAAATAAGATGAGAATCCCTCACGCACACTGGCACCATTGGTGGTGCCCCTACTGGCACTCCATTGTGCACCTTCCAGATCGTGCATGAGGGAATCTTCAAAAAGATAGCCATCACGAATTCTCACAAAATTGTGAAGAACACATGCTGCTTTTACTGCAGATATTGCATTCTCCATTTTTAAATTAATGGGGGTATGGAGCAAACGCCACTTGTTGGCTAAAATGCCAAAAGAACATTCTACCACTCGTCTTGCCCTCGTTAAGCGGTAATTGAAGATTTGCTTCTCTTCACTCAAACCCCGATTTGAATAAGGCCTTAATAGATGCTCACTGAGAGCAAAGGCCTCATCCCCAACAAACACAAATGGCATTGGCGGCCCATTTGTTCCTGGCAACGGACAGTCCTGTGGCAGGTCCAGAGCATTTTCCCGCAACATTCTTCCAAAGGAAGATCTTTGGAAAATACTTGAGTCTGAGCTGCTGCCATATGATCCAATGTCTATATAGCTAGAACAATAATTGGCATCAGCCACTGCAAGTAAGACAAAAGAAAAATATTTTTTATAATTATAGTATTTTGTTCCACTGCCAATGGGCATCACTACCCTCATATGTTTGCCGTCAATTGCCCCTAGACAATTTGGGAAATTGCAACGATCCCAGAAAAGTTCCGCTTTCTTGCACCAATCGTCGGAAGTGGGCTTCTTCAGAACCAAATCACTAAGGACATTCCATATGTCTCGGCAGGTCTCGTGGACAATAGTGCTGACTGTAGTTTTGCCAACCAAAAATTCAAAATGCAAACTGGAAAAGGAATGTCCAGTTGCCAGGTACCTAAAATGGAAAAGTACATACATTTTAGGATAATGATACATATTGACACTAAGCTACATCAATAAACCCAAAAAACAGAGCTAGGAAGGAGGTGCCTGAGGAAGTGAAGAAGGAAGAAGAGGAGCAGGAGAAAGACACAGGTGATGTAGAGGCAGAGTTAAGATTTTAAAACCAAGCTTACGCACAATTACATGCTAGTAGTTATTTTTGGACTTCATGTAAAGATGATGAAAGAATGATGTGGATCTCCAAAAGCCACATAGAAGTTAAGAAGAAGAAACAGTAGGTATGAACATTTACCTCAATGTTATTATGAGTCTTTCAGCAGATGGAATACTCCTTCTGAAACTGGTGTTTTGGCGCTCTAGATGACTAGAGAGCAAAGCCAACAATTCATCAAAACTGTAAAGAGAAAAAATAGGGCTAGTATCTACACTGACCATGTAAAAATCAAACATTTACAAATGGAGTTACATTTTTCAAACAATTTGATCAGGTTCTAGTTAACACTTCGAGCTATTCAAATCTAAAAATACTAAAAAGAGTAATAATGACCAGGCATATACACATTTTGAGAAATATATCTGGCAGCATTTGCAAGTTGACATCAAAAAATGTTCTCACCTTCTAATTGACATCCTTGTATAGTTGAAAAATTTTTCATCATGAGCCCGGAGGTCATTGTAAAGGACCCCAAACTGGCCTCTCACTTCCCTTTGGGCAATGATGGGATGTATCCAAAAGCGATGCCTTCTCCTCCTCCGGTTATCCTCCTCTTCTTGATCTATAAATGCTGCTACAGAAGCCAAAATGACTGCTGACCCAACATACTGCATAGCCAACATGTTTGCTAACAAACATACAACACGAGACAACCAAACAGGAAGGGGCAATAAATAAGCAGGATAAGGAATTACATCACTAGGACTAAATCGCAGAACATCCAAGTCGCACAAAGTCGTAATTAAAGTCGCAACAAAACGCAACACAAATCGCAACGCACAATCGCAGTGTAAATCGCGCGACTTTGGGGACGCAATAATGGAAACATAGCCTAAAGCATAGAAACAAAAGAACATATTATATATGTCATTGAAAAAGCTGATAGGCAGATTGATACGTTTCTTTTAGGGGGGGAAAGGGGGAAAAAGAATCTGGCAAGTCACTTCACCCATTTGGGGAACAGGGGGAGAACCAGAGTCTGTAGGGGCTTCCTGTTATTGAGAGAATTAGAGTTCCATTGTTTCATCTGTGGACATGTATATTTTTCAGTGATCAGGGGCTTTCTTTATCCTTGATGCGTGGATCAATTGTGGGCTCTGGTCAGTCAGGACTGCTGTTCTTGCAACTTTCAATACTTCAAAAGATCCTTGGAATATCGGCTCGTGTGTCTTCTTGCTGCTAGTTGCTTGACCAACACCCTGTCTCTGGGTATAAAAGGATGTGTTGGCTCTGTGGGGAGAGGAGGAAAGGTGACAGTAACCATGTTATAATTTTCTGTAAAGCTACTTACCAGGTTTTTCACGTACTCTTCCTGTAAAGAATATAGATTAGGTTCCTCTCCTATTTCTGTCTATTTCCTCTGTGTTGGTTTTCCCATTAATATCTCATAAGTGGATAAGCCGTTTCTGGAATGGGGTGTGGTACGGATTTGAAAAAGTATTACGAGAAGAAAAGCTAACCAGTTTCTCAAAGTTCCTCCTGTCGCTTTATTTAGTTTATCTTTAATATTTCTGTTCATCCTTTCTACTACTCCTGCACTTTGGGGATGAATCAACCTATCAGCGAGTGCATTCCCTTTTGCTATTTCTGTTTTCCTTGTTCAATGTTTTTATTAAGATTTACATAAAGAAGAACAATAGAATATAAACATTGGTACAAGGGATACTGTCCAAATCATTTGATTTTTGATCAATATATGAATATATTGTGATATACAATAAAGGTTTAAAAAATGAAAAATAAGAGAAAAAAAAGAAAAAGTACAGAGCGTAAAGTGTATGAGCAATCTATATTCTTATAGATAGTATAAGATTGGGCTGAGAGCCTCTGATCAATTTGTGAAACCTATAAACCATGCCTCCAAACCACCCTACCACCCCAATGGGTGCAAGCTGTGGAAGGGTGGGGGCATTTAAAAATATTTGTTACAATGATAACCTGAGGTAAATGAAATGAAATCTATTATAAATCAGGGTCTTGACCTGCTTATTTGTAGAATTTGATTGCTCAAAATAAATATACAGATACAATAAATCATATTATTATTTATAAATAGCAAATAATGTATTAATAGTAAAAGAGTATCCCAAAAATATGTATCATAGTAGAGAAGAGAGAAAGTAAGAAAATAAAGGAAATGAATAAGACAAAGAAAAGAAGAAGAAGAAGAATCTCTCCAGGTGGTGGCCTGGCTCCAACATATATTTTGACAGTAAGCAATCAAGAATCCTAGTAAGGTAACAGTAACGACTGGTCAAAATCATAGGAGAAGAAATGTTTAACCCATGGTTGCCAGATTTTGCAAAATTTATTAATGTTATTGTCCTCAATAGCTGTCATTTTGGCATATATGAGGGCTTTATTCATTCTGTGTTTGGCTTCCGCTACAATCAAGGTTTGAGACTTCCAAGCTTTTGCAATAGTTTGCTTGGCTGCAGTGCTAAGCTGGAGAAATAACTGAAATTGGGTGCGGGTAAGCGTAGTGGGTTTCAAATGTAGGAGTGCCAAAGCTGGGTCTGGGGAAATAGAGGTTTCCAGAGCTTTAGAGGCCATTCCAAAAATATTCTTCCAAAATTCTTGAGCTATGGGGCATTGCCACCATATGTGAAAGTGTGTACCTGGTGCAGAGCAACCTCTAAAACAGTTAATTGGGTATGTCGGAATAAATTTTGCAATTCTGGCTGGTACTAAGTACCACCTTGCTAAGACTTTAAAATTTGTTTCCAAAGCATAGCAGTTCGGGGAGGAATTCTTAGTGGCTAACCATATATCGGACCAGTCATTAGTGTCAAACACTCGGTTCATATCCTGTGCCCATTTATCTGTATAAGAGGGTAGTGAACCATTATGAGTCTCAGTAAGTTGTTGGTACAAAGATGAAATCAAGCCCCTTACATGTGGGTCGCTTTTACAAATACGTTCAAATTGTGACATTTGATTCATTGTTGAGCCTGTGGTAAGAAGTGGAGTATAAAAATTTTTGATTTGCAAATAACGAAAAATTTCAGATCTAGGAAGCCCATATGTTTCACATAGCACCGGAAATGCATGAATAGCGGTATTGTTGCTTAATTGATAAAATCGAATTAAATTCATGGAAGACCATGCAGCAAATGATTTCGGGAATTTCCAAGCAGGATAGAAGGCCGGGTTCCTAAGGAACGAAAGAAGAGGATTATGTGGGGATTGGAGATTACAAGCTCTGCTAAATTTATCCCAAATAGCCAAAGAATGTTTCGTTATGGGATTAGATAGATGTGATCTATCTTTAGGTTGGAGCCATAGCATATTGACCACAGAGATAGGGTCGCTGTCAACTGACTCAATATGAACCCACAGGGGTGTTTCTGCCAACGAGTGATATTTAGGAAGGGGTGATAGGTGAGCAGCGTAGTAATAGGAAGTGAAGTTTGGCAGACCTAATCCGCCATTCAATTTTTTGAGATACAGTGTAGTTTTGGAAATTCTGGGTTTAGTGTTTCCCCAAATAAAAGACATGACTCTACGTTGTGTGAGTCTTAAAAAATATGTAGGTAACGGGATAGGTAATACCCTAAACAAGTATAAAAATTTTGGTAATATAGACATTTTTATAGCATTGATCCGTCCTAACCATGATAATGGAAGAGATGTCCATTGTTTCATAGAGCCTGTAACTTGTTTCAGTAGAGGAAGATAATTAGCAGCAAATAAATCTTTAATCGAGGTTGTAAGTTGTATACCTAAATACGAGATTTGATGGGTAACCCAGTTGAATGGTAATGAGGTTTGGACGTGTCGAAGTTCTGCTTGTGGCAAAGAGATATTTAACACATTCGATTTTGTGGGGTTAACAAAAAGTCCAGATACTTGGGCAAATTTGTCCAAGACATTTAGTAAATTTGGGGCTGATATATGGGGATGAGATAAAAAAATAAGAACATCATCTGCATAAAGACACAACTTATGCTGATATCCGCCTAATTCGATTCCTTTAATATCTGGATGAGACCTAATTAGTTGTGCTAATGGTTCAATCAGGAGAGCAAAAAGCAATGGGGATAGAGGGCAGCCTTGCCTTGTCCCTCTTCTAATGTCTAACATTGCAGATTTATATCCCGCATATTTAATGTATGCCTTTGGGTTATTATACAGAGAGGAGATCCATGTAAGAAAATGATTCCCAAATCCCCATTTTTGAAGCATGTACTGCAAATATGGCCAGGTGACAGAATCGAAAGCTTTTCTGATATCCAAAGATAATAGGCATGTAGGGATGTGTCTGACTTTAGCTGCGTGAATAAGTAAGAGAGCACGCCTGACATTAACACCTGCCTGGCGCGTTGGCATAAAACCTGTTTGGTCTCTGTGAATCAGTTGACCTATAACGTTATTCAAACGAGTCGCCAAGATCTTGGCTAGCAATTTAATGTCTAGGTTAAGGAGCGATATGGGGCGGTAATTGGTCCAAGAGGTAGAGTCGGAACGGGGTTTGGGAATCATTGCTATAATGGAGGTCAGTGCATTAGACCCAAATGAATAACCTTTCAAGATAGAATTAAAGGCCCTGGTCAAGATCGGTGCTAAAATATGTGCATACTGTTTATAATATAATTCCGAGAACTAGGGTTGTCCCGATACCACTTTTTTAGGACCGAGTACAAGTACCGATACTTTTTTTCAAGTACTCGCCGATACCGATACTTTTTTTTAATGTCACGTGACAGGTTTTTTTTTGCTATTTTTTTTGGGGGGGGGGGGGTGAACGTTGTATGTGTGTGTGTGGGTTTTTTTTTGTTTTTTTTACAATTTTTATTTTTTACAATAATATTTTTTTATTCTTTATTGTTTTGGTTTTTTTTAATCAGCCCTTTTGGGGGGCTTTGGTGAGATATCAGGGGTCTTAACAGACCTCTAATATCTCCCCCTTGATACAGAGAAAGAGACCGAGGATAGAGATTCCCCAGTCCCTTTCTCTGCAGCGTCAGCTGCACTGAGAATGAATGGAGAGAAGACAGCGGCTTCTCTCCATTCATAAACTGACACATCGTAATCACAAGAGATTACAATGTTTCAGTTATGTGAATGGACAGAGTCAGCTGACTCTATCCATACACAAAGGAAGGAGGGGGAGGACGGAGGAACTGAGGGGGAGAACGGAGGGGACAGATAAGGAGAGAGAAATGCAGGAGACAGATAAGGAGAGAGGAACGGAGGGGGAGAACGGAGGAGGACAGATAAGGAGAGAGGAACGAAGGGGGAGTACGGAGGGGGACAGATAAGGAGAGAGGAATGCAGGGGATAGCGGAGAGGCACAGGGGAAAGGAGGGGGCATGGAGGAGGATGCAGTGACAGTCAGCTGTGAGCGATCACCGCTGTATGTCACTAAAGCTGGTGAAAGCCGCTGGGGGAGAATCTTGTAACTCCCCCACGCACCGATCACAGCTGTCCTCTAGGTATCGGGGGAAGCATCGGGAGCATTTGCCCGAGTACAAGTACTTGGGCAAATGCTCGGTATCGGTGCTGATACCGATACTAGTATCGGTATCGGGACAACCCTACCGAGAACCCATCAGGACCAGGTCTCTTATGTGGTTTTAATAGTTTAATGGCAGTCAGAACTTCAGGTGCTGTTATGGGGGACTCAAGGGTATCCTGTTGTTCCTGGTCTAAGGTAGGGAGCTTTATGTTGGAAAACAGAGTATCTGCTTTTGTTTTATCAAAGTCGTGAGCGGGGGAATATAATTTAGCTAAATTAGAGCGAAATATCTCTAATATTTTAACTGGGTTGCTAGTATATCCATCACGGGAAATTTTCAATCTGAAAGAAGTCTGTGCATGTTGTATTGCCTTCAAACTACGCGCCATAGGGGTATCTGGTTTATTAGCTTTAAGATATTGGATATGTTGGCGTTTACGTAGTAATTTATCAGCAGAATCAGTTAAAAAAAGGTCTAGATCAAGACGAGCTTTCTCCAGTTTTGAGTTATTGGCGGCATTCGGTTAAGATTGAAAGTCCATATGGCATTTATTGTAAACAGCCTCAAGCTTAGCAAACTGTAGTTTACGTTCTTTTTTAATTGCTGATGCTTGTTGTATCAATCTGCCCCGAATGACCGCTTTGTGGGCCTCCCACAATGTGAGGGGGGAGACATCATTCGTGTCATTAAAGGAAAGATAATCAGTAATTGCCTCTTCAATCTCAGTTTTAAGGGATGGATTTGTCAATAAAGAGTTATTAACACACCAAGTTGTGTCGTGTGATCTGGGAATAGTGGAAGCCAAAGTTGTGATAACAGCACAGTGGTCAGTCCATGGAAATGGGATTATTTTAGAGGAAATAATTTCTGGTATCATGCTAGATAGGGCTAAGATATGATCAATACGTGAGAAAGAGTTATGTGGATATGAATAGTGTGTGAAACGTTTACTGGAAAGATTAAGTTCTCGCCAAGTATCTACTAAGTTATGAGTAGAAAGCAGAGATTGGAGAGTCAATCTAGCAGAGCTTGTAAGTGGGGCTGAAGGGGATTTATCCAAGAAAGGAAAAACCGTCGCATTAGAGTTTCCACACAAGACAACCGTACCAAATTTGTGCGTATCAACTAGTTGAAAAAGATGGGATGAAAAAGCTTCTGGGCGTTTATTTGGGGCATAGTAGGATACTATCGTAATAGGAGTATCAGAAATATAGCCGGTAAGTAATGTATATCTACCTTCCGGGTCATTTAACTGTGACACAAGGGTAAAGGGAGTATTGCGATGGAAGCCAATAAGAGTTCCACGCTTTTTAACTGAGGCAGAGGCAGCATAAAATTGTGGGTATGAGGACGAAAGGAACTTAGGGAAAATTTTGTCTGTAAAATGGGTTTCCTGCAAACATATGATATGTGCTTTCTTAGCTGTAAAGGAGTGCATAGCCTTTGCGGGATATTAAACCCTTGTACATTTAAAGATAAAATATTTATGGGGGCCATAATAGAGTCAGGGATATCATTATATCATGAGGAATATAATACATACCAAGAACCAGGACCACCACCTGAAGAGATAAAAGAGAGAAAAAAGTGACAGAGAAAAAAGTAAAATAATAAAATTGAACTACCCTAGAATAGGGACCAAATATCGCTAATTTGTGACAGAACAATAGGGTGTGGGAACGTCTCGAGAGAGTAATCAGAACTCTCCGAGAGGCTCCAGGGCCACCAACAGAATCCCATATAATAGCAGGGGTCTGAGGGTGGTAAAGGGGGCGGCAAGAAATTCCTAAGGGAAGATCAACACCGGAGAACCACAGGGGTTATATAAGTAGTTAACACTAAAATAGAGCATTTTTAATCTATGTGCAACAATAACTACCAACTACCAAGCTCACTCTAATCAGCAAAAAAGAAAGAAAAAAAGAAAAAAAAAAATTATACCCGTATATATGTATATACACATACATACAGATATATACATATGCATATGTATACACGCACATACACACATGTACACGCAAACACAACCTCATGAGGACCTGAAAAGAGAAAAGAAAAAGGTAATTAATGAGGCCAAAAAGAGTGGTAGTTTGGTTATAAAGAGATAAAAAAAATAAAAATAAAAAGGACCATCAAAAATGAACGAGAAACCAAATATAAGAAATATCAGGTGAGCTAGCAGAATCTAAAACTCTCTAAAAAGAAAAAAGGGAAGAGAAAAAAAAAAAAAAGTGAGAGTCCAGCAAAAAATTGTTACTTTTTAGTGTCAATAGAAAAGTGTATAAACCAGCATTGAGTACTGGGATCGAATAATGAGTTGTGGTCTGAAAAAGGTGTATAGGTCAGTCCATGGTGTCTTCATTAGATGGTGTTGAATTTTCAAATCGTCCACGTTTATGGATATTCTGGCGTGAAGAAGAAGAGGGATTGTTGAAGCCTGCTGCTGTGTTTTGTGGAGAGGAGCTGGAGGCCGATCGTCTACGATGTTGCTCTTTAGGCGTAACTTTATCTGCAATACCCATTTCAATCATAGCTGACTGCAAGTCCTCTGAAGAGCGACAAACATACTTGGTTTCAAGGTATGTGAATCGAAGAGAAAAGGGAAACCCCCATTGATAGGTGATCTGATTTTGTTGTAACACCTGTAATTGAGGTTTGAGTGCTCGCCTCTTTGCTACTGTGAGTGGGGAAATATCTGCAAAAAGCTGATACACATGGCCTTGAAATTGCAGAGAATCTTTCCCTCTAGCAGCTGAAAGTAATTGCTCTTTGGTTTTATAATAATGAAATTTGGCAATTATGTCTCTAGGGGGGCCATTAGTTTTGCGAGGAGCTAAAGCCCTGTGCACTCTGTCCATTTCCAGTCTATCCACAGGAATACCAGGCTGTAATTCCTGGAATAGAGCTATCATGGTGGCTTGAAGATCAATGACAGTCTCAGGGATTCCCCTAATTCGCAGATTCGATCGTCTGTCCCTATTTTCCTGATCCTCCAAACGTGACTGTAGTATAACATTTTCCTCTTTAAGGTTCTCAAATTCAGAGATAAAGTGCTGCGTGTGGCTATCTATTTCATCCACTCTCAATTCCAACTCAGCTGTTCTCTGTCCAAGCTCCCTTATTTCCTTTGTCAATTTATCAGTAATGTGATCTGAAGTTTGTTTGAGGGCTTTCTGTAACATACGTTCAAATGTTTTAAACATGTCAGATTGAATCACAGTCTGTGAGCCACCTGTATCAGTCAGACTCAGCGGTGAAATAATGGGTCTTTACACTGTGTGGCAGTGTTTTCCTAGTGTGCGGTGTAGAAGGCTGTGAGGTAACTGCCGCCGCCATCTTGGAAGACTGCCTGGCCGGCGCTTCTTTAGCCATACCAGCTTTATATTTTAGTTTTGGGCCCCGCAGGACCATAATAAAGATACCTGAGGGCTCTAGGAAGTACCAGCTATCGCTGTGTATCGTTCGCGGTGCCGCTGGAACCTGTAGTCCTCCGGTGCAATTGTCCTAGGAGCAGAGCTCTAAGATAGCATTACCGCTCTCCTAGGCAGCCGCGCATGCACCCTGCTATTTCTGTTTTATCATATGAGTGCCCGCGAACCTTAATTACATTAATGTGGCGAGGAAGAAGGAGTACTTTCAATAAAGTGTCCACATGCTATCTGTGTAAACATTCACATCCTGTCCTTCAAAGAGCTGACATGCTCTAGTAAGAGCAATTAGTTCTGCTTGTTCCGCTGAAGTTACTCGCAGTGGTTTACTTTCTAAGATAATGTCTGTGAGCATGACAACTGAGTAACCAGTCTTGTATATGTGATCATCAGGACGTGTACAGCTACCGTCTACAAACACATGTAGGTAATCAGGGTTGGGGGTGTCTTTTAAATCAGAACATGGTGAAGTAGATTCTAAAAGCTGTTGATTACAGTCATGTTGAGGAATAGGATCAGTTTCTGAAAGATACAAGAGAGAGTGTAGAAACCTGACTTG
Organism: Lithobates septentrionalis; assembly: GCA_037952835.1. Classification (NCBI taxonomy): domain Eukaryota; kingdom Metazoa; phylum Chordata; class Amphibia; order Anura; family Ranidae; genus Lithobates; species Lithobates septentrionalis. The sequence goes on along the minus strand of JBBDGP010000918.1, from coordinate 3,985,451 downwards.
TGGTGTTGTCTCTGAGCATGATTTGATTTTAAGGTTCTGTGTGTTAAAGAGTATAACTTCAAAGCCACTTGTATGTTGTGCTGTCATATGCTGAGTACTCATGTTCTGTATAAGGTGAAATACCAAATGTTTTGTGTATCATGTTGTATGTCCTCCCAATGTGATTTTGGATGCCTCCTTTACAGCCATTGCACAAGCCGCGAGAGCTTGGAGACAAGAGGGCATCCCCTGAACCTGCACGGGTAATTTCTTTGACAGATATGCAACTGGTCTCAAAACCCCACCATGTCATTGTGCTAAAATTCCTGCAAAAGCTGGACCTGAGACTACACAATATAAACAGAATAGTTTATTATGGTCAGGTAGACCTTGAGAGGGAAGCAGTGAGGGTGGCAAATGAGGGAAAGGTCAGTCAGTCAAAACAGCAAAACACATAGTTGTAAGAGGTTTGTCCTGTAATGTACTAACTTGTAATGGAGGCTAACTCTAGCTTCTTTGCTTCCCTCACTTCTTTCTCCCTGTCTTTCCTTTAGTACATTTTACAACATTTCATCATATATTTACAATCCTAGTCACCCGGGGGGGGTAATTGTGTCGATTATGCGTCCCACAAATTTTCATTACCTCCTCCCAATCTTCCAGGGAACACGGTCCCAATGACCCCAAGCCTGAAAGATACAACTGATGTGCATGAGTTTGTACATTTTCCCAAAAAGGATCGACACAATTTGCCCCACAAGTGCCTTTTACAAAATCATAGGGGGAAGTTTGGTCCCGCTCACCTTCGGGAACTTCCTTCCCTAACTTATTTCCCATAATTATTTCACAATATCCTTAATGTCACAATGATACTTATAATACTTATTACTCCTCTTACTGTTAAACCTTCTTCAAATACAAAATTATTTGTATATTGAATCTCAAAGTTTGAACCCTCGGGGTACCTTCTCTAAATGAAGGTCCCTTTCCCAGTTTAAGATGGTAATACACTCAGAACACCTTTGTGACATTTGTTTAACACACAACAAACACAATAACACTGATATAACTCTATAACTCTATGTATATCACTTATCAAGATCAAACCAAATAGTAAATCAACTCCCTTATGTTGAAGTATATATTCACATATGCATATGATCACAACAAAATATAGAGCAATATATTCATGACGAACCAATGATAAATTGTGTGCACACAATTTCCCCTTTTTTTTTTTTTTTAGAGCTCCATACACCCATCCTGTATTTTAAGAAAGCATCAAATGTTCTCTATAATCCTATAAGTCCAGCCAGCCTAGCCGAACATCATTTAACCATTAAAACTATGCGACTTCTTTATCCCAGGAGAGCCAACCTAGCAATCCTCAAGATTATGCTACCTCTTTATCCCAGGAGAGCCAACCTAGCAATTCTCGAGATTATAAAATTAAGAAAAACAATAGGGGTCAATCATGCTAGGATAAGTGAAAAGGCTTCGTAAAATAAATTTACAAAGTTTCCACTCACCTTGCAGTGGATCGCCACCACTTCTGGTACCATTTCTGTTAAGCTGCCCCTTTTTCTCCTTTGAACCCGGGTTGGACCTATGGGTGTATGGATAGAACTCTCTGATCGATCGGGTAATCAAGACACACACATGGGATGGTGAACCAAAATTACAATGGTTTACTGGGTTTGCATATATCTTATACACTTACAGAGAGAGAGAAAAACCTCCCTCTTATTATCAGCCAATGAGATTGAAGCATAGACTTTACGAAAAAAATAAGCATAAAACGTCATAAATTGCATATTCTGCCTAGAGATATCCCTCAGGCTATATCTAAATATAAGTTTATATATATGTGACCACGTATGCTAGGTAATCTGCCAATGTTCCAGACACCCAACTTCTAACATGTTATAACTTTGTTATTCATTGTCTATATTAAAATGTCAGGCTAACCACACGTGCATCCTGTTCAAGTACATAGCTCGCAAATAATCTTTGCACTTCTAATTTTCTGCATAAGAAAGCAAAATACATTTCTTCTTGTATAACATATCTTAAAGCAGCACTCCAACATCCTTACAATCCCTCCTTTGATCATAACAGACAAAAAGTCTGTATTGATCACCAATATTATTCATTATACCATCTCTGTTTTGTGTAAAGCATAGAAACAAAAGAACATATTATATATGTCATTGAAAAAGCTGATAGGCAGATTGATACGTTTCTTTTAGGGGGGGAAAGGGGGAAAAAGAATCTGGCAAGTCACTTCACCCATTTGGGGAACAGGGGGAGAACCAGGGTCTGTAGGGGGTTCCTGTTATTGAGAGAATTAGAGTTCCATTGTTTCATCTGTGGACATGTATATTTTTCAGTGATCAGGGGCTTTCTTTATCCTTGATGTGTGGATCAATTGTGGGCTCTGGTCAGTCAGGACTGCTGTTCTTGCAACTTTCAATACTTCAAAAGATCCTTGGAAGATCGGCTTGTGTGTCTTCTTGCTGCTAGTTGCTTGACCAACACCCTGTCTCTGGGTATAAAAGGATGTGTTGGCTCTGTGGAGAGAGGAGGAAAGGTGACAGTTACCATGTTATAATTTTCTGTAAAGCTACTTACCAGGTTTTTCACGTACTCTTCCTGTAAAGAATATAGATTAGGTTCCTCTCCTATTTCTGTCTATTTCCTCTGTGTTGGTTTTCCTATTAATATCTCATAGGTGGATAAGCCATTTCTGGAATGGGGTGTGGTACGGATTTGGAAAAGTATTGCGAGAAGAAAAGCTAACCAGTTTCTCAAAGTTCCTCCTGTCGCTTTCTTTAGTTTATCTTTAATATTTCTGTTCATCCTTTCTACTACTCCTGCACTTTGGGGATGAAAAGGGATGTGTAGTTTCCATTGAATACCTAACAAATCAACCTATCAGCGAGTGCATTCCCTTTTGCTATTTCTGTTTTATCATATGAGTGCCCGCGAACCTTAATTACATTAATGTGGCGAGGAAGAAGGAGCACTTTCAATAAAGCGTCCACATGCTATCTGTGTAAACATTCACATCCTGTTCTTCAAAGAGCTGACATGCTCTAGTAAGAGCAATTAGTTCTGCTTGTTCCGCTGAAGTTACTCGCAGTGGTTTACTTTCTAAGATAATGTCTGTGAGCATGACAACTGAGTAACCAGTTTTGTATATGTGATCGTCAGGACGTGTACAGCTACCGTCTACAAACACATGTAGGTAATCAGGGTTGGGGGTGTCTTTTAAATCAGAACGTGGTGAAGTAGATTCTAAAAGCTGTTGATTACAGTCATGTTGAGGAATAGGATCAGTTTCTGAAAGATACAAGAGAGAGTGTAGAAACCTGACTTGTGGTGTTGTCTCTGAGCATGATTTGATTTTAAGGTTCTGTGTGTTAAAGAGTATAACTTCAAATCCACTTGTATGTTGTGCTGTCATATGCTGAGTACTCATGTTCTGTATAAGGTGAAATACCAAATGTTTTGTGTATCATGTTGTATGTCCTCCCAATGTGATTTTGGATGCCTCCTTTACAGCCATTGCACAACCTGCGAGAGCTTGGAGACAAGAGGGCATCCCCTGAACCTGCACGGGTAATTTCTTTGACAGATATGCAACTTGTCTCAAAACCCCACCATATCATTGTGCTAATATTCCTGCAAAAGCTGGACCTGAGACTACACAATATAAACAGAATAGTTTATTATGGTCAGGTAGACCTTGAGAGGGAAGCAGTGAGGGTGGCAAATGAGGGAAAGGTCAGTCAGTCAAAACAGCAAAACACATAGTTGTAAGAGGTTTGTCCTGTAATGTACTAACTTGTAATGGAGGCTAACTCTAGCTTCTTTGCTTCCCTCACTTCTTTCTCCCTGTCTTTCCTTTAGTACATTTTACAACATTTCATCATATATTTACAATCCTAGTCACCCGGGGGGGGTAATTGTGTCGATTATGCGTCCCACAAATTTTCATTACCTCCTCCCAATCTTCCAGGGAACACGGTCCCAATGACCCCAAGCCTGAAAGATACAACTGATGTGCATGAGTTTGTACATTTTCCCAAAAAGGATCAACACAATTTGCCCCACAAGTGCCTTTTACAAAATCATAGGGGGAAGTTTGGTCCCGCTCACCTTCGGGAACTTCCTTGCCTAACTTATTTCCCATAATTATTTCACAATATCCTTAATGTCACAATGATACTTATAATACTTATTACTCCTCTTACTGTTAAACCTTCTTCAAATACAAAATTATTTGTATATTGAATCTCAAAGTTTGAACCCTCGGGGTACCTTCTCTAAATGAAGGTCCCTTTCCCAGTTTAAGATGGTAATACACTCAGAACACCTTTGTGACATTTGTTTAACACACAACAAACACAATAACACTGATATAACTCTATAACTCTATGTATATCACTTATCAAGATCAAACCAAATAGTAAATCAACTCCCTTATGTTGAAGTATATATTCACATATGCATATGATCACAACAAAATATAGAGCAATATGTTCATGATGAACCAACGATAAATTGTGTCCACACAATTTCCCCCTTTTTTTTTTTTTTAGAGCTCCATACACCCATCCTGTATTTTAAGAAAGCATCAAATGCTCTCTATAATCCTATAAGTCCGGCCAGCCTAGCGGGACATCATTTAACCATTAAAACTATGCGACTTCTTTATCCTAGGAGAGCCAACCTAGCAATCCTCGAGATTATGCTACCTCTTTATCCCAGGAGAGCCAACCTAGCAATTCTCGAGATTATAAAATTAAGAAAAACAATAGGGGTCAATCATGTTAGGATAAGTGAAAAGGCTTCGTAAAATAAATTTACAAAGTTTCCACTCACCTTGCAGTGGATCGCCACCACTTCTGGTACCATTTCTGTTATGCCGCCCCTATTTCTTCTTTGAACCCGGGTTGGACCTATGGGTGTATGGATAGAACTCTCTGATCGGTCGGGTAATCAAGACACACACATGGAATGGTGAATCAAAATTACAATGGTTTACTGGGTTTATCTTATACACTTAAACAAGAAAAGGCAAATCACCGCGCTATACCATAAATGAATTAGTGCATACAGGCATACTGAAAAAACAAAAATTGAAAACAGTAAAGTGACAAATCAATGATCAAAAATCAACATAAAAGCAGCCGCTAAAAAGTGAGATACACACATAACATAATAAGTACAAAAAGAGCAGCGCTGTGATAAAAAAGGTTATATATGATATAACCAAAAAAATGTGAAATATTAAGCCCAAATTGGGATAGGCTCCAAGTTCATAAAGGTGCATAAACAAGGTGAACCGTCCTATCCAAAATCAGTCATAGACGGTGGATAAAAGGAAACATAGATAGGTGGAAATCAATAGGTCCTTCACCGCACCCCTGTGATATGGTTAAAAATGCGCGCTTACCAAACGGCAAGCTTGGAAGAGCTTGCGACCTTAACCCGGTCGGGGCCTTTTAGGATGGAACCATCAAGGAAAACACGCCACCTTAGCTTGGATTAAGCACGCTGTTCTTCCAATTATCACTCTATGTGGAGATGTGACCCCTGGCTAGGGATAAACCTCAAGAGAGGTATACCAAAGGAAGAAGGAAAGCAACATAGCGTAATCCTGCTTTTACGTTTTATTAAAACAAACGAATTGCACTTACATTCGGAAGGGTAAACAACAAACATATGAGCCGGCCGGCTAGGAAGCGAACGCCCGTCCTGTAGACTGTAGACGGTAGATGCAGCACGTCAGCACGTCAGCACGCCCGACGTACGTTTCGTCACACTCTGACGTCGTCTGGGGCACGGGCGACGCACTGACGTGTCGCATTAATATAGAAAAACACCATAACCAGACCTCGTACTGAGGACGGGACCGGAAATCACCTTGCGTTCCACCAATTAGGGGCGGATGGCACAAAACCACCATCTTGGATGTGGGAATGTACATAACATCCTATGCGCGCTTCCGATATAAACAGAAGCGGACCAACTTTTATTCCTAGGTGTAAGTTAACATCACATAGATTGATCCCTAACTGGCGGGAAAAGCAGAATTAGAATGGATTTAATAAATAAAAATTTAAAAATTTAATAAGATTAAAAAAGGTTAAAATTAATAATTAAGTGGCGTCCTTCAACAATAAGGCCATAAGTGGGAATAAAGGGGGATAAAGGAATAACCCCTTTAGTTCGTATGCCACGTGAAATGGCTCATAAGGCCAGGAAGTCATTCCCTGGATGTACAGGGGCGTCCCAGAGCCATTCTTAGTTATGTTAAAATCCAAGAGGCACGTAAGACTAAACGCACCCCATACTATGTTATGACATTTTTGATGGTTAATCCTGGGGGAAAGGAAGGTGATTTCTTCCCACATGTAAAAAACAATAATAATAAATACACCATGGCATAGGTATAAGATAACAAACCGAGATAGAATACATTGGACATTTTACTAGTCCCGAACTTAAGATACCAAATCTACGCAAATAATAATGGGGCTCATACCTCATTAGGCAGATCTAAATTACCCAATGGGGCATCTGCCCTCCCAGGAGTAATAAATATCTGGTAGTGGCCATACTTTGAGTATAGGGGATATTCATCAAAAGTATTCATGGACTCTAGAGAGATGGAAAATGTGTACAGACCGGAAATTCTGAGAATTGATTATTACTCATGAATTATCGATAAAGGCATTGGTGTCAGTGTCAATATTAAGCCCATAGGGGGCATAGCACTTGATTTTATGTATCCAGAGCATCTCAAGTTTTGAGATGCTCCTAACCAAAGAGCTGCCCCTCCAATGAGGCCGATATCTATCGATTCCTAAAAAGAGTGTTTTGGAGGGGTCTTTATTATGTGTGGTCAAGTAGTGCTTAGAAACAGAATGTTTCGGAAAGCCATTCAGGATATTAGTGATATGTTCATTCAGACAAACGGAGAGTGGTCGCCTAGTCCTACCCACATATTGTAGGCCACAAGGGCACTGCAGTAGGTAGACGACCCCCTCCGTTGTACAGGTGATGAAGGGCCTAATATCGTGTTCCTCGTGGGTACTGTTAGAGGTGAATTTCTGAGTTCGCCTAGATGTCGCAGAATTAAGCCTGCAAACACGACATCTGCCACATTTATAGTACCCCTTCAAATTGTCAAAAAGGCCCTGAATGCCTCTAGTGGGTGGATCAAGAACATTAGGGGCCAATCTATTCCTAAGTGACGATGCCCCTTTAAAAATCACTTGTGGTTTGTCGGGAATGACAGTTCTCAGAACCGGATCGTTCCCCAATAGGTGCCAATGTTTATTGAGTAGGCTTTTAATATTACTATGCTGTATTGAGTAGGTGGTGATAAAGGGGAGAGTGACAGGATTTTCTCTAGGGGATGCTTTTTGAATTAATAACTGTTCCCTGTCAATACCCTTAACGACATCCAAGGTTTGGGTTAGAAATTCCCTATTATACCCTTTTTCCACAAAACGGTTCATCAGGACACCGGTCTGTTCCAAGAACTGTGAGTTGTCAGTACAATTCCGTTTAAGTCGTAGAAATTGACTCTTGGGAACAGACCGGAGCCAAGAGCTGTGGTGGCAGCTGTTCAAAGGAATATATGAATTGCGGTCTGTTTTCTTAAAATAGGTAGAGGTTACAAACCGGTCCCCCTGTATATCAATATTGAGGTCCAAGAAATGGATATTGGACTGGCTGGCTTCAAAATTAAGCACAATGCCCCTATTATTGGAATTAAGTTCCTCCATAAAGAGGTCAAGGTCACTGCGATCGCCATCCCACAGGAGGAGGATGTCGTCAATGTACCTAGCCCACAGTTTTAGCTGGGGCCTCTGGCAAACATGGACGACATCCTCCTCCCACAGGGCCATAAACAGGTTCGCGAGACTGGGGGCATATTTAGCCCCCATCGCAACTCCACGGTCCTGTCGGTAGAAACATTTATTAAACCAAAAGTAATTATGGGATGCGGCGTACCTTAGGAGTACCAGGATAAAATTGATTTGCTCATCGTACAAACCGGAGTCCCTTCTTAGATAATACTCAACCGCATAGAAACCCAACTCATGGGGAATAATGGTGTATAGGGACGAAACGTCCGCCGTCACCATCCACATGTTGGGAGTGGGAGTACAGTTGGCCAGTATGTTAATGGTATGTTTAGAATCCCTAATGAGGGAAGGCATTTTTCTCACCAGTGGTTGCAGGAAAAAATCTATATACCTGCCCACCCGGGACGTGAGGGAGTCAATCCCACTTACAATGGGACGTCCCGGGGGGCAGGTAGGATGTTTATGCACTTTAGGCAGATAGTATATCACAGGGGTCCGGGGGGCTTTAGGTATCAGGTAGGCCTTCTCTTTTTTATTAAGGATTCCTTGAGTATAGCCCCAATCAACCAACTTCCTCAATTCCCTGAGATAAGAAATTTTAGGATCAGAATCCAGAGGAGTATAGGTCTCCCTATCACCCAGGATCTTGAACATTTCCTGGAGGTAGTCACCTCTATTGAGTGCCCCAGACGACGTCAGAGTGTGACGAAACGTACGTCGGGCGTGCTGACGTGCTGACGTGCTGCATCTACCGTCTACAGTCTACAGGACGGGCGTTCGCTTCCTAGCCGGCCGGCTCATATGTTTGTTGTTTACCCTTCCGAATGTAAGTGCAATTCGTTTGTTTTAATAAAACGTAAAAGCAGGATTACGCTATGTTGCTTTCCTTCTTCCTTTGGTATACCTCTCTTGAGGTTTATCCCTAGCCAGGGGTCACATCTCCACATAGAGTGATAATTGGAAGAACAGCGTGCTTAATCCAAGCTAAGGTGGCGTGTTTTCCTTGATGGTTCCATCCTAAAAGGCCCCGACCGGGTTAAGGTCGCAAGCTCTTCCAAGCTTGCCGTTTGGTAAGCGCGCATTTTTAACCATATCACAGGGGTGCGGTGAAGGACCTATTGATTTCCACCTATCTATGTTTCCTTTTATCCACCATCTATGACTGATTTTGGATAGGACGGTTCACCTTGTTTATGCACCTTTATGAACTTGGAGCCTATCCCAATTTGGGCTTAATATTTCACATTTTTTTGGTTATATCATATATAACCTTTTTTATCACAGCGCTGCTCTTTTTGTACTTATTATCTTATACACTTGCAGAGAGAGAGAGAGAAAAACCTCCCTCTTATTATCAGCCAATGAGATTGAAGCATAGACTTTATTAAAAAATAAGCATAAAACGTCATAAATTGCATATTCTGCCTAGAGATATCCCTCAGGCTATATCTAAATATAAGTTTATATATATGTGACCATGTATGCTAGGCAATCTGCCAATGTTCCAGACACCCAACTTCTAACATGTTATAACTTTGTTATTCATTGTTTATATTAAAATGTTAGGCTAACCACACGTACATCCTGTTCAAAGTACATAGCTCGCAAATAATCTTTGCACTTCTAATTTTCTGCATAAGAAAGCAAAATACATTTCTTCTTGTATAACATATCTTAAAGCAGCACTCTAACATCATTACAATTTACATGTGAAAAATGCAAAAATAAAAAGTCCCATCAAAGTATTAGTCCATGAATGAACAAGGAAAAAACACACATCCGTGAAGATGCAAGAAACCAGAAAAAAGAAAGGGAAATCTTCATTGTAGATTCACACCCTATGTGAGTATTATAATCCGCTTACCAGATGGCGATGACTGCTGTTACGGCAGTCTTGCCCAGCTCATGTGTGGGAAGTGCCATGTTCAGCCTGGAGAAATAAATGTCTGCTGGAGCCAGGAACCGGGGCCCCCGGGGAGAATTATCCACCGCTAGCTGCTGTTCCGGTATTGTGCCTTTGGTTTTGGGGTGACCGATTTCTCTGAAGGGGGGAATATATTTTTTTATATATATATATATATATATATATATATATAAATCCAAAAAGAAGAGATTGTTGCACAAACCGTATTTATTTTGAAATCTTCAAAAGGACATCACCACGACATCCATAAAATCAGGCATCCATAATAAATGTTTTCAGGCTATTGTAGATAACGCCCTTCATCAGAAGATCATGCCTAACTAATGAATATACATATAGCAATATATATACTCAATGATCAATTAACAAGCTAATCATCTGGAATCAATCAAATAATCATTTATGTCTAACCAAATCTGTTATCACATACACATACAATTATCATCAGATGTGAATACAATTTTTTACAATTTAGGAATCAAAGTCACAGGTAGAAATAAGATTTCACACTTCATGGAATATGGACACAGAAATCCTGAAATTAAAACGGAAAAATAAAAAAATTAAAAATAAAATAAAATATTAAAATGTCACATCTATAAAAGGTATATATTTTTATATGTGCAGATTTGACCCTTATTATATGATCTACAGTGGATACCTACAGTGGCTTGCGAAAGTATTCGGCCCCCTTGAACTTTTCAACCTTTTGCCACATTTCAGGCTTCAAACATAAAGATATAAAATTTAAATTTTTTGTGAAGAATCACCAACAAGTGGGACACAATTGTGAAGTGGAACGAAATCATTGGATATTTTAAACTTTTTTAGCAATTAAAAAACTGAAAAGTGGTGCGTGCAAAATTATTCGGCCCCTTTACTTTCAGTGCAGAAAACTCACTCCAGAAGTTCAGCGAGGATCTCTGAATGATCCAATGTTGTCCTAAATGACTGATGGTGATAAATAGAATCCACCTGTGTGTAATCAAGTCTCTGTATAAATGCACCTGCTCTGTGATAGTCTCAGGGTTCTGTTGAAAGCGCAGAGAGCATCATGAAGACCAAGGAACACACCAGGCAGGTCCGTAATACTGTTGTGGAGAAGTTTAAAGCCGGATTTGGATACAAAAAGATTTCCCAAGCTTTAAACATCCCAAGGAGCACTGTGCAAGCGATCATTTTGAAATGGAAGGAGTATCAGACCACTGCAAATCTACCAAGACCTGGCTGTCCCGCTAAACTTTCAGCTCAGACAAGGAGAAGGCTGATCAGAGATGCAGCCAAGAGGCCCATGATCACTCTGGATGAACTGCAGAGAACTACAGCTGAGGTGGGAGAGTCTGCCCATAGGACAACAATCAGTCGTACACTGCACAAATCTGGCCTTTATGGAAGAGTGGCACGAAGAAAGCCATTTCTCAAAGATATCCATAAAAAGTCTTGTCTAAAGTTTACCACAAGCCACCTGGGAGACACACCAAACATGTGGAAGAAGGTGCTCTGGTCCGATGAAACCAAAATCAAACTTTTTCGCCACAATGCAAAACGATATGTTTGGCGTAAAAGCAACACAGCTCATCACACTCAACACACCATCCCCACTGTCAAACATGGTGGTGGCAGCATCATGGTTTGGGCCTGCTTTTCTTCAGCAGGGACAGGGAAGATGGTTAAAATTGAGGGGAAGATGGATGCAGCCAAATACAGGACCATTCTGGATGAAAACCTGTTGGAGTCTGCAAAAGACCTGAAACTGGGACGGAGATTTATCTTCCAACAAGACAATGATCCCAAACATACAGCAAAATCTACAAAGGAATGGTTCACAAATAAACGTATCCAGGTGTTAGAATGGCCAAGTCAAAGTCCAGACCTGAATCCAATCGAGAATCTGTGGAAAGAGCTGAAAACTGCTGTTCACAAACGCTCTCCATCCAACCTCACTGAGCTCGAGCTGTTTTGCAAGGAAGAATGGGCAAGAATTTCAGTCTCTCGATGTGCAAAACTGATAGAGACATACCCCAAGCGACTTGCAGCTGTAATCGCAGCAAAAGGTGGCTCTACAAAGTATTAACGCAAGGGGGCCGAATAATTTTGCACGCACCACTTTTCATTTTTTTATTAGTTAAAAAAGTTTCAAAAATCCAAAAGATTTCGTTCCATTTCACAATTGTGTCCCACTTGTTGGTGATTCTTCACAAAAAATAAAAATTTTATATCTTTGTGTTTGAAGCCTGAAATGTGGCAAAAGGTTGAAAAGTTCAAGGGGGCCGAATACTTTCGCAAGCCACTGTATATCTTGCATGTTAAACTATGCACCCTCTCTATACCTCAACAGGTTGTGCATATCAATCCCTGTATTGGACCATACACACCACAACTAGCACCAATCTGATTGCACGAGATACCGATAAATGTAAAAGAAATGAAAAAAAAAAATAGAGAAAGTAAACACTGTTAATTGTGATAATATAAATAACATAAATGACATTAATGGCATTGACCACCTCTCCACAAAATTCTAAACTTTCAAAAACTTTCAAAAATCTTGTGCAATCAGATTGGTGCTAGTTGTGGTGTGTATGGTCTAATAAATGAGAGGAGAAAAGAAAGAGACAGGAAAGAGGAGGAGGGAGGGGAAGAGAAAAAAGAAAAGAGAAAAAAGGAAAGTGAAATAAACGTTGATCAGCAGGACAGCGTTTACAAATATTACCCCAATGTTGCATGCAAGGTATGGGGTTTATTGGGAGAGCAGCTTCTTGAATTCATCTCTTAGGGTGTATCCTATCCAATAGAATGATCCTAAACTGAACTTCCGGTCAGAGACTTTAATGGAACTAGGAAGATCTTCCATCAATGTTAATAATATAGTTGGTTTTGCAAACCCAATGTCAGTCATGGTTGGGGGTTGGAAGTCTCTAGAGGATACGGGAAGGTGCCAAATTTACAATACGAATTATGAGTTTTATGGGTCTTAAAAGAAAGGATGTAGAAAAAAATTAAGATTTCTTTGGGATGGGGGTTATCTGTAAATTATTAAACTAGTATGTGAACCTGGTCTTAAAAAGCATTCATGACATGACTAATCCAATAAATATGTAAAATATCTCTTGAAAGGGATCCACAGTTTCATCCAACAGCAGCTGATGGAAAGAATGCTAGACAGTAGGAGTTCCATAACAGTTCTATACCAGAATATGCCGATTCCTAGTATCTGTTGCTGACAGAAAATTTTAAATGTATCTATAGTCAAAATATAAATCATATATTGCAGCCTACCAATCATTAGATGTGGTGGCTGCATTAGTTTTCTTTTCTTAGCCTCCCCCCTCTAACATCACCTAGTGATCTGGCCAGTAACACACTTCCTGTATAAGAGTAACCCCACTCTGGATGAATGACCGCAGGGGACACCTTTGGACAGTAGCATTCTCAGGGGAGTATTAGATGTAATAACAGATTTAAAAGCAGTGACAAATTGAAGCCGAACCATAGCCAATCAATTACAGCAAACAGTTTCACCAGATGAAAATAGAAGAGAGAAAGCCTAAAAATTGAAATAATACAACCATCATATATAAGAATTGATAAGCTGCAATATAATACATGTTTGCTTGTGGATTTTATAATGCTTTCATTTCCAAATCATATTTCAATGGTTTCTTTTTTTTTTTTTGTTTCAAATATTTTATTGAGAAAAGTAAATAAATTGACATATAACATTGTACAGAATTGCTTTAAACATGTAATATTGTATAGATTTGTTTTAAACATGAGATAAATCTTAACAGTAGGAAACAGAAGATATACAGTATATAGACAAGCAACTACTAGTTCAAGATATCCTTCAGTACTCTTGTCATTGTGGAACTCATAGTAGGGCTTTGAGAGAGACATGTCTCGTGCATTTGGTGGTATTGCTCCTTCACAGTTTTCTATGCTGCAGCAGTACCTTGACACCTGAGTATAATGAGAACAAACATATATTCATGGCTAATGAGGAGGTATTGTGCCCTTAGTGGTCGGCACTACCTTGAGGTTCTAGTATCAGTACTGAAGGGTGAGTTTTCTTAAGCATCTCCGGTATCTATTTGGAGTAAATGAGATATTTCAGTCCTGGTGTATTGGTGATATCTATGGATATCTTCTGGTAGAGATAAAATATGACTGTGGATGGAAATGGTGGATCGGGGGGGTAGTAAAGCTTACAAGATATCTCGATGGGAGAAGGTAGTAAAGGGGTGGGAAAAAGAAACAGAGGGGAGAAGGGGTGATGAGGTTTAGAGGGGTGTTGAGTATGGCCCTCCCTTGCTTCCCTCCTCAGGTGGCAATCTCCAAGTTTGAAGTTCTTGTAAGAACCCATAGGGCTTAGGGGAGGGGGCGGCCCTCAGTCTGGCAGGGTGTTCAGTAGGTCTTCCCGTATCACGTCTTACATAGGAAAAAGTATTTGTCTCTGTCGAGGCAAAACTGAGCTGGGGTGAAGACTATGTCTTAAGATGTGATATGTGAGGTTATACGGTGTACTTCTTTCCAGAACGTTTGGATACGTGGGTATGACCACCAGATGTGGATCAATGAACCATGTTCTTCACAACATCTCCAGCAAATGTCTGGTATTGTGGGTTTGAATTTGTGGAGTAGGATTGGAGGTAGATAGGAGACCAGCGAGATTGGATTTTGTACCCATTCTCTTGGGCTGAGACGTTAATAGTGCCCTTGTGGATGTTAAGATAAATTGTTTCCAAATCTTCTGGTGTGAGGGCTAAATCTAGATCCTTTTCCCAAGCTTTACATGCTGCGGAAGTATTGGGCTGGTGTTCCAAGAATAGAAGGGAGTGAGTAGTTGATATGAGATGATTTTGAGGAGGTGTTAGCATACATAGACGTTCAAAGGGCGTTAGTTGTCGCAAGCAAGCAGATTTTTTCTCTAATGATCTTAGGTAATGTGAGATCAATAGAAATATCCAAGCAGGAATAGGGGGTTTTTCCGTTATCGTGGCTAGTTGGGAGGCTGAGTAAAGCTTTCCTTGGTCATAGAAGTGGTGTACCAGAACCTGCTCCTGTGACCAAAAGTGTTGGAGAAATCACTTATTCAGTCCTGGGGGAAAGTCCAGGTTCTGTTTAATCGGTGTCATCGGGCCTGGCATGGATGATAGAGAAGAATGTTTACAGATTGTGCGAAAATATTGTAGTGTGGGTTTGATGAGTGGGTGTATACCAATTTCCGAGTGTGAGTGAGATCCTTGTATCCAAGGTAGGGATTTGAGAGGCAGGCTGGTAAAGGATGCCTCTAAATCCACCCAAACTTTGTTGGGTGTGTGTATTTTCCAATCGATGATCCTGGTTAAGGGGACCGCTTTATAGTAATTTAGATGATCCGGGAGGCCTATCCCACCTAAGTGTTTGGGTAAGGATAGTTGGGCATAATTAATTCTAGGTCTTTGTTCACCCCATAGAAATTTGGAGCAGAGACTCCTGTATGTTCTGAAGAAGGCTGGGGGGATTTGTATAGGTACAGTTTGTAAAATGTATAGAATTCTTGGCAGGGCATTCATTTTCAGAATCGCTGCTCTGCCAAACTACGAGAAGAATGGCTTGTGCCAGTTTTTTAGATCTATGGTCAATTTGTTCAGAATGGGTAAGTAATTTTTTGTGTACAGGTCTGCTAGTTTGGCTGTAAGTTGTATTCCCAGATATGTAATTGCATCTGATTTCCAGTAGAATGGGAAGTTTTCTTTACATTGTGTTACTAATTGCGAGGGTAGGGAGATGTTTAGGGCAAAAGAATTGGAGAAGTTTATTTTAAGGTTGGAAATCAAATTAAAGTGTTGAAATTCTTCTAGTAGTACCGGTATCGTAGTATGTGGGTTCGTAAGGAAAAGTAAGATGTCATCTGCAAATGCGGCAAGTTTGTATTCTCTCTTAGTGGTTTTAATGCCTTGTATGTCAGGGTTTTGCCTTATACAACATAGAAAAGGTTCGAGGGTGAGAATAAAGAGGATAGGAAATAGGGGGCATCCCTGTCTCGTCCCATTTTGTATGGAGAAGGCATTCGGCAGGGTATTGTACACTCTGATCTTCGCTGAAGGGTTATGGTATAGGGACCGAATAAAGGTGATTAATTGAGGGCCAATGCCCATGGTTCGTAACACTACTTCACGGCCAGGGACAAAACCTACTTGGTCATGGGAGATAATTGAGGGGAGAAGTGGTAGAAGTCTGTTGGCCAGGATTTTGGAGAAAATTTTAATATCCACGTTGAGTAGTGATATGGGTCTATAGTTTGTGGCTTGTGTGGGGTCTTTGTCATCTTTGGGTATCACCACTATACGGGCTTCCAACATCTTAGGGTTGAGTGGGTTGGAGAGTGATAGAGAGTTGAAAGCTTTCCTGAATGGGGAGCTTAATGTTTCGGTAAATGTCTTGTAATACACAGCGGATAGGCCATCTGGTCCTGGGCTTTTACCAGCTTGTTTTATCAGCTTTATCAGCTTTTGTTTTAACGCTGTTTCCCATTCAAGTTGAGTGATCGGACCTTCAAGCTTATTGGTATTGTCCTTAGAATGGATCTTGGGGCAGAATTTGTCTAAGAATGTTTTGATCGTATTGGCTCTGTTCGTTTGGGATTGGGCAGAGGGATTCGACTTGTCTATGTTGTATAAGTTTGTGTAGAAATGTTCGAACTCCTGTGCGATATCTTTGTTGTTGGAGTAGGTGTCTCCCGTGGAAGAATGTAAACTTTGTACAGTAATTTTGGCTTTTCGTGAATGTAGTGCCTGGGCTAAGAGATGACCACTCTTATTGCCAAATTCATAAAATTGCCTCTGAGAGAGCATAAATTTCTTCCTAATGTTTTTGCCTATCTCACCTTGTATTAGTGTGCCTATTTCCGCTAGTTCTTGATGGGATTGATGGGCCAGAGTGCGTTTGTGTAGGGTCTCTAAGTTCTTGAGTTTGTCAAATAGTTCTTTAAGTCATAATTGTTTTCCTTTTTGATTCTGGCTGCTATCGAGATAAGTTTTCCTCTTATTAAGCACTTATGTGCAGTCTATTGGGTTATGCTTGATGTGTCAGGTGTGTTGTTTTCTTTAAAGTAGTTTACAAGGCATTTTTATATTTCCGTGGTTTGTTTCATGTCAGTCAGGATGGTTGGGTCCAGTCTCCAGATCTGTGTGTGTGTAACTCTTTCCAGAAAAGTCAGCGTGATTGACACGGGATAATGATCTGATAGGATCATTGGTTCAATCTTCGCCTTCGTCAGATAAACAAGGTCAGCTTGTGTCAGAAATAGATAATCAAGTCTAGAGTATCTGTTGTGGGGAGTCAAGAAGAAAGTGAAATCTTTTTCTTTGGGGTG
This sequence comes from Lithobates septentrionalis, assembly GCA_037952835.1. Classification (NCBI taxonomy): domain Eukaryota; kingdom Metazoa; phylum Chordata; class Amphibia; order Anura; family Ranidae; genus Lithobates; species Lithobates septentrionalis. Next base: position 3,968,305 of record JBBDGP010000918.1, on the reverse strand, counting down.
GAGTGTGTGCCAGGTATCGTGAAGCATGTGGTTCTGTAGGGTCAGTTTTATTTGGTGTAGTGCCCGATATGGTAGGTGTGAAGTTCCGATGGACATATTAAGAAGAGGGTCTAGAGGGACATTAAAGTCTCCTCCCAGGAGTAACATTCCCATTTGGAAGCTGGTTAGATGTTGTGTTACTTCCCGGAAGAATGGGACTTGAGATGTCTTGGGGCTGTAGATGTTGGCAAATGTGATGGGTTTATTTCGCCATGTTCCTTTAAGGAAGATGTATCTTCCTTGTTCATTGACCAGTGTATCAGTTTCCTGGAAGGGTATATGCTTGGAGAAAAGGCTTGAGACCCCTTTTGATTTGGAGTCAGGGGAGGTTGCATGAAAGCTTTGTGGACAGTAATAATTTGATAGTTTTGGTACAGCTTGTGAGCAGAAGTGGGTTTCCTGTAGAAAGACTCCGTCAGCCCCCATACGTTTCATACTGGCTAGGACTCATGAGCGTTTAGTCCTTTGACATTTAAAGTTATAATTCTGAGGGTGGGGCGTTTAGATTTATTCATAGGAGGGGCCATGGTGGGGCAGTACAGGTAGGCTTCGGGTTAGAGATCGCCTGGGGATGGAGGGGGCACAGGTGTGGTAGTAGGTAGTGTGGGTTTGGAAGAGATAGGAGTGGGGGAAGAAAGGGGATGGGAGGATATATCAGGTAAGATGGAGCCTCTTGGGTTGTAGAGGGATGGGATGTATGAGTGTAGGGAGGGGCGGGGGGATGGTTATGTCAACTGGAGTTGGGTATGGACCACTGGTCTCACCCGAGAAATTCAGGTCCAGAAAGGGTCAGTTGAATCTCACAGAAATCACTGTGTGTGAGGGTAGTTGGTTACAGTTTGTAGAGGGAGTCAATCCCGTGTTCCTGGGAGGTCTGTATAGTGTAGAGAGGTGTTGGTTAGTGCAAACGAGGTATTGGGGGGGGGGTTGTACCCCTGACCATTTTATTGAGCTTAATGGTCGACTCAGGTAAGAGGGGAGAGGAAATAAAGTTTTACAACTAAGGGTCATTTCCTAGTGTAGCCATCACTGTGATAACAGCGGTAGTCTAGCTAGAGGTTTGTAGAGAGAATGTGAAACTATAAAAGGTTGTTATAACACGCATTAGGGCCTGAGGTCCTTTCACTAGTTTCTAGCATATTACTAGATTACTAAAGAAAATACAGAGGTCCTGGAGTCAATGACAATCCACACAGGTAATGCTGAATTGATAAACAGCACAAAGATCACCATAAAACATCTCAGCTCCACCAGATCATATAGGAGGCACCGATACTCTAAGGGGCACCAAAACATAGGCTTCAGTTGGCTTGACGCCACAGGGAAGTCCCGTCAAGTCACCGTGCCGAAAGGGAACGGGGTCACTTGGTGGCCCCGACCCCCATTATTTAGGAACTGCCAGAAGAGGAGAAGCGTCACACAGAGGGAGCCTCCCTCCATGCCAGCATGGATGCGGAGCGGCCCGAAAAGAAGATGAAGAGAAGAAGATGAAGAGAAGAAGATGAAGAGAAGAAGATGAAGAGAAGAGCGGGAGCCTCCCTCCATGCCATCATGGATGCGGAGCGGCCCGAGGAGAAGAAGGCAAGAAAACGCCGACGCCGCGGAGGAGATGCCGGACGAGAACACCGGAGGAAGAACCAGAAGACCCAGAAGAACCAGAAGAAGAAGAAGATGGAGGAAGAAACTGAAGGAAGATAGAAGATAGAAGAAAGAAGAAAGAAGAAGCATTTAAATAAAGGAATTGTCGAAAACTGTCTCTTGTAATTTTTAACATTTTTGACACTTTTTTAGTGAAATGGTAGGGATACTTTTGTACCCCCTTACCATTTCACACAGGGGGGAGGGCCGGGATCTGGGGGTCCCCTTGTTAAAGGGGGCTTCCAGATTCCGATAAGCCCCCCGCCCGCAGACCCCCACAACCACCGGCCAGGGTTGTGGGGATGAGGCCCTTGTCCTCATCAACATGGGGACAAGGTGTTTTGGGGGCTACCCCAAAGCACCCTCCCAATGTTGAGGGCATGTGGCCTGGTACGGTTCAGGGGGGGCGCTCTCTCGTCCCCCCTCTTTTCCTGTGGCCTGCCAGGTTGCGTGCTCGGATAAGGGTCTGGTATGGATATTTTTTTTTTAATTTTGGCGTGGGGTTCCCCTTAATATCCATACCAGACCTGAAGGGCCTGGTATAGAATTTAGGGGGACCCCCCCATGTCATTTTTTTTTTAATATTGGTTCGGGGTTCCCCTGTGGGGAATTCCCATGCCGTTTTTATCAATGAACTTCTATGTGTATTGTCGGACTGGCAATTCATTAATAGCCGCGAGTAGTTTAAATAATTTTTTTTCCTTTGAAATGTCATTTTGCTGTCAGACTGTTCTAAACACGGGAAACATGCGCCCCTTTACAGGCATACTATAGACACCCCCCAGGTACGACATTTAAAGGGATATTACACTTTTATTGTTTCACTTTAAGCATTATTAAAATCACTGCTCCCAAAAAAACGGCCGTTTTTAAAACTTTTTTTTGCATTGATCTTTATCTCCTGGGGCAGGACCCAGGTCCCCAAACACTTTTTATGACAATACCATGAATATAAGCCTTTAAAATTAGCACTTTTGATTTCTCCCATAGACTTTTAAAGGGTGTTCCGCGGCATTCGAATTTGCCACGAACACCCCAAATTGTTCGCTGTTCAGCGAACTTGCGAACAGCCGATGTTCGAGTCGAACATGAGTTTGACTCGAACTCGAAGCTCATCCCTAGTGAGAAGTAAGGGGGGAAAGAAAGATATCAGAATGATTCGGGGAGTATTCAGTGACATGAAGGTAGCTGTGCATCTCTCTTGCCTCCCTCTACAGAAGGGGGCTCGCATTAGATCCATACCAGCTGATCAATGTCATGGGTATCTGTCGAGCCTATTCACATAGTCATTTGGGATTGTGGGAGAAAAGGTAGTAGAGTTGTGCATATATTTACACTGTGGAATGGTAGGACAGTTTACAGTATGTCAAATCTTTACTAGTTTGGAGAAAAAAGGAGGGCGTAGTCTGACGTTGATCTGAAGTGTGTCCAACATGCCCATTTGTTATTAAATTTGTGCGGGGAGTCTCTTGCTATATGTATTAATTCTTCCATTTCAGCGATTCTGTTCATTTTGTTGAGCCATTCTTTGATGGAGGAGGGTGTCTGGGATTTCCAGTGTGTGGGAATGCACTGTTTTGCTGCATTGATCATGTGCATCGCAAGCGATTTGTGGTATGTTCTGTGTAGTAAGCTTTAGTGATGTAGTAGAAATTGAGCGGGGGTTCTATCCAAAGTGTGGGTGGTGACACATGTGATTATCTTGTGTACTTCTGTCCAGAACATTTGGATAGAGGGACAATCCCACCATAAGTGAAGTAGGGTTCCTGGTTGATCAGTACATCTCAAGCATTCCTCTGGGATTGCAGGATTCATTTTATGCAGTAAGGCGGGTGTGCGGTACCAGCGAGTTTGGATTTTGAATCCATTCTCTTGGGTAGTCACATTGATAGATCCCTTGTGGATTTTGAGATAAATTATTTCCCATTCTTCCGGCAAAAATGATATAGACAGGTCTCTTTCCCAAGCAGTGCACATTGTCTAATTATTAGGCGTACAGTCTATGAAGAGAAGGGAGTGTGCAGTTGATATCATATGTGTTTACGGTGTTTTCTGGGAGCATAGGCGTTCAAAGGGAGTCAGTTGTTTAGAACAGGAAAATTTCCTTTCTAGATTTCTCAAGAAATGAGTAATCATGAGATATGTCCAGTCTGGTATCTGGGGTTTGTCAAACCTAGAAGAAAGTTGAGATGCTGAAAGGATTTTCTCTTGGTTGTAAAAGTCGTGGGCTGGGCTCCATCAGTCCAGTGTTGCGTTAAGAAGTTAGTGTGCATGCCTGAGGGAAAATCCGGGTTCAGTCTGAGTGCAGTCATTGGGCCTTGGATTGTCAAGATGGAGGAGCGTTTGCAGTCTAGTGAAAGCTTTGAATTGTTGGTCTGATTAAAGGATGAAGCTTCAGTTCGGTGGGAAAGTGACGTTCCAGAATCCAAGGTAATGATACTAGGGAGAGGTTCATGAAAGAATCCTCCAGTCTAACCCAATCTTTTGTGGTTCCGTGAAGATTCCAACCTAGTATTCTGGTCATATGTACAGCTTTGTAGTAGTTGGTAGGGTCTAGCAAACCTACGCCTCCTAGATGTTTGATTAAGGCTAACTGTGCATATTTAATTCTTGGTTTGCCGCCCCCCCAAAGGAAGAATGGAGCTGAGGTGTTTGTAGGATTTGAAAAAGGTTGGTGGCACGCAGATCGGGACAGTGTGCATTATATATAGGATTTGTGGAAGAGCATTCATTTTTAGAATTGCAGCTCTCCCGAACCACGAGAACACCAGCCTATTCCAATTTTTTAGGTCTTCTGTAAGTTTGTTTAGTATTGGTAAATAATTTTTTGTATATAAGTTGGATAGTTTTGCGGGTAGTTGTATGCCTAGATAGGTGATCGCCTCTGACTGCCACTGAAAGGGGAAGTTTGTTTTGCATTGATCAACTATGGGTGATGGCAAAGAGACATTAAGGGCAAAGGATTTAGTAAAGCTAATTTTGAGGTTGGATATCAGGCCAAATTTTCAAAATTCTTCGAGTAGGACTGGTAGTGTGATCTCCGGACATGTGAGAGATAGGAGTATGTTGTCCGCATAAGCAGCTAATTTGTATTCTCTCTGGCTAGTGGATACCCCTCTTATGTCTGGGTGTCAGACTTTACTTACCAGACCAGTGAGTCCGCTTGGGCAGAGGGTGGTTTCCCTTACGTATCCTACTCATGGCCCCTGGTAGAATGGACAGGAGGCACGGGAGTATGGAATGGTATGAGAGCCTGATGAGAGATTCAGGTGCTGGAAGGAAGATGATCTTCAAGCATCAGGTGGTGTGCTGGGACACAGGCAAATGGATGCTGAGCAGAAGCAGAGCAGGCAGTTCAGGACACAGGCAGAGTTCGGCAACAGGCAGGCAACACGGTACAGTAGGAGCAGGCAGAAGTAGGGTCAAACAAGCCGAGGTCAGGTACAGGCAGCAACCAAAGGAGTATCAGAGGCAAGTCGGGTAGTCAGGAGATCAGGAAACACAGGAACGCAGGAACAGGCAAAGGGAACTAAGGCACAGGAAGCTGTTGATCAGGCAGCACTGGGCAGAATGCAGAGCAGACCTAAATAGGCCAATTGGCTCCAAACGCCGCGCACGTGCGCATGCCGATGCGCACCGGCGAACGCACAAGCACGCACGCGCCCGCACGCGCACCCGCACACGCCCGAACGCCAGTGCGCATGCCAGGGCCCACAGGAGCATGCACACTGGCGCCCACAGGAACACGCACAGGAACGCGTGCGCCGGCGCACACCAGAGCGGCCAGCACCGCGACCAACAAGGTAACCTCTCTGACAGTGTCCCCTCCTTAAAGGCAGCCTCTGGATGCCCAGTTGAGCCAGTCTGGGGGTGTGGGCATTTTTGAAAAAGTTCCTGGGCATGCAAATTGCTCTCTAGTTCCCAGGAGTTGTCCTCCAGACCATACCCTTTCCACTTGATGAGATACTGAATTCTGTTATTCCTTTTCCTGCAATCCAAGATTGCTTCAACATCGAATTCCTCTTCATTGTCAACTATGATAGGTTTAGGTGGGCCGGTAATATGGCCAGTAAAGGGATTCAGAATAGCAGGTTTCAACAGGGACACATGAAAGACCGATGCACCCTTAGAGAATCAGGCAGATCAAGTTCATACGTAACATCATTTATTTTTCTCTTTATCGAGAAAGGACCCATAAATTTAAGACCCAATTTCCTTGAGGGAAAGGCCATTTTCAGGTTCATCGTGCACAACCACACTTGGTTGCCGGGTTCCAGGATCAGTTCTCCGCGCCTTTTCCTATCATATATCCTCTTGCTGTATTCCTGAGACTTGGCCATAGTTTCTTGCAGAAGTTGGTTGTTGGTGGAGAAAAAATTCATGGTTTCAGAGACTGCGGGAACAGCACACTCAGGTATTGAACTGGGCAGGAAAGAAGGATGGAAACCGTAGTTGGCAAAGAATGGTGTTTGGCTGATGGCGGAATGCAAGGAGTTGTTGTAGGCAAATTCTGCAATGGGTAGTAGAGAGACCCAGTAATCTTGAGAGAAAGCAGAGAAGCAGTGGAGGTATTGCTCCAGAGTTTGATTGGTTCTCTCAGTTTGCCCGTTTGTCTGGGGATGGTAAGCTGATGAGAATGCTAACTCAATTTCCAGGGAGCCACAGAGGGACTTCCAGAACCTCGAGGTAAATTGGACACCACGATCGGACACAATACTCGTCGGGACCCCATGCAGCCTTACAACTTCCTTAACAAAAATCTTCGCTGTGTCCATGGCCGAGGGTGTGCCCTTCATGGGAAGAAAGTGTGCCATCTTGGATAGCCTGTCTACCACAATGAAGATGGTAGAAAATCCCTCCGACAGAGGGAGTTCCACGATGAAATCCATCAATATCATTTTCCATGGCCTTTCTGGAATGGGTAAAGGTTTTAATAGTCCCCAAGTTCTTGTCCGGCTATTTTTACTTCGGGCACAAGTGTTGCACGAGTCCACATAATTTTTACAATCACTAGACAGTTGGGGCCACTGTAGTTTTCAAGACACCAAAATGTCCGGCTAGTTTATGATCGTGGCAGAGTTCCATTACAGCTACCCTCAAGGGCTCAGGGACCACAACTTTGTCTTTATGCCAAAACAGACCCTCTCTTAGATTGGTTTCAGGGTACGGGGGCATTCCCACAGAAGCACCGCCTTATCCGGATAATAATATCCACTTGAAGGAGCAAAAAAATCCCAGATGGGAGAATCCTGTCATTGGGCAGGGTCTCCTCTGAATCATGGAACATGCGAGAGAACGCATCTGGCTTAATGTTCTTAGAACCTGGTCTATAGGTGATGTGGAATTGGAATCGGGAAAAGAAGAGTGCCCATCTGGCCTGCCATGGTCTCAGTCTTTTGGCTGTCCTCAAATATTCCAAATTCTTGTGGTCCGTATAGACCAAGATGGGATATGCAGCACCCTCCAACAGATAACGCCACTCCTCCAGAGCCAACTTCATGGCAAGAAGTTCCCGGTCTCCTACGTCATAGTTCTTTTCTGACATTGAGAGCTTGCATGAGAAAAATGCCACTGGGTAAAGAAGAGCTTTGGCGCCCTGACGTGAAGAGCTCCTTAAGTTTTTCAAAAGCCGCCTGGGCCTTAGGAGTCCATGAGAATCAGGTTCCCTGCCTGGTCAGTTCGGTTATAGGGGCAATTATTGCCGAAAAGCCTTTAATGAATTTCCGGTAGAAATTATAGAAGCCGATAAAGCGCTGCACGCCTTTCTTATCCACAGGCGCAGGCCAGTCCAGGATGGCAGACACCTTCTGTGGGTCCATCTTAATGCCATCCACCGAGATGATTAGGCCCAGGAATTGGATACATTGAAGTTCAAACTCACATTTTTCGAGTTTTGCATAGAGACTGTGTTGCCTGAGACGGGTTAGAACATTCCGGACGTGTCTGCGGTGATCGGCCAGCGAGGGAGAGAAGATCAAAATATCATCAAGATACACTATCACGTACAAGTCCAAGTAGTCACGAAAAATGTCATTGACAAAATGTTGGAATGTTGCAGGGGCGTTGCATAAACCAAAGGGCATGGCAAGGTACTCGAAGTGCCCAAATCGAGTACGGAATGTCGTCTTCCACTCGCCCCCTTCTTGGATACGAATTCAATTATAAGCTCCACGGAGATCTAGCTTTGTGAACACGACTGCAGTTCCCAACCTTTGAAAACGTTTCGATACTAGGGGTAGGGGATAACGGTTTTTAATAGTTATCCTATTCAACTCCTGATAGTCAATGCAAGGACGTAAGGAATGGTCTTTCTTTTTGACGAAAAAGATGCCCGCATCGGCTGAAGAGGTGGACGGGCGGATGAACCCCTTTTCCAGATTTTCATCTATGTAGACTTTTAGCGTACCTAACACCTGCTCAGTTAGTGCGTAGATTCTTCCAAAGAGAACCTCAGTTCCAGGTAAGAGTTCTATTGGGCAATCATAAGGCCTGTGCGGGGGCAATGTTTCTGCTCCTTTCTTACTGAATACGTCCAGAAATTTCCGGTAGGGTTCAGGGATGGACTGGCGTAGTTCCAGATCTGCGTCCAAACAAAGGAGTTGGGAGGGTTTAGCAGAGAGTCTGTACAGGCAGTGCTGCATGCAATACTCAGAAGGGAATGTAACTTCCCCTGTAGCCCTGTTAATGCTGGGGTTGTGGGGTTGTGGGCTTGTAGCCAGGGTATTCCCAGGATGATAGGGAAAAGAGGAGAAGAGATGGCGTCCAGGCGAAGAAGTTCCTGATGATGGGGGCCAATGGTGGCCAGCAAAGGGACGGTCTCTTGAGTGACCGGGCCAGAACGAACGGTGGAGCCATCTGCCAGGTGTATAGTAAGCCCCTGGGCCTTGGGTAGAAGCAGGATGCGGTGATTAGCAGTGAAAGTCAAGTCGACGAAGCAGCTGCAGGCACCGGAGTCAACGATGACTGTTACTCGAATGTTCCATCCTGGAAGCTGCAAAGTGATGGAAAGAGCAAGGTGAGAACCGGACTTAGGTAAAACGGATGCACATATTGAGGAAGCAGGAAGACACTTATGCATCTTGTTGGGGAAAGCCCTCACGTAGTGCCTGGGTTCACCGCAATACAGGCAGAGATTGTGGGCTCGTCTGCGCAGCTTTTCCTCAGGAGTCAGCATGGGACGGAGCAAACCAAGCTGCATGGGTTCTGGGGCGTCTTGAGCTGGTGCGGTAGTTATGGGAGGAAACTGACCAGGAGAACTACGGACCTTAGGTAGCATCCAAGTAGGGCGGAACGGGTTAGTAGACCTCTCTGACCGGCGTTCTCTTAAGCGACGGTCAATCTGGATGGATAGATTGATGAGTTCATCCAAAGACGGGGGTATTCCAACACGTGCCAGCTCATCTTTAAGAGGGTCAGAAAGCCCCATTCTAAACTGGTGATGCAAGGCGGCATCATTCCAGTTCGTGTCAGAACTCCAGCGTCTGAATTCTACTGCATAGTCTTCTGCTGCTCTGTGTCCCTGTTGCAGAGAGTGCAAAGCAGCTTCCGCAGTCGCCGTGAGCTGCGGGTCCTTGTATAGTTGGGACATGGCCAAGAAGAAGGCTTCCAGACTATCCAGGGATACCGATTTTTGCTCCAGCAGGCAGTGGGCCCAGGTTTGGGGTTCGCCGGTTAACAAAGAGATGACAAAGCCCACCTTGGTTGCTTCAAGAGAGAAGGTGCGTGGTTGCAGGGCAAAGTAGAGTTCGCAGGCATTGCGAAACGCACAATACTTGCTGCGTTCTCCAGCAAACCTCTCAGGAGTGGGAACGCTGAGCTCTGGAGGAAGCATCACTACGGAGGGTGCAGATGAAAATCCGGCAGAAGATGCTCCCTGGGGATTGGAGGGAGCGGATAGAGCCTGAACTTGTTCCTCCAGTCTTAAATAGCCTTCCTGAAGGCTCTTTATGGCTTGAGTAAGACCCACCAGATGTCTACAAAGTTCATCCATGGGGGAGGCCCCCTGCCCGGACTCGGTCATGGCTGCCTGATACTGTCAGACATTACTTACCAGACCAGTGAGTCCGCTTGGGCAGAGGGTGGTCTCCCTTACGTATCCTGCTTGCGGCCCCTGGTAGAATGGACAGGAGACACGGGAGTACGGAATGGCATGAGAGCCTGGTGAGAGATCCAGGTGCTGGAAGGAAGATGATCTTCAAGCAGCAGGTGGTGTGCTGGGACACAGGCAAATGGATGCTGAGCAGAAGCAGAGCAGACAGGTCGGGACACAGGCAGAGTTCGGCAACAGGCAGGCAACACGGTACAGTAGAAGCAGGCAGAAGCAGGGTCAAACAAGCTGAGGTCAGGTTGTCATGAAGATCCTGCCAATAATCAGCGATCCAGACGCAGGGGGACACGGCCGCGGGTTTCACTGCGCATGCGCGCGCGTTCACGGGTGCTGTCACGCACGTGCGTGCGCGCGCGCACTCCCGCTAGTGCCAGGCGGGCTATTTAAACCGGCCTGTCACACTCCATCCCCGCTGTCTGCTCTACAGCGTTCCGTGTGCCTTAACCTGATCTGACCTGTGTACTCTGCTATTGACCCGGCTTCCTGTTAGACCATCCTGCTATCCGCCTGCACCAGACCCTCTTGGCTTGCCTGACCATCCCTCTGTGTTGTCCCTGGTACCTCTGCTGATCGACCGATACCGACCTCTGGCTTGTTTGACCACCCCTCAGTCTGACACCTGTATCCAGCGTTCCAGTCTACTACCTGCTGCCTTGTTCCTGGTTCCAGTCCAGCATTCCAGTCTACTACCTGCAGCCTTGTTCCTGGTTCCAGTCCAGCGTTCCAGTCTACTACCTGCTGCCTTGTTCCTGGTTCCAGTCCAACATTCCAGTCTACTACCTGCTGCCTTGTTCCTGGTTCCAGTCCAGCGTTCCAGTCTACTACCTGCTGCCTTGTTCCTGGTTCCAGTCCAGCGTTCCAGTCTACTACCTGCTGCCTTGTTCCAGGTTCCAGTCCAGCATTCCAGGCTACTACCTGCTGCCTTGTTCCAGGTTCCAGTCCAGCGTTTTAGGCTACTACCTGCTGCTTGTTCCAGGTTCCAGTCCAGCGTTCCAGGCTACTACCTGCTGCTTTGTTCCTGGTTCCAGTCCTGCTTACTTACCTGCTTACTTACCTGCTTCCTTATCTGCTGTGGCTCCGGGTCCTCTCTGCGATCCAGCGTCCTCTTCAGCTTCTGGACCCAGAGGGTGTCACCACTCCTGAACTTCCGGTGACTGTTGATCCTGCCAGGCACCCATACCACTCCTCACTCCTGGCCTTCTGTCTCCATTCCAGAGGAACAGGAGTGGGAGCTGTAAGGGAGGTCCTTCTCTGCACTTCAGGCTCACAACCTACCAGGTACGTGACAGTAGCAGACAGCCATGTCTGAGCCTGAGCAGGGAACGTCTCCCATGGAGGAACTCTGTGCACACCTGGCAGGATTGACTGAAGCAGTCAAGAATCTGCAGCAAGGATACACCAGGCTGGAGGAACGAGTGTTAACCTTGTCTAATCCCATTGGGGCTCAGGGAGTTCCTTCCGCTTCTGCTCCTTCAGTCGGGCCTTCCTCAACAGTGGTGATGCTCCCTCCAGAACCCAAGGTCCCGACGCCTGAATGTTTTTCTGGAAATCGCCTCAAATTCAGGGCTTTCCGCAACTCCTGTGAACTGTTCTTTGCTCTTCAGCCACGTACCTTTTCCCTTGAGGCTACTAAGGTGGGCTAAGTAATCTCTCTGCTTTCTGGTGACCCCCAGACCTGGGCCCACCGCCTCTTGGAGCAAAAGGACGTATCCTTGACTAATCTTTCCGCCTTCTTTGACGCACTAGGTCAGCTGTATGATGACCCCCAGCTGTCCGTGACTGCAGAAGCGGCTTTGCACACCCTTCAGCAGGGTCGCAGGGCTGCAGAATACTATGTGGCGGAATTCAGAAAGTGGAGTGTAGACACGAATTGGAATGATGCAGCTCTCCGCTATCAGTTTCGAATGGGACTTTCTGACTCTCTGAAAGATGAAATGGCCAGGGTGGGTACCCCACAGACTTTGAACGCATTGATCGATCTAACCATCCAGATCGATCGACGTCTAAGAGAACGAAGGACTGAGAGAGCAATGGGAACCTCTCGCCCAACTTGGGTTACCCCTAAAGTTCCCCATCATACATCACCAGCACCACCAATGTCTACATTTAACCCACCTGAGCCAATGCAATTATGGGTTCTGCGGCCTTCTCTTACTCAGGAGTAGGGATGAGCCGAACACCCCCCTGTTCGGTTCGCACCAGAACATGCGAACAGGAAAAAAGTTTGTTCGAACACGTGAACACCGTTAAAGTCTATGGGACACGAACATGAATAATCAAAAGTGCTAATTTTAAAGGCTTATATGCAAGTTATTGTCATTAAAAGTGTTTGGGGACCCGGGTCCTGCCCCAGGGGACATGAATCAATGCAAAAAAAAGTTTTAAAAACGGCCATTTTTTCAGGAGCAGTGATTTTAATAATGCTTAAAGTCAAACAATAAAAGTATAATATCCCTTTAAATTTCGTACCTGGGGGGTGTCTATAGTATGCCTGTAAAGGGGTGCATGTTTCCCGTGTTTAGAACAGTCTGACAGCAAAATTACATTTTGAAGGAAAAAACACATTTAAAACTACCCGCGGCTATTGCATTGCCGACAATACACATAGAAGTTCATTGATAAAAACGGCATGGGAATTCCCCACAGGGCAACCCCGAACCAAAATAAAAAAAAAAAAATGATGTGGGAGTCCCCCTAAATTCCATACAAGGCCCTTCAGGTCTGGTATGGATATTAAGGGGAACCCCGCGCCAAAAAAAAAACAAAAAAATGGCGTGGGGTCCCCCCAAAAATCCATACCAGACCCTTATCCAAGCACGCAACCTGGCAGGCCGCAGGAAAAGAGGGGGGGGGAGAGTGCGGCCCCCCCCCTCCTGAACCATACCAGGCCACATGCCCTCAACATTGGGAGGGTGCTTTGGGGTAGCCCCCCAAAACACCTTGTCCCCATGTTGATGAAGACAAGGGCCTCATCCCCACAACCCTGGCCGGTGGTTGTGGGGGTCTGCGGGCGGGGGGCTTATCGGAATCTGGAAGCCCCCTTTAACAAGGGGACCCCCAGATCCCGGCCCCCCCCCTGTGTGAAATGGTAAGGGGGTACTTACCCCTACCATTTCACTAAAAAACTGTCAAAAATGTTAAAAATGACAAGAGACAGTTTTTGACAATTCCTTTATTTAAATGCTTCTTCTTTCTTCCTTCATCTTCTTCTGGTTCTTCTGGCTCTTTTGGTTCTTCCTCCGGCGTTCTCGTCCAGCATCTCCTCCGCAGGGTCTTCTATCTTCTTCTCCTTGGGCCGCTCCGCACCCATGGCATTGAGGGGGAGGCTCCCGCTCTTCTCTTCATCTTCTTCATCTTCTTCTTCTTCTTCATCTCTTCTTCCTTCTTCATTTCTTCTCCGGGCCGCTCCGCAGCCATGCTGGCATGGAGGGAGGCTCCCGCTGTGTGACGGCGTCTCTTCGTCTGACGGTTCTTAAATAACGGGGGGCGGGGCCACCCGGTGACCCCGCCCCCCTCTGACGCACGGGACATGACGGGACTTCCCTGTGGCATTCCCCGTGATGTCACAGGGAAGTCCCGTCAAGTCACCGTGTGTCAGAGGGGGGCGGGGTCACCGGGTGGCCCCGCCCCCCGTTATTTAAGAACCGTCAGGCGAAGAGACGCCGTCACACAGCGGGAGCCTCCCTCCATGCCAGCATGGCTGCGGAGCGGCCCGGAGAAGAAATGAAGAAGGAAGAAGAGATGAAGAAGAAGAAGAAGATGAAGAGAAGAGCGGGAGCCTCCCCCCCAATGCCATGGGTGCGGAGCGGCCCGAGGAGAAGAAGATAGAAGACGCCGCGGAGGAGATGCTGGACGAGAACGCGGGAGGAAGAACCAGAAGAGCCAGAAGAACCAGAAGAAGATGAAGGAAGAAAGAAGAAGCATTTAAATAAAGGAATTGTCAAAAACTGTCTCTTGTCATTTTTAACATTTTTGACAGTTTTTTTGAGAAATGGTAGGGGTAAGTACCCCCTTACCATTTCACACAGGGGGGGGCCGGGATCTGGGGGTCCCCTTGTTAAAGGGGGCTTCCAGATTCCGATAAGCCCCCCGCCCGCAGACCCCCACAACCACCGGCCAGGGTTGTGGGGATGAGGCCCTTGTCTTCATCAACATGGGGACAAGGTGTTTTGGGGGGCTACCCCAAAGCACCCTCCCAATGTTGAGGGCATGTGGCCTGGTATGGTTCAGGAGGGGGGGGGCCGCACTCTCGTCCCCCCCCTCTTTTCCTGCGGCCTGCCAGGTTGCGTGCTCGGATAAGGGTCTGGTATGGATTTTTGGGGGGACCCCACGCCATTTTTTTGTTTTTTTTTTGGCGCGGGGTTCCCCTTAATATCCATACCAGACCTGAAGGGCCTTGTATGGAATTTAGGGGGACTCCCACATCATTTTTTTTTTTTTATTTTGGTTCGGGGTTGCCCTGTGGGGAATTCCCATGCCGTTTTTATCAATGAACTTCTATGTGTATTGTCGGCAATGCAATAGCCGCGGGTAGTTTTAAATGTGTTTTTTTCTTCAAAATGTCATTTTGCTGTCAGACTGTTCTAAACACAGGAAACATGCGCCCCTTTACAGGCATACTATAGAGACCCCCCAGGTACGAAATTTAAAGGGATATTACACTTTTATTGTTTGACTTTAAGCATTAATAAAATCACTGCTCCTGAAAAAACGTCAGTTTTTAAAACTTTTTTTTGCATTGATCCATGTCCCCTGGGGCAGGACCCAGGTCCCCAAACACTTTTTATGACAATAACTTGCATATAAGCCTTTAAAATTTGCACTTTTGATTTCTCCCATAGACTTTTAAAGGGTGTTCCGCGGCATTCGAATTTGCCGCGAACACCCCAAATTGTTCGCTGTTCGGCGAACTTGCGAACAGCCAATGTTCGAGTAGAACATGAGTTCGACTCGAACTCGAAGCTCATCCCTACTCAGGAGGAACGACAACGTCGTCGGGTGAATAATCTGTGCCTGTATTGTGGGGAACCTGGGCACTATGTCAGGAACTGTCCCCTTAAACTCCATAAGTGCCTATCTCTGTCCTCTGACTATGTTGCACCTCTGGTTAAGAACACTACTCACCTTGCTCTCTCTCTCCTGTTACAGCTTCCAGGAGAGACCCTGCAAGTAGCTGCCATTATTGACTCCGGAGCTTGCAGTTGTTTCATGGACTCTCTTTTTGCTACCCAACACCGGATACCTCTGTTGCCTAAAACCCATGGACTCTCCATTCATCTAGCTGATGGAACATCCATTAAGTCAGGGCCTGTTACCCAAGAGACTGTTCCAATACCCGTTTCCATCTCCAATTCTCATCAAGAACTGTTACGCCTAGATATCATCGCTTCACCTATGTTCCCCATAATCCTCGGCATGCCATGGTTACAGGCCCACAATCCTGACATTAATTGGATCACAGGTGAGGTTACCTTTTCCTCCCCATATTGCCAACAGTCTTGTAGACTTCAGGACACTCAGAAGAATCCTACCTTGCTCTGTTTAAACACAGATTCTAGTCTGCACCTTTCCATCCCTTCTGCATATCATGATTTCTTAGATGTATTCAGCAAGCAGGGGGCAGAGGTCTTACCCCCTCACCGGGCCTATGACTGTCCTATCGAATTACTCCCCGGTGCCGAGATACCTTTTGGAAGAATATTTCCTTTAACGGAAGTGGAACAAGGGGCTTTAAAAGAATATATCGATGAGAATCTAGAGAAAGGCTTCATTCGTCCATCCACGTCTCCAGCAGGTGCAGGTATCTTCTTCGTACAAAAGAAAGACAAGACCCTCAGACCATGTGTAGATTACCGTGAGCTGAACAAAATCACTGTAAAGAACCGTTACCCTCTTCCTCTGGTACCTGAGCTGTTCCAAAGACTTGGGACAGCTACCATATTCACTAAGTTTGACCTCCGCGGAGCCTACAATTTGGTTTGTATTAGGGACGGAGACGAATGGAAGACCGCCTTTCGTACCCGTTATGGACATTTTGAATACCTTGTGATGCCGTTTGGGCTGTGCAATGCTCCTGCTACATTCCAGTACTTCATCAATGATGTTTTATGAGACTTTCTAGATCTGTTTGTTATCGTCTATTTAGACGACATACTAATTTTTTCTTGTTCCCTTGAATCCCATCGCAGGCACGTCAGAAGTGTATTGGCCCGGCTTCGACAACACGGTCTATATGCAAAAGCTGAGAAATGTGAATTTGAACAGGAAAGTATTCCATTTTTGGGGTTAATAATTTCCAGCAAGGGCATTAAGATGGACCCCCAAAAGGTCACTGCAGTACTAGACTGGCCAGTCCCAACAGATAAGAAGGGGATCCAGCGATTCGTTGGATTCGCTAATTTCTACCGCAAATTTATTAAGGGGTTTTCAGCCATCATCACACCCATCACACAGCTAACTAAACAGGGTACACGTTTCCACTGGTCTGCTGAGGCTCAAAAGGCTTTCGAGACTCTCAAGGGCCTTTTTACCTCTGCTTCCGTGCTAAAACATCCAGATTCCTCTCTGCCATTTGTACTAGAGGTGGACGCATCCGAAATTGTGGTAGGGGCAGTGTTGTCCCAAAGACAGGGAACTAAGGCCCTGTTATATCCTGTGGCCTTCTTCTCTCGTAAATTGTCCACGGCAGAGAGAAATTATGATGTAGGTGACAGAGAATTATTGGCTATCAAATCCGCGTTGGAGGAGTGGCGCTATCTGCTAGAGGGTGCCGCTCATCCAGTCTTTATTTTTACAGATCATAAGAACCTGGAGTATTTGAGGTCTGCAAAAAGATTGAAGCCACGCCAAGCCAGGTGGGCCCTCTTTTTCTCCAGGTTCTCTTTTCATGTCACTTATCGCCCTGGTTCCAAGAATACCAAGCCTGATGCCCTATCCAGGATGTTTCAAAAGCCCCAAGAGGTTTCCCCTCCGGACACCATTCTGTCCCCGGGGAATTTTCTTTTGCTTCAGGGAGATCTGCTTTCCCGGATTAAGCAGGCTTCCGCAGAATTGGGGTCTTCCATTAGGCCAGAACTCCAAGTTAAGGATGGGTTATTATGGCACGAGAATAGGATTTTTATACCTGAAGAACTATGAGTTTCAGTACTAGAACTCTGTCATGACCATGCTTTTGCTGAGCATTTTGGAGTGGCTAAAACTACTGATCTGGTACAGCATACCTTTTGGTGGCCTCAGTTACGTGATGATTGTAGGAGATTTGTTGAATCCTGTACCACCTGTATCAGAAACAAGGGGCACAGGACCAAGGCATGGGGTTTGCTAAAGCCATTACCTGTCCCAGATAGGCCTTGGAAGATGCTTTCTATAGATTTTATTGTGGAATTACCTCCGGCTGGGGGTTTCACCTCAATTTTTGTCATAGTAGACCGGTTGTTGAGGATGGCCCACTTTGTCCCAATGAAGGGCACTCCCTCAGCTACAGAAACGGCACAGGCATTCATTAGAGAAGTCATCAGGCTCCATGGGGTACCGGTTAATATCGTTTCAGATCGGGGGGTACAGTTTACCTCCCGATTCTGGAGGTCTCTATGCAAAACATTGAAGATTGAACTCTCATTTTCATCTGCTTACCACCCCCAGACTAATGGGCAAACAGAGAGAACAAACCAGACTCTTGAACAATATTTACGCTGTTTTTCTTCATTTGCCCAGGATGATTGGATTTCTGTTCTTCCATTGGCCGAGTTTGCCTACAACAACTCTATTCATTCCGCTATCAAACAAACCCCATTTTTTGCAAATTATGGTTACCACCCTTCTTTTCTGCCTAATTCTCTTCCAGAGTGCACAGTACCCGCAGTTCAGGAGAGGTTGGACTTCTTCACTTCCAACAATCAAGTTTTGCAGGAGACCATGACCAGGACCCAGGAGTATAATAAAGCAACTTTTGATAAGAAGAGACGAGGTGAGCTGTTACTCACACCCGGGGACCAGGTATGGTTATCTACAGTAAATCTCAGGATGGCTTGCCCATCAAAGAAATTGGGTCCCAAGTTTCTTGGCCCATTTCCTGTTAAGCGAAGGATTAATGAGGTGGCATACGAACTTGAACTTCCGGATTCATTAAAAGTGCATCCAGTATTTCATGTGTCTCTACTCAAACCCTCTGTTTCTAACCCATTTCCAGGCCGAAGTATGGATCCTCCTGATCCAATTTTGGTGGATGGGGAGGAAGAATTCGAGGGGGAGGCTATCATGGACCATAGGAGAAGAGGCAACCAAAATCAATTTTTGATAAAATGGAAGGGGTTCGGCCCAGAAGAAAATTCTTGGGAACCCGAGGATAATATTCATGCTGAAAATCTTTTACAATCTTTTAAAAGAGCCCATCCGGAGAAATTCCTTCAAAGGGGCATCCGGAGGCTGCCCCTTGGGGGGGGGCAATGTCATGAAGATCCTGCCAATAATCAGCGATCCAGACGCAGGGGGACACGGCCGTGGGTTCCACTGCGCATGCGCGTGCGTTCACGGGTGCTGTCACGCACGGGCACGTGCACGCACACTCCCGCTAGTGCCAGGCGGGCTATTTAAACCGGCCTGTCACACTCCATCCCCGCTGTCTGCTCTACAGCGTTCCGTGTGCCTTAACCTGATCTGACCTGTGTACTCTGCTATTGACCCGGCTTCCTGTTAGACCATCCTGCTATCCGCCTGCACCAGACCCTCTTGGCTTGCCTGACCATCCCTCTGTGTTGTCCCTGGTACCTCTGCTGATCGACCGATACCGACCTCTGGCTTGTTTGACCACCCCTCAGTCTGACACCTGTATCCAGCGTTCCAGTCTACTACCTGCTGCCTTGTTCCTGGTTCCAGTCCAGCATTCCAGTCTACTACCTGCTACCTTGTTCCTGGTTCCAGTCCAG
The DNA here is from genome assembly GCA_037952835.1 of Lithobates septentrionalis. Taxonomy (NCBI): domain Eukaryota; kingdom Metazoa; phylum Chordata; class Amphibia; order Anura; family Ranidae; genus Lithobates; species Lithobates septentrionalis. The sequence continues at coordinate 3,949,597 of JBBDGP010000918.1, read as the reverse complement.
CGTTCCAGTCTACTACCTGCAGCCTTGTTCCTGGTTCCAGTCCAACGTTCCAGTCTACTACCTGCTGCCTTGTTCCTGGTTCCAGTCCAGCGTTCCAGTCTACTACCTGCTGCCTTGTTCCTGGTTCCAGTCCAGCGTTCCAGTCTACTACCTGCTGCCTTGTTCCTGGTTCCAGTCCAGCATTCCAGGCTACTACCTGCTGCCTTGTTCCAGGTTCCAGTCCAGCGTTCCAGGCTACTACCTGCTGCCTTGTTCCAGGTTCCAGTCCAGCGTTCCAGGCTACCACCTGCTGCTTGTTCCAGGTTCCAGTCCAGCGTTCCAGGCTACTACCTGCTGCTTTGTTCCTGGTTCCAGTCCTGCTTACTTACCTGCTTACTTACCTGCTTCCTTATCTGCTGTGGCTCCGGGTCCTCTCTGCGATCCAGCGTCCTCTTCAGCTTCTGGACCCAGAAGGTGTCACCACTCCTGAACTTCCGGTGACTGTCGATCCTGCCAGGCACCCATACCACTCCTCACTCCTGGCCTTCTGTCTCCATTCCAGAGGAACAGGAGTGGGAGCTGTAAGGGAGGTCCTTCTCTGCACTTCAGGCTCACAACCTACCAGGTACGTGACACAGGTACAGGCAGCAATCAACAAAGTATCAGAGGCAAGCCGGTAGTCAGGAGATCAGGAAACTCAGGAACGCAGGAACAGGCAAAGGGAACTAAGGCACAGGAAGTTGTTGATCAGGCAGCACTGGGCAGAATGCAGAGCAGACCTAAATAGGCCGATTGGCGCCAAATGGTGCGCACACCAATGTGCACCGGTGAACGCACAAGCACGCACGCGCCCACGCGCGCACCCGCACGCGCCCCAATGCCAGTGCGCATGCCAGGGCCCACCGGAGCATGCACACCCGCGCCCACAGGAACACGCACAGCAGCACGCACAGAAATGTGTGCGCCAACACGCGCCGGCGTGCACCAGAGCGGCCAGCACCGCAACCAACAAGGTAACCTCTCTGACACTGGGTTTTGACGTATGGAACACAGGAGAGGTTCAAGTGTGAGGACAAATAGAATGGGGGAAAGAGGACACCCCTGCCTCGTTCCGTTGCGGATGGGGAAGGCATTCAACAGGGTGTTATTTACTCTAATTCTGGCTGGATGTTGGGCATATAAGGAAAATATAAGATTGAACATGTGCGGGCCTATTCCCAGGGCTTTTAGGACAACGGCCATATAGTCCCAAGACACCCTGTCGAATGCCTTCTCCGCATCTAAAGTGAGGAAAAAACCTGCTTGTTTTAAGGATGTCATGAGGTGGTACAGGTTGATCGCTTTTATAGTGTTGTCCCTGGCCTCCCTTTCAAGGACAAAACCCACTTGGTCTCGGGAGATGATTTATGGGAGTAGTGGAAGAAGTCTATTGGCTAAAATTTTGGAGAGGATCTTAATATCCACATTCAGTAATGAGATAGGCCTATAGTTTGCCGGTTGTGATGGATCTTTGTTGTCCTTGGGTATGACTGTAATGTGTGCTTGTAGCATTCCTGGAGTGAGTGGTCTGTATGCTAATAGGGAGTTAAAAGCTTTTAAGAAGGGAGCGCTAAGCGTGTCAAAGAATGTTTTGAAGTAGACAGCGGATAGACCGCCAGGGCCTGGACTTTTGGCGGCCTTCAGGCTTTTAATTGCTTCTTTACGTTTCTGTTGAGTAATCGGGCATTCTAGTATGTTGGAAGATTCTGGAGAAATCCTTTTGGGGCAGTGCTGTTCTAGGAACTTTTCAATTTTAATTTGGCAGTCCTCATCAGAGGGTGTGGGTGTATTAGCCTTATCTATATTGTATAGTTTTGTGTAGAATTTCTCAAATTCCTGGGCTATAGCTGTATTGCTTGTGTGTGTTTGACCTGTTGGGGAGCATATCTTATGTATTGTTGTCTTAGCTTTCTTCCAATGCAACGCCTGGGCAAGCAAGTGCCCACTTTTGTTTCCTGATTCGTAAAAAAGCTTGTGAGAAAGCATACATTTTTTCCTGGTGTTGCGATTCAGTTCTTCCTGGATTAGTTTGCAAGTCTCTGTGAGATCCTGATAGGATTGTTGGGCCAAGGTCTGTTTGTGGTGGGCCTCTAATGTCTTGAGTTTATGAAAAAGGCCTGCAAGATATTGTTGTTTTTCTTTTTTAATTGTCGCCGCCATTGAGATAAGTCTGCCTCTTATCACACACTTGTGTGCTTCCCATTGGGGTAGACTGGAGGTCTCTGGTGTGTCATTTTCCCAAAAGTAATCGTTTAGACATTTGGTAAGAGTTGAGACTCTGGTTTTGTCTGTCATTATCATAGGATCTAGTCTCCAAATATTGGTATGTGTGATTTTGTCAGGGAAGGTCAGTGTTATAATCGGATGGTGATACGACATGGTCATAGGTTCAATTGTCGCGTTCGATAGTAGCGGAAGATTTCTCTGAGTGAGAAACAGATAGTCCAGTCTGGAGTATTTTTTATGTGGTGCTGCAAAAAAGGTAAAATCCTTTTCCTGTGGTCTGAGGGTGCGCCATGTGTCATGAAGAATAAGAGATTGGATACTCAATTGTATTTGGCGTAGTGCCCTATATGGTAGACTGGATGTTACTGAAGATGTATCTAGGAGAGGATCAAGGGGAACATTGAGATCTCCTCCCTGTATAAGTATGCCATTTTGGAAAGAGGTGAGGGTCCGTAGAGTTTTACGAATGAATGGGACTTGAGAAACATTGGGACAGTAGATGTTTGCTAGTGTGATTGGTTTGTTATGGATAGTCCCCTGAGCGTCAATTAGTGTGTCTGTTATTTTGAGAGAGGAACTCTTAGATATGAGGATTGTGACTCCTTTAGTTTTAGAATTCGGTGTAGATGCATGATATCTTGTCGGAAAGTCTTGATTAAAGAAATTAGGGATTGCTACTGAGGAGAAGTGAGTCTCCTGCTGGAACACAACATCCGCTTTTTTGCTTTTCATGTAAGTCAGTACCTGGGATCGTTTTTCGGGTATATTAAGGCCTTTGACATTAAATGCGACTATTTTGAGGGAGACATTTTTGGTTGTGGTTTTGGTATCTGCCATGGTGTTTTGGGGGACCACTTCCCGAGGGGCAGATCTCCTAGAGGAGGGAAGCAAGAGAGAGACTAAAATAAAAAAGGGGGGGTAATGGGTAATAGTGGAGGGGGGGTGAGGGGGAGGTATAGGGTAGAGAAGGCGGAGGGAGGTGGAAGTTTGTTTGAGAGCTGTTGATAAAAAGTGTGAGTAGGGAGTAGGTAAGGATTTGTGATCTTAAGTTAACTGGTGGTGATTAGGAACTTTTTCTCTAATCACTTAAAGTGAATCCAGTAGAGGTCAGCCGGTACTCTGCGAGTCCGCTGTGTGTGGGTGTGGTTGGGTGAGGTTCTTAGATGGAGAAGCACTCAGGTTCCCACAAGGTCTTGGTGTTTGGTGTGGTGGTCGCTTGGACTGTGAGGGTAAATGATCCAGCATGTAAATGGATGTTTTCTAATTAATACACGCGTGTAGGTAGGAGGAAGGTGGGGAGTGAATTTTGGATAACAAATATGGTTTGAGATCCTAGGCTGAGTAGTTTTAAGCCGTATATGTGTCGTGTGATGTGACATCTGCAATTTTTGTGTGAGGAATAGGTGTAGTCAACATTGTATTCCATAAAGAAGAAAAAGGCATAAACGTATACAACAATAGAGAAATAGTATAGTATAATAGAAGCATTAACCGTACAAAGCTTCTGTAACTAGAAAACCAAATGTAAAACACACAAGGACAGCCCTGCTGCAGCTGCTCTATGATGGTAACCCCGGAGAGAGGTGGGAGGGTAGGGTAGGGGGTTGTGGACCAATGTCCCTGGTATCAGTTCCCGACTCTGGGATTAACATGTCTGCAATGGGCATAGCAGATCTGTTTGAGGAACTTTTAGTGAGTTTAGGAAGTTTGTCTTGACGTCTTCTGCATCTAACAGGCTAAGTGCTCGTGGTATTAGAGCAGTATGGGCTCAATATTAATATTAATGTTAGTGTCGGGCGGTGAGGGGAGTAAATCTTGTGGGAGCACGCTTGTGTTCCAGGTGTGGGAGAAATATAAGGTCGAATTATGTCAGATGATGGCGGCATTAGGACAGAGTGAAGAGTTATTAGGAAAGGGTTTTGGAAAAGATTTTAGTTCTTCTATGTTTACTGTAAAGAATTCAATTAAGCGTGTGATAGCTCCAATTCATCAGTCCCACGAAGGGTTCTATAGTAATATGAGTCCATAAAGGAGAATGCCGCCATTAGGGATGAGCTGAACACCCCCCTGTTCGGTTCGCACCAGAACATGCGAACAGGAAAAAAGTTTGTTCGAACATGCAAACACCGTTAAAGTCTATGGGACACGAACATGAATGATCAAAAGTGCTAATTTTAAAGGCTAATATGCAAGTTATTGTCATAAAAAGTGTTTGGGGACCTGGGTCCTGCCCCAGGGGACATGGATCAATGCAAAAAAAAGTTTTAAAAATGGCCGCTTTTTCAGGAGCAGTGATTTTAATAATGCTTAAAGTCAAACAATAAAAGTGTAATATCCCTTTAAATTTTGTACTGGGGGGGTGTCTATAGTATGCCTGTAAAGGGGCGCATGTTTCCTGTGTTTAGAACAGTCTGACAGCAAAATGACATTTTGAAGGAAAAAACCCATTTAAAACTACCCGCGGCTATTGCATTGCCGACAATACACATAGAAGTTCATTGATAAAAACGGCATGGGGATTCCCCAAAGGGGAACCCCGAACCAAAATTTAAAAAAAAATGACGTGGGAGTCCCCCTAAATTCCATACCAGGCCCTTCAGGTCTGGTATGGATATTAAGGGGAACCCCGGCCAAAATTTAAAAAAAAAATGACGTGGGGTTCCCCCTAAATTCCATACCAGACCCTTCAGGTCTGGTATGGATTTTAAGGGGAACCCCGCGCCAAAAAAAAAAAAACGGCGTGGGGTCCCCCCAAAAATCCATACCAGACCCTTATCCGAGCACGCAACCTGGCAGGCCGCAGGAAAAGAGGGGGGATGAGAGTGCGGTCCCCCCCCTCCTGAACCATACCAGGCCACATGCCCTCAACATTGGGAGGGTGCTTTGGGGTAGCCCCCCAAAACACCTTGTCCCCATGTTGATGAGGACAAGGGCCTCATCCCCACAACCCTGGCCGGTGGTTGTGGGGGTCTGCGGGCGGGGGGCTTATTGGAATCTGGAAGCCCCCTTTAACAAGGGGACCCCCAGATCCCGCCCCCCCGTGTGAAATGGTAAGGGGGTACTTACCCCTACCATTTCACTAAAAAACTGTCAAAAATCTTAAAAATGACAAGAGACAGTTTTTGACAATTCCTTTATTTAAATGCTTCTTCTTTCTTCTATCTTCCTTCATCTTCTGGTTCTTCTGGCTCTTCTGGTTCTTCCTCCGGCGTCCTCGTCCAGCATCTCCTCCGCGGCGTCTTCTATCTTCTTCTCCTCGGGCCACTCCGCACCCATGGCATGGGGGGGAGGCTCCCGCTCTTCTCTTCTTCTTTTCTTCTCTTCTTCATTTTCTTCTCCGGGCCGCTACGCACCCATGCTGGCATGGAGGGAGGCTCCCGCTGTGTGACGGCACTCCTCGTCTGATAGTTCTTAAATAACGGGGGACGGGGCCACCCGGTGACCCCGCCCCCTCTGACGCACGGGACACGACGGGACTTCCCTGTGGCATTCCCCGTGACGTCACAGGGAAGTCCCCTCAAGTCACCGTGCGTCAGAGGGGGACGGGGTCACCGGGTGGCCCCGCCCCCGTTATTTAAGAACTGTCAGACGAGGAGCGCCGTCACACAGTGGGAGCCTCCCTCCATGCCAGCATGGGTGCGGAGCGGCCCGGAGAAGAAAATGAAGAAGAGAAGAAGAGAAGAAAAGAAGAAGAGAAGAGCGGGAGCCTCCCCCCCATGCCATGGGTGCGGAGCGGCCCGAGGAGAAGAAGATAGAAGACGCGGCGGAGGAGATGCTGGACAAGAATGCCGGAGGAAGAACCAGAAGAACCAGAAGATGAAGGAAGATAGAAGAAAGAAGAAGCATTTAAATAAAGGAATTGTCAAAAACTGTCTCTTGTCATTTTTAACATTTTTGACAGTTTTTTAGTGAAATGGTAGGGGTAAGTACCCCTTACCATTTCACACAGGGGGGGGGCCGGGATCTGGGGGTCCCCTTGTTAAAGGGGGCTTCCAGATTCCGATAAGCCCCCCGCCCGCAGACCCCCACAACCACCGGCCAGGGTTGTGGGGATGAGGCCCTTGTCCTCATCAACATGGGGACAAGGTGTTTTGGGGGCTACCCCATAGCACCCTCCCAATGTTGAGGGCATGTGGCCTGGTACAGTTCAGGAGGGGGGGCTGCACTCTCGTCCCCCCCTCTTTTCCTGCGGCCTTCCAGGTTGCGTGCTCGGATAAGGGTCTGGTATGGATTTTTGGGGGGACCCCACGCTGTTTTTTTTTTTTTTTGGCGCGGGGTTCCCCTTAAAATCCATACCAGACCTGAAGGGTCTGGTATGGAATTTAGGGGGAACCCCACGTCATTTTTTTTTAAAATTTTGGCCGGGGTTCTCCTTAATATCCATACCAGACCTGAAGGGCCTGGTATGGAATTTAGGGGGACTCCCACGTCATTTTTTTTTAAATTTTGGTTCGGGGTTCCCCTTTGGGGAATTCCCATGCCGTTTTTAATCAATGAACTTCTATGTGTATTGTCGGCAATGCAATAGCCGCGGGTAGTTTTAAATGGATTTTTTCCTTCAAAATGTCATTTTGCTGTCAGACTGTTCTAAACACAGGAAACATGCGCCCCTTTACAGGCATACTATAGACACCCCCCAGGTATGAAATTTAAAGGGATATTAAACTTTTATTGTTTGACTTTAAGCATTATTAAAATCACTGCTTCTGAAAAAACGACCGTTTTTAAAACTTTTTTTTGCATTGATCCATGTCCCCTGGGGCAGGACCCAGGTCCCCAAACACTTTTTATGACAATTACTTGCATATTAGCCTTTAAAATTAGCACTTTTGATTTCTCCCATAGACTTTTAAAGGGTGTTCCGCGGCATTCGAATTTGCCGCGAACACCCCAAATTGTTCGCTGTTCGGCGAACTTGCGAACAGCCAATGTTCGAGTCGAACATGAGTTCGACTCGAACTCGAAGCTCATCCCTAGCCGCCATCATCTGTGTCCCCATAACACATACATTTGATATATTTTCAAGCATGACATTATCATTCCGACCCAACTCTTGTCGTTCTGATAGTTTATCGCTAGGAGAAATAGTGGCAGTACATAGCGTTGGTATGTTCTTTCCTGTCTGAGGGATGAGAAGCATTCAGTACTGGTTACCTTATGTGAGGGTAAATCTTCTTATGCTGTAGCGGGCAGTAGTAAAGTCTGTGAAAATAAAGAAAAAAGGAAAAGGAAAGCAACAATTCCACCCCCAGTTCAAACAGTAGAGAGAAAGGAAAACACAAAAAAGGGGAAAATTTGAGGAGGTTGCGTATTTGAAGATTTCGATCGGCATCTGAGGTTTTACTAGTATTTCCAGTTCCTGGAGTGTAGTAAGGGAGAAGTAGTCACAGCCATTAATGTCTGCTGGCAACAAAAGTGAGTACACCCCTAAGTGAAAATGTACAAATTGGGCCCAAAATGTCAATATTTTGTGTGGCCACCATTATTTTCCAGCACTGCTGGGCATGGAGTTCACCAGAGCTTCATAGGTTGCCACTGATTTCCACTCCTCCATGACAACATCATGGAGCTGGTGGATGTTAGAGACCTTGCGCTCCCCCACCTTCCATTTGAGAATGCCCCACAGATGCTCAATAGGGTTTAGGTCTGGAGAAATGCTTGGCCAGTCCATAACCTTTACCCTCAGCTTCTTTAGCAAAGCAGTGGTTGTTATTGTGTTGGAATACTGCCCTTCCGACCCAGTCTCCGAAGGAAGGGGATCATGCTTTGCTTCAGTATGTCACATGGTTCCCTCAATGAACTGTAGCTCCTCAGTGTCAGCAGCACTCATGCATCTCCAGACCATGACACTCCCACCACGATGCTTGACTGTAGGCAAGACACACTTATCTTTGTACTTCTCACCTGGTTGCCGCCACACACGCTTGACACCATCTGAACCAAATAAGTTTATCTTGGTCTCATCAAACTACAGGACATGGTTCCAGTATTCCATGTTCTTAGTCTGCTTGTCTTTAGCAAACTGTTTGCAGGATTTCTTGTGCATCATCTTTAGAAGAGGCTTACTTCTGGGATGACAGCCATGCAGACCAATTTGATTGTGTGCGTTGTATGGTCTGAGCACTGACAGACTGACCCCCACACCCCTTCAACCTCTGCATCAATGCTGGCAGCACTCATATGTCTATTTCCCAAAGACAACCTCTGGATATGGCGCTGAGCATGTGCACTCAACTTTTTTGGTCGACCATGGCGAGGCCTGTTCTGAGTGGAACCTGTCCTATTAAACCGCTGTATGGTCTTGGCCACCTGCTGCAGCTCAGTTTCAGGGTCTTGGCAATCTTCTTATAGCCTAGGCCATCTTTATGTAGAGCAACAATTCTTTTTTTCAGATCCTTTAGAGAGTTCTTTGCCATGAGGTGCCATGTTGAACTTCCAGTGACCAGTATCAGAGAGTGAGAGTAATAAAACTAAATTTAACACACCTGCTTCCCATTCACACCTGAGACCTTGTAACACTAATGTGTCCCATGACATAGGGGAGGAAAAATGGCTAATTGGGTCTAATTTAGAAATTTTCACTTAGGGGTGTACTCACTTTTGTTTCTAGTGGTTTAAACATTAATGACTGTGTGTTGAGTTATTTTGAGGGGACAGCAAATTGACACTGTTATACAAGCTGTACACTCACTGCTTTACATTGTAGCAAATGTAATTTCTTCAGTGTTGTCACATGAAAAGATATAATTAAATATTTATAAATATTTAAAATAATCAAACCCAACTCAGAATATAGCTTGCAATATCTTTCCATTACTGGTGAAAACTGTGTCATTTATGGTAAGCCCAGGATATTTCAGCAACTTAGGAGTTAATTTAGGTATACTTATTAAATACATACTAAAGTTCTCTATTTTATGCCTAATGTATGTTGTAAGTGTAATAAAATGCTTTCTCCTCTTTGTCTTGATCGAGCCATTTGGTCCCAAGAATTATAGGGCGTGCACACGGTCGGACTTTGTTCGGACATTCCGACAACAAAATCCTAGAATTTTTTCCGACGGATGTTGGCTCAAACTTGTCTTGCATACACACAGTCACACAAAGTTGTCGGAAAATCCGATCATTCTGAACGCGGTGACGTAAAACACGTACGTCGGGACTATAAACGGGGCAGTGGCCAATAGCTTTCATCTCTTTATTTATTCTGAGCATGCGTGGCACTTTGTCCGTCAGATTTGTGTACACACGATCGGAATTTCCGACAACGGATTTTGTTGTCGGAAAATTTTATCTCCTGCTCTCCAACTTTGTGTGTCGGAAAATCCGATGGAAAATGTCCAATGGAGCCCACACACGGTCAAAATTTCCGACAGCACGCTCCGATCGGACATTTTCCATCGGAAAATCCGACCGTGTGTACGGGGCATTACAACGATTTGCAAAAAAATGCTATTTTAATTTGTTTTTAGATATTTATTTAGATACTGGTATTCCCTCTGCTATGCGAATCTGTAGCTCATACGTATTTAATAGTTGTTTAATAAATATTAGATTACAGAAAATAAATAGGGCACCAGCAAAGGTAAATAAACATCAAGGATTATTTTTAAGCCTGCACTGTTAAAAATAAATAAGCCTGCACAGATAAAAATATATAGACATATTTTTAATTATGTTTCAGATGTAATACATTAAAATATTTAGAGTTGAAAAGCAAAGTGTATGTAGGTTCAGTTAGTCATGGCTGTGCCTTTTTTTTAGAAAAAAATATTAAGTTCAGATTTATGAGCTTTTTAAAGCAGCAGGATATTTCCCCTGAGCTTGCACTATATGAAGGTTTGTGTATTTCTGTTTTTATGCCAGAATATATTATATTAATATGCATATTGACAAAATGAACTCAAAGGCAACACCTGCATGCTTTGAAGCAACATAGAAAATGTATTGAATCAATATAGATAAATATTGTTCTATAACAGTGAGACTTTGGTTTGCTAGAACATAAACTTGCAGCAAATTTTGTATTTTCACATTTTATTTTAACTGGCAAATTTCAAGTCAATTTGTGATTGGTGAATTTTAGCTCTAGGTAGCCTTCGACCTTGGTTAGCAGTCATTAATGTCTGAGATCTGGATAATCCAGACCCTCACTATAAGTTCCGGTTCACACTTGTGCAATGCGGGAACTCTGCAAATACAATGCAGGTTCCTGCATCGCACCTGACTCGCAAGGCAGTTTACGCTGCCATATGCAAACTGCTGGGAGTGTCAATACAATGTTAATGACACCCCCATTTCAGATCGCATATCACACTGTGAACTGACAGTTCGGACTTGACTAGGATTGCATGGTTGGTCCGAATATGATGCAAATTCAGTCATACTATCTGTATGGATGAAATCGCATCACACGGACATCGCATGTGATTTGCAGTGCGAATCACATGCGATCTGGCACCACGCACTGGTGTGAACCAGCACTAAAAGGTTGGATGAGAGCAGCCAAGCATCCATAATGCCAGAATGTTTGAGCTTCTTCATTAAGAGTATAGAGAGGCAGATATAGATTACCATATTTTTTGCTCCATAAGACGCACCCGACCATAAGACGCACCTAGGTTTTAGAGGTTGAAAACAAGAAAAAAAAATATTCTGAACCAAACAGTGTACTCAAATATTTTCCAGTGCCCATGAAATGCAGAGTGACCATTGCCATATAAAATGCAGAGTGACCATGCCATAGAAAATGCAGAGTGACCATGATATAGAAAATGCAGAGTGATCATGCCATAGAAAATGCAGAGTGACCATTACCATAGAAATGCAAAGTGACCATTATCATAGAAATTCAGAGTGATCATTGCCTTACCTGATGTTAACCCAGCGGCCTGTCTATTCCTGCTGTCCTCGGTCCACCACCCTCCTCCTCCTCCACAGGCCATCGTTCCTGGGAGCCAACTCCTGCCTTCACCTCTTCCTCTGGCCGCTCCTGTCAGAGTCCCCGGCCCTGCGTTCTTTCTGCCTCTATGGTGTCGGGGCTCCCCGAGGGACAGCTGGCCCTTCTCCCTCCTCCATCAGGCCCATAGTGGCCTGTTTTCTGTCTCGCCCAATACCTGGCGCCCACGGGGGGGGTTTGGAAATCTATCCCCGCTCTCCTGCCTCTCTTCCGGTGGTGGCAGCGGGAGGCAATGTGAGTGGTGGAAGGGGGCAGGGCCAGCGCCGGTGGGGGGCGGTGCCTGTCGTATATTCACACCATAAGACGCAGGGACATTTTCCCCCATATTTCTGGGGGGGAAAAAGTGCGTCTTATGGTCCAAAAAATACGGTAGTTAATTGGATTACATAACAAACTGTGCTGGAGGTCTGTGAATTGCAGAAGAAAGAAGGGGTACTACTGGCGGTGCTACCAAAAATCGGACTTTATGGGCCAGGAAACAATGGAGAAAGAAATATTACAAATAAAACATCACATTTATTGAAAAATTACAAAATTTACACAAAATTATTATAAAGAGTAAAAAACATCATACATATGCATTTATGCAATTTGTACAGTGAGCCCTTGTGCGTTTACGGGTTTTGCTGTTAGGCTTCTTCAGGACACGACCAAGGTTCAAAGACGCAACAGATGAGAGAAAGAATCTCACTATCTTGAGTTGGGGTATATTAATGTATATACCCCCGCAGCCTAGGATAGGCGATGGGTATTCAAAATTTGAAATAATCACTGAATTTACATTTCAGCAGTACTATCAGTAGTACTTACTACTGCACTGATATGTGGGCAGCAGTTATTGCACTAGTATATATATTAGGGGTGTTGAAAATAATCGGTGAATCTATGCATCGTGATTCAGCCTTAAATTATTCTGCTTCGATGCGGAGAAAGGCTGAATCGCAATTGCACCGATGACGTCATACCACTGTCTCTGTCAGAGTCCTCCCCTCCCTCCCCTCCCTCCCCCTCTCTGACTTTAGCTCACTGAACTTGCCCAGGACGGCCGCTGCCCAGTGCCTGGATGGATCATACACAGCAGCCATCTCCCGCTGTGTCACGGAGCTTTGATCTGAATATCACCCATTCTCCTCTTCCCTTCTCATCCTCCAGCAGCCGCTGTAACAGAGTCCCGCCTCCTAGACTGGGTCCTGTGATAGACAGAACACTGTGACAGTGACTCTGCATTGATGGGCACAGTGAGGCTGATTGGTGGGCACAGTGACACTGCATTGGTGGGCAGAGTGAGCCTGATTTATGGGCACAGTGAGGCTGATTGATGATGAGCACAGTGAGTCTGATTGATGGGCACAGTAAGGCTGATTGATGGGCACAGTGAAGCTGATTGATGGGCACAGTGAAGCTGATTGATGGGCACAGTGACTCTGCATTGATGGGCACAGTGAGTCTGATTAATGGGCACAGTGAAGCTGATTGATGGGCACAGTGAGTCTGCATTGATAGGCACAGTGAGGCTGATTGATGATGAGCACATTGAGTCTGCATTGATGGGCCCAGTGAGGCTGATTGATGGGCACAGTAAGGCTGCATTGATGGGCACAGGGACTCTGCATTGATGGGCACAGTGACTCTGCATTGATGGGCACAGTGAGGCTGATTGATGGGCACAGTGAGGCTGCATTTGATGGGCACAGTGAGGCTGCACTTAATGGGTACTGGTGAGGCTGCATTTGATGGGCACAGTGAGGCTACATTTGATGGGCAAGCAAAGGGAAGACACACTAAGGAGAGATATACGTGCTGCTCACCCCAATGTGAACAGAAAAATGGAGAAAAGGTCCCCCAGGGGGGGTTTAGGCAGCTAACTATAGATATGAGCAACAAAAAAAACATTGGATAAAGCATTGAAATTCTTTATTAAAATGATGAATAAAAAGATTGATAAATGAGTATTATAATATGAGCTCAAATGGGAATATGCCCATGACAAATAGAGGTAGTAGCAAACATATAGGTTATACATAGCATGTGGTAATAACTATTGCATAACAATGACGTGTTTCGACCCATGGTGTTGGGGTCTCTTCAGAGGATGAGTTTGCTAAAAAAACAAAGTTTATAATAACATATCAAATTCATTTGAAAGGGTTAAAATGTATGCAAAATTGTTAAATAACACATCGCACATAATTACCACTGAATTTGGATATCCCCCTCGGTCAGAGCCTCCCCACATAGCCGTCAGACCATCCAGTGCGCCCGCATGCCACAGCACCCCGGAGGGGGGACAAGGATCCACTCAATGTGACTTACAGGGAGTCACACGTACCAGTGCCCCCACCCAACGCTCCGAGGGGGGTGGGGCCAGAACCTACGACAATTATCAGAACATTAGCTCATGAATAAACCTATATTAATTTATAGTTATAATATTAATCTATTGGGCGGTAAGAAAATGTTACGATGATCTGTTACAAATTATGGTGATTTGTTAGGTAAAAGAAAATAATAGTGTTAATATATTGATGATGTCTACATTCATATAACTGATATGGAATATGCCAGAGATGACCTTGTCTTTGAACTCTGACACTTATGCCCCGTACACACGGTCGGACATTGATCGGACATTCCGACAACAAAATCCTAGGATTTTTTCCGACGGATGTTGGCTCAAACTTGCCTTGCATACACACGGTCACACAAAGTTGTCAGAAAATCTGATCATTCTGTACACGGTGGCGTAAAACACGTACGTTGGGACTAGAAAGCTATTTGCTACTGCCCCGTTTAATCTCTTTATTTATTCTGAGCATGCGTGGCACTTTGTGCTTTGGATTTGTGTACACACGATCGGAAATTCCGACAATGGATTTTGTGTGTCGGAAAATCCAATGGAAAATGTGTGATGGAGCCTACACACGGTCGGAATTTCCCAAAACAAGGTCCTATCACACATTTTCCGTCGGAAAATCCGACCGTGTGTACGGGGCATAACAGTGATAAGAAATAGAGTTAAAAGTGTGAAATGTAGGCACAGTGAGCTGGTGAAGGATATGAAAATTGTTAAAAACGAAACTAAAAATACATGCAAATGATTTGGTAGTGAGGAAAAATAAAAAATAAAATAAATATACATAAAGAATGAAGGCAGTGTGAGTGATTGTTGGGAAAACAAGTGGGAAGTGAAAAATCAGTGAATATGTATGTGAGGTGCAATTGAAATGAAGTGTATATGATTTTGCAGAGTATTTAACTCTACAACATCCCAAGCTAATATACGTGTAAATCAAAATTAAATAAGAATAAAGATATTAATCTAATAAAATCTAACACAATACTAGTAAAGAGGTTATTGCTTATTCCTACGGTTTGGAAGAAAGGTCTGGCCGTCCAAAAAGAGGTGTGAGGGGATCACAATCGGATCAACCCTCATTCCAAGGATTAAATAGCACCCTTAATTACAAGGGCACTAATGAAAATAGCTACAGGTGTCGTGTGTTCCGCCCTCCACCCCCGGCAACGCAGAGAGAGACTATGGCCACCAATTGACGCGCCTCGTGTTGGTCCCTCGGCATCCCTGAAGGCAAAGCCCCGACTACTGTTGTCACCTCCGCCGTAAAATACGTGATGTCATAACGCCGCACACTGGCGGGCGTACCCGCGTGCATGCATGGCACGCCACGTCCGGAGGTGATCAGGGACGCTGCCGGCAGGGTGATCACACCCATAGGTGGCCAACCCGGGAACCCGGCCACCCAATGGGATGAAGTGGGAGCGCAGACGGAAAGACTCCCCACCCTGCCGGGAAGACGCATAGGGAAACAAAATCTCTGACCCGGGGTAGCATGCGGCTATGCAGGCATCACAGGGATCCGATGGTCTGGACTGCAAGCTCACAAAATTGATATAATTGTAAAGATTAACAAATGACAAATAACAAAAAAAATAGTTACAGTTTCTCATTGATTATACAAAAATACATCAGGTGTGATCAGGTGTGATCATATTCAATGATTTGCACCATAGGTTATAGACTCTATAACTTTCACAGAGACCAAATTATATACACTAATTTGGTTTATTTTTACTAAAGATATGTAGCAGTATACATTTTGCCCCAAATTTATGAAGAAAAATGACTTATTTGCAAAATTTTACAATAGAAACTAAAAAAAAGTGTTTTTTTTTTTTCAAAAACGTCTCTTTTTTCACTTATATTGTAAAAAATAAAAAACCCAGTGGTGATTAAATACCACCAAAAGAAAGCTCTGTGAGAAAAAAATTATAAAAATTTTGTTTGGGTACAGTGTAGCATGACTGAGTAATTCAAAAATAACACAATCAATAATTGTGCCTGTGATTTTGCGCAAACCTAAATACTTAGTCAAACATACATATGAATAATAATGAAATCAAATAAATCAATTAGTCCATAAAAGTGAAAATCCGTGACTGTAGTGCAAATCAATACGGTGAGTACAATGAGTGAATATTCTATACAGTGATAAAACAAAAAGTGTCAGAGTGCGTTGATAGTAGATCTCGTGACTTTCGTGGTAATGGATACCCACTAGGGGCTCCCAGAACTCTCACCTTACTGGCATTAATAAAATGCCTTTATGTATCCATTCGGGGCTGCGCTTGTTCCAGTCCCAGCGGTGTAGTTGTTCTGGTGCGTCTTATGGGGAGATGGCGTCCTCTCCGGTGAATAAACTCCACATAAGGGGGGTAATCAGAAAGGAGGATACTCCAATAGGGTAATAATGTTAAAACCGAAGTTTTATTAAAAAATATCTGCTTACAATTGAGTAGCGTTGAATCAGCAATTCAAACAGTAGTTTACAATCCCCGCTATGTCACTTCCGGTCCGCGCTGTTGTGTATCCGGTTACGTTCGTTACGTCCTACGCGTTACGTCATATCACATGACTTCCTCAGGGCACCGGATTGGTTGTTATCGTAGTGTATTTATATAGTGGGGACAGGAAGTGTACTTGACGCCATTTTGTTGTAGACCAAGTGTATGTAAATCCCGCGGCCATCATAGAGAAAATGGGCTCGCTGATGTTTTGTAAATAAAGATTTTGCATGTTCATACAAAACGGCAAAAAAAGTTTACAGCGAAGGTGTTTGAAGTTGTTTATATTGGTGGCGTTAGTCGAATCAATCTTCGTTCTAATAGCGATGATGCTGTATTTATATTGGATTATGCATGTTCACTATGAGCAAGTTTGTAACATGCCTGTTGTTTGTAAATATATCTCGTAATGTAGCTGACTAAAGTAGATATAACACTAGAACGGTTAGTTCTAGATGACAATATATTAGAAATATCTTTAATGACGATAAATGTTAAAAATATATATGAAGATAAAAATAGTAAAAAGTGAATATAAAAGACATGCTAAATAATAAAAAATCACTGATAAAAAATCAATTGATAAAAAAAATTTTTTGATAAAAAATTGAATCATGCGACTGGGTCATGCGATACGAGCAAATAGATAAATTGGATAATATTGCACACCGGAAATGATATACTGGGTTTACAGAGGAACAATTCTGGATAATTAAAAATCACTTATAAAACAGTTTAAGTCAAATTCTATGTTTAACCCTTCTGGCGCTAATGTTCTCATTCTATGTATCCACTTAGACTCATTCTGACTGAGTGTTCTAATTTTGTGGTCTCCTCTCCATGATTTATTGTATCTTTCAATACCCCAGAATAAGAGTCCTGTGGGGTCTTTATTATGGACCAGCGCAAAATGCTTGGATACATTATGTTTTGGGCATCCTTTAAAAATGTTTTTTACATGTTCCTTAATTCTGGTTTTTAGTGCTCTCTTTGTCCTCCCTACATACTGTAAGTTGCAGGAACATTGTAAAATGTATACTACCCCCTCTGTGTGGCAATTAATAAAATCTTTTATTGGGTAAATATTTCCTGTACTGGTTGCCTTAAATTCATATTTTTTTCCTTGGAATTTTTTTGCATGCGTGCATGCATAGCAGTATTTGCAGGGATAAAACCCTTTGCCATTGAAAAATGAGAATTTATTTTTTGGGGGTGGTTCCACCACATTTTTGACAATGATATCTCTCAGAGTGGGTGCTCTCTTGTAAATAATAGCAGGTTTCTCCGGTAATATTTTTTGTAGATGTTTGTCTTCCTTTAAAATGTGCCAGTGTCTCCGAATTATCTTTTCAATATCTTTAAATTGAACATTGAAATCCAGAATTAGACTTGGTGCTTCTGGGAACAATTGTGTTTTCTTGGGTGTGTGGATCATTATTTTTCTATTCATTTTCTGGGTCGATTGGATATCTTTCTTAATTTGTGATTCTTCATATCCTTTGTTGATGAATCTTTGTCCAATCAAATTGGCCTGGGCTTCAAAGTCTGCATCTTTGGTACAATTGCGTCTGACTCTTACGAGTTGGCCTCTCGGGATGTTGTATAGCCAGGGTTTGTAATGGCAACTCGTTATAGGTAGGTAACTATTTCTTGAGACTTCCTTAAAGTGCGTTTTAGTTGTTAGTAGGTTCTCTTCAATGGTGATCTCTAAGTCAAGGAATTCTATTTTTTTAGCATCTATATTCCAGGTTAGTTGTATGTTTCTATCATTCCTGTTTAGATTGTTTAAGAATTGTTCCAATGTTTCTTTACTTCCATTCCATATGATAATAATATCATCGATGAACCTTTTGTACAGTCCTAATTCACAAGGTTGGTGCTTATATACGGATTCTTCCTCCCATTGTGCCATAAAGGCATTGGCCACACTTGGCGCAAATTTTGCACCCATGGCAATCCCAGTTATTTGTTTGTAGTGGTTTTGGTCATGCCAAAAATAGTTATTTTTAAGTGCAAACTCTAGGCATTTAATTATGTACTTTCTTTGTGTACATTTCAATGTACTGTGTTTTCTTAGGGCCCATTTGGTTGCTTCACACGCCTGATGATGTTGAATAATCGTGTAAAGCGATGAGACATCTACAGTGGATGGAGTGTGGAATGCCGCAAAAATCAAAAAAGTGTACACCACTCACTAACTTAAATCCAAAAATAACACAATCAATAATTGTGCCTGTGATTTTGCGCAAACCTAAATACTTAGTCAAACATACATATGAATAATAATGAAATCAAATAAATCAATTAGTCCATAAAAGTGAAAATCCGTGACTGTAGTGCAAATCAATACGGTGAGTACAATGAGTGAATATTCTATACAGTGATAACTCAACAAGAAGAACAACAAGTGGAACATAGTGGATTGCGAAACAAGTCTCTCTATAACCCTCAAATAAACGATAATCAACATATCGAAGTATTCAAAAACTTAGTATTGAAGGACCTGGACCATTTAAAAATCAAGAAGATTAAAGATCCGATACATATTAAGAAAGGAATACGCTCTCTAACCAACAGAAAAGACTTGGTAATAAGACCGGCGGACAAAGGAGGAGGTGTGGTCATTCAAAACAAAACGAATTATTTAGCAGAAATTAAACGCCAACTAGAAGACACTACCACGTATCAAAAATTACTCGGCAACCCTTCTAATAAATGCAAAAAGGAATTAGAAAAAATAGTACAATTAGGGACAAAAAAAGACATACTAGATGCAAAAGAGGCTAGGTATCTAGTCCCTGACTCACATAGGATTCCAGTACTATACACGGTCCCGAAAATCCACAAAAGTCTCCAGAACCCCCCGGGAAGACCCATAGTAAATGGGATCAATTCCTTAACAGCAAGAATAGGACAGTACATCGATTACTTCATTCAACCTGCTATTCAAAATACAAGATCATACATAAGAGATACTAAGCATGTCCTACAAGTATTAGAAGAAATCCCTGTCCTGGAAGGAAGAACTTTAATGGCCACTGTAGATGTCTCATCGCTTTACACGATTATTCAACATCATCAGGCGTGTGAAGCAACCAAATGGGCCCTAAGAAAACACAGTACATTGAAATGTACACAAAGAAAGTACATAATTAAATGCCTAGAGTTTGCACTTAAAAATAACTATTTTTGGCATGACCAAAACCACTACAAACAAATAACTGGGATTGCCATGGGTGCAAAATTTGCGCCAAGTGTGGCCAATGCCTTTATGGCACAATGGGAGGAAGAATCCGTATATAAGCACCAACCTTGTGAATTAGGACTGTACAAAAGGTTCATCGATGATATTATTATCATATGGAATGGAAGTAAAGAAACATTGGAACAATTCTTAAACAATCTAAACAGGAATGATAGAAACATACAACTAACCTGGAATATAGATGCTAAAAAAATAGAATTCCTTGACTTAGAGATCACCATTGAAGAGAACCTACTAACAACTAAAACGCACTTTAACCACTTCAGCCCCGGAAGGATTTACCCCCTTCCTGACCAGAGCACTTTTTACAATTCGGCACTGCGTCGCTTTAACTGCTAATTGCGCGGTCATGCAATGGTGTACCCAAACGGAATTTGCGTCCTTTTCTTCCCACAAATAGAGCTTTCTTTTGATGGTATTTGATCACCTCTGCCGTTTTTATTTTTTGCGCTATACACGGAAAAAGACCGAAAATTTTGAAAAAAAATGATATTTTCTACTTTTTGTTCTAAAAAAAATCCAATAAACTCAATTTTAGTCATACATTTAGGCCAAAATGTATTCGGCCACATGTCTTTGGTAAAAAAAATGTCAATAAGCGTATATTTATTGGTTTGCGCAAAAGTTATAGCGTCTACAAACTAGGGTACATTTTCTGGAATTTACACAGCCTTTAATTTATGACTGCCTATGTCGTTTCTTGAGGTGCTAAAATGGCAGGGCAGTACAAAACCCCCACAAATGACCCCATTTTGGAAAGTAGACACCCCAAGGAATTTGCTGAGAGGCATGTTGAGCCCATTGAATATTCATTTTTTTTGTCCCAAGTGATTGAATAATGACAAAAAAAAAAATTACAAAAAGTTGTCACTAAATGATATATTGCTCACACAGGCCATGGGCATATGTGGAATTGCACCCCAAAATACATTTAGCTGCTTCTCCTGAGTACGGGGATACCACATGTGTGGGACTTTTTGGGAGCCTAGCCGCGTACGGGGCCCCGAAAACCAATCACTGCCTTCAGGATTTCTAAGGGCGTACATTTTTGATTTTACTCCTCACTACCTATCACAGTTTTGAAGGCCATAAAATGCCCAGATGACATAAAACCCCCCCAAATTACCCCATTTTGGAAAGTAGACACCCCAAGCTATTTGCTTTGAGGCATGTTGAGTCCATGGAATGTTTTATATTTTGACACAAGTTGCGGGAAAGTGACAAATTTTTTTTTTTTTTTTTTTTTTTTGCACAAAGTTGTCACTAAATGATATATTGCTCACACAGGCCATGGGCATATGTGGAATTGCACCCCAAAATACATTTAGCTGCTTCTCCTGAGTATGGGGATACCACATGTGTGGGACTTTTTGGGAGCCTAGCCGCGTACGGGACCCCGAAAACCAATCACTGCCTTCAGGAATTCTAAGGGCGTACATTTTTGATTTTACTCCTCACTGCCTATCACAGTTTCGGAGGCCATGGAATGCCCAGGTGGCACAACCCCCCCCCCAAATGACCCCATTTTGGAAAGTAGACACCCCAAGCTATTTGCTGAGAGGCATGGTGAGTATTTTGCAGCTCTCATTTGTTTTTGAAAATAAAGAAAGACGAGAAAAAAAAATTTTTTTTTTCTTTTTTCAATTTTCAAAACTTTGTGACAAAAAGTGAGGTCTGCAAAATACTCACTATACCTCTCATCAAATAGCTTGGGGTGTCTACTTTCCAAAATGGGGTCATTTGGGGGTTTTTTTTGCCACCTGGGCATTCCATGGCCTCCGAAACTGTGATAGGCAGTGAAGAGTGAAATCAAAAATTTACGGCTTTAGAAAGCCTGAAGGCGGTGCTTGGTTTTCGGGGTCCCGTACGCGGCTAGGCTCCCAAAAAGTCTCACACATGTGGTATCCCCGTACTCAGGAGAAGCAACAGAATGTATTTTGGGGTGTAATTTCACATATTCCCATGGCATGTTTGAGCAATATATCATTTAGTGACAACTTTGCGCAAAAAAAAATAAAAAAAATAAAAAATTGTCTCTTTCCCGCAACTTGTGTCACAATATAAATTATTCCATGGACTCAACATGACTCTCAGCAAATAGCTTGGGGTGTCTACTTTCCAAAATGGGGTCATTTGGGGGGGGTTTTGAACTGTCCTGGCATTTTATGCACAACATCTAGAAGCTTATGTCACACATCACCCACTCTTCTAACCACTTGAAGACAAAGCCCTTTCTGACACTTATTGTTTACATAAAAAAATAATTTTTTTTTGCAAGAAAATTACTTTGAACCCCCAAACATTATATATTTTTTTTAAAGCAAATGCCCTACAGATTAAAATGGTGGGTGTTTCATTTTTTTTTTTCACACAGTATTTGCGCCGCAATTTTTCAAACGCATTTTTTGGGGAAAAAACACACTTTTTTACATTTTAATGCACTAAAACACACTATATTGCCCAAATGTTTGATGAAATAAAAAAGATGATCTTAGGCCGAGTACATGGATACCAAACATGACATGCTTTAAAATTGCGCACAAACGTGCAGTGGCGACAAACTAAATACATTTTTAAAAGCCTTTAAAAGCCTTTACAGGTTACCACTTTAGATTTACAGAGGAGGTCTACTGCTAAACTTACTGCCCTCGATCTGACCTTCGCGGCGATACCTCACATGCATGGTGCAATTGCTGTTTACATTTGACGCCAGACCGACGCTTGCGTTCGCCTTAGCGCGAGAGCAGGGGGGACAGGGGTGCTTTTTTTTTTTTTTTTTTTTTTTTTTTTTTTCTTTATTATTATTATTTTTTTATCTTATTTTTAAACTGTTCCTTTCATTTTTTTTTAAATCATTTTTATTGTTATCTCAGGGAATGTAAATATCCCCTATCATAGCAATAGGTAGTGACAGGTACTCTTTTTTGCAAAAATTGGGGTCTATTAGACCCTAGATTTCTCCTCTGCCCTCAAAGCATCTGACCACACCAAGATCGGTGTGATAAAATGCTTTCCCAATTTCCCAATGGCGCTATTTACATCCGGCGAAATCTAAGTCATAAAATGCTCGTAGCTTCCGGTTTCTTAGGCCATAGAGATGTTTGGAGCCACTCTGGTCTCTGATCAGCTCTATGGTCAGCTGGCTGAATCACCGGCTGCATTTTCAGGTTCCCTGTTGAGACAGGAGAGCCAGAGAAAAACACGGAAGACGGTGGGGGGGGGGGCATTCCCTCCCACTGCTTGTAAAAGCAGTCTAGAGGCTAATTAGCCGCTAGGATTGCTTTTACATGAAAGCTGACCGCTGGCTGAAAAGAATGATACCAAGATGATACCTAAACCTGCAGGCATCATTCTGGTATAACCATTCAAAGTCGTGAATGGCGTACCTGAAGACAAAAAAATGGTTAACAATAAAGCACAGTAAACGGTAAAGTATAAAAAATTGCATACCTGAAAAACAAACATGATAAAACATAATAACAATAAAACATTGCAGAATAGAATACAGTAAAAAAGAGCAGAACAATAGAGAGAGAGAATAGAGAGAGAAAGAACAATAAAACGACAACTATTTTTTTTTTATTTTATATTTTTGTATGTGTTTTTTTTTTTTTTTTTTTTTGTAACTAACTTTTATAACTGTACCCGGTTCCAGGTTCGGGTCTCTCAAAATGCGATGGCATCTTGGGAGACCCTGTGAAAGTGTGCCTAGTCTGTGGAATGCTGTACCCTACGCTAATAGTCAACTAGTGAATGGTAGCGTTCAAAACATTCACCAATGCAAAGACCAGGATTGTCAGGACAGGAGGGACAATAATAGCGGGTGTCACGCCTATATCCGCGCTTGCTGCAGACACGACATCTTTATTGGGGGGGTTCGTTGGGTAGGGGTACTCGGGAGGACATAAAGAAAATGCCTCTCATGCAGCCGACTGCATTTGGTTGGGGATGTGAATGGGGGAAGTACGGGCGCTGCAGAAGCGGTGGGTTCCCAATTAGGATTGGCGAATGCAGCAGGAAGGGCACTATGGGCACGACGGGCCTGTGTTTGTCTTTTTGGTGGCAGCGGGACACTACTTGTGCTTGCCACCTCACCAGCTTGAACTGCACTTATGGGACTCGCCACGTCACCAAGTGTTACTGCAGTGCTGGTTTGACCACGACCGGGGTGTACTAGGCCGCTGGCGCTTGCCAGTTCACCAAAACGCTACCAAAAAATCTGTTAGCGATCGCAGGGATCAGGCCTGACTCTGCGAACGCTGCAGTTATGCGTTTAGTGTTCTGTAAGTGACAGTGATCGATCGATACTGCACTTGGGTGGGCTGGGCTGGGCCGGGCGGAGGGGCAAAACGCAGGTGCTAGCAGGTATCTGGGCTGATCCCGCTAACACTGCGTTTGTGGGAACCCTAAACTGCTGGGGACGCTAGTATAGATCTGATCGGATCAGATATTGATCCGTTCAGATACTATACCACTAAGGGAGGCGTATGCTGCGTGCGTGGGTGTTAGCGGTACTGGCGCTAATCTGACGCTGCCTGGGGCTGGTGCTTGCCAGTTCACCAAAACGCTACCAAAAAAACTGTTAGCGATCGCAGGGATCAGGCCTGACTCTGCGAACGCTGCAGTTATGCGTTTAGTGTTTTGTAAGTGACAGTGATCGATTGATACTGCACTTGGGTGGGCTGGGCCGGGCGGACGGGAAAAACGCAGGTGCTAGCAGGTATCTGGGCTGATCCCGCTAACACTGCGTGTTTGGGAACCCTAAACTGCTGGGGACACTAGTATAGATCTGATCGGATCAGATATTGATCCGTTCAGATACTATACCACTAAGGGAGGTGTACGGTGCGTGCGTAGGTGTTAGCGCTACTGGCGCTAACCTGACGCTGCCTGGGGCTGGTGCTTGCCAGTTCACCAAAACGCTACCAAAAAAACTGTTAGCGATCGCAGGGATCAGGCCTGACTCTGCGTACGCTGCAGTTATGCGCTTAGTGTTTTGTAAGTGACAGTGATCGATCGATACTGCACTTGGGTGGGCTGGGCTGGGCTGGGCCGGGCGGAGGGGCAAAACGCAGGTGCTAGCAGGTATCTGGGCTGATCCCGCTAACACTGCGTTTTCGGGAACCCTAAACTGCTGGGGACGCTAGTATAGATCTGATTGGATCAGATATTGATGCGTTCAGATACTATACCACTAAGGGAGGTGTATGCTGCGTGCGTGGGTGTTAGCGGTACTGGCGCTAATCTGACGCTGCCTGGGGCGACGCATATCACCGCCGGGCGATCAGGGGGCTAAACCTTTATTCGGTAATAAACGGCGGGTGCCCTGACACTATAAAAAATAAACGAACTAACCAGCGTCACCCGTAACAGTTATACGGTGATCAGTGGTGAAAGGGTTAACTAGGGGGCAATCAAGGGGTTAAAACATTTATTAGGTAGTATATGGGGGTCCCTGTCGCTATAAAACGCTGACGGCGAACCTAAATATTTATGTCCCTAACTAGCGTCACCAGCGACACTAATACAGCGATCAGAAAAATGATCGCTTAGTGACACTGGTGACGGAGGGTGATCAAGGGGTTAAAACTTTATTAGGGGGGGTTAGGAGGGTACCCTAGACCTAAAGGGGGCCTAACATTCACTGCCCTAACACACTAACTGTCACAAACTGACACCAATACAGTAATCAGAAAAAAAAAAAAAAAAAAAAAAACCCTGCTTTGTGTCAGTTTGTGACAGGGGGGGGGGTGATTGGGGGGGGATCGGGGGGCGATCGGGGGGGGGATCGGGGTGTAATGTGTGCCTGGCATGTTCTACTGTGTGTGTGTGTGTTGTGCACTCACATTCCAGTCTTCTCTCCTCGGCCCGGAACGGAAAATACCGAGCCGAGGAGAGATGACATCATTTCCTCTGCCTCTGTGTACAATACAGAGGCAGGGAAATGATCCCATTGGCTGGGAGCGATCGCGAGGGGGGGGCCACGAATGGATGGCCTCCCCCTCACCACCGATCGCCGGGGGACATTTGCCGACCGTCGCAGGCACCGGGGGGGGGTCCGATCGGACCCCCCACCCGCGGGCAGGCAGGGACGTACAGGTAAGCCCTTTTGCCTGCCCGTGCCGCTTTGTCGACGTACATCTGTGTGCGGCGGTCGGCAAGTGGTTAAGGAAGTCTCAAGAAATAGTTACCTACCTATAACGAGTTGCCATTACAAACCCTGGCTATACAACATCCCGAGAGGCCAACTCGTAAGAGTCAGACGCAATTGTACCAAAGATGCAGACTTTGAAGCCCAGGCCAATTTGATTGGACAAAGATTCATCAACAAAGGATATGAAGAATCACAAATTAAGAAAGATATCCAATCGACCCAGAAAATGAATAGAAAAATAATGATCCACACACCCAAGAAAACACAATTGTTCCCAGAAGCACCAAGTCTAATTCTGGATTTCAATGTTCAATTTAAAGATATTGAAAAGATAATTCGGAGACACTGGCACATTTTAAAGGAAGACAAACATCTACAAAAAATATTACCGGAGAAACCTGCTATTATTTACAAGAGAGCACCCACTCTGAGAGATATCATTGTCAAAAATGTGGTGGAACCACCCCCAAAAAATAAATTCTCATTTTTCAATGGCAAAGGGTTTTATCCCTGCAAATACTGCTATGCATGCACACATGCAAAAAAATTCCAAGGAAAAAAATATGAATTTAAGGCAACCAGTACAGGAAATATTTACCCAATAAAAGATTTTATTAATTGCCACACAGAGGGGGTAGTATACATTTTACAATGTTCCTGCAACTTACAGTATGTAGGGAGGACAAAGAGAGCACTAAAAACCAGAATTAAGGAACATGTAAAAAACATTTTTAAAGGATGCCCAAAACATAATGTATCCAAGCATTTTGCGCTGGTCCATAATAAAGACCCCACAGGACTCTTATTCTGGGGTATTGAAAGATACAATAAATCATGGAGAGGAGACCACAAAATTAGAACACTCAGTCAGAATGAGTCTAAGTGGATACATAGAATGAGAACATTAGCGCCAGAAGGGTTAAACATAGAATTTGACTTAAACTGTTTTATAAGTGATTTTTAATTATCCAGAATTGTTCCTCTGTAAACCCAGTATATCATTTCCGGTGTGCAATATTATCCAATTTATCTATTTGCTCGTATCGCATGACCCAGTCGCATGATTCAATTTTTTATCAAAAAAATTTTTTTATCAATTGATTTTTTATCAGTGATTTTTTATTATTTAGCATGTCTTTTATATTCACTTTTTACTATTTTTATCTTCATATATATTTTTAACATTTATCGTCATTAAAGATATTTCTAATATATTGTCATCTAGAACTAACCGTTCTAGTGTTATATCTACTTTAGTCAGCTACATTACGAGATATATTTACAAACAACAGGCATGTTACAAACTTGCTCATAGTGAACATGCATAATCCAATATAAATACAGCATCATCGCTATTAGAACGAAGATTGATTCGACTAACGCCACCAATATAAACAACTTCAAACACCTTCGCTGTAAACTTTTTTTGCCGTTTTGTATGAACATGCAAAATCTTTATTTACAAAACATCAGCGAGCCCATTTTCTCTATGATGGCCGCGGGATTTACATACACGTGGTCTACAACAAAATGGCGTCAAGTACACTTCCTGTCCCCACTATATAAATACACTACGATAACAACCAATCCGGTGCCCTGAGGAAGTCATGTGATATGACGTAACGCGTAGGACGTAACGAACGTAACCGGATACACAACAGCGCGGACCGGAAGTGACATAGCGGGGATTGTAAACTACTGTTTGAATTGCTGATTCAACGCTACTCAATTGTAAGCAGATATTTTTTAATAAAACTTCGGTTTTAACATTATTACCCTATTGGAGTATCCTCCTTTCTGATTACCCCCCTTATGTGGAGTTTATTCACCGGAGAGGACGCCATCTCCCCATAAGACGCACCAGAACAACTACACCGCTGGGACTGGAACAAGCGCAGCCCCGAATGGATACATAAAGGCATTTTATTAATGCCAGTAAGGTGAGAGTTCTGGGAGCCCCTAGTGGGTATCCATTACCACGAAAGTCACGAGATCTACTATCAACGCACTCTGACACTTTTTGTTTTATCACTGTATAGAATATTCACTCATTGTACTCACCGTATTGATTTGCACTACAGTCACGGATTTTCACTTTTATGGACTAATTGATTTATTTGATTTCATTATTATTCATATGTATGTTTGACTAAGTATTTAGGTTTGCGCAAAATCACAGGCACAATTATTGATTGTGTTATTTTTGGATTTAAGTTAGTGAGTGGTGTACACTTTTTTGATTTTTGCGGCATTCCACACAACATTCAACATTCACTTTAGTAGCGCAGAAGTCCACTCTAGATTACATGACTGAGTAATTGTCATTCAAAGTGTGAGAGTGCTAAAAGCTAAAAATTGGTCTGGGAAGGAAGGGTGTATAAAAGCCCTGTATTGAAGTGGTTAAGCTGGTTATACACTAGTAGATTTTCAAACAAACATTTGTATGCACATTCGCATGTACACTTTTAGAAATTACTCTGTTCAAGAAAAAATTCCACCCTTTGAATTTTCTCATAACTGGTCAAAAACGAGGGTGGATTTTACATAATTAATGATTATAGAATCAAATCAAATATTCTTAAAATGAAAAATTTTGAACAAAGTTCTACTAGTATATAGTTAGTTTTAGTCTGGGAACAAGGGTTCACTCTGTTTAATGGTTTCTTGAAAAATTCTTAAAAGAGACTTACTGTATAGGTGACTGTAGAGCTAACATTTGAAATTATTATTTATTGAAAATAAAGAAAATAGCTTGATATATGTCCTTCCAGTGTTATTTACTGACTCAAGGCACCATTCAAAGGCTCTGCGTTTTGTGTTTATACTGATGAATATTCTTTCTTTTGGCAATTCCCAGCTACCAATCCACTTTTTAAAAATAGCTTTTAAATTGAAAAAGGCCAGAAAAAAGGCCAGAAAAAAATAGCAAGATTTGTCTCCCTTATGCTTCAAGAGAGTTCACAAATATGTGAGGGGTTTGTGGACTTCCTGCTGCATTTGCCAAACTACCTGCAGATAAAGCATTGCTTGCGTCACTTATCCCTACTTGGGACTTTAGAACACAACCCTCTCTCATCATCTCCATAACATAGGGTGAAGGGGTTTTGTAGTTCCCAGAGATAAATTGGTCAGGAGAATAAAAATGCTTGAGATAACACTCCAGAGTTCTCAGGTTCGGACAGACCAAAACCGAGCAACTACATACAGTTTAAAAAAAAATAAAAATGGGGGGGCGTGGCTACCGCGCTGGTGAACAGACGCATGTCCTGTTAGCCCCGCTTCAACAACAGGAATCAAACCAATTCGAGGCGATCCAGTTTGCTCATTTCAGCACCAGCACCTAGCTAAAGACCCGCATCACCCCAGGAGATGACTAGAAAGCGGCAAAACTCCTCACAGCCGAAGAAATTGAGAGATTTCTTCCCTCCTAAGAACCACAACGAAGTCCAAGATGGCGCCGCCGGCTACTCTCCGGTCACATCGATCGGCTCACACTCAGCTACACTGAGCCCGAGCTCCGGAAAAGGACTACACTGCCACTCTCCAGATGCCTCCACTCCGCTCTCTGGCAGCCCCGCCAAATCAAAACCCCGCATGTCTGCTGACTCACACAGGCAGAAGGTTAGTACAGGCCAGGGCTCATTAGAGGACACGAGGGAGATAGCTGACTCAATCAACTCCTTCCCCACTGTAAACCAACCTCTCTCAGACACAACCCTTAGAGACATGCTGGTCTCACTACGCAGTTCCTTACATGCGGACATGATGGAATGCATGCAGAACTTTAAAGTGGAGGTGGGAGAACTTGGAGGCAGAGTAGATCATGTAGAAAAAAAGATGGGTGATTACGCAGCATCATACAACACTCTAGTAGATGCACATAATGAACAATCAGATGAGGTGACATGGCTTAAAGAAAAAGTCGCGGACCTCAAGGACAGATCACGCAGGAACAACTTGAAACTGCGTGGAGTCCCAGAAAATGTCCAGCCCTCACAACTCCGCCAATATGCTCAGGAATTTATGTCAGCTTATTTACCATCAATTCCCTCCTCGGAGCTAGTCATTGACATAATTCACAGACTACCCAAACCAGCACACCTACCAGACAATATCCCCAGAGACGTTCTGATGGGGGTGCACTTTTTCCACGTTAAGGAACAGTTCATGCTTGCCTTCAGGAAAAATGCACAACCCCCTGAGCAATACTCTAATATTCAAATGTTCGCAGACCTTTCACAGTTCACTATGCAAAAGCGCAAATCATTGCTAACCGTGACCAAGGCATTGCGCAATCACAATATTGTATACAGATGGAGTTACCCAACAAAGCTTATCATTATTCATGACAGCAAAACCTCGGTGGTTACTAACCTAGAAGAAGGTCTATCCATGCTGCGAACATGGGATATACTCCCAGAGCAAACCCCTGCTGGATCTACCTCCGCATCGAGGTTAGACGACCAAAGTGAATGGAAGGTTGTGTCACACAAAAAGAAACAAAAGAACCGCAACACCCACTCGCCTCGAATGTCATAAGCTATCCAATGCTATGATTGCTCCCCTCCTAAATAATGTGCAGTACACCTGCCATCAGATTCCGGACGGAATCTCACTTTTTTATACACCAGTTCTATTTTTGTTGTTGTTGATTTTCTGTTTTTTCTCTTTTTTACCCTTTCTTTTTCTTATCCTTTACCCCCTCCTCATCGGTGATGGACTGTAAGATCATACACGTGAAGGAAACCTTCTCATCTATGAAGCAGACAAGATACCAACCAAGACCTCTGGAAACCTGCTCTGGACTACTTAAGGTACCAACATCTCACCACCTCACATACTTCACATGGCAGTTAGAGTGACCTCTTTTAATGTCCATGGCTTGAACCATCCTGCCAAAAGAGCTTCAGTTTGGAAGGAGGCTCTCAAGCTGAACTCTGACATCTTATGTCTACAAGAGACACATTGGGCAACCTCAGCAATCCCCAAGTTCTCACATCACAAATACCCCCACATTTTTCACGCATCAGCCTCTAAAAAACAAAAAGGCATTCTTATCGCCATCAGAGACTCTGTGTCTTTCTCACTCCAGGAAACCCACATGGACTCAGAAGGTCGATACCTAGTCTTGATCGGAGAATTCAATAACCACTTATACACGATAGTCAACCTCTATGCGCCCAACACACACCAACTCCACTTTTTGAAAAAGCTATTTCAAAAGATCAACTTAATCAAAAGAGGAGCAGTCATAATGTGTGGGGACTATAATGTCACAGTAGACTGCAAGATGGACACCACCTCCAAGTCAAGACGCCCTCTACCTTCAGTCCAACATATGTTACATACAGAAGAGATGTATGACGCCTGGAGGTGTCAGCACTCCAACGAGCGCGATTATACCTTTCATTCTCCCAGGCACAATTCGTACTCACGCATAGACCTAATTTTGGTGGACAGAACTTTGCTATAAAAAATCTCCTCCTCTGCCGTGCATGACATTACGTGGTCAGACCATGCTCCTGTGTCTATTATGGTAGAGGAGGGATATACATCGGCTCCAGCTTACATCTGGTGGGCCAACCCTCGTATTTTCCAGCAACCTATCCAGGTTGCTCTTGTGAACAAACATCTGAAGGAATATTTTGCTTTTAATGCTAAATCTGTAAATAATTCATTTGTTATGTGGTGTGCCCATAAGGCATATGTTAGAGGTATTTTACTACAGATAAGCTCGCGGATGAAGAGGCAGAGGACACAAAAAATAGACTCTCTTTTAAAAGATATAAAACTCCTGGAAGCTCAAAATAAAAACTTACCTGACCCTAGCACAGCAAACAAACTAACCCAAATGCGATCGGATCTCAGACTCCTGTTGTTAGAACAATATGACAAACATATTCAGTTTCTTCTTTTGAATCATTATTCTTCTGGCAATAGAGCTGGCAAATTTCTGGCCCAGAGATTAAAAGACCGGAAAACACAAA
Organism: Lithobates septentrionalis; assembly: GCA_037952835.1. NCBI lineage: Eukaryota > Metazoa > Chordata > Amphibia > Anura > Ranidae > Lithobates > Lithobates septentrionalis. Next base: position 3,918,128 of record JBBDGP010000918.1, on the reverse strand, counting down.
TGAGGATCCCCTATCTGATCCGCAACTCAGACAACAGTAAAATATTTAACCCAAGAGAAATAGCAAACAATTTTGCTGAATATTACACTTCTCTTTATAATTTAAAAGAGGATGCAGACACACCACAACCCTCAGACGATGCCATTCAATCATTTTTGGCAGACCTCTTACTACCCTTCCTCTCAACATCACAATTAGAACTACTCAACTCACCCATAACGGAGACTGAGATCCGAAAAGCAGTAAAATCAATGCCCACTGGTAAGTCTCCAGGACCAGATTGGTTACCAAACAGTTATTACAAAGTATTTTGTGAAACCCTGTCCCCCTCACTCAAAGAAATTTATTCCAAAGCAATGTCCTCTGCCTCATTCCCCGCTGAAATGCTCAAAGCATATGTTGTCACCATTCCAAAACTGGGAAAAGACCCTATAACACCTGCTAATTTTAGGCCTATCTCCCTACTAAATACAGATGTTAAGCTGTATGCCAAAATCCTAGCCCACAGACTTCTGTCACTTCTACCGCTCCTGATCAACCCAGATCAAACAGGCTTTACCAAAGGTAGGCAGGCGTCTGATGCCACAAGGAGGGTTATTGATGTCATCCACTACGCTGGATCCTGTCGGGTGCCTTCTCTGCTACTCTCTTTGGATGCGGAGAAGGCATTCAACAGGGTCCATTGGGGATATATGACGCAGACACTCAAAAAATTTGGATTCTCAGGTCCCATTCTCTCAGCCATCTTAGCCCTGTACTCCTCACCATGTGCGCAAGTTTATACTTCTAACACCCTCTCCCTTCCTTTCCCTATTACCAACGATACCAGGCAAGGATGCCCATTGTCCCCTTCTATATTCAATCTCCTTATAGAGCCTCTAGCAGAAAAAAATCAGAGCACACCTAGGTACACCAGGATTCTCCCTCTTAGGTAAATCACAAAATATTAATTTGTTCGCAGATGACATCATTCTTCTTTTGACATCACCACATACATCTTTAAAATGTGCCCATGATATTCTTAAAAACTTCAGCCAGGTGTCTTATTATAAAGTAAACTTCTCAAAATCCCTAATATTAGGCTTAAATATCCCTCCCTCTCTTAAGTCGGACCTACAGAAAAGATTCCCATATACATGGAACTCATCTAGCATCCCATATTTGGGATTACAGATAACGGCCGACCCCCTAAAATTAGCAGATGCCAACTATAATCCACTGATAGATAAAATCTCTAAAGAAACAAAACGCCTAACCAAAGTAGAATTATCGTGGTCGGGACGACTAGCATCCTTCGAAATGCTTCTCCTTCCCCAAATTTTGTATGTGTTTCGTACATTACCTATTCCACTCAAAAATATCCACCTCCAAGTATTAAACTCCCTCCTTAGAAACTACATATGGGGATCTAAAAGACCCAGATGCTCCAGAGTCTTTCTAGTTAAACATAGGTCAATTGGAGGGATGGGCCTAATTGATATTAAAAACTACCACCGAGCATCCTTGCTTACCCAACTTGGACATTGGATTTCACCATCTCCAGATATCCTCTGGAGCAACATAGAACAAGCCCTTAGCCCAACCCGAGATCTCCGAATGCTCTTATTACTTGATATATGGAAACCGTACCGCCTAAGATCATTACCACTAACTGTTCAGGCCTCTCTATCAGCATGGAGAGAACTTCATAAATCATCTACATCCTCCTCCAAAGATATAGATGTACCAATTCCAATAACTATTCTAAATTATGCTATTCCACATTCCAATTTTTCAAATTGGTCCACTAAAGGCATATCTCTGATAGCTGACTTATATATTAATAATTCTCTCAAAACATTCAATGCACTAATATTCATTACCTCTAGTAGATCACTTTAAATATGTACAACTTGCTCACTTTCTAAAGTCTTTGAAATCACCCCACATACTTATACATGACTCGGTATGGCAATTCTACACAAAAACTCCTGTCACTCCCAAAGGAATTTCCTTATTTTACAATTTCCTTCAAAACAAGACCTCCTTTACCAAACTCCCACCTTTTAATAAATGAGAACTAGAAATGGGAGAATCTTATACAGATGATCAATGGAAAATTGCATTTGAAACCACATATAAGGCAACTCGATGTGTAAATCATTGGGAACTTTCCCTAAAAATAGCTCAAAGATGGTACCTTACACCCTACAGGTTATCTAAATTCTCCCCCTCCAACTCACCATTATGTTGGAGAACATGCGGGGAAGTGGGTAATATCTTACATGTATTTTGGTCGTGTAAGCATCTCATTAGCTTTTGGAAAAATGTATTTAAATGTATATCTCGCATCACAGGAATTCTAAGAGCACCAAATCCTGGACTAGCACTGTTAAACTTAGGTATCAAAAGTTTCCCTCCTTGTTTCCAAACAGTGATCACACATATACTCCTGGCTGCCAGATCACTGATTACCAAAAACTGGAAATCAAACATAGTACCCAATCTATCAGAATTTCTTGCAATAACACAAACTAATTATATCTACGAATCATTATTAGCAGCTAGAACTGAACAGAGACCTACCCTTGATAAACATTGGAAAATATGGTCAGACTGGTTCAGGGAAAGTTAAAAAGATTGGTGTGCAAGGGGTATATCATTATTTTCCAAATGTATGGCTACGAGCCTTTGAAACAATGCTAAACTAGAATAGTTAATGAAATGTAAATATGCCTCCATCACCCTATCACCCCCTTTTCCCCACCTCCCCCAACTCCCTACCTTACCTTTCCGTCTCTCCCTCTTTCCCCCTTTCTCTATATTTCCATATTATTGTCTCATGGAAATGCACTATTCTAACTGAAAAAATAAATATACCACTATACTACGATTAAGAATGTAATAGGATTGTAAAAATCATTCACCCTCTAGAATGTACACTTTGAATATGTTACATTTTAACGTGTGTTCGCATGCTTTGTACTTTAAGAAAAACTTGTACTATGTTTTGTACTTGAAAAACCTTTAATAAAAAATAATTGAAAAAAAATCAATATAAATGAAAAACAGTATTCTATTTGTATTCATGAATGAAAAATACCAGTATATATGTACTAGTCAGCCTGTTATGTGCATGCATATTAATATATAGGACTACCATAAATAATTACACAGCTTTTCAGTTAATTTTATATCACACATTTTCATTCTTACTGACATCAATGGGTATTCATCCCACAAAGCTAACCTTTTTTATGACTTTTTTTTAAATTCCTGCTGTTGCAGATGTCCTGTGTTCTGTCTTGTGTGCTATAGGATTACTTAATGACTTGGAAAGTCTATTTGGAAAATCTGCCAGTCGTGAACAGGCAACATATGGCTGAAGAATATGGAGCAGAACCTTCCAATAACTATACTGCATAATAGTAAGTTAATACCCTGACCCACTCCACCCTCTTTGCATAGAAGTAATTCACCTTTAAGAACATTTCCTAGCAGCATGACTCCCATATGAATCAGGCTACCAATCATGGAACATTTTAAATGTGAATCCAAAATTGCATTTAAATGAGCTAAGGTGTACATAAAAGCAAAGATATTAGGTTCAATGCATGGAGCTAACACACCAAGATATGACATATTTTTTCCAAAAACATGACAGTTATTTTTAGCCTAATGAGATTTGAAAATACAATTCACATGATTGAATAAAAAGATCCTTATCTTTGTATTAAAGCTTGAGTCGATTATGCTGATACGTTGGTAAGAGTATTGTAAGTAATCTGTAACAAACTTTAAAAAAGATGCAAAAATAAAATTAAACAGACCAGGTAAAAAAACAATAACAATGCAAATAACCCTGCATTTTTCTTGACTAAACATGTAATTTTGCTACAGAAATACTTAGGACATAGAAGTGGCCTTTTTCTATACCACCGAAAAAAATATTGATTAACACATTTGAATTTCAGTACTTGTTATTTACAATAAAACTGGCTATGTTGTGTGACATGAGAAGTAATTGTACTCTGTACATTATATTTATGTACCAGATGGACCGGTGATCATTTGAATTACATCCAAGCAATAAGTTTTGTTTGAATCATTTAGCCAGCTGGCTGGAAGCTTAAACTTGAACATTTTTCAAGTGTATCCAATATTCCAGCTGGTACTTTTCTACTATGAAAAATATGAAATAGGGCTTTAATTGTCATTGGTCACACAGCATTAGCATATCTTCCCAAGTACTTGAGTTTGCCAAATAATAATTTTCTGTAATAATTAAATATGGTGTAAACATGCCTTCACTTATTTGACTATTGTGTACTTCTATTTTTTTTCTACTAAAGAATAAAACCTTACTCTACCAGCCAAGGCTATTAACTAAAATTACCAGCATGCTTGTTTATGGTATCAGCAATGACACAAAAGTCAAACTTGACTGCAAATTAAGGCTGATGTGTAAGTAATTGTTGTAAATTTATTAATGTATGCATATTGAGCTGGCATAAATCAACATTAATATTGACAGCTTACAATGCACTACGCTAATCAAGATTTCACTTTGAGCTTGCAAAACATACTTATACAACTTCTCATAATAGTTTAACCTACTTTCAAGAAACATGAGATTTTGCATTCTACCAAATAATGTAATACAGGTTGTTGAAAAATTCATCATTACAAGCTAATGTCCCTCCTAGTCCTCATTAACATTTAAAAAAAAAAAATATGATATATTTTTTTTAAACCTTGCTTAGTTTACTAAACTGTCCATGCACATGTAATTTCAAAATTTATCAGCAATCAATCACATGGCATACACATTCGTTATTATATACCACTCCATAGTAACTACCAACATTTCTTGTTTTCCAGACCAAATAAATTGCCATACTCTTTTTAAAGTGTTACTATTTGTTCTGTCTTGTAGTCTTGAAGATGTTTTAGTGGTCATTGTGGAATTAATACACACTGCTGTAGATCGTAAACTTGATTTATATCAGTAGTGCTTTTTGTATATGCTTACTTGCATAGTGACAAGTGTATTACCAATATTAAAAAGAGTGATGATAACTAGATACCTATAAAAGCAAAATGCAGGTATTTAGTAGGCCTTTGAAGAGGAAATCCAATTTAAAATATTATAAAGTAGGCATCACAATCACTACTTTTGAGGGTGGAAGCCCTGTCCTGCTGCATTGTCACACCACCATCTCTCTCCCTAAAGCAAGACCAGGCAAACAAACAGGTTAACATGTGATATTGTACGGAAATATTGAACATGAGTTTTAGTTCTGAGCTTTGGGCTTCAGGAATGTTAGACTTTAGATAGCCAGGTATGTAACGAATTGAGGTGGGATTATTCTGTCGTGGTCTGGAAATGTTTCCAGCAAGCCCATTTGATGCCATATTTTCTGGGTGTATCTCCTGCGATGTGGATTAGTTCTTCCATCTCAGCAACCCTATTAATTCTACTGAACCATTCTTTAACCACTTCCCGCCCGGTCAATAGCATATTGACGTCCGGGAAGTGGTTGCATCCAGCAGGATAACATGCCTGCGCGCGCCCGCGGGGGCGCGCAGCGCGGCGATCGGGGACGGCATGTGTCCCTCGGACACAGTGCTTCCACGATCACAGTAAACAGCCAATGAATTTGGCTGTTTACCACGTGATCGGCTGTGTCAAAGTCACAGCCGATCATCTGTCACAACAAACTCGGCGGCGCGCCCTGTGCACGCTGCCGAAGGCATGCAGAGCAGGGGTCGAGGGAGGCGAGTGTACCTTGGACACAGCGCTTCCCCGATCAGGGTAAACAGCCAATGAAATTGGCTGTTTACCATGTGACCGGCTATCACAGCCGGTCACAAATGTAAACATTGAGTAGCGATCACCATCTGATCCCTGCTCTCTCCTCACACACCGATCGTGTGAGGAGAGAGCAGGGATCAGTGAGTGAAATCAGTGTCTGTCTGACATTTTATTGGATTGTACTGTACACAACACGGCCGCCTCCCCCAATAAAGAGGACCTGTCACACAGCCCAGCCAATCAGCCCATCTGTCAATCGGCCCATCTGTCAATCAGCCCATCTGTCACATGCCCACCGCCATCGGTACCGCCGCATAGGCTACCAGTACCGCCATTGGTACCACCACCAGTACCACCACTAGTACCGCCATCAGGCCCACCATCTATACTGCCACACAGGCTGCTACCAGTATCGCCACTAGTGCTGCCATCGGTACCACCACCACCTGTACCACCGTCAGTACTGCCATCGGTACCACCACCACCCATACCGCCACCTGTACTGCCATCACCACCTGTACCGCCACCACCACCCGTACCGCCATTGGTACCACCACCTGTACCGCCATCGGTACCACCACCACCCGTACCGCCACCGGTACCGCCATCACCACCACCCCCCGTACCACCTTCGGAACCACCACCCGTACCGCCATTGGTACCACCACCACCCATACCACCATCTGTACCACCACACAGGCCCGCCACTAATACCTCAATCGGTACCACTACCACCAGCAGTACCATTACACAGGCCTGCCAATAAGCATTGCCATAATGTCCCAAAGGGTTTACACACCTGAGAAGGCATATGAGATTCTTGCCATGTTGGATGATGAGAGCAGCGGGGAGCTCCCATCATCCGATTCTGGTTCGGAATACGAGCCAGTGGAGGATAGTGGATCAGAGTCCGAGTCCACGGAGGAAACCGTCCCTCCCAAAAGAATGAGATCAGGACCGAGATCAGGACCAAGATCAGGACCAAGATCAGGACCAAGATCAGGAGATCTGCCCACCACCAGCAGCGCCAGACTCCAGGAAGAGGAGCCTAGTACAAGTACTGGCATTGCACGCCCAACCCGAAGAACCCAGCCCCAGTCCTACCTTCCCGATGCCCTGGCAAACCCCTTATGGTTGCCTGCCAACTCAGGATCCGATATCATCCCCCCTTTCACCGCACAGCCAGGTGTGCAGCCCGACACTTCAAATTTTTCTCTATTCGATTATTTTTCTTTATTTTTCCCACAAGATTTTCTGCAAAATATGGTGGATCAAACTAATTTGTATGCATCCGAATTTATTGCTGCCAACCCCAATTCTTCCTACGCCCGCATGTTCCAGTGGCGATGTGTCACACTGGATGAATTTAAATTGTTTTTGGGCCTTATTTTCAATATGGGGCTTACAAAAAAGAACGAAGTCCATGCATATTGGTCCACCAACCCCATTCAACACATGCCCATATATTCCGCTGTCATGTCCAGGACAAGATACGACATGATTATGCGTTTTCTCCACTTTAATAACAATTCACAGTGCCCTCCCCGAGATCATCCCAACCATGACAAATTGTACAAGATACGCCCCCTAATCAATTCCTTTTCCCAGCAATTTAAAGAAGTTTTCATCCCAGACCAAAAAATTTGTGTGGACGAGTCCCTCATACATTTGACTGGCCGACTGCACTTCAAGCAGTATAAACCAAACAAGAGAGCCAGGTATGGGCTGAAATTAAATAAATTATGTGATTGAGCCACTGGATACGTCTTCACATTCCGGATCTATGAAGGCAAAGACTCCCAGCTCCAGCCCCGTGACTGCCCCACATATATTGGAACCAGTGGGAAAATTGTCTGTGAGCTGGCATACCCCCTGTTTGAAAAAGGATACCATCTATATGTCGACAACTATTATACCAGCCTGCCCCTTTTTCGTCATCTTTGCAGTAAAAAAACCCCGGCCTGTGGTACCTTCAAAAAAAAAACCGTAAGGGATTCCCACAAAATCTTTTGACAAAAAAATTGCAAAACGGAGAATCGGCATTCACGAGGAACGAGGAGGTGTTGGCCATGAAGTGGAGGGACAAGAAAGATGTCCACATCCTCTCTACCATCCACAATGACACCGTGGTGGAGATCCAAAGAAGACGCGCCCCCATTGTAAAGCCCGAATGTGTCCACGACTACAATATGTATATGGGGGGGATTTAAATGATCAGATGCTACAGCCCTATTTATCAACCAGAAAGTCCCATTACTGGTACAAGAAAGTTGCATTTCACCTGTTTCACATATCTCTTTTTAATTCTTTTGTCTGCTACCAAAAATCAAGATATTGTCACTGCCCTCATTTACCAACAAGGTCCCGCCCCAGGAAGCATTCGCTCTGATAATGTGAGTCGACTTCACGAGCAACACTTTCCTTATAGCATTCCCCCCACAGAATCTGGAAGAAGACGCCAAAAGAAATGCCGTGTATGGACAGTGCGCATGCGCGAGAGCTCCGACATGGCAGCCTAAGCCTGGAGATCCGCACCACCCGGACGAACGAGCCGCACAACCCCCGATACAGCCTGCGGAGGAGCCTCCCGCCTATCCGCCCGGAACCAGGAACATCAGGGGAGCACAGAGAGATGTCCGGTCCCCAGGTTCGCTGAGACCTAGGCCCGCAATTCGATGCGGCGGCGACGGACGGGTGTACCAAGATGGCCACCGGCATGGAAACCACCAGGCCTCATGCTGCCACATAGCCCAAGGCGCCAGAAAACAGGCCAGTACTGACCCCCCCGACCCTGACTTATGCCCAAGCGGCACAGGGAGGCCCTGCATGAAACAGGCAGCCTCTCATGGCCCTCACCAGCACCAAGCCCCCTCCATGGCCCACAAAGAGCCCCTGAACAGCAGCCAGCTGGAGGACTATGCCCTATCCTCATCCACACCTTCTCAACTTCCCCCAACAGCAGATCCATCCCCTGGCTATTCAGTCAGGGACATCTCCGCACTTCAAGAAGACCTCTTTACTATTAGAGAAAGAATTGGCCAACACAGCAATCCAGATCACCAATACCATTAAATCGGACCTATCTAGCTTGGGCTCCAGAATTGAAGCTATGGAAGACAAAATTGAGAACACGGTCTCCAGAACCAACCAAAATGCTGTACACATCCAGACCATTCAAGAACAACTAGATACGGCCCTCTCCAGGATCGACGATCTTGAGAACAGGTCCAGGAGGTATAATTTCAGAATAAAAGGCCTCCCGGAATCCTTCACGGATTTCCCCCTCACGGTTCAGGACTTTATCTCAGAGCTCATCCCTAATATCCCGCCGCATAGGCTAGAATTAGACAGAGCACACAGGGCTCTAGGACCCCCCAGAAAAGACGGCACACCCAGAGATATAATAGTGAAACCGCACTTTTACGCAGTTAAAGAAAAGGTTATGCGACAATCTCGCTTGAAGCATAAGCTACTACACCGGGGACACCAAATTCAGGTGTTTGCAGACTTGGCCCAGTCCACCATACAAAAAAGACGTGCCCTTAAGCCTCTCCTAACGTTCCTAATGGAAAGGGACGTCAAGTACCGATGGTCATTCCCCTTCACCATGAAGTTCTCAATACAGGGCAAGACACACGCTTTTTCCAACCTCCCAGAAGGTGAGAGACTGTTCCTGTCCCTAAAACTAATATCTCAGGAAGCACCCATGGGTTTCTCCACGTCATCATCGGGGTCGGCCAAACGCCCCCCTCCGGCCAGCCCTGTATCCCCTCTCTGGAACAAGGGTCCCTCTAAGAAGAGCAAGGATGGAAGACCACCGTAACTGACCATCAAGACCCCATCATCCCTCTGTCCTACCATGGACATCTCCGTTTGGGAAGTAGTTCCCTCTGTTGACAGAGCTAGAGCTCCATCCCCCCAATTCCCAGACCGATCTGGTCCCCTTTTCCAGGACATACCTCCAAACCAAAGGCCTCTACACCACAAGTCACTAAAGCTCAGAGAGGAGAGACAGCTGCTTTGGCCAGCCCTTCTGTTGCCCATACCTTCCAGAAGCAAGATTCCGGATCCCTATCCCTTACTGCCGGGAACTTGAATCCTAAAAGTCTCGCTCTATAAAGGAAGCGGTAGCTCTCTCCTATCCAGAACTGTTCTTCTGGGACTTGAACACAGGAGTCTATTTTTCTAGGGCTGCCTCTCTGAAAGTTGCATTCCATATTTTTATCTCTCCCTCTCTGTTTTTATTTTTACTCACAAACCTTTTTTCAGGCCTCATTTTGTTATGGCCAGTTCCGTTGCCTGGTCTCCCCGCATCCTCTCGGCCTTCCCGACCCTTCCCCTCAGTTTGGTTGGGGGGAGGTGGGGACGGGAGGGTGCCGAGAGATGGAGGCCTAAAACACAGTCTCTACGAGACCGTATATTTCTTCATGTAATCACGGTTTGTGATACGGGTTTCTTATTGTCAATTCAGTTAACCATGACTTAGTTGTGCACAGTTTAGTAGTCAGACACATGTTATTGCAGGGGCCCAGGGTGGTACCCTTGCGCCTCCTCTCATTCCTGGGGAACCAAGTGTGTTCTCTTCGAGTGAGACTTTGCTCGCCCCTCCAGGGCGGGCGAAGGTTAAGAGTGGAGATTTGGCGGACATCCACACCGCCGCCCTCCATGGGTCTCGTTAGAAGACCCTTGTTCCTGTTTTTGTGTTTGTTTGAATCTCGATTTTCGCCAGGCGATCGAAACACTGGCAATAGCAATTAGATCGAACCCCAACATCCTTGGAGTATCCTGTGGGAACCAAGTCCACAAATGCGGGCTATTTGCGGACGATATGCTCCTTTTCATCACGTCCCCGACCACCTCCCTCCCAAACCTGAGCAAACTCCTGAAAGAGTTCTCCAAAATTTCAGGACTTAAGGTAAACTATTCTAAGTCATCTGCCTTAAATATCTCCCTCAAGACAGACACAGTATCCACACTTCAAAGTTCCTTTGACTTCAAGTGGAACAACCATTTCATCGACTACTTAGGAATTAAACTAGCTAAAACAGAACAATTATATTCTACGAACTTCCCTAAGACTTACCGCAAGTTAGAAGCTGACTTAGGAAATTGGTCGAAGGGGGAGGTATCCTGGCTTGGGAGAGTCCACGCAGTGAAGATGACTTTGATGCCTAGACTCATCTATCTATTCAGGGCCCTTCCAATAAACATTAATAAGGAACACTTGCCCAAATTCCAAAGAAAAGTAATCAAATTTATTTGGGGGGGTAGAGGTCACAGAATCCAGCAAAGAACCCTTTTCCTACCCAGAACACAGGGGGGTTTAGGGTCTCCTCAGCTTTTCTGGTATTACCAAGCTGCCAGGCTAGCCCAGCTCTCCACGGTCTACTCTAAGGCAGAGAAACCAGACTGGATTCAAATAGAGAGACAGGCTGTCCCATCCTACACCCTGGACTTCCTTCTCTGGTAACTCCCAAGACAGCGTCCCCCAATACTCTCCCCGTCTCTCTCTCAATCCTTCAAAACCTGGGATAACCTAAGAAACAACCCCACTCTAACCTCGAGGTGTCACCTGCTAGCGCACATCTTCAACAATCCAGACTTCACCCCAGGGTTGGACATCAAAGCCTTCAGATGGTGGTTGGACAAGGGATTGTATCGAATCGGACACTTCTTCACTAATGAGGGCCCTATTTCTCTTGAGTTCTGTCTCAATCATCTTGAAATCCCTAATTCTGAGCGTTATAGATTTCACCAAATAAGACATTTTCTCCGCCACATTTTCGGGGGGGGGGGGGGGGATTCCCGCCTCACACATTCACACCATACGAATTATGGTGTGGGCAGTCCATGGAACAGAGAGGAGGGATCTCCATCATCTATAAGTCACTAGCCCTTCAATCCCAAAAGACACCTTACATGCTAGCCTGGGAGAGTGATCTTTCCCTCAACTGGGACGTTGATAAATGGAGGAGCTCCTTCAACAGATCCTTTAAGGACATTAAGAATATCTCCCTAATTGAATCAAGCCTCAAGGTCATTACCAGATGGTACCTCACCCCGGACAAATTGTCCAAAATGTTCCCAACAGCAGACCCCAAGTGCTTCCGAGGGTGTCAGCTCTCGGGCTCAATGGCCCACATATGGTGGGAATGCCCCAGATTGAGGCCCTACTGGAGCATGATATTTTCTCTGATTCGAAAAATCCCGAAAATCCAAATCCCGAAAATCCAAATCCCGAAAACCCCAGCCATAGCTCTTCTTAATGACAACTTACCCAAAACACCAAAACTGTCGCGTAAATTAATACACTTTATCCTCCTAGGTGCCAAACTCACCATTGCCAAAGCATAGAAACAACCCAAGGTTTCCTTCAAGGCAGCTACTCGTAAAATACCTTGGATTATGTCCCAAGAGAAACTCTTGAGCATTCTATATGACACCAAAGCGCAATTTGAAGCTATCTGGGAACCATGGGCGCAGTTTATTGGTATTTCTCTCATACCTGGTGTCCAACCTAAAAATTAAAAGTATTTTAAAAGGGGGCGGGGGCCTCTCCCGTTAATAGGCTAGCTTCTCTCTCACTCTCCTCTCTTTCCCCTATCTTCTCCGCTCCTCTCCCTTCTTGTCACTACTCTTCTGCTCTCCACTTTAGGGAGACTAGGAAAAGTCCTCCCGACTTTAGTGCAAACCATACCCCGGAAGGAATTTTCTCCCCAGAAAGATAACAGACCAGGCTACAGCAACCTCAAAGCTTTTCCTTGACCCCGAGGCTAAATGGTAAACATAAGATGGGGCGGCTTGCTGAGATTCTCCCGTGCACAGCTTGATCCCTTTTGGGGTGCCGGCGGAATCTCTTCTGGCCACTATACATAACTGTACTTAAACGTGGCAGTCTACACATTCTTTGAAGAGTTGCAGTAGCTCCGTAGGTCCTGTATATTGTTTAGGTTATGAGATAGACTTTTACACCTTGTATAGTCAGTTTATGCATCCCCTTCAGGGGTACGCCATGTAATAGTCTGATGTTCTTCTTACTATTTTGTATTGCATTGCTTTTTTTTATTTTGTAAAACCAATAAAAGATTTTGAAAGAAAAAAGAAATGCTGTGTATGCAGCAGAGAAGGAGTAAGAAGAGATTCCAGCTATTATTGTCCCCAATGTCCCTCCCAACCTGGCCTGTGCATCGGAGATTGCTTCAAAAATTATCATACATCCATTCAATATTAGTTCCCTTTATTATTACCAGACTGCCATTTCCCCATTTGCCTGCTACCATGTTAATTAACTGACCCTGGCCTGTTTACCGACAATGTCTTTGCTTGCTGATTTAAACCATGTTTCTGACTTCCACATGCACCAACCTCAGCCTGTTTACCGACGATGCCTCTGCCTGCCGATTTAAACCACGTTTCTGACTTCCACGTGCACTGATCTTGGCCTTGTTAATCGACCATGTTTTTGCCTGCCACTTGGACTGATCTTTTGGCCATCTACTTTAGTACACAGTGGTCTCGCATATGTGAGGGGCTTCAGAATAACGTTCTGAGTAGAGAAAAACAGTTTTTCATTTTCTGTGCTCCCAGAACAGGGTCTGGTTGCCCGGAGGCTTCAAAGCGATTTGGGTGGTAGAAGCCTCTACCCCTGTCCCCCTGGACCTAAGCTTGATGGTCCTTCCTGCTGCCTGGACCAATACTTTGGCTGTGCTGACCATATTTCTGCCAGTAATGACCCATGACATTATGGACCATGTTTCTTCCTGCTGTTTGGACTAATACTTTGGCTGTGTTGACCATATATCTGCCTGCTGCCTCTACTGACTTTGGACAGTATTTCTGCCGGGACACCTCTGCCTGCTACCTGGACCTGTGCTTTGGCTGTGCTCTGGCTGTGCTCTGGCTGTGCTCTGGCTGTGCTGACAGTATCTCTGCCTGTACGAACTATGGACAGTATTCCTGCCTGCTGCCTGGATGATTGCTTTTGCTGTCGCTGACTTCATTCCTGCCTGCTGCCTGGACCGATGCTCTCCTCTGTGGACCACTGCACTTCTAAAACCACAGGTAATCTTTTGTTATTTGGTATGTACCTGCTATGTGTTAGAAATATGAAGGGCCTTCAAAAATGTGATCGGTAGTCAGAAAATGACATGTGTAATTAATGCTGCTAGAATGCCTGGAGGTGCTGTTTGGATTTTGGGCCTCTGTATGTGGCCAGGCTGTGTAAAAGTCTCAAACATGTGGTATCGCCATACTCAGGAGGAGTAGCAGAATGTAATTTGGGGTGTCATTTTTGCTATGTACATGCTATGCGTTATAAATATCTTATAAAGGGACAACTTTGTGTAAAAAAAATGCTTATTCATTTTTTTCCACATTTTCCAAAAACTTCTGGAAAAAAATGAACCATTCAAAAGACTCTTTATGCCTCATAGATTATACCTTGGAGTGTGTGCTTTCCAAAATGGGTTCATTTTATGGATAATTCCATTGTTCTGGTGCTCCAGGGTCTTCAAAAATGTAATAGATGGTTGAGAAAGGATATGTGCAATTTATGCTTGTAAAACGCATGAAAGTGCTACTTCAATGTCGAGCCTTTGTATGTGGCCAGGCTGTGTAAAAGTCTCACACATGTGGTATCGCCATACTCAGGAGGAGTAGAGGAATGCATTTTGGGGTGTCATTTTTGCTACGTACATGCTATGTGTTAGAAATATCTTATAAATGGACAACTTTGTGTAAAAAAAAATGCATTTTCATTTTTTTTCCACTTTTTTCAAAACCTTCTGGAAAAAAATGAACCGTTCAAAAGACTCATTATGCCTCACAGATTATACGTTGGGGTGTGTGTTTTCCAAAATGGGTTCATTTTGTGGATAATTCCATTGTTCTGGTGCTCCAGGGCCTTCAAAAATGTAATAGGTGGTTGAGGAAGGATATGTGCAATTTATGCTTGTAAAATGCATGAAAGTGCTACTTCAATGTTGGCCCTCTGTATGTGGCCAGGCTGTGTAAAAGTCTCACACATGTGGTATCGCTATACTCAGGAGGAGTAGCAGAATGTATTTTGGGGTGTAGTTGCAATTATGCATATGCTGTGTGAGAGAAATAACCTGTTAATATGACCAGTTTGAGTAAAAAAAAAAAAAAATCTTAATTTTCCCAAGAATTGTGGGAAAAAATTACAACTTCAAAAAACTCACCATGCCTCTTAGTAAATACATTGGACTGTCTACTTTCCAAAAAGGGGTCATTTGGGGGGTACTTTCCTTGCTTGTTAGAGCCCATTCACACAGGGACGACTTGTCAGGCGACCTGGTCGCCTGACAAGTCGCCTCCCGTTCTGTACAATGGAACCGTTCTAATCGGAGCGACGCAAGTCGCTCCAACTTAGAAAAAGGTTCCTGTACGACTTTGGGGGCGACTTGGGGCGACTTGCATAGACTTCTATACAGAAGTCATTTTGCAAGTCGCTGCAGAAGTCGTTTGCAGGTCGCCTCGCTGAGGCGACCTGTAGGTCGTGTTACCCCTGTGTGAATGGGGTCTTAGGCTCCTTTCACACTTATACGACTTCAAAGTCGCACGATTTTACAGCGATTTCGAGGCCGCGATTTGCCGCGATTTTACCGCGATTTGGGAGCAGTACTACTTTGCCACGTTTTTGGCATTAACAAATGAAAACATACAGTAGTTGGTATGAATCATAAGGGGGAACTCCACGCCAAGTTTTAAATAAAAAAACTGGCGTAGGTTCCCCCCTAGGGGCATACCAGGCCCTTAGGTCTGGTATGGATTGTAAGGGGAACCCCCTACGCTGAAAAATCGGCGTGGGGGTTCCCCCAAAATTCATACCAGACCCTTATCCGAGCACGCAGCCCGGCCGGTCAGGAATGGGGGTGGGGACGAGCTAGCGCCCCCCCCCTGGACCGTACCAGGCCGCATGCCCTCAACATGGGGGGTGGGTGCTTTGGGGCATGGGGGGGCGCCCTGCGGCCCCCCCCACCCCAAAGCACCTTGTCCCCATGTTGATGAGGACAAGGGCCTCTTCCCGACAACCCTGGCCATTGGTTGTCGGGGTCTGCGGGCGGGGGGCTTATCGGAATCTGGGAGCCCCCTTTAATAAGGGAGCCCCCAGATCCCGGCCCCCCACCCTATGTGAATGAGTATGGGGTACATGGTACCCCTACCCATTCACCTAGGGAAAAAAGCGTCAATAAAAAACACAGTACACAGGTATTTAAAATAATTTATTAGGCAGCTCCGGGATCTTCTTCCGACTTCGGGGGTCCTCTTCCGACTTCGGGGGTATCTCCGGCGTCTTCTCCCGGTGTCCGCATCTTCTGCCGGCTCCACCGCTATCTTCTGGCGCTCTTTTGCCAGCGGTGGTCCGGACCTCTGGATCATCTTCTTCCCTCTTCTCTTCCAGAGATGTTGACACAACGCTCTCTCCAGCCAGAATGGTCTCTGAACGCTCCGCAGCGGACTTATATAGGCGGTGACCCCGCCCGCTTATGCCGTCACAGTCCCTGGGCATGCTGGGACTGTGACGTTTTAGGAGGCGTGGTCACCGGGTGATGACCACGCCCCCTTATGACGGCACAGTCCCAGCATGCCCCCAGGACAGTGACCTCATAAGGGGGCGGGGTCACCGCCTATATAAGTCCGCTGCGGAGCGTTCAGAGACCATTCCAGCTGGAGAGAGCGTCGTGTCAACATCTCTGGAAGAAAAGAAGAAGGCAGAAGGCAGAAGTCCGGACCACCGCTAGCAATTGAGCTGCAGAAGAAAGCGGAGGAGCCGGCAGAAGATCAGGACACCGGGAGGAGACGCCGGAGAGACCCCCGAAGTCGGAAGAAGATCCCGGAGCTGCCTAATAAATTATTTTAAATACCTGTGTACTGTGTTTTTTATTGACGCTTTTTTCCCTAGGTGAATGGGTAGGGGTACCATGTACCCCATACACATTCACATAGGGTGGGGCGCCGGGATCTGGGGGCTCCCTTATTAAAGGGGGCTCCCAGATTCCGATAAGCCCCCGGCCCGCAGACCCCGACAACCAACGGCCAGGGTTGTCGGGAAGAGGCCCTTGTCCTCATCAACATGGGGACAAGGTGTTTTGGGGTGGGGGGGCCGGCAGGGTGCCCCCCCATGCCCTAAAGCACCCACCCCCCCATGTTGAGGGCATGCGGCCTGGTACGGTCCAGGAGGGGGGGGCGCTCGTCCCCACCCCCATTCCTGACCGGCCGGGCTGCAAGCTCGGATAAGGGTCTGGTATGGATTTTGGGGGGTACCCCAAAATGTTTTCCTTTCCCGATCAGCGAGCCAGGCTTGTGCTTACAAAGTCGTACTGAAGTCGTGTCTATATTATTCAGGCACGACTTGCATGCTACTTCAGGGTTTAACATTGAGGTCTATGGAGTACAACTCGCATAGAAGTTGGACCAAAGTAGTGCAGGGACTACTTTCAAGTCGACTTAAAGTCGTGCCAATATGAATGGTAGTCATTAAAAATCATGGAGAAAGACTTGTCATACGATTTTGCAGTACAAAATCGTGGGACAAGTCGTGTAAGTGTGAAAGGGGCCTTAGGCTGGGTTCACACTGGTGCGACACGACAGCCGTCCTACTTTGGATCCGACTTTGCCCTGCGACATGAAGCCGGCATATGTCCGATTTTCAATGGGGATCCGACTTTGGTATGAATCTTTAGGGGGAACTCCGCGCCAAATTTTAAATAAAAAACCGGCATGGGTTCCCCCTCCAAGAGCATACCGGGCCCTTGGGTCTGGTATGGACCTTAAGGGGAACCCCCTACGCCGAAAAAACGGCGTGGGGGTCCCCCCAAATCCATACCAGACCCTTATCCGAGCACACAGCCTGGCCGGACAGGAATGGGGGTGGGGACGAGCGAGCGCCCCCCCCCCCTCCTGAACCGTACCAGGTCGCATGCCCTCAACATGGGGGGGTTGGTTCCTTGGGGGAGGGGGGCGCACTGCAGCCCCCCCACCCCAAAGCACCTTGTCCCCATGTTGATGAGGACAAGGGCCTCTTCCCGACAACCCTGGCCGTTGGTTGTCGGGGTCTGTGGGCGGGGGGCTTATCGGAATCCGGGAGCCCCCTTTAATAAGGGGGCCCCCAGATCCCGGCCCCCCACCCTATGTGAATGAGTATGGGGTACATCGTACCCCTACCCATTCACCTAGGGAAAGTGTCAATTAAAAAAAAAACACTACACAGATTTTTAAAGTCATTTATTAGACAGCTCCGGGGGTCTTCTTCCGACTTCGGGGGTCTCTCCGGTTCTTCTCCATGCTCTCCGGATCTTCTGCCGGGCTCCTCCGCTCTCTTCTGCTCTTTTGCCGCTCTTTTGCTATAGAGGAGGAGCCCGGTCTTCAGTCTTCTGCCTTCTGCCCTCTTCTCTTCTTCTGATGTTGACACGACAATCTCTCCGGCTGGAATGCTCTCTGTGCGCTCTGCTATGGCTTATATAGGCGGTGACCCCGCCCCCTTATGCCGTCACAGTCCCTGGGCATGCTGGGATTGTGACGGCATAAGGGGGCGTGGTCATCGGGTGATGATGACGCCCCCTAAAACGTCACAGTCCCAGCATGCCCAGGGACTGTGACGGCATAAGGGGGCGGGGTCACCGCCTATATAAGCCATAGCAGAGCGCACAGAGAGCATTCCAGCCGGAGAGAGCATCGTGTCAACATCAGAAGAAGAGAAGAGGGCAGAAGGCAGAAGACTGAAGACCGGGCTCCTCCTCTATAGCAAAAGAGCGGCAAAAGAGCAGAAGAGAGCGGAGGAGCCCGGCAGAAGATCCGGAGAGCGTGGAGAAGAACCGGAGAGACCCCCGAAGTCGGAAGAAGACCCCCGGAGCTGTCTAATAAATGACTTTAAAAATCTGTGTAGTGTTTTTTTTTTAATTGACACTTTCCCTAGGTGAATGGGTAGGGGTACGATGTACCCCATACTCATTCACATAGGGTGGGGGGCCGGGATCTGGGGGCCCCCTTATTAAAGGGGGCTCCCGGATTCTGATAAGCCCCCCCGCCCGCAGACCCCGACAACCAACGGCCAGGGTTGTCGGGAAGAGGCCCTTGTCCTCATCAACATGGGGACAAGGTGCTTTGGGGTGGGGGGGCCGCAGTGCGCCCCCCTCCCCCAAGGCACCAACCCCCCCATGTTGAGGGCATGCGACCTGGTACGGCTCAGGAGGGGGGGGCGGTCGCTCGTCCCCACCCCCATTCCTGTCCGGCCGGGCTGTGTGCTCAGATAAGGGTCTGGTATGGATTTGGGGGGACCCCCATGCCGTTTTTTCGGCGTAGGGGGTTCCCCTTAAGGTCCATACCAGACCCAAGGGCCTGGTATGCTCTTGGAGGGGGAACCCATGCCGGTTTTTTATTTAAAATTTGGCGCGGAGTTCCCCCTCAAGATCATCAGAGCACAAGTCGCGTGCCGAAGTCGGATCATGCGAGACGGCAATCCGACTTTGATCCGACTTCAATGATAGTCAATAGGCTGAAGTAGGGTCAAAGTCGGACCAAAGTAGTACAGGGAGCATTTCTAAAGTCGGAACGACTTGTGTCGGACCAGTTAGGACGGCTCCCATAGGGAAACATTGGATTTCACACGTCATGCGACATGAGCTCCCAATGTCGGAGCGTTTGTCGGACCAGTGTGAACCCAGCCTCAGTGTCTCAAGAAATGAGGCCTTCAGGTGAGATACATCAGGTGTGATCAATTTTCAGTGATTGGCACCAGAGTTTGTAGACTCTATAACTTTCACAAAGACCAAATAATATATACTGATTTGGGTTATTTTTTACCAAAGATATGTAGCAGTATAAATTTTGGCACAAATTTATGAAGAAAAATGACTTATTTGCAAAATTTTACAATAGAAACTAAAAAAAAAGTATGTTTTTTTCAAAATTTTTGCAGTTTTTTTGCTTATATCGCAAAAATAAAAAACCCAGTGGTGAATAAATACCACCAAAAGAAAGCTTTATTTTGTGAGAAGAAAATGATAAACATTTTGTGTGTTTTGAATGTGATTTTGAATGGATTCGTTGGAACTCATACGATTGATGGATTCATGAAATTGTTTGTTTCTCTATATGTATGACAACTAAAATAAAAAAAAAAGAAAAAAAAAAAAAGAAAATGATAAACATTTTGTTTGGATACAGTGTGGCATGACTGAGTAATTGTCATTCAAAGTATGAGAGCGCTGAAAGCTGAAAATTGGTCTGTGCCTGGTATTTAAGTGGTTAACCACTTCAGCCCCGGAAGGTTTTACCCCCTTCCTGACCAGAGCACTTTTTGCAATTTAGCACTGCGTCGCTTTAACTGCTAATTGCGCGGTCATGCAATGCTGTACCCAAATGATATTTACGTCTTTTTTTTTTCCACAAATAGAGCTTTCTTTTGATGGTATTTGATTGCCTCTGCAATTTTTATTTTTTGCGATATAAATGGAAAAAGACCAAAACATTTTTTAAAAAAAATGATATTTTCTACTTTTTGTTATAAGAAAAATCTAATAAACTCAATTTTAGTCATACATTTAGGCCAAAATGTATTCAGCCACATGTCTTTGGTAAGAAAAATGTCAATAAGCGTATATTTATTGGTTTGCGCAAAAGTTATAGTGTCTACAAACTAGGGTACATGTTCTGGAATTTACACAACTTGTAGTTTATGACTGCCTATCTCATTTCTTGAAAATGGCAGGGCAGTACAACCCCCCCAAATGACCTCATTTTGGAAACTAGACACCAAGGAAATTGCTGAGAGGCCATTGAATATTTATTTTTTTTGTCCCAAGTGATTGAATATTGACAAAAAATAAATAAATTTACAAAAGGTTGTCACTAAATGATATATTGCTCACACATGCCATGGTTATATGTGTAATTGCACCCCAAAATACATTCTGCTGCTTCTCCTGAGTACAGCGATACCCCATGTGTGGGACTTTTTGGGAGCCTAGCCGCGTACGGGGCCCCGAAAATCAAGCACCGTCTTCAGGATTTCTAAGGGCGTAAATTTTTTATTTCACTCCTCACTACCTATCACAGTTTTGAAGGCCATAAAATGCATTGTGAGTATTTTGCAGCTCTCATTTGTTTTTGAAAATGAAGAAAGAAAATAATTTTTTTTTTTGTTTTCTTTTTTCAATTTTCAAAACTTTGTGACAAAAAGCGTGGTCTGCAAAATACTCACCATACCTCTCAGCAAATAGCTTGGGGTGACTACTTTCCAAAATGGGGTCATTTAGGGGGGTTTTGTGCCATCTGGGCATTCCATGTCCTCCGAAACTGTGATAGGCAGTGAGGAGTGAAATCAAAAATTTACACCCTTAGAAAGCCTGAAGGCAGTGCTTGGGTTTCGGGGTCCCATACACGGCTAGGCTCCCAAAAAGTCTCACACTTGTGGTATCCCCGAACTCAGGAGAAGCAACAGAATGTATTTTGTGGTGTAATTTCACATATTCCCAAGGGATGTTTGAGCAATATATCATTTAGTGACAACTTTGTGCAAAAAAAAAAAAAGTGTCAAAATATAAAATATTCCATGGACTCGACATGCCTCTCAGCAAATAGCTTGGGGTGTCTACTTTCCAAAATGGGGTCATTTGGAGGGGGTTTGAGTGTCCTGGCATTTTATGCACAACATTTAGAAGCTTATGTCACACATCACCCACTCTTCTAATCACTTGAAGACAAAGCCCTTTCTGACACTTTTTGTTTACATGAAAAAATATTTTTTTTTGCAAGAAAATTACTTTGAACCCCCAAACATTATATACATTTTTTTAAAAGCAAAGGCTCTACAGATTAAAATGGTGGGTGTTTCATTTTTTTTTCACACAGTATTTGCGCAACGATTTTTCAAACGCATTTTTTGGGAAAAAAACACACTTTTTTAAATTTTAATGCACTAAAACACACTATATTGCCCAAATGTTTGATGAAATAAAAAAGATGATCTTAGGCCGAGTACATGGATACCAAACACGACATGCTTTAAAATTGCGCACAAACGTGCAGTGGTAACAAACTACATACATTTTTTAAAAGCCTTTAAAAGCCTTTACAGGTTACCACTTTAGATTTACAAAGGAGGTCTACTGCTAAAATTACTGCCCTCGATCTGACCTTTGCGGTGATACCTCACATGCATGGTGCAATTGCTGTTTACATTTGACGCCAGACCGATGCTTGCGTTTAACTTTGCGCAAGAGCAGGGGGGGGCAGGGGTGCTTTTTTTTTATTATGCTTTTTTTTATCCTATTTTAAACTGTTCCTTTCATTTTTTTTTTTATATAATTTTTAGTGTTATCTTAGGGAATGTAAATATCCCCTATGGTAACAATAGGTAGTGACAGGTGCTCTTTTTTGAAAAAATTGGGATCTATTAGACCCTAGATCTCTCCTCTGCCCTCAAAGCATCTGACCACACCAAGATCAGTGTGATAAAATGCTTTCCCAATTTCCCAATGGCGCGGTTTATTTATTTTAGGATTGCTTTTACATGAAAGCCATACCAAGATGATACCTAAACCTGCAGGCATCATTCTGGTATAACCACTCAAAGTCCAGCAACATACCAGTATGTTGCTGGTCCTTGTTGGGCATATATTGTTTTTTTTTTCATGCAGCCTGTGGGCTGAACGAAAAAAAGAGATTGATCGGTGGGTATGCCCACCATTAGAATACCTCCCTGCATACATGCACCATTTATATATGCCGAAGCATGGGGGCATCCGCCTCAAAAGTTAGGAGCAAATTGCTCCTCCACCCCTGCTGCCCCCATGCTTTGGCATATATGCTCTTTTTTTTAACTGTGGTGGTAAAATCACCTCCTACAGCGCTGGAGTCATGGCTTTATGTATCGTGGGAGCAAACGCTGTTGCTGTCAATATAAATAAATCTGCGCTGCAACTGAATGGCGTTCCTGCTAAGCAAATGATGGTTAACAATAAAACAAAGTAACATTACAGTATAACAGTAAGACATACCATACCTGCAAAGCAAATTAAAAAACATAGTAAAAAAAAAAAAAATTTGCGCAATCTGTGCCTAAAATATATATATGCCGAAGCATGGGGGCATCTGCCCGCAAAATTTAGGAGCAAATCGCTCCTCCACCCCTGCTGCCCTCATGTTTCGGCATATATGCTCTATTTTTTTAATTGTGGTGGTGAAATCACCTCGACCGTGCTGGAGTCACAGCTTTATGTATCATGGGAGCAAACGCTGTTGCTGTCAAGATAAATAAATCTGCGCTGTAGCTGAAATGCGTACCTCAAAACATGATGTTGAAATGCATGAACTGCAAGATCTGCTTGTATCGTGCCCTGGTCATGGAGGCAGAGAACAAGGGCATATGGTAAATTGGGTCAGTGGACCAATATGACTGCAACTCACTCTTTTTAGTTATGCCCATGTTGAGGGATAGGTTCAGAAAGAGCTTAAATTCGGACACCGTAATTGGTTTCCAATCTCTGGCAAGGGAGGACTGGGGAATAGTGGCGATGTATTGACCGGCATACAAATTGCTTTGTCCACAATAGATCTATAGAGATCTTCGGTGAAAAACAGTGAATAAAAATCAAGTGACGTAAAATCAACTGTTTCCACCTGAATGCTGGGTTGGCCAGTGAATGGGAGAAGTACGGGTGCTGCAGAAGTGGTGGGCTCCCAATTAGGATTGGCGAATGCAGCAGGAAGGGCACAATGGGCACGATGGGCCTGTTTTTGTCTTCTTCTTGGTGGCAGCGGGACACTACTTGTGCTTGCCACCTCAGCTTGAACTGCACTTATGGAACTCGCCACATCGCCACATCACCAAGTGTTACTGCAGTGCTGGTTTGACTATGACCATGGTGTACTAGGACGCTGGTGCTTGCCAGTTCACCAGAAGCATGAGCCGCACTAGTACTTCTCTGCTCCATACGAGGGACCTGTGGTTCTTGCACCTCAACGACAGAAAAATATCGGGGTCTGGTATGCCTTACCTTGGCAGGGACCACAACTCTGTCGTCAGAGCTATCTGTCATGGAGCCGCTGTCGTCTACAGGATCGTATTCTGAGCCTGAATCTGACAGATGAGTGACTTCCTCTTCACTATCTGTCATGCTCAGAGACCTTTTCACTAGATTTGACATTTTGGTCTCTAAATTTACTGGTACAGTAGTGAGACTCACAGGTAAAAAAGCTCCTGACTGTTATGCCGCGTACACACGGTCGGACTTTTCAGCTACAAAAGTCGGACAGCCTGTCCGACATACTTCCGGCGTACTTTCGGCGGACTTGCGGCAGACTTTCTAACGAACGGACTTGCCTACACACGACCACACAAAAGTTTGACAGCATAGTACGCGGTGACGTACACCAAGTCCGGCGAGACTATAAAACGGAAGTTCAATAGCCCGTACGACACCCTTTGGGCTCCTTCTGCTAATCTCGTGTTTATCTCGTGTTAGTAGAAGTTTGGTGAGAGACGATTCGCGCTTGTGAGACTTGTATTTTTCAGTTCGTTTTAACTGTTGTTCAGTCTGTGCTTGTGAGGTTTGTATCTGCTTTTCAGTGCGTTTGGTCAGTTGGCATTGAGAAATCTTTGTTTTATTGTCCGCTCGTTCCTGATTTTCAGGTCGCTCTTCACAGGCCTTGCTGTTCTTCAGTGCATTCTGTTTAGTGCGTTCTGACCAGCCGACCGTTTTGTAACCATGTTACCTGTACGTACTCGTCGTCGAGCTCGTGCATTGTATGTGTTTGGTGCTGTAGTTTATTCTTCAGACCAAGACCAGTCCATGAACAGGGCGAGGAGGAGTTCATGGACCAAGAATTGGTTGCTCCAGCGTGACCAGTTCTGTCACATGCCATTGCTCCGTGAGATCCGTGAGAATAATCCTGAGGATTTCAGGAACTTTCTCCGGATGACGGACCCCGTTTTTGACCGTTTGGTGGCTTTGCTGACCCCCTATATCAGCAGGCAGGATACCTGCATGAGGCAAGCCATCACTCCGGAGCAGAGGCTAGTTGCCACATTGCGGTACTTGGCGACAGGGAGAAGCCTGCAGGACCTCAAGTTCTCGACAGGCATCTCCCCCCAGGCTCTGGGGATCATTATCCCAGAGACCTGTTCTGCCATCATCCAGGTCCTGCAGAAGGACTATATTAAGGTAAGATATTTTTCTTTGATTAGCATCACATGTTCTTTTATGTAATCTTTGATAATGTAATGTATTTCTTGCTTCAAACACTACTTACCATCATTGCAATATAGTGTGAATGTCCCCTTTTTATCCTCACACATGCTGCATTTTTTTCCTGTTCTTTTTTGTCATGCATGTATATTTTCCTTCAATAACCTCCCCAACATGCAATGATGGGAACATATCCACCTAGTCTACTCATTTTGAATGTATTTTGTTTGAGTGTATTTAGTGTGCTGCTAATTAGCAATTAGCTTGATTTCCCAACCCCCCACCCCCCACCTAAACTCACTCCAAATAGTGTGCTGCTAATTAGCAATTAGCTTGATTTCCCAACCCCCCACCCCCCACCTAAACTCACTCCAAATAGTGTGCTGCTAATTAGCAATTAGCTTGATTTCCCAACCCCCCACCCCCCACCTAAACTCACTCCAAATAGTGTGCTGCTAATTAGCAATTAGCTTGATTTCCCAACCCCCCACCCCCCACCTAAACTCACTCCAAATAATTGTGCTGCTAATTAGCAATTAGCTTGATTTCCCAACCCCCCACCCCCCACCTAAACTCACTCCAAATAGTGTGCTGCTAATTAGCAATTAGCTTGATTTCCCAACCCCCCACCTAAACTCACTCCAAATAGTGTGCTGCTAATTAGCAATTAGCTTGATTTCCCAACCCCCCACCCCCCACCTAAACTCACTCCAAATAGTGTGCTGCTAATTAGCAATTAGCTTGATTTCCCAACCCCCCACCTAAACTCACTCCAAATAGTGTGCTGCTAATTAGCAATTAGCTTGATTCCCCCCCCCCCACCCTCGTAAAAATTGGCTTGAATGTTCTGTGTTGTTGATTTGTATAAAGCAAATATATGTTGCACTTTGCAAAATGCATGTGCACTCTACAAGTGCATTTGTTCCAGTGCTTTAGTAAATGAGCAGAAGCTCTGCTGATTTCCATCATCAAATCATATGCAAGCCACAAAGTGTTTTCATTAATTGCCCTTGCATGTGATTGTGTACTCCTTGCAACATGACTGCCTTTTTACCTTCCCTCATTTACTGTAAGCTGGTTAGCAACTGCACTTGCAGAGTGCGACAACTGCAGTCTTGTAGCCTTTTTAGTCCCTAAATTCCTGCGTGTCCTAAAAGTAATCTTTTTTATGGATTTCACAACCCCCTAAAATGTAATCAATGTTCCATCAGAGGGGGTGAGCAATCTGATAAGTGTGCCTTTCCATATTAGATATTACAGAAGATTTAAATTATTTAATGTTATACTGATGCTGGGGAATAATGTTTTTAATTGTATAATTTTCTTGCAATGTTACCTTCCAAATTAATGATTTTGGTTTTCTTGTTTGATTCCCCAGTTTCCTTCAACGCCACAGGAATGGCAGACTGTGGCATCCCATTTTGCCAGCCGTTGGGACTTTCCCAATTGTGGAGGGGCTATAGATGGGAAACATGTCCACATCGTGCCACCACCCCATTCGGGGTCATATTATTTTAATTATAAGGGGTTCCACAGTATTGTTTTAATGGCGGTGGTGTCGGCACACTATGAATTTTTATATGTGGACGTGGGGAAGAATGGCCGGATGTCGGATGGAGGAGTATTTGCCCAGACGGAGTTCTGCCAGCGTCTCCAGAGTGGTGGCCTGGGATTGCCACCTGATGCGGATAACGTGGAAGGACTCCCCTTTGTCTTCATTGCCGATGAAGCCTTCGCTCTGAGCAAGCACCTCATGAGGCCATTCCCCCAAAGAACCCTCACCCCGGAGAGGAGGGTTTTTAATTACCGGCTGGCCAGAGCTAGAAGAGTGGTTAAGAATGCGTTTGGGATTCTGGCCAGCCGGTTCCGCCTGTTTCAAACATCGATTAATTTGGCGGAATACAAACTTAATTTTATCATTTTATCCTGCTGCATTCTGCACAACTTTTTACAAAAACATTCGCAAAATTATATCGGAACAGTTGGGCCTGAGGCCGTACTTCTAGATGACCACCTTACGGGCCTGGATACTGTCCGTACTGGCTTGGCCCCCCAAAGTGCCCGTCAAGTTAGACAGCAATATGTGAATTATTTTATGGGTAGGGGGGCCATTGCAATGGGCCAGGATATTTAATTTTTTTAAATAAAAAAAATTTTGATGAAATCTGGAATTATATTTATTGCTTGCCTTTCTTTTGGGCTTTCTCCTAAGGTTATGGTCGATCAGTTGTAGTGCCAACTGTATTTTCCTTTTAAATGTCTAAATAAGCTCCATTGCCACTGTAAACAACTTGTTGACAATTATAACCAAACTGATACTGAGCATAGAAATAACAAACCACACATTTCTTGAATTCCTATAAGGAGATTTTTTTATTAATCGTTGTTATGCATTCAGTTATGCATTTATTATAAAATGTTCCTAGCCAAAAATATAATGATATCTTAATAATTATGAAAAATATAATTATATATGAAGATTTGTACATAATCCCTAAAAAAAATTTTTGGGCTTTTTTAAAATCCTTTTTTTTTTTTTTTTTTGATATTTTTTAAAAATCTTTTTATTTTTTTAATTTTTTTTTTAAATAAATTTTTTTTTTTATTTGTGTTTTTATTAAAATCAATTTTTTTAATTTTTTATTTTATTTTTTTAAAATCAATTTTTTTAATTTTTTTTTGTTTTTTTTTTTAAATCAATTTTTTTTTTTTTTTTTTTTGTTAAAATCAAGTTTTTTTTTTTTTTATTTTTAAGGTAGTTTCTATAAACAGCCCTCCTTTTTTAAATTTTGTTAAACAGCCATATAAGTAATGCAAAAATAATAAAGAGAAGGCCCAGAATGGGGTCAGCAAAACAGGAAATGAAGGACATGATCGATGTTTTGGGGTTTCAAAAAGGGAATTTAGAGTCGACCCAAAACATCAATCATGTCCTTCATTTCCTGCTGCATACGATCCAGCCGATTCCGCATTTGATCGATCTCCCCATTCCAGGCCATTATTTGACCAATTAGCCGTTGGGCACTGTCTGAGGTGAAATATTCAGTTCTTGTACCTAAAGTGGAATGAAAACAAATAATGTGTTTAGAAATATGCACACATACATAGTTTACCTTACCATAATAAAGCTGTTGTCTCAGACACTGACCTGCTGGGGTGCCCATGTCGCATAATTCCTCCACATGCTCGGGGGTGGGGCTGTTGCTTGACTCAAGCACAACCAGATCACCTAAAATAGAGTAGAATAATTACATAAAAGAAAAGGCAGCCATGCATAGATTTCCGTAAGCTGGTGTGTCAGACACTCACCTGGTGGGGTGCCCATGTCGCCCACCTCTCCTTCATCCACATCCTCAGTGGGGCTTGGGCTGATTTCCCAAGTATGTTGTTTGGCTTGGGGTGGACTGTGTTCTTGTTGGCTGAGTGATTTTTCCCCTATGTGAACCAAAAAATTAATCTACTTAGCACACAGATATTTTAGTACATAGTAATTTTCCTACCTTTGTAGTGAAGTGGTGTACAAATGTTCTGTTTGTGTAGAGTTCCTATTTTACCTCAATATTAAAAATGAAAAATACATATCGGATAGATAGATATCAATATCTCGAAATATAGTTAATAATCTTTTAATCTCTCTCTCTCTCTCTCTATATCTGTAGCAAAATATAAATATCTAAATAAATGTAAAAAAAAAAAAAAAAACATAACTTAAATTATTCCAAAAGAATGTTTTACATTTCTATATCTATCTATATCCCTATATCTATATCTCTCTCTCTCTCTATATATATATATATATATATATATATATATATATATATATATATATATATATATATATATATATATATATATATATATATATATATATATATATATATATATATATATACACATATATATATATACACATATATATATATACACATATATACATATATATACATATATAGATATGTAACAATGTTTATTAAAAAGATCGTTTGAAACGACGAGAAAACAAAAATCGTATAGGAATGAAAAGCACATGGAGCAGTATACAAGGTAATAAACACAAGAGAAAAACACGACAAGTACTTACTTTTTTTAAGCACTTTACGGATCCGTCTGTACTGATCCGGCTCCCTGAGCTTGAGGTCAGACCATCTTTTTCGAATTTGATCCTTGGAGCGCTGGACCCCAAAAGAAGCCTGTAAAGTGTACACCACCTTCGCCATTATTTTGGCCTTGCGCAAATTTGGCCGGGCGTACGGCCCATACTTCCCATCATAGTCCTTTTTTCGAAGAATGGCCACCATCTCCACCATCTCTTCAAAACTCATATTGGAGGCCTTAAATCTAGGCTTCACAGATCTTGTTGACGTTCCAGCCTCCGGGCTTTTTTCGCTACCTGAGGTAGTTAACATGTCATGTGTCTCCGCCATTATTCACCCCACTACGCGCCGTAATTAAAAATGGGCGGAGAACATGAGTTAAAATCGAACGTCAGGGGCGGGCGACGCAGGCGGAGTTTCACACATGCGTAGTGTATAAAGAGGGGCCTTGTGCACGTGTCGTACGTACGTTCTGTGCGTCGAATTAGGGCGCGGAGAACATGAGTTAAAATCGAACGTCAGAGGCGGGCGACGCAGGCGGAGTTTCACACATGCGTAGTGTATAAAGAGGGGCCTTGTGCACGTGTCGTACGTACGTTCTGTGCGTCGAATTAGGGCGCGGAGAACATGAGTTAAAATCGAACGTCAGGGGCGGGCGACGCAGGCGGAGTTTCACACATGCGTAGTGTATAAAGAGGGGCCTTGTGCACGTGTCGTACGTACGTTCTGTGCGTCGAATTAGGGCGCGGAGAACATGAGTTAAAATCGAACGTCAGGGGCGGGCGACGCAGGCGGAGTTTCACACATGCGTAGTGTATAAAGAGGGGCCTTGTGCACGTGTCGTACGTACGTTCTGTGCGTCGAATTAGGGCGCGGAGAACATGAGTTAAAATCGAACGTCAGGGGCGGGCGACGCAGGCGGAGTTTCACACATGCGTAGTGTATAAAGAGGGGCCTTGTGCACGTGTCGTACGTACGTTCTGTGCGTAGGTGATAGTGGACCGGGACGTTACTAAACGAAGGTAATTTAAAATTTTAATTTTTTTTTGGTTTTTTTATGGTCATGACTTTGTAGCAAGCGGCCTATATGGCTTGATAGATTGATGAGGCCTACATAGGGAGAAGATGATGAGGGGTTAGCAGAAACCTAATAAGTGTTTTTTGTCTTGTGACTTTATCTTTTCCAGATATAATGAATCCCCTATTTAAGGATCCAGAGTTCCTTACAGCTTTCATTACGAAATATCGAGAGATGAGGAATTTGTGGGAGGTAAAACACCCTCAGTATTATGCTAAGCATGTGAGGAAGTCAACGCTGGAGAGACTTCTGTCCTTTGTCCAGGCGACCATCCCGGACGCAACAATGGAGACATTGCTCAAGAAAATTGGGGTCTTGAGGAATATGTATAAGAGGGAGCATAGGAAGATCCAGGAATCAATGAGATCAGGAGCATCAGCAGATGATGTTTATGTACCCAGGCTGTGGTACTACAATCAACTACGTTTTCTTGATGACCAGACTGAAGCCAGGGCATCACTTTCAACCCTTCCCTCCACCCTTCCCTCCACCCTTCCCTCCACCCCAGCAGAGGCTGATGAGGAGCAAGCTGGGTCTTCCATCCTGGATGAACCGGATATGACCATCTGGAGTCAGGTAAATTAGTTTAAACAATATTTACTGTACTAATATTAATGAGGTTAACTGGATGTTAGAATTTTCTCCCAGATTTTTGCACTCAAAATTGTGTAGACATATCAATTGACAGGAGTAGCTAAATATGTTTGGCACCTGCTAGAAAAAATTAGGGTGTCTGATTAGACTCTTTTATTAAAGAGATGTATTCACATTGAATTTGCTAGTCATGAGAAGCAAATTGTGTGTCATTGATGAACCCCAAAAAATATACTAAAACTATGTCCTTTTTTTATACACAGGATGAGTCCATCCAGGAGGAATGTGTGGAAAGTGGCAGGCAGGAGGAGACCGGGCCCATGGACAGCCTGGAGGAGGCCGGATTCCCCATCATCCTGGAGGAGGCTGGGCCCAGTGTCAGGCAGGAGGTGGCTGGTCCCAGTGAGGTGGCTGGGCCAAGTGAGGTGGCTGGTCCCAGTGAGGTGGCTGGGCCCAGTAGGAGCATGACCCAATCACAAGTGCCTCCCCTCCACCTTCCCAAAAAAAGGGCCAGGAAGGGGGCCGTCACACAGGAGGCATCCCTGCGCCTCATGCAAGAGGCCACACGTTTTTTGAGGAGCCCCCCCGAAGCAGAAGAGGCCTATGGCTGCTACTTAGCCAGCAGGCTTTTTCA
Source organism: Lithobates septentrionalis (assembly GCA_037952835.1). NCBI lineage: Eukaryota > Metazoa > Chordata > Amphibia > Anura > Ranidae > Lithobates > Lithobates septentrionalis. The sequence goes on along the minus strand of JBBDGP010000918.1, from coordinate 3,886,723 downwards.
AATGGACTGGGAGCAGCGTCTCATTTGCGAGCGCCTATTTGGGGAAACTATCCAGAAGGGGCTGCAGGGCACGCTAACCCGAAACACACAACTACATGAGGCAGCCCCCCCTCCTCCTCCTCCTCCTCCTCCTCCTCCTCCTCCTGCCACAACTGAAACACCACAGCCACAGCCTCCAAAGAAGGCTACAGGGAAGGCTGCAGGGAAGGGTGCAGGGCAGCGTGGAGGGAAGGCTGCAGGGAAGAGAAGAAAGTGATGACCTGGGTTCAGTCTGGTCTGACAGAAGACGCAGGCTGTTGTAGTACCACAGTCTGGGGACATCTATATCATCTGCTGGTGCTGTTGATCTCTGGGATTCTTGGACCAGATTGTGCTCCCTCTTATATGGACTCCTCAAGATCCCAATTTTCTGGTACACAGACTTTTTCCAGCGTTGACTTCCTCTTTATTTTATTTTGACCATGAATAAATGGATCTTTTTTTGAGTTTAGCAAAAGACTTTATGTGTTTTCTTTTAAATCATTGATTTTACACACAATGTTAAATTATCAAGGGACAACAATCTCATTGAGTTTGCAAAAACACACCAAAAATACATTACTAATGTTAATAATGTTCGAGTGGTAAGTCTGGGAAAGAACAAAAATATACATAACCAAAAACGGTGCTTTGGGTTAACTTTATCTTAAAAATAAAAAATAATCACTAGAAAAAAAAAATATAATAATGGGTTCTTTGTGGTAACTTTACAAACCTAAAAAATCTAAAAAAAAATTAAAAAAAAAATAAAAAAAAAAAAATACAAATGGGTTATTTGTGGTAACTTTACAAACACCAAAAAATGAAAAATAAAAATCTAGAGATAAACATATAAAAAAGTTCAACACCAATCATAAAATAAATATCTGGATAAAAATTACAAGAAAATATGACTACACACAAAAAAAAAACAAAAAAAAAAAAAAAAGGTAAAAAGTATTATATTAGTATGGAAACATTGTTTTTAAAAAGCATACTATATCATTCATGAGATCAAAGAGAAAAAGAATCCAGAAATCAGTTTGGGAGAACTCTGAATATGAACAGCAAAACACCTTCGTTCTTTATAGCATTCGTAATGAAGAAATAAAATGCGCTGCATTCAACGATCACAGATTTTGCAGCGTGATGAATGTGCTACCTACAATACGAACACTAGTTTTACTAGACCGAGTGCTTCCGTTTAGTTTTTGCTTATGAGCATGCGTCGTTTTTTTGTCCGTCGGACTAGCATACAGACGAGCGGACTTCGGGGTCCGTCGTAGTTACGAAGTAAAGATTTGAAGCATGTTTCAAATCTAAAGTACATCGGATTTGAGGCTAAAAAAGTACGTTGAAAGTCCGGAGAAGCCCACACACGATCGGATTACCAGCCAGCTTTAGTCCGTCAGCGTCCGTTGGACTTTTGTAGACGAAAAGTCCGACCGTGTGTACGCGGCATTAGCGACTGTATCAAAACGCTACCAAAAAAACTGTTAGCGATCGCAGGGATCAGGTCTGACTTTGCGAATGCTGCAGTTATGTGTGTTTAGTATTTCGTAAGTGACAGTGATCGATTGATACTGAACTTGGGTGGGCTGGGCCAGGCGGAGGGGCAAAAGGCAGGTGCTAGCAGGTATCTGAGCTGATCCCGCTAACACTGTGTTTTTGGGAACCCTAAATTGCTGGGGACGCTAGTATAGATCTGATCACATCAGATATTGATCCGTTAAGATACTATACCACTAAGGGAGGTGTATGCTGCGTGCATGGGTGTTAGCAGTACTGGCGCTAACCTGACGCTGCCTGGGGCGACGCAGACCCTATCTGACCCTAAAACCTAAGTTATATCAGCCCTGGGCGATTAGGGGGCTAAACCTTTATTCGGTAATAAACGGCGGGTGCCCTGACACTATAAAAAATAAACGAACTAACCAGCGTCACCCGTAACAGTTATACAGTGATCACTGGTGAAAGGGTTAACTAGGGGGCAATCAAGGGGTTAAAACCTTTACTAGGTAGTATATGGGTGTCCCTGATGCTATAAAACGCGAACCTAAATATTTACCTCCCTAACTAGCGTCACCAGTGACACTAATACAGAGATCAGAAAAATGATCACTAGTGACACTGGCGACGGGGGGGTGATCAAGGGGTTAAAACTTTATATGGGGGGGTTAGGGGGGTACCCTAGACCTAAAGGGGGCTAACACTAACTGCCCTACCACACTAACTGTCACAAACTGACACCAATGCAGTAATCAGAAAAAAACAAAAAAACTGCTTGGTGTCAGTGTGACAGGGGGGGTGATTGGGGGGTGATCAGGGGGTGATTGGGGGGTGTAATGTATGCCTGGCATGTTCTACTGTGTGTGTAGTGCTTGCGCACTCACTTGGATGTCTTCTCTCCTCGGCGCCGGAACGGAAAATACAGAGCCGAGGAGAGATGACATTATTTCCTCTGCTGCTGTTTACTATACAGCAGCAGAGGAAGAATCTGATTGGCTGGGAGCGATTGCGAGGGGGGGGGCACGAATGGATGGTCTCCCCCTCACCTCTCATCGCTCCCAGACACAAGCCGACTGCCTCGGGCACCGGGGAGGGGGGTCCGATCGGACCCCCCGCCCGTTGGAGGCAGATCACGTACCGGTTAAAAACTTTATTAGGTAGTATATGGGGGTACCTGACGTTATAAAAAGCTGACGGTGAACCTAAATACTTACCTTGCTACCTAGCGCCACCAGTGACACTAATATGGCGATCAGAAAAAAGATTGCTTAGTGACAGTGGCGACAGGGGTTAACTGGGGGGTGATCAAGGGGTTAAACCTTTATTAGGTGGGGTTAGGAGGGTACCCTAGACCTAAAGGGGCCTACCACTAACTGCCCTACCACTTATAACAGTCACAAATGACACCAATGCAGTATTCAGTAAAAAAATAAAAACTGCTATTGGTGTCACTGTGACAGGGGGTGCAGGGGGGGTGTTCGGGGGGTGATTGGGAGTGATTGGGGGGGGGGTGATTAGTGTACCTGCATGTTCTATTGTATGTGTAGTGTTGGTGCACTTACTTGGATGTCTTCTCTCCTCATGCGCCGGACCGCAAAGACCGACACGAGGAGAGATAACATCACTACATCTGCTTCTGTTTACAGTTCAGAAGCAGAGGAAGCATAACATTCACCAGCAGCGATCGCAAGGGGGTGGCCATGAATCAGTGGCCTCCCCCTTAGCACAGATCGCTCCACATCACGATGCGCCCCCGCCTGCGTGGGCGAGTAACGTACCCATACGTTACTTTGCCTGCCCGTGCCATTCTGCCGCAGTGTATCTGCGTGAGGTGGTCGGCAAGTGGTTAATTGAGGGAATATTTTGGGATTTACAGTGTAGTGGTATGCATTGTTTTGCTGCGTTGATCATGTGCATTGCTAGTAATTTATGGTAAGAGTTGTGTGAGAGGGGTGAGTGATGCAGAAGAAACTGAACAGGTGTTCGTTCCAGGTCGTAGGATGTAACACGGGAAGTGATGCAATGTACTTCTGCCCAGAAAGTTTGGATACGAGGGCAGTCCCACCAAATGTGGATCAGGGAGCCATGTTGTTCATGACATCTCCAACATATGTCTGATATCGTTGGTTTGAATTTGTGTAATATAGCCTGCGTGTGGTACCAGCGTAATTGGATTTTGTACCTATTCTCTTTTGTAGATACATTGATAGAGCCTTTGTGTAAGTTGATGTAGATTTTTTCCCACTCTTCTGGTGTTAGTGATAGAGATAGATCCCTTGCCCACGCTTCACAAGCCTTGGAATTGTTGGGCTGGCAATTTATGAAGAGGAGGGAGCGGGTGGTAGAGATCAAGGTATTTTGGGGGGATGTGTGTACGCACAGTATTTCAAACAATGTTAGTTGTCTGGTAACAGGGGATTTTCTGTCCAAGGATCCCAGAAAGTGTGTAATCATCAAGTGTGTCCACTGTGGTATTATTGGTTTTTCCATAAGTGCTGCAAGTTGGGAAGTGGTGCAGGGTTTTCCTTGATCCTAGAAGTGGTGAGCCAAAATCTGTTCACCTAACCAGTGTTGTGCGAGGAGATCCTGCCAGTAATCGGCGTCCCAGGCTCACTGGTGCGCGGCTGCAGGCGCTACCATGCACGCGCACGTGCACACGGGCAAGTGCGCGCACGGGCGCACGCACGCACATCCCTGTTGGTGCCAGGCGGGCTATTTAAACCTGCCTGTCATACTCAGTCTCCGCTGTCTGCTCTACAGCGTTCTGTGTGCCAAAACCTGATCTGATCTGAAACCTTCTGTTACCTGACCCGGCTTCATGTTTTGACTATCCAGCTATCTGCCTGCATCTGACCCCCGGCTTGCTTAGACCACTCTCCTGTCTGATCCCTGATACCTTTACTGTCCGCCTGATATCGACCACCGGCCTGTCTGACTATCCTTTTGCTTGATCCCTGATACCAGCCTGCTAACTGCTGTTGTTCCTGGTTCCAGTCCAGCATTCCAGTATCCAGCCTGCTACCTGCTGTTGTTCCTGGTTCCAGTCCAGCCTTCCAGTATCCAGCCTGCTACCTGCTGTTGTTCCTGGTTCCAGTCCAGCATTCCAGTATTCAGCCTGCTACCTGCTGTTGTTCCTGGTTCCAGTCCAGCATTCCAGTATCCAGCCTGCTACCTGTTTTTGTTCCTGGTTCCAGTCCAGCATTCCAGTATCCAGCCTGCTACCTGCTGTTTTTCCTGGTTCCAGTCCAGCCTTCCAGTATCCAGCTTGCTACCTGCTGTTGTTCCTGGTTCCAGTCTAGCACTCCAGTTTCCTGCCTGCTTACCTACTGTTGTTTCTGGCTCCAGTTTGCGTTCCAGTTTCCAGTCTTCCGTATTGCCGTATTAAAATATCCAGATTCCTCTCTGCCGTTTGTACTTGAAGTAGACGCATCTGAAATTGCTGTAGGAGCAGTGTTGTCCCAAAGACAAGGAACCAAGGCCCTGCTTTACCCAGTGGCCTTCTTCTCTCGCAAATTGTCTACGGCAGAGAGAAATTATGACGTGGGAGACAGAGAGTTGTTGGCAATAAAATCTGCATTAGAGGAATGGCGCTACCTTCTGGAAGGAGCCGCTCATCCAGTCCTAATTTTTACAGATCATAAAAACCTGGAGTATTTGAGATCTGCAAAAAGACTGAAGCCACGACAAGCCAGGTGGGCCCTCTTCTTCTCCAGGTTCTCCTTTCATGTCACTTACCGCCCTGGTTCCAAAAACACTAAACCTGATGCCCTATTCAGGATGTTCCACAAAGCCCAAGAATTTTCCCCCCCGGATACCATTCTGCCCCTGGGGAATTTTCTCCTGCTTGAGGGAAACCTGCTTTCACAAATTAAGCAAGCTTCCGCAATACTGGGACGTTCTGTTGGGCCAGAACTACAAATCAGAGATGGGTTGCTTTGGCACGAAAATAAGATTTATATACCCGAAAACCTATGAGTGCCTTAATTGGAACTTTGTCACGATCACGCACTGGCCGGGCATTTCGGTATAACCAAGACCACCGATCTGCTACAGCGTACCTTTTGGTGTCCTCAGGTACGTGAGGATTGCAAAAAATTTGTGGAATCCTGTACAACCTGTATTAGGAACAAGGGTTACAAAACCAAGGCATGGGGGATACTAAGACCTTTGCCTGTCCTAGACAGGCCATGGAAGATGTTATCCATAGACTTTATTGTCAAACTACCTCCGGCGGGGGGCTATACCACCATCTTTGTGATTGTAGATCGGCTATCAAAAATGGCCCATTTTGTTCCAATGAAGGGTACCCCCTCAGCTTCAGAAACAGCACAAATGTTCATCAAAGAAGTCATCAGACTCCACGGGGTGCCGGCCAATATTGTTTGAGATCGGGGGGTACAGTTTACCTCCCGATTCTGGAAGTCTCTGTGTAAAATTCTGAACATTGAGCTATCATTCTCCTCTGCCTATCATCCCCAGACTAATGGGCAAACAGAGAGAACAAACCAAACTCTCGAACAATAACTACGCTGTTTCTCTTCTTTTGCCCAAGATGACTGGATTTCCGTACTTCCATTGGCTGAATTCGCCTACAACAACTCCATTCACTCTGCTATCAAACAGACTCCATTTTTTGCAAATTATGGCTTCCATCCTTCATTCCTACCTAATTCCCTCCCTGAATGTACAGTACCTGCAGTTCAGGAAAAATTGAATTTCTTTGCCTCCAATAATCAAATTCTGCAGGAAACCATGACCAGGACCCAGGAGCACAACAAAATAACTTTTGATAAGAAAAGGCAAGGTGAGCTGTTACTTGCACCCGGTGACCGGGTATGGTTATCCATGGTGAACCTTAGGTTGGCCTGCCCTTCGAATAAATTGGGTCCCAAATTCTTGGGGCCATTTCCTGTCAGACGGAGGATTCATGAGGTGGCATATGAGCTAGAACTTCCTGATTCATTAAAGGTTCACCCAGTATTCCATGTATCTTTACTAAAACCTTCCATTTTCAATCCATTTCCACGTCGAAGTACGGATCCCCCTGATCCAGTTTTGGTAGATGGCGAGGAAGAATTTGAGGTAGAATCTATCTTGGACTACAGGAGGAAAGGTAATCAGAATCAATTCCTGATAAAATGGAGGGGGTTTGGACCCGAAGAGAATTCTTGGGAGCCTGAGGATAATATCCATGCTGAAGGTCTGTTACAATCTTTTAAGAGGTCCCATCCCGAAAAGTTTGCCCAAAGGCCGGAGGCTGCCCCTTGGGGGGGGCAATGTCAGCAAGATCCTGCCAGTAATCGGCGTCCCAGGCTCACTGGTCACGGGCGCTACCTATTGGCGCCAGGCGGGCTATTTAAACCTGCCTGTCATACTCAGTCCTCACTGTCTGCTCTACAGTGTTCTGTGTGCCAAACCTGATCTGATCTGAAACCTTCTGTTACCTGACCCGGCTTCCTGTTTTTTACTATCCAGATATGTGCCTGCATCTGACCCCCCGGCTTGCTTAGTCCGCTCTCCTGTCTGATCCCTGGTACCTTTACTGTCCGCCTGATATCGACCACCGGCCTGTCTGACTATCCTTCTGCTTGATCCCTGATACCAGCCTGCTACCTGCTGTTGTTCCTGGTTCCAGTCCAGCATTTCAGTATCCAGCCTGATACCTGCTGTTGTTCCTGGTTCCAGTCCAGCCTTCCAGTATCCAGCCTGCTACCTGCTGTTGTTCCTGGTTCCAGTCCAGCATTTCAGTATCCAGCCTGCTATCTGCTGTTGTTCCTGGTTCCAGTCCAGCATTCCAGTATCCAGCCTGCTACCTGCTGTTGTTCCTGGTTCCAGTCCAGCATTCCAGTATCCAGCCTGCTACCTGCTGTTGTTCCTGGTTCCAGTCCAGCATTCCACTATCCAGCCTGCTACCTGCTGTTGTTCCTGGTTCCAGTCCAGCATTCCAGTATCCAGCCTGCTACCTGATGTTGTTCCTGGTTCCAGTCCAGCCTTCCAGTATCCAGCTTGCTACCTGCTGTTGTTCCTGGTTCCAGTTTAGCACTCCAGTTTCCTGCCTGCTTACCTACTGTTGTTCCTGGCTCCAGTCTGCGTTTCAGTTTCCAGTCTTCTCTTCAGTTCCAGGTTCCTGAGTTCCCACCACTCTTGGACTTCTGGGTGACTGTTGATCCTACCAGGCACCCATACCACTCCTCACTCCTGTGTCCTCTGTCTCCATTCCAGAGGGCCGTGAGTGGGAGCGTGGGGGGGGTCTCTCTGTGCACTTCAGGCTCAAAACCTACCAGGTACGTGACAGGGGGGGAAATCTGTATTCAGTCTTATCGGGGTCATTGGGCCTGGCACAGTCGATAGGGGGTGTGTTTACATACTATGCAAAAGCATTGTAACATAGGCCTGATTAGTGGGTGTGAGTTGATTTCTAGGTCTAGGTCTATGGTGTTCCAGTATCCATGGAAGCGATTTCAGAGGTAGCTTTGTGAAAGATGCTTCCAATCTGACCCAGTCTTTGGTAGTGGCATATAAGTGCCAGTCTAGCATTCTAGTCGAGTGTACAGCTTTATGATAGTTCATCAGGTCTGGGAGTCCAATCCCGCCTAAGTGTTTGGGCCGAGTCAGTTGGGTGTGGTTGATCCTGGGTTTGTGGTCTCCCCAGAGAAATTTAGAACAGAGACTATAATTTTTGAAGAAGGACGGCATTATGTGTGTAGGTATTGTCTGTAGAATATATAGTATTCTTGGTAGTGCATTAATTTTAAGTATCGCTGCCCTACCAAATCACAAGAATGGTGGTTTGTCCCATTGTTTGAGATCTGCTGTCAGTCTGTTCAAGATTGGTATGTAGTTTTTTGAATATAGGTCTTCGAACTTGGCAGGGAGTTGAATGCCTAGGTAAGTAATCGTGTCCGTTTGCCATTTGAAGGGGAAGTTTTCTTTGCATTGTGTTACTAATTGTGATGGCAAGGAGATGTTGAGGGCAAAAGATTTAGCAAAATGAATTTTGAGATTGGAAATTAAGTTAAATTGTTGGAATTCTTCTAGTAGTATTGGCAGCGTGGTGTGTGGTTTAGTAAGGAACCGGAGAATATCATCCGCGAAAGCGGCGAGCTTGTACTCTTTGTCATTGGCTTTAATGTCTTTGATATCAGATTTTTGACTTATGCAACAAAGGAAGGGCTCAAGGGTAAGGACAAAAAGGATGGGAGATAGGGAGCAACCTTGTCTTGTCCCATTGCGGATAGAGAAGGCATTCGACAGGGTGTTGCTCACTCTAATCCGGGCTGAGGGATTAGCCTATAGAAAGAGGATAAGGGCAAGCCTATGTGGACCAATGCCCATCGCCTCCAGGACTGCTTGCATATAATCCCAAGCCACTCTATCGAATGCCTTCTCTGCATCCAGGGAAAGAAAGAAGCCTTTTTGAATTGATGTTGTTATGTGATGGTGTAGATTTATGGCTTTATAGTGTTGTCCCTTCTCTTCCAGGGACAAAGCCAACTTGGTCATGAGAGACAAGTGAAGGAAGTATTGTGAGGAGTCTATTGGCCAGGATTTTGGAGAAGATTTTGATGTCCACATTTAGAAGTGATATTGGTCTATAATTTGCGGCTTGTGACGGATCTTTGTCATCTTTGGGGATTATGGCTATGTGGGTTTCAAGCATCCCAGGGGTGAGTGGGTTGGATTGGGATATTAAATTAAAGACCTTCAGATAGGGAGAACTTAGTTTTTCCATCACTTTGGGGCAGTATTTTTCCAAGAATTCTGTGATTTTAGTGTGTCTGGACTCTGGAGGGAGTGTGGAGGAATTTGGTTTATCTAAGTTGTATAAAGTGGAGTAGAATCTTTCAAACTCTTGGGCTATGTCAGTGTTTTTCAAATATGTTTCTCCTATGGGAAAGTGTAGCTTGTGTACCATTGTTTTAGCTTTTTTAGAATGTAATACTTGGGCTAGCAGGTGTCCACTTTTGTTTCCAAATTCATAGAAAAGCTTTTAAGATAGTGTGATTTTTTTCCTGATTCTCTTAACTTGTATGCTTTGTCTTTAAGAGATATTTACCTAATACCTGGACTGGGTTCAATATAATTCAATGTCACGGCCCCACATACTCAGTGCTCTTTACTCTACTAATAAATATTATTACAATGTTGACACCAACCCTGATCTCCCTCCCTCTTGTAAGTTTATCGAAGTATTTAGCTATCCCATGTATTAGCTTACAGAACAGATATTGCAACTGAAAGACTTCTATCAGCTTACAGATTGTTTGACAATTTAGGAAACATATAATGTTTACATAATTAGACTATCAGGAGTAGAAAAGTGCTGCATAATTTTAGTAGAAATACACTAGTGAATAGGTGATTTTATGTGCAATGTTGACACCAACCCTAAGCTCCTCTCCTCTTGAAAGCCTGTCAAAGCACCTCACTATCCCACCTACAGGACCGATACTGGCACTAAAAGCCTGTTTTAACCTTAAAGATCGCAAGCTAATTCAAATATTTTAGTAAAAGAACAGTGTTTTGATATTTGGACTATCTGTAAAAGACACAAGCTACACAATTTTAGTATTTATGCATTTGTGAAAATGTGTTTTTTTTATATACTGTACATAAAGTTGCTCTTTAATTGCAGATGCTACATAATTCTTTTTTTTTTTGTTTTGCAGAATTTAAAATACATTCCCAACACTAAGCATTCTTATACATATTTCAGGGCAATAAAACATCCTCTTTTCTTACTGTAAATTAGTGATTCTTGCAAAATAATGCTATCAGTCTCTAATATATAAACTGTTATGGGAAAATCAATCATTACTTTTCTTCCTATAATCTAAAATTTCTGACCATATTCTAAAAAAACTAGAGAAACAAAATGTAAACCTCTTTTTGCGATGTGCTTGCAGAACAGCTCAGTATAAATCATCCTCTCCTATGGGCAATGATGATCTGAGGTCTACCCTGAATGATTGTTGCTTGTATATTTTAAGATTCATTGGCACTGACCTTCAGTTTTATGACATTATGTATAATAAAAAATGAAGGACATGCCAGTATTATTAATCATTATAAGCTGCCAATTCCACAGGGTATACAAAGCATTTACTATGACAGTAACAGTGTTCTTCATGCTATTTACAAAACTATGAATATTATATGGTAATTGAAAAAATAATTACGGTAATAACATCCACATGTCCTGTATAGCAAGATATAAAGTAGCCCCATGTGTATTTTATTTTCCAACTTTAAGAAATGCCATATTACAAACAAAAAATTACCATGCACCCTATTCAGATAGTTAGCACAAAAAGCCGAATTAAACTGTTTAAAAAGTTTAGGTTAACCACTTCAGCCCCGGAAGATTAGGCTGCTCAATGACCAGAGCACTTTTTACAATTTGGCACTGTGCTGCTTTAACTGTTAATTGCGCGGTCATGCAAGGTTGTACCCAAACTAAATTTGCGTCCTTTTTTTCCCACGAATAGAGCTTTCTTTTGATGGTATTTGATTGCCTCTGCAATTTTTATTTTTTTGCAATATAAATGGAAAAAGACCAAAAATTTTGATAAAAAAATGATACTTTTTGTTAGAAGAAAAATCCAATAAACTCAAATTCAGTCATACATTTAGGCCAAAATGTATTCAGCCACATGTCTTTGGTAAAAAAAAATGTCAATAAGCGTATATTTATTGGTTTGCGCAAAAGTTGTAGTGTCTACAAACTATGGTACATTTTCTGGAATTTACACAGCTTTTAGTTTATGACTGCCTATCTCATTTATTGAGGTGCTAAAATGGCAGGGCAGTACACCCTCCCCCCCAAAAAATGACCACATTTTGGAAAGTAGAAACCCCAAGGAAATTGCTGAGAGGCATGTTGAGCCCATTGAATATTTTTTTTTGTCACGAGTGATTGAAAAATGACAAAAAAAAAAAACAAATTACACAAAGTTGTTACTAAATAATATATTGCTCACCTATGCCATGGTTATATGTGGAATTACACCCCAAAATACATTCTGCTGCTTCTCCTGAGTAGGGATGAGCTTCGAGTTCGAACAGCGAACAATTTGGGGTGTTAGGTTTGCACCAGAACATATACCAAAAAAACCTGGGGAATGCCCAGGAAAAAATTCCAAGCCTACTTACCACCAACTCGCAGACAACCAATTGACCTGTCTAACAGTATGCGTTAAAAACAGGGGTTCAGTCCGCTCGCATTTGCAAACGCATGCGTAAGCCACAGAGCCACGTCACGGCACCCTGTAATCTGTGGTCCTAACACTAAAATTTGGGTGTCCCCACAGTGGAGGCACATGCATTCTAATGGATAAGTGAGGGCAGGTGGACTGAAGGGAGCCCACCCCTTCTTAAAGGTACAGGGCACACCAAACACCCAGCAGGTAGCACAATGGCTGCAAAGGTGCTGGTGCGTTGCTGGACCAGTACACACACCCACGTGATTGCAAAAAACTTGCCACCACCCTCACTTATAGCTGGCTATTGCAGTAAGAGGCATTGGAAGGCCACAAACAGATACCAAAAAAACCTGGGGAATGCCCAGGAAAAAATTCCAAGCCTACTTACCACCAACTCGCAGACAACCAATTGACCTGTCTAACAGTATGCGTTAAAAACAGGGGTTCAGTCCGCACGCATTTGCAAACGCATGCGTAAGCCACAGAGCCACGTCACGGCACCCTGTAATCTGTGGTCCTAACACTAAAATTTGGGTGTCCCCACAGTGGAGGCACATGCATTCTAATGGATAAGTGAGGGCAGGTGGACTGAAGGGAGCCCACCCCTTCTTAAAGGTACAGGGCACACCAAACACCCAGCAGGTAGCACAATGGCTGCAAAGGTGCTGGTGCGTTGCTGGACCAGTACACACACCCACGTGATTGCAAAAAACTTGCCACCACCCTCACTTATAGCTGGCTATTGCAGTAAGAGGCATTGGAAGGCCACAAACAGATACCAAAAAAACCTGGGGAATGCCCAGGAAAAAATTCCAAGCCTACTTACCACCAACTCGCAGACAACCAATTGACCTGTCTAACAGTATGCGTTAAAAACAGGGGTTCAGTCCGCACGCATTTGCAAACGCATGCGTAAGCCACAGAGCCACGTCACGGCACCCTGTAATCTGTGGTCCTAACACTAAAATTTGGGTGTCCCCACAGTGGAGGCACATGCATTCTAATGGATAAGTGAGGGCAGGTGGACTGAAGGGAGCCCACCCCTTCTTAAAGGTACAGGGCACACCAAACACCCAGCAGGTAGCACAATGGCTGCAAAGGTGCTGGTGCGTTGCTGGACCAGTACACACACCCACGTGATTGCAAAAAACTTGCCACCACCCTCACTTATAGCTGGCTATTGCAGTAAGAGGCATTGGAAGGCCACAAACAGATACCAAAAAAACCTGGGGAATGCCCAGGAAAAAATTCCAAGCCTACTTACCACCAACTCGCAGACAACCAATTGACCTGTCTAACAGTATGCGTTAAAAACAGGGGTTCAGTCCGCACGCATTTGCAAACGCATGCGTAAGCCACAGAGCCACGTCACGGCACCCTGTAATCTGTGGTCCTAACACTAAAATTTGGGTGTCCCCACAGTGGAGGCACATGCATTCTAATGGATAAGTGAGGGCAGGTGGACTGAAGGGAGCCCACCCCTTCTTAAAGGTACAGGGCACACCAAACACCCAGCAGGTAGCACAATGGCTGCAAAGGTGCTGGTGCGTTGCTGGACCAGTACACACACCCACGTGATTGCAAAAAACTTGCCACCACCCTCACTTATAGCTGGCTATTGCAGTAAGAGGCATTGGAAGGCCACAAACAGATACCAAAAAAACCTGGGGAATGCCCAGGAAAAAATTCCAAGCCTACTTACCACCAACTCGCAGACAACCAATTGACCTGTCTAACAGTATGCGTTAAAAACAGGGGTTCAGTCCGCACGCATTTGCAAACGCATGCGTAAGCCACAGAGCCACGTCACGGCACCCTGTAATCTGTGGTCCTAACACTAAAATTTGGGTGTCCCCACAGTGGAGGCACATGCATTCTAATGGATAAGTGAGGGCAGGTGGACTGAAGGGAGCCCACCCCTTCTTAAAGGTACAGGGCACACCAAACACCCAGCAGGTAGCACAATGGCTGCAAAGGTGCTGGTGCGTTGCTGGACCAGTACACACACCCACGTGATTGCAAAAAACTTGCCACCACCCTCACTTATAGCTGGCTATTGCAGTAAGAGGCATTGGAAGGCCACAAACAGATACCAAAAAAACCTGGGGAATGCCCAGGAAAAAATTCCAAGCCTACTTACCACCAACTCGCAGACAACCAATTGACCTGTCTAACAGTATGCGTTAAAAACAGGGGTTCAGTCCGCACGCATTTGCAAACGCATGCGTAAGCCACAGAGCCACGTCACGGCACCCTGTAATCTGTGGTCCTAACACTAAAATTTGGGTGTCCCCACAGTGGAGGCACATGCATTCTAATGGATAAGTGAGGGCAGGTGGACTGAAGGGAGCCCACCCCTTCTTAAAGGTACAGGGCACACCAAACACCCAGCAGGTAGCACAATGGCTGCAAAGGTGCTGGTGCGTTGCTGGACCAGTACACACACCCACGTGATTGCAAAAAACTTGCCACCACCCTCACTTATAGCTGGCTATTGCAGTAAGAGGCATTGGAAGGCCACAAACAGATACCAAAAAAACCTGGGGAATGCCCAGGAAAAAATTCCAAGCCTACTTACCACCAACTCGCAGACAACCAATTGACCTGTCTAACAGTATGCGTTAAAAACAGGGGTTCAGTCCGCACGCATTTGCAAACGCATGCGTAAGCCACAGAGCCACGTCACGGCACCCTGTAATCTGTGGTCCTAACACTAAAATTTGGGTGTCCCCACAGTGGAGGCACATGCATTCTAATGGATAAGTGAGGGCAGGTGGACTGAAGGGAGCCCACCCCTTCTTAAAGGTACAGGGCACACCAAACACCCAGCAGGTAGCACAATGGCTGCAAAGGTGCTGGTGCGTTGCTGGACCAGTACACACACCCACGTGATTGCAAAAAACTTGCCACCACCCTCACTTATAGCTGGCTATTGCAGTAAGAGGCATTGGAAGGCCACAAACAGATACCAAAAAAACCTGGGGAATGCCCAGGAAAAAATTCCAAGCCTACTTACCACCAACTCGCAGACAACCAATTGACCTGTCTAACAGTATGCGTTAAAAACAGGGGTTCAGTCCGCACGCATTTGCAAACGCATGCGTAAGCCACAGAGCCACGTCACGGCACCCTGTAATCTGTGGTCCTAACACTAAAATTTGGGTGTCCCCACAGTGGAGGCACATGCATTCTAATGGATAAGTGAGGGCAGGTGGACTGAAGGGAGCCCACCCCTTCTTAAAGGTACAGGGCACACCAAACACCCAGCAGGTAGCACAATGGCTGCAAAGGTGCTGGTGCGTTGCTGGACCAGTACACACACCCACGTGATTGCAAAAAACTTGCCACCACCCTCACTTATAGCTGGCTATTGCAGTAAGAGGCATTGGAAGGCCACAAACAGATACCAAAAAAACCTGGGGAATGCCCAGGAAAAAATTCCAAGCCTACTTACCACCAACTCGCAGACAACCAATTGACCTGTCTAACAGTATGCGTTAAAAACAGGGGTTCAGTCCGCACGCATTTGCAAACGCATGCGTAAGCCACAGAGCCACGTCACCAGAACATGCGAACAGGCAAAAAATTTGTTCGAACATGCAAACACCGTTAAAGTCTATGGGACACGAACACGAACATGAATAATCAAAAGTGCTAATTTTAAAGGCTTATATGCATGGTATTGTCATAAAAAGTTTTGGGGACCTGGTTCCTGCCCCAGGAGACATGGATCAATGCAAAAAAAGTTTTAAAAACGGACGTTTTTTCGGGAGCAGTGATTTAAATAATGCTTAAGGTGAAGCAATAAAAGTGTAATATCCCTTTAAATTTCGTAGCTGGGGGGTGTCTATAGTATGCCTGTAAAGGGGCGCATGTTTCCCGTGTTTAGAACAGTCTGACAGCAAAATGACATTTCAAAGGAAAAAAAGTCATTTAAAGTCACTACTCGCAACTATTAATGCATTGCCGGTCCAACAATACACATAGATGTTCATTGATAAAAACGGCATGGGAATTCCCCACAGGGGAACCCCAAACCAAAAAAAAAAAAAAAATGATGTGGGGGTCCCCCTAAATTCCATACCAGGCCCTTCAGGTCTGGTATGGATTTTAAGGGGAACCCCGGCCAAAATTAAAAAAAAAAAATGATGTGGGGGGTCCCCCTAAATTCCATACCAGGCCCTTCAGGTCTGGTATGGATATTAAGGGGAACCCCGCGCCAAAATTAAAAAAAAACGGCGTGGGGTCCCCCCAAAAATCCATACCAGACCCTTATCTGAGCACGCAACCTGGCAGGCTGCAGGAAAAGAGGGGGGATGAGAGAGCGCCCCCCCCTCCTGAACTGTACCAGGCCACATGCCCTCAACATTGGGAGGATGCTTTGGGATAGCCCCCTAAAACACCTTGTCCCCATGATAATGAGATCAAGGGCCTCATCCCCACAACCCTGGCCAGTGGTTGTGGGGGTCTGCGGGCAGGGGGCTTATCAGAATCTGGAAGCCCCCTTTAAAAAGGGGACCCCCAGATCCCAGCCCTCCCTCCCTGTGTGAAATGGTAAGGGGGAACAAAAGTACCCCTACCATTTCACTAAAAAACTGTCAAAAATGTTAAAAATGACAAAAGACAGTTTTTGACAATTCCTTTATTTAAATGCTTCTTCTTTCTTCTATCCTCTATCTTCCTTCATCTTCTTCTTCTTCCGTGGAGGAGATGCTGGACGAGAACACCGGAGGAAGAACCAGAAGAGCCAGGTTGTGTGCTCGGATAAGGGTCTGGTATGGATTTTTGGGGGGACCCCACGCCATTTTTTTTTTAAATTTTTGGCGCAGGGTTCCCCTTAATATCCATACCAGACCTGAAGGGCCTGGTATGGAATTTAGGGGGACCCCCACGTCATTTTTTTTTTGGTTCGGGGTTCCCCTGTGGGGAATTCCCATGCCGTTTTTATCAATGAACTTCTATGTGTATTGTCAGACTGGCAATGCATTAATAGCCGCGAGTAGTTTTAAATGACTTTTTTTTCTTTGAAATGTCATTTTGCTGTCAGACTGTTCTAAACACGGGAAACATGCGCCCCTTTACAGGCATACTATAAACACCTCCCAGGTACAAAATTTAAAGGGATATTACACTTTTATTGTTTCACTTTAAGCATTATTAAAATCACTGCTCCCAAAAAAACGGCCATTTTTAAAACTTTTTTTTGCATTGATCTATGTCCCCTGGGGCAGGACCCAGGTCCCCAAACACTTTTTATGACAATAACTTGCATATAAGCCTTTAAAATTAGCACTTTTGATTATTCATGTTCGTGTCCCATAGACTTTAATGGTGTTTGCGTGTTCGAACAAATTTGTTGCCTGTTTGCATGTTCTGGTGCGAACCGAGCAGGGGGCTGTTCGGCTCATCCCTACTCCTGAGTATGGGGATACCACATGTGTGCGACTTTTTGGGAGTCTAACCACGTACAGGACCCCGAAAACCTCCTACCTTTCACTCCTCACTACATATCACAGTTTCAAAATCCTTAAAATGCCCAGATAGCACAACCCCCCCCCCAAATGACCCCATTTTGGAAAGTAGACACCCAAAACTATTTGCTGAGAGGCATGTTGAGTCCATGGAATATTTTATATTTTGCCACAAGTTGCGGGAAAATTGACAAACTTTTTTTTGCAAGATAAATAAACCCATGCTGCAGCTGAATGGCGTACCTGCTAAGCAAATGAGGGTTAACAATAAAACAAAGTAACATTACAGTATAACAGTAATGCCACGTACAGACGATCGGACATTCCGACAACAAAATCCTGGATTTATTTCTGACGGATGTTGGCTCAAACGTGTCTTGCATACACACGGTTGCACAAATGTTGTCGGAAATTCCGATCGCCAAGAACGGGGTGACATACAGCAGATACGACGAGCCGAGAAAAATGAAGTTCAATAGCCAGTGCGGCTCTTCTGCTTGATTCCGAGCATGGAATTTTGTGCGTCAGAATTGTGTACACACGATCTGAATTTTTGACAACCGATTTTGTTGTCGGAAAATTTGAGATCCAGCTCTCAAATTTTTGTTGCTGGAAATTCCGACAACAAATGTCCAATGGAGCCTACACACGGTTGGAATTTCCGACAACAAGCTCACATCGAACATTTGTTGTCGGAAATTCCGACCGTGTGTACGCGGCATAAGACTTACCATATCTGCAAAGCAAATGCAATAAAACATAGTAAAAATAAAGCATTGCAGTCTGTGCCTAAAAAATATATGCTGAAGCATGGGGCAATCTGCCCCTAATGTTAGGAGCAAATCGATCCTCCGCTCCTCCACCCCTGCCCCAATGCTTCGGCATACATGCTCTTTTTTTTAACTGTGGTGGTGAAATCACCTCCGACAGCCCTGGAGTCATGGCTTTATGTATCATGGGAGCAAACGCTGTTGCTGTCAGAATAAATAAACCCATGCTGCAGCTGAATGGCATACCTGCTAAGCAAATGATGGTTAACAATAAAACAAACATTACAGTATAACATACGATGAAGGTAGGTAAGAAAATCCGGACAGCCGCACTCCAGGAAAATGTAGATCAAAGTTGATTTATTATAAATTCAGGGGCATAGAGCATACAAAACATTGTGGCAGAAAGTACAGGCAATCAGCTAACGTGTTTCGCACTTATGCTAAGTGCTTACTCATAGCTAACAATGAGAGGAATGAGACCACATTTATATTTTCTACTCAGGACCATGTGACTGTAATAATGACCAAATCTATATCAGGTGTGAACTAACAGTGCTAAATGTGTGCACCTGTTTATGAACAGCCAGTGCTGTGAATAAAAGATTCCTGTGAAAATATACTAAATGTGTATGAGGAACGGGAAAGGACTTAGTGGAATTTGTAAATGTTGAAAAGAAATTGAAATTAAGATTGAAATAAAAAATTTATTTTTTTTGTTTTTAAATATATATATAAGTGAATGGATAAATGGTGAAAATATTATTACACAGTCACCTGGTCCTGAGTAGAAAATATAAATGTGGTCTCATTCCTCTCATTGTTAGCTATGAGTAAACACTTAGCATAAGTGTGAAATGCGTTAGCTGATTGCCTGTACTTTCTGCCACAGTGTTTTGTATGCTCTATGCCCCTGAATTTATAATAAATCAACTTTGATCTACATTTTCCTGGAGTGCAGCTGTCCGGATTTTCTTACCTACCTTCAACATGACTCAGCATTAGCCAGCACCTGGGGCACTTTATCTAAGGGAGACAACTGAAAAGTTTACACCTGGTGTGGACTTATACCTGTGCGGTGAGAATCTTCCTGCTTCATTCTGATTCCGGACTATTGCAGTATAACATACGATACCTGCAAAGCAAATGCAATAAAACATAGTAGAAATAAAACAGAGAGAACAATAGATATAGAACAATAGTGAGCGAACAGTAGAGTGGACAGTAGAGAGTGAACATAAGAGAGAGAACAATAGAGAGAGAGAAGAAAAATAAAACCATAACTATTTTTGGCTTTTTTATTTTTTTTTTTTTTAGTTTTTGTGTGTTTTTTTTCACTTTTTACACTTTTATAATAACTGTAAAAAAACTGTAAACTGAACGTTGCAGATTAGGGTCTCTCAAAATGTGATGGCCATCACATCTTTCGAGACCCTGTGTATGTGTGCCTAGGACTGTGTAGTGCTGTACCCTATGCTAATACTCAACTAGTGTATAGTAGCATTTGAAACAGTCACCGATGCAGAGACCAGGTTGGTCAGGACAGGAGGGACAATAAAAGCGGGTGTCATGCCTAAATCTGCGTTTTCTGCAGACACGACATCTTCTTTGGGGTGTTCTTTGGGTAGGGGTACCAGGGAGGACATACGGAAAATGCCTCTCATGCAGCTGTCTCACTGTATTTGTGTTGGGAAGGTGGGCCATAGCACAAAAGAAAAACATTCCGTGAATCCCTCCACTTCACTGCTCACAAATTTTTACACTTCAAGCAGGCTCTCTCCCCCGTCTAAGTCAGGATTCTACAAGCCGGTGGGGGAAGCCCCGGCAAATAGATGGCATGGTGTCACATGCGCCAATTCCATAATCGAAAAGGTGACCAAAAAGTGTCACACTCGTGTAATAATTGTCCATGTACAAGTGGTACCCCTTTCCGAATAAGGGTGACACCAAGTCCCACACAATCTTACCAGTGCTCCCTATGTAGTCAGGGCAGTTCTTCGGCTCCATGTTACTATCTTTTCCCTCATAAACTATAAAACTATATGTATAGCCTGTTGCCCCTCACAGAGCTTATACATCTTGACCCTATATCTGGCACGCTTGCTGGGAAGATATTGTTTGATAGACAAGCGGCCAGAAAACTTAATCAGGGACTCATCAATGCAGACAACTTGATCGGGAGTAAACAAGGCTGCAAACTGTTGGTTGAAGTGGTTTACGAGGGGCCGAATTTTGTAGAGCTGATCAAATCCAGGGTCACCCCGAGGATGACAGAGTTCATTATCATTGAAGTGCATGAACCACAAGATCTGCTCGTATCATGTCCTGGTCATGGAGGCAGAGAACACGGGCATATGGTGAATTAGGTCAGTGGACCAATATGACCGCAACTTACTCTTTTTTAGTAATGCCTATGAAATAAACCAAGTGACTTAAAATCAACTGTTTCCATCTGAATTCTGGGTTGGCCAGTGAATGGGGGAAGTACTGGTGCTGCAGAAGTGGTGGGCTCCCAATTAGGACTGACGAATGCAGCGGGAAGGGCACTATGGGCTTGACGGGCCTGTGTTTGTCTTCTTCTTGGTGGCAGCAGGACACTACTCATGCTAGCCACCTCACCAGCATGAACTGCACTTATGGGACTCGCCACGTCACCAAGTGTTACTGCAGTGCTGGATGTACGACCAGAATGTACTAGGCCGCTGGTGCTTGCCAGTTCACCAGAAGGATGAGCGACACTAGCACTGGCTCTCTGCTCCATATGAGAGCCCTGCGGTTCTTGCACCTCAACGACAGCAGAAGAACGGGGTCTGGTATGCCTGACCTTGCCAGGGACCACAACTCCATCATCAGAGCTATCTGTCAGGGTGCCGCTGCTGTCTACAGGTTCGTATTCTGAATCTAAATCTGACAGATGAGTGACTTCCTCTTCACTATCTGTCATGCTCAGAAATGTGTAGGCCTCTTCACTAGTGTACCTTCAATTTGACATTTTAGTCTCTAAATTTACTGGTACACTAGTGAGACTCATAGGAAAAAAATCTCCTAACTGTCAGCGACTGCTTCAAATGCTGCAAAAAAAACTGTTAGCATTTGCAGGGATCGGGCCTGACTCTGCGAATGCTGCAGTTATGTGTTTTGAGTTTTTGTAAGTGACAGTGATCGATTGATACTGCACTTGGGTGGGCTGGGCTTGGCTGGGATGGGCGAAGGGGCTAAACACAGGTGCTAGCAGGTATCTGGGCTGATCCCACTAACACTGCGTTTTTGGGAACCCTAAACTGCTGGGGACGCTAGTATAGATCTGATCACATCAGATATTGATCAGTTCAGACACTATACTACTAAGGGAGGTGTATGGTGCGTGGGTGTTAGCACTACTGCTACTAATCTGACGCTGCCTGGGGCAACGCAGACCCTGACTGACGCTAAAACCGAAACTGATATCACCCGTCAGGTGATCAGGGGGTTAAAACTTTATTTAGGTAAAATACGGCAGGTGCCCTGATGCTATAAAAAAACTAGCTAACCAATGCTGATTTTTGAATGCTGATTTTTGTCACTAATAATGACACCAGTACAGTGGTAAAAAAAATCTGAATGCTGCACTGGGTGACACAGTGACAGGGGGTGAAGGGGTTAACTGGGGGGGTGATCGGGGTCTGAAAGTGTACCTGCGTGGATTGGTGTCAGTGTAGTGTTGGTGCACTTTCTGTGAGATGTTCTCTCTCCTCGGTCTGGAATGAAAAGACCTACATGAGGAGAGATGACATCACGTCCCCTGCTGTGTTTACACTTACACAGGCAGGGAAAGTATCTCATTCGCCAGGACCGATCACTAGGTCCAGGCCATATACCATTGGCCTGGGCTTGGGGATTGATCAGTTCTGAATCGAATCCGATTATCATAGCTGCCGAAGGGGGCGCGTGCGTGCTCCCCGCCGGCTGCGCGCGGGACGTATAGCTACGACGATTCTTGCCGCCGAACCAACCTGCCGCAGCATAACTGCGGCCGCTGGTCCGGAACCAGTTAAATAAACATTGTTGCACTCATTTGCAATTACAATTTGTGTTGGAAAACAGGAAAGCTAACCAAAGATCCAGTTTCTTTGCACTTGAAACCCTTTCAAAACCTCAAGAAAACTCGCCATTGGCTAAATAAATCTTCTCTAGACCTAAAGAAGCAAATAACCCTTGCAGTGTGGACACAGTCCCACTGGAAGCGATAATATTTAAGTTTATCTGAGTTGGGCTTCAACAAAATGGCAAATACCCCAATTAAAAATAGCACCTACTGTATGCTGGAGCATATACAGTATATCAGTGGATAAATTAGGGGAAAGATTAGCCAGAGGCAGCCCATTCCTCCTTAAAGGTGCAGGGACACACCAGAAGTCCTGCAGAGTACAAAGTCAGCTGAAGGCCTCCAAAGTGTCTCTGCAGAGCTGGAATTTTGGTATGTCTCTGCAGCCTTCAGGCATACCTGTCCTCAATTTATCAATATGCTCCAACTTGAGGTCTCATAGATGTCTCATAGAGTTCACCTTTTGGCTGAATTTCACTTTTCATAATAAATAGAATCATTTTATAATATCATTTCTGGCCCAGCAATCCCAATGTTCTTATCTCTCACTTACCTTTTCCAAAAAAAGGTTTGAACTTCCATGTTTCTGTCTGAAAACATTCTTTCTGGTTGCATCACTTCCCGTAGGTCAGCTCCCATCATTCTCTGTGTTTTTGCATCACAGAAAAGGGTGTGATAGGGTGTGTATTACCAGTCTGGACAACACCTCTCTCATTACAATATCACCACCTACTTCTTCTCTTAAGATGACCATACACATTACAATCTGATTGTACAATCTCTTTTAAATCTACCATCAGCTATGTAGTGCAAGGGCCTTTCTGATTTGATATAAATTGATAGATTGTTCAGGTATTGTTCAGTTGGGTGCTCAAATTCAATAGTTGTGGTAACTCTAAAGAAAATTCAGGCCTCGTTTACATGTTCACATAGCGATAACTCACTTTCCTGCACATTTTTTTTTGTTTGGGGGGGTTTTGAAGCATTTCCGCTCTTCGTGCATAGGCAGCCCATCACTTGAATGGGCTGGCTTATGCTCAACAATCATTCCAAAAAAGCAGAACTTTTTTTTTAGAGCGGAGTGTGGTGCATTTTTTACTGTGCATTTTGGTGCGTTTGCAGTGTGTTTATGAAACATTCAGCAAAGCTCGCATTTTCTATGCTGTTTGCTATGCGTTTGGAAACACAGATGTGAATAGAGCCCCAGATGTCACTTTCAGGGCCGCATTTTCTGTGCTGTTTGCTATGTGTATGGAAACACAGATGTGAATGGAGCCTGAGATTTCTCTTTCAGGGCCCATTTACATTTAGCGTACTGGGAGGACCCATGTTTTGGCCCTTTTTTCCTGTGATAAACAACTGGCAATAGTTATTTTCACTTTCAGCTGTCAGCGGGCAACCCCACTGACAGTTGCTGGCTCATCGGTTGTTAAGGATGCAGCGCTTTCCCGCTCCTTAATAACCAGGTTGTTTACTAGTTCAAAAATACAATAGAGGAAGGAACTGCTGCGCCAACAAAAAAAATCAAGTATGTATAAAATACAAAATGTGATAAAAAACGATAAGCTGCCAACACCACCAATTAGACTAATTGTGACAATAAATATAAGAAAAAAAGTGTAGCGCTATAATGTGTCAATAGAAGACATTAACATTAAAGTGTACTGATTGACCAGTAGTGTATATCCCAAAAATTCAATAATATTGGAACAAATAAACAAAAAATCAGTGAAGCAGTAAAAATTCACAAATGTGCAAAGAGAACCACTCTTGTTTAAAACCTTTGAAATATGGCAATATAAAGAGTGTGTATCACACAGATTGGACCCAACCCTCTAAAGCCAACAACTGGCAGATAGGGATGGGAACAAGTGATAAGTCCCTGAAGTGAGAGAAGTTCTTATATTCAGGTAGAGGCTTCTTAAAGTATAGATCCAGATCACATGGAAATGGTTGTTACTGATGGACTCCTCCACTGATCAGCTTGATGCAAAGAGTAATAAAAATGCCCTTACCAGACGCGGTGGACTCACAAGCCATACAGCGGTGAGTCGTACGAGCTTGAACCGTGTAGCACGGTAAGGTTATAGCTGTTCCTGGTCTGCAACCGGATGGACTTAAGAAGGACTCCACTCTCAAGCAGTCTCTCGATTCGTCCTCCAGCACTCTCTTGGGTCTCTTTAGATCCCTCAGAAGAGGAACACCATCGGTCCCAGCTGCAGGGACCACACCCGCTGCAGCTCTGTGTCTGGCTATAGCAGCGGGTGTGGTCCCTGCAGCTGGGACCGATGGTGTTCCTCTTCTGAGGGATCTAAAGAGACCCAAGAGAGTGCTGGAGGACGAATCGAGAGACTGCTTGAGAGTGGAGTCCTTCTTAAGTCCATCCGGTTGCAGACCAGGAACAGCTATAACCTTACCGTGCTACACGGTTCAAGCTCGTACGACTCACCGCTGTATGGCTTGTGAGTCCACCGCGTCTGGTAAGGGCATTTTTATTACTCTTTGCATCAAGCTGATCAGTGGAGGAGTCCATCAGTAACAACCATTTCCATGTGATCTGGATCTATACTTTAAGAAGCCTCTACCTGAATATAAGAACTTCTCTCACTTCAGGGACTTATCACTTGTTCCCATCCCTATCTGCCAGTTGTTGGCTTTAGAGGGTTGGGTCCAATCTGTGTGATACACACTCTTTATATTGCCATATTTCAAAGGTTTTAAACAAGAGTGGTTCTCTTTGCACATTTGTGAATTTTTACTGCTTCACTGATTTTTTGTTTATTTGTTCCAATATTATTGAATTTTTGGGATATACACTACTGGTCAATCAGTACACTTTAATGTTAATGTCTTCTATTGACACATTATAGCGCTACACTTTTTTTCTTATGTTTACTAGTTGTTAAGGATGCCAGTGGCTACCAGTTCCTTAAAGTGGTTGTAAACCACTGGACATTGTTTTTTTTTTGTTTTTTTTGTACCTCGCAAGATAAAGGCATAATGTGCTAGTATGCATCACATACTAGCACATTATGTTAAACTTACCTTAACCACTTGCCGACCGCCTCACGCATATATACGTGAGCAGAATGGCACGGGCAGGCAGAATCACGTACCCATACGTGATTGCCTTCCCGCGGCGGGGGGGTCCCATCGGACCCCCCCCCCCCCCCGGTGCCAGCGGCAGTCGGCATTTGTCTGGGAGTGTTGAGAGGCGAGGGGGAGGCCATCCGATCGTGGCCCCCCCTCGCGATCGCTCCCAGCCACCAATGAGAAACATTCCCTGCCTGTGCATAGTACACACAGGCAGAGGATGTGATGTCATCTCTCCTCGGCTCGGCAGTTTCCATTCTGGCGCCGAGGAGAGAAGACTTCACAGTGAGTGAACACACACACACAGTAGAATATGCCAGGCACACATAACACCCCCAATCCCCCCCCGATCGCCCCCCGATCACCCCCAATCACCCCTCCTCCCCCTATGTCACACTGACACCAAGCAGTATTTTTTTTTTCTGATTACTGCATGGTGTCAGTTTGTGACAGTTAGAAGTGGTAGGGCAGTTAGTGTTAGCCCCTTGTAGGTCTAGGATACCCCCCTAACCCCCCCTAATAAAGTTTTAACCCCTTGATCACCCCCTGTCACCAGTGTTGCTAAGCGATCATTTTTCTGATCGCTGTATTAGTGTCACTGGTGACGCTAGTTAGGGAGGTAAATATTTAGGTTCGCCGTAACGTTTTATAGCGACAGGGACCCCCATATACTATCTAATAAATGTTTTAACCCCTTGATTGCCCCCTAGTTAACCCTTTCACCACTGATCACCGTATAACTGTTACAGGTGACGCTGGTTAGTTTGTTTATTTTTTATAGTGTCAGGGCACCCGCCGTTTATTACCGAATAAAGGTTTAGACCCCTGATCGCCCGGCGGTGATATGCGTCGCCCCAGGCAGCGTCAGATTAGCGCCAGTATCGCTAACACCCACGCACGCAGCATACGCCTCCCTTAGTGGTATAGTATCTGTACGGATCAATATCTGATCCGATCAGATCTATACTAGCGTCCCCAGCAGTTTAGGGTTCCCAAAAACGCAGTGTTAGCAGGATCAGCCCAGATACCTGCTAGCACCTGCGTTTTGCCCCTCCGCCCAGCCCAGCCCAGCCCACCCAAGTGCAGGACGAATGGATCACTGTCACTTACAAAACACTAAACGCATAACCGCAGCGTTCGCAGAGTCAGGCCTGATCCCTGCGATCGCTAACAGTTTTCTTGGTAGCGTTTTGGTGAACTGGTAAGCACCAGCCCCAAGCAGCATCAGGTTAGCGCCAGTACCGCTAACACCCACGCACGCAGCATACACCTCCCTTAGTGGTATAGTATCTGAACAGATCAATATCTGATCCGATCAGATCTATACTGGCGTCCCCAGCAGTTAAGGGTTCCCAAAAACGCAGTGTTAGCGGGATCAGCCCAGATACCTGCTAGCACCTGCGTTTTGCCCCTCCGCCTGGCCCGGCCCAGCCCACCCAAGTGCAGTATCGATCGATCACTGTCACTTACAAAACACTAAACGCATAACTGCAGCGTTCGCAGAGTCAGGCCTGATCCCTGCGATCGCTAACAGTTTTTTTGGTAGCGTTTTGGTGAACTGGCAAGCACCAGCGGCCTAGTACACCCCAGTCGTAGTCAAACCAGCACTGCAGTAACACTTGGTGACGTGGCGAGTCCCATAAGTGCAGTTCAAGCTGGTGAGGTGGCAAGCACAAGTAGTGTCCCGCTGCCACCAAAAAGACAAACACAGGCCCATCGTGCCCATAATGCCCTTCCTGCTGCATTCGCCAATCCTAATTGGGAACCCACCGCTTCTGCAGCACCCGTACTTCCCCCATTCACATCCCCAACCAAATGCAGTCGGCTGCATGAGAAGCATTTTCTTTTTGTCCTCCCAAGTACCCCTACCCAACAAACCCCCTCAAAAAAGATGTGTCTGCAGCAAGCGCGGATATAGGTGTGACACCCGCTATTATTGTCCCTCCTGTCCTGACAATCCTGGTCTTTGCATTGGTGAATGTTTTGAACGCTACCATACACTAGTTGAGTATTAGCGTAGGGTACAGCATTCCACAGACTAGGCACACTTTCACAGGGTCTCCCAAGATGCCATCGCATTTTGAGAGACCCGAACCTGGAATCGGTTACAGTTATAAAAGTTACAGTTACAAAAAAAAGTGTAAAAAAAACAAAAAAACAACACAAACAAAAATATATAAAAAAAAAAAAAATAGTTGTCGTTTTATTGTTCTCTCTCTCTCTATTCTCTCTATTGTTCTGCTCTTTTTTACTGTATTCTATTCTTCAATGTTTTATTGTTATTATGTTTTATCATGTTTGCTTTTCAGGTATGCAATTTTTTATACTTTACCGTTTACTGTGCTTTATTGTTAACCATTTTTTTGTCTTCAGGTACGCCATTCACGACTTTGAGTGGTTATACCAGAATGATGCCTGCAGGTTTAGGTATCATCTTGGTATCATTCTTTTCAGCCAGCAGTCGGCTTTCGTGTAAAAGCAATCCTAGTGGCTAATTAGCCTCTAGACTGCTTTTACAAGCAGTGGGAAGGAATGCCCCCCCCCCACCGTCTTCTGTGTTTTTCTCTGGCTCTCCTGTCTCAACAGGGAACCTGAGAATGCAGCCGGTGATTCAGCCAGCTGACCATAGAGCTGATCAGAGACCAGAGTGGCTCCAAACATCTCTATGGCCTAAGAAACCGGAAGCTATGAGCATTTTATGACTTAGATTTCGCCGGATGTAAACAGCGCCATTGGGAAATTGGGAAAGCATTTTATCACACCGATCTTGGTGTGGTCAGATGCTTTGAGGGCAGAGGAGAAATCTAGGGTCTAATAGACCCCCAATTTTTTCAAAAAAGAGTACCTGTCACTACCTATTGCTATCATAGGGGATATTTACATTCCTTGAGATAACAATAAAAATTATTTAAAAAAAAAATGAAAGGAACAGTTTAAAAATAAGATAAAAGCAAAAAAATAATAAAGAGAAAAAAAAAAAAAGCACCCCTGTCCCCCCTGCTCTCGTGCTAAGGCGAACGCAAGCGTCGGTCTGGCGTCAAATGTAAACAGCAATTGCACCATGCATGTGAGGTATCCCCGCGAAGGTCAGATCGAGGGCAGTAATTTTAGCAGTAGACCTCCTCTGTAAATCTAAAGTGGTAAACTGTAAAGGCTTTTAAAGGCTTTTAAAAATGTATTTAGTTTGTCGCCACTGCACGTTTGTGCGCAATTTTAAAGCATGTCATGTTTGATATCCATGTACTTGGCCTAAGATCATCTTTTTTATTTCATCAAACATTTGGGCAATATAGTGTGTTTTAGTGCATTAAAATTTAAAAAAGTGTGTTTTTTCCCAAAAAAATGCGTTTGAAAAATCGCTGCGCAAATACTGTGTGAAAAAAAAAATGAAACACCCACCATTTTAATCTGTAGGGCATTTGCTTTAAAAAAAATATATAATGTGTGGGGGTTCAAAGTAATTTTCTTGCAAAAAAAAATAATTTTTTCATGTAATCAAAAAGTGTCAGAAAGGGCTTTGTCTTCAAGTGGTTAGAAGAGTGGGTGATGTGTGACATAAGCTTCTAAATGTTGTGCATAAAATGCCAGGACAGTTCAAACCCCCCCCAAATGACCCCATTTTGGAAAGTAGACACCCCAAGCTATTTGCTGAAAGGCATGTCGAGTCCCTGGAATATTTTATATTGTGACACAAGTTGCGGGAAAGAGACAATTTTTTTTTTTTGCTCAAAGTTGTCACTAAATGATATATTGCTCAAACAGGCCATGGGAATATGTGAAATTACACCCCAAAATACATTCTGTTGCTTCTCCTGAGTATGGGGATACCACATGTGTGGGACTTTTTGGGAGCCTAGCCGCGCACGGGACCCCGAAAACCATGCACCGCCTTCAGGCTTTCTAAGGGCGTAAATTTTTGATTTCACTCTTCACTGCCTATCACAGTTTCGGAGGCCATGGAATGCCAAGGTGGCAAAACCCCCCCAAATGACCCCATTTTGGCAAGTAGACACCCCAAGCTATTTGCTGAGCGGTATAGTGAGTATTTTGCAGACCTCACTTTTTGTCACAAAGTTTTAAAAATTGAAAAAAGAAAAAAAAAATGTTTTTCTTGTCTTTCTTCATTTTCAAAAACAAATGAGAGCTGCAAAATACTCACCATGCCTCTCAGCAAATAGCTTGGGGTGTCTACTTTCCAAAATGGGGTCATTTGGGGGGCGGGGTTGTGCCACCTGGGCATTCCATGGCCTCCGAAACTGATAGGCAGTGAAGAGTGAAATCAAAAATTTACACCCTTAGAAATCCTGAAGGCGGTGATTGGTTTTCGGGGCCCCGTACGCGACTAGGCTCCTAAAAAGTCCCACACATGTGGTATCCCCATACTCAGGAGAAGCAGCTAAATGTATTTTGGGGTGCAATTCCACAATTCCGCAATGCCCATGGTCTGTGTGAGCAATATATCATTTAGTGACAACTTTGTGCAAAAAAAAAAAAAATTGTCACTTTCCCGCAACTTGTGTCAAAATATAAAATATTCCATGGACTCAACATGCCTCAAAGCAAATAGCTTGGGGTGTCTACTTTCCAAAATGGGGTCATTTGGGGGGGGGGGGTTTATGCCATCTGGGCATTTTATGGCCTTCAAAACTGTGATAGGTAGTGAGGAGTAAAATCAAAAATTTACGCCCTTAGAAATCCTGAAGGCAGTGATTGGTTTTCGGGGCCCCGTACGCGGCTAGGCTCCCAAAAAGTCCCACACATGTGGTATCCCCATACTCAGGAGAAGCAGCTAAATGTATTTTGGGGTGCAATTCCACATATGCCCATGGCCTGTGTGAGCAATATATCATTTAGTGGCAACTTTTTGTTTTTTTTTGTTTTTTTGGTCATTATTCAATCAATTGGGACAAAAAAAATGAATATTCAATGGGCTCAACATGCCTCTCAACAATTTCCTTGGGGTGTCTACTTTCCAAAATGGGGTCATTTGTGGGGGTTTTGTACTGCCCTGCCATTTTAGCACCTCAAGAAACTACATAGGCAGTCATAAATTAAAGGCTGTGTAAATTCCAGAAAATGTACCCTAGTTTGTAGGCGCTATAACTTTTGCGCAAACCAATAAATATACGCTTATTGACATTTTTTTTTTACCAAAGACATATGGTCGAATACATTTTGGCCTAAATGTATAACTAAAATTGAGTTTATTGGATTTTTTTTAGAAAAAAATGTAGAAAATATCATTTTTTTTCAAAATTTTCGGTCTTTTTCCGTGTATAGCGCAAAAAATAAAAACGGCAGAGGTGATCAAATTCCATCAAAAGAAAGCTCTATTTGTGGGAAGAAAAGGACGCAAATTTCGTTTGGGTACAGCATTGCATGACCACGCAATTAGCAGTTAAAGCGACGCAGTGCCAAATTGTAAAAAGTGCTCTGGTCAGGAAGGGGGTAAATCCTTCCGGGGCTGAAGGGGTTAAAACTAAGCTCTTCTGCGCCAAGATGTCTGATCTGGAGGCAGTGTCCATCTTCACCTGCCTTGCTTCTGGGTTTGCAGACTCCGGCTCTATGACTGGCTGGAGCGGCAATGATGTCACTCCTGTGCATGTGTGTGGGAGCCATCGGTCATGGCACAAGGCTCTGAAGAAATGGCAAGGGTGGCTGTTCCTTCAGAGTGCATGTGCCAGTGATGTCACTGGCTGCATGTACAGTAAATATCTCCTAAACGGCGCACGTTTAGGAGTAATTTACATTACCTATAGGTATGCCTAATCATAATCTTACCTATAGGTAAAAGTCATTCATGGAAGTTAACTTCCACTTTAAATATTGCATGCTGGGCCCACTACTTATTTACTGCATACAATTTTTTTTGTGAATTGACTTTCACTCCTGTTTTATGCAATATTCACCAAGTGTGTTTGCTTTAAAGCAGTAGTGAATTTAGTGAAAACACCTAACTACAGCATGCGATCTAGTTCTGTGAATGGAGCCCATTGTCATGATTGCCAGCTTGGTGCCCATGTACTGTAACAGTTGTTTTTTACCCAGATATTGTCATGATTGCTTGCTTCAGCCACGATCCTTTTATTGTTTTTTTAGGCCCGGCATTGCTCTTTTGGGCCCTGAAAAAAAAACATATTCTCCAGGGCCCTTGCTTTCAGATACATAATATTTGGGGATTCTATGTAAATCAGATTTTTACTTGTATTACATGTGAGAAGTGTCAGAATTGGCCTGGGCAGCAAGTGGTTAATCAAATGGTGTCCCTAATTATATTAGCCTGGCACAAAAGACACACAGGCAGGTATCTTTATGAAAAAAAATCTGATATTCATTATGTAAAGTGACCTGTGCATTAAGCACTCCTGATCCCTGTACCATAGACACTTTTTAAATCAAAACTGGAACAGTCACAATCTGGAGCAGCTGTGCATGCAATCAGTCAGATTCTATCTTTTATTGTCAAAGCGTAACTAAGCAAGCTGAAGATAGAAGCTGATAATAATAATAGGATATTATAGACTGTGTTTTTTTCCCTTTTTTTCCTTCTTTAGAACATATTCTTATTTTGATTACATAATATGTACATGGGGTGTTTTTACGTTGTGTATTGACTGTAATTATAAAATTAATAAAAAAGATCTGTTTTTTTAAAAAAAAGAAAATGCCTTAGTCACTACAATGTTTACTTTAAATAGTAAATTACAAATATTAATCCCTAGATTAGTAAGAAAATATATGCTTAAATCAGCTCATTAATGTGTTTTTAATACCAGTAAAGAGTGATTTATACTTTCATTGCAAACATATGAAACCCTTTAAGATCATTACATATAGCCAGCATTCTAGGCCTTACCTGTAACAAAGCTCCTCATGTAAATTGGCACCACAGGTCTTTGTTTTGTCCATTTCCACAATAGCAAACCCTCCCCACTAGCTATAAAAATAACACATGGTATACAGCTTGAAAATTGGTCATTCAATCAGCAAAAGCTCATATTGTGAGATAACAATAGAAGTGATTGTACATAAGCCACATACTGACATTGCTGTAGCCCCATACAATGCCTTCTTCCTTAACAGGTATTGAGAATTAAAATTCATGAAATTTCTCTAATTCTTTAGTACTATTTTTATAATTGCTGAGAACAGAAACAATATCAAGTTACAGTTTTATTCTTAAGTGAAATGCATTCCAGATGTGATCTACATACTATAGCTAATTGTTATAAATATATCTAAAATAAACCTGAGTGCTTGAAAATTACTAGGATTTTTTCAAGTATGCAAAACAAGAAAAACATAAATAAAATCAGGTAAAAACATGTCAGATGATTCAAAAATTCATATGAAGTAGTTTTAGGTGTTATAAATGATATGTTAAACCTAAGAAATGTTTCAGTACTGTAATGTGGGATGTATTTTTTGCTGATAGATACTAGCAGCTGGGGAATATGTCATTACCAGAAACAATGTCACTCAGGTTTGTATCTAATCATCTGAAAATAAATGAAAATAGCATTTTCTGAAAAGGTTCCTTCATGGATTTAAATCTTGATGTCTTTTTTCTCCAATTGGTGATAGAAAGACGTGTGTTAGTGGGCTATTATAGCTGTAAATGTACACCATGGTCTTCTGAAGTGCAAAAAGGCAAATCCATTTTAAAAGTCACCTGAGCAGTGAAATGTAAAAATCGCAAATTACCATCAAACCTATTTATTAAAAAGAACAAAAACATACTATCACATGTTTAATTGCTTTTATGTCACTTTGGCCTATTTTACAGAATAACTGCTCCAGAATTTTGTAAACTACAACTTACTCTATCTGATATTAAATTACATAAACTTGCCATTTTCCGTCTGCCATTTTAAATATTGGTGTATCAACATGAAAACAGATTTCAAAACCCTAACCTTTTTTTTACTTTTAGGCTCAGAAATTATGAACTATGCAAACTATTCAACAAATTAAAGTTTATATACAGTTGCAATAAAAAGTATGTGAACCCTTTTGGAATGATATGGATTTCTGCACAAATTGGTCATAAAATGTAATCTGATCTTCATCTAAGTCACAACAATAGACAATCACAGTCTGCTTAAAATAACACACAAAGAATTAAATGTTACAATGTTTTTATTGAACACACCATGTAAACATTCACAGTGCAGGTGGAAAAAGTATGTGAACCCTTGGATTTAATAACTGATTGAACCTCCTTTGGCATCAATAACTTCAACCAAACGTTTCCTGTAGTTGCAGATCAGACTGCACAACGGTCAGGAGTAATTCTTTACCATTCCTCTTTACAGAACTGTTTCAGTTCAGCAATATTCTTGGGATGTCTGGTGTGAATCGCTTTCTTGAGGTCATGCCACAGCATCTCAATTGGGTTGAGGTCAGGACTCTGACTGGGCCACTTCAGAAGACGTATTTTCTTCTGTTTAAGCCATTTTGTTGTTGATTTGCTTCTATGCTTTGGGTCATTGTTCTGTTGCAACACCCATCTTCTGTTGAGCTTCAGCTGGTGGACAGATGGTCTTAAGTTCTCCTGCAAAATGTCTTGATAAACTTGGGAATTTATTTTTCCTTCGATGATAGAAATCTGTCCAGGCCCTGACGTAGCAAAGCAGCCCCAAACCATGATGCCCCCACCACCATACTTCACAGTTGGGTTGAGGTTTTGATGTTGGTGTGCTGTGCCTCTTTTTCTCCACACATCGTGTTGTGTGTTTCTTCCAAACAACTCAACTTTGGTTTCATCTGTCCACAGAATATTTTGCCAGTACTGCTGTGGAACATCCAGGTGCTCTTGTGCAAACTGTAAACGTGCAGCAATTTTTTTTGGACGGCAGTGGCTTCCTCTGTGGTATCCTCCCATGAAATCCTTTCTTGTTTAGTGTTTTACGTATCGTAGATTCGCTAACAGGGATGTTAGCATATGCCAGAGACTTTTGTAAGTCTTTATCTGCAACTCTAGGATTCTTCTTCACCTCATTGAGCAGTCTGCGCTGTGCTCTTGCAGTCATCTTTACAGGACGCCCACTCCTAGGGAGAGTAGCAGCAGTGCTGAACTTTCTGCATTTATAGACAATTTGTCTTACCATGGACTGATGAACAGCAAGGCTTTTGGAGATGCTTTTATAACCCTTTCGAGCTTTATGCAAGTCAACAATTCTTAATCATACTTCTTCTGAGAGCTCTTTTGTGCGAGACATCATTCACATCAGGCAATGCTTCTTGTGAAAAGCAAACCCAGAACTGGTGTGTGTTTTTTATAGGGCAGGGCAGCTGTAACCAACACCTCCAATCCCATCTCATTGATTGGACTCCAGTTGGCTGACACCTCACTCCAATTAGCTCTTGGAGATCTCATTAGTCTAGGGGTTCACATACTTTTTTCCACCTGCACTGTGAATATTTACAAGGTGTGTACAATAAAAACATGGTAACATTTAATTCTTTGTGTGTTATTAGTTTAAGCAGACTGTGATTGTCTATTGTTGTGACTAGGGATGAGCCGAACACCCCCCTGTTCGGTTCGCATCAGAACATGCGAACAGGAAAAAAGTTTGTTCGAACACGCGAACACCGTTAAAGTCTATGGGACACGAACATGAATAATCAAAAGTGCTAATTTTAAAGGCTAATATGCAAGTTATTGTCATAAAAAGTGTTTGGGGACCTGGGTCCTGCCCCAGGGGACATGGATCAATGCAAAAAAAAGTTTTAAAAACGGCCGTTTTTTCAGGAGCAGTGATTTTAATAATGCTTAAAGTCAAACAATAAAAGTGTAATATTCCTTGAAATTTTGTACCTGGGGGGTGTCTATAGTATGCCTGTAAAGGGGCGCATGTTTCCTGTGTTTAGTACAGTCTGACAGCATAATGACATTTTGAAGGAAAAAACTCATTTAAAACTACCCGCGGCTATTGCATTGCTGACAATACACATAGAAGTTCATTGATAAAAACGGCATGGGAATTCCCCAAAGGGGAACCCCGAACCAAAATAAAAAAAAAAAAAAATGACGTGGGAGTCCTCCTAAATTCCATACCAGGCCCTTCAGGTCTGGTATGGATATTAAGGGGAACCCCGGCCAAAAAAAAAAAATGACGTGGGGTTCCCCCTAAATTCCATACCAGACCCTTATCCGAGCACGCAACCTGGCAGGCCGCAGGAAAAGAGGGGGGATGAGAGTGCGGCCCCCCCCTCCTGAACCGTACCAGGCCACATGCCCTCAACATTGGGAGGGTGCTTTGGGGTAGCCCCCCAAAACACCTTGTCCCCATGTTGATGAGGACAAGGGCCTCATCCCCATAACCCTGGCCGGTGGTTGTGGGGGTCTGCGGGCGGGGGGCTTATCGGAATCTGGAAGCCCCCTTTAACAAGGGGACCCCCAGATCCCGGCCCCCCCCTGTGTGAAATGGTAAGGGGGTACTTACCCCTACCATTTCACTAAAAAACTGTCAAAAATGTTAAAAATGACAAGAGACAGTTTTTGACAATTCCTTTATTTAAATGCTTCTTCTTTCTTCTATCTTCCTTCATCTTCTGGTTCTTCTGGTTCTTCTGGCTCTTCTGGTTCTTCCTCCGGCGTTCTCGTCCAGCATCTCCTCCACGGCGTCTTCTATCTTCTTCTCCTCGGGCCGCTCCGCACCCATGGCATGGGGGGGAGGTTCCCGCTCTTCTCTTCTTCTTTTCTTCTCTTCTTCTCTTCTTCTCTTCTTCATTTTCTTCTCCGGGCCGCTCCGCAATCCATGCTGGCATGGAGGGAGGCTCCCGCTGTGTGACGGCGCTCCTCGTCTGACAGTTCTTAAATAACGGGGGGCGGGGCCACCCGGTGACCCCGCCCCCCTCTGACGCACGGTGACTTGACGGGACTTCCCTGTGACGTCACGGGGAATACCACAGGGAAGTCCCGTCATGTCCCGTGCGTCAGAGGGGGGCGGGGTCACCGGGTGGCCCCGCCCCCCGTTATTTAAGAACTGTCAGACGAGGAGCGCCATCACACAGCGGGAGCCTCCCACCATGCCAGCATGGGTTGCGGAGCGGCCCGGAGAAGAAAATGAAGAAGAGAAGAAGAGAAGAAGAGAAGAGCGGGAGCCTCCCCCCCATGCCATGGGTGCGGAGCGGCCCGAGGAGAAGAAGATAGAAGACGCCGCGGAGGAGATGCTGGATGAGAACGCCAGAGGAAGAACCAGAAGAGCCAGAAGAACCAGAAGAACCAGAAGATGAAGGAAGATAGAAGAAAGAAGAAGCATTTAAATAAAGGAATTGTCAAAAACTGTCTCTTGTCATTTTTAACATTTTTGACAGTTTTTTAGTGAAATGGTAGGGGTAAGTACCCCCTTACCATTTCACACAGGGGGGGGCGGGATCTGGGGGTCCCCTTGTTAAAGGGGGCTTCCAGATTCCGATAAGCCCCCCACCCGCAGACCCCCACAACCACCGGCCAGGGTTGTGGGGATAAGGCCCTTGTCCTCATCAACATGGGGACAAGGTGTTTTGGGGGGCTACCCCAAAGCACCCTCCCAATGTTGAGGGCATGTGGCCTGGTACGGTTCAGGAGGGGGGGGCCGCACTCTCGTCCCCCCCTCTTCTCCTGCGGCCTGCCAGGTTGCGTGCTCGGATAAGGGTCTGGTATGGATTTTTGGGGGGACCCCACGCCGTTTTTTTTTTTTTGGCGCGAGGTTCCCCTTAAAATCCATACCAGACCTGAAGGGTCTGGTGTGGAATTTAGGGGGAACCCCACGTCATTTTTTTTTTTGGCCGGGGTTCCCCTTAATATCCATACCAGACCTGAAGGGCCTGGTATGTTATTTAGGAGGACTCCCACGTCATTTTTTTTTTTTTTAATTTTGGTTCGGGGTTCCCCTTTGGGGAATTCCCATGCCGTTTTTATCAATGAACTTCTATGTGTATTGTCGGCAATGCAATAGCCGCGGGTAGTTTTAAATGAGTTTTTTCCTTCAAAATGTCATTTTGCTCTCAGACTGTTCTAAACACAGGAAACATGCGTCCCTTTACAGGCATACTATAGACACCCCCCAGGTACGAAATTTAAAGGGATATTACACTTTTATTGTTTGACTTTAAGCATTATTAAAATCACTGCTCCTAAAAAAACGGCCGTTTTTAAAACTTTTTTTTGCATTGATCCATGTCCCCTGGGGCAGGACCCAGGTCCCCAAACACTTTTTATGACAATAACTTGCATATTAGCCTTTAAAATTAGCACTTTTGATTTCTCCCATAGACTTTTAAAGGGTGTTCCGCGGCATTCGAATTTGCCGCGAACACCCCAAATTGTTCGCTGTTCGGCGAACTTGCGAACAGCCAATGTTCGAGTCAAACATGAGTTCGATTCGAACTCGAAGCTCATCCCTAGTTGTGACTTAGATGAAGATCAGATCACATTTTATAACCAATTTGTTTAGAAATCCATATCATTCCAAAAGGGTTCACATACTTTTTATTGCAACTGTATATAACCTTAATATATGTTTCTATGTGTTTGGTACCATGCCTCAATGCATACAGTTTTCCTAAGCAAATCTGTATGTTGTGATTCTGTTGTAAAGTTTATTACCCAAGGATCCTAATAGTAACAACATATTCTGTTAAAGGCTGACAACACTAACTCACTACCTCGTAGTTAGCAATAGATTTGTCAGTCCGTCATTCGAGACCCTTACATTGACTGTTGGACTGTCTATCTTAAAAAAAAAAAGATAGAAAACCTAATGGCCATCTGAAAGGGTTGTATCTTTGCATTTTCATCCTGCAACAGGAAGTTTTGTTACTGGCAGGATCTTTGGGTAAGAAACTGCACCAACAAGTTAATCTACATGAACTGAAACTCTTTTTTTGTTTACAGATAATTTAAGTCTAAGTCATCTATCTGTAATCAGTTTCTACAGCAGCTAAAAGTTATTCTTTATTTAGAAAAAAAATTGCTACAATGTTTCTACTTCTGCCATTGTCCTCTATATGATTTATTACATTAATGTGTGTTCCTTTATAGGCCATAGATAAGTAGTAGGTACCTTAGTGATGAGGTTGTTTTCATAATGGTAATTGATTATTGCCTAAGTTTTTTCTTCCTCCTTGGTGTAAAAGTATTTTACTTGATTTATAAGCAGGGCAAACTGATACTGATTTTTTACAGAAAGGGGAGCCATGGCATGGTTTTTTGACAGAGATTCCACAGCATACTTGAAAGCCTGTGCCAATGGCTTTACATTTTAAATCTGTGATGTCAGTTCCCAATACATTTTGATTATCAACAGTGTGACAGTATGGTACCCTGTCATGGTATAAAAAAGGGGGGGCGTGAGAACTGCTCACTAAGATGGCGGCATAAAGCCTTAGCTCTGCAAGTCTTATGGGGAAATAGCCCATCCACATTCATCCAGTGATGCACAACTGAGCCACCAGTGACACGCCTGCTTCTTGAATCCCTAGCAATATCTCAACGGCGACAAGAAGGAACACAACTGCAGAAAATGTGGGGTTTATTCACACCAGTCCAGAGAAGCCCACAGCAAAATGGTGGTGGGAGTCATCCCTGCATGTCCACGGCTGGACCTCTAGTAATGGCCTCACCTTCATGCCCAGAGAACAAATCTGACACAATGGGGTTGATTTACTAAAACTGGAGAGTGCAAAATCTGATGCAGCTCTGCATAGAAATCAATCAGCTTCCAGTTATTTTGTCAAAGCTTAATTGAACAAGCTGAAGTTAGAAGTTGGTTAACACGCACAGCTGCACCAATTTAAGCACTCTCTAGTTTTAGTAAATCAACCCCAATGGGTCACATGGAAGATGGTTGCTGCTCGGTTCCAGCATCCTTTTTTTTTTTTTTACTAAACATTACAGTGTATTATCTTAAAGACAAAGGCCAAAAATATTATACAGTGGGAGAGAGGAGGCAGGCTTTGTCTTGTAAAAGAAAGAGTGTAGGAGACAATAGCCACAACATTTTATAGTGGCTTGGTCACCAATTGCTTGCTTAGGTCACCGATGAAGAGGCATATTTGAAGCAGGGTTTAGTTTGCACTCTAGTTAAATAGCCACACATATTTTATAGTAGCAGGATAGAACCAGAGCACCAAAATACACTGCAAGTTGTGAGGCACAACACAGGATTCACTCTGCAACAAACATCAGAAATTTTGAAACTGAAGTCAAGCTGAGGGAACATTGAGGTTGATTTACTAATAGCAAGTAGACTGTGCACTTTGCAGTTGCTTTATAGTTTAGTAAATGAGGTATAGCTTCACTTTTGAAAACCATACCCAACCATGTGCAAGGTAAATAAAAAAAGAAACAGCGTTTTTGCTTGCACATGATTGGATGATGGCAGTCAGCAGAGCTTCTGCTCATTTACTAAGCTCTGGTGCAAATGCACCTGGAGAGTGCACAGTCTATTTGCCTATAGTAAATCAATCCCATTATGTTGCACATTTACAGTGCTTGAGCATTGTAATAGAACCCATAACTAAAGACACATTGCACGATTTATCATGCAGAAAACATTAGAATTTTTGCAGCTAAAGCTGAGCTGCGGAAACATTATGTAGTATATTTAGGACACATTGCAGGATTTGCCCTGCAGAAAACTTTACACATTTTGCAGCTGAAATAGAGCTGTGGAGATATTGCTTGGTAATTGTATAGAGATGGAGCACTGGAACAGGCTGTACACTTTGAGACACTTTGCAGAATTTACCCTGCAGCAAACATAAGAAATTCTACACATGGGGTTGAGATGTGGAAAACTTACAGACACAACTTTGAGACACATTGCAGAATTCACCCTGCAGAAAACAAGTCGAGCATTGGAAACATTGTGGCACCATTACAATGTCTGAACTCTGGAAAGGGGTCAGAAGAAGTGGTAGGAGTTGGTAATGATGACAGAAGTACATTTTTGGAGGGAGGGGGCAGAGGACCCCTATAAGTTCAGTCTGTAATATAAGCAGCAGGAGTTTTGGAGCCACTGGTAGCCAATGATTGGTTCATTAAAAAAAAAAGTGAGGCAGTCCACACTGTCAGGGCACAGGTGAAGTTGCCTCTCCATAGCAAAACCTCTTACTGTGCAGAAGGACCTCTTGGACAGCACACTGGCTACAGGCTAAAAGTATCATTGCATACTGTGCAAGTTCTGATCAATGGTCCAGCCTGGACATCCAGTGTCTCTTGGAGTCCTCCATTCTTAATGTGTCCGCA
The DNA here is from genome assembly GCA_037952835.1 of Lithobates septentrionalis. Classification (NCBI taxonomy): domain Eukaryota; kingdom Metazoa; phylum Chordata; class Amphibia; order Anura; family Ranidae; genus Lithobates; species Lithobates septentrionalis. The sequence continues at coordinate 3,846,338 of JBBDGP010000918.1, read as the reverse complement.
TCATAAATATATGTGCCAGGCAAATAATGTGCATGCATTTTATAAAAAAAGAGTGCTGTTGTCACACACAGCTTTGCCTGGTAGAAAATAGTATTGTGTCAGCCACCTCACAGGTAGTGTTTAGCCAGGAACATTGCATATGCTCAGTGCATTCTAAGCCCTAAGCTTTGCTCAATCAGGGCATATTGAATAGCAGGTTGTTAAGGAGCCAGCCAGGAAGCTGGCTGCTGCATCCTTAGCAATGGTTGAGTCATCAGCTGTCAATAGGCTTCCCCACTGACAGCTGAATGAAAAAAAACATTGTCCTTTGGGTCTGGTATGGATTTTAGGGGAACACCTCACACCAAAATAAAATAAAAATGGCGTTGGGTCCCCCCAGAATCCATATCAGACCCTTATCCGAGCATGCAGCCGGGCAGGCCAGGCGCTTGCTCGTCCATCCCCCTCCTGAACCATACCAGGCCAAAGGCCCTCAATGTTGGGGGTGCCCCAAAGGGCCTGGTATGGATTGGGAGGGACCCCCACACCATTTCTTTTTACATTTGTGCATTGCTGGAATTAATATTGTATTGCCGGCAATTTAAATGTCATTTTTTTTTCTTTATAAATGTCAGTTTTGCTGCAGCAGGTTCTACACATGGTACAAATGTGCTACTTTACAGGCAGACTAAGGTGAACCCTATGGCACTATATTTAAAGGAATTTTTCATTTTTATTGTTTCACTTTAGGCATCATTAAAATCACTGCTCCTTTAAAAACAATCTTTTTTAAAAAGTTTTTTTGGCATTGGTACATGTCCCCCATACCCTTTTTATGTCCAATAACTTGCATATAAGCCTTCAAAATAGAGACTTTTGATTTTTCAAATTCGGGTCCCATAGACTTCAATGTGGTTTGGGTCCAAACTTTTGGGATGATCGAGAGTTCTAGCCTGAATCGAACCGAGGGCCGTTCGGCCCATCTCTAGAGAGGAGGAACGTGTACAGGATTCTGTGCTAGTAATAACTGGCAAGACACCATGGTGGCGGCACCAGCTCCAGTGGTGTGCTCTGTCCTGCATCCTTCCAAACAAAGGATTTATCAATTGTAAAGGATATGTTTCCTGCCCGTGCTTACTGGACCATGTGTCTGTGGTCATGTGTAGCATGGTCCAGTGACACAGGCACATTTCATTCTATAAGCTGATGGAGAGCAGTGATGACCTTTGGGCAAAATAGTGGTGTCTGGGTACCTTCTCTCTTGTTATAGCACAGGTGGAAAGGGGCTGATTTTTTAATCCAGAACAGAAGCAGCTGCAAAGCTAGCATTTTTGCCAAACTGGCATTAAGATGATTTGGAGAATTTTTTCTTCCACTTTTTCTTCCACTTCAGCAGCTGCAGAAGAGAGACCTGCCATAAGAAGTATGCTGCTGGAAACAAAGGGGTATGGTTAGGAGTATTCTGCAGAATTTCAAGCCTTTGCTTTATTCTCCTTGGCATTGGCTTATGACCCACTTCCCCACCTAATTCTGTGTATCCTAGGCAGAAAGTGAGAAATGAAGAGGAGAAGGCATTTTGCTGGTGACTCATTGAGGTGTCATGTTGTGAGGAGTCATGGTCTTCCTCTGGCATGTAGTTCCAAAAAAGATGGTACATTTTGTCAGCAGCATATACATTATATAAAGCCCCCTGGTGATGGCAGTGGCCTGTACCTTTGGGACAGTGCAGCCAGATAAACTAGTACAGCTGCTGCCTGCAGTTTAAAGCAGCCCCTGCCCCTGGACAAAATCATTCCTTGCTACTGTTCTGCCTCTCCCTCAGAACATTCTTCCCTTCCAATTTGTGACACCCACTGGTGGTCTGCCACCTCAAAATCCACCTCCTCTTCATTTCTGGAGCCCACTTTTCAGTAGCCTTCAGCTGCTGGAAAATTCCTGACTGTTGTGTGGCTAACCTCTTCTCTCTTAATTAGTGTCACTGATTGCTGCACTGATGACACTGTGGGGTTGATTTACTAAAAACAAATAGACTGTATACTTTGCAAAGTTGTTGTTGCACTCTGCAAGTGCAGTTGCTTCAGGACTTCTTAGTAAATGAGGTAAAGCTTCACTTTGCAAAAATACCCAATCAAGTGCAAGGAAAATAAAAAAAACTGCATTTTTGCTTGCACATGATTGGATGATGGAAATCAGCAGAGCTTCTGCTCACTTACTAAGCTCAGTCTATTTATCTTTAGTAAAGCAACCCCTGTATGTCATTTCAGTCAATGTCTCTGATTACCTTCACAACAGTACAATGTCACCATATCTATCTATCTATCTATCTATCTATCTATCTATCTATCTATCTATCTATCTATCTATCTATCTATCTATCTATCTATCTATCTATCTATCTATCTATCTATCTATCTAAGAAAAGCCGATAACTGTCTTGTGTTTATTGCTGTGATCAGCTGCCATTGGACACAGCTGATCACATAATAAAGGGCCACTGTGATTGGCCCTTCACCCCAATCTCTGATCAGCTGGGTAAGAAGGACTCAGCGATCACAGAGCTCGCCTCCCAGCACCACAGGGGGCGCATGGGCAGCGCGATCATGGGGGGACGTCCATGCACGGCCTTCTGGAAAATTGCGCCCACACTGTAGCTATCTTTCAGCTATAGTGTGAATGGGAAGGGGATAATTGACAGTTTTGCATAAAAAAACACATTTTCATTTCAATATTTTCCAAAAACGTGTGGAAAAATATTAGGTCTTCAAAAGACTTTCCATGTCTCTTAGAAAAAAGAAAAAGAGGTATTTGCTTAAAAATGTGGTAATTTTGGGTCCCTCTATGCATCTAGCCTGTGAAAATCTGTCATACCCAGGATTTTTCCATACTTGGGAGGAGTAGTAGAATGTGTTTTGTGATGTATTGTAAGTATGTCAACCCAAGAAACTTGGTATATGACTATATAAAAAATATTTTTTTTTTATTTATTTTCCTCCTTTCTATCAAAAATTGTGACAAAATTTTACAACTTTTCAAAACTTACCATGCCTCTTACTAAACCCCTTGAACAATCTACTTTATAAAAGGGAGTCATTTTGGGGTATTTGTACTGACCTGTCATTTGAGGGCCTCAAGAAATAAGACAAGTGACCAATTTTCAAATAAATATACCATAGTTTGTAGACTCTATAACTTTCACATATGCTAAATAATATGCACTGATTTTTTTTTTTTCACCAAAGAAATGTAGAAGCCCTATATAGGGGCTTTTAAATCTTTGCCTATGGAAAGTTTAGAGTACTAAAGTTTTTGGTGTTTCATGGGGCACACAATCTTAAGCCTTAATATGTTGGGTATAATACTCAAAAAATACAGCGCTCAGAGCAATGTTCCATTAAATGCATAACCAACCTCACTACATGTATATGAATAAATAAATAAATAAATACAATAACATAAAATACAAATAAAACTATTAAAATTATACTTATATCATAGTTTTAAAACCAAAAATGAATTCAGTGACCATTTATCTCAATTTAATTTCAGTAATTTAAAGTGCTGTTGCTTAGCAAAATTAGTATAAATCAAAAATGTCCATAACAATATTAGTGTTCATTTCAAGTAGAAGCATGCAAAAAAAATCACTCTTTCAAAGTGCTGTTACTTTATACCTCTAAAATTGCATTCCCAGTGGCTCAGGATCATTCAATAGATACTGCGGGGTTTATTTACTAAAGGCAAATAGACTGTGCACTTTACAAAGTGCAGTTGTACTCTGCAAGTGCAGTTGCTCCAGAGCTTAGTAAAGGAGGTGGAGCTTCATCTTGCAAAGAATGCCCAATCACATGCAAGGAAAAAAAATGCATTTTTGCTTGCATATGATTGAATTATGGAACACAGCAGAGCTTCTGCTAATTTACTAAGCACTGGAGCAACTGCTCTTGCACAGTTCAACTGCACTTTGCAAAGTACACAGTCTATTTGCCTTTAGTAAATCAACCCCTGTATGTTCGATCGATCATTACAAGATGGTCAAACAGGGCTTTGTAATGATGCTAGATAAGCAAGGAGGTGGATGACTTCCTTGTTCCTTAACCACTTGCCAACCGCCTAACGCAGATATACTGCGGCAGAATGGCATGGGCAGGCAAAATCACGTACCTGGTACGTGATCTGCCTCCCACGGGCGGGGGGTCTGATTGGACCCCCCTCCCCGGTGCATGAGGCAGTCGGCTTGTGTCTGGGAGCGATGAGAGGTGAGGGGGAGACCATCCATTCGTGCCCCCCCCCTCGCGATGGCTCCCAGCCAATCAGATTCTTCCTCTGCTGCTGTATAGTAAACAGCAGCAGAGGAAATGATGTCATCTCTCCTCGGCTCGGTATTTTCCGTTCCAGCGCTGAGGAGAAAAGACATCCAAGTGAGTGCGCAAACACCACACACACAGTAGAACACGCCAGGCATACATTACACCCCCTGATCACCCCCCAATCACCCCCCCCCCGTCACACTGACACCAAGCAGTTTTTTTGTTTTTTTCTGATTACTGCATTGGTGTCAGTTTGTGACAGTAATGCCCCGTACACACGGTCGGATTTTCCGATGGAAAATGTCCGATCGGAGTGTGTTGTCGGAAATTCCGACCGTGTGTGGGCTCCATCGGACATTTTCCCTCGGATTTTCCGACACACAAAGTTGGAGAGCAGGAGATAAAATTTTCCGACAACAAAATCCGATCGCATCAATTCCGACCGTATGTGGCCTGTTCTGACGCACAAAGTGCCACGCATGCTCAGAAGAAATTCCGGCATGGAACAGCTCTTTCTGGTAAACTTAGCGTTCGCAATGGATACAGCACTTCCGTCACGCTGCAATGTCAAAAATGGTTTAATACAGCGCACTCTCTTCTTCTTTATCATGTGCGAAGAATTAAGTAGTTTTGCTGCTCATATTCACACACACTTCTCACAAAGTTTTTTTTGTTTTTTTATTGGGATTCCCTGAATATATTGTTATTAGTTGTCACATCTGACAGAATGTTTTTTTTGTTTTTTGTTTTTTTGATCTTTGTTCAATGTTACTTTTATTTTTACTCCTGAATATTTTTGTGTGTGTTTTGTGTGTCAAGTTACCCCAACACCATTGATATCTTTTATTATTTAATCTCAAGGAGATTGTTTGGTGTTGGTGTCCCTTGTTCATTTCACATTGTATATTTGAAATGTACCTGAATCCTCACAAACCAACTGTCCTTTTTGAAGTAAAACCCACATAGGCAAGTATAATTCAAACCAAAAATCCTTTAAGGGCTCAGAACCAAACAAAGAGGAAGGCAACACTGGATCAACAGGAGAAATTAGCGAAGCCTGGGACCCCCACGGCAGACATCAATTCTTGAACATCAAAATTGGTGGCCTGAGGAGTCCATATGTAAGGGAGGGCGGTCTGGTCCAGAATTTGCAGAGATCTGGAAAGCAGCAGATGACATCTGTGTCCCCAGGCTGTGGTACCACAAGAGGCTGCATTTTTTGGCCGACCAGACTGGATCCAGGGTCCTCACTTTCTGGTCTTCCTTACACGCTTCCTTCCCGGCTGTGGCTGTGCAGTTGGAGATGTGGCAGGAGGAGGAGTAGGACCTGGAGGAGGAGGAGGACTGTGAGGATCTGGAGGAGAAGGAGGAGGAGGACCTGCAGGAGGAGGAGGAGGACCATCGCAAAGGTGTGTCTGAGCTGTAATTTGGCCCCTCATACCTTTGTTAAGAGCCTCCAATATGAGCGACTCACACATGACTTGTTGTCCCTTCTCCATCCTCCGCATTTTATAGGCAATGGTGGCAGCAATGTCCTCCTCCACGGTGTGTGGTGCTCCCAGGACCTCTGTAGCCCTCCAAAAGTGTCCTCTGCCAGACTCCTCTAGGGCACTCCTCCTCCTGCCACTTTCTCTTTCCAGGGGGAGTGGAGGGACCTGCAGATCAGCCAGCCGGCTCGGCCCGGCCACCTCCTGGCTGAGACTTCCCTGTGTATGAAAAAGGGACATGGTTGGAATGTTTTGCATCATCAATCACAATCCTAAATTAGTACTCCCAACTAACATCTAGTTAACATCATTGATTGGAAATATTTATAGGAATGCTATACCTGGCTCAATCTGGGCTCCTCCACATGTGGCCTGGAAGGCCCAGGCTGGGCGTCAGAAGCCTCAGCCAGGGGGGAAGGAAGCGTGGAAGGAAGACTGGAGAGGGATGGCCTGGGTTCAGTCTGGCCTGCCAGAAAATGTAGCCTGTCGTAGTAACACATCCTGGGGACATAGATGTCATCTGCTGCTCCGGATCTCTGTGAATCCAGGACTTTCTTGCGCTCCCTTAGATATGTGCTCCTCAGGCCACCAATTAAGATCTTTAAATAGGTGATGTCTGCCATGGGGATCACCTGGTTCACAATTTCACACAATTGCTCCAGTGCTGCCTTCCTCTTTGCTTGGTTCTTGTAATGTGGGTGTTTAATCCCCCACAGACATGGCAGCTCCCTTAACATATCTATGAATAGTGACATGAAGTCATTGTCTTTCACTAGCATATCCATGTTCACTGCAAGACACAACAGAAGACAAAGCCTAATGTCAGACAAATCTCTCCTAATCTTGGTACAATATAGGCCACAATGTAGAAGCAGTATAGGCACAAGTTTGTCTCTTACCTTTGTTCTTACGATCGTCGTGTCCAATGCTCCTTCCTCCGCTCACAGATCGTACGTAATACGCATGTGTGTTACGCTTTATATACACTGCGCATGCGTGTAACTCCGCCCGCCCCTGACGTTCTTTCTATTCTATTCCCCGCCCCTTTTCGTTCGGCGCAGTGGGGGAAGAGCACATGGCAGAGTCACAGCAGGTGCGTGATAATTACAGGAACGAGGAGGAGGAGGAGGAGGAAAGCCCGGATCCAGACACGTCCCGATCCAGAAGGAGACGTTTTAAGGCCACAAATATGTCCTTTGGGGAGATGTTGGAGATGGTCGATATCCTGAAGAAGGCCGACTATGACGGAAAGTATGGGCCTTACCCCAATATCAGAAAGGCCAAGATCATTGCGAAAGTGGTCAAAAGTCTTCACAGGAATTTCGGGGTACGACGATCGAAAGATCAGCTCAGGAAGCGGTGGTCGGACCTGAAATTAAGAGAGCCAGGGCTGTACAGAAAGATCCGGAGAGTGCTGCAAAAAAGTAAGTAGTTGTGCTGTGTTCCTATTCTTTTTGTCTTTATTACGTTCGTGCTGCTCCATATGCTTTTCTTAATTGTACAGTTTAAAAGGGCAACTTTAATGTTCATGGGCCCATTATTCGTTCGTATCAAACATTTTTCTTTCGGCCTCTAAAACACCATTGTTTAGGCCATATGCATTTTCCCACATTTTTTAGGGCCTACTTGGATGCCAAATATTTGTTTGTGTAGATAGCTTTGTTACTAGAATGAAATTCAAGCTAGATTCTGTGTAAGGAGAGGACACTGAGCAGCTGTTTTCACATCTGGACACTGGAGCACTAGTGTGGGACACAAGAACACAATTTTTATTAGGGGGGCCACACAGGTGCTCCAGTGTATACTATAGGGGGGCTACATCTGTGAAGCTTGTACTAAACAGGTAAAGAATTGCAGCTTGACAAAGGGCAATAAAAAAAAGACATCTTGGAACTCGGCTAAAATTGACAATTGTACCCCACTTCCAAGCAATGTTTCCTATTTCTAGTTCTGCCATCAAATATCTGTGTGCTAATTATAGCATTTTTGTTTTACATAGGGGAGAAAAGACTCAGAGGACACCCCTCATCCGAGGAGACCACAGACCCCCCACCTATGGAAGAAGGTGAAATACCCCCAACCCAAGAAGAGCAGGAGGAAGAAGAAGATGTGGTGGAAATTGGCACCACAACAGGTGAGTGTCTGCGACCACAGACTCAGGTAAGAGATGAATGGTGGCAGATTTTTGATACCTGTTTTTGTTTGGTTTCTCTCTTTTTAGGTGATCGTGATGTTAGGGATCGAGATCCTTTCACATCTGAAAGTGCCCAGATCCTGATCGGGGAGATCATGGGGTGTAATGTAGAATTGCAAAACATCCAGAAAAAAATAAATGATGTGATTCAAAAAAATAATAACATCATTGATGTTTTGGGGTAAATTTAAAACCCCACAAAATCACTTTTTTGATTGTGGTCCAATGTTTTTAATCTTTTTGCAATGTTTTGAAAAGCCGAATTTGGAGGATGTACACATTGTGCCAACATGTGCTATCTGCCATCACGGGAGATCAATGGATGCGTTTTGGGGGTGCAACCCCTTCCTCAATTATAAAGTAGCAGTGAGGAAGGGCTTGCTCCCCCAAAACACATCCCTTGATCCCCCGTGATGGCAGATAGCACATGTTGACATTCGTAAATTGGTGTGCATCTTCCAAATTTGGCTTTTCCAGGGGTGATTTCCCCCCATCTGAACGCTATATCAAACACAGTTCCTAAATACTGATGTCTGATATAGCCTTCAGGTTTTACCATATGTAAACTTTGTAAGTTCAAGTTTTTTGTCTTTCTTGTTGGTTTTACACAGGCCTGTTTTATCGTAAATGGACATTTCTATTTTTGATAATGCCACCCCAAAAATTGTTATACAACAAACATGTTGGTTTGTTTTAAAAACCTTTGGTAAATGCACATGTGATTGTGCAGGTATAAAAAAGTTGGTTAATCAACAATGTGTGGATTATTGTCTCAACGCTACAACACTTTTGGGGTGATGTCATTGGTGTTTTCATAGAAAATGGGGGTTATTTACTAAGGGCAAATCCTCTTGGTACTACAAGTGCAGTTTCAGTGCAGTTGCAACTGCACTTGTAGTGAAATGTGTTTTTGCATTTAGTAAATAACAGCCAACAGTGCTTTGTATAAGGTTACACAATCACGCCATTTTCTGGACTCAACACATTTCTGTCAGGGTCAGCTAAAACAAACACAATCAGTAAATGTCCACAAAGAATTTCTTTTTTTTTTTTAATAGAAAAAGGCTTCACATATTTGCTGGCATATTGATGGCCCCCCTACCCGCAAAGAACTCCAGGTAGCGTAACCGGACATCACGGGCACTCAGGGAGGGCAAGCCAGGACGGCCGCTTTCAAGCGCTGTCAGTGTTTCAGGTATCACTCCGGCCTCAGGCACAACTGAGCCAGCATAGTTGGCCGAATGTTTCCTTAAAAAGTTATGGAGAATACAGCACGCCAGTATAATATGGTTCAGTTTATACTCCGCCATATGGATGGGTGTCATAAATAGGCGGAACCGGCTGGCCAGGATTCCAAATGTGTTCTCCACCACTCTTCGGGCTCTGGACAGCCGGTAATTAAAAACCCTCTGTTCCGGGGTGAGGGTCCTCATCGGGAATGGCCGCATCAGGTGGTCCCCCAGCGCAAACGCTTCATCAGCAACGAACACGAATGGGAGTCCTTCCACATTGTCCTCTGGAGCTGGCAAGTCCAAGCTGCCATTCTGGAGACGCCTGTAGAACTCCGTCTGGGCGATGACTCCACCATCGGACATCCGGCCATTATTCCCCACGTCCACATACAGGAAGTCGTAAGTAACCGACACCACCGCCAACATCACTATACTATTGAACCCCTTATAGTTGAAATAGTACGACCCCGAGTTGGGTGGTGGAACGATGTGGACGTGTTTCCCATCAATTGCCCCTCCGCAGTTAGGAAAGTCCCACCGCTGGGCAAAGTGGGAGGCCACAGTCTGCCATTCCTGTGGCGTGGAAGGAAACTGTTGAGGGAAAAAATAAAACATTACTATTTTTGCTCAGAAACATGGCAAGCAGATTAGGCACAAACATTATGGGGCAACCTCCAGATAGCATTTATTAAGGGGAATTTAACAACGCCAAAGTATAAGGTACACCTATCATATTCCCCCCCCCCCCTCTCATGGGCCATTTCTAACATTATAGGGGGTGTGTGGAAATCTTAGACAGGTAACCCTCTTCACTTCATTGAGAGATGAATGCCTAAATAATGGGTATTACTTGGAACAGCCCCTCCTTAGTTACACTATTGGCAGACCACTGGACAGGTAAGAAGTGTCATAATACAAAGATATAAATACACATTGTACACATTTGAGGACATTTGGACATTCTGCTATTACCTATCAAGATAATAATAGGATACAAAAACTTTAAACAGTACCATTTGAAAGTATACAGGCAGGTCCTTGCACTACATGCTTTGGGGAATTCATCCATAAATCTGAGCACTAAAGAGATGGGTATAGTGTGTATGGGTTTGGCAAAGTCAGCAGATAGATGATTGAGGATAGAGAATTGCGATCAGCTGACTTAGCAGTTGGGGGAGGGAGGGTTACTAAAAATTATTTGGGGACACCACCAAAAAAAGCCTCTGGCACTCTGCCAGAATTTAAAGCAAAAATAACATTTCAAAACATTTTAGGGGGTGTTTGGGGTAAAGCACTACTATGGAGCAGAAAAAATACATTGTTAAGTGACTACATGAGGTGAATATAGGCCAGGAGACACCATGCTGGGGAGGTTATTGAAGGGCAAATATGTATGAAGGACCTAAAATAATAATTACATAAAAATCCAGCATGCATGAGAACAAAGGGGACATTCAAAGCATATTACAATCATGGTAATTAGGGAATGAGGAAATAAATACAATATATTAGCAAACATTCAATACAATAAAATGTGAGATTAAAGGATAAAAATCTTACCTTCATATACTCCTTCTGCAGGACCTGGATGATGGCAGAACAGGTCTCTGGGATGATGATCCCCAGAGCCTGGGGGGAGATGCCTGTTGAGAACTTTAAGTCCTGCAGACTTCTCCCTGTCGCCAAATACGACGAGCCTCTGCTTCGGAGTGATGGCTTGCCTCATGCAGGTATCCTGCCTGCTAATATAAGGGGTCAGCGAAGCCAACAGACGGTGAAACACGGGGTCCGTCATCCTGAGAAAGTTCCTGAAATCATCAGGATTATTCTCACGGATCTCACGGAGAAAAGGCATATGAGAGAACTGGTCACGCTGAAGCAACCAATTCTTGGTCCATGAACTCCTCCCCACCCTGTTCATGGACTGGACTTGTGTCAAGGTCAGGACCCCAACACCAAGCCCCCCCACACAGCACGAACTCTACGAGGAGTACACATACGCAACATGGCTAGAAAACGGTCGGCTGCTCAGAACGAAGTAACAGAACGCACTGAAGAACAGCAAGGCCTGTGAAAAGCGACCTGAAAAACAGTAACGAATGAACAAGAATACAATGACTAATTAAAGTCACGCGGAACTTGCTTGCACGCACTGAAGAGCAGATACAAACCCACAAGCACAAACTGAACGGCAGAAAACGATCTGAAAGCCACGAGTCTGAAAAAGCGTGATTCGTCTCTCACCAAACTTTTACTAACACGAGATTAGCAAAAGGAGCCCAAAGGGTGCCGCGCTTGGTTCTGAACTGGCCTTTTCTAGTCTCGTCGTAAATGGTGTACGTGACCGCGTGGTTGGCGATCGGAAATTCCGACAACTTTGTGCGACCGCGTGTAGACAAAACAAGTTTGAGCCAACATCCGTCGGAAAAAATTATAGGATTTTGTTGTCGGAATGTCCGAACAAAGTCCGACCGTGTGTACGGGGCATTAGTGTGGTAGGGCAGTTAGTGTTAGCCCCCTTTAGGTCTAGGGTACCCCCCTAACCCCCCCTAATAAAGTTTTAACCCCTTGATCACCCCCCGTCGCCAGTGTCACTAGTGATCATTTTTCTGATCTCTGTATTAGTGTCACTGGTGACGCTAGTTAGGGAGGTAAATATTTAGGTTCGCCGTCAGCGTTTTATAGCATCAGGGACCCCCATATACTACCTAGTAAAGGTTTTAACCCCTTGATTGCCCCCTAGTTAACCCTTTCACCAGTGATCACCGTATAACTGTTATGGGTGACGCTGGTTAGTTCATTTATTCTTTATAGTGTCAGGGCACCCGCCATTTATTACCGAATAAATGTTTAGCCCCCTAATCGCCCAGGGCTGATATAACTTAGGTTTTAGAGTCAGATAGGGTCTGCGTCACCCCAGGCAGCATCAGGTTAGCGCCAGTACTGCTAACACCCACGCACGCAGCATACACCTCCCTTAGTGGTATAGTATCTGAACGGATCAATATCTGATCCGATCAGATCTATACTAGCGTCGCCAGCAGTTTAGGGTTCCCAAAAATGCAGTGTTAGCGGGATCAGCCCAGATACCTGCTAGCACCTGCGTTTTGCCCCTCCGCCCGGCCCGGCCCAGCCCAGCCCACCCAAGTGCAGTATCGATCGATCACTGTCACTTACAAAACACTAAACGCATAACTGCAGTTTTCGCAGAGTCAAGCCTGATCCCTGCAATCGCTAACAGTTGTTTTGGTAGCGTTTTGGTGAACTGGAAAGCACCAGCCCCAAGCAGCGTCAGGTTAGTGCCAGTAGCGATAACACCCACGCATGCACCGTACACCTCCCTTAGTGGTATAGTATCTGAACGGATCAATATTTGATCCGATCAGATCTATACTAGTGTCCCCAGCAGTTTAGGGTTCCCAAAAACGCAGTGTTAGCGGGATCAGCCCAGATACCTGCTAGCACCTGTGTTTTGCCCCTCTGCCCGGCCCAGCCCAGCCCACCCAAGTGCAGTATGGATCGATCACTGTCAATTACAAAACACTTAATGCATAACTGCAGCGTTCGCAGTCAGGCCTCATCACGCCATTCACGACTTTGAGTGGTTATACCAGATTGATGCCTGCAGGTTTAGGTATCATCTTGGTATCATTCCTTTCAGCCAGCGGTCGGCTTTCATGGAAAAGCAGTCCTAGCAGCTAATTAGCCTCTAGACTGCTTTTACAAGCAGTGGGAGGGTATGCCCCCCCACCGTCTTCCGTGTTTTTCTCTGGTTCTCCTGTCTCAACAGGAAACCTGAGAATGCAGCCGGTGATTCAGCCAGCTGACCATAGAGCTGATCAGAGACCAGAGTGGCTCCAAACATCTCTATGGCCTAAGAAACCGGAAGCTACGAGCATTTCATGACTTAGATTTTGCCGGATGTAAACAGCGCCATTGGGAAATTGGGAAAGCATTTTATCACACCGATCTTGGTGTGGTCAGATGCTTTGAGGGCAGAGGAGAGATCTAGGGTTTAATAGACCCCATTTTTTTCAAAAAAGAGTACCTGTCACTACCGATTGCTATCATAGGGAATATTTACATTCCCTGACATAACAATAAAAATGATAAAAAAAAAAAAATGAAAGGAACAGTTTAAAAATAAGATAAAAAAGCAAAAAAATAATAAAGAAAAAAAAAAGCACCCCTGTCCCCCCTCTCACGCTAAGGCGAACGCAAGCGTTGGTCTGGCGTCAAATGTAAACAGCAATTGCACCATGCATGTGAGATATCACCGCAAAGGTTAGATCGAGGGCAATAATTTTAGCAGTAGACCTCCTCTGTAAATCTAAAGTGGTAACGTGTAAATGCTTTTAAAGGCTTTTAAAAATGTATTTAATTTGTCGCCACTGCGTGTTTGTGCGCAATTTTAAAGCATGTCATGTTTGGTATCCATGTACTCGGCCTAAGATCATCTTTTTTATTTCATCAAACATTTGGGCAATATAGTGTGTTTTAGTGCATTAAAATTAAAAAAAAGTGTCTTTTTTCCCAAAAAAATGCGTTTGAAAAATTGCTGCGCAAATACTGTGTGAAATAAAAATGAAACACCCACCATTTTAATCTGTAGGGAATTTTCTTTAAAAAAATATATAATGTTTGGGGGTTCAAAGTAATTTTCTTGCAAAAAAAAAAATATTTTTTCATGTAAACAAAAAGTGTCAGAAAGGGCTTTGTCTTCAAGTGGTTAGAAGAGTGGGTGATGTGTGACATAAGCTTCTAAATGTTGTGCATAAAATGCCAGGACAGTTCAAAACCCCCCAAATGACCCCATTTTGGAAAGTAGACACCCCAAGCTATTTGCTGAGAGGCATGTCGAGTCTATGGAATATTTTATATTGTGACACAAGTTGCGGGAAAAAGACAATTTCCAAAATAGGGTCATTGGGGGGGGGGGGTTTGTGCCACCTGGGCATTCCATGGCCTCCGAAACTGTGATAGGCAGTGAAGAGTGAAATCAAAAATTTACACCCTTAGAAAGCCTGAAGGTGGTGCTTGGTTTTCGGGGTCCCGTACGTGGCTAGGCTCCCAAAAAGTCTCACACATGTGGTATCCCCGTACTCAGGAGAAGCAACAGAATGTATTTTGGGGTGTAATTTCACATATTCCCATGGCATGTTTGAGCAATGTATCATTTAGTGACAACTTTGTGCAAAACAAAAAAATTGTCACTTTCCCGCAACTTGTGTCAAAATATAAAATATTCCATGGACTCAACATGCCTCTCAGCAAATAGCTTGGGGTGTCTACTTTCCAAAATGGGGTTATTTTGGGGGGGTGCCATCTGGGCATTTTATGGCCCTTCAAAACTGTGATAGGTAGTGAGGAGTGAAATCAAAAATTTACGCCCTTAGATATCCTGAAGGCAGTGATTGGTTTTTGGGGCCCTGTACGTGGCTAGGCTCCCAGAAAGTCCCACACATGTGGTATCCCCGTACTCAGGAGAAGCAGCTGAATGTATTTTGGGGTGCAATTCCACATATGCTCATAGCCTGTGTGAGCAATATATCATTTAGTGACAACTTTTTGTAATTTTTTTTTTTGTCATTATTCAATCACTTGGGACAAAAAAATTAATATTCAATGGGCTGAACATGCCTCCCAGCAATTTCCTTGGGGTGTCTACTTTCCAAAATGGGGTCATTTGGGGGGGGTTTGTACTGCCCTGCCATTTTAGCACCTCAAGAAATGACATTGGCAGTCATAAACTAAAAGCTGTGTAAATTCCAGAAAATGTACCCTAGTTTGTAGACGCTATAACTTTGACATTTTTTTTACCAAAGACATGTGGCCGAATACATTTTGGCCTAAATGTTTGACTAAAATTGAGTTCATTGGATTTTTTTTATAACAAAAAGTAGAAAATATAATTTTTTTTCAAAATTTTCAGTCTTTTTCTGTTTATAGCGCAAAAAATAAAAACCGCAGAGGTGATCAAATACCATCAAAAGAAATCTCTATTTGTGGGAAGAAAAGGACGCAAATTTTGTTTGGGTACAGCATTGCATGACCGCGCAATTAGCAGTTAAAGTGACGCAGTGCCAAATTGTAAAAAGTGCTCTGGTCAGGAAGGGGGTAAATCCTTCCGGGGCTGATAGGTTTCTCTCACTAACCTAGCAGCCAGTACGCAGCACAAACAAAAGTCTCTTACACAGACTTGAATGGAATAGAAACCCGGACCATCCTCTGCCACAGGATGTGATGGTTTACGATGAATAGAAAACACAGCACTAGAACATTTAAGCCGACCCGGTAGTACTATGCGGTAGGATTACTTTAGGATGTGTCCTCCAACTGAGTCACCAGGCCCCTCTCCAGTCCAGCGCTCTGCATGATCCTTCCATGATGGGTCCTCCCCTGCGATCTTCTCAGTTGTCCAGCTTCTTCCCGTAGGACAGACAGCCCAGGACCATTCCCTTGCCGCTGTGGTAGGCCCCAGACAGGCTTCTGGGCCCACCCACACGCCACAGCAACGTGGGCCTCCCGGACGGAGGACCACGAGGTAGTACTCCTAGCACATACCTGTCGGCCAGAAGGGCCAGCAGGTGGAACGAAAACAAACCCTAAAACGTGGCGTCTGTCCCATAAATACCCTCTCCCAGAATGCAGCTCGGAGGACCACCTCCACCGAGTTATCTCCAGGACAGAGGAGCACTCATACGCTTCAACGTGTTGCCTTTCCAACACCGACCCATGGTGACAACGACACCCACAGGCACAGTGTGAAACTACATGCAACTCAGCCAAGCTGGAACAGAGGCAAATCTGACTATGTATGAACAGATAACCCACTAAATTTACCTATAACCAGTAGATTGAAAATCTACCAGCGCTACAATTGTAAAATGGATTTGTTGAGAAGTAGAGAGAGAGGACATTACAATAAGTGAATCAGCCTCTGGGAGGGTTGGAAAAGATTTAAAACCTTGGACACATATTTAGACAAGATGAAGGAAGGAGTAGGTATTGAGTCAGAATGTTAAGGGACTTGAGGGAAAACAAACCAGATAGAAGAGGGGGGGAGGGGGAAGGAAGGGGATGACAGATAGAGAGACAAGGATTGGATAGAGCAATAGGGGTAGTTTTATATATTTAAGTATTTTTTTGTAATTAAAATAAATTAAATATTTTGAAGAATTAATAAAGATAATTTTGAATAAAACCACGATGATGTGAAAAACAAGATGGGACAAAATTGGACTGCGAAGTTGAAATAACGTCTCTCAGAAAACTTTCACTGAAGTGGAAAAAAAAAAAAAGGATGTTGGGTATCTTTTTACTCAATGCAACCTTATCCTTCATATTTTACCAAAAATGTGCCTAATATATTGCTTTTGAGTGCCCTAAAATTAACGCTAGTGTATTTTTTTTTACTGAAAATTTTCACTTAATAAACTATTGTGCAAATATCCAGGAATCTAAACAAGTGGAACTAACACTATTTTATTTTCCAGGGTCTGGGAGTTCAGAAAATATATAGTATTTGGGTTTTTTTTCTAATCCTCCAGCCTAAAATGATTGTTTAAACATGTGTGCAAAAAAACATGCAAAAAAAGTTTTGACAGTGAAAGATTTAAAATAAGGGGACTAGCACATAACAAGGTCCCCATTATTGGTGATTATAACCCTGATGCAGTCAGTTGCAAAGTCAGACAGCGAATTATACCTCCTTTAAAATTCGATCCAGCAAATTTCATCATTAATTTGCCTGTAACACAAAACTGAAACCTGGATTTGTGTGGCAAACTGGAAAATTCATACCTATTAATCTCTATGCTAGCCTGCAGAAGCAATTGTATTTCAAATGTACTTCAGTATAAGCAAATTAGAGATTAATTCCAGGAGAAATATGTTTTTTTTTTATTTATTTATTTATTTATTTTTTATTACTCTTAAGAAAAAAGATGAATAAGGGAGGCTTTATCCTTTTTAAAGTACAGATTAACTGGTGTAAGTTATTACAAGCTTGAGTAAAGACAAGACTTTTCCTGTTTACTCACAGGAGCTGCTGCTCCTTCTTATTGTCCTCTAAGAATGAACAGGAAAGTCAGCATTCAGTCTTTAACTCAGTCTTTAATTCAGTCTTGCTATTTGAAAAGAAATGTACAAAAATCCACTCAGAGAAGGTGACAGGAAATACAAGGAAAATAGATTATTTAGAGAACATACAGTAGAAAAGGCTATTTTGTATTTCACTACTCTATATTACCTTGCTTTAGATTTCAGTTATACCTTTTTTGCTAGTAAAATCGTATGAAAGGATTATTTAATGCATTTTTAAAATTGCTTATGCTACAGTTACAGACTACTACTCATCTAAGTATCTATTTTTTGTTGACCTTGACATTTAAGTAAAATCAAGAATAAAAAGCTAACTTCATTAATATTCAGCATGTATGATTAATCAATTCTAATAACAAGAAAACATGTTTATTTTCTGAGCCAGTTCTTATAACTAATAAAATTGCACAGTTCTGCCTCTACGTGTAACAACTGCACACATATTACACAAAGATGCAACATCAAATATCAATGTAAATGGTTTATAAAAATCATACATTTATAATTATTAGTAGGAAAATACAGATTAATTGTACTTTTAAGTTAAAAAAACTTACTTTATTAGTAGTCCTAAGATGATGTGTTTAAAATGTTTACCTTATTGTTGTCCTTCCAGCTATTTTTCACACCAATTGAAACAAATACCTAAAAGCCACCATAGGTAAACCTCTAAAGCCTTGGTCAGGAGAACTAACATTGCTATTGGATAGTTTACCCATAAGTTTTGATTAATTGTTTTAATGACATTTCTCAAAACATTTACTAAAAGCACCACAAAAGCACAAATGTTAGATTTTGCGTGGATAAAAGATGGAGAATTTTTCTTATTGCTGCTTGATGTCATCTTCATGAAGAATCACTAAATACTGGCAACTGTTTTTGCTTGGTACCATTCTGTAATCTTATTGTGTAATTTCAAATATTTTAGCTGGGTGTGAAAATAAAAATTGTATATACGGTATATATATATATATATATATATATATATATATATATATATATATATATATATATATATATATATATATATATATATAGTATATATTTACATATTACATAAAGAACGCAATTTAGCGCTGCATATTATGTGCTTAGTATGTATGACCTTCAAGCTTTTACTGCACTATTCAGTTATCCTGACATTAAAATATAACGAAAGGCAAAACTTTTTTTTTAGTTTTATACAGAGTGGAGAGGGATTGTGCCCCGGTAAGGAGATTCACCCTGTCTATTAGTCATGTTTACCATTATCATTGAAAGTGAAAGTAAAAGAAAATCCCAAATTTTGAGTTGTCCCCAGAAAAGTAATAGAGGGGAAATCTTCCAATGGAGACACTAGTTCTGGTGACCTGGGGGTCCACACGAAATTTCCTTAATTTGCATATTCCCTTAATATATATATATATATATATATATATATATATATATATATATATATATATATATATATATATATATATATATATATTATAAATATTCAGCAAAATCATGTATTTGTGAAATTGCTTGAATTTTTCCAATAGAAATGTATTGTCTAAAATAATCCTGAACCCTAATGCCGTGTACACACGGTCGGACTTTCCGACGTAAAATGTGCAATCAGAGCTTGTTGTCGGAAATTCCGACTGTGTGTAGGCTCTATCGGACAGTTTCCATCGGAATTTCTGTCGCACAAAATTTGAGATCTTGTTCTCAAATTTTCCGACAACAAAATCCGTTTGCGCAAAATTCTGATCGTGTGTACACAATTTTGACGTATAAAGTGCCACGCATGCTCGGAATCAAGCAGAAGAGCCGCACTGGCTATTGAACTTCATTTTTCTTGGCTCGTCGTACGTGTTGTACGTCACCACGTTCTTGACGTTCAGAAATTCCGACAACTTTGTGTGACCAAGCAATATATTTACCACCGCTCAGGACGATCTCACCTCCAGTGAGAAAAGAGACCCAGGTGCTGGCAATTGCTAAATGCAGGTATTGGTGGATGAAGAGACCTGGACAGCCGCATACCGGAATAAATTGTATTCGTCTTTTATTCGTAAAACAGGATCATGGGGTACACAGGGCACCACTGTGGGTGGTACAGAACAGCAGCTGACGCGCTTCAACTTACATTAAGTGCTTACTCATTGCTCATGCTATAAGTAAGCACTTAATGTAAGTGTGAAACGCGTCAGCTGCTGTTCTGTACCACCCACAGTGGTGCCCTGTGTACCCCATGATCCTGTTTTATGAATAAAAGACTAATACAATTTATTCCGGTGTGCGGCTGTCCAGATCTCTTCATCCATCCACAACTTTGTGTGTCCGTGTGTATGCAAGACAAGTTTGAGCCAACAAACTATCAGTCGGCAGGTATTTAAGATCCCGGGTGACAGCCTGACTCCACCCCTGCTGACGAAGTTCATTGGACGTAACGCCGCGAACGGGGGCGGAGTCTCACGTCACCCGCTGTCATCTTTTCACAGCTGTTCGGACGCGAACAGTCTTTTTATACTCATTTGATGTTGCCCTTATGTTTTTTAAATAGCGCTTCCTTATGCGCTCTTTTATGGATTGTACCACGGTTTAAAATAAATATATACTGAGCTAAACGGAACGCTCTTAGATGTCCCTTCTTTTTCTTTTTGCCTCACCGCACTTTGGAGTTGCTTTATTACCTGCTACACTGGAAGATTAGTTGCCGGATATCTTCTCGAATCACCAGATCAGCTGTTCCAGACTTCTCCAGCATCGGTGTTTCTTTATCACTTGCTGTATTGGAAGATTAGCTGCTGGATACCGTCTGAAATCGTCAGACCAGCTGTTCCGGACTCCCCCAGCATCGGTGGTAATTATGCCCTTTTCGATCTTCTTTCTGGTAAGCAGTTTATTTGCTCAGTTATGCTGAAGAATTTGGGTGTCTCCTAGCAAGAAGATATAAGACAGAGGAGGATACAAATATATGTTTTTTATGGGACTCTCTATGTTCATTTTCTCTCAAGTTTTTGCGCTGCACTTTATTTTGTTTGTAATGGTGCCACTCTGCCAGGGCCCATTGGATGGCCAGTAGCTCTTGGTTGTCAATGCCATAGTTGCACTCAGAGGAGGAGAATTTGTGAGAACATAATCTTTCAAGGTTGCCAGCTACTGTCAGAAGTATGTTGTAACCAAAAAGCTCCTGTCCCTGTCTCCAAAGTGTCAAATTTCCCCAAAAAGGTTTAGATAGGGTTAGACAGAGTGAAAATAGGAGCTGAAGAAAATACATTGCTAAGGGTTTTGATGCTTTGATTGCTTCTTGGGGCCACAACTTAGGATTAGCACCTTTTTTGGTAAGATCAGTCAAGGTCGCTATCAGGGTAGAGGCTTGGTACATTTTTCTACATAAATTGGCAAATCAATAAAAGCATCGAAAGGTATAAAGATTCTTAGGCAAAGACTACTGTAAAATAGCTCTGACATTGGTGGATCCAAGACCAAGCTAGTGTTGAAGATAATTTACTCCAGAAATTGGACCTTGGTAGCATGAAAAATATATTTCTCCAGCTTGGCATAGAAGGAATGTTCTTGAAGCCTGGCCAAGACTGCTTCAACATAATATTGATGATCTGCCAATGACTGGGAACAATGCAGAATTTAATCCAGATAAACAACAAGGAACCTCCCCAGGTAGGCACAGTATCATTATGAAACTCCTGGAAGACAGCTAGGGGCACTTTGTAAAGGACACTACCCATAGTGCCCAACTCTGGTATTGAAGGCTGCTTCATCCCCTTTACTGATTCAAGCAAACATGTATGCCCCTTGAGATCAAGCTTTGAGAAAATGGCTCCGTGGACATGGCTAAATAGCTTAGCATTCAGAGGGAGTGGGTGTTGGTTGGAACCTCTGTAGTAGATACATGGCCTGAGGAAGCCATTTTTATTTCCTATGAAAAGGAAACCTGTACCAGCAGGGGAAGATTGAGGCAAATTAACCCTTTCTGCAGGTTTTCTTCAGTGTAGGCCTTCATAACCTGGCTTTCAGGTTCTTTCAAGAGGGGGTAGACTTCACCCTTAGGTGGAAAGGTACCAGTTATAATTTTGAGGCAGTGGTAGGTCCTGTCCCTGTAGCTCCTGTCCCTGTCTCCAAAGTGTCAAATTTCACCAAAAAGGTTTAGATAGTGTTAGACAGAGTGAAAATAGGAGCTGAAGAAAATACATTGCTAAGGGTTTTGATGCTTTGATTGCTTCTTGGGGCCACAACTTAGGATTAGCACCTTTTTTGGTAAGATCAGTCAAGGTCGCTATCAGGGTAGAGGCTTGGTACATTTTTCTACATAAATTGGCAAATCAATAAAAGCATTGAAAGGTATAAAGATTCTTAGGCAAAGACTACTGTAAAATAGCTTTGACATTGGTGGATCCCAGACTAAGCTAGTGTTGAAGATAATTTACTCCAGAAATTGGACCTTGGTAGCATGAAAAATATATTTCTCCAGCTTTGCATAGAAGGAATGTTCTTAAAGCCTGGCCAAGACTGCTTCAACATAATATTGATGATCTGCCAATGACTGGGAACAATGCAGAATTTAATCCAGATAAACAACAAGGAACTTCCCCAGGTAGTCACAGTATCATTATGAAACTCCTGGAAGACAGCTAGGGGCACTTTGTAAAGGACACTACCCATAGTGCCCAACTCTGGTATTGAAGGCTGCTTCATCCCCTTTACTGATTAAAGCTAACGTGTATGCCCCTTGAGATCAAGCTTTGAGAAAATGGCTCAGTGAACATGGCTAAATAGCTTAGCATTCAGAGGGAGTGGGTGTTGGTTGGAACCTCTGTGGAATTTACTATAGTTCCCTGAAACGAAATAGCGCCCAAACCCTAATGCCCCGTACACACGGTCGGACTTTGTTCGGACATTCCGACAACAAAATCCTAGGATTTTTTCCGATGGATGTTGGCTCAAACTTGTCTTTCATACACACGGTCACACAAAGTTGTCCGAAAATCCGATCATTCTGAACGTGGTGACGTAAAACACGTACGTCGGGACTATAAACGGGGCAGTGGCCAATAGCTTTCATCTCTTTATTTATTCTGAGCATGCGTGGCACTTTGTCCGTCGGATTTGTGTACACACGATCGGAATTTCCGACAACGGATTTTGTTGCCTGCTCTCAAACTTTGTGTGTCAGAAAATCCGATGGAAAATGTGTGATGAAGCCTACACACGGTCAGAATTTCCAACAACAAGGTCCTATCACACATTTTCCATCGGAAAATCCGACCGTGTGTACGGGGCATTACTCTGCTAAAACCTGGAGTAGTGCACATGGAAATAATGTTTAGAACATGATATAATTGCCTAAATGGTACTGAAATATGCGGTATATTATTTAAAG
The DNA here is from genome assembly GCA_037952835.1 of Lithobates septentrionalis. Classification (NCBI taxonomy): domain Eukaryota; kingdom Metazoa; phylum Chordata; class Amphibia; order Anura; family Ranidae; genus Lithobates; species Lithobates septentrionalis. Next base: position 3,823,668 of record JBBDGP010000918.1, on the reverse strand, counting down.
GTAATCTGCTTTTAAACTGTGTGAAAAAGTGATTTCTACACTGAAATATCTTTAAAAGTCTGAGAAGTGAAAAATTCCCCGTTTTGTACAATTAGGTGCCAACACAACTGAGCATGCTCAGACCTGAAAATAACTCTCATTTTAACTCAAGTGTCTTTTTTAGCCGGCACTATAGTAAATACCAAAATGAGAGCTAATTAGAGAGCATTTTTTGAAGTGAAAATCTGCTCTATTCTAGTCCAAATCAAGTATTAGCCATTGATTCTAATGGAACAATTCTAACTTTCAAAAAAAAAAACCTTTTAATGTTGAGATGAAATGTATCTTTCTCTGAAATAAATTTTCGCTTGCAACATTGTTGCTTCTACTTAAAATATTTAGCTTTTAAGAATGCTAGAATGTGGAATGTTTTGATGTTTTGGTAAAATATATTTTTCTCTGTCACTTTCACTTGTTACTCTCCATCTCACAACAATCTTTACCCAAACTCACACAGGTGTCTTTATAATCCACAAACAATACCATTGCTGATGCAAATTTAAAATGAATCACAATTTTTTGTGCTTTTTATTATTTCCAAATATTCATAATTTGAGCCCCAAAAATGTGATATGTGTACCAACATCAGAAAGCAAAATGTAATTCCCAAAAATTTGAGGGTAATATTCTACTCTCACCCACAAAAAAAACACCAAATATCAATATCAAGAAGAATAACTCTTGAGTGATGTAATTCCATCACCTGTATGTCCAAAGAAATGCAGTATTTATGTGTTTTTATGTGTATTTATGTGTAGTTATGTGTAGGAGGTTCTCACACGTGGCAGCTCCGTGGCTTAGAGGTTAGAACTTCTGCTTAGCATTCCTGAGTGTCTGTGTTCAAATCACATTCATGTAGAGAAGTTGGCTCATCTCCCAGGTCCTATAACTATGTCTAAATGTAGTATTTATGTGTAGGAGGGTTCCACCACCATTGTAAGTCTTTTCCAGATACACTATTTAGCCAAAAGTATTGGGACACCTGCCTTTACACACACATTAACTTTAATGGCAGCCCAGTCTTAGTCCGTAGGGTTAAAATTTGATTTAGCCCACCCTTTGCCGCTAGAACAGCTTCTGGGAAGGCTGTCCACAAGGTTTAGTGTGTCTATGAGAATGTTTGATCATTCTTCCAGAAGCACATTTGTGAGGCCAGGCACTGATGTTGGATGAGAAGGCCTGGCTCGCAGTCTCTACTCTAATTCAGCCAAAGGGTGTTCTATCGGGTTGAGGCCAGGACTCTGTGCAGGCCAGTCAAGTTTCTCCACCCCAAACTTGCTCATCCATGTCTTTATGGACCTTGCTTTGTGCACTGGTGTGCAGTCATGTTGGAACAGGAAGGGGCTTTCCCCATACTGTTCCCACAAAGTTAGGAGCATGAAATTGTCCAAAATGTCTTGGTATGCTGACGCCTTAAGAGTTCCCTTAACTGGAACTAAGAGGCTAAGCCCAACCCCTAAAGCAACCCCACATCATAATCCCCCCTCCACCAAATCATTTGGACCAGTGCACAAAGCAAGGTCCATAAAGACATGGATGAGTGATTTTGGGGTGGAGGAACTTTATTGGCCTGGACAGGGTCCTGACCTCAACACAACAGGACAACTTGGGGATGAATTAGAGAGGAGACTGTAGGTCAGGCCTTCTCGTCCAACATCAGTGCCTGACCTCACAAATGCACTTGAAAGAATGGTCAAACATTCCCTTAGACACACTCCTAAACCTTGTGGACAGCCTTCCGAGAAGATTTGAAGCTGTTATAGCGGCAAAGGGTGGGCCAAATGAGTTTTGAACCCAATACTAATACTGGGATGCCATTACAGTTCATGTGTGTATAAAGGCAGGTGTCCCAATACCTAGGCCAATATATTGTATATTGCTTGTGACACTGAGCATGGCTATGGACTTAGGGCTGGTTCACACCACAGAGATGCAGAGAACAGGTGTGAGGCTGCCTGGTGGCTAAGTGGGTAGCTGTTCTGTCTAGCAGCACCTGGGATGTTGGTTCAATTCCCCAACATGCTAATCCTTGTGTTGAAGTTTATATGTTCTCCCTGTGTGAGTTTCTCCCCACAATCCAAAGGCATGTTGGCATCCTATTTGTCTCCTGTCCAAATAGCTGCTAATGTAAGAAAGTTAATTTTGGACTTTATATTGGAAGCTCATTGCAGCCAGGGACTGATGTTAATGTTTATTAGCACTAATCATGCCCAGAGACTTGGACATTTCAAATTTTAGGGTTTACACTGCACGGGTACATATGCTTAGAAAACTGTTGCTTTGTTTATGTGGATGCAAATGGACTTTGATCTTTGTCCTGTAGTTGGAGATTTGATGCACATAGCCTAGGGCTAACACAGTTGCGAATAGTATTATGTGTTCCTGCCCATCAGGTGCAATCACTTTAGACATACATGAAGAGACAGATTGAAAGATACTGGTGGGTGTGTACTTCTATTGGGTGTGTCAGTGTGCTAACAATACAACCTCTCTTATATAAAGGCCTGCAGTAGAGGGGTTCGTTTGGCCTGAGAAGGTCAAGTTTTTTGCTGTGATTTGTGGGGGAGAAGGAATGATATTGTGCATATTGACAAATGCCCAACTAGGGATATTTGATGAAATTCTTGTGCATTTTTTCAATCAAAAGTGGGTTTATGTGGTCATGCTGTCAATGTGCGTGTATTGTTCCTGTCTGATCATGCAAACATCGTTTGGAAGCATCTGCTGACCTACTCTTTTTGATCTTGTTGTTTAATCGTGTACACCGAAATGCAGCTTCCAGCACAACATGATCACCAATGTATGTATGTGTGGATTGTGGGCTGGTGGTGAGTGTTTTGAATAAGTCTTTTTTGTAATATTATGTTGGAATGCTTTGTAAGAATGACTGTTAAGTATGTTTCTATAATCTTGCAGATAAAAATGTGATGTGTAGCCCATTATACACTGAAATTAAAGCTGTGTCCATTCTAAGGTTTTGTCAAATTTTAGATTGTAAGCTCCTATGAGCAGGGCCCTTAAAATCCCTTTGCTAAATGTAGCACCATATATCCTGTCCAAATTTTTTTGAAGCTAGTAAATGAATGTACATTTTTTTTTCTGCTGGTAAAATAAAAGTACATTATTGAGCTTTGTTGTGGTTTTTTTTTCTTCTACTTTTCTTTCTCTTTAGTTTTTGTGGGTGGTGGTTTTGGGAAAGTGCAATATCTCTTATATTTTATTTCAATATGTATTTGTGCACCAAAAAACAAATCTCTTTGCCCTGGTTCACATTGATGCTACTTTGAAATCGCGCTACTTCACTTGAAGTAGCACGATTTCAAAGTAGCAAGGTCAGCGCGATTTCAGGTACTACTTGATAGACATCCGTGTGACTTCATACACGGGTATCTATTGAAGTCGCACCTGAAATCGGCAAAAGTAGTGCAGGAACTACTTTAGCAAATTGGTGCGGCGCCACAAATTGGTGTCTCAACGATTGGAACCGCACCATTGCTCCCAATAGTCATGCGATTTGATCTCTCAAATCGCATGACAAATCGCTCCAATGTAAACCTAGGCTTCTGCACACCTGCAAGTAAATGATAAAGGTGGAATCTTTATATATAACAGCTGTGGAGAATTGCAGGTAATGAATTCAGATGGCGGATAGGCAGTGTTGTATGTGTCAGCTTTAGTTCACATTGGTGCGATTTGACATGTCTAAGCGGTGACAATTGCACTGTTTTAATTGCGACTTTGGGGTGCAATTTGTATTGATATCAGTGCAGAAACCTGCACAGATGCCTCTGAAATTCCCTGCAGTCAGGACTGAGATGTGGGAATGAAATTGTGTGATTTCAGCTGAATGATTTCCTCCCCCTGTCAGTGTGAACCAGGGCTCAAACTGGGCCTTTTGTTTTTGTCATTCACCTGCTGCTAACCCAGGGACACCATTTCTTATCGAACGCCTTTAAATATCATAAGTAGGGGGGCGGAGCCGGCAGCCAGAGCTCATGGACGTGTGAGAGGAGAGCTCTGTCACACCGGGTGATTTTAGCGGCTCACAGTGCACCTAAACTAGCCAAAAACCACATCATCTAAGAGAGGAGAGCGAGGGGCACACAGCGGGCATGATGTACAAAAGGAAGGAGAGAGAGGGACCCCGAAAACTAACATATTTCTTCCATCCTGCTGAGGGCCGAGATTTCCAAGATGGCGCCGGCAACGGAAGCCGTTCGTCAGGCTCCACAACACAGGCATCCAGCAATCCGATGCCATCCTCGGGCGAGTCACACATTAAGGACGATCCCTTGTCATCCTCCCCATTCTGTAGCCCTGTTAAACAAAAGAGGAGGATTGGGGAAGGAGGGGAGACTGGAGATGAGGCAGGAGCAGCAGGGGATGAAATGGAGGAATCATCCACACATGCGGAGCAGCTAGATGCATTCCCTACCTCAGGACAGCCCATTATTGACACTACAATGAAGGAGATGCTGCAGACCCTGAGGGGAGCCCTTCAATCTGATATGGCAGCATTTATGAACAACACAAAAAAGGAAATATCAGCTGTCTACAACAGAGTGGAATATGTAGAGAATAAAATGGAGGAGTTCACTCTAGCACACAATGAACTGGTAGATGCTCACTTTGAGGTAGAAGATGAAATCAGAGCCATGCGTCTCAAAATGGCGGATATTGAAGATAGGGCCCGAAGGAACAATATCAAATTTAGGGGGGTCCCCAAGACTGTCAAACCCACAGAGATCACTACCTACCTGCAAAAGCTCATGATGACTGTCCTCCCATCTCTAAGCCCAGCAGATATCACTATTGACAGGGCACACAGACTGCCAAAACCATCCTTCCTGCCTGAACAAATACCTAGAGATGTGATAGCAAGAATTCATTTCTACCACATTAAGGATCAACTCATGCGATACGCAAGACAACATTCTTCCCTCCCTGAACCATATGCTGGTATCGTACTTTATGCAGACCTGTCGCAAGCCACCCTGTCAGCCAGGCACAACTTGATACCTATCACTAAGATTCTGCGCAACCATAAGATCCTCTACAAATGGGGTTTCCCTGCTAAACTTCTGGTAAGCATGAACAATGAATCGCATGCAATAACATCGCTAGAAAAGGGCCTGGACCTTCTCCGTAAATGGCGCTTACTTCCCACAGATGCAGTACCAGAGGACCCTAACCCACAATATAACAGACGCAACAACCAATGTACAGCTAAGAAATACAAGTAGCAACCTGCTTAAGTTTATACCACTTGATGCTATTTCTCTCAGTGAGTGCTCTCCTCTTACAACTGTCAACTGGCTAGTCATGGTGATTTGCAGCTTTCTAGGAAGTTGTACTTTCTGATCAACCACTCGATGTTCGGCTGTTCACGGGTTTACCCTGTTGAATCCCCTACGTTAGTTACGAGATGATTCCGTAACCTACTATCCACAATTCATGTGGCCTACATCTCACCATTTATCAACAGTTTAAGTTTGTTCAGTTAAACTGTTCACTTGTAAAGCTATAAGGACATTATTTCCTCAGATCCCATGCATACTGACCATACCTAACGTCTCAACTTCAATACCTGGAACTACCACTAGATTGCACTGCTGCGCAACTTTCCACAAGAATGAATCTTTTTTTTTTTTTTCCCCACACACAAGAATGAATCTTAAACTGATGTCATACAATGTGAGAGGCTTGAACAGCCCCTACAAAAGAAGAGCTCTCTGGAAATCAGCCTTGGAAGAGAAATGTGACATTCTATGTGTACAGGAAACTCATTTCGCCAGTGATAACTCACCGAAATGTACACATCCCAAGTTTCCGCACGTATTTATGGCCAAGAATACGACAAAGAAGAATGGAGTAATGATTGCATTTAGGGACACACTAACCTTCTCTCTCTTACAGGAACATATTGATCCCCAAGGTCGCTTTCTGATCGTAATCGCAGAACTGGACCATGTCACCTATACTTTAGTTAACTTGTATGCACCTAATGTTAGAACTCTAAGGTTTATTCGCAAAGTTGTAAGTATGGCTAAAAAGGTGCAAAAAGGCAACTTATTAATATGTGGTGATTTTAACTTGATTATGAACACAGAATTAGATGTGTCCTCGGTGGCCTCTAGGGATGAGCTTCGTGTTCGAGTCGAACCCATGTTCGACTCGAACATCGGCTGTTCGGCCGTCCGTCGAATTGCGAACGTTATGGGCCGTTCGCGCCAAATTCGTGTGGCGCGTCACGGCCCATAATTCACTGCGGCATCGCAGTGCATTGCTGGCTGATCATTGGCCAAGCATGCACTATGACCCGCATGCTTGGCCAATCACAGCGCCGTCAGTAGAGAGAGCTGTAATTGGCCAAAGCCAGGGTGGCTTTGGCCAATTATGGCTCAGGGGATTTAGTACACGCCCCACACTATATAAGGCCGCCTGCACGGCGGCCCTGTGTAGTGTGTTCCGGTGTGCTGATAGAGAGAGAGACAGACAGTGTCATTTGATTTGAGAGCTAGATTAGGCTAGATCTGTTCCTGCTATTTACATTTAGTGCAGTGCGTCCTGCTCACAGTGTTCAGCTAGATCCGTTCCTGCTATTTACATTTAGTGCAGTGCGTCCTGCTCACAGTGTTCAGCTAGATCCGTTCCTGCTATTTACATTTAGTGCAGTCAGTGCGTCCTGCTCACAGTGTTCAGCTAGATTTGTTCCTGCTATTTACATTTAGTGCAGTCAGTGCGTCCTGCTCACAGTGTTCAGCTAGATCCGTTCCTGCTATTTACATTTAGTGCAGTGCGTCCTGCTCACAGTGTTCAGCTAGATCCGTTCCTGCTATTTACATTTAGTGCAGTGCGTCCTGCTCACAGTGTTCAGCTAGATCCGTTCCTGCTATTTACATTTAGTGCAGTGCGTCCTGCTCACAGTGTTCAGCTAGATCCGTTCCTGCTATTTACATTTAGTGCAGTGCGTCCTGCTCACAGTGTTCAGCTAGATCTGTTCCTGCTATTTACATTTAGTGCAGTGCGTCCTGCTCACAGTGTTCAGCTAGATCTGTTCCTGCTATTTACATTTAGTGCAGTCAGTGCGTCCTGCTCACAGTGTTCAGCTAGATCCGTTCCTGCTATTTACATTTAGTGCAGTGCGTCCTGCTCACAGTGTTCAGCTAGATCCGTTCCTGCTATTTACATTTAGTGCAGTGCGTCCTGCTCACAGTGTTCAGCTAGATCCGTTCCTGCTATTTACATTTAGTGCAGTGCGTCCTGCTCACAGTGTTCAGCTAGATCTGTTCCTGCTATTTACATTTAGTGCAGTGCGTCCTGCTCACAGTGTTCAGCTAGATCTGTTCCTGCTATTTACATTTAGTGCAGTGCGTCCTGCTCACAGTGTTCAGCTAGATCTGTTCCTGCTATTTACATTTAGTGCAGTCAGTGCGTCCTGCTCACAGTGTTCAGCTAGATCCGTTCCTGCTATTTACATTTAGTGCAGTGCGTCCTGCTCACAGTGTTCAGCTAGATCCGTTCCTGCTATTTACATTTAGTGCAGTGCGTCCTGCTCACAGTGTTCAGCTAGATCCGTTCCTGCTATTTACATTTAGTGCAGTCAGTGCGTCCTGCTCACAGTGTTCAGCTAGATCCGTTCCTGCTATTTACATTTAGTGCAGTGCGTCCTGCTCACAGTGTTCAGCTAGATCTGTTCCTGCTATTTACATTTAGTGCAGTGCGTCCTGCTCACAGTGTTCAGCTAGATCCGTTCCTGCTATTTACATTTAGTGCAGTCAGTGCGTCCTGCTCACAGTGTTCAGCTAGATCCGTTCCTGCTATTTACATTTAGTGCAGTCAGTGCGTCCTGCTCACAGTGTTCAGCTAGATCTGTTCCTGCTATTTACATTTAGTGCAGTCAGTGCGTCCTGCTCACAGTGTTCAGCTAGATCTGTTCCTGCTATTTACATTTAGTGCAGTGCGTCCTGCTCACAGTGTTCAGCTAGATCTGTTCCTGCTATTTACATTTAGTGCAGTGCGTCCTGCTCACAGTGTTCAGCTAGATCTGTTCCTGCTATTTACATTTAGTGCAGTCAGTGCGTCCTGCTCACAGTGTTCAGCTAGATCCGTTCCTGCTATTTACATTTAGTGCAGTGCGTCCTGCTCACAGTGTTCAGCTAGATCTGTTCCTGTTATTTACATTTAGTGCAGTGCGTCCTGCTCACAGTGTTCAGCTAGATCTGTTCCTGCTATTTACATTTAGTGCAGTCAGTGCGTCCTGCTCACAGTGTTCAGCTAGATCCGTTCCTGCTATTTACATTTAGTGCAGTGCGTCCTGCTCACAGTGTTCAGCTAGATCTGTTCCTGCTATTTACATTTAGTGCAGTGCGTCCTGCTCACAGTGTTCAGCTAGATCCGTTCCTGCTATTTACATTTAGTGCAGTCAGTGCGTCCTGCTCACAGTGTTCAGCTAGATCCGTTCCTGCTATTTACATTTAGTGCAGTCAGTGCGTCCTGCTCACAGTGTTCAGCTAGATCCGTTCCTGCTATTTACATTTAGTGCAGTGCGTCCTGCTCACAGTGTTCAGCTAGATCCGTTCCTGTTATCTTCCTACTGACAGGCAGGCTTGTCTGGTTACAGTATATAAAGCTACCTGAAGAAAATTACAGGTGTTCTATCCCAGCTTAGTGCAGCTACAGGCCATTAGTATGTCTGGAAGGCCAAGAAGGAGAGGCAGACAGTCACAAGCCAATAAGAGAGGGCAAGCAGGCTCTGTGTCTAGTGCTGGTCGTGGAGACGGTGCATCCTCATCAGCCCGTGGCCATGGGACACGCTTGGCCTTTTTTTCGGCAGCTGGCCGTGTTGAGCCGCAACATGCAGAAAACTTGGTCGAGTGGATGACCAAGCCGTCCTCATCCTCCTCATCCTCTCTCACCCATGCCCAGGGTGCTTTGTCTGGCAAAGCAGCGGCCTCTTCCCTCAGCTCAATGTCATCAGTGACTCCTTCCTTAGCTCCACCATGTCCTCATGAGGATTCCCTCGAACTGTTTGACCACAGTGTTGGGTACATGCTCCAGGAGGATGCCCAGCGTTTGGAAGGCTCTGATGATGATACTGAGCTCGATGAAGGCAGTAACATGAGCACGGACAGAGGGGGTGCCCAAGAAGGACAGCAATCTGGCAGTCATGCTCCCCCTGCTGCAGCATACTGCCAGGTTTGCTCCAGTGATGAGGAGGGAGGGGATGATGAGGTCACTGACTCAACGTGGGTGCCTGATAGGAGAGAGGAGGAGGAGGAGGAGGAGGAGGTGGCACATCACCAACGAGGCAGGATGCCCTCCAGGGGCCAGCCTAAGGGCAGCACATTGACTGCATCACACCCCAAAGCTCCACATGTGCAGGGCGCTGCAGTCTCTGCACGTTATTCAAAAAGTTCTTTGGTGTGGGCCTTTTTTGAGACGAGTGCATCAGATCGCACCGCTGCTATTTGCAACATATGTCTCAAGCGTATCTCGCGTGGCCAAAACATCTCCCGCTTGGGTACCACATGCTTGACCAGACATATGTTGACCTGCCATGCAGTTCGTTGGCAAGCATATCTAAAAGACCCACACCAAAGAACAAAGAGGATCTCTCCTTGCTCCTCATCAGCTGAGATTTCCAACCCCACTAGACCTTCAGTCCTCTCTGAGACCTGCAGTGAGAGGAATGAAGGTGTAGAATTAGGTGTGTCACAGCCAAGTACTTGTGGGCAATCTGCTTTTGGTACACCGACGCCAGATTGTACCAGGCAAATTTCCCTGCCCCAGCTGCTGCACCGCCGAAAGAAGTTTGCTCCCAGCCATCCACATGCCCAGCGGTTGAATGCTAGCTTGGCAAAATTGCTAGCACTTCAACTGCTGCCTTTTCAGTTGGTAGACTCTGCCCCCTTCCGTGAGTTTGTGGAATGTGCGGTTCCTCAGTGGCAGGTACCCAAACGCCACTTTTTCTCACGGAAGGCGATTCCAGCTCTCTACCGGCATGTGGAAGGCAATGTCCATGCCTCGCTGGACAGGGCGGTCAGCAGTAAGGTGCATATTACCGCTGACTCATGGTCCAGCAGGCATGGACAGGGACGTTACTTAAGTTTCACGGCGCATTGGGTGACTCTGCTGGCAGCTGGGAAGGATGCAGGACAAGGTGCAGTAGTGTTGGAGGTTGTTCCGCCACCACGCCTCCAAAATGCTGATTGTGACACACCTCTCTCCTCCACCCCCTCCTCTTCTTCTTCCTCCATGGCCTCTTCCTCGGAACCAGCGGTGCTCCGTAGGCGTTCAAGGGGCTACGCAAGTACGCAGGCCAAAAGATGCCATGCGGTGCTTGAGCTGGTGTGCTTGGGGGACAGGAGCCACACTGGGGCAGAGGTTCTGTCAGCTCTGCAGGGGCAGGTTCAGAGGTGGTTGACGCCACGCCAACTTAAGGCAGGAATGGTGGTTTGCGACAATGGCACCAACCTCCTCTCTGCCCTCCGACAGGGACAACTGACCCATGTGCCCTGTTTGGCTCACGTCCTTAACTTGGTGGTGCAGCGGTTCTTGGGCAGGTACCCGGGCTTACAGGATGTCCTGAGGCAGGCCAGGAAAGTCTGTGTGCATTTCCGCCGGTCATATAATGCCAGTGCTCAGCTGACGGACCTCCAAAAGGAGTTTAACCTGCCCAAGAACCGCCTAATCTGTGACATGCCCACCAGGTGGAACTCAACATTGGCCATGCTGCAGCGGCTGCACACGCAGCAGAGGGCCATCAATGAGTACCTGTGCGACTATGGCACCAGGACAGGGTCAGGGGACCTTGGTTTTTTTTCCCCACGCCAGTGGGCCATGATCAGGGATGCATGCACTGTCCTGTCACCATTCGAGGAGGCCACGAGGATGGTGAGCACTGACAGTGCATGCATCAGTGACACTGTCCCCCTTGTCCACCTGTTGGAGCACACGCTGCGTGGAATAATGGACAGGGCACTTGAGGCAGAACAGAGGCAGGAAGAGGAGGACTTCCTTAGCTCTCAAGGCCCCCTTTATCCAGACAGTGTTCCTGCGTGCCCGCCGATCACACAGGAAGAGGACGAGGAGGAGGAGGAGGAGGAGGAGGAAGATTGTGTCAGTATGGAGGTGGAGCCTGGCACTCAGCATCAGCAGTCTTTAAGGGATCAGTCCCAAGGAACACATGGACTTGTACGTGGCTGGGAGGAGGTGGCTGCGGACGTTGTTGTCCTTAGTGACCCAGAGGACTCCGGACCGAATGCCTCAGCAAACCTACGCTGCATGGCCTCCCTGATCCTGCAAAGCCTGCGTAAGGATCCTCGTATTCGTAGTATCAAGGAGAAGGACCAATACTGGCTGGCAACCCTCCTTGATCCACGTTACAAGGGTAAGGTTGCGGACCTTATCTTGCCATCGCAGAGGGAGCAGAGGATGAAACATCTTCGGGAGGCCTTGCAGAAAGGTCTGTGCAACGCGTTCCCAGAGACTGGGAGGTTACAAACTCCTGTTTCTGGACAACGTGTTGCTGAGGCTTCGGTCAGTCAAAGAAGGAGCGGTGGAGAAGGTGGCCGTCTGACCGATGCGTTCAGACAATTTTTTGGTCCGCAGCCCCAAGGTATGATCGGTTCCAGCAACCATCGCCAGCGTCTGTTTTACATGGTGCAGGAATACCTAGGGGCAAGATCAGACTTGGACACCTTTCCCACCGAAAATCCTCTGGGTTACTGGGTCTTGAGGATGGATCACTGGCCAGAGCTTGCACAGTATGCAATTGAGCTACTGGCCTGTCCTGCATCCAGCGTTCTTTCGGAACGCACATTCAGTGCTGCTGGAGGCGTGGTAACCGATCACAGGGTGCGTCTGTCCACTGACTCGGTCGATCGGCTGACCTTCATAAAAATGAATCAGTCTTGGATCACCACCAGCTACCAAGCACCTGATGCTGATGTAACTGAATAATTTTTTTCAGATCCCTTCAAAGACTGCCTATGCTGATGCTGAGTGACTATCCCTGAGTAATTATCCTCTTCCTCCTCAATCATCACGCTGATAGCTTGTAAGAACATTTTTGGTTCTGGGCGCCACCACCAGTGCCTAAGGCACAATTTTTCAGCCCCTGTATAACAGGGGCGTGTAATTACAATTTTTGATGTAATACTTTGCAGCAGGGCTCGTTCCTGCATTCCAACTAGAGTGTCTGTGAGGGGTTGCAGTGTTGTGGCACCAGCACCAGTGCCTAAGGCCCAATTTTTCTGCCCCTGTCTAACAGGGGCGTGTAATTACAATTTTTGATGCAATACTTTGCAGCAGGGCTCGTTCCTGCGTTCCAACTAGAGTGTCTGTGAGGGGTTGCAGTGTTGTGGCACCAGCACCAGTGCCTAAGGCCCAATTTTTCTGCCCCTGTCTAACAGGGGCGTGTAATTACAATTTTTGATGTAATACTTTGCAGCAGGGCTCGTTCCTGCATTCCAACTAGAGTATCTGTGAGGGGTTGCAGTGTTGTGGCACCAGCACCAGTGCCTAAGGCCCAATTTTTCTGCCCCTGTCTAACAGGGGCGTGTAATTACAATTTTTGATGCAATACTTTGCAGCAGGGCTCGTTCCTGCGTTCCAACTAGAGTGTCTGTGAGGGGTTGCAGTGTTGTGGCACCAGCACCAGTGCCTAAGGCCCAATTTTTCTGCCCCTGTCTAACAGGGGCGTGTAATTACAATTTTTGATGTAATACTTTGCAGCAGGGCTCGTTCCTGCATTCCAACTAGAGTGTCTGTGAGGGGTTGCAGTGTTGTGGCACCAGCACCAGTGCCTAAGGCCCAATTTTTCTGCCCCTGTCTAACAGGGGCGTGTAATTACAATTTTTGATGCAATACTTTGCAGCAGGGCTCGTTCCTGCGTTCCAACTAGAGTGTCTGTGAGGGGTTGCAGTGTTGTGGCACCAGCACCAGTGCCTAAGGCCCAATTTTTCTGCCCCTGTCTAACAGGGGCGTGTAATTAAAATTTTTGATGCAATACTTTGCAGCAGGGCTCGTTCCTGCGTTCCAACTAGAGTGTCTGTGAGGGGTTGCAGTGTTGTGGCACCAGCACCAGTGCCTAAGGCCTAATTTTTCAGCTCCTGTTCAACAGGGGCATGTAATTACAATTCTTGATCTAATATTTCACAGCAGGGCCCTGTGAGGGCTTACAGTGTTTTGGCCACAGCAACACCTAAGGCCCAAATTTCTGCTGAGTATATAGGGCAGGACCCTACTTTCAAACATCTAACTTACAAACGACTCCTACTTGCAAACGGAAGGAGACAACAGGAAGTGAGATGAAATCTACCCCTAGGAAGGGAAATTCTCTCATGTAAGAGTTAATATGGGAAAACAATTTCTCCTTTCCACTGATGCTTTCCAATCCTTGTTCCACAAAAAAACCCAAATTTTCAAAAAACATTTTTCATTGGGACAAAAAAGTGAGGTGAAATCTTCTGAAGAGGAGGAAAGACGCAAAACAAATGTCACAGGGGTGATAACCCTTCCCTATGTTTTCCAAAAAGCTTAGAAAAGATTTTTTGGCTGGAGCTAAACACGTTAAAAATGTTCAAAATTACAAACAGATTCTACTTAACAACAAACCTACAGTCCCTGTCTTGTTTGCACCGCCTGTATACTGCTGTTCAGAGTATATAGGGACCTTTCCTTATTTTAATTTGGGTGCGGGGTTCCCCTTAATATCCATACAAGACCCAAAGGGCCTGGTAATGGACTGGGGGGTACCCATGCCGTTTGTCTCACTGATTTTCATCCATATTGCCAGGACCCGACATGACATTAAACCCGCAAGCAGTTTTAAATGAGATTTTTTCCTTTAAAAATGACATTTGGTGCAGGGACTGTTCTAAACATGGGAAACACGCGTCACTTTACAGGCATACTATAGACACCCCCCAGGTACGATATTTAAAGGAATATTTCACTTTTTTTTTTTTACTTTAAGCATCATTAAAATCACTGCTCCCGAAAAAACGGCCGTTTTTAAAAGTTTTTTTTGCATTGATACATGTCCCCTGGGGTAGGACCCGGGTCCCCACACCCTTTTTAGGACAATACCATGCAAATTAGCCTTTAAAATGAGCACTTTTGATTTCGAACGTTCGAGTCCCATAGACGTCAATGGGGTTCTAACGTTCGTGCGAACTTGCGGTCCGTTCGCGGGTTCTGGTGCGAACCGAACCGGGGGGTGTTCGGCTCATCCCTAGTGGCCTCTAAGCGACGGCCCTCTCTAGATTCACTGTGCCACGAAGAGAGGCTCTATGACCCTTGGCGCTGTCTTAGATACACCGAGAGAGACTACACATTTTATTCAGCTGTACATAAGAGCTATTCTAGAATAGATTTTTTTCTCACGGACCTGTATACTTTGCAAAATGTCCAGAAAGCTGACATCCACAATATCACATGGTCTGACCATGCTCCAGTGACTATTGAGATTGTGGATGCCAACAAAAACTCCCACAAACCACTGTGGTGTAAAAATACATTTCTTCTATCACACACCAAACTCAGAGACGAAATTGCAGCAAAAATTACGGAATTCTTTCAATTCAACAATAATGGAGAATGCTCACCTATGACCATCTGGTGTGCACACAAAGCATTCGCTAGAGGCGCCCTCATACAGGTAGCCTCTAGGGAAAAGAAAAAGAAACAGCAGCGCATGACAAAATTACTTGAGAAGATAGCAGATTTAGAAGCACAACACAAGAATCCTGCTACCTCCTCAAGTGAAATACTCAAAAGTCTCAATAGCTGCCGTGAAGAAGTAAGACAGGAAATTAGAGCGGATTATGATACCTTTTTAAAAAACTAAAAGTCTCCTATTACTCCCAAAATAACAGGGCAGGTAAAATCCTAGCTTCCCAGCTTAAAAGGAAACAGGCACATTCTAACCTCAAAAATCTCAGACATCACAGTACCAAAGTCATATACCAAAATCCCAAAGATATTGCCAACGCCTTTAAGGACTATTATGAATCCCTATACAATCTCAAGACGGACCCACTCACTTACCAACCCTCTGACACAGAGATTGAAGAATTCCTACAGACCGTTCACCTACCCTCAATAGACAAAATTTCCCTACAAAAAATAAATGCGCCCATCACACTCAAAGAGGTTGAATCCATTATTCACTTACTACCCATGCACAAATCACCAGGAGCAGACGGATTCTCCGCTGAATATTACAAGGCTTTCTCTGCTCTCCTCGCCCCCGAATTGGTCAAAATTTTTAATATAGCAGCTTCTGTTGGTTCCTTCCCGAAAGAAATGCTCCAAGCTATCATTATCACTATCCCTAAACCTGGTAAAGACATATCGGACCCACAAAACTTCAGGCCTATTTCCCTACTAAATTCTGATTTAAAGATATACGCTAAAATTCTAGCAAATAGACTTATGGAAATAACCCCTTCCCTCATAGGACTTGACCAGGTCGGTTTTGTAAAGGGCAGACAGGCACCAGATGGGACGAGGAGGATGCTAAACCTTCTGCGCATATCTGAAATCAACAAGCAGCCCAGCATTTTTTGGCACTAGACGCAGAAAAGGCCTTCGACAGGGTCCATTGGGGATACCTGTCCAGGACCCTACTCAAGTTTGGTCTCTCAGGACTGATACATTCAGCAATTATGTCCCTGTATTCCGACCCATCTGCAAAGGTCTTCTCCTCTAGCTTGCTCTCTGACCCCTTTACACTATCTAATGGTACCCGACAAGGATGCCCATTGTCCCCAATTATCTTTTCCTTGGTCATAGAACCACTAGCAGAATCTATTAGATCTAGCGACAAAATAAAAGGCATTAAAGTTGGCTCTGATAGCCATAAAATAGGACTGTTTGCTGATGACATAATCCTCTCTTTATCAAATCCAGCAATTTCTTTACCCATCGTCAAAACAATATTACATAAGTTCGGGCAAGTCTCCTTTTACAAAGTTAATACAACCAAATGCTACGCACTTTCACTTCACATATCAAAAGAATACAAAACCAGGTTGAAAAATATATTTCCCTGCAACTGGGACCCCCCTTCCGTTACTTATCTTGGTGTGCAGCTGACTTCCGCTTCCTCCAAAATCTATTCACAAAACTTCCCTCCATTATTAACTAAAATTGAAGCGGAACTAAATCAAATTAATAAACTACACCTTACCTGGTTGGGGAGGATAGCTGCATACCAAATGCAAATACTACCTAAACTCCTATATTATTTTAGATCATTGCCCATACCAATTCCCCAGAAATTTTTTACACAACTAGAGAAGTGCCTGAAAAAATACATTTGGGGGGGTAAAAAACCCAGAATAGCATTGGCCCACCTCTATAAACCTAAACATCTAGGAGGAGTAGGATTACCTAATGCACAGATATACTATAAAGCTGCAATATTGGACCAAATGCGTTACTGGTTCTCCTGGCAAACAGATAACTGCTGGTCAGGTATTGAATGCACCGTTACACCAGGTCATGACCTCCCTGCGTTGGCTATAGCTGCCTGTATACATTACAAACCAAACACCCCACCTTACTTAACTATACGAGCAACAATAGATGCCTGGTCCTCCTTAGTGCATAATCACTTTACAGACACCCCAATTAGGAAACTTAACATACCACTAGCATCCTATGAATACCTAATCCCAAACTTCTCGGTCCAAACATGGAAATATTCAGGAGACAACTTCACCACACCTGCTCCATCTCATCAAAGTACGGTAGATAGATATAGAGCATATCAAATACACCACTACACGAGCAAACACCCAACACATCAGATAGCCATACCACATATATTGTGGGACTTTCTCTTAAGAAAAGCTCCCAATAACCGTAAGGGAATATCGCTCTTTTACAAATTCACCACCCCCCCCTCTACTTACAATCCAAAACCCCCAGCATGGTGAAATGGGAATTTGAATTACAAAAAGAATTTTCTATGTCCCAATGGCATGAAGCGATAAAATATAATCACAAATCCTCAGCATGCGTAGATCACTGGGATAATGCACAAAAGCTCTTACATAGATGGTACATAACTCAGTTTAGGTTAAATAAAATGAATCCTAGTATCACACCTCTCTGCTGGAGAAACTGCCAAGCTATCGGTAACCTCCACCATATATTCTGGAACGGTGCAGCCATAAAACCTTTCTGGCAAAAAATCCAGTCACTAATTAGAAATGTTACCAACTCTGATTGTGCCATCATCCCTGCTCTTGCTCTTCTAAGCTTAGGCATCGAAAACTTTCCTCCACTGATGAGAAAAGTAGTAACCCACGTCTTGTTTGACGCACGTATATCAATAGCCAAGGAGTGGCGCTCTACGTCACCTCCCAAAATTGAAGAAGTCATATCTAGATTAAATGCTCAATATACTATGGAAAAAATGTTAGCATATACGGAAAGAAGGACCCTGAGTTTCCACAAACATTGGGAAACTTGGAGATCCTCTAAATATGCCTCCTCACATTTATGAAAATTATTCCAACTTTTCTACTACTGAAATACAACCACAAAACGTCTAGTGGTACAAACCAATGTTGGGTATGGCCATATATGGTATGATATTTAGCACACAACATAGAACTAATACACTGTTTACATCATTTTAAGGGATTGATGAAATCTAATTGTTATAAATAAGTCATTCTAAGTTTATTATTATTATTGGTTAATGACAAGCCTACAGGGAACTTACGTGACAGTATGTTTGAGTGGACCCTCAGTAAGGTCCTCTCAGGGCTAACTTTGAAAACTTCAGCAGAAAGTCTGTTTACAGTGTGTACCCACAAGGGGTGACAGGCTTGATCATTACATAATGCTTAAATGAGGATATTTCTTAGTAACCCTACCAGTTTATCTTTTTTTACTCTACTAATGCAGTAAGATCCTGAATGTCGAACAATATGTACAAATGAGAAATGTACAATATGATTGTATTATGTATATTCTGGAAAAAATACCAATAAAAATCTAATGTTTAAAATATAAAAAAAATTAATAAATAAATAAAAAAATAAATAAATATCTTAAGTAGAAATACAAATTTGCATATCTGCACCGGGTGGAATTCCTAGTGATCGGTGGAAGGTGCATGCTGAGGATTGTTTTCATGATCACCTGATTTATATTTTTTGAACTACACCCTGAACTTTACATCACTGCCCTTTACAAGGGACTTTCTCCTAAGGGACTTTCTTTTACAGGAATTTCCTTTGCATGTGTTGTTGGCCGCATGTTTTAGCTGATAACTGCTCAACATCAGCGCTGTCTAGTGTGACAATTTAGTCTATTTTTAGATCATTTGTAACACAGTGTTTATATTTATGTATTTTGTTTGAGACGGCTGCTCTTTTTCTATCTTGTCTCCTCTCTGCATAGTTGCAAACTGGATTCTAATCATATATATGCATTTATGAATGTTTATGAGTTTCTACATAGCTGCAAAGTGATGTTTATTCATACATATGCACTTTTGAATGCTCATTAGTATTTGCTTACACGTATCTGTATTTGGGATCAGCATAGTGACCTGGCGCTGAGTGTGGTTTTGCCTTCTGACCCAGAAATAAGTCATTGTAATCACCCGGAAGTTCCTGTGCTGGTCAGGATCTCCATCTAGGTGGACATGGCGAGGTCCCTCTTTAGCAAAGAGGAGGTGCTGCTCATTTTCCGGATAAGGGTATGATATGTACTTGTGCTTAATCAATGAGGGGGTGGATGTGGTAGTTAGATTTGGTGTGGGTGGGGTTCATTGATTTGTTTGGCATCCCCACACATTTGCTTCTGGCCCATGTGCACACATCACTTCCTGCATTTGTTCTGATGATGTAAATGCAAGTATAAATGAGAGCTCTTTTCTATTAAAATATATATGACTTGTTTCACAGTTGGGCGACTTTGGACCTCCGAGTTGCTTGACAAGTTGTACCCCATGATTCTCAGTGAGACCTAGGGATGGGCTGAACATCCCCCCTCGGTTCGCAGTAGAACATGCAAACAGACAAAACATTTGTGCGAACACCGTTAAAGTCTATGGGACACGAATATGAATAATCAAAAGTGGTAGTTTTAAAGGTTGATATGCAAGTTATTGTCATTAAAAGTGTTTGGGGACCCAGGTCCTGCCCCAGGGGACATGTATCAATGCAAAAAAAGATTTTAAGACCTGTCGGGTGATTGGAGGAGGAGCTGACGCCCAAGATGGCCGCCCAGTGAAGGAGAGTGGCCGACACGCTGACATGCTCTAGAGGCTGGAGACGCTGAAATGCTGGAAGCTGTGGGTAGCTGACCCAGATCTTTAGATAGATTACTTACACAAATACTGGCACAGATAACAAAAAATTGGGGAGTTCGTCAACATTGGAGAGAAGCATTACCTGTGGAGTGCCGGGTGAGAGACCGGAGACGGAACCACGTGAGTGTGCATAGCCGGACGGGTGCCTGGCGGGTCTGCACACACAGACGGCAGATTTGGCAGTGACAGCTCACTGGCGGGAGCGCGCGGCACGGGAAGGTCTTGAGGCTCAAGCCGGCAGAGATCAGGAGGACTAGGAGATCTCCCCACTCTACTACGTAGCAGAGGAAAACCCTACCAGGCAAAGATAATCACTATCCAGAGCCGGTAAGAGTAAATAATTTTGCCAGTAATCAGTCTGATGTTTGGACATATAAGACACCTGCAAGGTAACACATAAAGGAAGACTTCTGTAACCGCCATAAGTCGAGACTAGTGCTAACATATTGTACTCTGCCTGAAATAACATACCAGGTGATTTTGGGATGTGATTGTTTGACTTGTGGGTTGGGAGCCTAATGTTTAAAGGAAGATAAAGAGCATATATAAACATATGGAATAGTGTAATGCTGGAGCGGATATCCTTCCTGATGTCTCTTTAGGGGAGTAGCAAGAAAAATCTAAAATAAGAAGCTGCATATTGTTTAATTCCCTTATAACACATATCAAAGACCATACGTGGGATTTCAATCATCAGTCTATATATAAAGTTTGCTTAGAGAAGGAGGTCGGAGAGGGCTGTGTAAAGGAAGGTGGATTGAAGGAATTTGAAAAGTATTGATAAACATGGCGCCCAAAAAGGGAAACTAAACAACACAACCTCAGAAAAGTAAGAAGGATAAAGAGGAAAGTAAAAGTAAAAACCCTACTGGCACACAAACTACACAAACGGCAGACATAAAGGAGATCTTTCAACAACTACAGCTACAATCCCCCCGTGCAATACAAGCCATACATGCGCCGCAGGATATTTCTAACATAGTGGAAACTTCGGGTACACCTAGATCATCAGGGGACTTACAACCGCAACATTGCAGAAGTAGTTCATTATTAGATACTACAGACTTGGGTAGTGATCCAAAAGAAACGTAAACAGAAAATTGGGACATGAGAAAATATATCCAATCCCTTCCAACCAGGGAAGATATGGACCAATATGTGCATAGATTGGAAAATTCATACAAAACGGAGATACTAGAGATTAAAGAGTCCATTAAAAATACACAAGAAAAGACAGTAAGATTAGACACTAAAGTCTTGAAAGTAGAGCAGGAATCAAAGAAGATAAAGGAAAATGTACATAAACAAGGAAAACAAATAAACCAGCTAATTAACTGTCTTGATGAGCAAGAAAATAGAAGTAGGAGATCTAATATTAGAATCATTGGATTAAAAGAGGATGTGGGGGCTAAGGAGTTAATAACTACTCTACAAGGGATCTTTCAAGAGTTAATTCAGGAGTTAGAAGTAAAGGACTTGTTAATTGATCGGGCCCATAGAACAGCGGGAACAAGAAGACTGGATCCTAGTAAGCCACGAGATGTTATTTGCAAGATGCATTATGCTCATATAAAAGACAGGATTATGCATGCTGCACGTATGAAGAATGTTATCTTATATGAAGGTGTCCCAGTACAATTTTTCCAAGACCTGTCCAAATTTACACTGGACCGTAGAAGAGCATTAAAACCCCTAGTGGAACAGCTAAGGAAGAATAATCTTCAATATAGATGGAAATTTCCATTTCAACTACAGGCACAGAAAGAGGGACTTACTGCAGTATTCAGGGATCTTGAGGACTTACCGCAGTTCGTATCAGCCCTCAACCTACCAGTAATAGAATTACCGGACTGGCCCATCTCATATATAAAAGTGTTTAAATAACTTGTTGGGATATTGGCGATGGAGAGGGGGTTGGGGAGAGTGAGTTTTGAATAATATAAGTTGATATTGGTATACCAACACATATAGAGGATATCAGTATGGGGTCCTGCACAGTTTTTACCACAATTTTTTTCTGGGGTTTTTTTTTTCTCTCTCTTTTTCACGGATTTTGGAATACTAGCACATATATAGGACACCAAATTTGATGTCCTACACAATTTTTGTCATATTTTTGCTATTGTAGGTTTTGATTATATATTCTATAGATATTCTTTACATACGGTCAAGGCACCTTATTAAAAGGAGCCTGGACGATATAGGGTGATAAGGGGACTTGGGTTTTTTTTTTTTGTTTTTTTGTTTTTTTGTTTTTTTTTCTCTCTGCACATATATATCATATATTTTATAGATATTTTAGGTATTACGATAAGAACTGTATTAAACGTTGTTTGCACATATAGGGAGGTAGGGGGATCTGGTTTTTTCCTTTTTTTTTTTTTTTTTTGGCTTTTCCTTTTTCATGGATTTTGGAATACTAGTACACATATAGGATACCAATTTTGATGTCCTACACAATTTTTTTATTTTTTTTTTAGGATTTTGATATATTAGCACATATATATGATATTAATCTGGTGTTCTGCACAATTTTGGCTATATTAAATACTGCTGTTGTAGGTTTTGATTATATATTTTATAGATATTCTATGTATATTGGTAAGCACCATATTAAATGAGGTGTGTATGTTAGAGGGAGGTATGGGGACTCGGGCCCATTTCTCCCCCTTTTTTTTTTTTCATTATGTACTACAATTGTAGGTTTTGATTATATATTTTATAGATATTCTACATATAATGATTAGCACTGTATTAAATGATGTATGTATGGTAGAGGGTGGTAGAGGTACTCGGGCCCAATTTATTTAATTATTTATTCTTTTATTTTTTTATTTTTTTATTTTTTTCTCTTCTCTTCTCTTTTCTCTCTCGTCTCCCTTCCCTCTCTTCCCCTCTCTCCCCTCTTTCTGCTCCCCGCGTTCCATATTTGGGGGCGGGTCCGGCGGATGAGGGGGGAGAGGGCTGGAGTGGGATCTGTATTACCTCTATGATAGGAATTTTTCCCCCTTGATCCCAAGGATCAGTATGGTGTTGTGTAACTTTTAGGGGGGGGAGGGAGGGGGGGAGGGGGAAAGGGGGAATTTTTTTTTTTTCCCTCTCTTTTCCTCCTCTCTCCCATGCCTTGTGGTCTTCCTTCGCCCCTCTCATACCCTCCCCTTCCTGTCTGCTTTCGCCTGGCAGATGGCGTCGGGGTTGGTGGTCGGAGTGGGGGTGGGGGAGGGGGGCCGCGAGACAAATGCTCCCTTTAGTCGGAGCGGTTCTCTTTAGATCCCAATGTTCAGAGGGTGGGTGTAAAATATAAGGCAATACATAAGATTATAATGTATAATGTCAGCGTGTGGCCACCGACTGGGTGGCAGTAATTGGACGTAAGGCTCCAATCTCCCAAGGTGAGGGAACTTACGTAAAAGTAAGATAGACTGTTTTTTAGTCAATAGAGTACGAATCGGGGTGTGTGTGTGAGTGGACTGTATTGATTTTTATTTTTTTTTCTCTCTTTTTTCTTTTTTGTGGCTCCATCACCTAAGAAACATAATGAATATATGCTCATATAATATTAGGGGTCTCAACTCGGCATCAAAAAGATCTCAGGTTTTATATTCTCTCCATAAACAGAAGGTTGGGATAGTTTTCTTCCAAGAGACGCATTTCCGGACAGACCACATACCTAACCTACGAAACAAATACTATACTACGTGGTTCCATGATTCTTATGGTTACTCGAAGGCAAGAGGGGTATCTATTGCAATTCGTAGAACAATCCCATATCAAATATTGGAAAAATGGCGTAACAGGGATGGTAGAGCAATCTCACTTAAGCTTAATATATATGGTAAAAAGTATAAGCTTATAAATCTATATCTACCCAATCAAAACCAGATTAAAACAGGACTACAACTGATTAGCCAACTTATGGAAAAAGCGGAAGGTATAATCATAATTGGGGGTGACTTCAATTTTGTTATGGATAAAAATATGGATACTACAGCACCAAAGACAATACAGGCTAGTAAGGATAAGAAGAAATTTAAAGAAATGATGTAAAAGTGCCAGCTGGTAGACATTTGGCGTATACTGAATCCAGCAGAGAAAAATTTTACTTTCTATTCTAAAGTACATGGATCATACCATCGATTAGATTTTTTTTTAATAAATCAAAGAGGGGTAAATACTATATTGGCTGCGGAGATTGGTAATACAATATGGTCTGATCATACGCCCGTTTATGTGAAAATAGATAAATATATGCGCGAGAATAATAGGGGAAATTGGAGACTTAATGATAATTTATTATATGATGAGACATGTGTAAAAGAAATAAGAAAAGCTATAATGGATTTTGTAAATGATCATAATGGAGACAATACATCCCTGCCAATACAGTGGGAAGCATTAAAGTGTGTGATTCGAGGCTTATTTATAAAACACGGGGCTAGGTTGAAAAAAATGAAAAATAGTAGAATAACTCAATTATTCAAAGAAATATCCTCTGGGGAAGCCCAGCATAAACAAAATTTAACACGAGAAACATTAATAGAAGTAACAAAATTAAAAGCAGAATTACAAACACTGCTAAACGAGAAAACCCTTAATATCAGGGATAATAATCGTTCCCTATACTACCAACAAGGGAATAAGCCAGGCAAATTACTGGCCAGGACCCTAAAAAACAGAGGTAAAACAACACCTATTATTAAGATAAAAACAGAGTCGGGCGAGGTGAAATATGATCCAAAAGGGATCTTGAGCGAGTTCCAGGCTTTCTATACGAAACTATTTAACATACCTTTTGATTGATTGTGTGGATGAGTGGTGCAGCGCTAATCCTAAGTATAAAACCTCAGATGGTTTTCAAATAGGGTCATAATTTAAATAACCAAGGTGTATAAAAATAATGGTGAGAGCAATAAATATAAGTATAAAGAACAAATGGGATAATAAATAAAATGGTGAGTCTCACTAAACGGTGAATGCAAAATAAGCTGGTAGAAATAGCGTGTTGCAAGCTTGAATCTCTAAGGTAAAAATCTAATAAAACGTAGATAACAAAAACCAATGTATATAAAATATATATAAATACAGTGCAGCTTGATTTAAATGCATATAAAATTCAAAAGTGACAATGTGCAGTGTGTGAACACTGTGCGTAATAGGCTTGGCTACACCTCAGAATACATGCAGTGTTGGTATTCAAACCTACATAAAGTGCAAAAAATGTGCAAAAAAAAAAAAGGACCAAAAAAACTCCTAGGTACATATAATAATATCCCAAAAATAAAGTCTTTATATAAAGAGGTTTTGACACGAAAAGGAATGTCCTTATGAATAAAGTGAACTCTGTGACAATGATGTGCTGGCATGCGCATGTGGCAGTTAAAGTGCCAAGTGACTTAAAAACTCGTGCTTCTTCGTGTGCAGACACTTCAGTGGGTAGTGGCCCCTTACCTCACAGTAATGGGGCAACAGCATATGACCAAAGGGCTCTTTATCTCATCCTCCTAGGGGCTCCTGCGCGTCCCTCACCGTCCTCACAGTAGTGGGGCAACAGCATATGACCAAGGGCTCTTTAGCTCATCCACCTAGGGGTTCCTGCACATCCCTCACTGTCCTAGGATTAGGTTCCCTCAGGTACGATGCAGGGAGGTATAAAAAGTAATAGAGTGGAGAAAGAGCCCAATAGTGTAATTCCGTTTCAATGATTTGTATTTTATTTAGGCAAAAAAACAGGTACTCACATTTAGCAATTGGGAAAAAACAATTGTATCCGACGAGCGGCGAGCTCGTCTGCTTCTCACAGTGTATACAGCCTATCCCGTCCCTACGTGTGACGTCACACCACACGTGACTTCTTCAGGGGAGCCCCTGAAGAAGTCACGTGTGGTGTGACGTCACGCGTAGGGACCGGATAGGCTGTATACACTGTGAGAAGCAGACGAGCTCGCCACTCGTCGGATACAATTGTTTTTTCCCAATTGCTAAATGTGAGTACCTGTTTTTTTGCCTAAATAAAATACAAATCATTGAAACGGAATTACACTATTGGGCTCTTTCTCCACTCTATTACTTTTTATACCTCCCTGCATCGTACCTGAGGGAACCTAATCCTAGGACAGTGAGGGATGTGCAGGAACCCCTAGGTGGATGAGCTAAAGAGCCCTTGGTCATATGCTGTTGCCCCACTACTGTGAGGACGGTGAGGGACGCGCCGGAGCCCCTAGGAGGATGAGATAAAGAGCCCTTTGGTCATATGCTGTTGCCCCATTACTGTGAGGTAAGGGGCCACTACCCACTGAAGTGTCTGAACACGAAGAAGCACGAGTTTTTAAGTCACTTGGCACTTTAACTGCCACATGCGCATGCCAGCACATCATTGTCACAGAGTTCACTTTATTCATAAGGACATTCCTTTTCGTGTCAAAACCTTTTTATATAAAGACTTTATTTTTGGGATATTATTATATGTACCTAGGAGTTTTTTTGGTCCTTTTTTTTTTTTTGCACATTTTTTGCACTTTATGTAGGTTTGAATACCAACACTGCATGTATTCTGAGGTGTAGCCAAGCCTATTACGCACAGTGTTCACACACTGCACATTGTCACTTTTGAATTTTATATGCATTCAAATCAAGCTGCACTGTATTTATATATATTTTATATACATTGGTTTTTGTTATCTACGTTTTATTAGATTTTTACCTTAGAGATTCAAGCTTGCAACACGCTATTTCTACCAGCTTATTTTGCATTCACCGTTTAGTGAGACTCACCATTTTATTTATTATCCCATTTGTTCTTTATATTTATATTTATTGCTCTCACCATTATTTTTATACACCTTGGTTATTTAAATTATGACCCTATTTGAAAACCATCTGAGGTTTTATACTTAGGATTAGCGCTGCACCACTCATCCACACAATCAATCAAAAGGTCAGGTGTTCACCCGAATAGGTGCATGCAGCTTTTCCACCTCCAGCCATTTCCATACTTGATAGCGCAGGAATATCTCTGATAATCTATTTAACATACCTAATTATAGGGCTAACAAAAATCCTGATAAATATCAACAAGATATACAGCAATATATAAAGGAAACTGCAATACCGGCCTTAACCTCTATAGAGACAATGCAGTTAGAGCAAGACTTTTCTATAGCAGAAATACAAAAAGTGATTGATTCATTAATACTCGGGAAAAGCCCAGGCCCAGACGGGTATACCCCACATTTTTACAAAACATTTAAAACAGAGCTTATGCCAATAATGAAACGAACCTTTAATGCAGTATCTACATTAACGCCTTTTGGATCACAAAGTATGCAGGCTTATATTACGCTTGTACCTAAACCAGATAAGGATCATACCCTATGTGGAAATTACAGACCAATATCTTTAACGAATATCGATCTCAGAATATACTCAAAAGTTATTGCCAATAGACTTACCCCTATAATACCTGACCATATACACCTGGACCAGGTGGGATTTGTAAAAGGTAGAGAGGCTAGAGATAATACCCTGAAAACTCTTACATTAATGGAATATGCACAGGAGGGCTCCATCCCATCCTGTTTGCTTTCAATAGATGCTGAAAAGGCATTTGACAGGGTGGGATGGAGCTTCCTTAAAGAGACACTTATACAATGGGGAATAGGGCCTGTATTAATAGATAAAATAATGGCCTTATACCATCACCCTACTGCAAAAATCTGTGCGAACAGCGGTTTGTCGGGAGAAATACATATAGCAAATGGAACTAGACAAGGCTGTCCATTATCCCCAATATTATATATACTTATCATGGAGCATCTATTAAGCGCGATTCGAGCGAATAAAGATATACAAGGGGTAAAAGTGGGAGATATAGAGTATAAAATGTCCGTATATGCAGATGATATTTTGCTATATGTTACAAACCCACTAATAACATTACCAAACCTGATAGCAGAATTTGATCGATTTGGCACCTTAAATAACTTTAAAGTGAACTTTAATAAATCTGAGGCATTAAACATTAATATGACAAGAACTATGATAGAATTGCTTAAAAAGGATTTTTCCTTTAGATGGAAAGAAAACTCTATCAAATACCTTGGTACATGTATCCCTACAGATTTGAAAAAATTGGAGGAATATAATTATGTCCCGATGTTGCAAAAAATAACGAAAACACTGCAGCGATATGAAAAGGGCACCTTCTCTTGGATAGGTAGGATAAATATTGTAAAAATGGACATATTGCCCAAAGTATTATATATCTTACAAACGATTCCTATATATCCTGCTACGGGCATCATGAAAAAACTGACCAGAGTAATTGGACAATTTGTCTGGGCGGGTAGGACACCCAGAATAAATAAAAAGATACTAAATAAGTCTAAAAAAGACGGTGGCCTTGCCCTCCCGGAAAAAGCAACTTATATAAGGGCAATAATGATTACCAGAATTGTGGTCTGGTTCCAAAATAGGAACAATAAACAGTGGGTGAAATTAGAGGAGGAGATCACAGGATTAAAACTAAAATCTCTACCCTGGATTCAAAGAGAACAAAGATCGCTGGATGGCTATATACCCTCTTTAGTAGTTTCACCAATGAAAGCTTGGGATAATATGATCAAAAAAGGGATGGGATCTACCTTTAGAGGGCCTATGACCCCATTGTTTGATAACCCAGAATTTCCACTTGCACTAAGAGCAAAGACTTTTCTTAAATGGAAAAGGCAGGAAGATACAAGGATAATAGAAACCCTGGTGGGGAACAAAGTACTCCCGTTGGCGATGATGGGAGAAGATCATAAAAATGAATGGATGCAACATGGTCTACTCCAAAGATATGTGGCATCCCTGGTAAAAGAAGTAGCAATGGATAGGCCCTTGACAGCCTTAGAAAAAATTTTTACTCAAGAAGAGAGACCTTTACATGCACTATCTAAGGTATATAAAATCTTGAATGACGAAAACCAAAGCCAGGGGATAACATTTATTAACCGCTTGCCGACCGGCGCACGCCGATGTACGTCGGCAGAGCGGCACGGCTGGGCAAATGGGCGTACCTGTACGTCCATTTGAATTTCCCGCCGTGCCCGTGCGAGCGCGCCGCCGGCGGCGCGCGCGCGCCGGCCGGGAGCTCCGTGAGTCGGGTCGCGGGGACTCGATCGCCGCGGGGAGACCCGCAATCGCCTCACAGAGCGGATGAACGGGGAGATGCCGTTGTAAACAGCATCTCCCCGTTCTGCCCAGTGACAAGTGTCACTCGATCTCTGCTCCCTGTCATCGGAGCAGAGATCAGTGACGTCAGCCACACAGCCCATCCCCCTACAGTTAGTAATCACTCCCCTAGGACACACTTAACCCCTCCCCACCCCCTAGTGGTTAACCCCTTCACTGCCAGTGTCATTTACACAGTAATCAGTGCATTTTTAATCGCACTGATCGCTGTATAAATGACAATGGTCCCAAAAATGTGTCAAAAATGTCCGACATGTCCGCCATAATGTCGCAGTCACAATAAAAATCGCTGATCGCCGCCATTACTAGTAAAAAAAAAATTATTAATAAAAATGCCATAAAACTATCCCCTATTTAGTAAACACTATAACGTTTGCGCAAACTAATTAATAAATGCTTATTGCGTTTTTTTACCAAAAATATGTAGAAGAATACGATCGGCCTAAACTGAAGAAAAAAAATGTTTTTTTTTATATATTTTTGGGGGATATTTATTATAGCAAAATGTAAAAAAATAATGTGTTTTTTTCAAAATTGTCGCTCTTATTTTGTTTATAGCGCAAAAAATAAAAACCGCAGAGGCGATCAAATACCACCAAAAGAAAGCTCTATTTATGGGAAAAAAAGGACGTCAATTTTGTTTGGGAGCCACGTCGCACGACTGTGCAATTGTCAGTTAAAGCGACGCAGTGCCGAATCGCAAATAACGCTCTGGTCAGGAAGGGGGTAAATCCTTCCGGGGCTGAAGTGGTTAAGAAATGGGAGGAGGAACTGGGGATAGAGATCCCTGGGAAAAAGCTGTTGCAGTCACCCATAAATTTTCCGTGTCTATCAAACATCAGGAAAGAAATTATAAAATATTAGCCAGATGGTATAAGTGCCCGAAAGATTTACATAGGATAAACCCAATTAATAAAGAAGAATGTTGGAGATGTCAAGAAACATCAGGCACCATGTCTCATATATGGTATTATTGTCCCAAAATCCTACCATTTTGGCAAAAGATTTTTGAGATCTATAGGGCTATGACAGGGAACAAAATATACCCAGATATACAAATAACTATATTATCTATGCTACCTGGTCCACTGAAAAATATAAAAAAGACCCATTAAAATATTTCTTAACTGCTGCACGTACTTGTATAGCGAGAAAATGGAAAATCGTAAATGCGCCCTCTATGACGGAATGGGAGTGTGAGATGGCGGAAATGCGGACTCTAGAGGAGAGAAAGGTACTAGAGGAGGGCTTAAATAATATAAAACAGATACATACCACATGGGCTAGATGGGAAGTCTATAGTGCCTCCTCGCAACTGTTATGTGATGGATAGAAGCATATGGATTCTTGGTGACAGGAGATTTTTGGTTTTTGGTTCTTTTTTTTTTTCTTGTTTTATTTTATTTATTTTTTTTCTTTCTCCTCCTTTGTATGAATGGTAGGTTAGTATGAATGGGTGGATGGGGGGTGTTATGGGTTCTTACATGTGTTTAATATAAAGTAGTTAGTTAGCGAGGGAGTGGATGTAGACCTGAATTACACTGAAGATATACTACTTTGGATGTAAATGTGTTCGGAATGTTATATTAAAAAGTGTAAAATGTTTTGGATAAATAAAGATATTAAAAAAAAAAAGTTTTAAAAATGTCTGTTTTTTCGGGAGCAGTGATTTTAATAATGCTTAAAGTGAAACAATAAAAGTGTAATATGCCTTTCAAATTTCAGGGCCCCTTGTGGGCTCGCTTCGCTCGCCACGCTTCGGGCACGGCCTCGCTTCATTATACATTATATACATTTATTAAGTAAAAAAGATAAAAGATGCACTTACACAAACTGGCACTCAGATACGAGTGTCGGCTAAACAGCATGTGATCGTATCAGAAAGGCTGATGGCCGCGGGTGACGTCATGCGCTCCTGGCCCCCGTACACGTTACATCCGTAGGCGGGACTTCCTCAGCGTGGGGCTGTTCCAGCCTACGGACGTAACGCGTACGGGGGCCAGGAGCGCATGATGTCACCCGCGGCCATCAGCCTTTCTGATACGATCACACGCTGTTTAGCCGGCACTCGGATCTGAGTGCCGGTTTGTGTAAGTGCATCTTTTATCTTTTTTACTTAATAAATGTATATGCAGAGAGCACTATATTTGTCATTTTTATTTGCATATATGATATCCTTTTAACCCGACGAGGGTTGAAAACGGGGCTACTACAATCTGGATCGTTCCACCCATTGTATGGTGTATAAGCTGTGTGACCTGTTTCAGGTCGAATGTTTCAGATGAGGGGCCATCCATGTGCGGTGAAGGGATTACAATCACTTTAGTTTTATCCCCTGTCATCTTGAGTGTTCACCGGTGGTCTCATCTCCTTACTTCATCTGTTCCATCTGTTGCATTGTTTTATGGACATTTATATTTGCGCAGCACTGTTTGCTTTTTTCAATTTTCAAAAGAAAACTTTTTTTTTTGCTTTCTGCTACAATACATATCCGAAAAAAATATATGTAAAAAAACTAATTTATTCATCAGTTTAGGCTGCTGTATATTCTTCTTCATATTTTTTGGTAAAAAAAACGGAATAGGCGTATATTGATTTATTTGCAAAAACGTTATCACGTCTACAAACTATGGGATAGATTTAGGGAATTTTATTTATTTTTTTATTGTTTTTACTGGTAAAGGCGGCAAGCTGCGATTTTTAGCCGGACTTCGACATTGCGGCGGACAAATCTGTCCCCAAATGACACTTTTTGGGGATTAGTGACATTATTACATTGATCAGTGCTATAAAAATGCACTGATCAATGTAAAAATGGCACTGGCAGGGAAGGGGTTAACACTAAGGGGCGATCAAGGGGTTAACTGTGTTCACTCAGTGTCATGACTAAGGCATTATAGGCTGAAATGCGTCAACTATTTTTATTTGCGTTTGTTCACCGTGGCTTGTCAATAAAAACAACAATTTTTTTAAAGAGCAACAACTGGAGTGTGGATGTTTTTTCCTACGCTCCCTCAGTGTGTTCTAACTGTAGAGGGGATGGGCTACCAGGAACATAGCAGAGATCACTGTTCCCGATCACGGGGAACAGTAGATCTCTGTCATGTCACTAGGCAGAACAGGGAAATGCCTTGTGTACAAGACAATCGTGGGCCAGCGATGGACATCGAGTCTGTGGGATCCGTGGGCACACTCCCGCTGTGCGCGGTGGGCATGCGCACGTCCGCTATCCTCCTTGTACGGACTGACATACAGGTACATCATTTTGCACAGGAAAGCCGACCTGCCGCAGTATATCTGCGTGAGCAGGTCGGCAAGTGGTTAACAGTGACAATATGGAGGCAATATACAGGTGGTCAGGTGACATTATACGTCCACATGTAAACAACTGTAGGGAGGGAACGCATCAACATTTTGCAAGGCAATTGCTCCCATTCGACTTTTATGTTTGCATATACAGTACCCCCTCTGTCCAATACAACACCTCCCAATAAGATTCTACTAGACAGGGTGACAATGGGACTTTTCCAGGGTGCTAGAGTATGCTTGATTTTCACCTAATAACTAATACAATAATGCAGCACAACATATAAGTTACAAGTAGCCATACAAAAATCCCTTAAATTGTGTTCCACATAACTGGTATACAATAGTGGTGGAATCCTCTTCCCAAAAACACATGCAGACACCACATGCCTGATCACCTCATTTTTATGACCTACCTATTATTAGTAGGAAAGGTCTTCCTACTGATAAAGCCTATACCTGGGTGTAATGTGTATAGGATTAAAGTAGATAAAACCCAATTCATGAAATTTGAGCTGGGCACATACAGTGGGGACAGAAAGTATTCAGACCCCCTTTAATTTTTCACTCTTTGTTATATTGCAGCCATTTGCTAAAATCATTTAAGTTCATTTTTTTCCTCATTAATGTACACACAGCACCCCTTATTGACAGAAAAACTGTCAGGGTATCAACAGCAGGAGAAGGGCTCAAGGACCCAGCATCTCTACCAGCACTTATGACAGGAGAAGGACTTTAGGAACCAGCATCTCTGGCAGGAGAAGGACTTTAGGACCCAGTATCTCTACCAGCAGGTCACATGGGCCTATATAAGGAAGTCTGCTGATGTCTGCAATTGCTGGTTTGTCCTCATCTCCCCCTGTGTTCCTGTGCCCTGAATTATCTGCTGATCTGATTTCCTGTGTACCGACCTGGCTTGTTTTGACCTGCCCTTCCTGATCCTCTGGCTTGACCCTTTGGCTTGCACCTGACTTCCTCCTGCCTGCTCCCAGCATCTGACCCCGGCCTGGCTTTTGGACTCTGCTTATCTTGCTCCCTGTACTAAGACGCAGCTGATCTTAGGTCATTCTGATCCTGGACTGTCTCTCTGTGAATGACCCCTGGCCTGGCTCCCGGCTCCGCTATTCAGTTATTCTACTGGCTCTGTCTCCTGGACCTTTCAAGCACGCCTGTCCCCAGCAACATGGGCACCCGTGCTTCTGTGGGCACCACACCTGCTGTTCCACCTTCAGTGGTGTGCTGCGCTCGGCCGCAAGGGGAGCCCTCCAAGCATCTAGGCCTCCTACCAAGTTATTGACAAAAACACAGAATTATTGACATTTTTGCAGATTTATTAAAAAAGAAAAACTGAAATATCACATGGTCCTAAGTATTCAGACCCTTTGCTGTGCACTCATATATTTAACTCAGGTGCTGTCCATTTCTTCTTATAATCCTTGAGATGGTTCTACACCTTCATTTGAGTCCATCTGTGTTTAATTATACTGACACACCTGTCTATATAAGACCTTACAGCTCACAGTGCATGCCAGAGCAAATAAGAATCATGAGGTCAAAGGAACGGCCTGAAGAGCTTAGAGACAGAATTGTGGCAAGGCACAGATCTGGCCAAGGTGACAAAAAAATTTCTGCTGCACTTAAGGTTCCTAAGAGCACAGTGGCCTCCATAATCCTTAAATGGAAGATGTTTGGGACGACCAGAACCCTTCCTAGAGCTGGCCGTCCGGCCAAACGAAGCTATCGGGGGAGAAGAGCCTTGGTGAAAGAGGTAAAGAAGAACCCAAAGATCACTGTGGCTGAGCTCCAGAGATGGGAGAAAGTTGTAGAAAGTCAACCATCACTGCAGCCCTCCACAAGACAGGGCTTTATGGCAGAGTGGCCCGATGGAAGCCTCTCCTCAGTGCAAGACACATGAAAGCACGCATGGAGTTTGCTAAAAAACACCAGGACTCCAAGATGATGAGAAATAAGATTCTTTGGTCTGATGAGACCAAGATAGAACTTTTTGGCCTTAATTCTAAGCGGTATGTGTGGAGAAAACCAGGCACTGCTCATCACCTGTCCAATACAGTCCCAACAGTGAAGCATGGTGGTGGCAGCATCATGCTGTGGGGGTGTTTTTCAGCTGCAGGGACAGGACAACTGGTTGCAATCGAGGGAAAGATGAATGCGGCCAAGTACAGGGATATCCTGGACGAAAATTTTCTCCAGAGTGCTCAGGACCTCAGACAATGACCCTAATCACACAGCTAAAATAACGAAGGATTGGCTTCACAACAACTCCCTGACTGTTCTTGAATGGCCCAGCCAGAGCCCTGACTTAAACCAACTTAGCATCTCTGGAGAGACCTAAAATAGGCTATCCACCAACATTTACCATTCAACCTGACAGAACTGGAGAGGATCTGCAAGGTGGAATGGCAGAGGATCCCCAAATCCAGGTGTGAAAAACTTGTTGCATCTTTCCCAAAAAGACTCATGGCTGTATTACATAAAAAGGGTGCTTCTACTAAATACTGAGCAACGGGTCTGATTACTTAGGACCATGTGATATTTCAGTTTTTCTTTTTTAATAAATATGAAAAAATGTCAACAATTCTGTGTTTTTCTGTCAATATGGGGTGCTGTGTGTACATTAATGAGGAAAAAAAATGAACTTAAATGATTTTAGCAAATGGCTGCAATATAACAAAGAGTGAAAAATTTAAGGGTTCTGAATACTTTCCGTCCCCACTGTATATCTGTAGTGTTTTCTTATCTCTCTTCAAAGCACTGAGTGCTGTGTGTTTCTTCTGTTATCAGCCTGATATTTTCTGACAAGTTCTCAGAGATGGGAGATAAAAACAGCCTCAAGTTTGTGTCGTGGGAGTTGCTATAAATAGATGAGCAGACAGCTTGCCATCTCACAGCAGAGCTCTGCACATTCCTTCCTTCCTTTACCTATGTGGAGGGGGTGTGTGCCTTTCCTCCATTCAGCTGTCTTGGCTGTATGCAATAATCTACTCCCAGTGCTGAACAGGAAGAGAAAATCTGTAACACGATCTGCACATTGTAAAGGATATATAAAGCTGAAGACAGCAGATATACATGTAAAACTTAGGTAGGGGGATTTGTTTAATCTCTGTGTATCATCTGAGGCTGTTCACTTCACTGGGTATATGTGAGGGTTTACATCCACTTTAAAGTGCCACGTGTATTGATTCATCCCTTATAGGTTGGTGAGGTGTCCATACTCTATGATTTGATGCACTGTCTGTATATATATATTTTTTTCATCAAAAAAGTTTTATTTGAAAGTTTTATACAGCTTACAAATCAAAGCAATGAATCAAAGCAATGAGTAAATTACAAATCATTTTGGTAACATATTGCTGATCTATACCAAAGTGCAATGTAACACTGTTTCTAGTTAAAGTTGAGCCAATTTAGTGCTTGGTTTGTCTAATATGTGACTTATATTACAGCATAACTATGTCTTATGGGGTAACATATAATACTTAATATTTCACACCAGTTTCTGCTATTATAGGCAGCTTTGATTTTGAAAGTATAGAAATGTATAAAGTAGATAGGAAAGTAGATAAGGGTATTGGGATAGGGTGAAGTATTCAGGGATAACATGTTATGAATTATTTTGTTACTTCTTTTATGTTATCTATATCGTCTGGTGGAGAGTGGTCGTTATTGCTTACATATAGCCTGTATTTCTGTACTTTATTTTAATTTGCGATTCTTCACTGTTTCATCAACTCTTCATATGTTTTAGAGAATTTAAAAGCAAACCACGGAGACCATGTCTTTTGAAATTTTTCTGCTTTATCTGTGGATTGGGCTAGGGTGTCTTCCATGTAACTAATTTCAGCGACTTTTTTTAACCAATTTTGTATAGACGGGGGGTTCCTATTTTTCCAATTGAATGGTATTAAGGATTTAGCCGCATTGAGTAAGTGTTTTGTCAGTGATTTTTTGTATCATTTAAGAGGAAAATTTGATATATGAAGTAGACAACAGGGAGCATTAAGTTCAAGACTCGTCTCCGTGATTAGCTTCACAAGCTCCTGACTTTGTTCCAGAATTCGCTTATTATGGAACACTCCCACCAGATATGAATTAGAGTTCCTTTCTCTTCCTCACATCTCCAGCATCTGTCCGAGGTGTGAGGGAACCATTTCTTAAGCTTATCAGGTGTAGCGTACCAGTGTGTCAGGAGTTTGTATGACGTTTCCTGTGTTTTAGTACTTATTGAGCATTTGTGTGACATAATACACGCTGCTTTCCACTGTTTGTCAGTGATCTCTGCTTGTAGTGCCTTAGACCATACAACCTTGAATCTATCATCTGTTGTCTCTTTTGACTTTTGTAACCAGGTGTATGAGATTGAAGTCGCTCTGCTAAATTGCATGCCCTTTATACAGATTTCTTCTAGTTCTGTTAACTGCCTAAGGAAGAAGGGTTTTCTTCGCTTGCTAGTTAGGTAGCTGCGTATTTGAAAGTATGACCAAAGGGGAAGTCCCATGAGACCATTTTCTGTTTTGAGTGTTGTGAAATCTTTAATGTTGCCTTTATTTATACAGTTCATTGCTAACAGTGGTTGTTTACCATCAGGGCGTCTGTAGAGTCTTGTTCTTAAGTCCTGGTGGGAAGTCAGGGTTGTCCACCAACGGGGAAAGTGGACTGAGGGCTGAGGTCAGTTCCGTAGTGTTTGCTATTTTCTGAAATAGGTTTAGTGTAGTGCCTGTCAGTGGATGTTTTCTAAGTTTTGTGTGTTTTGAGTTTTCCATGGTATCCAGGGGGAGAATTTCAGAGGGGTTTGGCACAGTGAGGCCTCCAAAATGACCCAGTCTTTAGACTCAGCATGGCAGTGCCAGTCAATCACCCTTGTGAGGTGTGAAGCAAGGTAGTAGTTATAAAAATTTGGTATTCCCATACTTTTGGTCTAGTGAGAAGTTGGAATTTAATTCTGGCTTTTTTGTGTCCCCAGAGGAATTGTAACAGGGTAGATTGCAGGCTTTTAAAGAATACTTGTGGTAGCTTGATTGGGAGGGATCTGAGTAGGTATAGCAATCTAGGAAGAATGGCCATTTTTAATACTGCAGCCCTACCGAACCATGAGAAATATTTATTGTGCCATTTTTGTAGATCTTTCTTTATTTCTTGTAACAAGGCGGGAAAGGTATGTTCATATATGGATGTTAATCTTGGTGTTAATTTTATCCCTAGATATTTGAGGGGATTAGTTTCCCATCTAAAGGAACAGTTGGTTTTGGTTTTGTCCAAATTTTCGTCAGTAAGGGAGATATTCATCGCTTCTGATTTTGTGTAGTTTATTTTAAGATTTGACAAGTAGCCATAATGGGTAAATTGTTTCATCAAGTTGGGTAATGTTATGTGTGGATTAGTCAGGAAAAACAAAAGGTTGTCAGCATACGCTGCATCTTGTATTCCTTATTCGCTACTTCGAATCCTGTGATTGATTTATCTTGCTTTATCGTTCTGATGAACGGTTCTAAAGAAAGGATGAATAGCAGAGAGGACAATGGACACCCCTGCCTAGTGCCGTTTGTGATCAAGACCCTATCCGATAACGATCCATTGATCTTCAACCGGGCTGATGGTTTGTCATAAAGGGCTGAGATCCACGTCATCATACGTGGGCCTAGGCCGACATATTTGCAGGTGTCTAGCATATAATCCCACGAGACTCTATCGAAGGCCTTCTCCGCATTCGTGGACAGGAGAAGGCCCTCACAGTCCCCATTGTGTGCTGCATGTGTCAGTAAAAGGGCCTTGATCACATTGTCCCTTGCTTCTCTGTTGGGCATAAAGCCCACCTGTTCTGGACCTATTATTGTGTGTAGAATTGACCTTAATCTATTTGCCATCACTTTTGCTAATATTTTTAAATCTAAATTCAGTAGTGAAATAGGTCTGTAGCTTGAGCATTCCGTAGGGTCTTTCCCTGGTTTTGGTACTACTGTAATGTGGGCTGATAAGAATTCAGTTGGTACAGGAGTAGTCAAGGACAAAGCATTTAGAGCTCTTTGTAAGAGGGTTGTTAGAATATGGTCAAATGTTTTGTAATAAATTGATGTGAAGCCATCTGGGCCTGGACTTTTCCCTGGTTTGAGGTCTTTTATTGCCGACTTAATTTCTGTTTCTGTTATTTCTTCTTCAAAGGGGGATGTCTCTGTGTCACCTAG
Organism: Lithobates septentrionalis; assembly: GCA_037952835.1. Lineage (NCBI taxonomy): Eukaryota > Metazoa > Chordata > Amphibia > Anura > Ranidae > Lithobates > Lithobates septentrionalis. The sequence continues at coordinate 3,785,550 of JBBDGP010000918.1, read as the reverse complement.
TCTGGGGATCCCACTCTCAGTAAGGTAATGTTGTATGGCTTGCTTTCTATTAACTTTTATGTCGTGGAGTTTGTGTTGCATTGGCAAGTTATATAGTTGTGAGTAAAATTGTTGAAAATGTGTCGCTATAGCTTCCGTGGTGACGTCTAATGTCCCCTTTTGTGATCTGATCCCAGCAATGTGATTCTTTGAATTAGCTTCTTTTAACGCTCTGGATAGCAACCTGCCTGTTTTGTCACCTGTCTCATAGTGTATTGCTTTTTTGAAGAATAACATTCTTTTAGATTTGTACTCAAATATTTGTTGTAATGTCTTGCGAGTGTCAAGTAGTTCTTTAGCTGACTGTAGCGATAGGGATTGTTTGTGACTGTTTTCTAACTTATTAATTTTATCTATCAGTTTAGTAACTTCTTGTTCCTGTTTTTTCTTTCTTTGGGATCCTAATTTTATTAATTCCCCTCTGATGCAGCATTTGTGTGCCTGCCAGATTGTCATGGGGTCCATTGTAGGGGTAGTATTGTTTCTAAAATAATCAGACAATGCTGTAGTTATCTTGGGCATTAGTTTCGGGTCTGTTATAAGTGAGGGATTAAGTCTCCATATATTCGATCTAGGGGCTGGTGTGCTTAAATCTATTGTCAGGGATATTGGTGTGTGGTCAGATAGCACCTGAACACTGATTTGGGCGTCTGTCACGTTTGGTAAGTCTCTTTGAGTGATGAACAGTAGGTTTATACGAGAATATCTATTAAGTTGAGCTGAATGATATGAGAAGTCTCTAGCGTCTGGGTGGAGATACCTCCAGGAATCTATTAACTGTAGAGAGTTAAGAAGGGTTTTAATTCTTTTAAGGGAGCTATATTTAATGCAGGATTTCCCCAAAGAGGAGTCAACTGCTGGATTGAATGGCACATTGAAGTCGCCTCCCAGTATAAGTAATCCTGATGTAAACCCTGTCAGTTCTCATACTATTTTTTGGCAAAAGGTAACCTGTCCTGAATTAGGGAAGTATACGTTTGCTAACGTGATGGGTCTGTCAAAATATGTACCTTTAAGGAAAATGTATCTGCCCTCGGAGTCCAGTAGACTCTCTCTGAGGGTAAATGGGGCATCTCTACTCACCAGGATCGAGACTCCCTTAGTTTTAGCTGTGTCATTTGTCGCGTGATAGGCCTCCGTAAAGTAGGTATTGGAGAGTTTTGGAATGTGACCTGTTTTAAAATGGGTCTCCTGGAGGAAAACAAAGCGTGGCTTACCCTTTTTCAATTCCAGCAGGAGTGATGTCCTTTTTTCTGGGATATTAAGTCCTCTTATGATCTGCAAGATCACTCTGGGGGACTTCCCCAGTGCCGAGTAGGCCATCAGTTTAGTTGGATGGTTGAATACAGTGCGTGTGGCCTGTAAAAGATTCTAAGGTGCCAGTTAATGACCAATCTCCACTGTAGTACTATATTGGTTGGTTGTATGATAAGAGGGGGAGGGGAACAGAGAGAGAAAGGGAGAAGGAAGGAAAGTTATTAGATGAAGAAGAAAACAACAGGGGTGAATTCACCTCCAAATAGAGTAATTATATTTACTTTAGTTAGTGAAAACACTACGCTAAAGTAGTTAAGTAGTGCACCTGAGTCAAGAAACTCGGCTCAGATATACTTTTGTGGGTATGTGGGAAGCCAGCATCCGAAAGTTTGAAAAACTTGTTGTGAACTAGGTAACTGTTAAATTAGCTAGAACGGAGAAGAAGAATGACACAGCCTCTTTGAGGCAACATTTAAGTTTGGGTCCAGAGAGAGCTTCCCGCCCCCGAACCCCTCCCTTTGGTTCTCTCATGCATATAGTTCCTTTCTGGTGACTCTTGCATCAGGTTACTATCAGCATCTAGGAGTCATTATCTGCGTTTCGGTAATTAGGAATAAACAGTTCAGCTTGACCGACCTGTGGTCTATAGCAGTCCATAGCGATTGATTTATATTCCGAAGTCTATGAATAGTCATCACGGAACACATATATCTGTTGAGCATCTTAATACTTTTGTTTTAAAGCACCTCCTCTCAAGATATATTAGGTAGGACACCACTTCCAGGCCTTAACTGCAATGTACTAAAATCAACTTTATGTTAAAACCACAACTTGGTTATGTTTGCTTTAGCCGTTAACTGTAGTGGTGTACGAAAGTCTTATTATCCTATCATGACCATATATTTATGAAATTGGCTGGTAGCAGTAATTTATCCTGTTGCTCAGACCTTAGTACAGGAGACTGTTAGGGAGGATCCGGTAGGAAGGGCGCTGGATTAGTCAAGTTTGCGAAACCTGGATGGTGTGGAACGCAGTGCAGGGGTCCCTCTAATTGTTCCCCCTCCCTTTCCATGTTTCATTTTCTTGGATAGTTGTTTATCAGGGGTAGATAGAGGAGAGCTGGGCGGGCTCCTGGTGTGAGGGGGCAGCGTAAACTCCTGGTACCATTCAGGCAGATCAATTAGGTCTAAGTCCAGGGCAGCGCAAAAATCAGGGAGGTCGTCTGGTGTGCGTAGTATTAGTTGTTTTCCTGAGACTGTGATTACCAGGGAAAAAGGGAAGTGCCATGTGTACCTTATGTCTCTTTCCCTTAGTTTATCCAGGAGGGGTCGCAGAGCCCTGCGATTTTTCAGTGTAATCTGTGAGAGGTCTTGATATAGCATTATGTTTGCCCCATTAAAAATTATGTGGTCGTTCCTCCTTGCTTTCCTCATGATATCCTCCTTGAGAGGGAAACTCTGCAGGCAGCATATTATGTCTCTCGGGGGAGCAGTGTCTGGGCCTCTAGCTCTGAGTACTCTGTGCGCTATGACAAATTCTATGTCTGAGTCCTCCTGTCTTTCCAAGAGACTGTTGAATACTCGTTTCAGAGCAGGTATTATCTGGTCATTGTCTACAGACTCAGGGATCCCTCTCACCCTGATGTTGTTTCTCCTTCCTCGGTTATCGAGGTCCTCTATGTGCCGGTTCATTTCAATGAAGTGGGAAACAGGTGTGTCTGCAATCTTGTCTAATATGAGTAGTTCTCTGTCTCTGTGCTTTCCCTGCACTTCCACTGCCTCCATCTTGTCAGACAGCATCAGCAGATTAGACTTTAGGTCTGTAATGGCTGCTGAGAACGTTGCTTTGATGTCTGCAGCAAAGCCAGACATGTCAGCGTAGGTGAGGGGTTTGTGTGAGCATGTCCCACTCCTACCTGTGCCCTCCAGAGCAGATTGCGAGTCCTCGCTAAAATCATCTTCCTTCTGCTGAGAGCCTGCCATCTTGTGTCCTGCCACGCTGCCTCAGTCCGCGGGTTTAGCTTTTAGTAGCTCCGAGATGCTTCTGGACGAGGAAGAAGCTGGAGTTCGGCGTGTTTTGGGGTGAGAGGTCTGGTGTGTCAGTCTTCCCATCTACCGACCCAGGTGCTCAGGGTAAAGTGCTGTCGGCTGTGTCCGTTCACGGAGCTCCTCTATTGTGCTGCCATCTCGTTCGCTCACTAAGCCATGCCCCCTGTATATATATTTTAGGTGCGTGGTTTTATACTTTGCTTTTATTAAAATATGGTTTATACAGAGAGCACTGTCTGTCCTCCTTTATACTTTACATATGCCACTATTTGTCATGATGAGTGATTTTAGTCACACCAGAAGATGAATGTGTTGTGTAACATGGGTCATTGGAGTTTTGCAGGAGACACATGGAAGCACTATTGGGCCTCAGTCTAAAAGTGAGGTGAGTGGCCACGTTTGGGTGATAGTTTAGGAAGAGGTTTCCAGAACTATTGCACACTGATGATTGAGGTGCTGTTAGATTATTTTGTTAAATCTTCCATGCATTACCACAGATTGTGAGGAGAGAGTCAAGAACCATCAGAGATATAATCTAACAGCAAGCAATATTTCCAAGTGCTGCTTGACCTCAATCTAATAGGGAGGTCATAAAAAAGAGGTGAGTGGCCACTTTGGCATGTGGTGTCTGCATGTGTTATTGGGGAGAGGATTCCACTGCTATTGTATACCCGTTATAATATTTTGGGGAGAGGGTTTCACCACTATTGCACACTGGTGATTGAGGTGCTGGTAGAGTATTTACTTATATCTTCCATGTAAGTGGTCCGATATTGTTTATTTTGTACATCTCAATTGGAAGTACACAGAGAGCACTATTTGTTTCCCTTTATGCTTTACATGTGTTACTACTTATTATGAGGAGAGAGTCAAGGACCATCGGAGATATAATATGCAAACAAGAGATATTCCTAAGTGCTATTTGACCACAGTCTAATAAGGAGGTCATGAAAAGGAGTAGAGCAGCCATTTTGGCATGTGTTTTTGTGACGAGGATTCCACCACTATTTTATACCAGTTATGTGGAACACAATTTAAAGAACTTTTATATGGACACTTGTATCTTATATGTTGAGCTGCACTACTGTTTTAGTTATTAGTTTATTAATATGAGGTGAAATCACTGTGAAGGTGTTATAGCAAGAAAAAATTTGAGTGATTTTTCACAATTTGATTAGTATTATATACAGAATATTACAGCACTGTTTTTTTGCATAGTGATTGTGCTGATTGTTCACATGCATTAATGATTTCCACTTAAGATATATGTTTTGAACTAGACTACACTAATGTTAACGGAATCATCAAATAAGTCAAATGAGGTATACCTTACTGTTTTTGCCTCTTCTCCTTCCTAATGCCATTAATATGACCTTCCTGGCAGGATTTCTTCCTATTTTGGCTGACCTGACCTAGTGGTTATATATATATATAAATAAATAGTGAGGAGTTTTTCACACTCTAAAGCAATGGCAAGTTGGACTTCTAATATTATTATTTTGTCCCCTGCTTTCTCCCTTCTTTGAGTTCTTTAGAGAACACAAACAGAGTTCCTGAAAATTGTCCAAGTTATTAAAGCTCTGCCTGCAGGTAAGAGCCCAGGACCCGATCGGTATTCTGTTTTTTACAAAATTTTCCATGCAGATCTTGCCCTAATATTAGAAACAATATTGTCATTTTTTTCTGAGTCCCATGTGCTGGAAATTATATGTGAATTTTATTTTTTATCACTTTGTGCAAATATTCTCTGTTATTCACTTGTTGCCTTATGAGTTTATGTGAAATCTCCATTAACCACTTGCCGACCGCTGCACGCCAATATACGTCGGCACAATGGCAGCGGTGGGCAAATGGGCGTACCTATACGTCCCCTTTAATTGGCGGGGCTATCGGGTGCACGCCCGCCGCGTACAGCGTGTCCGTGCCCATGGGACTGGCAGACTAGAAGTCCGCCAGTCTCCTGGTGATTGTGTCATGGAGCCGCAGAATGGGCAAGTGCCTATGTAAACAGGGCATTTCCCCGTTCTGCCTTGTGACATAACAAAGATCACTGCTCCCTGTCATCGGGAGCAGTGATTGTTGTCATGTGAGTTGAAGCCCATCCCCCCACAGTTAGAAATACTCCCTAGGACACACTTAAGCCCTTTAACCCCTTCCCTGCCAGTGTCATTTACACAGTAATAAGTGAATTTTTATAGCACTGATTGCTGTATAAATGACAATGGTTCCAAAATAGTGTCAAAAGTGTTTGATGTGTCCGCCATAATGTCGCAGTCACAATAAAAATTGCAGATCGCCGCCATTACTAGTAAAAAAACTATCCCTTATTTTGTAGACGCTATAACTTTTGCGCAAACCAATCAATATACCCTTATTGCAATTTTTTTTACCAAAAATATGTAGAAGAATATATATCGGCCTAAACTGTTTATATATTTTTGGGGGATATTTATTATAGCAAAAAGTAAAAAAATATTGCTTTTTTCAAAATTGTTACTCTTTTTTGTTTATAGTGCAAAAAATCAAAACCACAGAGGTGATCAAATATCACCAGAAGAAAACTCTATTTGTAGGAAAAAAGTACGCCAATTTTGTTTGGGTGCAACATCGCACGCCTGTGCAATTGTCAGGTAAAGTGGCGCAGTGCCGAATCGCAAAAAGTGCTCTGGTCAGGAAGAGGGTAAAATCTTCTGGGGCTGAAGCGGTTTAAAATTGTAATTATGAATATATTTCATTTAGTTTTGTATCTCTGTAGGGATGTGACATAGCGTCCCAGAAGGCCCTGTTATACATACGAGTCAGTACCTAGGCTTATATATCTAAACAATGGGACCCAAACCTCTTTGTTGTATATTTATTCACTTCAAAGGATCCCTTGTTGAAATATGCAATGAGGGTGGCCAGCCCATCATGAATACTTAATTTCCCTGAAAATGTCTACTTACAAGGTTATATCTCACACTCAAAAGTCTGTGTTAAAGATTTGCATGAAAGGAGGCTGACTTATGCAAAGTATAAAGATTGGAGATTTAGCGAATCCTTAACCAGAATGGGGAGGCCCACCAATCAGAGCCATGCCAAGCAATGAGGCATCAGCCTGTAATGATATACACAGACTAGATGGGAGGGAAACTCTATGGTAGAGCAGCCACCAGAATGGAACCTTGTTGGAAATGTTAACTATGGGAAATGTCTGCCTTGTACTTGTAACTAAATATATTTGTCTAATGTCTTTTATGTCCTACTGTTTGTAGAGTACCAATAAATTGTTGTTATTGTGTTAAAGCTTTCACTCTCGATCAAATAACTCTCATTTAACCAAAATCATATCTGAGAGATATTAAATCTCAAATATAATAAACGGGTAACATAATTGGCAACCAGACTGAAAGTATTTAATATAATACCAAGATTTGTGTAATAACTCTAAGAAGGAGGGAGGATACCACACAGATTTTGTTTTGTTTAATATCCCGTAATTATAGTAAAAAAAATAAATTGAATGAACCATTAAAAATGGTCACTTTAATGGAGAGGATATATTGAGCGGGAAAATGTTTTTCATTTGTTTGTGCTTACCAAGCATGGTGTCTCTGTAATCATTGTTTGAGTTTACTTTATGGTGAGTACATATATGTTTTATTGGAAAGACACCGAAAGAGTGTGGTCCTTGTTTTGTGGAAAAATTTTGCAATTATTTTTTTTATGTTTGTTTTTTTTTCTCTTTTCTTAGTTTAGTTTTTATGCATTATTTTTATTTTTAAGACACAAACATGTGACATACTTGTTTTCTTTTGTGTTTAGGTTGAAACAGGTTCAACAAGTTTTTGGTTGTTATTTGAATTGTTTTTCCACTAAAGGAATAGTATTTGTTTAGGACATTGAAACTAAGCTACAAGAGAATTGGCTATTTTTATTGGTTGTAATTGGGTTTTTTTGGCTGTTGTTTTTTTTTTGCTGTGGGAATTTACAAGCAGTAATATTCTCATTGTTATCAGTTAAAGTACCAAACTGTAGAAGTCTGGTTACTGAATCTAATATCTGATAATGATTATAGAGTGTAAAATAAGGTGCATTTAACATACGGTATTATACCTTGAAAACATTGTTTTTTAAAGGATAAAGCCTATCAATAATCTGATAAGCCAAGTTTGTGGTTTATTGTTTTTTTTGTGTTACTCTGAATTGGGTGTAACCGTTATGGGTCTAAACACAGCTGTGTTTACCTTCTATTGTCTACCTAGAGGGTTACCCTATTGTTCCTTGTGTGCTTATCTCAGCACTATTGTTTGTTGTGTGTATACTGTACATAGTGTATCTCCATCTCTATTGTTCAGCACGTCTCCTCTATCATTTGTGTGTTGGGTGTAGACTCTATTCTGTGAAGATACTAGTGTTAATTTAATCTTTGTGTCTCCACTCTTGTGCATATTCTAAGTGGTAGACTACTGTGTCAGAAGTCTGTTCTGTGGTGTATTGATGTATTGTCACTAAACTTGTAAATCATGGAGAAATTGATGGCCAGGATTGCTAAAGTTAAAAATAGCTCTGAAATAATAAGAGCAATGGAGGAATCTAAAAGCCCATTGCGCCAGGCACAAGAGTATGTAAATGAAAAGCTTACAGAGAGAAAATACAGCAAACATGAGGGTAAGACTGCACTCATTTTTGCTGCTTGCTGGTTGGCTAACAATTAGAAACAATTATTGTTGCAAAACATATCTCTCAAGGAGGATCTAGAAATAGCCAAAAGTAATGTCAGTACTCCAAGTTTCTATGAAAAATTTGAATGCTAGCCACCAGCAACCAACAATAGACAACCAAAACAGGTGGGGAGAGGTTGATCAGCTGGCACAAGGGCTGAAGGTGGTGGAGAGTAAATGTAAACAATTGTCTACATCTTCCAGCCCAGGGCAGCTTGTGCAATCTCCACATACCATAGATTGCAATGCAACTGGTTTGAGTATTTCTAAATGCAACAGAAAATTATCTCCATCTGGAGTGCTTTATTTATGGGCTAGTTTCAACAGCTCATTGAAAGGTGGGAGCTCATTTGAATGTGCCCCTATATCTCATTAGCAGACAGGAAAAGTTGTTAATTAGGTTTTAGCCATTGAATATTCTCAGCCTAAAACCACACCAGTGGTTAAGAAACCTGTTAATATGTGTGAAGGTTATATGTCTACATGTTGTCTTCTTATGCCGCGTACACATGGTCGGACTTTGTTCGGACATTCCGACAACAAAATCCTAGGATTTTTTCCGACGGATGTTGGCTCAAACTTGTTTTGCCTACACACGGTCGCACAAAGTTGTCGGAATTTCCGATCGACAACCACGCGGTCACGTACACCATGTGCGACGAGACTAGAAAAGGCCGGTTCAGAACCAAGCGCGGCACCCTTTGGGCTCCTTTTGCTAATCTTGTGTTAGTAAAAGTTTGGTGAGAGACGATTCGCGCTTTTTCAGACTCGTGGCTTTCAGACCGTTTTCTGCCGTTCAGTTTGTGCTTGTGGGTTTGTATCTGCTCTTCAGTGCGTGCAGTCAGTTCGTATCAGAGTTTTCTGTGTGATCTTGCCTGCTCGTTGCTGTTTTTCAGGTCGCTCTTCACAGGCCTTGCTGTTCTTCAGTGCATTCTGTTACTTCGTTCTGAGCAGCCGACCGTTTTCTAGCCATGTTTCGTATGCGTACTCCTCGTAGAGTTCGTGCTGTGCAGGGGCTTGGTGTTGGGGTCCTGACCTTGACACAAGTCCAGTCCATGAACAGGGTGGGGAGGAGTTCATGGACCAAGAATTGGTTGCTTCAGCGTGACCAGTTCTGTCATATGCCTTTGCTCCGTGAGATCCGTGAGAATAATCCTGATGATTTCAGGAACTTTCTCCGGATGACAGACCCCGTGTTTCACCGTTTGTTGGCTTCGCTGACCCCCTATATCAGCAGGCAGGATACCTGCATGACGCAAGCCATCACTCCGGAGCAGAGGTTGGTCGCTACCTTGCGGTATTTGGCCACAGGGAGAAGTCTGCAGGACTTAAAGTTCTCGACAGGCATCTCCCCCCAGGCTCTGGGTATCATCATCCCAGAGACCTGTTCTGCCATCATCCAGGTCCTGCAGAAGGAGTATATGAAGGTAAGATTTTTATCCTTTAATATCACATTTTATTGTATTGAGTGTTTGCTAATATCTTGTATTTCTTTCCTCATTCCCTAGTTCCCATGATTGTAATATGCTGTGAATGTCCCCTTTGTTCTCATGCATGCTGGATTTTTATGTAATTATTATTTTAGGTCCTTCATACATATTTGCCCTTCAATAACCTCTCCAGCATGGTGTCTCCTGCCCTATATTCACCTCATGTAGTCACTTAACAATGTATTTTTTCTGCTCCATAGTAGTGCTTTACCCCAAACACCCCCTAAAATGTTTGGTAATGTTATTTTTGATTTAAATTCAGGCAGAGTGCCAGAGGCTTTTTTTTGTGGTGTCCCCAAATTTTTTGTAACCCTCCCTCCCCCAACTGCTAAGTCAGCTGATCCCAATTCTCTATACTCAATCATCTATCTGCTGACTTTGCCAATCCCATACACACTATACCCATCTCTTTTGTGCTCAGATTTATGGATGAATTCCCCAAAGCATGTAGTGCAAGGGCCTGCCTGTATAATTTCCAATGGTACTGTTTAAAGTTTTTGTATCCTATTATTATCTTGATAGGTAATATCAGAATGACCAAATGTGCTCAAATGTGTACAGTGTGTATTTATATCTTTGTATTCAGACACTTCTTACCTGTCCAGTGGTCTGCCAATAGTGTAACTAAGGAGGGGCTGTTCCAAGTAATACCCATTATTTAGGCATTCATCTCTCAATGAAGTGAAGAGGGTTACCTGTCCAAGAGTCCCCCCCCTATAATGTTAGAAATGGCCCATGAGAGGGGAGGAGGGGGAATATGATAGGTGTACCTTATACTTTGGTGTTGTTAAATTCCCCTTAATAAATGCTATCTGGAGGTTGCCCCATAATGTTTGTGTCTAATCTGCTTGCCATGTTTCTGTGAAAAAATAGTAATGTTTATTGTTTTTTCCTCAACAGTTTCCTTTCAACGCCACAGGAATGGCAAACTGTGGCCTCCCACTTTGCCCAGCGGTGGGACTTTCCTAACTGCGGAGGGGCAATTGATGGGAAACACGTCCACATCGTCCCACCACCCAACTCGGGGTCGTACTATTATAATTACAAGGGGTTTAATAGTATAGTGATGTTGGCGGTGGTGTCGGCTAATTATGAGTTCCTGTATGTGGACGTGGGGAAGAATGGCCGGATGTCCGATGGTGAAGTCATCGCCCAGATGGAGTTCTACAGGCGTCTCCAGAATGGCAGCTTGGACTTGCCACCTCCAGAGGACAATGTTGAAGGTCTCCCATTTGTGTTCGTTGCTGATGAAGCATTTGCGCTGGGGGACCACCTGATGCGGCCATTCCCGATGAGGACCCTCACCTCGGAACAGAGGGTTTTTAATTACCGGCTGGCCAGAGCCCGAAGAGTGGTGGAGAACACATTTGGAATCCTGGCCAGCCGGTTCCGATTATTTCTGACACCCATCCATATGGCGGAGTATAAACTGAACCATATAATACTTGCCTGCTGTGTTCTCCATAATTTTTTAAGAAAACATTCAGCAAACTATGCTGGCTCAGTTGGGCCTGAGGCCGGAATCCAAAATCCATCAACACTGACGGCGCTTGAAAGCGGCCGTCCTGGCTTGCCCTCCCTGAATGCCCGTGATGTCCGGTTACGATACCTGGAGTTCTTTGCGGGTAGGGGGGCTATCAATATGCCAGACAATCTGTGAAACCTTTTTCAAATAAAAAACAACCAAAAGAAATTCTTTGTGGACATTTACTGCTTGTGTTTGTTTTAGCTGACCCTGACAGAAATGTGTTGAGTGCAGAAAATGTCGTGATTGGGTAACCTTATAAAAAACACTGTTGGCTGGTACTTCCTAAATGCAAAAACACATTTCACTACAAGTGCACTTGCAACTGCACTGAAACTGCACTTGTAGTGCAAAGTGTATTTGCCCTTAGGAAATAACCCCCATGTTTGCATAAAACAGCAATTACATCCCCCCAAAAGTGTTGTAGTGTTGAGACAATAATCCACACATTCTTGAGTAAACAACTTTTTTATAGCTGCACAATCACATGTGCATTTACCAAAGGTTTTTAAAACAAACCAACATGTTTGTTGTATAACAATTTTTGCTGTAGCATTATCAAAAATCGAAATGTCCTTTTCTGATAAAACAGGCCTGTTGAAGACCCCTAGGTCGAAACGCGTCGGGTACATACACCACTCTCTTTGTTGCCCATTTGTTTTTATCCACCGTGATCACGCTTTTATTTGTGTATGGTCGTTTTTGTCAATAAAAACACCCTTTTTTACCTGCACCATGTGGAGGCACATTCTTTTTGTTTCCACATTTACCGCATGAGATCCAGTCCTTCCAACTGCTCCTTTCGGGGGACCGTTTGTGAAACTTCTGATGCACGCTGGGACGGTTCGGTGTGAGGACGGTTCGTTGTGAAGACCCATCCGGTTGCCGGCCGAGATCCATACAGACCACAATCCAAGAGATTGGCGATTCCTGAGCTCCCATTCCACGTCATTTGTGACAAACTGCGCATGCGATTCCCTGTCGCTGACATGGGAATCCACAGGATCTGGTAAGAGGCTTTTTTGCACTTTCTCTGAATGACCCATTGGGACCCAGTTTCTCGGTTGGGAAGTCGCTGTATGATGCCAGGTGTTTTCTGACAACCATCAGACCATCACCACCCCTTGGAGTACTTACACCTCCTGTGCGGTTGGACATTCACATCCATCTATGGACGTTTGTGTTTCAAGGCACCTGTGGTCAATTAGTGATTTCTTTACTGTTTCACCATTTTAAAGACCTATGTTCATTTGTACATGCGCTGCATTTTTCCATATGTCTATTTTGTCGTTTTTGTCAAACTGTATGCAGCAGCTTTTATTTATTTTACTGGTTAGCGCGGTGTTTTCTATTTACCTCTGACTGTGTAAAACCAACAAGAAAGCCAAAAAACTTGAACTTACAAAGTTCACATTAGGTAAAACCTGAAGGCTATATCAGACATGAGTATTTAGGAACTGTGTTTGATATAGCGTTCAGATGGGGGGAAATCACCCCTGGAAAAGCCAAATTTGGAAGATGCACACCAATTTACGAATGTCAACATGTGCTATCTGCCATCAGGGGGGATCAAGGGACGTGTTTTGGGGGAGCAAGCCCTTCCTCACCGCTACTTTATAATCGAGGAAGGTGTTGCACCCCCAAAACGCGTCCATTGATCTCCCGTGATGTCAGATAGCACATGTTGGCCCACTGTGTGCATCCTCCAAATTTGGCTTTTCAAAACATTGCAAAAAAAATTTAAAGATTGGACCACAATCCAAAAAGGTGATTTTGTGGCCTTTTAAATTCGCCCCAAAACATCAATGATGTTATTATTTTTTTTAATAACATCACTGATTTGTTGCTGTATGTTGTGCAATTCGAGATTACACCCCATGATCTCCCCGATCAGGATCTGGGCACTTTCAGAAGTAAAGCGTTCTGTATCCCTCACTTCATGATCACCTAAAAAGAGATAAAGAAAACAAAAACAGGTCTCAAAAATCTGCCACCATCCATCTCTTTTACCTGAGTCTGTGGTCGCAGACACTCACCTGTTGTGGTGCCAATCTCCACCACATCTTCTTCTTCCTCCTGCTCTTCTTCTTGGGTTTGTGGTATTTCACCTTCTTCCAGAGGTGGGGGGTCTGTGGTCTCCTGGGATGAGGGGTGTCCGAGTCTTTTCTCCCCTATGTAAAACAAAAATGGTATACTTAGCACACAGATATTTGATGGCAGAACTAGAAATAGTAAACATTGCTTGGAAGTGGGGTACAATTGTCTATTTTAGCCGAGTTCCAAGATGTAATTTTGTTATTTACCTTTGTCAAGCTGCAATACTTTACCGGTTTAGTACAAAGTTCACAGATGTGGCCCCCCCTATAGTATACACTGGAGCACCTGTGTGCCCCCCCTAATAAAAATGGTGTTCTTGTGTCCCACACTAGTGCTCCAGTGTCCAGATGTGAAAACAGCTTCTCAGTGTCCTCTCCTTACACAGAATCTAGTTGGCATTTCATTCTAGTAACAAACCCATCTACACAAACAAATATTTGGCATTCAAGTAGGCCCCCAAAAAATGTGGGAAAATGCATATGGCCTAAACAATGGTGTTTTAGAGGCCCAAAGAAAAATGTTTGATACAAACAAATAATGGGCCCATGAACATAGTTGCCCTTTTAAACGTTACAATTACTAAAAGCATATGGAGCAGAACGAACGGAATAAAGACAGAAAGAATAGGAACACAGCACAACTACTTACTTTTTTGCAGCACTCTACGGATCTTTCGGTACTGCTCTGGCTCTCTCAACTTCAGGTCCGACTACCGCTTCCGGAGCTGATCTTTTGATCTTCGGACCCCGAAATTCCTCTCCAGACTCCTGACCACTTTCGCCATGATCTTGGCCTTTCGGATGTTCGGGTTGGGGTAAGGCCCATACTTCCCATCATAGTCGGACTTCTTCATGATGTCCACCATCTCCAACATCTCCCCAAAGGACATATTTGTGGCCTTAAAACGTCTCCTTCTGGATCGGGACGTGCCCGGATCCGGGCTTTCCTCCTCCTCCTCCTCGTTCCTGCAATTAGCACGCACCTGTTCTAACTCCGCCATCATGCTCTTCACTCACTGCGCCGAACGAAAAGGGGCGGGGAATAGACTAGAAATAACGTCAGGGGCGGGCGGAGTTACACGCATGCGCAGTGTATATAAAGCCTAACACGCGTGCGTATTACGTACGATCTGTGAGCGGAGGAAGGAGCATTGGACGCGCCGATCATAAGAACGAAGGTAAGAGACAAACTTGTGCCTATACTGCTTCTACATTGAGGCCTATATTGTAACAAGATTAGGAGAGTTTGGTCTGACATTAGGCTTTGTCTTGTGTTGTGTCTTGCAGTGAACATGGATATGGTACTCAAAGATAATGACTTCATGTCAGTATTCATAGATATGCTAAGGGAGCTGCCATGTCTGTGGGAGATTAACCACCCCCATTTCAAGAACCAAGCAAAGAGGAAGGCAGCACTGGTGCAATTGTTGGCAATTGTGAAGCAGGTGATCCCCACGGCAGACATCACTTATTTAAAGAAATTAATTGGTGGCCTGAGGAGCACATATCTGAGGGAGCGCAAGAAAGTCCTGGATTCACAGAGATCCGGAGCAGCAGATGACATCTATGTCCCCAGGATGTGGTACTATGACAGGCTGCATTTTCTGGCAGGCCAGACTGAACCCAGGCCAGCACTCTCCAGTCTTCCTTCCACGCTTCCTTCCCCCCCGGCTGAGGCTTCTGACGCCCAACCTGGGCCTTCCAGACCACATGTGGAGGAGCCCAGATTGAGCCAGGTATAGCATTCCTCTAAATATTTCTGCTTGTCCAATCAATGATGTTAACTAGATGTTAGTTGGGAGTACTAATTTATGATTGTGATTGATGATGCAAAACATTACAACCATGTCCCTTTTTCATACACAGGGAAGTCTCAGCCAGGAGGTGGCCTGGCCGAGCCGGCTGGCTGATCTGCAGGTCCTTCCACCCCCCCTGGAAAGAGAAAGTGGCAGGAGGAGGAGTGCCCTAGAGAAGGCTACCGGAGGAGTCTTTTGGAGGGCTTCAGAGGTCCTGGGAGCACGACACACCGTGGAGGAGGACATTGCTGCCGTCATTGCATATAAAATGCAGAGGATGTAGGAGGGCCAACAAGTAATGTGTGAGGCGCTCATATCGGAGGCTCTGGAGAAAGGTATGAGGGGCCAAATTACACCTGAGACACACCTTTGTGATGGTCCTCCTCCTCCTCCTGCAGGTCCTCCTCCTCGTCCTCCCTCTCCTCCAGGTCCTCCCAGTCCTCCTCAAGGTCCTACTCCTCCTCCTGCCACATCTCCAACTGCACAGCCACAGCCCGGAAGGAAGCGTGTAAGGAAGACCAGAAAGTGAGGACCCTGGTTCCAGTCTGGTCGGCCAAAAAATGCAGCCTCTTGTGGTACCACAGCCTGGGGACATACATGTCATCTGCTGCTATCCGAGTCTCTGCGAATCCCGGACCAGACTGCCCTCCCTTATATATGGACTCCTCAGGCCACCAATTTTGATGTTGAAGAATTGTTGTCTGCCGTGGGGGTCCCAGGCTTCACTAATTTCTCATGTTGATCCAGTGTTGCCTTCCTCTTTGTTTGGTTCTGATACCTTAATAAAGGATTTTTGTTTTGAATTATACTCTCCTATGTGTTTTACTTCAAAAATGACAGTTGGTTTGTGAGGATTCAGGTACATTTCAAATATACAATGTGAAATGAACAAGGGACACCAACAATAAACAATCTCCTTGAGATTAAATAATAAAAGATATCAATGGTGTTGGGGTAACTTGACACACAAAACACACACAAAAATATTCTGGAGTAAAAATAAAAATAACATTGAACAAAGATCAGCCTTGGAAAAAATCCTAACATTACAGAAAAAAAAAAGGCGTAAAATAAAAAACAAAAAAATATATATAAAAAAAAAATGTCAGATGTGACAACTAATAACAATATATTGAGGGAATCCCAATAAAAATACACAAAGAAAAGTTTGTGAGAAGTGTGTGTGAATATGAGCAGCAAAACTACTTAATTCTTGTCACATTATAAAGAAGAAGAGAGTGTGCTGTATTAAACCATTTTTAACATTGCAGCGTGACGAAAGTGCTGTATCCATTGCGAACGCTAAGTTTACCAGAACGAGCTGTCCCGTGTCGGAATTTCTTCTGAGCATGCGTGGCACTCTGTGCGTCGGAACAGGCCACACACGGTCGGAATTGACGCGATCGGATTTTGTTGTCGGAAAATTTTATCTCCTGCTGTCCAACTTTGTGTGTCGGAAAATCCGATGGAAAATGTCCGATGGAGCCCACACACGGTCGGAATTTCCAACAACATTCTCCGATCGGACATTGTCCATCGGAAAATCCGACCGTGTGTACGGGGCATTAGACTTTAAGTACTTACAAACCCACCAAGTTTTCCTATAACTTTTTTGTTTGTCAGAGTATAGATATGTAGGTGTGTCTGTACATTTTTGACTGTACTTACTGTTGATGGACTCATTACCTCTGCTGGAAGTCTGTTCCAAGCATCTACTACTAGTTTAGTCCATTAGGAACCTCTCGGAGAGGTAGGGTGAGGTGTTATTTATGTTTTTTGAGTTTTGTATTTTAGGGTAAACATGGATGGATAATCCAGAGCGGACCCAGACTTGGCAAATTACTTTGAAACACAGAGGATCTTAAAGCATAGTTTTTTATGTTTGTTTTAAGGAGAAGTCTTGAATGGAATTAATTGCAGTCAGGCCTAACTAAATTGCAAAAAATATATATTTTTTTGGTTTGTCTGTTTCATTAAATAGAGTTTCTGTCCTCTCTTTACTTAAAACTTTTGTCTGACTTGAAAATTGGTCTTCAATGGAGGATCAATTAATATGATAATCACCACCGAGAAAGGGTGTTGACTTTTGTATAGCTGCAATGTTTGGAAGCAATTTCAATTATGTTTTTTTTTAAACTAAATACAGATTCAATGCTCTGTATCACAAAAATAGGAGATTTTTGGCCGGTAACAGAGTGCTAATCCCCATTTACTATAGCGATCTCGGCGCACGGGAGAATGAAATCTGTGCGCCACTATGAACAATGCGAACTGCATCTTCAATTCAATATTAACAGAAGATGGAGGTGCCAATATTATGGGGTGATGTGAGGAAGGGTGCGTGCCCAAAGTCTTAGTAAATGTCAAGCAATGCAAACGCAATTGCGTGGGTTGAACGGGCACACCTCTAAAATTGACAATATTATTTTTTTTTATGCTGGGTCACCTTTATGTATTTTTTTTAAGGAGATTTGCACACAGGTCATGTTAGCATGTTACGATGCCAACATGTGACATGCACCTTGTTAAAATTATGTAAAAAGACTCTCGCTCCTCCTAAAAGGGCATTTAACCTTCCCCCTCTAATGCATATGATTTCCTTGGGCTAGCTTTTGCTTTTAAAGGGGAACTCCACACTCCATTCTCCAATGCTCTAGTCTCCCCCCTCTAACCCCTTGGATGTCCATGGGCTAGCTCTTGCTTTTAATGGGGAACTCCACACTCCATTATCCAATGCTCTTGTCTCCCACCTCTAGCCCCTTGGATTTCCATGGGCTATCTTTTGCTTTTAAAGGGGAACTCCACACTCCATTTTCCAATGCTCTTGTCTCCCCCCTCTAACCCCTTGGATTTCCATGGGCTAGCTTTTTCTTTTAAAGTGGAACTCCACACTCCACTCCATTCTCAAAAGGCTGTGAGCTGCCTTCACCAATCCAAACCACATCTTTTTTCAGAGCATACAACAGGGCCAGCTAGGAAAGGGGCAAGAAAATAGATCGCCTAACCCCCTCCTGAACCATGCAAGGCCACATGCACTCAACATAGCTGGCTGCCTTTGGGGCATGTTGGGCTCAGCCCAATACCAACCACAAAGCACCTTTTACCCACTAGTTTAAAGGGGCTTTCCACATTCCCCTGTCTGCAGCCCCCCACAACCCCAGCCTAGGGTTGTGTGGAGTAGGACCTTGTCCCCCTGAATATGGGAACAAGGTGGTTGACTTTTGGGGTGCCCAAGCCCCTCCTGCTCCCAAGCATACACCCCCCTTTCATGGGCTGGCTTGCTGTGTGTTTGGCTAGGGATTTATTATTGTGTGGGAGGGGCACAGTATTTTGATTTTGGGATGAGATTTTTCACGTGGGGGTTCTCACTTTAAGCCTTTACAGACCAAAATTGCCTTGTATGTATTGGGGACAGGCTATTTTTTGTTTTGGGTTAAAATCTTCCAGCTGCAAGGTCGATTTGTACGTTTTCTCTAAAGCCGTACATCTTTGAAGCAGCAATTTGGATATATGCTACAGATGCACCACTTTACAGGCAGAGTGAACCCCCCCCCCCCAATTTACTAGCTTTAGGGCTTAGTTCACTCCATAAAAAATGCAGTCCAGATGCATTCCAGATGCTTTTCTGCATGTGCGTTTTTGATGCATTACAGTGCATTTATAATATGTTTTTGGTGCGTTTATGATACATTTTTGTTGCGTTTTTGATGTAGTCCACTACTTTTTTCCACCTTCTTTTTTCTTAACCTTAAATAAGGACATGCTGGATGATGTGCTTCATCATCCAGGGGGTTGGCTTATTTTGTGCTAGCTGCATTTGGATCAGTCTGGGCATGCTCAGGTACTTTGATTTTTTCCTGTGCCTTTTGGTCTGTGAAATGCATTTGGGTTGGTCTGGGCATGCTCGGGGACTTTGTTTTTTTTGTGCTTTTTGTGTGTGAACAGCACTTGAATGTTTCTGGGCATGCTCAGAGAGTGTGTTTTTTGGGTTAGTACTTTAAGGACATCCTTAACAGGTGTACCCACTTTGAAGTTCAGTCTCTGCACTGGGTGAACTTGCATTTTGTGTGTTTCATGGACTGTGCATGTGTTTTCAATTGCCTCATTAGCGCACAAACCTATGTTATATAAAGTTTGCAGATAGCATGCTTTACCTTGCCCTGAAAAGAGGCAAGATTGTGTGTGTGCAGATTGTGTGGGCAGCAAGAGAGTAAATTTGGGTGTCCTTATTGAGTTTGTAACACATGTATTTTCTCTTTGTATTTTGTTTGTTATGTCTTTGCAAAACAGATGTGTTTTCAAACAAGATTTTTTTACACTTTGGTTTAATGTATTTTTTTGGGTGGGGGATATTTTCCCCTGAAATATTTTTGATGTTGTCAATGTGTGTCGTTTGTAGGTCCTTCACTTTGATTTAATTGTCTGTGCTGCATTATTTAGCACAATCTTTCTCAAGATGTTGCGACTAATGTTTAAACCCTTAATAACTATTCATTTGTGGGTGCAGTCCTTTTAACTCCTGTTAATTTCCAATGCAAAATGGTCAGACCTCAAAAACCATATTCTGTTTGTGTCTCAAATTAACATACATGTGTTTTTTGCATTCCTTGCTCTTTTCCAAGTCCTGTTTTGTTGACCAATAAAATTTGTAGCAAATTTTTATGTTTTATTTGTTTTGGTACTTTTCATGCAACAGATTTCCCAGCTGCAGCTTAACTAGGCTGATTGGCATGGCAATCAAAAAAAGGTGTGATTTGTCTAAAAGTTACTTTCCTGGTGCCTTCATGGCAGCATATGCATGGATTGTGCGCATGCTGCCATGGATAGGCGCCAGGAAAGGAAAATTACAGAGCGGCAAGTATTCACTTTTTCATTTTAGCACAGTGGTTCTCAGCCTCATTCCTCAAGTACCCCCGCCAGGACATGTTTTGGGAATTTCTTAGTGTCAGAGAGCGTATCTCGGCGGGCAGGGTGCTCGCATTGGTGTGCGTGGGGGCGCGTTGGCGCACGTGTTCCTGCGGGTTCCGCTGCGCGCGTTCCTTGCAGTGCTGGCATGCATGTGCCGGGAAGGTCTGTCGTGTGTGCCGGTGTGCAGAGGCGCGCGCGCGGGCGTGTGTGCGTGCGTGCACGTCGTTTGGCGCCAAACGGCCCATTTAAGCCAGGTTCCCTCTGTGATCAGTGCTGCCTGATCAACAGCTTTGCCATCCTTAGTGCCTGACCCTTGTACCTGTTTTGATCCTGATATCCTGACGACCCGGCCTTGTTTCCTGAACCTCCCATTGAACTCTGCCTGCACCCGACCTCTGCCTGTCTGACTATCCGTTTGTGAAAAAGAGAAACTATCCTTTTGGGAGGTCCATAGATTTGGACGTCCCTAGGATAGAAAGAGACAGCTACTTTTGGTCAGAAAGGGTATTGGACGAGATCAATGTAAGAAATAAAGTATCAAAATTTTATTATGGTTTAAATACCAAAATCATCAATAAAAAATATTAAGTTACTTTCCATGTCTGTTAGTAACTTTCAGTCTTTAAATGACACATCATTAAAAAAGGATACATCAAATGTGTGTTACAAACAATGTATCAACATCACAGATGACGGATCTATAGACTAACAATACACACACATAACAAATAACACATAACACACAATGCAGGCGCCTGGAGTGATCCACTTCTGCCTAGCAGCCCCGGTGGAAAAATACCAATTCATTAAATTAAAGTAAAAATCGGATTAATTAGTTAATTAGGTCGGGGGGTGCTGTGCAGGAGTGGTCCCCGGGGATGTTGTTGTTTTAGATTGGCTGGGTGGTAGGAATCTTATTATGATATGGGGGGCGGTAAATGGGGCGGTAAATAGAGTGGTGAAAGAAACTGCAGTGTCTGGATCTGTGTGTATCCCGCAAATGTTTGTTGAAAAAGTCCTCTTTAGTTATTCCATTACTGTTAGTATAGTCTGAGTATGAATATACAAAGAATTGCTCAGGGTATAAGTCACAGTTCCAAACAGAAAGGTTAGGCTGTTGTTAAATGTGCTTATATGCATATAGATGTTCAGTAATAATAGTAAGGCTGAGCTGATAGTCAGCTGTTCCTCAGATCTTCCGAAAGCCTAACCTAACCCACTGAACATGCAAACTTTACTAGGCATTTCAATCACATTGATAAAGCCGGGGTACTGTGGGACAAGTAAAATAAATATTTGTTGGTACGTTACCACCTTTGTTTCTTATAGTGAAACAGCTGATGGAGAGTGTTGAATCACTGATACGGCAGCCCTGCATTCACGCTGCGCTGAGTAGTTTATCTCTCCATCCTGCTGCATTCAATAGCCACTCATTCCCATATGGATCAGAAGTCCTGATTGTAAGGTGGTTTATCATTCACTGTCCCACAGTTTTCCCTTTCAGTGATGATTTGTAGCTTGTAATGAGCTCGCTTGCAGCTCCGCTCACTCTGTCATCTCATACAGGATGGCTCATTGCTCCCCCATTCCTCCTCTACAGCGCGGTACCTCGGGGGTCACTGACACGGCAGCCCTGCATCTGATTTACGCCAGCGCGTTTCGCAACATGTGAGTCACGTAGCTTCGACTGGGCGTTCCGAGGGCTGATCCATACCACTCCTTTATAGTGATTCCAGGTATGTTCGCTCCTCCTTCCCTCGTTTTCATTCAGAAAAATTAAGGACAAACTCGTATCACATTTTGGATATTTGTCTTTCCCTTCATCTGCAATGTTTCTATGTTCATTTAGTATTTGTTTAATGTTTCAGTGTTTTCTCTGTTTGTTTATAGTTGGCATTCCTTGTACTATTTTGTACGTTTCTACTTCCAATTATAGAGACATTAAGCATTATAGATCTTAAATTTGCGGTTTGCTTGTTGGGGGATTTTTTAGGGAGATCTTGTTCGGTTTTTACTTTGTACAGTAGGGGGGAGGGGGGGGAAAGGTTTTTCACAAAGGTAACAACAATATAATGGAACATCAATAAAACATAAAAATACCCTAAGGTTAATCCAGTCACTTAATTGTGGCCATTGTCATATATTTTATTATGTCTTATTGTAGGGAGGGGGGGGATATATGGGGGGGGAATGGGGGGATATACAGGGAGGAGGGGAGAGGTGGGGAAGGGAAAAAGGAGGGAAAGGGGGAAAGGAGAAAAAAAGGGGGGGGGGGAATGGGGGGGGGTTGGGAAAGGGGGCGAGGGGGCGAGGGGGCGAAGGGGAAAAAAGGGGGGAAAAAGGGGGAAAGGAAAGGGGGGGAAGGGGGGGGAAGGGGAGAAGGGGTGCAAAAAAGGGGGGGAAGAAGGGGGGGTGGATTTTGTTTTAGAAGAAGTCTTTGGGACTTCTGACTATACTGATGGTAAATACTTCAGGGATATATTGGTTTTTGTTTCTAACCTGGCTTATCGGTCCAAAATGGTTGCAAATTTAGCTCGGTGTTCATACCTAGGGGTGCTAGAGATTTTAAGGTGTATATCCACCATTTCTCTTTTTGTAAAAGAATACAGTCAAAGCCCCCTCTCCTCTCTGGTAACTTCAGGACATATATACCTTTTACCTTTAGGCCTTCTATTTCTCCCTGATGGTGTTGTGCAAAGTGTTTAGCCACCGGGCGTTCTTCTTTTTTCTCTTTCTGCACCCCCTTAAGCATTCTCTCCCTCTTCTTTTTGATATCTCTTATGTGTTCCCCCATTCTAACTTTGAGGGGCCTTTTGGTCTTCCCTATGTAGATTTTAGGACATGGGCAGGTGATCATGTATATAACCTTAGAGGTGGAGCAGTTTATTAGCTCCTTGATTTTGTATTCTTTTTCTCCTTTTGCATCCCAGAATTTGTCTGTTCTCTCAACAAGTGGGCACATCTGGCACTTTGTACACGGAAACATACCCCTACTACATGGGAAGTTGGACAGCCAGGTGGGTGGCTATCCGTTTGCCTGCTCTACTGTACCTCTACTGCCTGCCTGTTGCCGAACCCAGCCTGTCTCCTGACCATCCTGCTCAGTCTTGTTGCCTGTGTTCCAGCCAGCACCAGCCATCACAGCCTGCTCTTCCATCTGCATCTGGACTCCTGCAAACAGGCTCTCATACCACTCCGCACTCCTGTGCCTCCTGTTTACCTTACCAGGGGCCGCGAGTCGGACGCGTAAGGGAGCCTACCTTCTGCCCAAGCAGACTCGCCGGTCTGGTAAGTAGGAGCCTGACACTTAGCTAAAAAAGCTGTCAAAAATACCAAGCCATTGACTGTGATTTAAAGCACCTGTGCAAGATGAAGGAAAACCTGCAATCATGGCCTGTTGGGGGTACTTGAGGACAGGGTTGAGAACACTGATTTAGAGCACTGAGCTAAAATCGAGCTCAAGACGATCTTATTTTAATTGTGGGCATTTGAGGGAAACCAAGTGAGTGTTAGAACCCCTGCTTGTCTTTTTTTAGCTTGGGCTTTGTGTCCCTTTTCTTAAAATTGGCTTCACTTCCTGTCACAGCCAAACAGGAAGTGAGGGTAAAACCCTACCAATGTCTTTCCTTGGGGACACACAGGTCAATCTAACTAGTGTCCCCATTAGGCAAATTGCACTCTAGGACTTTGTTGTGTACACCCCAGGTATTAGGTATTTTGGGGTTTATTAAAGGCAAATCTACTCTGCAATACAAGTGTACTCACTGTAAATCTGAGAGCAAGCACTGGTGATTTTATCATCCAATCATGTAGAAGCAAAGATGCTGATTTTCTTTTTTTTCTTTCCTTGCATGCCCCCCTCGGATCTCCAGCAAGTGCACTTGTAGTGCAAAGTGGATTTGCCTTTAGGAAATAAACCCCAAAGTCCAAGAAATGCTAGAGTGCAATTTACCTAATGGGGGAAACTATTTAGATTGATGTGTGTCCCCAAGGAAAGACATTAGTAGGGTTTTACCCTCACTTCCTGTTTGGCTATGTGACAGGAAGTGAATACATTTGAAGGAGAAAGTGTCAAAATTTGGGAGGTGTCTTCACCTTATCAGGGGTGCCGACATCCCCAAAAACTGACAAGACTTCTAATCCCTCTGCATGCTATCCCCAAATAAGAAAGGATTTCATTTAGTTTATCTTTGCAAAGACACATTCCTAAGTTCAACTGTGATGCATGTCAATGGCCTATTTACATCTTGTTTAGTAGAAAACACCAGTTGCCTTTCACTAGAAACATTTGTTAGTCCAGTCCTGGAAATCTGCTTTACTATTAATATCCATAAAAATTTGGTTCCTGCAGCTAGGTGCACCAAATGCATCTAGATGTGTGACCGCTGTGTATGTGAGATGTGCAACTGCTGTGTGCGTGGAGGTATGTGCCCGTGGTGCATATCTGGTTCCCGGAAGCGGTGGCCTGCACACAGAAATTATATTACGCTCCTCCAGGAAGTTGCTTGTACTGCTGCTCATTTCTTCCCACCACCATGCCCTGCTCACTGTTCTCTGAGGAAGAGATGATCCTTATTTGCAAATTAAGAAAATTATTTATTTTTTTAACATGGGGTGGTGTTTGTGTGGGTCCCTAACACACATTCATATTAGGGCCAATTTAGACAGGATCCAATTTACCTAGCAGCATTTTTTTAGAGAGTGGGAGAAAGCCCACACAGGCACAGGGAGAACATGCAAACTCCAGGCAGATGGTGTCACAGGCGGGATTTGAACCAGTGAACCTTTTTGCTGCTAGGTGAAAGTGCTGCCCAAATATATATATAGCTTGTTTCCACCAGCAGAGAGAAGTTGGGTAGATTCCACACTCCCAATTCTGGAGGCATAATAATGGTCTAGTACAGGGGTCTTAAAACTATGGCCCTCCAGTTGTTCAGGAACTACAATTCCTGTCATGTCTGTGAATATCAGAGTTTTACAATGCATCAATGTGTAGTTCCGCAACAGCTGGAGAGTCATAGTTTGAAGATTCCTGATCACTCTAGCATGTTATGAAAAAAGGTGGTTTCTCATGTGCTTTGTATAATGCCCAAAAAATATCAATAGGAAAATACAAGTCGGTCATGGCACATCTACATTACAAATTTAGCACTTAAGATGGTCATGCACTATACAACCTGATTGGCCAATCTCTGTACAACTCGATATTAAATAGGTAATAGGAAGATGCACTTGAACAATTAATTCAAATTAGAGGAAATCAAACAGGCTCTTGCACTAATTTTTTTTTTTTAAGATCTAACTGATTGCAGTGTATGGTCACCTTTAAAGATCAAGATCTGAAAATTTAAATTTATTGGGTTTAGAAACACTTTTCTGTTCTTTGTAATGTATTGAAAGATTTGGTTAAAAATAAAAAAAACACATTTCAAAGATATATTAGAAGTAATAGGAATGAGATTGGCATCAAAAGGGTTAATTAACTGAGAACACACACTAATTGCCTAACAAGACACATCCAATCAGATAAAATTAACCAATCGTATTGGGTGTGTACTATTATCAATGAGAAAACCTCAGTTACCCTAGCACCAGTTGCAGTTTACATATTTATTATCATTTTGCGCTTCAAAGTGCACCGGTTTGCACGTTCAGTTAATGACTTTTCCAGCGCACCAATTAAGGTATGAATCGGCACAGCGCATTCATCTTAGTAAATCACCCCCAGGGTCACGTTGTTGTTTGGTAGAAAATGTTGCTGGGTTCAGGTTAAAGCCTCCCCTCATCTATCATTCACAGAACCCACGTGCATTGAAGCAGGTTAATAAGCACACAATGCCTGTTTATTATCATGCAAATAACAAAGCATTGATGACACAAGGTTTATTTGATGACTGGTTCATCAACTGTTTCATACCCTCAGTCAAGCATTATTATCAGCAAAAGGGTGTTCCCTTTAAAATGATCCTCCTGCTTGATAATGCCCCAGCCCCCCCCCCCCCCCAAGCATCTTGATGACCTACATCCAGACCTAAAGGTAGTGTATCTGCCTAAAAGCACAACTGCTATCCTGCAACCTATGGATCAGGGTGCAATAGCAACATTCAAGGCCTACTATTTGCACAACACCTTTTTCAAAACTGTAGCAGCAACTGAAAATAATGAAGTTACCCCACGTGATTTTTGGAAAGCTTACAATATTTTACACTGCATTAAAAAAAAATTGCATCAGCTTGGGAGTGAGTAACAGAAAAGTGTATGCAGGGTATTATGGAAAAAATGCTTAAAGCGTTTTGTGAACAATAGCCAAGAGTTTGATGAAACAGATGTTGAAGTTATAAATCAAAAAAGTGTGCAATTTGCTAACATGCTTGACTTAGATGTTGAAGTGACCGAAATTAAAGGATTAGTGTAATCTGTTGAGGAAGAGCTAAGTAATGAAGATTTAATAGAGTTGGAAGCACAGCAGCACTTAGAGCAGTAAGAGGAAGAAAAGGAGGAAACAATGTAAAAAGTACAAAAGAAATTCACAGTCAGGGGGTTAGCAGGCGTGTTCTCAAAAGTGAATGCTGCTTTATTACAATTAGAGAGTATGGACCCAAATGTTGAAAGGTTCTCTAAAGTGGAACAGCAGATGAAGGAATGTATGCAATGTTATTGTGAAATTTATTATGAAAAAAATAAAATTACAAAGCAGAGCACCTTAAACTCCTTGGTGGTATTCCCAAGTGTGGCTTGGGGTGAAATTTCAGTACCATTAGCGGTAACCCCGAGCCACACTCAGGACTGCATCGCTGGATCCTAGAAGACGTGACTTACTTTGTCCCCACGAATGTACTGCCGCTGTGTCCGGTGACCTGATCTTCTGCCCAATGCTCTGTGTGTTCTGGCTTCCCTTCCCTGTGAGCGTTGCGACACAGGGGGGTGGAAGCGGCAGCAGATTCAAAATGTATCACAACACACACACACAATACATTGTAGTCTTATTGGATTACATTACTGTATCAAATCATTTTACCTCCGTTTGCCCCCCAGTGCTTTGTCTAGTGCCCTTGCCTGCAGTTTTACTGTTCTTTCTGCCTGGAAACTGGAGAATCACCATGGCATCCAAAAAAAGTGCCTATACATCAAAAGCAGTTTATGACCTGCTGGAAAACATCAATAGTGATAGCGATACAGAATCGCTTGCGTGATTGAATGATAACGATTTGTGGGGAAATTCGTCATCAGACACAGAAAGTGATTTCAGTGACGATCCTGCGACTGAGCCTAGTGATGTGCGGGCTTGGATTCCCATTTACTGGAGCATCTGGTATGAAAGTGGATGTTGAAGATGACAACCCCTTGGCATACCAACAACTATTTTTGACCAATGAGGTTCTTGAAAATATTGTTATGGAGACAAACCGGTACCAAGAGCAACAAGCTGCTACGCATCAAAAGTTTTCAAGAAGTAGAAAGTGGGAACCAGTGACCAAAAAGGACATTTGGAAATTTCTGGGCCTAATAATTCTTCAGGGAGTGGTGGGGAAACCCCTGCAGAAGTGGTATTGGACAACCAATAAATTACTTGCCACTCCATTTTTTGGCACGGTCATGTCAGAGTACAAATTTTCTCTGATAATGAAATATTTGCACTTTGAAAACAATGAAGAATTTGATGAAACTACTCATCTATCACCAAAACTCAATAAAATTTGGTAAGTATATCAAATGATTCTGAAGAATTTCCAACAGAGCTATGTGCCAGATAGAGACATCAGAATAGATGAAAGTCTAATGACCTACAAGGGAAGGCTCAGCTGGATACAATACATGGCATAAAAGAGAGCATGATTTGGCGTAAAATCCGTCATGCTATGCAAATCGATAACTGGTTACATTTGGAATTCTGTCCTATACACTGGGAAAGGAACCAAATTCAACCCAAAATACAGCAATTATGAAATGGCAACATTCTCCGTTTTTTCACTGATTGAGCCATTGCTAAATTAGGGCTATTGTGTAACTACAGACAACTTTTACACATCTCCTGAACTTTATGAGTTCCTTTTGCAGAACAAAACGGATGCCTATGGAACTGTTAGGGCTAACCGGTGTGACATGCCACCAATCTTTGGCAATAAGAAGCTCAAGACTGGAGAAATGGTTGCCTGGCAGAAAGGCAAAATAATTGCACTGCGATGGCGTGACAAAAAAGATGTGTGCCTAATGAGTACAATCCATAAAACCTCCACTTTCATGGTAAGCACAAAAGGTGGGAAAGACATCATGAAACCACAAGTAGTGATAGGCTACAACAACACCATGGGAGGTGTTGACAGAGCTGACCAAGAAATTACATTCTATTCAGCAATGAGAAAACAACAAAAAAAGGACTACAAGAAGATCTTTAGGCATCTTCCTGAGCAATGCTTGTGGAATACCTAAATTCTGCTAAAAAAAAAAAAGAGTGACAAGCCTGTGGTTCATGCTGGCTTTATTTGGAAAGTTGCCAAACTGCTCTTTCTGAACCACCAAACACCAATGGCTGTGAATGGAGCTGAACATAGTGCTGCTGGCAATGTCAACCCGGAACACCTGACTGATCGTCACTTCATGGACTACATCCCACCAACCGAGAAAAAGTCAGCACCCACAAGGATGTGGGTGGTTAGTTGCTTAAAGCGTGATGACAGTGAAAAGAAAATCTGAAAGGAAACAAGGTTCCATTGTCCTGATTGTAACATCTGACTTTGTGCAGTCCCATGTTTCAAAATGTATCATAAACAAGATGTTTACTGAAGCAATATGACTTGTTTGGACAAATGTCAGTCTTTTTGATTTGATTATATTATTGACTAAAATGTATTGAATAAAATTTATTATTATTAAATTATTATTTGATATTATTTATAGTTATTTATTATATTATAATTTATGATTTTGTGTTTCAAACTTTATCATACCCGGAATGTCTACTAGACTCTTGTTTGGACAGATTTAAGTGAGTTATTCCTAAGAATTACAGGCCTACAATATAAAACACCTAATTTTCATGCATTGTACCACTTTCAGCATCAAAAATCTGACATGATCATACCGCCAGGGAAGTTAACAGAATTCTTCATGCAAGCTACCTCTACCAGTTCTATCATTTCCTTGTCATCTCCTCCCTCATCTACAACTCCTGATGACCTTGCTGGTAACTCCAATGATGACACTGATGACCCTGCTGGTAACTCCAATGAGGACACTGATGTCCCTGCTTTTAACTTCAATGATGACACTGATGGCCCTGCTGGAAAATTAAATTTCAATTTCAATGATGGCACTGATGACCCTGAAGCACTATCACCCTTTGAAGCATTTGATGACTAAAATGTTTCTCTAAATGACTACTGTATATGTTCACTTTTTGGGCACTGTACATCATTGTATCCTGTACAGTACAGTATTTTTGCTGTTTATATTTTTGTGTTCTGTAGTTCTGCAAATTAAAACAACACTATTTCATTGGAGTTTTGTGTCTATACCTTTTTTTCAGAATACAGTACAGTACAGTAGTTAGGAATGCTTAAAATATTGATTACTTGTGGCTCCTCATTTAATGACCAATTTGTTTAACGATCTGGTCGCTGGAGCGGAACCCGGTCGTTAAGTGAGGAGTACCTGTACTTTTTTTTTTTCATTATAAATCAGTGGAATAATCACATGGCATACTAAGCAGTAAGTGCATCCCTATGCAATGTTATTAATTTTCCTAACAAATTGTAAAAGAATCCCTCTAAAAAAAACAGCATAACTGCGGACCACTCTTAACTTTGGATACACTAATCTACATTACTCAACAATTGCAACAAAAATTAAAGCCTGAAAGGTAAAGGACTGCTCAGTAAGGTTACACAAAAGCATATCAACTACTACTAAATAGAATGTGGAAAACTTTATAATATTTGAAAGAATATTCTTTGGTATACATGTCAAAAATGGAATGCTTTGGTCAACACAGCTAATTTTATATCAGCGTGTTAAACTCTGCAGCAGTAGATCAGTGGGGAGTGAGGAAGGTGGTCAAAAATCAAGGTGCCATGATAACCATTTTTTTGCTTATAAACACTGGACAAATGGCTACTAGCAGCAAGAGGGAATGAAAGCTAAGACTAAAAATACATTACTTTTGATTGGAGAAAAAGAATCACGATTAGAAAATGGTAGGAAAAGAGAACTTTCTTTTTTTTGCAGTTGCATGGATTAGATGTTGCAACAGGGAACACAAAATGTTGCTTAGCTATGTATCATCAAATGTTATCTTTTCACATTTGTGCTGATAAATGTGGGCTTTTTAAAGTCTAATAATTCAGCCCACTCTCTTATTCTATGTGGTACATCATACCAAAACCAAAAAAGTTTTTTTTCCTCGTGCTGCTTTTACCAAGGATTAGTTTGCTGATCACTTTTGTTTGAAGCATTCTTACACCCTAAACATAAAATATACAACTGGTTGTGTTAGAGGCGATGAGGTTGATTTACTAAAGGCAAATAGACTGTTTTACAAAGGAAGTTGTACTTTGCAAAATAATTTTCTCCAGTGATTAGTCAATTAGGTGGATCTCTACTGGCTTCTATAAATTAATCATTTGTAAGCAAAAATGCTGTTTTTTTTAAATTTTCCTTTCATGTGCTCCACTGCATTGGGTATTTTTGCAAAGTGAAGTGTCATCACATTAACTAAGCTCTTGGGAAAAATTAGATTGCACAGTACAACTTCTCTTGCAATGTGAAAAACCTATTTGCTATTAGTAAATCAACTCTAATGGTTTTGCTGGTGTTTATTGTAGCGATGGCTATAAAGAAACTTTCTCCATATTAAAGCTGAGGCTATTTTTGTAAGTTTTATCCTTAAATTATGTTTACAATGTGATCAAATATTATTCAACTATAGCCAGAATGTGAAAGACAAAATTGTTTGTTGCTGATGGAATATAATATTTACATTTAGTGCAAAAGAAAGTGGCATAAATTTGTCTTGTTTTTACTAAAATAAACCAAAAAATATGAATTCTGTCCCTTGTGGCTGGAATTAGATGTAACTAAAGAGAAAAAGTGCCACAGTGCTGTGCAAACAATTTCTTCAAAACGTGTCAGCAATCTTCAAACAAAGTGCTCCAGTGCTCCACCACCTTTGCTACACCAGAGAACTCTCCCTAGATAACCATGACCGCCTGCTACAGGTAAGTCATGTCTAGCAAGTTGTTTTCAAAGGATCCGCAATGGCTCTGGTATTCTTCCACTCTCACTATCCCCAGGGAGTTACTCCACCTCTGTATGCTTTATCCAGCAATTCTCTCACCGGGCTCACTCAGAAATCACATGAATGAACAAGGGGGGACAAGGGTATAAAACCTTACACTTTTTTTTTTTTTAATTAAAAGCTCAATATACCTACTCACATATAATGGTGCTACACCTTGCACCAAGGAGTATACACAATAAACCACTCTAAAATCCACTGCAGTGTGTTTAGCAGTAATTTGTTTGTGAATACCACTCTAACTTGCTGCTTCTTGTTTGGTCCCGGGTGTACCAGACGTCACATTCGGGTGTAGATTGCATGATGATATTACTTCCAGTAATGCCTCGACATGTTTTGTCACAAGGACATTCCTAATATAATAACTACATTTGCTGCAAAAAGAAAGTGGCATACATTTGTCTTGTTTTTACCAAAATAAAAAAAAACTGATTTCTATCTCTTGTGGCTAGAATTAGCTATAGATTTGTCTGTTGGAGATGGAATAAAAGTGATACAAACTGGTCTACAATTAATAAGCTACCAGACACAAATTGTCCTGTGGTTGGGATATAAGACAGACATTTTAGGGCCTCTGTGAAAAAGTGGCACGAATTTGTTTACTATAAAAAAGACAGAACATTAGCACTTACACTTTAACTTCCCTTTGCATGCAAATGCATTGTGCTAGATTGAGTTATGGTAATTTACACCATTTTATATGATTTAAAGGAACAGTGCACCATTTTTGTATTAGTAGTACAAAATTGTTTACTGTAGTAAAAACACTATATTCATTTTTTTCACTGATGGCAAAATCAGTGGGACAAATTTATCTAGTACTAGTGAAATAAAAGTAACAACTTTTTTTGTTTTGTGGCTAGAACATGGGACACACATTTGTATAGTGCTGCTGGGTGTGAAAATGGCACAAACAGGTCTTCTGCCAGTGAAATAAAAGTGACAAATAAAACTGATGTATTAACTATAGAGCTAAAAATGATTTACTGTTGTTAACTATTTTTTTCTATTTGATGTTTCCTGACAGCCATGGACTAAACAGGGACCAGCTCCAAAAAATGTAGGAGCCAACAGCAATGCAACTGTGATCTCACCTAACCCCTGTAGGTAAAAGGGCCAGTCATTACATATAAAGTGATTTATGTTATTCCTCCTGCTATCCCATTTACCAGAACTTGTGCATAGAGACAGTTGCAAGGCTTTGCTTTTCCCTTTCATGTTACAGCTCTTCTGCAATTCCTAGATAACAGCTGTTAAAACTCATTTTTACCTTCCAAAGTCTGTCTTTGGTTAGTCTACCTGAATGTAATTACAACATCCATGCTTTCCAGATAGGCTAGAATTATTTTTTTCCTATTACATGAGGTCAGCTAATAGACAAAATATGAATGTTCTAACTCTTCCTCCAACCTCCTATTAAAAATTATTTGAATTACCATTGTATGCGTGGTTGAGAGATGTGTATTACATCCTATCATGGTGAAAACATTGTCACTGAGACAGGAAGCAAAGCAACATTTTCTAAATTGAGAAACAGACAAGAAATAAATGACAAGAATTTACTCATGCCTTATTCTACTCAGAACTAAAGATGTAGCTGCAGGTTTGCTTTAAATTTTAGACCACATGTTTCCATTTTATTTTAACACGCTATGAAATGTAAAACACTTGTGATACAAAGCATCATAAAACATTTTGGTTACTGTCTTTTACAGCAGCACAGGTGTAAGTGATGGCCATACTTTTAGTACAGATTTGCTTTAATGACACTGCCTAATGACACACTATATGTATTAGTGGAAGGAACTGGAATAATTGCGAGTTCCATTGCACAGTGTGAAATGAAGATTGTACTGTACAACTTGATAGCTCTGGTTAAGTGGCCTTTTTACACCAAATAGCCTTTAAAAGCACCTTGTGCAAAATCCAGGTTTGTACATCTCCCCTTATCAGGGCTTGAAAAGTTGTTTGGAAAGAATAAAATGACAGACACTGAGACGTTTGAATTCTCTCTCCCGCTCTTGTTGTGCAATTCAGTCAAAACCATTCCTTTTACTGTGAAGTTAAAATGGCCAAGAGTTGCTCTTTGGCAGAGGTATTTATACCATGTAGAGAACACATACATGGTTGGTCAGCAATGTTTACAGACATTAGCAGTTTTGACAGCATGACTGATTTGGGACAGATAGCCAAGTATGGTATGCAACACTATAGATAAACAACAAACAAGTGCATGATAACCTTCAACAAATGTTGCCAGATGTTCATGTCATAAAATATTCTTGCCTTGCTTATTTTAGCTATCTCAAAATGTCTTGGAAACCGCATGACACAAGAGGGAACCCAGGTTACGCCATATTTTATTTGTTAACCGGACTAATATCTTTATCTAGCTCTAGTGTCTGGAGCATCCCCCAGTATTTTTAGTCATTTTAACTCAGTGACCTTAATCCAATTACCATGAAATGTGTCAAAGCAGAGGCTGATTCTCCAAGAAAATATGAAAGGTTTGAAAGTTTGTGAAATCATCCAGGTCATATGTGTCAAAGCAGAGGCCAATTTCCCAAGAACAAAATGAAAGGTTTGCAAGTTTGTACAACCACCCAGTTTTAACTATATCCAGTTACCAGTATGCTATGAAGTTTGGCACATACAGTATATTAATTGACGAGGTTCCATGGCTAAAGGTACAAATTGCTGTTAAAGAATAAGTTCATCTTCGGGAACACAGAGCCCTGTGAATCAATGAGCTACAAGTACTAACAGCGCTTGCTGAATCAATGAACTACCAGGGTGCTGTTGAGCACTTGAGCAGTTTGTTGAGTCTTCCTGTCTTTGTGAAAATGCCTGCCCAGCTTACACTGACAGTCTGTAGGGGTCCTGCATGGCACTCATGAACTGCTAATCGCAGATGCAATGCTTCCCAGTCTCCTACAAAAAAATAGTAAAGGCATATTTGTTTACCTGTGCATTTTTTTTTTAACTGTTTGGACTCAGCCGCTGTAGTTATACTGTGGCAGGTTGGCCCCCCTGGGCAAGCTGTTGTAGCTGTACGTCGGCCGCTCTAAATACACTAGGGGGCACGAGCGTGACAACAGAGCTGATGCACTTATCCGGCGGTCGCAATGTCTGCCGGGCACCCACGATCGCTCCTGAGAGAGACAGACAGGAGGCCTGTCAATGTAAATAAACAGATCTCCGTTCTGTCAGGGGTGAGGAGACTGATCTGTTGTTCCTACTGCTCAGGAACAGCGATCTGTCTCCTCCCCCAGGCGGTCCCATCCCCCCACAGTTATAAAGACTAGCTAGAACACACATTTAACCTCTTGATTGCCCCTAGTGTTAACCCTTTCCCTGCCAGTGACAGTTATACAGTAATCAGTGGCTATTTTTAGCACTGATCGCTGTATAAGTGTCAATGGTCCCAAAAAAGTGTCAAAAGTGTCCGATCTGTCTACCGCAATTACTAGTAAAAAAAAACTAATAATACAAATGCCATAAATCTATCCCCTATTTTGTAGACGCTATAACTTTTGCGCAAACCAATCAATATTCACTTTTTTTTTTTTTTCGATTTTAAAGAATTTATTAAATGAATAAAAGTATTGTAACAAATGCTTCTCCTCACAGGGGAATCAAAAGAATGTATAACAGTATACATGGAAACAGCATATTAAAAAAAAAAAAACTAAGGCAGTTCTGTAGCTAGGGCAAAGGATAAATCTGAGGGAGTCAAGAATGTTATAGGGGCGTAGTGCACCTGGATAAAATAAATTAATAAACCGCCATCAGCCTTGATGTCCCAACACCCCATATGGGATCAGACTGTGTCAGGACTTCAAGGACTTCTGGTCTTCGGGTGTTGAGCAGGTCGAGGTGCATTCATGGGGAATGTTGTAAGACCTAAAGACTCCCTTTGGAAACTTGGAGTAGAATTGCCTTCAGGAACAAACATGGGTCTGTTCCAAAGATCTCTGTACACACACAACATGGTTGACAAAAAATATATTACTCTGAGGGATAACCATTCAGTTGTAAAGGAAAGAGAGATCTTTGTTACAAACTCATCCCCTCAACCCACCATCAGGTGCTGGTGGGAAAAGTGGATACAGAGATGGAGATAAAGCGAGGGAGAAAGATAGATTAAGGTAGAGAGGAGAGGGGGGTCTACGAGAAGTGGAGGGGGGAGGGTCTCTGCTTCAAGGAGAGCTGGAGTAGGAAATAAGGCTTCCATATGAAGAGTCTTCCAAAGTTATGAATGAGGCAGGGATTAAAGGGACACACCAATATAACGGGACCAGGGTTCCCATGTTCGTTTAAATTCCAGGCCTGAGCTATCGTTAGTTTAGCTCCAATGAGGATAAAGTGGATTAGAATTTGGTCAGATTTAGGGAGTTTGGGGATTTTTTGGTTTAAGAGGGCTGTTGTCGGGTTTTGGGGGACCGCTTTGCCCATGATTTTGCAAATTAGATTGAAAATGTTGTTCCAATAGCCTCTGATCCAGGGCACTCCCAAAATATATGGAGGAGGAATCCCAGGTGCCCACATCCCCTGAAACATAGGGGAGAGGACTGTGGGTAAAATTTAGCTAGGCGAGTTGGGACCAGGTACCATCGGGAAATGACCTTGAGGTCTGCTTCATCTAGGGAGACGTTCAGGATCCCCTTGTAAGCGCAAGCGAATTGAGAGTGCCAGGTGACTAGATTCCATTTGAATCCAATGTCACACTCCCAACTCAGCACATATGTCGCTTTCTCCTGTGGTTCAGCTAAGGCTGAGTAAATAAGGGAGATTCCCCCTATCATGTCCATGGCCAAGGAGCTGCACTGTTCATAACGGGTGATAGCAAGGGGGAGTGGTTCTTGGGAGGAGATTGAATGTAGAAAGTGGCTTATCTGGTGTAAACTGAATTTTTCTGAAGGGGGCATTTCCAATTTTGAAGTACAGTGGATCATTTTGAGGGGGCCATTAGAGTTAAAAAAGTGTCCTATTCGATATAGACCCTTATCGAGCCACCACTGAAACGCCTTTATGTCCATCCCAGGTGAGAATAGGGGGTTGTTAAAGATGTGTGCTAGGGGGTGCCACTTGGATGTTATAGTGTTCAGTTTATGTAAAGAGTTGCATAGTGCGAATGAGTGCGAAAGAGTAGGAGATAGGATTGGAGGCCTAGATTTAGGGGGGCGCCAGAGAAGATAGTCAATCGTAAAGTTAGGTATAGCTTGCCTTTCCATCTCTATCTATTCAGGTTTAGGACCTCTAGAGTAAATGGCTGATATTTGGCTAAGATGTGCTGCCTGGTAGTACCACCAGAGATTGGGTAGTCCTAGACCTCCTTTTTTTCTGGGTCTGAAGAGGGTCTTTTTAGGAAGTCTGTGGTTTTATTTACCCCAGGTAAATTGGATTATCGCTGATTGTAGATTATGGATATGAAGTTTGGGGACAGGTATAGGAAGAGATCGGAAGAGATATAATATCCGTAGGAGGAGGGTCATTTTAACGGCATTTATTTGTCCCTAGCCAAGACAATTGGTCCAAGCAAAGGTGCCCGTAAAAATAGCCGTGACCTGGTCGGCTATGAACTGCGCATGCACAGTTCCGGCGAGCTGCCCGACTCCCAAGCTGATCCTAATCCGATCCTGTATTCGGCCAGCGCCGGCGAGCGGGACCTCCTGGGGGGGCGGATTTGACAGAGGCTGTGCAGCGTGCTACTGGCGGCGATGCGAGTGATGTCACGGCGCATCCCGCCCGGCGCGCCAGCCTTTAAAAATAGTCACCATGAGGCAGGAGCTGAGCAGGTGGAATGGAGGAGCCATGACTGTCAGACAACCCAGTGATAGCACAGCCCAGCACAGCAGCTGACCAGGCAACATCCGCAGCACAAGCGGACCAGCTCAGGGCAAGCCTGCATTCTCAGACTTCCTTGGTAAGGTAATAAAGGCAGGAGGTTATTGTGGCAGGAGCTGGTGGTTGCAGAAGGTGGTGGCAGGAGGTGATGGTGTTTGGGGCAGGAGCTAGTGGTGGCAGGTGGTGGTGTTTTGGCCAGGAGGTGTTTGGGGAAGAAGGTGGTGGTGACAGGAGGTGATGGTGGTGGAGGTGGTGGCAGAAGGAGCTGCTGGTGGCAGAAGGAGGTGGTTGATGGGGCAGGAGGTGATGGTGGCAAGAGCTGACAGGAGCTGATTGTGGCAGGAGGTGGTGGGTGCAGGAGGTGGTATTTGGGGCAGGAGCTGGTGATGGCAGGAGCTGGTGGTGGCAGAAGGTGGTGGGTGCAGGAGGTGGTGGTGGTGTTTGGGGCAGGGGGTGGTGGTGGCAGGAGGTGGTGGGGCAGGAGGTAGTGGTGGCAAGAGCTGACAGGGGCTGATTGTGGCAGGAGGTGTTTGGGGCAGGAGGTGATTGTGGCAGAAGGTGGTGGTGGTGGGTGCAGGAGGTGGTGGTGGTGTTTGGGGCAGGAGCTGGTGGTGGCAGGAGGTGATGGTGGCTGGTGGTGGTAGGTGCAGGAGGTGGTGGTGGTGTTTGGGGCAGGAGGTATTTGGGGCAGGAGGTGGTGGGGCAGGAGGTGATGGTGTTTGGGGCAGAAGCTGGTGGTGGCAGGTGGTGGTGGTGGTGTTTGGGCCAGGAGGTGTTTGGGGAAGGAGGTGGTGGTAAAAGGGGGTGATGGTGGTGGAGGTGGTCGCAGAAGGAGCTGGTGGTGGCAGAAGGAGGTGGTGGTGGGGCAGGAGGTGATGGTGGCAAAAGCTGACAGGAGCTGATTGTGTCAGGAGGTGGTATTTGGGGCAGGAGCTGGTGATGGCAGGAGCTGGTGGTAGCTGGAGGTGATTGTGGCAGAAGGTGGTGGTGGTGGGTGCAGGAGGTGGTGGTGGTGTTTGGGGCAGGAGCTGGTGGTGGCAGAAGGTGGTGGTGGTGTTTGGGGCAGGGGGTGGTGGGGCAGGAGGTAGTGGTGGCAAGAGCTGACAGGAGTTGATTGGGGCAGGAGCTGGTGGTGGCAGGAGGTGGTTGTGGCAGAAGGTGGTGGTGGTGAGTGCAGGAGGTGGTGGTGGTGTTTGGGGCAGGAGCTGGTGGTGGCAGGAGGTGATGGTGGCTGGTGGTGGTGGGTGCAGGAGGAGGTGGTGGTGTTTGGGGCAGGAGGTATTTGGGGAAGGGGGTGGTGGCGGCAAGAGCTGACAGGAGCTGATTGTGGCAGGAGGTGTTTGTGGCAGGAGGTGGCGATGGTGTTTGGGGCAGGAGGTAATGGTGGCAAGAGCTGACAGGAGGTGATGGTGGAGGTGGTGGTGGCAGGAGCTGGTGGAGGTGGTGGCAGGAGCTGATGGTGGCTGTGGGTGCAGGAGGTGATGGTGGCAAGAGCTGGCAGGAGGTAATGGGGGCAGGGGATGATGGGGGAAGGGGATGATGGGGGCAAGAGGTAGTGGTGGCAAGAGCTGGCAGGAGGTGATGGTGGTGGGGGCAGGAGCTGGGGGCAGGAGGTGATGGAGAACAGAAACCGATGGACTATTATTATATCAAAAATAACAGAATGTGTAAGGTAAGGTAAATATGTACCTTAAATCACATTGCTATTTGCATAGTGTACTTGTTTGTATCCTAAATACTGAAATGTGCACTTAAAACTGTAATTTTGTAAAATGCCAGTAAAAATTTGCCTGTGCCAGTAATTTTTGGGTGTTGTGCCAGTAAATTTCAATCTGGTAGGTTGGCAACACTGCTCAGTGAGGTGACATGAGCAGTGAGAGACAGCACTGAGCAGGGCAGGCACTGGCAGCCAGACACACGATGGAGCAAAAATAAAAAGGCAACTCGATATAAACCCTCCCTGGTTGTCTTATCAGCAAAAAAAGTAAGTGTGCATATATATATATAATATATATGTCCACACACGTGTGTTTGAGTTTTGGGGTGCACACCCTAATCCAATAGGCTGCGCACGCCTATGGTAGTGACCATTGCTCAAGATCAGACTTGAGCTTTCTTAACATGGGTGGGTAGTTATATTTATATAATTGGAAGTTAAATGGACGCCTAGGTATGGAATGGAGGTCATACTCCAGATAAAGGAGAAATGGTCCCGTAAATTATCTACCAAGGACGGAGGGGTAGAGATGTTGAGGGCAACAGATTTAGGCATAAATTTAGACACAAATTTTGAAGGAGGTTTAGGACGTTAGGAGTGGAGATGAGAGGGGATGTGATGAAGAGGAGGACGTCGTCCGCGAAAAGAGCACATTTATGCGTTGAATGGCCACATTTGACACCATGAATGTCTGGGTGATTTCTAATGGCAATTGCCAAAGTCTCTATACCTATGGCAAAAAGGAGGGGGGGTAGTGGACAACCTTGCCTCGTTCCTTTGGTAATGGGGAAGGGATCTGAGAGGTGTCCTTGGATTCTGATCTGGGCCTTGGGCTGGGAATAAAGGGCTGTGAGAAGATTGATAAAGTGTGAGCCAAAACCCCATCTCTCTAATGTGCTAAATAAATACGGCCATGTGACAGTGCCAAAGGCCTTTTGGAGATCGATGGATAAAAGATAGCCTTCTTGTGCTGGATTGCCATCCCAGTTTGATTTTAACAGGGAAATTATGTCCACCGCCCTCCTTATCTGGTCCGTGCCCTGTCTCCCTGGTATGAAACCTACTTGGTCTTTATGTACATAGGACCCAATGAAGGAACCTAGTCTATTGGAAATAATTTTCGTCATAATTTTTAAGTCATTGTTGATTAAAGATATGGGTCTATAATTGCTTACTTGGCTCTAGTCCTTGCCTGGGTTGGGGATGACCGAGATGTATGCTAAATTTGCTGCTGCGTCTAAAGGAGAGTCCTTGTTGAGGGAATTAAAGAACCGGACCAGATAAGGAGACAACACCTCGCCAAAAGTCTTATAGTACTGTGTCGAGAAACCATCCGGGCCCGGGGCCGAACCTCTTTTAATGTCTTTTATGACCTCTTTGACTTCATCTTCGGAATTAGGGGCTTCCATTAAGGAGCGATGTGAGTCCGAGATTTTGGGGAGGGGGACGCTATCAAGGAAAGAATTGAGTGTGTGCGTACTGCTGGGATTAGGGCTTGAGTATAGGTTTGAGTAGAACAAGTGGAATGCTTCCAGTATAAGTTTGGGGTTTTGGGTAAGGGAACCAGACATTGATTTAATTTTGGGCAGGGCTTGAATTCTATGTTTAGGTGAGAGCTTCGATGCGAGATGGGGTCCAAATTTGTCAGAGTGAAGATAGAATCTACCACTCACCCATCTTAGATGTTTTTCTGCACTTGAGGTGAGGGCTGTGTTTAGTTCAATCCTAGTTGCGTCTAATTGAGCCAGAGAGGAGGGTGAGGGGTGTTTTTTGTGTGACTTACATATGGATTGGAAGTTCTTTTGTAGGTTTTTAAGATCTATTTGTTTTTCACGTTTTAAGCGTGAAGCTAATTGTATAAGGTTACCCCTTACCACTGCCTTATGGGCTCCCGATAATGAGCTTGGGGAGATATCTGGTGTATCGTTAATGCAGAAGTATTCCTTAAAATCTCTTTCGATCATAGTGCAGTGTACCGAGTTAGTGAGGAGTGTTTCGTTAAGGCGCCACTGTGGGGGCTTGCTTGGTTTACGAAGCCAATAATTTTAAGTGAAACTAAGGAGTGGTCCAACCAGGGGACTTCGCTTATGGAAGCCTGA
Source organism: Lithobates septentrionalis (assembly GCA_037952835.1). Taxonomy (NCBI): domain Eukaryota; kingdom Metazoa; phylum Chordata; class Amphibia; order Anura; family Ranidae; genus Lithobates; species Lithobates septentrionalis. Next base: position 3,744,732 of record JBBDGP010000918.1, on the reverse strand, counting down.
GATGCTAGTTGGATGTCTGAAGTATGTAGGAAGATGGGGAGCCGAGAAGTGAGTATAGTCTCTAGCATTGGGATGTAATTCCCTCCACGTGTCTATCATACCTAGTGAGTGTAAGAGCCGAGCAATACGGAGACTCTGCTTGGGGGGGTCGTTTGAGCTGGGAATTGCCTCGTGCCGATTTGTCAAGTATGTCATCAAAAGCAACATTTGAGTCACCTCCCATGATCACTTTGCCTTCCAGGTGAGGGAAAAAAAAAGGTAGCATGGAAGAGAAAAAGGAGGCCTGGCCTTTATTTGGGGCATAATACGAAATGATGGAGAATAGTGTCCCATTTATATGTCCTTTTACTAGTATGTACCTTCCTTCACTGTCCTTGATAGTTTGGGAAAGATTAAAGGGGGTGCATTTGGATATGAGGACGGCTACTCCTCTTTTTTATCATCCGCGTTGGCTAGGAAGAAGGTAAATACGGTGCATGAAGGATGGATTAAAGCTCTTCAGGAATTGGGTCTCCTGGATAAGGATGACATCAAGCCCCTTAGACTGGTAGTTATGAAAGGCCTTACGCCTATTAACTGGAGAATTTAGGCCTTGTGCAATGTGGGATGCTATTTTAAGGGACGTCTGTGTGGGAGGTTCGTCAGCCATGGACATGAGGGGGAGAAGATGCATGTGTAAAACTGTTTCTTACCCGGACCAGGTAATAAGATCCATCCGGCTGGGGATTTCGAGTCAAGCCTTGGGACCAAGTACACCAGACATGACCAGCTCTCCTTGAAGGCACCAGGGGGGAAGAAAGAAAAGCAGAGGAAGTGAAGACAGACCAGAGAAAAGAGAAAAGAAGAGAACAAGAGAGACTGAGTCCAGCATAAGAAATATCCTGGACTCTTTGATTGCAGGACTGGGCGGCCAGAACCTGCTCCGAAACTCTATAATTTGTGGGGTTCCGTAAAAGGGCAGCCCTAAATAGGGTTGCAGTCCTGGCGTCACCAAGGGATTAAAACTCCTCTAGGTCACAGCAGGTGGAGTGGCAATTGGCCCCGCTCCGGCCACAGGGCACCCTGAAAAACAAATTTGGGGGAGAGCCCCATGAAGAAATTAACTAAAGTTATGCACATAGACAACATCTGATATAAGTGAACATATATCTCATAAGTTGAGATAAAAACTTCAAACTAAAGTAAAACCAAACAATAAGGGGAAAGACCAGCATTTCGATTAACTGTGCAACTATATGATGAGGGATCATGAGAAGGGGAGAGGGTAAGGAGGGGTAGGGAGAGAGTCAAGGGGGTAGGGGAAAGGGAGCTGGAAAGAAGGAAGGTGGGGTAGGGTATTGCATTTATGCATTTGGGATTGTCCCGAACCATTTTGTCCTCATCGATCACAAAGATGAAATTCTGCGGCCTTCATGGAATGATGGGAGATGTAGAGGAATGTTCCATGGGGTAAAGTAACAGAGGGTGGTGAGTAGGGATGGTAATGCAGGACATGGCTGCGGGTACTTGGGGAGAGCAGATCCAGGGAGTCTCCAAAGAGACCAGGTGTGTGTAGGAAAAGCTTCTACACCAACAAGGATTCTGGTTAAGATGGAAAGGATGAGAACAGGAACCTAGGGGTCAGTCGGTCCCAGTGATCATCTTGGGTGGAGTCACTGCATGGAGTCAAGCTGCCTCTTTGGCTGCTGTTTCACCCACAATGGGGTAAGGGGGCTGTTTGGTCTCTCTTGGAGAAGTTTGATCGGTTCTCTGTTTGGTGAGGAGACAGTTCCTGAGAAATGAGCCCGAGTTGGAGAAGCCTTGCTGGATCTCAGAGTCCCCGCATGAAGAAGCTGAGGCCGCCATTCTTGGGAGGCTCAGGGGTAGCTAGGCTGAAATTCAATTGCCGTCCCTTTTCGGATGCGCTCCCGACATTCAGGCGGGTGCCCGGGACTATCAGGATAACGGATCCGCTTGATGAGGCTGGTATACAGTGCGCTGGAGGACCGGAGTGGTGCGGAGCTCCCGGCTAGCGTGGCGATCTGGAAGTCCCGCACATGCGCACTCTTATTGTGATTTTTTTTTACCAAAAATATGTAGAAGAATACATATTGCCCTAAACTGAGGAAGACATTTTTTTTTAATATTTATTATAGCAAAAAGTAAAAATTATTGTTTTCTTTTCTAAATTGTCGCTCTTTTTTTGTTTATAGCGCAAAAAAATTAAAACAGAGGTGATCAAATACCACCAAAATAAAGCTCTATTTGTGGGAAAATAAAGACATAAATTTTGTTTGGGTTGTCAGTTAAAGTGACCTAGTGCCGTATCGCAAAAAATGGCCTGGTTATTAAGGGGGCAAATCTTCCGGGGCTGAAATGGTTAAAGTGAACTTATCCTTTAAATCACTAGCGTAGATACAGTACATTAAATTAAATAATAATAAATTAAAGTTAGAGTTCCCCCTTAATTAGTGTAAGTGCCACTGAGTTCCTGAGTATAAGTGCCACTGGGTTCCTGAGTACAGAGCAGAGTTTTGGAAATCTGCACAGTGTATATGTCCAGTATCTTCAGCTAGCTCCTTGTTGGTGCACTTTAGGTATTCTGTTTAGCAGGGTGAACAAGAACGTACTGTATAGCTCTGAAGCAGAATACACACTGTTTCTGCCTGGCAGGGGGAAGGTGAGTGCAACACAGTGTTCTACTGTTGTAGGCAAATATAGGTAACATTGTCTCCATGCAGTGTCTGTTTATCTGTAGGATGGGCAAGTGCCCACTCACCAATCCTGTGACCAAGGCCCAAAGGAGATGTCCTGGCAAGCAGGCTGGCTATTCCACAACTGGAACATCTCACGCCTTCTGGAATTGCACCCGGGGTCCCTCTCTGGTGGGATGTCTGTCACCAGCCATGGAACTGTAGCAGGAACAGGCACACCGACCCTGCATGGGAGTACCCCTCTCCAACATCCAGTCTTCTTCACACCTCATGGTTTCTCCTTCAGCTTCCAGGCAGCTTCCTTGATTCTTTCTCGCAGCTTTACTCCTCCCTCTCCGGGGCAGGCTGGGGTGTGTAGTTTGTCCTGCAGGGATTAACATGGGGTCGCCTCTATTTGGAACTACATGTCCCAGACTCCTTTTCTCCTGCTGCTGCAGTCCTGTCCAAGCATCGCCTCTCTCCCCCTGCCAATGAGGAAGCAGGTGAGGGAGTACAATGTGTCACAGCGCCACTGCCTGTGTTCGTGGCAGGATTGGCAGGGGGGTCATCACCCGTTACATTTGTTTTTACAGTTTGCTTATTGTGTTAGAAATATTAAGGCAGCAAATAGAAAACAGCACCTGTCAGGAAAATGGCCAAAGAACTGGCAATCTTGCCAATACCCATCGTGGCTGCATCAGGCGCTTCCGTGCATATTGGCATACACAGATGCGCGACGGCGCTAACTGGCACATGCATGCGCAATGGCACGCGCAACGTGAGAGATGCTGGCACCTCCTGGCCTATATAAACCTGCTTCTGAGACCTATGCATTGCTGGATTATTGGCAGCTCCCCTGTGTTCCTGTGCTCCTGTGTATCCTGATCTTTGACCTATCGTTACCGACCCAGCTTGCTTAACCTGTTATCCTGATCTACTGGTTTGACCTCTGGCTTGTACTACTGACCCTGCTTTTGTCTGCTCCACTGTGTTTGATCTCGGCTTGGCTCACCAACTCTGTTACAACCTGTCTCACTGTGTATGACCCAGATTTGTTCCAGTTTTGCTACCTGATTCTAACATTGACTGATTTACTGTGATGCGTGTATGACCCCGGCCTAGCTCCTGGTTCTGTTTCCGGATTGTCCATATGCCAAGTTCACCTGGTACTCCTCAAGCACACCTATACTACAGTGCATCTTGCTTGTTCCAGCGATCTTCCGGTGATCAGCGTATCAAACCACAGCAACTGGAAAACCATGCTTCTTTGGCCTCTGCACTCCCTGTACCACTTCCAGGGGTCACTGCACTTAGCTGCCCTCTCAGCACCTCAGCCTCACACCTGGTCTGTGACAGCACCAATTACTTTAGTTATGTTTTCATTGAAGTATGTTAAATGTATATTTAAATGCAGTAGTTTAACTATCTGAATTCAACTTGATAACATCATTTTATCCTTTGTATTGTAGAACTCAGTTAGGGATAGGGAGTGGAACCACTGAGGACCAGTTAGGTATGTTGAATATAAATATACTGACAAGAGGGAGCACACATACACAAAGTGGACGGCTGTGGATGCCTGATGAGTCTGCTCCATCCCATTTGAGCATCATCTCCCAAATACGGACTCTATAATACCTTCACAGAGACACAACCTGCGCTATTCAAAAGGCAACATTATAGTCACCAGTCATGCATTGTCTGGCTAAATCAAAACCTAATTTAGCAGACTCAGCCTCTCTGGATTGCAGTCCCTGCCAATGTCATTCTGCACTAAGCACACCAGCAGACCCTAAATATTAGCCTCTTCTGCACAAAGTTAGGTTGATTGTACAGGAAAAACTACCTCATGACTGCTGTGGAGCTGAGTTACTACTCAAAATCTAACTAGGAACTAGGTCACTGAACATCAAATGGACAGCTCCACAGCAGTCTTGGAAGGGCATGAAAAGGAAGTGAAAGATCTCCTAAGTGAATTTTCAAACAAAAAGGGTGAAGGACACAACAAACATGTAGTGCGGGACTTTACATATATCTCTAAGAACATAGAATGCCAAGGATATGATAAAAAAATATATATTTTTATTGAATTTAATACAGAAATAAAAAAATGGATACAGTAAAAACACACTTACGTGTATCATATAGTACAAACTTTACAGTCATATGAGTATGTATATTTCTTAGGTATGCTTGATCTGGTGACGCGTTTCGTGGACTTCAGCTTCTTCAAAACCATACAAGCAAATATTATGTGACTAAAAAAGATAGATAGAAGGAATAATCTTAAACGATTATACAAAATTATATTCAATATTGTGCATAATAACTGTATCCACATACATAAGTAAGAAAACATAGGGTTCCAGTATACTGTTCTCATGGATAGCAAACCTTGAAGAGGGAAAAGGTGGAGGAGGAAAGGGGAGAGAGAGGGATAGAAATTGGAAGGGGAGGAAGGGGGATGGAGGAAAAAGAGGGGGAGGGGTAGAGAGGGGGAGAGGGAGGGAGGAAAGAGGTAAAGGGAAAGAAAAGAAAAAGTCAATCAAAGAAATCCAAAGGAAAACGAGAGGGGGGTGGATAGTAGAAATATGATGTAAACAGTGGTCTTGAAGAACAATGAACGAATGGTGAGTCCTCTCCTTTGCACTATATACAGTGTATGTGCATCACATATGACATATATATTATGCTCTATATAAATGTGATATTCCCTTGTCTATCTGCTCTATCTCATAATCTTGAGAATATCTCTGGAATACTCAGCTTTCCAGATATAATAGGATTACTTGGATATACAGTACAGGCAGTCCCCGGGTTACAAACAAGACAGGCACTGTAGGTTTGTTCTTAAGTTGAATCTGTTTGTAATTTGGAACAGGTACATTTTGTAAGTGTAGCTCCAGCCAAAAAATAAATTTTTAAGCTTTTTGGATAACATAAGGAAGGGTTATCATCACCCCTGTAACATTTGTTTTGCTGTCTGTGCCCCTGTTCAGAAGATTTCACCTCACTTTCTGTCCCAATGATAATTGGATTTTGAAAATTTTTGGTTTTTAGGGAAACAAGGATTGGTGACAATAAAGCATCAGTGGAGACACCTTTTTCCCATATTAACTCTTACAGGAGAGAATTTCCCTTCCTAGGGGTAGATTTCCTCTCACTTCCTGTTGTCTCCCTCCGTCTGTAAGTAGGAGTCGTTTGTAAGTCGGATGTTTGTAAGTAGGGGACCGCCTGTACATCTGATTTTTACATTACCTGTAAGATCCATCATTTAAATAGTAGGGCTTTTTATTATTTTTGTTGTGTCAATGATACTACTTAGGCTTTTTAGGCCGCAGCTACAATGTCCTGTTTTATTTCATCTAGTGGTGTTGTGTTCTCATGGGCAGGTAGGTAAGGATGAGCTGAACACCCCCCGAACACCACCCGATTCGATTTTTACCAGAACATCCGAACAGGCAAAAAATTCGGAAGAACACACAAACACTGTTAAAGTCTATGTAACATGAAAAATCAAAAGTGCTCATTTTAAAGGCTTATATGCAAGTCATTGTCATAAAAGGTGTTTGGGGACCCGGGTCCTGCCCCAGGGGTCATGTATCAATGGAAACATTTTTTTTTAAAAACTGTCATTTTTTTCGGGAGCAGTGATTTTTTTAATGTTTAAAGTGAAACAATAAAAATTAAATATTCCTTTAAATATCATGCCTGGGGGGTGTCTATAGTATGCCTGTAAAGTGGCGCATTTTTGCCGTGTTTAGAACAGTATCATCCCTGTGTATCATTTGAGGCTGTTCACTTCACATGGTATATGTGAGGGTTTACATTCACTTTAATAATCACATCCCAAATTAATAATCACACCCCAAGAAGTACTGTTATGCTGCCTGGGTGTTGGGGCACAAAAAGTGTTTGGGGACCTGGGTCCTGCCCCAGGGGACATATATCAATGCAATTTTTTTTTAAACGGCCGTTTTTTCCGGAGCAGTGATTTTTTTAATGCTTAAAGTGAAACAATAAAAATGAAATATTCCTTTAAATATCATGCCTGGGGGGTGTCTATAGTATGCCTGTAAAGTGGCACATTTTTCCCGTGTTTAGAACAGTACCACAGCAAAAGGACTTTCTAAAGGAAACATTGTCATTTAAAACTGATCGTGGCTGCAATGAATTGTTGGGTCTTGGCAATATAGATAAAACTCAATTAAAAAAACAGCATGGGGTCCCCCTCCAGTCCATTACCAGGCCCATTGTGTCTGGTATGAAAATTAAGGGGAACCCCGAACCAAAAATTTAAAAAAAAATGTGTGGGGGTCCCCCTAAAATCTATACCAAGCCCTTCATGTCTGGTATGGAAATTAAGGGGAACCCTGCGCCAATTTTTTTTTAAAAATGGCGTAGGGGTCCCCCCAAAAGCCATACCAGACCCTTATCCGAGCATGCAACCTGGCAGGTTGCAGGAAAAGAGGGGGGACAAGAGAGCGCCCCCCTCCTGAACCATACCAGGCCACATGCCCTCAACATAGGGAGGGTGCTTTGGGGTAGCCCCCAAAACACCTTGTCCCCATATTGATGGGGACAAGGGCCTCATTCCCACAACCCTTGCTTGGTGGTTGTGGGGGTATGTGGGCAGGGGTTTATCAGAATCTGGAAGCCCCCTTTAACAAGGGGACCCCCAGATCCTCGCCCCCCCATGTGAATTGGTAAGGGGGTACATTGTACCCCTACTATTTCACAAAAAAAAGTGTCAAAAATGGTAAAAAAAGACAAGAGACAGCTTGGGACAAGTCCTTTATTAAAAAATAAAAAAATTTAAATGTCCAGCGATGTCCATTTATCTTCTATCACGCCACTGATGAGCCGGAAAAAAAAAACCCCTGAATGACACTTCCCATTGGTGACAGTTCTTATATAGCTGAGGGCGGGGCCACCCGGTGACATAAACAGGTGACCCCGCCCCCTCTGACACCATGGGGAAGCTATATAAGAACTGTCACCAATGGGAAGCGTCACTCAGCAGGAGCCTCCCATGGAGGCAGAGGTGTTGTGTTTTTGAAGAAGATGAATGGACATCACTGGACATATTGAATTTTTTATCTTTTAAAGGTCCCAAGCTGTCTCTTGTCTTCTTTACCATTTTTGACACTTTTTTGTGAAGTGGTAGGGGTACCCCGTTACCAATTCACATAGGGGGGCCGGGATCTGGGGGTCCGCTTGTTAAGAGGGGCTTCCAGATTCTGATAAGCCCCCCACCTGCATACCCCCACAACCACCGGGCAAGGGATGTGGGGATGAGGCCCTTGTCCCCATCAACATGGGGACAAGGTGCTTTGGGGTCAGACCCCAAAGCACCCTCCCCATGTTGAGGGCATGTGGCCTTTTACGGTTCAGGGGGTGCTTCTCGCCCCCCTCTTTTCCTGCGGCCTGCCAGGTTGTGTGCTTGGATAAGGGTCTGGTATGGATTTTGGGGGGACCCCTACGGCATTTTTTTAAAAAAAATTGGCGCAGCGTTCCCTTTAATCGCTTCCCAACCAACCGCCACAGTTATACTGCAGCAGGTTGGCTCCCCTGCGCGAGCCATCGTAGATATACATCGGCTCACGGGGCCCGGATAGCAGGCGCACATGCACGCCCGCTGCGCAGCGGGGTTGCCGATGCTTATGGCCAATGGTCACGATGACCGCTGACCATGAGCGATAGTGAGCAGGAGACACAGAACAGGGACGAGTGTGTGTAAACACACACTTCCCTGTTCTGTTCTGACAGGAGTGACAGATTGTGTGTTCCTATTAGCTAGGAACCACGATCTGTCACTTCCTCTAGTCAATCCCCTCCCCCTTCAGTTAGAATCACCTCCCAGGGAACACAGTTAACCCCTAGATCACCCCCTAGTGTTATCCCCTTCACTGCCAGTGACATTCTTACAGTAATCATTGCATTTTTATAGCATTGATCGCTGTATTAACCACTTCAGCCCCGGAAGATTTTACCCCCCTTCCTGACCAGAGCGTTTTTTGCGATTCGGCACTGCTTCGCTTTAACTGACAATTGCGCGGTCATGCGACGTGGCTCCCAAACAAAATTGACGTCCTTTTTTTCCCACAAATAGAGCTTTCTTTTGGTGGTATTTGATCACCTCTGCGATTTTTATTTTTTGCGCTATAAACAAAATAAAAGCGACAATTTTGAACAAAACGCATTATTTTTTACATTTTGCTATAAAAAATATCCCCCAAAAATATATAAAAAAACATTTTTCTTCCTCAGTTTAGGCCGATCGTATTCTTCTACATATTTTTGGTAAAAAAAAATCGCAATAAGCGTTTAATAATTGGTTTGCGCAAACGTTATAGCGTTTACTAAATAGGGGATAGTTTTATGGCATTTTTATTAATATTTTTTTTTTACTAGTAATAGCGGCGATCAGCGATTTTTATTGTGACTGCGACGTTATGGCGGACATGTCGGACATTTTTGACACATTTTTGGGACCATTGTCATTTATACAGCGATCAGTGCGATTAAAAATGCACTGATTACTGTGTAAATGGCACTGGCAGTGAAGGGGTTAACCACTAGGGGGCGGGGAGGGGTTAAGTGTGTCCTAGGGAGTGATTACTAACTGTAGGGGGATGGGCTGTATGTGTGATGTCACTGATCTCTGCTCCGATGACAGGGAGCAGAGATTGAGTGACACTTGTCACTAGGCAGAACGGGGAGATGCTGTTTACAACGGCATCTCCCCATTCATCCGCTCCGTGAGGCGATCGCGGGTATCCCCGCAGCGATCGAGTCTGCGGAATCCGCGACCCAACTCACGGAGCTCCCGGCTGGCGCGCGCACGCAATGGCATGGCGGGGAATTCAAATGGATGTACGGGTACGCCCATTTGCCCAGCCGTGCCCTTCTGTTGACGTACATCGGCGTGCGCCGGTCGGGAACCGGTTAATGCCAATGGTCCCAAAAATGTGTCAAAATTGTCCGATGTGTCTGCCATAATGTCGCAGTCATGATAAAAATCACAGATCGCCGCCATTACTAATAAAAATGCTATAAATCTATCCCCTATTTTGTAGACGCTATAACTTTTGTGCAAACCAATCAATGTACGCTTATTGCGATTTTTTTACCAAAAATATGTAGAAGAATACATATCGGCATAAACTGAGAAAAAATTAGCTTGGGGGAAATTAGCTATGGGGATATTTATTATAGCAAAAAGTAGAAAATAATATATATAAATATAACGCAAAAAATAAAAAACGCAGAGGCGGTCAAATACCACCAAAAGAAAGCTCTATTTGTGGGAAAAAAGGACGTCAATTTTGTTTGGGTACAACATCGCACGACCGCGCAATTGTCAGTTAAAATGACACAGTGCCGAATCTCAAAAAGTGCTCTGGTCAGGAAGGGGGTAAATTCTTCTGGGGCTGAAGTAGTTAATTTCCATACCAGACCTGAAGGGCCTGGTATGTATTTTGGGGGACCCCCTGCAATTGTTTTTTAAATTTTTGTTTCGGGGTTCTCCTTAATATTTTTTTTTATCAATAGATTTTTATTGTTTTACATTAGATACATATAGAGACAATGTATACATTGTATTTGGTCGTAGAGGATCACATGTTGATCAATGAACATAAACATATACGTAGATCTGTTAACAGGGAATTCTATGTTGATAAACTATGCAGAAAATATAGGATAACACATCTACAAATATAAATGATAACTATATAGCTTTCCCCCAGGAACCCCCATTGGGATCTCTTTGTTACCTGGGGGAAGTGCCATGGCAGAGTATTATATATCCCATATTCAAACAGTGTACGTATTATTGAAGTCCAACTTGTTGCTATGTCATGACTGTACCGACTAAGTTACAACATTATCACAGAAATTTCACGGCTCCAGACCACCTCTCCCATGGTAGCCATTTGTTTTTAATTTTAGTCAAGTATCCTCCGCTGGAAGCCATGGTTAGTTGATAACCGTAGTGTAGGTTTACCAGGTCTATTGTGTATTCTATGTTTGGGGCTTTGTTTGTTTTCCATAGTCTTGTTATACTTAATCTGGCTGCCAGCAGAATGTGTGTAACCACTTTTTTAGTAGGCTGGGGTATCGTGTCAATATTGAGGTTTAAAATTGTTAACTCTGGTGACAGGGGTATGTGTTGATTAGTTATGTCCGATAGGATTTGAGAAATAGTGTTCCAATACTTTTGGATATAGTTGCACTTCCACATTATATGGAATATATCGCCTTTAACTGAATTACATCTCCAGCATGTGTCAGGATTGTTCGGGCTGAACGATGCCAGCTTTGATGGGGTTAGGTACCATCTGAGGGACAGTTTTTGGGTTAGTTCCCAAAGTGCAGAGCATTTAGTGGCCTTGTATATGGACAGTAGTGCTTGTTGCCACTGGTGACTCGTGTATGTCTTTCCCAAGTCGTTCTCCCAGTGGTTGTGGTGGGACAACTTGACAAAGTGGAGTTTCTGGTGCAAGATGTTATAAAATATAGATATTCCTTTAGTTTTATGTGGAGCGCTGTGGAGCTGTTCCCAAGCTTTTGGGTTAACCGTGTAGAGAGGTATCTGAATTTTATCAAGGCAGTGTTTGACTCTGATATAAGTAAAGAAATCTGAGGAAGGTAGTTTGAATTCTATTTGAAGGAGTTGAAAGGTTTTTATACGTGAGCTTTGGAGAAGGTCATGGATGTGTAGGATTCCATATTTAGTCCATTGGGACAGGGATAAATCTGGTGAAAGATAGTGCAGGGTTGGTAGCGGGATTGGTATCACAGGATCGGTGGAGTTCTTGGCGCTTTCATGGATCAAGGTATTCCACGCTTTCGCCGTGGCTAACATGGTAGGGGATAGTGCTGAAGGTAATGTATTACCTAAAGGGGTGCTCATTAACCAGTATTTTAAATTGGGGCATACCAGCGAAAAGTTTTCAATGTTACCCCATAGTTTAGTGTGGTCCTGACGAAACCATTCAGTGAGTTGATCTAATAGTGAGGCTGTGTAGTAGCCCTCAAAATCTATAGTTCCTGATCCTCCCGCTAATTTATGTTTCAACAGTTTGGAATGTGCACATCTAGGTTTGGACCCTTTCCAGATACATTTATTGAATAATGTTTGCAAAGATTTAAAGTAGTATTTAGGTATGGGGACAGGGAGGGTCCTGAATAGGTATAGGATTTTGGGGAGATGAATCATTTTAAATGCTGAAAGTCTCCCTGACCACGATAGTTCTTGAGTGATTATGGATTGTGTGTCTGAGTGAAGGTTGGCTAGGAGGGGTTTGTAGTTGGTTGAGAAAAGGTGTCTGACCAATCTAGTAAGTTGTATCCTCAGATATGGTATGCTTTTGTCTGTCCAGGAGAACGGGTATTGGGCTTGTAGTAAATTTTTTGCTGTGGCGTCAAGTTTAAGATCTAGGATGTGGGATTTGGTTGTGTTTAATTTGTAATAGGAGACCTTTTCGAACCATTCTAGTATTTTGTAGGCTGCCGCTAAAGAGTTTGTTGGGTTAGACAGGATTGAGATGATGTCATCCGCGAAGAGACTTATTTTATGTGATGTTTGGCCTATCTTTAGCCCAGTAATCAGGGGATTTGAACGCACATGTTCTGCCAAGGTTTCCATCATCAAGTTAAAAATTAATGGCGACAAGGGGCATCCTTGGCGAGTACCATTCGTTATGTTAAACGGTTGGGAGAGCATGTCTGCGGAATATACTTGTGCAGAGGGGTTAGAGTAAAGCACCATAATGGCCTTATAAATATGATCCTTAAATCCAAATTTGAGCAGTACCTTTTGGAGATATAACCAGTGAACCCTATCAAACGCCTTCTCTGCGTCCAAAGAGAGCAGCAGAGAAGGCGTTCCGCTGGACTCGGCATGGTGGATCAGGTTGATCATACGTCTCATGGCATCAGGCCCTTGTCTCCCTTTAGTGAATCCTGACTGATCTAAATGTATGAGATGTGGCATTATCTCTATTAGTCTCCTGGCTATAGTTTTGGCATAAATCTTCACATCCAAATTTAGAAGTGATATGGGACGGAAGTTTTGAGGGGAGGTTGGTTATTTTCCTGGTTTCGGGAGTGTCACTACAATAGCATTCAATGATTTTTTAGCAAGCATAGAAGAGGAGGCAGCTTTATTGCAAAATTGAGTCAAGTATGGGAGTAGTTGGTTGGAGTATTGCTGGTAATATTCTCCCGTAAGACTATCCGGTCCTGGGGTTTTTCCAGGTGGGAGTGAATGTATTGTAGCAAGAATTTCTTGCTCAGTGAAGGGTTCGTTCAGAGAGGCCAGTTTTGAGTCTGATAATTTGGGGAGTGTGATTCGCTGTAGAAATGCGTCAATGTCTTCATGTGAGGGTTGAGGCATGGATGAGGCTTTGTTGATATTGTGGAGATCACTGTAATAGTCACTAAACGCGTTGGCTATGTCTTGTGGGTTGATCAGTGTCTGTTTAGTGTGGGGATGAGTTAGGTGGGTTATCTTATTCTTAGTCCTTCTCCCTTTCAGACGCTGCGCCAGTTTTTTTCCTGCTTTGTTAGAGGTAGAGTACGATGCTTGTTCGAAGGAGTTGAGAAGTAGTGTCCGCAATTCCTGCCGTAATGAGAGCAGTTGGGCCAGTCTAGTTGGATTCGGGTCGGCTTTGTGTAGGGTCTCAGTTTGGGCGATTTGGGAGGTCAGATTATCTATACGCTGTGTCCTCTTCTTTTTATGTATGTGAATTAATTTCATTATGGTACCTCTAATGACAGCTTTATGTGCGTTCCATACCATGGCGGGTCCCCCACCAAACCATTGTTGATAATGAAGTACTCTTTTAGATGATCTTTAATTTCTTGAGAGTATGATGGGTGTTGCAGTATATAACTGTTAGCTTGCCAGAGGAATGTATTCCGCTGACATTCAGTATCATTAATAGAGATTGTAACTGGTGCGTGGTCTGACCACGTCATGGCATGGATTACAGATGCACTTAATTTTTGTAATAACCACTTATCCGTGAGGAACATATCTATTCTTGACTAAGATTTATGATGAGCAGAGAAATATGTGTAATCCTTTTCGGACCCATGATGACATCTCCATACATCAAACAGATCTTGTGATGTGAGGAATTGCTTCAGGGGGGATTCCCTCCATTTTTGTAGCAGAAGTAGTATCCATATGTATGTCAACTACCAGATTAAAGTCACCGCAAATAAGTAGGTGGCCTTGTTTGGCATCTTCTGCCATTCGTATGGTTTTCCGAAGAAAGGACATCTGTTGGGCGTTGGGGGCATATACATTCACTAGAGTGTAGGTGACATTGTTAAGGGTGCAGAGTAGAATTAAGAATCTACCTTGGGGATCAGAAATCTCCTGTATCAAGTGGAAGTCAATGTTGTTTTTAATAGCGATGAGAACTCCTCTTTTTTTTGACGTATAGGTAGAATGGTAGATATGGGAGTATTTGTTATTATAACAAAGGGTCGTTGACTTGGGCAATAGATGTATCACCTGGACACACACAATGTCACTATGAAGTTTTTCCGCAGTGTGCAATAGGGAATGCCTTTTAGCAGGGTGGTTTAGCCCTTTGGCATTAATTGATAAAATGTTGATTGGCATAGCTGGGTTCCTTTGGCGTGTGAAATGTGAAATGAAAGGTAAACACTTACAGTTAGATGGAGGTAGGTATGCGGCAGAGAAGATTTACTTAATCAGATATGACGATCCCACTAGGTGGGGGTATCTGCGGTTCTGTGGACTTAGAACTGGAGCTGTGGAAAAAGACAACAAGTCAGAATAGTTGTAAATTAAAAAAAGAAAAAAAAGCAGGTATACTGCTGGAGAATTTCCTGTAGGCTGTAAAAAAGTCAATATAGAGATAGCTGCAGCGTGAACAAATCGAGAAACTAGCTATAATCAGCTAAGCCGCTGTAGGGGGAAACAGTCAGTAACTGAGAAGAACTGTGTAAGCAACAGTAAACAATGAACAATGAACAGTGAACAGTGAGGGAGATATTTTGATTGTAGATATCAGCCTGTCTTGATCAGGTGGTGATTCGTGACTGGTGACCTTTTGTTCCTTGGTGGCGATGAGGTGGTGGCGTTTTGCGCTGTGGTAGAGGAGGGGTCATATTTGTGGGGGGCTCCAGGATGATGCCCCAATCATGTAGTAGATGTATTCCTTTCTGTAGGTCTCCGACAGCGTGAGTAGTGCCATTTTTTGTAAAGAGAAGGGTCGCAGGATATTTCCATTTATAGACGAATTTGTGGTTATGGAGGCTTTTTGTGACAGGGTTCAGGTTCTGTCTGAGCTGAAGTGTGTACTTGGATAGATCTGGGAATAACTGGACCACATCGTATGGACGGGGAAGCTGTTATTTATTCCTGGCTTCATACATCAACCTCTCCTTTATGTGAAAGAAGTGTACCCGCATCAGTACATCTCTTGGTACCGAGGCAGCTAGATGGGAGGGCTTCGCTATTCTGTGAATCCTGTCTATAATAATGTCTCTGGGCGCAGAATCTGGTAAAATGGTGTGTATAAGATCTTTATCATATTTTTGTAGGTCTGCTGTTGGTATAGCTTCAGGGACTCCCCTTAATTTCAAATTATTGCATCTGGAGCGGTCCTCTAAATTGGCCAGCTTGGCCCGGACCCAATCCTGCTCATCCTTCACCTCCTCGTATGTGTCGATTAAATCATTCACAGTAGTTGCGCATTCTGCCATGCCCTCTTCTATGGTAGTAACCCTTTGTCTCACTGTACTCATATCAGTGTTGATTTTATGGAATAGGGATGAGAGGTCTGTCATCAAAGAGGATTGCAGCGACATGAGCATGTCTTTCAATGTAGTGTCCATAACTGGTTGCCCTGAGGTGGGGAAGGATGCCATAGAGGTGTGCAGGGCCTGGTTAGATTGAAGTGGACTGAAGGCCTGGGCTGTGATTAATGTGTGGGGCGGCTGTGGGAGCGATGCATCCATCCGGCTTCCTGGCCTTTGCTGGGCTGTTAGTAAGAGGATCAGTCTCTGTCTTGTGTGGGAGACAAGGGGAGCTCTGATGTGCCCATTTCTACTTGGATGTCATCTGGGAGATCTGTATATGCCTCCCGCGGCGTGACGCGGCGAGGCCACCGCCATCATGGATGTCACTGACCTGCGCCTCTGGCGGGAACATGAAGGAGGTGATCTTTTTGGGCTTGAAATCTCCCATCCTCTTGCGGGACATCGTAGTCCGGTTTGTGATGAGGCTCTGTGGGAGTGATGGCTCGGGTTCGCTGCTTCTGGCAGGCTGTAATCACTCCGGTATTCTCCCTCACTGAAGAGCTGTAAAATCAAGCAGCCATCTTCGGCGCTGGTTAACCACGTCTCCCCGGTTCCCCTTAATATTCATACCATACCCGAAGGGCCTGGTAATGGACAGAGGGGGACCCCATGCCATTTTTTTTTAAATGAGTTTTATCTATATTGCCGAGACCCAACAATTCATTACAGCCACGATCAGTTTTAAATGACAATTTCTCCTTTAGAAAGTCCTTTTGCTGGGGTACTGTTCTAAACACGGGAAAAATGTGCCACTTTACAGGCATACTATAGACACCCCCCAGGCATGATATTTAAAGGAATATTTCATTTTTATTGTTTCACTTTAAGCATTAAAAAAATCACTGCTCTGGAAAAAACGTCTGTTTAAAAAAAAAATTGCATTGATTTATGTCCCCTGGGGCAGGACCCAGGTCCCCAAACACTTTTTGTGCCCCAACACCCAGGCAGCATAACAGTACTTCTTGGGGTGTGATTATTAATTTGGGATGTGATTATTAAAGTGAATGTAAACCCTCACATATACCATGTGAAGTGAACAGCCTCAGATGATACACAGGGATGAAACAAATCCTTCTACATAAGTTTAACATGCATATCTGCTTGCATGTCTTTAGCTTTATATATTCTTTAGAAAGTTCAGATTGTGTTAGGAGATTTTCTCTTCCTGTTCAGCACCGCAGTGAAGCCTGGACATACAGCCAAGACAGCTGATTGGAGAAAAGGCAAACACCCTCTCTCCTCATAGGTAGAGACTTTATGTTTGTTGAATTGTTCAGCACTCTGCTAATCTATTTATAGCATCCTCCCCAACGCAAAACACTGGCTGCTTTTATCACAGTTGACGGAGAACTTGTCAGAAGTTGTCAGGCTGATAACAGAAGAACAGAGCAGGAGACAGCTACGGGACATAGTGCTTTGAAAAGAGATAAGAAAACACTATAGATATATGAAATTTCATGAATCAAGTTTACATCCATTTTAAAGTGGTTGTAAACCCTTTACAACAACTTTATGCTACAGGTAAGCCTATAATAAGGCTTACCTGTTACTACCCTGGATAGCTCCTAAACCTGCACTGTTTAGGAGATATCCCAAAAAACGGAAGCAATGAGACGTATGTGCCGTTGCTTCAATCTGTGTGCAATTACCGGCTGCTCCCGTGCGCTAGCGCGGGAGTGACGTCATCGCAGCTCCGGTCAATCACAGCGCCGGAGCCGCGATATCCGGAAGTAACCCCGGGAAGAGATGTCGCCAGCTGGGGGAGGGGAGATGAGGACGGCTGCGGGGGCTTTGATCTAAGGTAAGTAATTCATAATGAACTAGTGTGCTATGCATACTAGCTCATTATGCCTTTGTCTTGCAGGGTTTTTTTTTTACTAGGGTTTACAACCACTTTAAGTTTCACTTAAACTATTCAAAAGCATGTGGAACATGAGAAACAAAAGCTTTCATTCCATAATTGCAGTCTGCAATTGTTTGAAGATATTGCACATCTGCTATTATTAATAGCCTAAAACCATTTTTGCCTATCTGACAATTTCACAGCATAAAATACTGTCGAGGTTTTCCCCTTTATATTGCTTTTTTATCTAATGGAGCTTTCAATTTCAAGCATCATTATCTAATGACCACCACAAATGCTTTCAAGAAATTGTTTTGAAAACACAGACCATGATGACTTCCCAAAACTCCTGAATCTCAACCCATTTCATTCTTCCACCTGAATTACCTCCCATCAACCCAGGATTTCTGCTCCAAACACCCAGGGTTCTCAAGAACTTTGCTCCGTACAGTTGCAGACTGAGTTTTCAAGAAATCTCAAGCTGTGTATTCTATTGTTTTCCCTGATTCTGTTCTAGTTATTTAGTAAATAATTTTTTATTTTATTTAGTTCTAAGTTGTCCCAGATCAACCATATTGGTCAAACTGTTGCACCCGATTGGAATGTGTCCATTTTACACTATTCTACATCCAATCTGATCTACCAGAAAGAGACAGGTGGGGATCCGTTCACCTTCTGTCCAGTGGATCAGATCCGATGACAGTCGGGTGTTAACGAACAGGCAGTCTGTTTACATCTGACCGCCTATAGAGGAGAGCGAGCTGTGTCTGTGTCTCTGCATAAGCAGAGTGGACAAGGAACTGTCATCCACCTGCTCAGTAGGGATCAGCGGATAGATCAACCCTGTGTCAAAGCGGAATATATCCGCAATTAGGGAGTCACACCAGACCCTTATCTGCTGAGTTTATTGCCTCCAAAAATACACATGTATTCAAAATTTTTAGGTAGTCAAGTAAATCAACATAAGCAAGAAAAACGTATAATTTTTATGAAAACATTTTAAAAGGAGAAAATGAAAAACTATCCCAATGATTAAAAGAATATATAAATAACATATGGCCACTCCATGAATCAGAGTGTGTATAAGTACTAGCTTATAAGGGTATGTCAAAAACATTTATACCAGAGGTACAATATATAATGAGACAGAGCATAATATCAAACGAAAGCTGGCAAAGCAGTGTAAAATTTGGGACTTATTGGAAAGAAATACAAATCAGTTGGAAGGTAAAACAACTCCAATCAGCGGCGGCTGGTTCATAAGGGGCACCCCCCTAGTCTCAATGTGCTGCCCCCTAATTTTCTTGTGGGCCACCGGACTCATTGGTTTCTAAGAGGTTTTTTTTTAAGCACATGATTAGAGCCTGAGGCTCTAATTGGCTTTAAAAAGGCTGGGCACGGGGTGCAAAGCACCTCGCCCTGAACCCACCCACTTGTGACATTAGGGAATCAATATTTGCTACTCTCTTCTGGCTTCTCCTCCCGGCCAATCAGGACATGAGACAGATCTTAGGACCAGATCAGCCAGGAGGAGAAGCTGGGGAAGCCGCAACCTGGATGGGGTAAGTGCGGGCGGGGGGGTTTGTTTGCCACCCCCCAAAAAAATGGGGGGCCGCGATCAACACAATTTAGTTCCCATTTCTAGTCTTCCCAAGACTCTTGTGCCTTTTGGAATTCCCGCTCCATCTGTAACAAACTCACCTCTCTCTAGGACCTCTTTATTGCCAACATATTTAATCTACTCGCCATTACGGAAACCTGTCTTCACAAATCTGACACTGCGTCTTGTGCTGCCCTATCCCATGGTGGTCTTCTCTGGACTCACTCCCCCAGATCCAGTGGACGTAAGAAAGGAGGTGTCAGAATCCTTCTAACCCCACATAGCACCTTTCAGGTACTTCAACCATCTCCCTCTCTGTCACTCTCCATACAGTTGCAGACTGAGTTTCCAAGAAATCTCAAGCTGTGCATTCTATTGTTTTCCCTGATTCTATTCTAGTTATTTAGTAAATATTTATTTATTTTATTTAGTTCTAAGCTGTCCCAGATCAACCATATTGGTCAAACTGTTGCACCCCCTTCTCATTGGCTTACCCCTACATAGTCTATCACCTCTTCAATTCATCATGAATGCTGCTGCCAGACTCATCCACCTTACCAATCGCTCTGTGTCTGCTACCCCTCTCTGTCAATCCTTCCACTGGCTCCCGCTCACCCAACAAATTATATTCAAAATACTAACAACTACTTACAAAGCCATCCACAATTTAGTCCCCAGCTATAGCACTAGCCTAATCTCTAAATACCAACCTACTCGTTCTCTTCGTTTCTCTCAAGACCTCCTGCTCTCTAGCTCCCTCATCACCTCCTTCAATGCTTGCCTCCAGGACTTTTCCAAAGCCTCTCCAATCCTATGGAATGCCTTACCCCAATCTGTCCACGTATCTCCTACTCTATTAGCTTTTAGCCTACCCTACCCACACCTAACAACTGTTTTTTTAATTTTCTCCATCAGCTTACCCCCCACAGGTATTACCTTTTGTTTCCACTTGACGCTCCCTTCTAGATTGTAAGCTCTAACAAGCAGGGCCCTCTGATCCCTCCTGTATTGATTTGTACTGTAAGTGTACTATCTGCCCTCCAGTTGTAAAGTGCTGCGCAAACTGTTGGCGCTATATAAATCCGGTATACTAGTAATAATAATGGAGCACCAGCCGCCACTGACTCCCATATAAATTTAAACGGTATTTAGCTGTTTGCCTGGAATTCTTCTTTATACCGAGCACTAGAAATAATCACCTGTGTACTTTCCTAGTTCTCGGCACTGCTGTTGAATTGGCAAATTAGTAATAGAGTTATAGTTGAATTAAATTATGACATTTGGTCACAAAAGGGTTCATTTCTGATACTATATATCTGATTATATAGCTTACCTATTTTGTCTAAATCCTTTCAATCATTCCCCCATCTCACTTGTTGCTACAGGTCCTTGTTTACATACAGTAATTCTTCAACCCATCAGTCGTATTTTCTCTCAAAAAAACTTTCCCATATGCAAACATGTCTTTAAAATGCAGGCTGTACTTCTCACAGAGCCAATGGAAAATCAATACATTTCTCTAAAATCCAAACTTGTCCTTTATAAGTCATTTATATGACTCCTAACAAGGTCATTTTGTTTGTTTTTGTTTTTTTTAAACCAGGCACACCAGACTCAAATAAAACATAGGGACAAATGAAGTAGAATAACGGTCACTTTAGATATGTTAAGGGTCACAATACCTAATTCAAAAAACCCTGAAAACATTTAACACAGAAATATAATATTATAATGATATCTAGCACACATATGCTGTAGAACAGTATGCAGCCTCATTTAGTTCAATTTCTTGAAATGCCTTAAGGTTGCTAAGAAGTAGCACTGGGTCTACATGTGGTCCAAACATTCTGGTTTAGTACACTTGGTTGAAATTGCAAAGCATAATTCCTGTTTTCAAGCCATTTCAATAAATCAATGCAAGGAGAAAATGCATGCTATATATCAAAACTAATGGCAAGTCATCAGAATCCCCTTACTGTTTTCTGATAGATGTATTTTGCTCAATGCTAATTATGTACTATTGAGTGTTACTCACATTTCTTTTTTTTTTTTTAACCCTTTAATGCATACTGGCGACTATAGTGGACAGCTATTTTAAAGCAGTTGTCTTGTATATGCATGGGTTCTGATTGTATACTGTAGTTGCATATCAGCCATTACAGTGGATGCTAGTGTTTCACCCCATACTCTGCCACCCACTGGAAAGCTAT
The DNA here is from genome assembly GCA_037952835.1 of Lithobates septentrionalis. Lineage (NCBI taxonomy): Eukaryota > Metazoa > Chordata > Amphibia > Anura > Ranidae > Lithobates > Lithobates septentrionalis. The sequence continues at coordinate 3,723,561 of JBBDGP010000918.1, read as the reverse complement.
TGCAAGAGCAAATAAGATTTCTCAAAACCAAGATGGCTGACAGAAATCCAGAAAACCTGAGCAGCTTAGGAATATCTGGCCAATACTTACACAGGAGGGGACCCTTAGAGGTAAAAAAATGGTAACATCAAGTAACACCCAAAAAACATTTTGTAATTCTATTTTACTAGTATCAATTGTATCTTGGGCGGAAATTACAACAGATCTGTCCATTACACTGGACATCAGGCATCACTGGTTTTATTTCAGCTACAATTCACACTATTACTTGGACTTTGTTTTTATTGAAAATAATAGAGCTGCAATAACTGACTGTAAATTAATTTATTTCTGCTATTAGAATGGAATTTGCAGTTTTTGTAACAAAAAACATAATTTTGTGCAGAAAAGTTCCATTGGGTAAGTAAGGCCTCATGCACACTGGACATTTTGCTTTGGCTTAAAAAATTCTTGTTGCATCAAATGTTTTGGTGTTAATTAATTTAATTAGTCACAATAATAATTTATTCTGCCCATAGAAATGAATTGACTTTCAAAAGTGCCTTGCATTAAAACCCATGTACATGTGTGAAGTTACGTTTTTGTTTTTTTTTTATGCCCAAAGAGTAATAAAAACACTGAGGAAAAAAATCCTGACTGTGACTCTCTTAACCACTTAAAGACCAGCCTCGTTTTGGATTTTAGGTGTTTACAAGTTTAAAACAGTTTTTTTTGCTAGAAAATTACTTAGAACCCCCAAACATTATATATTGTTTTTTTTCTAACATCCTAGAGAATACAATAGCGGTCATTGCAATACTTTTTTTTGCACCGTATTTGCGCAGCGGTCTTCTAAGCGCACTTTTTTTGGAAAAAATTCACTTTTTTGAAAAAAAAAATAAGACAACAGTAAAGTTAGCCCAATTTTTTTTTATATTGTGAAATATAATGTTACGCCAAGTAAATTGATACCCAACATGTCACGCTTCAAAATTGCGCCCGCTCGTGGAATAGCGTCAAACTTTTACCCTTAAAAATCTCCATAGGCGACGTTTAAAAAATTCTACAGATTGCATGTTTTGCGTTACAGAGGAGGTCTAGGGCTAGAATTATTGCTCTCACTCTACCGGTCGCGGCGATACCTCACATGTGTGGTTTGACCACCGTTTTCATATGCGGGCGCTACTCACGTATGCGTTCGCTTCTGCGTGCGAGCTCGTCGGGACAGGGCGCTTTAAACAAATTTTTTTTTTTTTATTATTTATTTTATTTTATTTATTTTTTCACTGTTTTTTAAAAAAAAAAAAAATTTGGATCACTTTTATTCCTATTACAAGGAATGTAAACATCCCTTGTAATAGAAAAAAGCATGACAGGTCCTCTTAAATATGAGATCTGGGGTCAAAAAGTCCTCAGATCTCATATTTAGACTAAAATGCAAAAAATAAAAAAAATAAAAAGTCGTTTAAAAAAATGACACTAAAAAAATTTGTGCCTTTAAGAGAGTGGGCGGAGCCGTCGAATGACGTCGCTCCGGCCGTCACATGGTATGGAGACGGGTGGGGGCCATCTTGGCCTCACTTGTCTCCATACCTCAGCAGGGAAAGGACCCAATCGCCTCCGCCGTTACCGACGGCTCCGGTAAGCGGCGGAAGGCGCGGGAGAGCGGCGGGAGGGGGGGTGGCACCTCTCCCGCCGCCGATAACGGTGATCTCGCGGCGAACCCGCCGCAGAGACCACCATTATCGTGTACAGAATCGCTCACTGTAAAGATGGATATCTCGGTTGTGGCAGCAGCTGCTGCCGTTACCGAGATATCCATCTCCAAAAAAATGACGTATATATACAGTGAGCGGGGCTTAAGTGGTTAATTCATGCATGAAGGGGTTGAAGACTTTTCAATATTTCCTACCTCTGCCAGTGTTTGGGGTTGGTTTACTAAAGAAGTAGAAACTATTCACTTAAAAAAAGTGAATGTTCTCTTTGCAAAGTGACTGATTACTAAACTTAGTAAATAGCATGATGCTGTTTTTAGTTAGGCAATCATATGAATGCAAAATCCTGTTTCTCTGTTGCATGATTTGGTGTGAAAAGTGAACACACGTTTACATTTTTTACTCGCATATACTTTTAAAAGTTAAATGTTTACTTTTCTAAATGAACATCTTTAAAATGTTTAGTAAATCAACCCCACTATGAGCATGTCAGTAATCTCCAGCATATAGCTTCTGATGATCTGTTCTACTGTCAGCGGAAACAAAAACTTGGCTCTCACAATCCCATGTGGCTCCCATATAAGCACCATAGTCTTTGTATGTGTACAATACTAACAGCCAAAGAGCAGGAATGCAGTGTGAATATTAAGAAGTATGTAGGTGGCATGGCACAAACTTATGCTATGTGATGCCTATTTAACACTGATGTTGTATTCCATTAATGGGTAAATATATTTCTAGGACAGTATACCATTTTGCAGATGTAAAAGATGATATCTTAATTCTAAAGAACTCAAATCACAATTACAGATCTTAAACTGCTTGTTTGTTATACAAAAACCCATGGTAATACCCCTTTCACACTGGGGCCGCTCTTGCGCTAGCGCTAAAGTGACACTCATTTTAGCGGTGTTTAAGTGGCGCATTTCGGGCACTAGCGGGGGCGCTTTTAACCCAGCAGGTGAAGAAGGGGTTAAAAGTGCCTGTGTTGTGGTGCTTCCTAAGTGCTTTGGAAGTGCTGGCCATTTGTTTCAATGGGCAGCTGTGTTTTGGGAGCGCTATATACATCGCTCCCAAACAGCCCCAAAAATGCTGCTTGCAGGGCGTTTCCTAACGTCCCGCAAGCGCACCGCCCCAGTGTGAAAAGTCACACTGCCATGAATAGGAGGTGCTTTTCAGGCACTTTACAGGCGCTACTTCTAGGGCTAAAATGCCTGAAAACCAGAATGTTGTATAATGTTAACCATAAATTAATGCAAAAAGTTTGGAGTTTAAACGCTTAAGGACTGCCCCATGTACATATACTGCAGCAGGGCGGCCCTCTAGCTCAAAATGACATACCTGTATGTGACTTCTTACACCGGCTCTGGGGCGTGCGCACACGCTGCCGAAGATGCGCTCCTGCTGTGATTGGACACAGCGAGAGCTAATTGGTGGGTCCAGCTGCCGCAATAGCCACTGGCCACCCACAATCGTTTGCTGGAGAGACAGAATGTCGGTCTTCCTATGTAAACAAGGCTGACCGCCATTTTGTCAGTGAGGGAGAGAGAGATCTGTGATTCCAGCTAATCAGGGACACAGATGTATCTCTTCCTCGAGTCAGTCCATCCCCCACACAGTAAGAAAGCACACCCGGGGAATATAGTTAACCGTTTGATCACCCCTGATGTTAACCCCTTCTCTGCCAGTGCCATTAGTACAATGACAGTGCATTTTTTTTAGCACTGATCACTGTATTGGTGTAACTGGTCCTCAAAAAGTGTCACTTAGTGTCAGATTTGTCTGCCACAATGTTGCAGTCCTGCTAAAAATCGCTGATAATGGCCATTATGTGTAAAAACAATAAAAAAAAGTCCATAAATCTATCCCATAGTTTGTAGACACTATAATTTTTGCGCAAACCAATCAATATACGCTTATTGGAATTTTTTTACCAAAAATATGTAGCAGAATACATATTGGTCTAAACTGATGAAGAAATTAGATTTTTTACATTTTTTTATTGGATGTGTTTTAAAGCAGAATGTAAAAAATATTGTTTTTTTTTTCAAAATTGTCGATCTTTTTTTGTTTATAGCGTAAAAAATAAAAACCGCAGAGGCAATCAAATACCCCCAGAAGAAAGCTCTATTTGTGGGAAAAAAAAGGACATCCATTTTATTTGGGTACAGCATCGCACGACCACTCAATTGTCAGTTAAAATAATGCAATGCCGTATCGCAAAAAATGTACTGGTTAGGACAGGGGTAAAACGTTCTGGATCTGCAGTGGTTAAGATATACCATTTAATGGCTAACTTCGGTTAAAAAGGGTTAACACTTTCTGGATTTCTTACATCCTTTCTATGATTAATACGATTAAACATACTGATTTGTCTTTTTCTAATTTAGGATTTTTTTTTTTTTAGCTTTCTTCTCATTTATTCTTATCAAGGTTATTAGGCATGCACAAACTATGACAACTATTAACAATAATGCAATAGAAAAATATGAACTCCACATTGTTAATCCTTGATAAAGATTTTGACGTTATTTGCCATATTTATAAACACTATCATTGCCTATTTCAATTCAGTATTCACAATCCTGTATTACTCACAACAGTCCAGGAGATGGCAGTGTTTCCTTTTTTTTCTACTTCTGCTGCTAATAAAACACTGAGCACCCAATTCTGTATCTTATGAACTGAAAATTATTGACTATATTCTCACAATGGAAGATGTTAATTCAGCTCTGCTCCTCAGGCTGCCACATTTACAAATAATTTGCATAATATTTCCACCAAAGAGATTACAGAATGTACTACTTCACACGTAATGTCACATTAATGTAACCTGATATGTTAAAATAATTCCAGTTAGCTTTTTCAAGAACACTCAAATGTCTAAAGTACATGCAATTGGAATGAAAAAATAGATAGCTCAAGGACATGTACAGTTTTTTCAATAAAAATGTAATATGATATTTGGTTTGTGTTATTATATCTGTTCTGCATTTGTACTATATATCACAACTCCTTTATCTATCTATCTATCTATCTATCTATCTATCTATCTATCTATCTATCTATCTATCTATCTATCTATCTATCTATCTATCTATCTCTCTCTCTCTCTCTCTCTCTCTATCTATCTATCTATCTATCTATCTATCTATCTATCTATCTATCTATCTATCTATCTATCTATCTATCTATTTCTGTCTTATCATACTATCTCTCTCTTTTTTTACTGCCATTTGCATTATTTGTAGAGGAGTATTTATATGATTGGTGATATTACTATTCTTTTATTCTTATAACAAATAATATAAAAAATCTTTTACTAATAACAAAAATTCTGTAATTTGTTTTGCAACCTATTTTTTTTTAAATATAGTTTTCCATGTACACTGTTTAATGGAGTGCATTTAGGGCTCACCTTTGTGCATCTGTGCAGTAACACACTCCTGTCATTGCCTAACCAGCATCTGACTCCTTGGATTTCAAACTCACCAGCACCAACATAAGTTTCTAATATAAGATTTGAACTTGCTGATACGAGTGGCCTGTGATTATAACACTGCCACTAACCTCTCCCTCACCTCCTAATTCTTAATAAAAAAATGAAAACCTAACTGCATTGTGTATTGAAATACACATCACATAAACATGTAGCTGAAATGGAAAATGGAAATCTCTGGTGTTATGAGCAATAATGAAATGCAGAGGCAAATAAAATATTCATTATGATCTGTTGATACGGTCTCTTGCCCCTTGTTCTACTAATTAGGCCCACAACTGAAGAGTCCTATGGGATATAACTTCTTTAAGTCTCAGCTGTGATATTTTAGCTATTTGCTAATAATGATTTATTTAAGGTATGCAACATTTGCTAAGGCTGGATTCACACCTATGCATTTTTTGTGCTTTTTGCATTTTGCAGATTTGCCCTACAGTCCATTTAACATGGTTTCCTATGGAACACGTTCTGTAGTGCGAATCTGCAAACTGCAAAAAGCACTAAAAATGCATAGGTGTGAATCCAGCCTGAGGCCCAATCCCAGGTCCAGTGAGTTACAGTGTCATTCATTTTGAATGGCACTTCAGCACACTTGCAGGTGCACCTCAACAAACATCTTGCAATACTCATATGTTTCAGTACATTGCAACACACAGATTGGAACTACCTGTGCACTTTTGTGAGCTGTGTCATAAAGACGATTGCTGTTCATTTTTTGTCGCATTTGACAGCCTATTCAAAATGCATTGGATGACTTAATGCAACCTATTTTGATGCAGAACGTAACACGTGGTAACATAATACAGCACAATGCACATAACAGGTGCAAAGGGTAACCAAAAATTCACACTATAAAATAAAACTCTAGTTTTGTACATTTTTTTCTCCAGGTGAGAAATGTAAAAAGCAAGTATTTTAGCAAAACTCTTTACAAAATCTTACTTTCTACTTCTACAGAGACAGACCATGCTTGTGAGCTAACTGAAAAGTGACTGCTAAGTGGATGCTCTACCTCCTATAATCACATGAACACTATCTGCGCTGGAAAAGAAACACTGAACTCTCTACAACATAACTTTTAACTCACAGCACACCTAACAAATATCAAAGAAAAATAACATTTATGACAGTAAAACTAAGCAAATTGCTACAATTCTACAGCTTTTTAAGTCTTTGTAGACGTCTGGTAAATGCAGAGAGCCAATTGCATAAGCATTTATAGAAGGTCCTGAAAACTGTCACCATTGTTGCAATTGAAATGATTGTTACGTTTAGAAATAAAAAGCTAGCTGCAGATTTTAATGAAATAGCAATTACAAAATGACTTCATATTTGAAGTTTCTGTTTGATTTGGATTATGTGGTTTAAGATATATATATATATATCTTAAACCACATAATCCAAATCAAACAGAAACTTCAAATATGAAGTCATTTTGTAATTGCTATTTCATTAAAATATGCAAGACAAGCAAAATGTTTTAATAAATTCTGCCTTGATATACAAGCGATGTCTTGATATAAGAGTAGCGTCATGTCACAACTGGAGTATAAAAAAGAAGAGAGGAGCCTCTAAGTGTAGCAATATGGTTACATTTAATGAAGGTACAACATTTAGCAACATATTGCTACACTTAGAGGTGCCTCTCTTCTCTTTTATACCCTGTTAAAAAAAATGCTTTGATATACAAGTGCTTTGGATTACAAGCATGTTTCTGGAACGAATTATGCTTGCAAACCAAGGTTTTACTGTATAGTGTAGATATGTATATCTACAGTATAAAGTTTATATATATCTATATATATATATACATATCTATATATATATAGATATATATATCTATATATATATATATATATATATATATATATATATATATATATATATATATATATATATATATATATATATATATATATATATATATATAGATAGATAGATAGATAGATAGATAGATAGATAGATATCTATCTATCTATATATATATATATATATATATATATATATATATATATATATATATATATATATATCTATATATATATATATATATCTATATATATCTATATATATCTATATATATCTATATATATAAACTTTATACTGTAGATATATATATATATATATAGATATATATATATATATAGATATCTATATTGTGGACAGTGTGTAGGTGTCAATGTATCATCTAGGGTTCTCACATTCACACTGTGCAGGGCTCCAGGGTTTATGGCTGATGTCCAAAAAACAATATGTTGTTTTTGCAGAATATTAATAAGTTATTTTCTGGCTCCTGGAGGCTTTGTAGAGATTTGGCAGAATATAGCCCTAAATTCAAAAGAGCACATCTTATCTGGTTGGCCAATTTGATTAGTCAGCTTAGTACACAGGGGACCAATGTTGGGCGGCGTCGGCCGGTTTTCAATAGAAACCAGCCGATATTTGGCCCATGTGTACTGCAGCCGGTCTGTTCGGCCGACATCTGTCGATTAGGCATGACCAAAAAAAGGTCTCCCGATCAGCCCCCGTTCAGCGCTCTCCCCAAAGTGTTCTGGCGGAGGGGTGTTCCCCTGTGAGAACACAAAAGCACAGCAGGGGTGATTGAAGTACTAACATTCAACAGTTAGTACAGCGGCTCCTCATGAGCTGTCAGTTTTTTTCATTCAGCCCTGCTGGGTTGAACGAAAAAAACTGCTAGTGTGGACAAGGCTTTAGTCTAAACTGTCCACAGACTTTTCTATATGTAAACTGACTAATGTTCAAGGCTTTCTCTCACTTTTTCTTTTGGTCAGTGAAAAGACTGAGTGCTGACATAACATTAAAAAAGTTGGAGAACCCATCACTCACCTTGTGAGTCAGGAACTGACATGCGTTTAGTTAGTTGCTCAGACAAGCATATGTTTTGTTTGTTTTTTATGATGAACTTGCTGTACAAAGCCCTCCTGCCTTGAAACTATGCCTGCTTGCTGACTTGCTGAAAAGTGCTGAACAATCCCGCTTGGACTGTTCCTGGGTGTCCCTGTCTCGTACTGCCAATACCAATTGAGCCTGTCCTCTTACGATAGACCTGAAATGAATCACAGGGTGAAAGACTATTTTGTATGCTTATATTGGGTCTGATTTATAAAGAAAGGTAAATAGAAAATATCCCTATATCCTACTTTTACCTTTAGGGCACTAATTAATCACTATAAAGAAGACAATAAATAACTTTGAAGTTTGATCACTATAGAAACACACATTTTGGACTAGTTTTGATAACCATTCCTGCGTGATACGTAAAGAAATATGTACCCTATTAGATATAGAAAATGAAATGCTGATTGTACTAACGTTGGTGATAAATGTGGCAAAACCTCTTTATATGTGATTTGCTGTTTGTAATGCATTACATGTGCACAATTTATTTCAAGTAATAGTGAATTCCATCTTCTTCATTATCTACAAGCTGCAAGCTGCTAAATCTTACAACTTAATGTGTCATGTATTATTAAAAAGCCAGAGAACTAAGCAGACATTGAAATGTTCTGAAATGACCTATATTAAACCATTGCTTTTACAACTTGTGTTGGGTTCCAACTTACAGTAGGGATACTATTTTCTAGTTCTTCAGAAAATAGACAGATTTGCATATATATGAGATAGCTTGCATTTTGTAGGTTTCTACATTTTTTTTGCAATATTTCCTTGTTAAAGCACTAATATGTAAAAATGGAAATGCTTTGTAATAAGACACAATTCTGTATATGCATACATATTTTAAAAACTAGAGGTTTGGGATCATTCATAAACTGATGTTCAAAATGTGACCGACTCGCCATGTACTGACATTCGTATTGTGGTTAAAAAAAGAATGCCCTAACCTATTTGCAGAAAGGCACATCTTTCCCTGTTGCCAAACACATATCTTAAAGCATATAGTAAACTCTTTCGGTCTTAAAGTACAGTCTAATAAATCTTAAGTGACATCTTCAGTGCTAATGTAAGTTGACACACTTTATGTATCTTAAATCAATGCAGAGTAATTCATTCTTTAAACAGCATGAACATTTTGCAGCATATTTTCTGGACTTAACACATTGTGCATTTTAATGAGTTAAAGTAAAAGGAAAGGATAAAATAAATAAAGTAAAAAAAATATAGCAATATAAGATGTGCTGCCCCTCCAAATGGTGAACATTAAATCTAAAAAAAAAATATCAAAACATGCAAATGGAAATCAGGAGCATATAATAACATATAGCGCTTAGAAAATCATGTGTAAAATTCCAATATCAAATGAAAAATCCCATTATGAAGCAACTAAATAGACAAAAAAATAAAAATAAAATATGAGTGCTCTTGAAAGTGCTAGTGCAAAAAATATAAAAAAGAACATAAAAAAGAAGTTCATAAAAAAGTACAGCAAATATGTGCTGTGCTTAGAATGTGCAGATCCACTGCAAGCTTTTGACACTGACTTCAGGGTTTCACCGCCAAGGAAATCCAGCATGCCATCTGCTAACCAAAACACTAGACCTCATAAATTATGAGGTCATATGACAGCCAGATAATCACAGGCACTTCACCAAAGGCAATTTCATGGATTTGGCAACCTTCACACAATAGCAGCAAACCATTGCTCTGCCTGATCCAATAACAGAAACAGGCAACTGGGTATATAAAAAAATAAAGCACACTATAGTGTGTCACCCAAATACAAAAAGTTGCCTTATTAAAATTAATTTACTCACAAAGGCTGATGTTAGAATGGGGACAAAACAAAAGTTACAAGACCGGCATGGCACTCAAACTTGTGGCTCTCCCCCAATGAGGTTAGTCTACCGACGTCTTTAGGGGACCTTCATTTTTCCACACTGTATTAACACAGGTTACCACTAGGGCACATAGAACACATTATGCTGCTGTGCAGTGACATGAATGAAGTGTCACTAGGTGACACTTCAAATAAAACTGAAAAAAAAGTACATACAAGCAATGCAATTCTCTTAAGGGTGAATTGCGCTTCTCCATGCCACAGCCGGTACTGCACTAGCTTGCACCATAAAATGCTACGTTTTACCATGCAGGCTGACATTAACATAGCCCAACAGCTGGGATGGACAGGTAACACAATGCCTAAACAGACATTTTGTTTTCTATCTACTAAACTATGCTTTGATTCTGCAGACTAACAGCATGCACAACATCTACGGTACTAACATCTCAGAATATTATGTCTTTCACAAGAACGCAATATTTCTTTTTTTAGTATCTAACAATTTACAATAATTTTACATTTTTTGACAGCATGAATCATTTTATTACAATGTCTTTATTCATTTAGAATTATTTTCTCACTGAAAAAGTATACCTGAAAATCAATATACCTGAGAATCACCAAGCCCCTGCAAAAATGTCCTAGCAAATGTAAAAATCTTTTCACAGTCTATCACATTGTGAAGATATAGGAAATATAGGAACCATATCTTCTTCTACATTCAGAGTTCTCCTTCAGTATTAAAATATATATATCTCTGTATTCTTGAGAATATCCATTTAATCTGTTTTCCAGTAAAATGTTGTTGTTTCTGAATTCTTTTCGTATTGCAACACGGTATTACAACACATGTGGCTGACTAGTAGATGTTAAAATGTTCTGCCAATGATCTGACACAATTCTCAGTAAAAGATGAGATAAGGAAAGATGTTTACGTAGAAAGTCCCTGTGTAAAAGCCAAATTAACTTCTTCCAAATAATTATTCTCCCTTTCTGTCAAAACAACTTGTCAGTTTGAAATATTTTGGGTTATGATGACCCCTAAAAGTTAGTCTTTTCTGGCCAAACCTGTGTTGAAATACTTAATGAAATGCGTAGTTGTGATGTGTAACTTTGGGCTTGTGCCCGCCATAAGATTACTGTATAACCCTTCTCTATAAATATCTGAAATCATTTGTAAACGGGACCACTCCTGACTCAGAAGGATGGTCCGCTGTACAGTGTATATTCTTGAGTAAACCATGTGTGAAACGTATGCAGCTGGCGTTGATGTCCTTTATTTCAAGGTTCAACCTTACATTTGGTGACCCTGACGTTTCTTCTTGTTTGCATCTCCACCACCGGCTCTCCACCCTCTCCAGGACAGACAGCAGCAATGAGGCCTCAGGTGAGAAAACTTTTATTTTCTCATGATAAATACTGTCTTTTCTGTGCGGTGTGGAGGGGTCGGTTGGGGGAGTGCAGCCACAGAAGGTAACACGTTTCCTATTTTGATTTTGCCTGCATACTTGTCTCTGTATGGTTACTAAAGAATGTTAAAGGTACCTATTATAATTTAAAGCATGCTAAAGAAATAATCATTTTAAGCGCTTGCCTTTTTCTCCTTGTCTCCAGAAATGACAATATATATATATATTTTATGAAGGGATGTATAAGTGCAGGTACCACAATTTCTAGAGAGTGAATAGAAGTTGGTGGTGGTGTTGTTTTTCTTTGTGTATGTTTTGTTTTGTATGTCTTTTTGCGCATTTGTGGTCCTAAGGCGGATAGATATTGCCTTCAGCGGATAGCCACAAGTGAGGTGAATGACCTGCTGTGTGTTCTCTGGAATAGGGAGTCTAGATAGGGACTAGCCTATTACCACTCAGAAAGGAGACGTCCTTCTGAGAGTAGAACGAGCAAGATATCTCAACTTATGTACTGGGCTGCTGGTACACAGCCATAATGTTAAACGGTGGAGCTCTCAGTCTCGGAGTTCCAAATTGTTGTCATTTCTAAAGAGACTAATGAGAAATTGTGATAAATATGGAAAAAAAATGTTTTACCTGTCATGAATACATTTGGATTAACAAATGATAGGGAAAAAAAAAACGGTTATTGAAAATAGCAAAAGCAACAGGACTAAGTATTGTTAAATTGCAACCAAGTGCTCCTATCATCAAAATGATGGTGAGTGGAGACCCAGATGCCCTGAAACATTATGTAAAATGGTAAAATGGTGTAAACTAAAAAAAAAAGGAGTATAAAAAGGAACCGTCTAAATGGTGGCCGCCAGAAGGTTCTCTAGATACGCCTACAATTGATGCATTGTTTAATTTGCTTTTTAACCTCCCTGGCGGTATGATTATTTCAGATTTTAGGTGCTGAAAGCGGTACCATTATTTTGCACAGAAATTTGGTGTTTTATATTGTAGGCCTGTAATTCTTAGGAATAGTTCACTTAAATCTGTCCAAACAAGAGTCTAGTAGACATCCCGTGTATGATAAAGTTTGAAAAACGAAATAAAAAATTATAATATAATAAATAACTATAAATAATTGTAACAAATAATAATATAATAATAATAATAAAAATTATATAATAATGTAATCAAATCAAAAACACTGAAATTTGCTCAGTTGCAGAATTTTAGCTTTTGTTACTTTTAGTGTTTGATGACGGATCTCCCCACAAATCACTATCGCTCAATTCTGCAAGTGATTCTAATTTATTATCGCTTTTTTCTAGCTGGTCTAAAACCACTTTTATTGTAAAGGGACAGTTTTGGTTGCTATGGACAATCTCCAGTTTCCTGGCAGAAAGAACAGTTTTATATATATAAAACTGCATGCAGGACACTGGGCAGAACACTAGGGACAAAGGGGATGTGTCATTATTTGATACAGCACTGTAATCTGTAATATTACAGTATGCTGTATCTGTATTGTGTGTTTCACTTTTGAATCTACCGCCGAACTCCGTCCCCGTGCGTCGCTACGCTCGCAGGGAACGGAGCTCGGCACTGTGAATCGAGCGAGACACGGCGGCTCGCCGATCACAGCGGGGAGACATCGCAGGATCCAGGGGACAAGGTAAGTAAACTCTTCCTGGATCCTGCGATGCAAGCCCGAGTCTGGCTCGGGGTTACCGCTTTTGGTATGAAAAATCCACCCCGAGTCAGACTCGGGAATACCGCCAGGGGGGTTAAAAGGTCTGATTGTGGGGGGATTGAATGTTTAGCAGCCTGGGAAGAATTATCTAGGAAAGATATAAACCACCCCCCCTATAAAATAGGCTCAGAGAAAGCTGCTTTACATGTAGAAAATAAGGATAAAATACCCAATGCTTGGGTTTCCCCTTATGACTCAATAAGAAGGGAATTATTAGGAGCATCTGCACCTATGGTATAGCAAGTGGAAACTGCAGAAGGGGAGTCAGCTAATGGGGATACAGGAGATCACTCCAAGTATTATGATAGAAACTCCACAGTGTAGACTCATAGGTAAACTTGTTAATAAACAGTATTCCCCACATTACCGTAGAGAGGAACCATTCTATGATGTAGATGGTACAATGGCATTTGAAAAAGAAGGGGAACTGTGGCAGTATACTCCAGCAAGAGCAGATGCCTTAGCAAGATTTAATAAATTAAGTAAATTGGGTACTAATACTCCTCCAGTAGGGAGTTCTAGAGATCATGCCTCACCTGTATTAACTAGGCAACAGGTAAAACGGATGGGATTACTACCCCAGCACACCCCAGAAGATAGACTAAGGACAAAAGAGTATTTTAAATCCAAATTAGAACCATTTGGACAAATCCCCTTGAGAGAGGTAGTTTTACCGGGGGAGGAAGATGACCAGGGTAATTACACCGCAAGACTAGGAAAAGTTTATGTCCCCTGGAAACCTAATGAGATTAGGGCAATTATTGTTGATCTACCCAACTTAGAGAGATGTCAAAAGAAGTGGTATAAAAAGTTGATGTGGATAGAGAAAATGCAACAAGCTACATATATGATATGTGAATCTTGATTGATTGAGCAGTGTCAGAAAAGTATGTGTATGTATGGAATGTATTTGCAAGATATGCGAGCATTAATGGATGTTGTGCAAAAGAAAGGTGAGGATGTGTTGGATTACTGGAATAGATTCAAAGATGCTATTCAGAAGCATAGTGATTGGATTCCAGATGAGGAGAGTGATATGAAGCGAGCAGAGTTGGTGAATGTATTAATGGATGAAATGTTGTCTGAAATTAGGGAAGAAATAGAGCTTCGTATGGTGGGATTGAGAAAGAAACCTGCCCCTGAGTTAGTTGAGATTGCTCAAATAGCTTACGAAGTGTTACAAAAAAGAGAAAACAAAAATGATGAATATACAACTACCAGAGGTTAAGGAAAAAGTCCCAGAGCCCAAGGGGGTACCAATATCTACAGTGCAGGTAGCACCTCAGGGTGTACCAGTAGCGCCCCCCCCCTTACCCACCTTCGGAAGTAATATATATCTCTAATTATGGGGCGCCACGGCAAAGACGTGGAAATTGGAGACAAAATGAGGGACAGCGCATTAACCCTAGAATTCAGTCCCGATACCAACAAATCATCCTAAATAGAGTAAGCCTCCCAAACCCTGCAGCCTCGTGCCCTCTCCACTTGCTACAAGTGTGGATTGAGTGGGCATATAGCCAAGGACTGTAGGGAGCGCTAGGATAAGCTGGGATGTGGTGACAATATAGATGACACATTTTATCAAGCTTTAGCTGTAATTGAAGTTGATTCTGTTGATGAGCCAATAGTTGTAATAAATGTAAACGGTATTGATTTGTGTGGGCTCATAGACACAGGGGCTTCACGGTCTCTTTTACATGTCTTTGATCCTAACTTACCACTTTCCAATGAAAGAGTTTCTTTGGTTGGAGTAAGTAATAATATAATCTCAGCAAGAGTTACACAATCTGTACCGGTGACATTGGGAGAGCATTCAACAGAACATTAATTTGTATTGTCTCCGCATTCCCCCTTTAATTTATTAGGAAGAGATCTACTTTCTAAAATGGGGGTAACAATTGCATTATCTCCGGATAAAACTGTTATTGACATACTGCATAGGTTAAAAGAAGAAGCAACTGACTTGTTGTTTATGCCTTTATTAGTAGGGGATATGGAGGGAGGAATTTTAGAAGAAGTCAAACAAAAAATTAACCCTTCTATATGGGTAACAGGAGCGAATACTCCTGGTCTTATGAAAGTTGCCCCTGTATGGTTAAATAGAGACCCTACATTTCCAGTACCTAGACTACCTCAATACCCCTTATCTCCTGAATCAGTTGAAGGTATTAAACCAGTGATGGAGGAGTTACTACAGGAGGGTGTTCTTACTCCTTGTAGGAGTTCAGCTAATACTACTATTTATCCAGTTCCCAAACCTATAAAAACAGGAGAGGATAGCCGTCGATGGAGATTGGCGCATGATTTGCGCGCAATCAACAAGGTAATTATACCATCAGTACCTGTGGTACCCAACCCCTCTACTATACTGGCAACAATACCTCCTTCAGCAACTCACTTTACTGTAATTAATCTTGTCTCAGCCTTCTTTAGTGTTCCTGTTCATCCAGATGATCAATGGTTGCTAGCCTTCACGTTTGAGAAAAAGCAACTTACCTGGACTAGATTGCCAATGGGATATCATGATAAATTAGATGAGTGACAGCCACCCATGGGATCAGTATTAGTACAATATGTGGATGATCTTTTGCTAGCATCCTCTGATGAACAGGCATGTACTGAGGATTCTATTTCTTTAATGCATTTTTTTGCCAGTATAAGACAAAGAGTAGATGCTGCAAAAGTACAATGGGTTAAATTAAAAGTACAATACCTGGGCCACTGTGTCTCCCAAGGTATCAAACATTTGACAGATAAAAGGAAAAAAGGTAATTGCAAAGCAATGAATGCCCACAGCTCTAAAACAGTTGAGAGCATTCCTTGCATTAGTGGGATATTGTAGACAGTTTTTACCTTAATATTCTACAATTATAGGTCTTAGCTGTTCAAAGTAGAAGGGAAAGATGAGCTAAGTCTAGTAGAACGAAGATGTATGTTACAAATGCCCCAAGAGTGGGGACTCAAGTTCAGCAGATAGTGGAGTGTGGTGATTTGATTAATGAAAATTTCATTACTTCCCTGAACTTGCTGTCTTGAATTTGGGACAAAATACAGAACCAATGATTGATGTGTCAGTTAATGGTTTGTCTATTCTGTGTTTAATAGATAAAGGCGATTCAAAGAGTTTGTTAAATATATGTGATGCCAATGTTACCACTTCGAATCAGCAGGTAATTTTGGTCAGGGTAAGTAATGATGTAATTATTGACAGTTACTGAACCTCTATAAGTAAGAATGAGAGGTCAGTGCCATAAATGTTCTTTTGTTTTATTGCCATACTCCCCTGACAGTCTACTAGACAGAGGTATAGTAATAAATATAGGAGTAACTATAGTTTTAACTACTGAAGGAATGGGAGTAAAACATACTTGAAGTAAAGGGAGACTTTAGATTTGCTCCTTATGCCAGCAATTTATTAACCCCAAGCAAAAGGGGCTATTGTAAAAATTTATAGTGACTCAGCCTTGCTATAAGCATAGGGCATAGTTTTGCACAACTCTGGCAAGAAAGGGGTTATCCGTCAGCAGCAGGAACCCCTATACAACATAAAGAATTAATTGCTAAATTATTGGCAGCGGTCCAGCTGCTTCTTAAAGTTGCAGTAATTAAATATAAAGCACATACCAAAGCAGATGATAGTATATCACTTGGGAATGCTTTGGCTGATAGGTATGCTAAAGATGTTATACATTCTTATGAGCCAACTACAGCGCTTCCAACATTCCTGCTCACAGATCTTCAAGTGGATCTGGAAATTTTATCAGCTCTACAGGCAAGCTCGCCTCATACATCCTTTTGGACCACAAAGGGAGCTGTTTGTGGAGCAGATTGTATATGGAAATGAAAAAAAACAGGCTGGTTGCTCCTCCGAAATTGTTTCCTTCTTTGTTTGCTTTGAGCCATGGGCCTTGCCATGTCTCAACAGGAGGGATGTGTCGGGTGGTAGCCAGAGATTGGTGGGCTCTAGGTTTTTCTGCATATGCTGCTAAAAAGGTTACTGAATGTACTATATGTCAAATGCATAATATTGGAAAGTCAGTGCCCACTCCCATGAAGCATATTCCGCATACTGAGGAGCCATTTCAAATTGTGCAAATTGACTTCTCGGATATGCCCCCTTATGGTCAATTTAAGTATTTTTGCATTGATCAATTTTTGAACTGGCCAGAGGCTTGGCCCACGTCCAAAAAATGATGCCAGAACTGTGGTAAAATGTCGAGGGAATTGATCTCAAGGTTTGGTATAGGGTCAATAATTTCCTCAGATAGAGGTACACATTTTGATAATAAACTCATGGCAGAAGTAGTGAGTATTTTGGGTATGAAACAGCAATTGCATACTCCTTACAGACCGCAGGCTAATGGGATGGTGGAACGCAGCAATCAAACCCTGAAGAGGTATTTAGCTAAAATAACTGCTAATGGACAAAGCACATGGGTAGAAGCGTTACCTATAGCCTTTAGGACTACCCCTAAAGAGAAACATATTATTTGGGCGACCGCCCAGGAGACTACATTCATCTCTTGTGCAGCCAGAGACAGTGACTTTAATGAATGGACATTGCAATTTGGCAAATGTGTTTTCTGATACTTTTTCCAGAGCCAAAGGAGGACAACCTGTGGACACGAGTGAAGGAACTCATGGACTAAAGTTAGGAGATTGGGTGTATATCAAGAATCACACACCCCGGACTACTTTGTCTCCAGTGGAAAGGACCACTTCAGGTCATTCTTGTATCTCCTACTGCAGTGAAGCTGAAAGACTATAAGTATAGGGTGCATGGTTCACACTGTAAGAAGTCTGTGGTTCCAAAAGAGAATATAAGCCGGTCTGCCGCTGGCAAGAATTGTTCTGTACCTTTACCTTCTAGGTCTCCTCCACTGACTCGTGCGCGAGCAAGAAGACTGCAGAATGAATCTCCTAGGGCCTAAGATGAATGCGAAACTCTGGAGTGTTATCCTCTGCGGTGGAGTGGTGGTATGGATTACAGTCATGGCATATGAATGGACATACAAGAAAGAAAAGGGTAAGATACAAGACACTTTTCTTTTTAATGCTACTGTAATGGAAGAAATGTCACAACTTGAACCGGTTTCAGATGCAAGCTGCCAAGAAGCTGAATATCACTAACTGCTGGATATGCACACATGCACCTATTTCTCATAAGACTTTCTCCTCTTTGTTAGGAATACCTAGCACTTTAGCTAAAATGGAGGACAGTGTACACTTTGGTGAAGTCAGTAGAACAATGATTGACAGAGCTATTTCACTTCTACTATTCACAAATGCTCCATTGAGAAAACCAGCTGTCTGCATTAACTTTTACTTTGGTAGAGTCATACCTGCTACTTGTTATATGGAGGATAATGACTTTCAAGAAACACAGCTCCACAAAATACCTATACACTTTCTTAAAAAAGACTTAGTGCACCTTATTAAAAGGGATCTCTCTGATCAGTCAGCTCCAGGAGAAGATGAAATCCCAGGAGGACAAGAGGAAGAAGAAGACTCCGGGATTAATGTGAAAAATGACAATTCTCCTGATAGGCCTACATTTTATCCTAAGTCAGATGATAATTTCACAAGTATTGAATCACATGACAGAGAGATTAAACCATTGTTTTCTATTCCTTGGGTAAATAGATGTTGTATTAAAAAGGCTTTCAGTTTCATCATTGATTTGGCAGGCTTGATGGATAACATTACTGCCCTGTATGATAGAAACTTTATAGCCCTTGCTATAGAATTGAAAATGATCAAAAAGGAGGTTTTGCAGCACCGGCTGGTGCTGGATTATCTCACGGCCAGTCAAGGAGGAATATGCGCCATAGTGGGAGCTACTTGTTGTAACTACATCGGAAATGATACTAAGACTGAAGATGCCATCATTTCGCATGTAGAAAAGGTACAACAAATGAAGGTTAAATTTTGCAAAGAATATACCGAAACTACTTGGGTTGAAGGTAACTGGGAAAGCTGGCTTTCCTGGCTCAATCCTCTCAACTAGTTTTCTGGTATTGCAGGATGGTTTTCTGGAATTTTACATGGTATTTTATACATTGTAGGAATTAGGTATAAATGTTATATAAATGTTGTTTGAAAATAATCACACGTGCTGGTACTAATATTGGTTCTTCTGAGCCCTTAAGGTCTCGAGTCATAACTGCTCATGAGATGGTGATCCGTATACCTGGAGATCAACTTAAAGACACAGAAGAAGCTTAAAAGGGATACCGAAAGAATTCTAAACACAGGAGGGGCTGTGAAGATATAGGAAATATAGGAACCATATCTTCTTCTACATTCAGAGTTCTCCTTCAGTATTAAAATATATATATCTCTGTATTCTTGAGAATATCCATTTAATCTGTTTTCCAGTAAAATGTTGTTGTTTCTGAATTCTTTTCGTATTGCAACACGGTATTACAACACATGTGGCTGACCAGTAGATGTTAAAATGTTCTGCCAATGATCTGACACAATTCTCAGTAAAAGATGAGATAAGGAAAGATGTTGACGTAGAAAGTCCTTTGTAAAAGCCAAATTAACTTCTTCCAAATAATTATTCTCCCTTTCTGTCAAAACAACTTGTCAGTTTGAAATATTTTGGGTTATGATGACCCCTAAAAGTTAGTCTTTTCTGGCCAAACCTGTGTTGAAATACTTAATGAAATGCGTACTTGTGATGTGTAACTTTGGGCTTGTGCCCGCCATAATATTACTGTATAACCCTTCTCTATAAATATCTGAAATCATTTGTAAACGGGACCACTCCTGACTCAGAAGGATGGTCCACTGTACAGTGTATATTCTTGAGTAAACCATGTGTGAGACGTATGCAGCTGGCGTTGATGTCCTTTATTTCAAGGTTCAACTTTACAACATATAACATCTTTTAATCCATGATACAGCCTTTTAGTTGATATCAGAGGTATGTGAATCAAACAGAATGGATTGGAATTCATCCTGTGTAGCCTAGTGCTTTACTTCACCAATATGAAGAGATGATATGGTCAGTCATATTTTGATGAGTTGGGATTAGAGATAGACCTCAATGACTTGCATGTTTGTGAAACATATACTGTATATATATTTCTTTAAAGTTTGCAAATTTCTATTAGACACATTTCCTTTGAGTAAACACACTCCAGAACATTTCTACCAGTCTTTTTTGTGTTGATTTACTAAAGGCAACTAGACTATTCAGTTTGCTTGGGAAATGTCACCAAAGCTTAGTGAACGAGCTGAAGTTCTGCTGACTTCCATCATTAAAGCGGAGTTCTGCTAAAAAAAATAAATACAAGTCAGCAGCTACAAATACTGCAGATGCTGACTTTTAATAATCAGACACTTACCTGTCCCAGGGTCCAGTGATGCGGGGGAGCAAAGCCCTGCTCATATCCCCCTCCTCTCTACGGCGCCGGCATTGTAAATGTGGGCGCCCGGCTGTGACTTCACAGCCGGGCACCCACTGTGCATGCGCGACCAGCGCCGCATACTGTGACTGTCCGGGCAATCATCTGGGACCTGTGACGTGTCCCAGATTATTGCCAAGAGGGAGGGGGGAGAGGTGATCTCGCTTCCAGTGCCGCGTGCGCCGGGAGGAAGTGGGAGCTGGAACCCTCTGCAAAGAGAGTACCGGCTCCCCCCCCCCCCCAAAAAAAAATGATATGCCAAATGTGGCATGTCAAGGGGTCACCTCCCTTAAAGTGGAAGTTCCATTTTTGGGTGGAACTCCGCTTTAAGACCCCTTTCACACTGGGGCCGCGCCGCGTTAGCGCTAAAGTGCCACTCGGTTTAGCAGCAAAATCCCTTGCAAAGTGCAACTTCCCTTGCAAAGTGAGCAGCCTACTTGTATTTAGTACACCAACTCCAATACATAGCTGAACTAGATTTCAATGGAATAGAAATGTATGTGTTCATCAGGTCTATCAGTGTAGTAAAAAAACTGATATATTCAGATTAGTTTATTAAAGAAGTTGAGAATCTTCATTAAAAAAATGTAAGTGGCTTGAAATTACTTTCTGAACGTTAGAGGGGAATTCGTCTATTACCAAGTTCAAGATGGTGAGGGCCAGCTTGGAGTTGGGGAAAATCCCGGTGACATTGGAGAAGAGATGGAACACACTCCGCCAGAAGCTTCTTGGGTTTTTACATGACCAAAACATGTGTAAATAGTTGCCAACTTGGCCACAACTACACAAGCACAGAGGAAACCCGGTCGAGGAAAACTGGGCTATGCAATGGGGGAGGTACCATCTGGTGACAAATTTTTGCATATGTTCCTAGTGATTTATACAGTGGGAAATATTGTGAGAATAGAGGAGTGCACTATGCCACTGAGGAACACTGATACATTTTCCATGGATGATAGGTCCATGTCCACACTGCAAATGCAGAGCAGACACGGACACAGCCCGCTCTACTCTATGGTCACTCAGTTCCAATCTGCCCAGGCAGAAGGATGGATCCCCTTCAGTTTTTTTAAGTTAATCGGATTAGAGAAAGGTGGGTGTAAATGGACACAAATCCGTTTACATCTGCCGCTCTATAGAGGTGAATGGAGGGTCAGATTGGGTCCACCTGAAAAACAGACAGGCGTGTGACAGGACCAATCGTGTGAAAGGGGCCTAAAGCTGCTTCCACCCTGATGCACTGTGGTTTACCTGCACCTCAACTGACCTCAATCTTCACTTCTTCCTCAGGATTCCTGCAGGTATCACTGGCTGCTGCTGTCCCCCAGGTGAGTATGGCTGGTGGCTGCTGCTGGCTGTCCTCCAGGGCTGATACGGCTGGTGGGTATTGCTGGCTGGTACTGCTTGTGGGTATTTCTGGTTAGTACTGCTGGTGGGTCCTGCTGGTGGATCCTGCTGGCTGGTACTGCTGGTTGTTACTGTTAGTGGGTAATACTGGCTGGTAATGCTAGTGGGTACTCCTGGTGGGTACTGCTGGTTGGTACTGCTGGTGGGTACTGCTGACTGGTACTGCTGACTGGTACTACTGCCGGGTACTGCTTGAGGGTACTGCTGGCTGGTACTGCTGTTGGGTACTGCTGGCTGGTACTGCTGGCGGGTACTGCTGGTGGGTACTGTTGGCTGGTACTGCTGGCTGGTACAGCAGGTGGGTACTGTTGGTGGGTACTGTTGGAGGGTACTGTTGGTGGGTATTGTTAACTGGTTCCCAACCCACCATCCATGAGCATCAGTGTGACAGGAACAGGCACTAGAGGAAGCATGAGGCTGCAGTAGAGAACAGAGCTGATGCTTCCTGTATCGCTCCTGTCACAGGTGGAGTATATGTGGTATCACTCCGCCTGTGACAGGAGCCAGCACTATACAGGAAGCATCGGCTCTGCTTTCTCTAGCACTGGCTCTGTTCTTCACACTGATGCTCGGGGATGGTGAGTCGGGAACTCGTGATTTGGGCTTGCTGACCCATCATCCCAGAGCAGGAAGTGGTGGGCCACATCACAGGGTGCCGCGGTAAAGGATCAGTACGACTTGTCTCCCCCAATGGCTCAATCATTGTTAAATATGACAGCAGGGGGGCATGGTTTGCCTTGGAAGAAGATGGCCGCTTAGCCCTCGAGCTCCAGCTGACAACAGCCACAATCAAGCCCCATTGGAGGATCTAAATGATCGTTCATGCTGTCTGAAATGGGGATATCACCCCAGCTACAAGATCCCACTCTCCTCGAGATGCTAGCGGGCGAATAAGCCAGAATATCCCAGAGATATTCTGGACACTGACGAGCAACATGGTGGCATCATCGCAGGCTCTTTCCTCCCCTCCAGGCCCTAACACAGCCAGCTCGACATCTAGGGGCCTGCCTCCTTCCTCCACTGAGGGACTTCAGCACCTGCAGCAGCAACCCAGCCTAAATGATCTACACAATGTAGCAGTGGATATCAAGGATACATTATTGGCTGCGATCACCGATCTCCGCCTTGACATCCAGGCACTTGCAGTGAGAGTACATGAAGTTGAGTGTACTGCTGCACACCAGAACACCATCATCTGAAGAATCCACCACACAGTAGATATGCATACCCTACAACTACGTGACCTACACTGCCACATGTAGGATTTGGACAACCGCGGAAGAAGGTACAGCCTGAGGGTAAGAGGGCTCCCTAAATTGGTTGAGTCTGAACAAATACTACCTATAGTGTCAGGCCTGCTTAACAACTTGGATAGGCCCCCTACCACCCCAATCAAGATGGGACGCATCCAGAGGGCCCTTAGGCCACGAGGCAGAGATGCAGATCCACCGCGTGATATACAGTCAGGTCCATAAATATTGGGACATTGACACAATTCTAATCTTTATGGCTCTATACACCACCACAATGGATTTGAAATGAAACAAACTTTAACTGCAGACTTTCAGATTTAATTTGAGGGTATTTACATCCAAATCAGGTGAACGGTGTAGGAATTACAACAGTTTCTATATGTGCCTCCCACTTTTTAAGGAACCAAAAGTCATGGGACAGATTAACAATCATCCATCAAACTTTCACTTTTTAATACTTGGTTGCAAATCCTTTGCAGTCAATTACAGCCTGAAGTCTGGAATGCATAGACATCACCAGACGCTGTGTTTCATCCCTGGTGATGCTCTGCCAGGCCTCTACTGCAACTGTCTTCAGTTCCTGCTTGTTCTTGGGGCATTTTCCCTTCAGTTTTGTCTTCAGCAAGTGAAATGCATGCTCAATCGGATTCAGGTCAGGTGATCGACTTGGCCATTGCATAACATTCCACTTCTTTCCCTTAAAAAACTCTTTGGTTGCTTTCGCAGTATGCTTCGGGTCATTGTCCATCTGCACTGTGAAGCGCCGTCCAATGAGTTCTGAAACATTTTGCTGAATATGAGCAGATAATATTGCCCGAAACACTTCAGAATTCATCCTGGTGCTTTTGTCAGCAGTCACATCATCAATAAATACAAGAGAACCAGTTCCATTGGCAGCCATACATGCCCACGCCATGACACTACCACCACCATGCTTCACTGATGAGGTGGTATGCTTTGGATCATGAGCGAAAGCACTTTCCATTTCCATACTCTTCTCTTCCCATCACTCTGGTACAAGTTGATCTTGGTCTCATCTGTCCATAGGATGTTGTTCCAGAGCTGTGAAGGCTTTTTTAGATGTTGTTTGGCAAACTCTAATCTGGCCTCCTGTTTTTGAGGCTCACCAATGGTTTACATCTTACGGTGAACCCTCTGTATTCACTCTGGTGAAGTCTTCTCTTGATTGTTGACTTTGACACACATACACCTACCTCCTGGAGAGTGTTCTTGATCTGGCCAACTGTTGTGAAGGGTGTTTTCTTCGCCAGGGAAAGAATTCTTCGGTCATCCACCACAGTTGTTTTCCGTGGTCTTCTGGGTCTTTTGGTGTTGCTGAGCTCACCGGTGCATTCTTTCTTTTTAAGGATGTTCCAAACAGTTGATTTAGCCACACCTAATGTTTTTGCTATCTCTCTGATGGGTTTGTTTTGTTTTTTCAGCCTAATGATGGCTTGCTTCACTGATAGTGACAGCTCTTTGGATCTCATATTGAGAGTTGACAGCAACAGATTCCAAATGCAAATAGCACACTTGAAATTAACTCTGGACCTTTTATCTGCTCCTTGTAAATGGGATAATGAGGGAATAACACACACCTGGCCATGGAACAGCTGAGCAGCCAATTGTCCGATTACTTTTGGTCCCTTAAAAAGTGGGAGGCACATATACAAATTTTTGTAATTCCTACACCGTTCACCTGATTTGAATGTAAATACTGTCAAATTAAAGCTGAAAGTCTGTAGTTAAAGCACATCTTGTTTGTTTCATTGCAAATCCATTGTGGTGGTGTATAGAGCCAAAAAGATTAGAATTGTGTCAATGTCCCAATATTCATGGACCTGACTGTAGTGTGCTGTCTGACAGATTTAAAGCTTAAAGAGGAGATCCTCCATAAAGCCCACAACAGGAGCCAGCTCTCTCATGGAGGAAATGAGATCCACATCTTTCAAGATCTGTTTGCCATTACCCTTCAACATTGCAAAGATCTTTGTCCTCTCCTGGAAATCCTGCCAACCAGAGGGATCCACTATCGGTGGAAATTCCATTTTTGCCTTTCAGCCACTTATCAAGGCTGTACAGCTCTACTGAGGGTCCCGGAAGACCTCCACTCATTCTCTTGACATACCACAAGTTGAAGTCCCTAACTGGTACGCTGATTTCCTCACACCCAGCATGAAATCTCCATCATCCAGAGGTGAACCTATGCAAGCACAGAAACTGCGATACCAGAGACATTGCTCTACATCTGAAGCAAGACCCATCACTACTTTGATGGCTCAACATCAATAGCCGAGCTCCACGAAATCCCCACAGCCTCGAAAGTCATGGCACGACACCTAATTCGGCATCAGCTGTACATCTATCATATGGATAAGTATTTGCATTCTCTGTTTTACTTATTACCCTGATGTGATATGTGGCTGTGATGCTTGTTGCAGCAGCAAAATCAGTTCCCTTTTTGCCCCTCTCCTCTCCCTACTTCCATTTGGTGCTGTTTTCCTCTGAGAGATCTGTGTGCAGCACACAAGACATCACCCCCACAAACAACCCCATTAACAAGCCATTCTCCGCTTACCTGCCCCAGTTGGGAAACAAACCCTTGTCTGTTTTGATACACCTACTGCAAAAATAACATTTCAGTGTAGAGTCTAAAGATACCAACCTCGGTTCCCACTCTCACACTCATTCTTGAAACTTTATGCCATATACTTTATGCCCCCAATGCCATGGTGAGTTGAACTGAATGTCATTCTCCTTCTGAGACCCATCCTAAGCTATATACCTCACAAAAATGTACAGTACGATACCATAGTTTAATCTGGATAGGACTGTGTTATTGACTTCCTCCCTGATATCCTAATGGCTACACAACCTCCCCCCTTCGCATCTACAGAATCATTGTTTGTCTCTTATGATTTTTGTCATGCTCCAGGTGCTTCTTTTTTTCTTTTCCCCCCTTATTTTTTTTGGACACTGTCTGCTAAGTTAACTCACAGGATTCATTACCTACTAACCCGAACATTGGACGTAAAACCTGCATCAGGGGGACGGTGATCTTAACTATGCACACCCTAGACTTTAAAATGCAATCTATTCTGCTTACTGCTTCTTACAGTAAGAGTATGAAAGTTATAAGTTCTACCCTATCCAGGTTATGTCTACAAATTCCCCATTCACATAATCCCGTGCACCATCCTGAACCCTGCTAGTGGAAATTACTTAAAAACGATTGCTTAAATACTAGAGACTGAATCCCGATTTAGGAATTGCATGCAATGTTGTCGGCATGACCCTTTTTATTAAATGTCTTGGAATTAGACTTATTGCTCCACATTTAGGTTCTAACAGCCTCATGGGGATTACCCTCATAAACATAATCATATGATCATCTGTTTATCTGTAATACTTTCGTCTCCACTGCCACCTACTGGTGCCTTGGGTTCTCAACCCTTACTTTAATCAGAGAACATTGATTTTGTCCTTTTCTTTTCTTTTTTTTTTATTCAATGATCCCAATTAGACTGTTAGTCATCTGTGAGAATTTGAAAATGGTGAAATACTATGCCAGTTTGGGATTACCTTGAACTGATGAAATATGTTGTCCGCCAGCGTTCTATTTTTTCAAAAGTTAGAGCCAAATGTGCCTTAATTCCTTTTGACCTACTGAGATACAGTATATGTTTACCTAGATTCTGGAGACTCCGTGAGAGTCATACTCCATGAGATCACACTTTCAGATTACCCATTGCCTACAATCTTGGTATCGAGACTGCACTCCTAGAGAGAATCATGTCACACTTTCCGATTACCCATTGCATATAATTTTGTTATCAAGACTGCACTCCTAGAGAGAATCACGTCAGTCTGATAGCCAACACCAACACCTATTTACTCATTGCTCCTGCCCAAACTCCTACTGGCTCCATAACTTTATGTTTAACCAGCAATCACCCCCTCTTCTTTCCCCGAGGCTACCTAAATAAAATATTTTTACCTATATCTCTCCAAATCTACAAACCACCAGCAATCCAGGAGCTGGCTTTCCATCCACCAGACAATTGCCTGCGTGTGTTCTGACAGTGTGATCCTCACTCTCCACATGATCCATCAGGGTACTTAATATGTTCATATGTTTAACCTGCTTAGTTAATACACAGTTATACTAATGTTGAAGTAACGTAACATTTCTATACTAGTTAAGCAGGGTCTCTCTCATTCTGACAAGCCCTCACCCCTATGCAAGACCCATGAGTTCTATATTTGCTAGCAACCGTAATCATTAAGCACCCTACCTTCACTCTTCTCCCTTAAACCTCCTCCCTCCCTTTTTTTTTTCTTTTCTCCCCCCCCTCCTAATTCCTTCCCTTTCTTTCACCTCTGATTGATTAGCTAGAGTAAACAGAATCTTGATTTTTTGGTCTTCAGTTTAGTAAAGTGTAGACAGCCTAAACATGACTTCTACATCGTTTACCAGCAACAAACTTCTTCTCAAAATCATTTCGCTTAATGCCCACGGCCTCAGCATCCCAGAAAAGTGATCCCAACTACTTCTTACAATGCACAAAAACAAAGAAAGTATTATCTTTCTGCAAGAGACACATTTCCGTAGAGACTCCATCCCTAAACCCACGCAGTGGTATTACCCCACGATTCACCACGCTACCAACCAAACGTCTAAATCCAAATGGGTTTCACTACTCCCGGCTAAACACTGCCTCTTCCAACTTTCAGACACACTATCTGACGAAGAGGGCAGATACCTCTTTTTGAAAAAGACATGCCATGGTAAACAGATCACTTTAGCTAATATATATGAACAGTCACCAGTCTCCTTCTTCCGAGACATAACCCAAGTCCTCACCACATTTCAGGAAGGTACCCCGATTCTAGGAGGCAACCTTAATGTCTCTCTGAACCCCCTCCAAGATAAATGTAACGACACATCCACCCTTCCATAAAAAGCCCTACAATCAATTAAGTTGCAAGTTGCAAAAACATTGGGTCTATTGACCCTTGGTGGAGCATTGGTAAGTCTTTCTAAGAGATGAACAGATAGTCAAGTCTTGAGTATTATCGGTTTGGGGTTGAGAAAAAGGTGAAGTCTCTACCGTTAGGGTTAAATGTACGCCAGGAATCATGTAGTAACAAATCACTTTGTCCTCAGCCATATTTCTCCTTTTTCCATTTGGTGGGTTCACCCCAGGCAACTTGGTTCTGTGATGGACTCCTGACACCCCGACTGGGTACCTCTACCAGAGAGCTGCTATCTCGCCGCTGGAACACAGGAACAAGGGATTATAGTTGGGAATTGCACCCAAGAACTAGAATCCACTAGCTTAGGTACAAACAGGAACAGCCTTCATTGAAAATTCACACTGCATGCCTACATAGAAGTACATGAAACAGAGACACCCATACAATATAATATCAGTAACTTAGAGGTGATCCTGAGGAAGCAGCAGCAATCCCAGGATACCATTCGATAGCACCAATCCCCAAGCTGATGCAGTTCAAAAAACATTTTCCGTGGAGGTCAGGGATGGGAGCGCCAGCTGGTAAAGGTACCCAGGAGCAGTCCCTACTGTAGCCAGTGAGAGTTCTACAGCCACAGCTACCAAACCCTGGTAAAATGGTGTGATGCAAACACAAGGGTACAGTCCTTCAAAAAACTGGAAATATAACAAATAACACGTAGATGTGGACAGAAAAGGTCCCTGCAGCTAGTGTCCGTGACAACCTTCTTGGAGTAAAGGTTAATTGTAATCCCAAAAGGTAGGTCTCCTTAGTACTGGGTCCATAGACGGTGAGAAGGGGGCTGGCCTCCAGGCCCCTCCAAAAGCCAAGTAGGGTTGGTTCCTGTGACATTTACCCCCAAAGGTAGATTAACCAGGCCCAAGACCCCCCATTGGTCTAGATCTGCCTTAGTTGGACAGTATGAATCCACATATTCTGTCTGCGTGATCTCTGCCTTGGCCACTGGGGAGAAGAAAAGACGACTGCTTCTTCTCCCTAAGGCCCTGGTGTCACTGTAGGTGTGGGGCAGAGGTTGTGGATGCTCTGTCCAGTTGCCAGCACAGAAGCTGGGAGGTCTTTATGGTTCTGGGTCTTGGTCTGCTGCTGAGGAGAGGGGTCAACTGCCCCAACTCTTTGGAGCTTTTGGGGCACTGTAGGTGCTAGGCAGAGGCCAGTGGTGTTCTGCCCTGTTGCCAGTGCTTCAGTTGGAAGTAGGAGCTTCACTATATAAGCCTGTCGCTGGGGAGAGGAGCCACCTGCCCCACCACCTGGGAGCTCAGGAGTTGTTGCCAGTGCTGGGCAGAGGTTGGTGGCACTCAACCCTGATGCTGAAGCTTCAGCTGGGGACCCCAAATCCTCCACTGTGGCTGGCTGTTGGGGTGGGAGGATGACTTCCTCTTTTCTCGAGACTCTTAACTGCTGCTGAAGATTGAGAACAACTATCTCCTTTCCCTGGTCTTTGGCCTGCCACTGGGGGGAGGAAATAGCTTTTTACCCTCCCTGCAGTGAGCAGTGAGGATGGCCAGCTCCTCTCCCTGCTGCTCCCGAATTGCTGAAGATCCAGGGCACGGGCTGGCTGCACTTGGGCCCAGTGCCAGCGCTTTGGTGGGTGACACATAATCCATAACATCCATAGGTGCTGGGGCATACTGTTAAACAGTCTTTTATATGCTTGTTTCAGCTTCCATTCTTGTGTGACTATAAAGTCCAAGTCATTGCTCAATCCGAGCTCACTGGGAAGTTCCAACTCCCTAAAATCTCAGATGTCCTCCCATCTCCACTCCGCTGTACTACTAAACTGTATATCCTCCTGAAGCACCTCAGATATCAATTCCAGGCCGCCAAAGTCACAGCCCTCAATGGGATTGCAGTTCTCCAACCTCAGACACACTTGGATGGCATATCATTGCAGTGCCCGATACCCATTGTCCACCATCAGTTCCATCTAGACCAGCCTATGCAGCTCCGTTAGTCATCCCTCCCAAGGATGCTCTCCCAAGAATAGTAGTCGCAAGTCCAGCTGCAGCCAGTACCAATCAATAGGGCATAGGGAGGACCTTTCCATAACATGCTTGCTCAACATGGAGAGCCCCTCCAGGATCGCATCTCTCAATTCCAGCATGTCCCAGGCAGAACCAAACTCTTCTTTCATGGCAACTGGCTCTTAGAAGATCTCTCCGATATCAGCCGACACTGGGTCCGGGTGGTGATTGGGATTGCCACCAAATGTGATGGACCCCTGACACCCTGACTGGGTATCCCCACCAGAGAGCTGCTTCCTCACCACTGTAACACAGGAACAAGGGATTAAAGCTGGAAATTGCACCCAAGAACTAGATGACACTATCTTGGGTGCACACAGGAACAGCCTTTATTGAAAACTCACACAGAATTTTACCACACAAAATCAGATACTGTAAGAAGGTGTCCCATCACCTTATCCTCAACAATGCCCACCCAGACAGCCTGGCACCTACATAGGAGTACATGGAACAGAGACACCCATACAGTGTAATATCAGTTATTTGGGGTGATCCCAAGGGAGCAGGGACAATCCAGGGTTATATTCAATAGCTCCAAGCCCCATGATGATACAGTCAAAAAAGCAACATCCTCCAAAGTCAGGGACCAGTGTGACAGCTGGTAAAAGGTACCTGGAAGCAGTCCCTACTGTAGCCAGGTGAGCGTTCCACAGCCACAGCTACTAAACCCCAGTAAGACGGTGTGGTGCAAACACATGGGAACAATCCTTCAAAAAAAGGTAAAATATAAAAAATAACAGGGGGATGTGGACAGAAAAAGTCCCTGCAGCCAGTGTACGTGACAACCCTCTAGGGGAAGAGGTTCCTTGTATCCCCAAAAGGGGGGTCTCCTAAGTCCTGGGTCCATAGTCAGTGGGAAGAAGGATGGCACTATAGATAACGTCTTCTATAGTGCTGTAAGAGAAGTCAGGCTAACAGATGCACATCTGCCCACAAGCATGGGCACACCAGTGTGTGTACAAAGAGAGACTTGTATTGGCACATGCACGGGCACACGCCAACAATGCGCGCACGCACACGTGCATTTATGGGTGCCATGTAAGCCTATTTAAACTGAACACTGACACATGAACATTGCTGAGTGGTCTTTCAGCTAGTGCTTGTTTACCTGATCTGTTCCAGCTTCCTGTGTCTTGACCCAGCTTCACCTGAACCTTCTCCTTGACCTCCGCCTGCCTACCTGATCCTGGCTTGTGTTTGACTCTGCTTCCGCCTGATGTTCCTGTACCTTGCTGCCCGTCTGTGTACCAAACCCGGCCTGTGTCCTATCTCTGCCTCTGCCTCTCGTCTCGGTATCTGCTCTGTCCGGCTGTTGATGACCTCCTGGCTTACGTCCTGGCTACGCCTCCATCTGCTGACCCAGCGATACAGAGCTCCAGTTCTCAGAGCCTGCCCAGCGCTCTTCAGCCACCTGGTTCCTGCCACGGTCCAGCCAGCGCCATCCACTACATCGGCCCTCATGCCACTCTGTGTCCTTTACTCCCTGTCATCACTACCAGGGGTGTCGGACAGGAGGTGCAAGAGAAGCCCCCTCTCCAGCTCGATCTCCACCAGGTATGAGACAAGTGGCTCCCACTATCGATACCATCAACATTTTTACCCATATACTACAGCTAGGTGAGAGTGTTCGGGATCTTTTATGTTCCCCCTCTTTCTTCCTTGTTTTATACTCTCCTTTTTACCATCATATAATTTTGGCATTTCTACTCTATTAAAGATACTCCCAAATCTGCATCTGTTCCTGATGAGTGGTATTTTTACCATGAAATGCGTAGAGCTTTCCTTTTATGCTACGTCACAGTGTCTACGTGCAATATCTGTATTTTATTATAGTTTATTTTAATGAATCAATTTCATCATTGTTATCATGCCTATATGTTACCGTTACAACTTTGGTCTAGATTCCCAAGGTCCATTACTACTGTATATCATGTTGGAATAATTGTGTATAATCATGAATTGTTTAGATGATATTTATCAAGACCTATTATTATGTTTTATTTTTCTACTATTTTACATATGTATGTATGCCCCTTGTAACAATAAACAATGATTACATTGATTGGTTTGTTCAACTTAGTAGTGTGCTTCATATAAATTCCCACAGCCCCTCTCTTTTTTCAAACATACCAGGGATGGAGGTATATGAACTATCATAGTCATTGCCTCATATAAAGTCCCAATCTCTTTTCTTGTTCTCATAGTATCCCTGTTATACAAAACAGCACCACAATTGTTCCAGATATTTCAGTTGACCCTCACCTTTTGAAAGATTCTAGAACACAAGTCTGCTATAAACTCCTCACTCATTGGTATAGGATTCGGGCTCAAGGGGCTGCATTTTTCCAATCCACATCACCCCTAGGGATTGGCTGAACACACCCCCCCCCCCCCGCAGAAAAACAAACCAAACAGGCAAAATATTTGGCAGAACACACGAACACCATTACAGTCTATGGGAATCGAACATGAATAATCAAAAGTGCTCATTTTAAAGGCTTATATGCAAGTTATTGTCATAAAAAGTGTTTGAGGACCTGGTTCCTGCAAAATTTTTTTTTTAAAAAAGGCTGTTTTTTTGAACCGTACCAGGCCACATGCCCTCAACATGGGGAGGGTGCTTTGGGGTTGCCCACCAAAGCACCTTGTCTCCATGTTGATGGGGACAAGGGCCTCACCCCTACAACCCTTGCCCAGTGGTTGTGGGGTATGCAGGTGGGAGGCTTATCGGAATCTGGAAGCCCCCTTTAACAAGGGGACCCCCAGATCTTAGCCTCCCCCCCTGTGTGAGATGGTAATGGGGTACGATGTACCCCTACCATTTCACAAAAAAAGTGTCAAAATGGTAAAAAAGACAATAGCCGGTTTTTTGACAATTCCTTTATTAATATTGTCTTCTTCTTTCCCCCGCTTCTTCCTCCATCTTCTTCTGGTCTTCCTTCGGTTTTCTCCTTCTTCCTCCATCTTCTTCTTCCCCCGCTTCTTCCCCTATCTTCCTCTGCTTCTTCCTCTGGTCTTCTCCATCTTCCTCCTAGATCTCGCATTAAACGCTACCTACATCACGGTGCTCCCCAAACCAGACAAAAATCTGTAAGAAGTTGGCAATTATAGACCCATATCCCTCATTAACAATGACCTGAAGATACTCACAAAGATTTTACCCAACCGTCTAGACTCTTTCATAGGTCGCTACATTCATAAGGACCAGGTGGGATTCATCCCAGGCGGACAGGGCCCGGACCAGTCCAGAAGGGCCATAGATGTAATCTCCATTCTTCAATCTAACTGGGATAAGGGTCCTAAACAGAAATGAATGATACTCTCTCTCGACTTACACAAGGCATTTGATTCCGTTGAGTGGCCATACATGTTGTCACTATTTGAACACTGGGGTTTTGGCCAATGATTCAGTGGTATTTTTCACGCTCTATATTCCTCCCCAGAAGCAATGATCCATATCCAGAGTAATTACTTACCCCTATGCTTCCAAGAATGCCACCTTCGGTTTACCATGTCCCACATATGGTGGGAATGCCCATGAATAAGGCAATTTTGGAAAAAGATATTTAACTTGATCTACAAAATCACTGACTGTCTATTTCCTAGAACCCCAACCATCACCCTCTTGAACGACGACTTGCCAAAGATTTGACACAAACACACCCGTAAATTAATTCACTTCATTCTGACTGGTGCCAAAATAACCATTGCTAAAGGATGGAAGCAACCCAGGGTCTCCCTTGCAGCCACCACTCATAAAATTTCATGAATTATATCCAAAGAAAAATTATCCAGCATATTAACAGACTCTACATCCAAATTTGAAGCTATTTGGGAACCCTGGGCACAATTTGTCGGGATCCCCATTACTACGATCCCCCAGGCTCTCAATTCCTCTTCAACTACTTCCAGGTGATTGGCCTCCTTGCCCCCTCCCTCTCACCTCTTTCTTTTCTTCTCTTCTTTCTCTTTCCTATCAACTCTTCAGTAGAGTTAATCTTGTACAGACAATTTTTACCTAATTCAGTTCTCTAGGTGTTACAGGCTCCTCACCTTCTGGTCTGTCCTACTAATTGTTACAGATCCTCCCCACCTGTCACAGGGGGTGGGGGAGCCCCCCCAGGGCACAATATGCTCCCATTAGGGGTGCCTTCCGGGGGCCTCCTCTCTTCTCTAGCTTTCCTCCATATCTCAATGATGACAGCGAGTGAGCCTAACTATGCAGTTGTTAGCTAGACTGTACCATTTTGTTACCTTTTTATATACCGTTCAAGGTGTGTCATTTGCATATGAATATAGCAAATTATTTCTGTCTCAACTTTGTGTTCATATCAATAAAAACTTTCTGAAAGAAAATGAATGCACTTTTCCGACTTACACAAAAATTCCTCTTACGAACAAACCTACAGTCCCTATTGTGGAACCCAGGGACCTCCTGTATCCCGTATAGAGCCTTCAGATACTAAATAAGAACAGAGACTGGAAATTAACCTCACTATTCATATAGTTAAATAATAAATAATATATCAGGTTGAAAAAAGACACATGTCCATCAAGTAACAAGGAAAAAAGGTATCCTCAAAATCCAATATCTTTAGGGGATATAGTGGAAGGCAAAAAACCCTTGCAACAGTAAATATAAAATGTAAGGTCCAGTGTTCTCCATCAGGAAAGAGATTATTTCATGATCCCCAAGGCAATTGGAGAACTCTCTGGATCAGAATTCTGCAGTGGTATTTATGTATTGATATGAGAACCCATTTTTATTTTTTACATTTATAAACACATTCAGCTTTGTGGAAACAAACTATGAAGTCAGCTAGAACCAGCTCCTGTGGAAGACTATTCCATGTGTTTACAGCTTTTATAAAAAACGGAAAAAAAAAAGAACCCCTTTTTGTATGCAGAAGCTAATCTTCTTTTACTTGACTTGAGGATTTACAAAGCAGGAGATAGTGTATGTCCTCACACACTTCAACACATTTCTAGCACATATCTCCTACCTTCAGCTTCTCTCTGTTCCTGCTGTGGCTCACCCATCAACTATTAACAGCAATTACTGGTTGTCAAAAAGACTTCTGATAATTTCTATGCATTATATAGCAGGAGTGGCTGTCAAAATGCAACCCTTTTTTTGTGTAAAATGACACTTGCAGAGAGTCAGATTCTGTTTTCAACTGTCCATTGAGTTTTCTATATGGTACATTAATGTATTAAAACAGGGTAATTGTATCAATCCTTAAAGTGATTGTAAAGACTTGTTTTTTTTTTTTTTTTTTAAATCACACATGTGTTATACTTACCTGCTCTGTACAATGGTTTTGCACAGAGCAGCCCAGATCCTCTTCTTCTCAGGTCCCTTGCTGGCTCACCTGGCCCGTCCCTACTGTTGAGTGCCCACACAGCAAGCAGTTTGCTATGGGAGCACCCGAGCTGAGCCGCAGCTTCCTGTGTCCATTCAGACATGGAGCCGCGGTTCGGCCCTGACCCTTTCACTCCTGATTGGCTAACTAATTTTTATTGACAGCAGCGGGAGCCAATGGGCCGCTGCTGTGTCTCAGCCAATCAGGAGGGATGGCCAAGGCACTCGTGCACACTGCTGGGCTGAGATGGGGCTCAGGTAAGTATTAGGAGGGCTGAGGGGGGCTGCTGTACACAGAAGGTTTTTTATCCTAATGAATAGAAGGCATTAAGATAAAAAAACCTGCCTTTACAATCCCGTTAAATACGTCTTCTCAAAAGTGTATTCATTCAGTAAGGCTAAATTTGCCTCATAGCCGAGGCCACTTTTTCATTTATCTGACTCCTCTATTCAGTTTTTTTAGTGTCACAAATTCCCTGTTGTGAACTGATCGTCAAAACTGGACTGCATATTTAAGATCCTATAATATGGGGCAAGATTATGTACAAGAGGTTACAGTAATAGATTTGTCCCCCCACATGAGTTGGATGGTGGGCTTTGTTCTAATAACCCGTCAAATAATTGTGAGTTATAGCAGGGATAGCATAGTGGCAGCCTGCTTCTGGTCCATCCCGTTGGTTATCTGGCAATATGCTATGGTTCTCTTCTTTATAATCATTGCTGCAGCCCTCATGGAGTGACAGTTGAAAGTGCAACAATACCCAGCCACCTGCCCCGGAATGCATTTTGGCTTGTCAGGGTATTTTATTAAAAGGTTATTCAGCTAATTAAAGAATTTTTCTTCAATGTTTAAAGAACAGTAGTAGTGCCATACAAAAGCAGTAGTGCCATACAAAAGAGTAATGATAAAGAGTACTTAAAGTGGTTCATAAACAAAAATAGCAAGATACCATACAAGGTAGAGCTGAATGCCAAAATACAAGCACATACAGTATATGTGGACAACCCTGATTCGTCTGGATAATAATGCTTAAGGGCTCCACAGTACTAGAAATGCAAAACAGTCTATTGGACTTTAACAGTTCAGGTGAGTATTTTGGAAGATAGAAAAGCAAAGAAAGAAAAAGAGGGGAAGGAGGGGAATCAGAGGATCCAATGGTGGTAACAGCGAACCTATTGTTGGCTAGGAGAGCCACTGGGTATTCGCACAGGTCATGATTAGGGATTGTTGAACGGTTCGGCCCAAACTTTGGTTGTTTGGCCGTTCGGCGGTGTTCGCGGCAAATTTGAAAGTCTATATTAGCAAAAGTGCTAATTTTAAAGGCTTATATGCAAGTTATTGTCATAAAAAGATTTTAGGAACCTGGGTCCTGCCCCAGGGGACATGCATCAATGCAATTTTGTTTTTTAAACGTCTGTTTTTTCGGGAGCAGTAATTTATTTAATGCTTAAAGTGAAACAATAAAAATGAAATATTCCTTTAAATATCATGCCTGGGGGGTGTCTATAGTATGCCTGTAAAGTGGTGCATTTTTCCCGTGTTTAGAACAGTACCGCAGCAAAATGGCATTTCTAAACTGAGCGTGGCTGTAATGAATTGTCGGGTCTCGGCAATATAGATAAAACTAATTGAAAAAAACTGCATGGGTTCGCCTCCAGTCCATTATTAGCCCCTTTGGGTTTGGTATGAATATTAAGGGGAACCCCAAACCAAAAATTTAAAAAAAAATTGCGTCGGGGTCCCCCCAAAATCCATACCAGGCCCTTCAGGTCTGGTATGGAAATTAAGGGGAACCCTGCACCAAATTTTAAAAAAATGGCATAGGGCCACCCAAAATCCATAAATATCAGACCCTTATCCGAGTACACAACCTGGCAGGCCGCAGGAAAAGAGGAGGGGACGAGAGAGCCCCCGTGGCGTCAGAGGGGGGCGTGATCACCTGTTTACGTCACTGGGTGACCCGGCCCCAGCTGTCACCAAGAAGAAGTGTCACTCAGCAGAAGCCTCCCATAGAGGTGGAACTGATGCGGCCTTTTTTTTTTCTTTTTCGGTCCATCGGGCGGCGTGAATTTATATCGCTGGACATTTTATTTTTTTATTTTTTAATAAAAGGACTTGTCCCAAGCTGTCTCTTTTCTTTTTTACCATTTTTGACACTTTTTTCGTGAAATGATGGAGGGGTACAATGTACCCTGTTACCAATTCACATAGGGGGGCCGGGATCTGGGGGTCCCCTTGTTAAAGGGGTCTTTTAGATTCTGATAAGCCCCCCACCTGCATACCACCACAACCACCGGGCAATGGTTGTAGGGATGAGGCCCTTGTCCCCATCAACATGGGAACAAGGTGCTTTGGGGTCAGACTAACGTCAAGCCAGCAAGTGTAGATAGCATACAAAACACCTCAGCCCAAAAAACCATCACAGTAGGGTAAGACCACCTAATATGTAAATATGTATGTTCCTGCATCCATGCAACCTCAAAAGAAAAGTGGGGGAAATGTTGGGAGAATTTTAGCAATCCTCGCAGCAACTAGATACCATCTGATAAATACCTTATAATTTGCCTCTAGGGGTAGTATATTGACTGTGGAGGACTTAGAGGATCGCCATATATCAGCCCAATCTTCAGGGTCTAGAACGATGCTGAAGTCTGAGGCCCAGCAGTTTGCATGCAAAGGTAGTTCAAAGTTAGATGGTGAGGTCAGGTATGCATATAATTTGGAAATTAAACTGGGGGTTGGAGGATCCAAATAGCAAATTTGTTCCAGCAATGTTGGCAATTTAAAATCCATTTGGCCTTTAACCGCTTGCCGTCCAGTGCATGACAATATACATTGGCACAATGGCATGGCTGTGCAAATGGGCGTACCTGTACATCCCCTTTAAATCGCGGGCTAGTGGGTGGGATGTCCTCTGGAGGCCCACGATTGTGACACGGAGAGGCAGAACGGGGAGATGCCTATGTAAACAAGGCATTTCCCTGTTCACTGCTCCCTGTCATCGGGAGCAGTGATCTCTGTCATGTTCTAGTGAGCCCATCCCCCCTACAGTTAGAACACACTGAGGGAACACAGTTAACCCCTTTATCGCCCCCTAGTGTTTAACCCCTTCCCCGCCAGTGTCATTTACACAGTAATCAGTGCATTTTTATATCACTGATCGCTGTATAAATGTCACTGGTTCCAAAATAGTGTCAAAAGTGTCTGATGTGTCTGGTGCAATGTCGCAGGCATGATAAAAAAATTGCAGATCGCCGCCATTACTAATGAAAAAAAATTATAATAAAAATGCCATAAATCTATCACCTATATTGTAGATGCTATAACTTTTGCGCAAACCAATCAATATATGCTTATTGAGAAAAATATGTAGAAGAATACATATCAGCTTAAACTGTGGAAGAAATTTGTTTTTTTTATATTTTTTGGGATATTTTTTATAGCAAAAAGTAAAAAATATTGCTTTTTTTTCAAAATGTCGCTTTTTTTTATATATACTGCAAAAAATAAAAACTGCAGAGGTGATCAAATACCACAAAAAGAAAGCTCTATGTGTGGGAAAAAAAGTATGTAAACTTTGTTTGGGTGCAGCGTCGCATGACTACGCAATTGTCAGTTAAAGCGACGCAGTGCTGTATCGCAAAAATTCTCTGGTCAGGAAGGGGGTAAAGCCTTACGGGGCTGAAGTGGTTAATATAGACTGAGTAGAAATTTGGAGGTAGTGAAATGACTCAGAATTTGGAAGTCCATATCACTCCTGCAAGAAGGCAAATGACAAAAGAGAGGTCCAGTGTTGAAAAAAAAAAGCAGAGCTATGTCTCAAAAATTACAAAAGTGGATTGTGAGGAAACTGTAGCTAGTATAGGACCGTCAGTCTGTCCCAGAGCATCAAACAATGAAGTATAATTGTGCTAGTTATCGATTTTTGTGTTCTGAGATGAAATTGTCAATGGTCATGGGGTCACAGTTGGCAGCTTTTAAGCTAAGCCATAGGGGTACGTACTTCCTTCATTGTGTGATACTGGACAATTTGTGTTAGCTGGGCTGCCTGATAATATTTTGTAAAGTTGAGAAGGCCCAGGCCACCTTGCATTTTCAAGCGCATTAATACTGTTCTAGATGAGCATGGTTTAGTGGAGCCCCATATATAGTTATTTACATGGCGTTGCAAGATACATACATAATGCAGTGGGACTACGACCGGAAGTAGTTTGAAGGGTTTGATTACTCTAAACTAATAAAGGATTTTTTGGGCAAAATAATCATCTTGACTGCCACTATATGACTTTTCTAAGATATGTGTAGAGAAGACCAATGAGAAAAAAGTGTAGTCAAGTGGACAAGCATTGCAGGATATTGGCTTGTTACAGTGTGGGATGGGAAGTCAGCTTGATGCCCAAGTAAGTGAGACCCATTTAAAAGAAAAGGCAGATTGTAACTAGTTCAAGGTACAGTATGAGTATCAAGTGTTATACTGTGTTTAAAGCCTGAGATTTTTGTTGATTTGCTGTACCTCCAACCCAGAGAATTAGTCTAAGGTGCGGAAGAGATTGGGTGTCAAGGTGAGAGGTCCTGTAAGGAATAAACATATATCATCAGCAATAAGCAAAGCTTATGTTGATAACCTGCCGCA
Source organism: Lithobates septentrionalis (assembly GCA_037952835.1). Classification (NCBI taxonomy): domain Eukaryota; kingdom Metazoa; phylum Chordata; class Amphibia; order Anura; family Ranidae; genus Lithobates; species Lithobates septentrionalis. Next base: position 3,683,330 of record JBBDGP010000918.1, on the reverse strand, counting down.
TGGATGCCATATATCTAGGTTAGAATGTATTAAAACTGCCCAGGGCTCTATGTCAAGTGTGAATAGGAGAGAGGATAAGGAACATCTCTGTCTCAGTCCTCGTACTATAGCAAACATATTTTATGTAGATCTGAGGATTCGAGTAAAGAGAACATATCCATCCCAAGAAATTAGGGCCAAAGAATATATTGCAAATATGACCACAAAAGCATGTCAAATGTCTTACATGCATCTAGAGATAAAAAAATTTGTGGGTATGCAATGGCAGTGTGCTGTGACTGCATGTACCCCTGCAGGGGGAAGAAAATCCTGTGAGTGCAAGCAGAATCAGAGTATGCTGATAAGACACTATTAAAGAGCCAGCACCTGGATCAGAAGTTTTCCTACACCAATTTGTTTTCAAGAGAGTGAATATCCTAGAACCACTCCAAAAGAACCTTTTTCAAAACCAATGGAACTTTTCCTATCCATAAATACTGGTTCTAAGCACATCAGTCACTTTTATGCGTGATTTTTTGTATGATTTAGCACTAGTCACTTTATTGGAATACCAGTATTTTTCTTTGCACCATTGCACATTGTCATTTTGAATTTAGTTAATGAAATATATTCTGGCACTTCTTTTTTTTTCTCCGCACCATTGCACTTAGTTATTTTGAATTTAGTTAATGGAATATATTGTGGCACTTTTGGAATTTCACTACTTGTTCATACTACAATGAGGTAAATAATAATCTTGCAACAACCACAGATTGAGACCCAAAACTTTCACGTTATTATTTGTGGCACACATAGGAACTTGAATTTATCAACCTTTTATCTATGTTTTTCTAATATTTATTGTTCACCATTGAAATAAATCCTTCTGACCCCATTAGGGCAGCACCATACCTACTCCTGCTTTCCACACACTTACTAGTACACTCCACCTAGGTGGAACTGTATCCGTAGAGGCAGCAGCCCTATATTCTAGAAATATTTTAGAAACATCTAGCCATTGCGCGGATTTACCCCATACATTTCTTTCAGTGTGCTGTAAAGGCTAGGGATAAAACCAACTTTTTTTTTTTATCAAATTGCCAATGATAGGGTTCAAGCATGTTGTGAGAATTTTAGCTAGGATTTTAATATCGAGTATAGTAGGGAAATCAGTCTGTAATTAGACCAGGTGGAAGTATTGATTTGTGGCTTGGGTATCATAGCTATTACATCTGTAGGAGCTTCAGGATGGAAAGAATGGTGATCTAGTAAAGAATTGAAGGAATTAGAAAAGAGGAGCTAAGAAGTTTGCAAACTTTTTTTTATAGTACAAAGCTGTCAGACCAGCTGGGCCTCGGCATTTATGGGGCTTATAAGTTTTAGTAGCACCTAGGACTCCGTCCGTGGTGATAGTACAGTCTAGCGACTCACAGTACCTGGATTTTAGCATCGGAAGCAGGGCCGAAACTAGTGGTGGATGGGCGCCGGCCCTGGGTGACACATCTATGGGGGTGCCGCCAGGGGTTCTGCCCCCACCTGAACTGGGAACCACTGCTCTCAGGGTGTCACTGCTGCCCGATCAAGTGTAATGGACAGACAGGTCTCCCTCCTAGGGACAGCTTATGTCTTTTCTGCATGAGGCATCCCAGAGAAGGGGTGGCTTTTAAAGAAGGTCCTGGACTAGACGGGGGGTGCAGAGGGGGCCCTGGGCTGGGGAGGGTGTTGCAGAGGAGGACCTGGACTGGGGGGTACAGTGAAGGCCCTGGGCTGAGGAGGATGCAGATGAGGCCCTGGACTGGGGGGTTAGAGGAGGCCCTGGACTGGGGGGTTAGGGGAGGCCCTGGACTGGAGGGTTCAGTGGAGGCCCTGGGCTGATGGGGGGTGAAGAGGAGGCCTTGGGCTGGGGAGTGCAGAGGAGGCCCTGGGCTGGGGGGTGCAGAGGAGACCCTGACCTGGGGGGGCGCAGAGGAACCCCAGGACTTGGGGGATGCAGAGGTGGTCCTTGGCTAGGGGGGTGCGGAGGACGCTCTGACCTGGGGGGGTGCAGAGGAGACCCTGGACTTGAGGAATGCAGAGAAGGTCCTGGGCTGGGGGGGTGCAGAGGAGGCCCTGGATCAGGAGGGGAGTACACCAGAGGCCCTGGACTAGGGGGTGTAGAGGAGGCCCTGGATTTGAAAAGTGGGGTTGATAAAGGACCTGGATTCAGAGAGCAGGGTGCAGAGGAGACTCTTAACTTTGGGCAGGCTGTAAAGAAGGCCTCGGACTAGGAGAGGAGTGCAAAGGAAATCCTGGACTAGAAGGGTAGGTGCAGAGTGGGCCATTAACTAGAAAATGGTGGTTGGTGTGGCAAAGGCCCCTGGATATGGGGGTACAAGGGAGATACTGGACTAGGTGCAGGGTTGCCTGGAGGTCCCAGATTAGGAGAGCTTAAGCCCGCTCTCGGCTGATGTCACAGAGGTCAGTACAGGCTGGGGTGAGATCGCTACCATATGGTTGGGATCCGCCCACATGCCTAGACTGGCACCCAGCTCAGCAGCTCAGCGAGCTGCTGAGAGCCTGAGCCGGCCACTCCCACCCCCTCCACAGCCCAGCATTTCGGTGAGCACCAGAGGGGGGGCAGGGCAGAGCCAGAGACTGACAGCCACCAGCTCTCTGCTCAGGGATCGCTGAGAACCGAGCTATCGGCAGGGTTTGATTACTTGGCTTTAAGCCTTAGAGCCAAGGCCTACCTAGGTTAGTATGATTCATAAATAAAATTCCCATACTTCTCTTTTAATTACCCAATATCTCTTCTTTCCTGCTATCTGTCCCACATGACAATTAGGCCTCATTCGTATGGAGCATATGCGTCCATGATCAGTGTGATGGCAGTGTACCGTGGGGGGATGCATGGTGTTCTGTGCATCCTTGTACAGGCCTTCCAATCAAAGTCAATTGGGTTGCAGCAGCTGCATGGACATAGTCAAATGTCAAAATTTGACATGCAAACAGGAAGGGATGTATGTATCCAAACGCACAGTGTCTGCATTCGGATCCATGCACCCACTTCTATAGGTGAAGCTCTCTGGTGGATGCAGGTTCAGCAAAAAGTGGCTCAGAATACAGGACCTGTCTGCTTAGCCCTTAGGGGAATTTATCAAAACTAGAGAAGACAGACTTTGGAACAGCTGTGCATGGCAACCAATCAGCTCATAGCTTTCATTTTTAAAGCTGAATAAGCTGAAGATAGAAGCTGATTGGTTGCCATGTGCTGTTCCAAATTCTGACTGCACCAGTTTTGATAAATTCCCCTCACTGTGTTTTACATTTCTTACCCCTGACTACTGCATTCTATGTACAGCACATTCTTTATTAAAGTGGTTGTAAAGACACAAGATTTTTATTCTTCATGCATTCTAGGCATGGAGGTAAAAAACCTTCTGTGTGCAGCAGCCCCTCAGCCCCAGCTAATACTTACCCGAGCCACTTCTCGATTCAGCAATGTCCACAAAGCCTTGGCTGTCTGGGGACCCGCACTCCTGATTGGCTTTTGGCAGTAGCAGCAGCCATTGGCTCACACTGCTGTCAATCACAGCCAGTGAGTCAATCAGAAGACGGAAGGAGCAGAGTCAAGCCATGGCTCAGTGTGTGAATGGACAGACAGAGCCGTGGCTCGGGGGCGTGCCTGCTTGGGTGCCCCCATAGCAAGCGGCTTGCTGTGGGGGCACCCAGAAAAAGGGAGGGGCCAGGGGTGCCGGCGAGGAATAGGATACGGTAAGTGTAGGTAAAACATAAAGAGAGAGTATACATAGCATAATCCCGTATAGAATGTTGATTTTATTGAAAAAAAGTAAAGAAACTCACATTTAAAAACAGAGTACAGATCGGAACATCCATGAGCGCTGAGCTCGTCTCCTGCCGTCAGACTGTGAGTGTACCCAGTGCTCCAATCCCGACGCATATCGTCACATCACGTGACTTCATCAGGGTTCCCCAGGGTTCGTTTTTAAATGTGAGTTTCTTTACTTTTTTCAATAAAATCGGCTTTCTATATGGGATTATGCTATGTATACTCTCTATTTATGTTTTACCTACACTTACCGTATCTGATGAGCACCGGTGAGCGGGAACCGACTGAAGCTACCAACAAGGGCATACGAACTCGGCGTTCGTGAATTGGTGCCTACACTCACTTTTAAAAAAGTGAGTGCATCGCTTTATGATCCTTCCCTGTTCCACTGTGTTCATTACGGAGTCACATTATATATGTTTTCTATGCATTTTTTTTACATATCGTCTTGAATATCCATCACTGGGACCGTTCAAAGCATCATATGGGATATCCCCTCAACTTTGTACCCACTAGCTTACCTGTGACCTGCGATCAGCCTATGCTGTACACTAGGGATGAGCTTCGTGTTCGAGTCGAACCCATGTTCGACTCGAACATCGGCTGTTCGACCGTCCGTCGAATTGCGAACGATATGGGCCGTTCGCGCCAAATTCGTGTGGCGCGTCACGGCCCATAATTCACTGCGGCATCGCAGTGCATTGCTGGCTGATGATTGGCCAAGCATGCACTATGACCCGCATGCTTGGCCAATCACAGCGCCGTCAGTAGAGAGAGCTGTAATTGGCCAAAGCCAGGGTGGCTTTGGCCAATTATGGCTCAGGGGATTTAGTACACACCCCACACTATATAAGGCCGCCTGCACGGCGGCCCTGTGTAGTGTGTGTTCCGGTGTGCTGAGAGATAGAGAGAGAGAGAGACATGTCATTTGATTTGAGTTAGATAGATTAGGCAGAACAGTCAGTCAGTTAGCTGCACTTACAGTGTATTGTGTATATATATGCATCCCAGGTGTTGCATATATATATATACACTGTATTCAGTTTAGCTAGATCCGTTCCTGTTATCTTCTATCTAGACTATTTAGTGCAGTGTGTCCTGCTCACAGTGTTCAGCTAGATCCGTTCCTGCTATTTACATTCAGTGCAGTGCGTCCTGCTCACAGTGTTCAGCTAGATCCGTTCCTGCTATTTACATTCAGTGCAGTGCGTCCTGCTCACAGTGTTCAGCTAGATCCGTTCCTGCTATTTACATTCAGTGCAGTGCGTCCTGCTCACAGTGTTCAGCTAGATCCGTTCCTGTTATTTACATTTAGTGCAGTGCGTCCTGCTCACAGTGTTCAGCTAGATCCGTTCCTGCTATTTACATTTAGTGCAGTGCGTCCTGCTCACAGTGTTCAGCTAGATCCGTTCCTGCTATTTACATTTAGTGCAGTGCGTCCTGCTCACAGTGTTCAGCTAGATCCGTTCCTGCTATTTACATTTAGTGCAGTGCGTCCTGCTCACAGTGTTCAGCTAGATCCGTTCCTGTTATTTACATTTAGTGCAGTGCGTCCTGCTCACAGTGTTCAGCTAGATCCGTTCCTGCTATTTACATTTAGTGCAGTGCGTCCTGCTCACAGTGTTCAGCTAGATCCGTTCCTGTTATTTACATTTAGTGCAGTGCGTCCTGCTCACAGTGTTCAGCTAGATCCGTTCCTGCTATTTACATTTAGTGCAGTGCGTCCTGCTCACAGTGTTCAGCTAGATCCGTTCCTGCTATTTACATTTAGTGCAGTGCGTCCTGCTCACAGTGTTCAGCTAGATCCGTTCCTGTTATTTACATTTAGTGCAGTGCGTCCTGCTCACAGTGTTCAGCTAGATCCGTTCCTGCTATTTACATTTAGTGCAGTGCGTCCTGCTCACAGTGTTCAGCTAGATCCGTTCCTGTTATTTACATTTAGTGCAGTGCGTCCTGCTCACAGTGTTCAGCTAGATCCGTTCCTGCTATTTACATTTAGTGCAGTGCGTCCTGCTCACAGTGTTCAGCTAGATCCGTTCCTGCTATTTACATTTAGTGCAGTGCGTCCTGCTCACAGTGTTCAGCTAGATCCGTTCCTGTTATTTACATTTAGTGCAGTGCGTCCTGCTCACAGTGTTCAGCTAGATCCGTTCCTGCTATTTACATTTAGTGCAGTGCGTTCTGCTCACAGTGTTCAGCTAGATCCGTTCCTGTTATTTACATTTAGTGCAGTGCGTCCTGCTCACAGTGTTCAGCTAGATCCATTCCTGTTATCTTCCTACTGACAGGCAGGCTTGTCTGGTTACAGTATATAAAGTTACCTGAAGAAAATTACAGGTGTTCTATCCCAGCTTAGTGCAGCTACAGGCCATTAGTATGTCTGGAAGGCCAAGAAGGAGAGGCAGACAGTCACAAGCCAATAAGAGAGGGCAAGCAGGCTCTGTGTCTAGTGCTGGTCGTGGAGACGGTGCATCCTCATCGGCACGTGGCCATGGGACACGCTTGGCCTTTTTTTTGGCAGCTGGCCGTGTTGAGCCGCAACATGCGGAAGACTTGGTCGAGTGGATGACCAAGCCGTCCTCATCCTCCTCATCCTCTCTCACCCATGCCCAGGGTGCTTTGTCTGGCAAAGCAGCGGCCTCTTCCCTCAGCTCAATGTCATCAGTGACTCCTTCCCTAGCTCCACCATGTCCTCCTGAGGATTCCCTCGAACTGTTTGACCACAGTGTTGGGTACATGCTCCAGGAGGATGCCCAGCGTTTGGAAGGCTCTGATGATGATACTGAGCTCGATGAAGGCAGTAACATGAGCACGGACAGAGGGGGTGCCCAAGAAGGACAGCAATCTGGCAGTCATGCTCCTCCTGCTGCAGAATACTGCCAGGTTTGCTCCAGTGATGAGGAGGGAGGGGATGATGAGGTCACTGACTCAACGTGGGTGCCTGATAGGAGAGAGGAGGAGGAGGAGGAGGAGGAGGAGGAGGCGGCACATCACCAACGAGGCAGGATGCCCTCCAGGGGCCAGCCTAAGGGCAGCACATTGACTGCATCACACCCCAAAGCTCCACATGTGCAGGGCGCTGCAGTCTCTGCGCGTTATTCAAAAAGTTCTTTGGTGTGGGCCTTTTTTGAGACGAGTGCATCAGATCGCACCGCTGCTATTTGCAACATATGTCTCAAGCGTATCTCGCGTGGCCAAAACATCTCCCGCTTGGGTACCACATGCTTGACCAGAGATATGTTGACCTGCCATGCAGTTCGTTGGCAAGCGTATCTAAAAGACCCACACCAAAGAACAAAGAGGATCTCTCCTTGCTCCTCATCAGCTGAGATTTCCAACCCCACTAGACCTTCAGTCCTCTCTGAGACCTGCAGTGAGAGGAATGAAGGTGTAGAATTAGGTGTGTCACAGCCAAGTACTTGTGGGCAATCTGCTTTTGGTACACCGACGTCAGATTGTACCAGGCAAATTTCCCTGCCCCAGCTGCTGCACCGCCGAAAGAAGTTTGCTCCCAGCCATCCAAATGCCCAGCGGTTGAATGCTAGCTTGGCAAAATTGCTAGCACTTCAACTGCTGCCTTTTCAGTTGGTAGACTCTGCCCCCTTCCGTGAGTTTGTGGAATGTGCGGTTCCTCAGTGGCAGGTACCCAAACACCACTTTTTCTCACGGAAGGCGATTCCGGCTCTCTACCGGCATGTGGAAGGCAATGTCCATGCCTCGCTGGACAGGGCGGTCAGCGGTAAGGTGCATATTACCGCTGACTCATGGTCCAGCAGGCATGGACAGGGACGTTACCTAAGTTTCACGGCGCATTGGGTGACTCTGCTGGCAGCTGGGAAGGATGCAGGACAAGGTGCAGTAGTGTTGGAGGTTGTTCCGCCACCACGCCTCAAAAATGCTGATTGTGACACACCTCTCTCCTCCACCCCCTCTTCTTCTTCTTCCTCCATGGCCTCTTCCTCGGAACCAGCGGTGCTCCGTAGGCATTCAAGGGGCTACGCAAGTACGCAGGCCAAAAGATGCCATGCGGTGCTTGAGCTGGTGTGCTTGGGGGACAGGAGCCACACTGGGGCAGAGGTTCTGTCAGCTCTGCAGGGGCAGGTTCAGAGGTGGTTTACGCCACGCCAACTTAAGGCAGGAATGGTGGTTTGCGACTATGGCACCAACCTCCTCTCTGCCCTCCGACAGGGACAAATGACCCATGTGCCCTGTTTGGCTCACGTCCTTAACTTGGTGGTGCAGCGGTTCTTGGGCAGGTACCCGGGCTTACAGGATGTCCTGAGGCAGGCCAGGAAAGTCTGTGTGCATTTCCGCCGGTCATATAATGCCAGTGCTCGGCTGACGGACCTCCAAAAGGAGTTTAACCTGCCCAAGAACCGCCTAATCTGTGACATGCCCACCAGGTGGAACTCAACGTTGGCCATGCTGCAGCAGCTGCACACGCAGCAGAGGGCCATCAATGAGTACCTGTGCGACTATGGCACCAGGACAGGGTCAGGGGAGCTTGGTTTTTTTTCCCCACGCCAGTGGGCCATGATCAGGGATGCATGCACTGTCCTGTCACCACTCGAGGAGGCCACGAGGATGGTGAGCACTGACAGTGCATGCATCAGTGACACTGTCCCCCTTGTCCACCTGTTGGAGCACACGCTGCGTGGAATAATGGACAGGGCACTTGAGGCAGAACAGAGGCAGGAAGAGGAGGACTTCCTTAGCTCTCAAGGCCCCCTTTATCCAGACAGTGTTCCTGCGTGCCCGCCGATCACACAGGAAGAGGACGAGGAGGAGGAGGAGGAGGAGGAAGATTGTGTCAGTATGGAGGTGGAGCCTGGCACTCAGCATCAGCAGCAGTCTTTAAGGGATCAGTCCCAAGGAACACATGGACTTGTACGTGGCTGGGAGGAGGTGGCTGCGGACGTTGTTGTCCTTAGTGACCCAGAGGACTCCGGACCGAATGCCTCAGCAAACCTACGCTGCATGGCCTCCCTGATCCTGCAAAGCCTGCGTAAGGATCCTCGTATTCGTGGTATCAAGGAGAAGGACCAATACTGGCTGGCAACCCTCCTTGATCCACGTTACAAGGGTAAGGTTGCGGACCTTATCTTGCCATCGCAGAGGGAGCAGAGGATGAAACATCTTCGGGAGGCCTTGCAGAAAGGTCTGTGCAACGCGTTCCCAGAGACTGGGAGGTTACAAACTCCTGTTTCTGGACAACGTGTTGCTGAGGCTTCGGTCAGTCAAAGAAGGAGCGGTGGAGAAGGTGGCCGTCTGACCGATGCGTTCAGACAATTTTTTGGTCCGCAGCCCCAAGGTATGATCGGTTCCAGCAACCATCGCCAGCGTCTGTTTTACATGGTGCAGGAATACCTAGGGGCAAGATCAGACTTGGACACCTTTCCCACCGAAAATCCTCTGGGTTACTGGGTCTTGAGGATGGATCACTGGCCAGAGCTTGCACAGTATGCAATTGAGCTACTGGCCTGTCCTGCATCCAGCGTTCTTTCGGAACGTACATTCAGTGCTGCTGGAGGCGTGGTAACCGATCACAGGGTGCGTCTGTCCACTGACTCGGTCGATCGGCTGACCTTCATAAAAATGAATCAGTCTTGGATCACCACCAGCTACCAAGCACCTGATGCTGATGTAACTGAATAATTTTTTTCAGATCCCTTCAAAGACTGCCTATGCTGATGCTGAGTGATTATCCCTGAGTAATTATCCTCTTCCTCCTCAATCATCACGCTGATAGCTTGTAAGAACATTTTTGGTTCTGGGCGCCACCACCAGTGCCTAAGGCACAATTTTTCAGCCCCTGTATAACAGGGGCGTGTAATTACAATTTTTGATGTAATACTTTGCAGCACGGCTCGTTCCTGCATTCCAACTAGAGTGTCTGTGAGGGGTTGCAGTGTTGTGGCACCAGCACCAGTGCCTAAGGCCCAATTTTTCTGCCCCTGTCTAACAGGGGCGTGTAATTACAATTTTTGATGCAATACTTTGCAGCAGTGCTCGTTCCTGCGTTCCAACTAGAGTGTCTGTGAGGGGTTGCAGTGTTGTGGCACCAGCACCAGTGCCTAAGGCCCAATTTTTCTGCCCCTGTCTAACAGGGGCGTGTAATTACAATTTTTGATGCAATACTTTGCAGCAGTGCTCGTTCCTGCGTTCCAACTAGAGTGTCTGTGAGGGGTTGCAGTGTTGTGGCACCAGCACCAGTGCCTAAGGCCCAATTTTTCTGCCCCTGTCTAACAGGGGCGTGTAATTACAATTTTTGATGCAATACTTTGCAGCAGTGCTCGTTCCTGCGTTCCAACTAGAGTGTCTGTGAGGGGTTGCAGTGTTGTGGCACCAGCACCAGTGCCTAAGGCCTAATTTTTCAGCTCCTGTTCAACAGGGGCATGTAATTACAATTCTTGATCTAATATTTCACAGCAGGGCCCTGTGAGGGCTTACAGTGTTTTGGCCACAGCAACACCTAAGGCCCAAATTTCTGCTGAGTATATAGGGCAGGACCCTACTTTCAAACATCTAACTTACAAACGACTCCTACTTGCAAACGGAAGGAGACAACAGGAAGTGAGATGAAATCTACCCATAGGAAGGGAAATTCTCTCATGTAAGAGTTAATATGGGAAAACAATTTCTCCTTTCCACTGATGCTTTCCAATCCTTGTTCCACAAAAAAACCCAAATTTTCAAAAAACATTTTTCATTGGGACAAAAAAGTGAGGTGAAATCTTCTGAAGAGGAGGAAAGACGCAAAACAAATGTCACAGGGGTGATAACCCTTCCCTATGTTTTCCAAAAAGCTTAGAAAAGATTTTTTGGCTGGAGCTAAACACATTAAAAATGTTCAAAATTACAAAGAGATTCTACTTAACAACAAACCTACAGTCCCTGTCTTGTTTGCACCGCCTGTATACTGCTGTTCAGAGTATATAGGGACCTTTCCTTATTTTAATTTGGGTGCGGGGTTCCCCTTAATATCCATACAAGACCCAAAGGGCCTGGTAATGGACTGGGGGGTACCCATGCCGTTTGTCTCACTGATTTTCATCCATATTGCCAGGACCCGACATGACATTAAACCCGCAAGCAGTTTTAAATGAGATTTTTTCCTTTAAAAATGACATTTGGTGCAGGGACTGTTCTAAACATGGGAAACACGCGTCACTTTACAGGCATACTATAGACACCCCCCAGGTACGATATTTAAAGGAATATTTCACTTTTTTTTTTTTACTTTAAGCATCATTAAAATCACTGCTCCCGAAAAAACGGCCGTTTTTAAAAGTTTTTTTTGCATTGATACATGTCCCCTGGGGTAGGACCCGGGTCCCCAAACCCTTTTTAGGACAATACCATGCAAATTAGCCTTTAAAATGAGCACTTTTGATTTCGAACGTTCGAGTCCCATAGACGTCAATGGGGTTCTAACGTTCGTGCGAACTTGCGGTCCGTTCGCGGGTTCTGGTGCGAACCGAACCGGGGGGTGTTCGGCTCATCCCTACTGTACACCTTACAGCAGTAAGGTGAGCTGCTTGCAGACACAGAGGTGCTATCACTTTTGGTACACATATGCTGTTTGGTGGTGGGACTGTTTTACATTCACTTTTTATGGACTTTTTTTATTCAGTTTTCTGATATATATATATATATTTATTTTTTCTGTCAGGTATTTTGTGCTATTTTGTTATGTTTCATATATTTTGACAGTTTTCCCTGGACCTTTTATATTTATGATTATGTAGGTACATGACCTACCTGTTTGCCATTCTTTGTTATTTACACGGGTTCATTCCTTTATACATTTTTCTTGGATAACTTGATCACATCATACATTTTGTGACATTCGATTTTATATCTGTACATTTGGTTGCATTTACCACTTATTATTGCTGTTTTCACCACCACACCCTTATATTAGCCCCTCCCACACCCCCCTTCTTTCACAGCGCAATCACCATCACTTTTTTATTTTCATTTTTTCTGTTTGGATCAGTATCACAGGTGTTGGCGCAGTGTCCCTTAGTGTAGACCCTTTAACAGTGCGGGAGTCATTCATATACATTTCTGCAAGACAAAGTTCGTTAACTTGGTTGTGTTGTGCTTGAAAAGTAAGAAGATGATTTTGGAAGTCACTTCCTAATTGTTGTCTAGCAATTTTATCCCATTTGACCTGAGAAGCTATTTTAATACAAATGCCTCTGATGACAGGCTCATAAGCCTCTCACTGCGGATATCCCTGGGAGTGTCACTGCGGATATCCCTGGGAGTGGAATTGTGCTGCAATATTCACATAGGGCTAATTGAATGTCAAAACAGAAAGACTTCTTATTCATATGTGATTCATTTAATGTTGAGTCATGTCTGTAGATTTGGAAATTAACAAAGACAATGTGGTGATGACTAGTGATGAGTGAACGCTTCGGGCCGAGCATCAGTTTGGCCCCCAACAGCGCCCATTTGCGGGGCGCTCGGCAGAATTTTCACCCGCTAAGTACCTGTACATGTAGCACATGTACATTGCTCTATACCTAACTGTATTGGCGACGTTTTGAATTGTATTATGTCTATTGTCTATTCCTTATTGGATGTTGTATTGCTCACTCTTTACTTAGGATTCGCATAACCAATTCCATATGTGACTCCACGTGGTGAGAGTATGATAGGAGTAATACTGTATACGTTTTCACTTTTTGTGAATTTTCTTAGCTATGTGCTGATATCAGGACGCTGACTGCAGTGTATATTCACAGTGCTGTCACCGACTGATACATAACTCATTGTTGTATCTCTGTTTACTTCCTGATTCTTGTGTTGCTCCATGGGACCGAAGTATGACCATCGCAGCGTGAGGTGTTTTTTCCCCCTATGGTAGGCATGCGTCTCTCAGGTAGGAGTGTCCTCCATTCAATTTGGAGCACTCTCCCCTCCTACGACGGGTGATGGCAATTCAGGCTGCCTCCCCGATTGGTCACACGTGTGCGGGTACATCGCGCATGCGCAGTGTGGAGAGACGGACCTGGTGACGCAATACGCCCGTGTCAGCCAGCTTAATGAAGTGGGCCAGGTTGGAGCTACTTAAGGGTGCTTACAGCTGTCTTTACTTAGACGGCTGTAACCCAGGGGGTACTCAGGACTCAAGGCTACTACTCACTTTATCACCCTAACTACCTACTGTGATGGGAAGTCTGCATACCTATTGGCAGCACCTCCCAAGTGGAGAAGGTTGCTGCTGCAGACTCAAAACTCCCCACATCCTACTCTGTGCTTCTGGGTGAAGTGCTCAGTTTGGTGCACAAGCCTTGCTCTCATGCATATATATGTCTATTATTGTTCCAGGGGCTCTGATTTGATCCATCTGGAATAGTGAATACAGCCTCTACCCAACAGAATGTTTAGCCTTGCACTGATTGAATGACACCGCCATCACCCCTCTGCCTGTGTCCCCTGGGTTTTTATACACTATATTGACACATTAGGTGGGTTTGGACCATTTACTCATTCCCCTTGTCCTCTATCTTGGTCCTTCTTGTACTCCTTTCTTTTCGTTTCCCTCCCCCATTCCCCCTCTTCCTTTTCTCCCCCCACCCCCTTTCCCTCCCCTCCTCCCCCCATTTCTTTTCCCCCCCTCTACCTCTACTTCTCCCTTTGCCCCACCCCCTCCCCCCTTTTCCTCCCCCACACCCCCTTCCTTTTCCCTTCCTCCTTTCTCTCTTGGTCTCTTTATTCTTAATTTTCCTTTTCTCTTTCCCTGTTATCCCCTTTTTCTTCCTTCTCTTTGGTCTCCCTCCTCCCTTCCCCTTCCCCTCACCCCCTTTTTCCCCCTTATTCTCCTTTTCCTCCTCCCTCCTCGCTCTCCTTCCCACCTCTTTCCCCTTTTTCTCCCATCCTTTTCCCCTCCTTCCTCCCCCTCCTTCTTATCTTTCCTCCCATTCTTATTATTCCCCCCCCTCTTTCTTCCCCTTTCCCTCTTCTTCTTTTTCTTTCACTTTCTCTTCCCTCCTTTTTTTCCCCTCTTCCCCTTCCCCTCATTTTTCTATCCTCTATTTTTCATCTTTCATTATCCTACATTTTCTATTTATGGATCCCCACCCCGTTTCCAATGGATTATTACCTTGTTGTAGCTGCCTACAGGCAACTACCTTTATTTATCATTACTTTATTTTGTTCCTCTTTTTAAAATCAGAATATCCACACCCTCAAGTGTCTCCCGTGTCCGCCGTGGGGGGATTACCTTCGGGTGCCTCAATAGGTCCTGCTTTATGTTCCACTGGTCCCCATTGGTAAGCAACACACGAACAAATAGGAACCTCAACATTCATACTATGTGTGTTCTACTGTACATAGTTTTGTTTTTTGTCATTAAATATTTTAATGATTTTTGATTATGTAACTATGAGAATGTACTTACCTTATAGATGGTGTCATTGACTCCTCCCGAGGAAGCGACTATAGTGTAGGAGGAGGACCACATCAAGACATACATCTCAGCTCCCCTTACTACCAATGGGGTTCACCTGTTCCTTTGGAACCATTTGTATTTACCATGTACAGTTGTAATTAACTGTTTATCAATTTATGTACAATTGCTTTTAATCATGTCCTTTTTTTAAATAGATTGTTAATTTTATTACAATTCCCTGCTTTATCTATGGGTACCGTGATAGTCTTAATTCCTTTCTAAACCAGCATACTTGGAGCAGCCCCAGGTGTTTTTCTCCAATAGTTCACTTCAAAGGATGATGGTACCCGCCCCTACCTCTAGATCTAACTGATCGAGGCAACCCTCTCTATTCACAAATTGACCCTACACTCCTCTCCAATATTAACTCCCCGATCACTGAGCAGGAGATTTACAAGACAATATCTATGCTGGCAAATGGGAAGGCCCCAGGACCGGACGGGTACACCCCTGAATTCTATAAATTGATGAAACACACGGTGGTCCCTTCACTAGAAACTGTTTATCAGAAGATTTTAAAAGGGGACTACTATTTGCTGTCCAGATACCAGGCCCACATAAAGTTAATAGCCAAAAAGTGTAAGGATCCTATGGAGCTCTATAGACCAATCTCCCTTTTAAACCTGGACTCTAAAATCCTTTCTAAAGTCATGGCCAACAGGCTAGCTAAAATTATGCCTACCCTAATGCACCCCATGCAGGCAGGCTTCACCCAAGGCCACTCTGCATCGCGCAACATACCGAAAGTACTTACAGTCCTTGAACATGCAAAGACCAACCCCAACAGCGATATTGCCATAATCTCCCTTGATGCGGAAAAGGCCTTTGACAATGTCAGTTATACATGGTTATCAATGGCTTTGCATCATTTCGGATTTTTGGGTCCCTTTCTACATGAAATCTCTACTATGTATGCAGATCCCACAACAGATATTGTAGCAGCCAGCCTCATCTCCAAAACATTTAAACTGCACAAAGGCACCAGACAAGGTTGCCCCCTCTCCCCGCTTCTCTTTAATCTGGCCATAGAACCTCTCTCCCGCCACATCCTCTCCCCCCTCCTTACACAGAGTACATGTAGGCCAACAAAATCTGTGACTAGCACTCTTCGCAGACGACATTCTTTTCTTCACTTCCAACCCAGCCTCAGATATGAATACTATCCAATAACTCTTCACACGCTTTAGGAGTTATTCTGGTCTGCGTATCAATTTCTCTAAAAGTGAAATTCTCCCCTTACTTCACGCTAGGCCCCCATCCTGGACTGGTTCCTTGATCTTTTCTGTTGCAAACTCCCACATCACATATCTCAGTAATAAAATTGGGAAAACACCCTCTTCTCTATACCAGCTTAATTTTACCCCAGTAATCTCAAAAATCATTGGTGAACTGGAGACATGGATGGATCTCCCCATCTCGCTTCTCGGGAGATGCCACCTATTTAAAATGAACGACTTTGCTCCCTCCGAACAATTCCTTTACTGCGACATACAAAAACTATATAAAACACTATCAAGCTTTCTATGACACAGGCTCTGCACAAACTATTTCTCCCGAGAAGTGAGGGGGGAGTTAACCTCCCCAACCTAAAGGTTCATAATCTTTCCCGTCTGCTAAGAGTAAGTATGGACTGGATCTCACAAAGCTCCAAATACACAAACTACGAATTTGCAAGCCTTTCCCATCCACTTCAGTAGCTTCCTGGAATAAAGACCTAAACTCCCCAGAGGCCGTGACCCACATCTTGGCTGGTTTCAACTCCACCTGCATTCTAGTTACCAATGAGTTCTGGAGAGAACAACAGTTCAAGATAATGCATCTGGCTTATATACCACACCTGCCCTCTCCACAACAACCACTTAAATGCCTCTGCCCCCTATGTGGACAGGAGAAGCCGTCTCTGCTCCACAGACTCTGGTTAGGCTCCCATATCGCCTCCTTCTGGAATCAAGTTGAGCACTTTGCCGCAGTGGTTACAGGGTGATCTCCAACGAAAGATGTCTTCCCCTTGCTATTTGGCAACCTAAATTCTGTCTCTCCAAAGGATCCGGAAGGACAACAAGCCATCATTCAACGAAACAAGGTCTGGCTGTCAACCTGCTTCATGATGGCCAGGGGCACCAGTCTCAGAAAATGGTCCTCTGCCAACCCACCCAACATCTCAGATTTCCACCAAGACCTCATAACCCTCCTGCGCAAGGAAAAACTTGATGCCAATTTGTCATCCACCAGCTTGTCTTCTCGTCTACAGCTCAAATGATTACCCTTTATCACTAAGACTCTCCCAAGCAACGACCAACCTGGGTACCTATCTCCAACTACTCACATCGACCCACATCAACCCACGTCAATCCCAAACTTGTTCCCCATTGATCCAGAGTCTGACCTGTGGGTGTACTCCCTGTACCTACATTACCAGTGAATATCTCCACGTTAAGAGGACAGCCCGACTTTACTAAATGAGAACTGCTATATATTTATGGTTTATTTCCCCCCTCACCACCCCTCCCCCCTGGGTATTTCACCTTGACTGCTTATTGTTTATTTGCATTTTAGTCTTCTATGGTCAACATGTTACTCTCTCTGCTAGCCCAGACTAACTACAATTAATCCATTGTCTCCAATCTCAGGGCTTCTATCTATCTCCCCTCCTCAATGTTGCCCATTAACACTAGAGCAGGGTGAGTTGTTTTGCTTCTCTATCAGATGTGACTCCTCCTCTCTACACCCCCTATCCTAGCTGTCCCTCCCCCAATTGAGTCCCATTCCAGGGTCGATTCGGGTGATACATGAGGGGAAGGAGAGGATAATCCACAGTCTAAACCAAGTTTAAGTTAGAACTATTACGGAAACCCTGGTTATTGGGGTCAAATCTAACCACATAAGTTATTTACCGTTCCTGTATCGCCTGCGTACAAACTTTTAGTTACACTACATTGCTTTCTTTTCCAGACTTCTGATTGTATCAAGGGGCCAACCCTTACTTTTATCTACTCTCTGTATGTCTGTACCCAATGTTTTTCTGAGAACATTTTTAATAAAGTATATTATAAAAAAATAAAAATAAAAAAAAACAATGTCAGAAGTTGTTTTCCCTTCTTTATTAACCATTTCAGTCCCGGAAGGTTTTACCCCCTTCCTGACTAGAGCATTTTTTACAATTTGGCACTGCGTCGCTTTAACTGGTAATTGCGCAGTTATGCAATGCTGTACCCAAACAAAAATTGCATACTTTTTTTCCCACAAATAGAGCTTTCTTTTGGTGCTATTTGATCACCTCTGTGGTTTTTATTTTTTGTGCTATAAAAAAAAGAGCGACAATTTTGAAAAAATAAAATAAAATTTTACTTTTTGCTATAATAAATTTTCCCCGAAAATGTTTTTTAAAAAAATTCTTCATTAGTTTGGCCAACATATATTCTTCTACATATTTTTGGTAAAAAAAAAAATGCAATAAGCATATATTGATTGGTTTGCACAAAAGTTATAGCATCTACAAACTATGGGAAAGATTTATGGCATTTTTATGGCATTTTTATTATTATTTTTTTTTTACTAGTAATGGCAGTAATCTGCGATTTTTAGCGGTATTGCGACAATGCGACGGACAGATCGAACACTTTTGACACATTTTTGAGACCATTGACATTTATACAGCGATCAGTGCTATAAAAATGCACTGATTACTGTGGAAATATCACTGGTAGGGAAGGGGTTAACACTAGGGGGCTATCAAGGGGTTAAATGTGTGTTCCCTCAGTGTGTTATAACTGTATGGGGATTGGACTGAGTAGGAGAGGAAACATATCGCTGTTCCTACTTACTAGGAACAAATGACATGTCTTCTCTCCTCTGACAGCACAGGGAATTGTGTGTTTCGTGCACATCGGGTCCCCCCGGCGTGCAGCGGGCACGCATGCGCCCTCTGGCAGCTTTTAAAGGAAACCCCATACGGGTATGGGGTTTTGTACAGGGGAGCCATTCTGACCCATAAATTGATGTGAGCCAGTCAGGAACTGGTTAAATAGGTGCTTCTGTTTCTGGCAATGTGTGTCCCGGGGAGAGATTTCCCACCATTTCCTGCCCAAAACTGTGTTTGTGTGTTTGCCTGGGGATGAGCTTTAATAAGAAGTTGAGTACTATTATAATGAGTTTCCCTAAAACTCAAATGAGCTGTTTGGCAGTTTAACTAGCCAAACTCAAGCCTTAACCTTTTTGTTTGGGTGGAAAAGGAAGAATTGAATCTCTGTCTAGTTTCAGTGATGTCTCTATTGGGGAATAACCCCTGTCAACATTCACATGCCCACCTCACACCAGTGCCTTTCATTCTTTGTGTTCCCAGTTGACTACTCACACAGGTTGCAGGCAGTGATTGTGCTAAAAGGCACCCTATAACAGGGGTAGGCGACACTCAACTCCCTCCTCATAAGAAGAGCAGTGCAGGAAAGTGTCAGTGAGACACTAATGCATTCCAACTTCAGAGATACCCACAATTCACCTGCACTGAGGGGAAGGCACTGTGCCCCCACACATTGTAAAAGATTATATTGGAAATATTCTAAGGTTCTCTAACTTTGCTGTAGCTACGATCATCAGCTTTTGTGATGGGGAAGTGATTGGGTGCAGTTCTGCTAGGGGGGGCGGTCCCTGTTTCCAGGAAGAGGAGGATTGTCATTGGCCACTGCTAAAGCCAATCACAGTCCTGCTAGCCCCGCCTACCATCTGGGGAAAGATGACTCGCTTGGTTGCCACTATCAATCTCAGAAAGAAGGGATTTTACTGTGATTGAGAAAACCACAGTCAGGTGACAGTTTGTAGAATTACTGTTGAGCTTCTGGGAACTTTGTTGAAATTATTCCTGAACCTTTGTGTCACTTACTACTGAACCCCTGCACTCTATGTCCCTTTAAGCCAGAGCCAGTATTTAGCGCAATGAAAATCACACCCAAATTTTCCTGTGGCGCAGAGTGCTGCACTTTTTCTCAGCCGTGGGGGCCCAACTGCTTTCAGAAAATGCCCCTGACCTGAGCTCATCTTTGCGCATCCATTCCAGATGCTTGTATGTGACATCAAATACAGGCGCGTGGGATGGATGCGAGAGTTGGATCAGCCGGATGAGTGTGCCAGAACAGGTAGATGTGTCTCATCTCTGCTTCCTTTCACCACTCTGCATATTACGCATATCATAGATGAGAAGAGGGTACAGCGGTGGAGCAGATGAGCAGGAGGGTACAGCGGTGGGGAAAATGAGCAGTAGGAATTCAGAGGTGGGACAGATGAGCAGGAGGTTACAGTGGTGGGGCAGATGTGCAGGGAGGTACAGTGGTGGAAGAGATGAGAAGGGGTTCAGCAGTGGGACAGAAGAGCAGGGTGGTACAGCGTTGGGGCAGATGAGCAGGGGGTTCAGTGATAGGCCAGATGAGCAGGGGGTTCAGTGTTGGGCCAGATGAGTAGAGGGGGTTCAGTGTTGGGCCAGAGGAGCAGGGGGGTTTAGTGTTGGGACAGATGAGAAGGGGGTTCAGTGGTGGGGCAGGAGAGCAGGGGGATCAGAGGTGGGGCTGAAGAGCAGGGGGGTACAGAGGTGGGACAGATGTGCAGGAGGTACATTGGTGGGGCAAATGAGAAAGCAGGTTACAGTGGTGGGGCAGATGAGCAGATGGGTTCAGTGTTAGGACAGATGAGAAGGTGATTCAGTAGTGAGACAGAAGGGCATGGGAATATGGGGGTGTCAGATGTGCAGGGAGGTACAGTGGTGGTGGGGCAGATGACAAAAGGTGGTACTTTGATGGGGCAGATGAGCAGGGGGGGTTACAGTGGTGGGACAGAAGAGCAAGGGGGTACAGTGGTGGGGCAGATGTGCAGGAGGTACAGTGGTAGGAGGGATGAGAAGGGGGTTCAGTGGTGGGACTGAAAAGCAGGGGGGTACAGAGGTGGGGCAGATGAGCAGGGTGTTACAGTGGTGGGACAGATGGGCAGGGGGTTACAGTGGTTGGACAGATGGGCAGGGGGGGTTCAGTGTCGATCCAGATGAGAAGGGGCTTACAGTGGTGGGAAAGATGAGCAGGGGGTTCAGTGTTGGGGCAAAGGAGAAAGGAGGTACATTGGTGGGACAGATGAGCAGGGGGTTACAGCAGTGGGGCAGAGGAGCAGGGGGGTACAGAGGTGGGGTAGATGTGCAGGAGGTACAGTGATGGGAGGGATGAGAAGGGGTTCAGTGGTGGGACAGAAAAGCAGGAGGGTACAGAGGTGGGGCAGATGTGCAGGGGGTTACAGTGGTGGGACAGATGAGCAGGGGGGGGTACAGTGTCGAGCCAGATGAGAAGGGGCTTACAGTGGTGGGAAAGATGAGCAGGGGGTTCAGTGTTGGGGCAGAGGAGAAAGGAGGTACACTGGTGGGACAGATGAGCCGAGGGTTACAGCAGTGGGGCAGAGGAGCAGGGGGGTATAGAGGTCGGGTAGATGTGCAGAGGGGTGCAGAGGAGAAAGGAGATACATCAGAGGAACACATGAGCAGGGGGTTACAGTGTTGGGCCAGATGAGCAGGGGTACAGTGGTGGGACAGATGTGCAGGAGGTACAGTGGTGGGGCAGATGAGAAAGGGGGTTACAGTGGTGGGGCAGATGAGCAGATAATTTTAGTGTTAGGACAGATGAGAAGATGGTTCAGTGGTGAGACAGAAGAGCTTGGGGGTACGGCGGTGGAGCCGATATGCAGGGAGGTACAGTGGTCGGGCAGATGAGAAAGGGGGAACATTGGTGGGGCAGATGAGCAGGGGAAAATGAGCAGTAGGAATTCAGAGGTGGGACAGATGAGCAGGAGGTTACAGTGGTGGGGCAGATGTGCAGGGAGGTACAGTGGTGGAAGAGATGAGAAGGGGTTCAGCAGTGGGACAGAAGAGCAGGGTGGTACAGCGTTGGGGCAGATGAGCAGGGGGTTCAGTGATAGGCCAGATGAGCAGGGGGTTCAGTGTTGGGCCAGATGAGTAGAGGGGGTTCAGTGTTGGGCCAGATGAGCAGGGGGGTTTAGTGTTAGGGCAGATGAGAAGGGGTTCAGTGGTGGGGCAGGTGAACAGGGGGAACAGAGGTGGGGCAGATGAGCAGGGGGCTACAGAGGTGAGACAGATGTGCAGGAGGTATATTGGTGGGTCAGATGAGAAAGTGGGTTACAGTGGTGGGGCAGATGAGCAGGTGGGTTCAGTGTTAGGACAGATGTGAAGGTAATTCAGTAGTGAGACAGAAGAGCATGGGGATACGGTGGTAAAGCAGATGTGCAGGGAGGTACAGTGGTGGGGCAGATGACAAAGGGGGAACATTGGTGGGGCAGATGAGCAGGGGGTTACAGTGGTGGGACAGAAGAGCAGGGTGGTACAGTGGTGGGACAGAAGAGCAGGGTGGTACAGTGGTGGGACAGATGAGCAGGGGGTTACAGAGGTGGGGCAAATGTACAGGGGGTTACAGAAGTGGGACAGATGTGCAGAGGGTTACAGAGGAGGGGCAGATGTGCAGGGGTTACAGTGGTGGGGCAGATGAGAAAGGGGGTACATTGCTGGGGCAGATGTACAGGGGGTTACAGTGGTGGGACAGAAGAGCAGGGGGTATATTGGTGGGACAGATGTGCAGGAGGTGTAGTGGTGGGGCAGATAAGAAAGGAGGTTACAGTGGTGGGGCAGATGAGCAGATAAGTTCAGTGTTAGGACAGATGAGAAGATGGGGGGGAATGAGGGGAAGCTCTGCTGATTTTATTATCCAATCATGTGCAAGTTAAAATGCTGTTTTTAATTTTCCTGGCATGTCCCCCTCTGATCTACAGCGACTGCACTTCCAAGTGCACTTTCAGTGCAATTTCAAGTGCACTTTGCACTTGTAGTTTGCACTTGTAGCGCAAAGTGGATTTGCCTTTCGGAAATAACACCCTTTGTTTCCCAAAGATTAGCTTATGCTTTCATATACACTTACAGAAGATAAAACCTTGAAACTATTAAATATGTCAACATGGATCTATGAACAATGTTTCCTTCACAACTTTATTCAAGTAAATTCCACATTCATTTTTTAATAGTACAAATAAACCTATTATTACTACTTTGAACTAAACATTTTATGTATAATAGATCTTGCCTTTATTATGCCTTACTGTCATACTGGGTTTTACAGGCAACATATTCAACAAAATATTTTCCTATTATTGACTGCAATGTATAAACATCGTAACAATTAAGTTATGTGTATTAAATGTCAGAGATCGCCTGATAGCAAATCTAGTTAAGCTCCTCCAGTGCTAAACAATTACTAAAGTTTGTCATAAATTGCAGGCTTTACCTTCATCTTTGTAAGGTCAATGTTAAGATTATAAAGCAAAACCCTTTCTATTATAGCGAGTTCTGTATGGTAAAAACACATGTCTTATGTTGTGGCAATAACCTTGAATTCACATTGCTATGAATTTCAACCATTCACACATTTAATGCTCTATGAAAACAGCACAACACTGTACTGTCACTGACATGCATTTCTTTTAATTGCATCTCAAAGTGTGTCAAAATGATTATAAATACAACCCTTATGAAACGCATTACTTTTATTGACACAATCAAGTCTTTTTCTTACTAATTGGTGATAGTTTTCCATGCAGAAATTCATATATTTATTATAATCGTCAATGCTTGTGTTAGTACAGTACTAGGATGTTGTGCTTATAAAATAATAAAGAAAAACATTTTCCTTGAAAACTGCATATTATCTAAAATGCAACTGCAATGTTTATGTTTGAGGTAGATGTTATCTAAAGGATCTAGTTCTTTATTAAATGTCAATCTTTACCAGTTATAAACGCACAAAAGCTTTTTGTAGAATGCATATGCCCTTTCATTAAAATTGAATTTGAGGCAGATATAGAAGACATACATTTACGCATCTATTCATTCATTAACACATCATTAAATGTAGTTTATAAATCCAACTGGTACAAGCACCTGAAATCGGTCTAATATTTGCCTTTTGCAAATCTCTGTACAGCAGAACTTATACTAGAAGATGGAAAGGTAGCACAAGGAGGTCATCAGATGTGCTGCTAGCACATGTATTGACAGAGAACAAGCTGTCAGGATAAGTCTACTCACAGGGCATGTGTCACTATGGGGGTTATTTACAAAAGGAAAATCCACTTTGCACTGCAAGTGCACTTGAAAGTGCACTGAAAGTGCAATTGGAAGTGCAGTCGCTCTAAATCTAATGCCGCGTACACACGGTCGGACTTTTCGTCTACAAAAGTCAGACAGCCTGTCCGACAGACTTCCGGCAGACTTTCGGCGGACTTGCGGCGGACTTGCGGCATACTTTCTAAGGAACGGACTTGCCTACACACGACCACACAAAAGTCCGACGGATTCGTATGTGATGACGTACACCGGACTAAAATAAGGAAGTTCATAGCCAGTAGCCAATAGGTGCCCTAGCGTGGCTTTTTGTCCGTCGGACTAGCACACAGACGAGCGGATTTCGGGGTCCGTCGTAGTTACGACGTAAAGATTTGAAGCATGTTTCAAATCTAAAGTACGTCGGATTTGAGGCTAAAAAAGTACGTTGAAAGTCCGGAGAAGCCCACACACGATCGGATTACCAGCCAGCTTTAGTCCGTCAGCGTCCGTTGGACTTTTGTAGACGAAAAGTCCGACCGTGTGTACGCGGCATAAGGGGTAGATCTGAAATGAGTGGAAGCTCTGCTGATTTTATCATCCAATCATGTGCAAGCTAAAATGCTGTTTTTTTATTTTCCTTGCATGTCCCCCTCGGATCTACAGTGACTGCACTTCCAAGTGCACTTTCAGTGCACTTTCAAGTGCACTTGCAGTGCAAAGTGGATTTTCCTTTAGTAAATAATCCCCTATGTTTATTAACTGTAAAATAGGGTTACCAGATGTACCCAATTCCTGGTGACAGTCTCAGAGGAGGCTATCTCAAACTAAAAAGTGTCCCTGATCATTCTGTCATTTGAAACATGGCATCCTGGAAACATTCCATCATTGGAAGTATTGTATTCCCAGCCCAGGGGTGTTGCATTGCAAACTGCCTGTGTACTTTAGTTGACGCATATGCAGCCTGGAGGGGGAGGGGGAATGGATGGGTGCATGTATTATTCTCTGATTTTTTTATATATTTGCCAGCTACTGATTGGTCCACAGATACCTGCCTTTCCATCCTTCTGGCAAGTGCAGCCATAGTAGGAGGTGAAGAGGTAAAGGAGATGACACATAGGGGGTTATTTATGAAAGGCAAATCCACTTTGCACTACAAGTGCAAACTACAAGTGCAAAGTGCACTTGAAATTGCACTGAAAGTGCACTTGGAAGTGCAGTCACTGTAGATCTGAGGGGCACATGCAAGGAAAGTAAAAAACAGCATTTTAGCTTGCACATGATTGGATAATAAAATCAGCTGAGCTTCCCCTCATTTCAGATCTACCCCTCAGATTTACAGTGACTGCACTTCCAAGTGCACTTTGCACTTGTTATTTGTACTTGTAGTGGCTTCTGTCCAAAATTGGCCCTAGTATATGAATGTTAGGGACCTTGGATTATGGGCTCCTTGAGGGTAGGGACCAATGTGAGTGTGTGATATATGTGTGGAGCGCTGCATAAGAACTGACACAGCGCTATATTGGTACCTTAAAAAAAAAAAAAAAGGGATAATTGTGGACATGCACCCATACTCGCTCAGGTTGAACTCGATGGACTGGTGTCTTTATTCAACCTTACTAACTATAGTGCAAAGTGGATTTGCCTTTCGTAAATAACCCCCTTAGTGCAATACGTACACAGTGATTCAGGCTGGTCCTCAGCCGAGGACAGCATGAAAGTGTAAAACATCCTATACATATCTACATTTCTTACATAATGAAAGCAGGCCCCATTTTTGCTGAGAATGACAACTCCTTTCCTAATGAATATAAAACTTCAGTAGTGGTTAAATCAGTAACAGTCCTGATATATGCACATGAGTCCATTATTTGAAGAAAATAGGCAGTCTTTTCTTTATCACAGCCTATTCTAACTATCTACACACTCAATGTCCATGCCATGTTACAGCCCATTGACTTTACTCCAATGGACTACATTCCAGATTGCATCTCAAGCAAGAGGCAGTCAGGCCAAGATGCAAGGGACCACACTTCAGGACACAGGTCCCCTTGCCGCAAATATCTTCAGTCTGCCCACATGGCAGCCAAAGACAAAGAGACTTTCTTTGTCATTTGCAACCAACAATCTGCTGAAGTTCACAGATCTCTCTTCAGGGTGGGACACCCCAACAACTTAAATTTTTAGCCAACGTGTCTCAGATGATCATTTCCTGCAATTGCCAGTAGCATCCAGTCCAGCACAGTTCTGGCAATACAGCTTTCTGGGGTATTTCCGTTAACAACACTTCGAGTGGATTTGCAAGATAGCTGACAGCATAGAGTCCTTGACATCGCATAACCCATATTTGTAATCCACAAAGTAATAGTATCGCTTCACTTCACTTATGAGACTTCACCAATAATACCTGGGATCTGGCAGTGTTACATCTTTCCCTTTGGCATTTACAGTGACAACATAATATTTGGCATCTTTCTTGTCTGGCCTACGGAGGATTACGCTGTCCAGAATAATTTTACGGCCGTAGCCCCAGGTATTCAGCACTGAGTGGTATTTCCCTTTTTCAAGAACTTGACACAAAGAAAGAAAACTGGAGTAACTTCAGCAGAGTGTCCTTTAACTCCACAGATGCACATTCGTAATACCCAAGAGAGACGACATTAGCATCTCCATAACAATTGCCAGGATCGGGCAAGATTGAGGTTTCCCCCTTAGCATTCACCGTAGTGATAAACGTTTAATGTCTCTTTGTGAAATTAGCATTATTAACTTTAGTTCAATGACTGTACTTGAAACAAGTAAGAATGGGGCCTCCAACCCCCGATTCTTTGCCATGTTTCGGTGATAAAAACGTACTTACACAATTCTTAAGGCAGTGAGACTTTTGCAACTCCGTCAATGTTGAAACCTTTCTTCCTTTAAGAAGTGAACGATACAAAATACAGTTTTCAAAGTTCAGCACATAATTGTGACTTTACATCACTGATACTTTATCTTCTTCGGCCTCTTCTGCCTCCTTATCTGAGATTTCATGGGCAGGGTATAAAGGTTTCCATACCGGATTTAAATCCTTGCATATGGGGCATGCAGTCCTGATCACCCCACCACAATAGCGAATTTAGGAATCCAGCGTTCTTGGAAATCTTCTGCCATTCCCTCCATTAATTCCTCACCACTATCACTCCACTCTTTACTACTAGACAAGGTATAAATCCCAGGTTCAGGTAGTCTGTCAGGCAGGATGTCCGGCTCTGTAATACTAGGACACTCTTTAGCCGGTATACAGTTAGGTATGGCTGGCGCACTCACAAGCATCTCTACGGCATCCCCTTTAGCAACCGCTGGCATCACCTCCCCCTCAGACATACCAACCTCACTTCTCACTGGCTTACCTGGCCCCGGTATTTTCTTCTCAGGCAGTTCAGACATCGAAGCGAGTGGCTGGGCCCGACCTCAGCCTCTGGGGGTGACTGGTGCACTGGGTCCTAGGATGGTCACCAATACAATGGTAGCAGTTTCTTGCCCAACTCGGGTGACAACTGATGGGCTCTGGATGTCACTCCCAGCTGGGACAGCAATGTCCCTGTCTTGATCTACTTGCAAGATCCTCGGAGGCTGGTTCATAGAGACAACCTCAAACTGGTGCTCTCCACAGCATCCACACATAATCCAAGGCATCAACTGTGGGGTCAGATCAGAACACTTCTCACAGATCAGCCCCAATGCCTCGTAACCTCCTACTGTGTATAGGGCAAGTTGACCCTCTGTTGTATACCGCATTTAGGTGTCAATAAGTAAACCCTTCGACTGACTCCAATTGAAATCGACCCTTGAAAGGTACATCGCCCAATTCTCCATCGTGCTCCAGAACTGCCCCATCTTCTTTACTAATCCACAATCATACACACATGGCAGCACTCCCCTATCCTCCTCTGCAGAGGGGGAGCTCCTCCCCCTGCCAAAAGATTGGTGCAAATGTTTCCTGGGAACTTTGGTGCCTGCCTTCTTCTTGCTGTGGTGTGCCAAAACTGTAATGGAGTCCATTTTGGGGCCTGCATTAACCCTCACAATGATGGTGGAAAGTGTCAAAAGACCAAGCTGGTTCTTTCTCATGAGCAATGAGACTTGTTGGTTCTTCCCCACGTTGATGGTATATACAACAACACAGACCATAAGAAGGGTAAATGTTACTTGCCACTTTCCCACGGAGCCAGATAAAATCCCGATAGAGCTGAAGCCGGTGGCTATGGGTGACTGCTGCAAAGACGACACCTTAGCCCCATGTTAGGCGCCAAATGTAGCAAAGATTTTAGCCTCTTCCAGTCTAATGAGGACCTCTAAGGCCAAAGATAGCTGACACCCTTCTATAAGTAGTGGGTTGTGAGGCATAGTGGGTGCAAGGTGTAAGTTATTGGGCGCCAGACACTTCTTGAATGCAATTAGATGTTTATTTATTTTACAGTCTTTCCTTCATAAGGGAAAGAGGGTTAGGGCCAGGACACCCTTAAGCAGTTGCAATTTCACTTGGCAGACTGAGACTTCAATAGGTGGACAGCCATAGAGGGAAAGGCCCCAGCAAGGTGCCACATCTGCACGTACTGGATTCCTGTCTCCTATGGTAACAGTCTTTAACAGTTCCTAACACAAATTGTAACAGTCCTCTCAGCTTCACTACAACTTCTACCTGTAGATCTTCAGCCCCTTGAGCTCCCGGTCTCTAACTGGACCCTCTGATTCACTGACTCCGGATCCCTGGAGCTCCTCAAAGCTATGCTTTGGTATCTCACTCAAGCGTCACCGATACTACTTCCCTGCTGGGTCCCTAGCTTAACACTCCAGATACTTCTCAAGCTTCACTCCTCCTAACCAGCTCTGTCCCTGGCTTGACTCACAAGGCTGCTCTGCAAGCGTCACCTCCGTTAGTTGGGTCCCTGACTTGATCACCACCTGAAGTTTTCCGATTCTCCACCGTGCCCGTTCGGTGAGAATGCTGCTCCGGTACTTCCTTCCGTTACTCACTGTGGTCCCTGGTAAAGGTGGTTTTCCCTTAGTGGCGACAGCTTTCCTTCTACCTCCGACCACGACAAGTTTTACGGCCGGCAGAACCGGCAATTCTGGTTGGACTGTAAGCTGCAATCCCAACCCTGCACTGCCCTCTTACTTCTGAATAGGCCTTCACACAGCCTGGCAGTCAGATGCCCCCCGGAATAGGCCCAATCTCCAGCCTAACAGTTCGGGGCGTACAACAAATATCCACCCAGACAGCCGTCCAGGTGGCACAGAACATAGATCACCTGACTCCACCCAAATACATAGGCTCTCCCAGCAGGCCAAGTGATTCAAGGAAACCCCTGCCCATTGGCTGAGATACCCCATATACCCATAACCTGGCCTTGAGTTGTCCTTCTCATATCTAGTACCATCAAGTGCCCGACCACCTAGTGGTGTAGA
Source organism: Lithobates septentrionalis (assembly GCA_037952835.1). NCBI lineage: Eukaryota > Metazoa > Chordata > Amphibia > Anura > Ranidae > Lithobates > Lithobates septentrionalis. The sequence continues at coordinate 3,654,473 of JBBDGP010000918.1, read as the reverse complement.
AGAGAAAATTACAATCAGGTCAAACTTAGGGAGAAATCAATGGATCTCTAACAATTGACTAAGGTAACTACTCCTGGCAAGTAAATCTGTCAGGAGCATCCCTGACTAATCCCCAGGGTGCTACACAAGGTTGGAAATATTTATCATAGCTAGGCATTCTGCATATAATTTAGCACATACTTGAGTAAATAACACATTCAAGTAATACAACTTCAATTTTTACTTCCTACAAGTGTAGCAAATCTCTATACATTTCATAAAGCAAATTTACTTCTTCAGCAGAGTATCAGTTCTTGGTAAATGCATGGACAAAACCAGCCTATATGTTAAAACATCAAGATGCTTTAGAATACCTAACATGTAATGTATCAATGCATATCCTAGATTTCTCCTTATATTTAGAATTGTGTAATTTGTAATGCTTGAAATTCCCACATTTATATACTGTAAGTATATATTGCCCTTGTGTTGTTGATCCAAGTTTGTTGTTGAGTACCGGCTCATCTCTACTTGTGTATACCAAACTTTAAGTTACAGAACCTCATATATTGGTTTTATTTGAACATAAGCAGGAATCAGTAAAAAAAAATCAGTCAAAAATACATTATCAGTAAAAAAACAAAATGCAGAAAGAAAAATACCTAATAAAGTGCGGATGTTCTGTTAAATACTATTCTGATCGACACAGAAATAAGATACTAGCAACAATAATAGCAGGTAGGGGTTCACTACTTAAATGTACACCTAAATGCATAAATACCTCATATTTGGACAATCTTAGGGTTACAATATACGGATAGTATATTCTATGCGTTTTGAGATGTCAAATTCTTTGCTGATTAGAGGTAATGGTGTATATGACCTATACAGTAAAGCAATATAACAGTGGATTGGATGCCTTCCTTACCAGAAATGGTATATCTATCTTTGATGGCCAGGGTTCATTAGTGGCCAGATTGATTCAGGAAATTCAATGCTCTCACTAGAGGTTTGCTTCATTTTTACTTGAGCTACAGCTTTGCAAAATACAATCCTTTTTAACTAAGAATGTGCATCCATGTGAACTCTTCTTCTTCTTCTTCTTCTTATTATTATTATTATTATTACCATCATCATTATATTTTATTAATACTAATTTTATAGCGATGCTAACTCAATTGAATTATCTATTTATATAAAATGATTGATTGCCACTTGGTATTTTAAAATGTTGCAGAGGGATTTAAAAGTAATTGAGCTAAATAAAAATCTGTATTCCTTGCACAGGTTCTCTTGAAATCAATGTATGTAATTATCTGTTTATTTTAAGCTGTGACATTTGCTCTTCAGATGTTTTATCTTAGAGAAGATGCATTTTTTCCTTCTTCTGACACAGCTTGATGCAAAGGTATGCAATGTGAAATGACATGAATCAATATAAAATGTCATGCTTCACTGTATCCTAATGTAATGGATATAACATATTTCTGGTTTGGAACTTGACATATTTGAATTATTTTCAAGCTGTCATATATCCTGCTGATGAGTGTTGGGTTCTATTTAGTCATTGTGATTGTCACCTGTCTAAAGAGAAAAGAGATCCTTATTTAACACTAACAAAATACCTGTCATTGTATGTCATTGCTTTGATAGCTGTCCAAATAGATATCATTACATTCTGGTCACATTTAAACCCCAAGATGCTGTTTTTACTGTCAAGAGGCACTTTGAGAATGATGTCAATAAAGAGAAAATAATTATAGAAAGAGAGACGATAACATTCATTAGCTTCTAAAGTTGTTCATTATTTCCCACAGTTGTAATAATGTACAAATCTACCCTATTACATCTGAAGAGTGAAATTTCCCTTTTCTTGAAATGACTCTGGACAGAGTGTGAAAAGCCATTTAAACATCCATGAATGGCTTCACAGTGGCAGTCACCTTGATACCTTTTAATATGTGATACCTCTATGCAGCGGCTTGATTTAAAGTGTAACTGTCACCTTCTCACAGAAGTAGCAGACATTTTGTGGCTGAAACATTGATCATAAATATACAACCTACCAATTGACTAGAAATAGTACCTTGGGATAGTACCTATTTGATCTAAGGTACATACATTATTTTACAAAATATACTGTACATCATTAATATATTTTCCTAAAAGCTGAATTTTCAATTATATGTTTTATTTATTAGCATATTATTTATATTTGAATAATTGTAAAGCAGCAACGTATTGTGTAGCATGTGCATTTTATTAGTATAGTCTTTAGATTAGTTGACAACATTCATACATGGATGCTAAAGCAGATGTTTGGTAAAAGTTAGTCTTGTATATTTTTGGATACAAACTCTAATCTGGCTGAAAGTTCTATAAAATGGCAATCCTAATGGTAGCATGAGCAGACTGACCATTACATCTTGACTAAAACCTAAAATTAACAAACAAGCATACTGTAGTTGCTTGCATTTTATTGTAAAGAGCAGCAACAGAACTAGATTTTAGATATTATGCTTCCAGATGATGATAAATGCTGATGTCAGTTTTATGTATCTTATCCTTTGTCCCTGCATGTTAATTATAGCCACAAAAATGAAAAATGTAATAATATATGTAACCCAGCGGAGCAGCCGTGACACCTGTAAGCCTTGAGCTATTCATTAAAGTCCTAGCATGGTTTACTAAGTGAGCTACATTTTAATTCAAAACAATAAAAGAGTCTTAGTTTATCAACCAGTAGTGTAAAAATAAACATATGCTGTACTCTATTGCCCTGGTTTAATAGCAAGACTGACGAAAAAGCATCTTCTGAAAACTGCAAGTGTGCCCATGGAGAGGGATGACCTGATGATAAATGTGAAAATGTTCATATGTACATCTGTGATATGCTACTGTTCTTTAAAGCATTTGTAACTATCAATACTGGATATTAGTGCATGGACTATTGCACCTGTTGCTTGATCTTATGCTCCATGCGTTAGTAATTTTCTTACCATAAAACATTTAATGTTTTCTGTAATAGATGATGACTAATACAAATTCACAACTTTTCCACAATGGTTCTCCCATTGGTAGAGTAATACAAACTCTGGGATTGATTTGGAATTTCTCAAATGACTTTCATAGATCATGGGACTTGTACATAATTAGCAACACTCTCTGTTCAAATTAGCCTCCATGTAATCCAGTTAGCAGAATATTAACCCTACTGATGGCTAACACTGGAAAAATGCTCAATGACATTACATTTATTTGAAAGCCCCCCCCCCCCCCCGTTATATGTTTAGACTTCTGTAGCAATGTGTCAGTTATGGATGCATCTTTCCCTCTCTCAATGAAAGGAATTGTTGATGCATTTGTGTTTATATTGAACACCTTCATGAAATAATTACTAAGGAGTACTTACAGCATGTTCCTTGTCCTGTTTAAATACATAAGGGGTCCATGTAGTAAACTTGCTGTTGAGTTATTCACTTTAAGGTCATCACTCAGGACAATGGGGAACTCTTTACATCTTGAGGAAAGAGATTTTATCTCCAAATACAGAAAGGTTTCTTCACAGTAAGGGCTGTAAAAATGTTGAATATACTTCCTCAAGAGCTGGTCCTGGCCATCTCAGTAGATTGCTTTAAAAAAGGCCTGGATTCTTTCTTAAATGTACATAATATAACTGGGTACTAACTTTTATAGGTAAAGTTGATCCAGGGAATATCCGATTGGCTCTCGGGGTATCAGGAAACAACTTTTCCCTCTGCTGTAGCAAATTGGATTAGGATTTGCTGAGGTTTTTGCCTTCCTCTGGATCAACTGTGGGTATAGGATTGTGTATATGGGATTGTATGATTTTTTTTTTTTTCTTTTTTATTGGTTAAACTAGAATGTTTCAACCTGACTAACTATATAACTATGTATTTTCCCTAGATATGTGAAGATTTCATGCTCCCTTTTTTTTAACCCCTTGACGCCAATCTCACAACAAATATGTGGCCCTACTAGACTGGGCTTTTTTCTGTGGGGGTCGCATCTTTGCGTATCTCCCCCACCGAGATCCCCAGGCCCCGTACTAATGATTGGGACCTGGAACACCTGATTCCAGGTCACCCAATCACTGTGATAGCCTCTGATTGGCTACCACAGTGATCAGTCACTGTAATGCCCACCCCCATGTTTTTCTCTCTATGAATGGAGGAGAGAGATACTTGCAGAGGGAAAAAAAAGTGTATATAAAAAAAAAAAATAATAATAATAATAATAATAATAATAATAAAAAAATAAAAAAAAAACATAAATCAAGATTTGCTGGTTGGTATGGAGAGGTGACAATGTCAGAAGGAGGGTGCCATCATCCCTGAATAACATGTGCAAACAGAGAGAAAATTTGGTGGGATTTTGTAGGCGCCAAGTAAGTAATTTTAAACAGACATCACAGCAATAAAAAATATAAATGACATTTTATTGAACATAGACAAGGTTTAAAAAATTATTATGCTGGCTGTGCATAATATAACAACATAGACAATAAGGGGTCACTCAGCACTTATAATCCCTACATGTTTCACCCGTTGGGGCTTCCTCAGGGGGTATGTGTTGAGGGACCTAGCTGGATATATCTCTAAGTAGAATAAACATACAGTTAGAGACCATCAACAATAGTAACTCGAATTATATAATCAAGAAGAAAAAAACAGATGTTAGTGACTGTCCATAGCTGGGTAGTGTAACTGCCAACTGATAAATAGTTACCTGTTATAGAGATGCAACCAGGAATATGAAAACGGACATTGCGCTGTACAGGAAAGGGTTTGGCCTGGGTGGGCCCAAATGGGGGCCGTAGGATCGTGTCTGCCGTATAAAGGAATAATGTGAATGGGATGGTGAAAAAGAAAAGAATGTGAAGAAGTGAGGGAAGAAAAAGGAGGGGGAAGGGGGGCGAAAGGGGAGGAAGGGAGGGGGGAAGGGGAAGGAGGAAAAAGGAGAGGGACGGGAAGAAAAGGGGGGATAGTAAAAGAATGAAAGAGAGGGAAAGTATGAAGAAAAGGGAGTAGGGAGGGAGAGCGGAAAAAAACAGAAATGAGAGGGGGGGGGAAAGATTGGGGGGAAAGATAGAAGGAAAGGAGGGGGGATGAAGAGTAAAGAGGGATGGAAACAAGGGGAAATGGAAGAAACTGGGAAGGGGGGTGTGGGAGGGTGGGGGGGGGGAAGATGTGAGGGGAGAGGGAAAAAGGGGCACAGGGAGAGGGGGTGAGGGGTGTGGAGTTGAAAAAATAAATAAAAAGGTGAAATGTGAATAAGTGCAGCCAAGGGATATTGGTGGTGAAAAAAGATGAAGTAATGCGGTGATAAAACTGGATTAAATAAACCAGAGAAAGGACATACTTACACAGGACCAATTGAGTCTAAAGGGAAGCAAGGGCTGCCAGATAGGAAGTTTATCTGATTGAGGAAAAGAAGGGCCAATAATGAATGTCTGTATTAATAAATACTGATTAAAAGAAGTGTGTATGGGGAGGAAGGGTAATATCAAAATAGGGTTAATTCAGAAAGAAAGACAATTTGCAAATACTGTCACTTATGTTGGTTGTCCATATAGGACAAAGCCAAAACCCTGTATACAGATCGTCTATAACCACCTACCAAATGAAAGGTGGGAGGAAAGGTTCCTCTAAAAGACGGTAACAGGTACTTATGTTTAATGAGTGGTTCACATGAACCAGCATAGTTATACAGACAAAGCAAATGGATTCAGAGGGAAGGTCAAAAACAATAAGCAGCAGATTTATGTTGGAAGGAATGGCAACAGAGGAAAAGTTGTGAGAAATACCTTGTGCAGAAGGATACACCAAAGTGGCAGCCTGTCCGTCATCTAAATGTGATGTAGTGAGAGAGGTTTAAGTACACTTGCATGCCGATCAGGTGTCTGCCGACATCCAATGGAGCGGGGGACATGGGAGAACGGCGAACAGACACATGAGAATGGGAGTAGAGGACTACATTACCCATAAGACGGCACAGGCTGTGTGGGGAGAAGGAGGGGGGCGGGCGCTCGAGCAACTGACATAGCCTATTTAGTGGGCACGCCTCTATCCTCTATCTCCGCTCACAAGCTCGTGGAGGAGAAAGGAAGGTAGAAGGAATGTGTAGATAAGAGTGAGAGGAATGGGAAGAAGTAATGATGAATAAAGAAAAAGGTCGGATAAACAAATTGAATGTATGTAAATGGATAAGGTGGAAGATTGGGGAGTATAGCGCAGTGCCGATCACATTGCTGGTAGAGAGTAATTGAATAATGATAGCATTGATTGTCAAAAAAGCGAAGAGCAATTGTGAAAAAATAATAAATAAAAATGAAAATGAAATAAATAATAAAGAAAGAAATAAGGAAATAAAAATATAAATATTTTCTCCCCCCTCTCTTTTCTCTTTTTTTCCGCTCTCCCTCCTTACTCCCTTTTCTTTATGCTTTCCCTCTCTTTCATTCTTTTCCTATCCCCCCTTTTCTTGCCATCCCTCTCCCTTTTTCCTCCTTCCCCTTCCCCCCTCCCCCCCCTTCCCCCTCCTTTTTCTTCCCTCACTTCTTCACATTCTTTTCTTTTTCTTTTTCACCATCCCATTCACATTATTCCTTTATACGGCAGACATGATCTTACGGCCCCCATTTGGGCCCACCCAGGCCAAACCCTTTCCTGTACAGCGCAATGTCCGTTTTCCTATTCCTGGTTGCATCTCTATAACAGGTAACTATTTATCAGTTGGCAGTTACACTACCCAGCTATGGACAGTCACTAACATCTCTTTTTTACTTCTTGATTATATAATTCGAGTTACTATTGTTGATGGTCTCTAACTGTATGTTTATTCTACTTAGAGATATATCCAGCTTGGTCCCTCAACACATATCCCCTGAGGAAGCCCCAACGGGCGAAACATGTAGGGATTATAAGTGCTGAGTGACCCCTTATTGTCTATGTTGTTATATTATGCACAGCCAGCATAATCATTTTTTAAACCTTGTCTATGTTCAATAAAATGTCATTTATATTTTTTATTGCTGTGCTGTCTGTTTAAAATTACTTACTTGGCGCCTACAAATTCCCACCAAATTTTCTCTCTGTTTGCACATAAATCAAGATTTGACCTAGGTCAGTGCCAGGGTTAATGTTTGGGTCAAGGTCAGGGTTAAAGGTCAGGGTCTTTTTTTTTGTGGCAGGATTTTTTTTTTTAATTAGCATCGATGTCATTTAGTGTCAGTGCCAGCATCATTGTGTTTTAGGTAGGATAAAAAACAAAATTTGTACTATTGTTTCTGGGCTGTACTATGGGTACAAACAGCAGCTAACATACACATCAGTGCTATCGCTGCGATCAACAGGAGCAGGAGATTATTTTGAGTTATTCTTTGGTGGAAGGGTATGGTAGTAGCAAGAAATTGTTCTACATCTTTAAAAAAATATAACAATAATATTTTGGGCCAGTTTTCCTTTGATAATAAAAAAAAAAACAGGAGATATCTATTGCCATTTATCACCAAATGAAAGCCAGATTTGTCGTGAAAAAAACAAGGTAAATCCACCTGGATGCACAAAGTATTACAGTTTTAATAACTCATGTCAAAGTTGCAAAACTGTGCATAGGCATTTCAATTAATTTTATTTATTAGACTCAAAGGGGTTAAAGGAGCTTCCAATAAAATTTTTGCAACTTCTCACATCATTTTTTTTAGTGGTTGTTGGAGTGGGGAGGTTGGTGCACATTCACCGCTCTCACTTTCCTGCCCACCATGGATAAAAGCATTGATTGTTTTTTTTAAGTGAAGTGTGAACCTCATGTGGTTTTTGGTATGTTTTTGGTAAGATGTAATTTTCAGAGGACCATATCATCCTGTTACAGTACATGCATTAAAATGATTAATGTTCTTTCAACTGTGGATCTGGAAGCTGCATGAAAAGGCCCTCTCGTTGATGAATGATCTTTGTTTAATATATTGGTTTTAGGGACATATACATGTGTCAATTGGCACTGCCCAGCTCAGGTGCCTAGATGAGGGAATCACGTAAGTTGTCACATTTAGACCACAGTGCTGAAAGAGAAGAAATTAACCATGTTTAGCTAGTACTGTATAAATTGTGTTTTCTTCAGTTTAGTGCACTATGTCTAGCACACTATGCTAATGTCACCTAGGCTTAAAACGACTATACACTATTCAATCTTGTACAATCCTCTCTACAGATACCACCAACTATTTAGTATGAGTTCAAAAACAATGCAATGTTTTCATAGTTTTTGTAAGTCTAAAGGAGAATGTACAGAGGCTGTACAATCAGATTGGAGAGTTATGGGCAATTTTAATGAACTTTGTTTTTCATACTGAATTCACATTAATCAATATAATACTCTATGAAAATATCACAATAATGCACCCGAAAACCAATAGAAAATAAAAAATACTAGAGAAATCAGAATGCAAATGTAGCACTAACTCTCGGTGGAGCTGCTGGTTTAAGCGGGTTGTTACCTTCACTCTCGATACCTCTGTTTCACCGGCACCGGGTCTAGGGTTCCGTTGAGTTTACCTCTGGACGATATAAGCACCAACACTTGAGTACGTTTTCAATGCTTTATTGAACCAAGTAACGAAGGAAGTAGCAGGAAAGAGGCAGGAGGAAAACTGCAGGGAAGCTCAAATACCTTTCTTTAGGTTTCTTTAGAACATCCTTTAAAGTTGAATACTGTAATTGAATGCAATCCCCTTTTGTGGGACACAATCTTTGCTCGTCTGGATAGGCCTCTCTCACTTGCCTAGCAGCCAGTACGTAGCACGAACAAAAGTCTCTGCCACAGACTTGCTTGAAATAAACCCGTACGATCCTCTGCCACAGGATGTATTGGTTCACGATGAATGTCAGATACAGTACTTGGACCTCTAAGCCAACCCGGCAGTACCATGTAATAAGACTACTTCAGGATACGTCCTCCAACCGAGTCACCAGGCCCCTCTCCAGACCAGCACTCTGCATCATCCTTCCATGACGGGTCCTCCCCTGGGATCTTCTCGGTTGTCCAGCTTCTTCACTCTGGATAGACAGCTCAGGACTATTACTCGGCTGCTGTGGTAGGCCCCAGACAGGCTTCTGCGCCCACCCACGCGCCACAGCGACGCGGGCCTCCGGAACAGAGGACCACGAGGTGGTACTCTAACACATACCTGTCGGCCAGGAGGGCCAGCAGGTGGCTGAAAACGAACCCTTAAACATGGCGTCTGTTCCATAAATACCCTCTCCTGGAATGCAACTCGGAGGACCACCTCCACCGAGTTGTCTCCGGGACAGAGGAGCACTCATCCGCTTCAACACATTGCCTTTCCAACAACCGCTGATGGTGACAACGACACCCACCGGCACAATGTGGAACCACACGCAACGTCAGCCAAGCTGGAACAGAGGCAAATCTAAATTCCTATAACGAGCAATTCACTAAATTTACCTACCAGATGGTAGATCATAAATCTACCAGCGCTACACAAATATATTTGACTTTATTGTAAGTGCAAAAAAAAACAAACAATAAAAATGGTTTGGCTCAATCACACATGTGGATAATATGGGGACTTCCAGTATTTGTCGTAGACTCTGGCCAGACAGAGAAACTATGAAATACAGCTAAGAAAAGGGATGGTGAGTTTGCTGTTCTCCTTTCAAACCACCTCTAGTATGCCAGGGTATTTTTGGCAAGACTTTGATGCCATTATTGCTTTGCACCACAAGTAAATCTACTTTCACAAAACACATGAGGACATCAAGATGGCTTCCTTCTAGAACCACAAGCAGTACTAAATCTGTAATGCCAGCATCCAGACTGTGCTAACAATCTTTCCAGGGGACATACCAGGATGTCCTAAGATGCAAGGATGTAACAGCCTAAAAAGCATAAAAAGTATTACATACTGTATGTATAAATACCTGTATTTCTCATTATAACAATATAACACAATCCCTCTTCTTTGGATTATTCTTTAACCACTTACCTACAGGGCACTTTCACCCCCTTTCTGCCCAGGCCATTTTTCAGCTTTCAGCGCTGTCACACTTTGAATGACAATTGCGTGGTCATGCTACACTGTAACCATGGGACATTTTTATAATTTTCTTCACACAAATAGAGCTTTCTTTTGGTGATATTTAATCACTGCTTGGATTTTACATTTTTCCTAAAAAATAAAAAAAACGAAAATTTTGAAAAAAAAAAGTTTTTCTTAGTTTCTGTCAGTAAATTTTGTAAATAAGTAATTTTTCTCCTTCACTGATGTGTGCTGATGAGGCGGCACTGATGGGCGCTGATAGGTTGCACTGATGGGCACTGATGAGGTGGCACTTATTGGCATTGATGAGGCGGCACTGATGAGGAGGCACTAATATTCTCCACTTATGGGTACTGATATGTGGCACTGATATGTGGCACTGATGAGCACTGATAGGCAGAACTGATGGGTGGCACTGCTGGGCACTGATAGGTGACATTGATGGGCACTGATAGCCAGCACTGGTGGGCACTGATAGGCTGCATGGATAGGCGGTACTAATGGGTGGCACTAATGGGCTTTACTGATGGGTATTGATGGGCTTTACTGATGGGCATTGATGGGCTTTACTGATGGGCATTGATGGACAGCACTGATAGTTGGCACTGATGGGCACTGAAAGACAGCACTTACTGGCATCACTAATGGGCACTGATTGCTGGCTATGGTGGGCAGTGATCGTTGGCACTGGTGGGTACTGGTGGGCACTGATTGCTGGCACTTCTGGTGCTCTAATGTAATCAGGGCACTGATGAAGAGCTGCGGAACACCCGGAGATCCCAGCCGATGTACTCTGAAGCCGTGAGACGTAATCTCCGGCCCGCATTCGAAGCGACACAGACCCGGCCCGGAACGGCCAAGATGGCGACGGCCCCTCACTGTGCTACCTCAGTAAATCTCACAGACATGCCAGACATGGCCTCCCCCTCTCTACTGCCACAAGACATGGCCATACAGCACCAGATTAGTGACCCCACATCGCCTGCATCCACTGAGTCCCTCATAGGATGCTCATTAGCTGGCCTGGACTTCTCCCCCATGGCGGCAGGCCCTCCCCAGACGCTCCAGCTACTCCAGCCGGTGGATGTAGCAGACTTGTTTAATAAGTTTGCGCTGCTTTTAGACAGGGGTCTTATTAACACAAACAACAAGATAACGAACGATATAAAAGCAGATCTTCAAAACATTGGAACTCGTATGGAAATGATAGAATCTCACCTGGAAGCCACCTCATCCAGAACTAATCAAAATACTGCTTGCATACAGATTTTACAGGATCAGCTGGAGACAGCGCACGCTAAGATCGACGAGCTTGAGAACAGAAACCGCAGGTACAATTTCAGGCTAAGAGGGCTACCTGAATCTTACAAAGACATACCCAAAACCGTTAAAGCTTTCATCAAGGACATACTTCCTGACACTCCACAACACAGATTGGAACTAGACCGGGCCCATAGAGCTCTCAAACCACCTAGAGCTGACGGCCTACCCCGCGACATCGTGGTCAAACCACATTTCTACTCTGTCAAAGAGAAGCTGATGCGAAAATGTAGATCACTGCCCAAAATTGTTTTTCAAGGTCACCAGCTGCAAATTTTCGCGGATCTGTCCCCCGCCACCATCCAAAAGAGGAGAGCTTTAAAGCCACTGCTCCAAATCCTGATGGACAAAGACATTAAATACTGGTGGCTCTTTACATTCCAGCTCAAATTCCTTTGGAAAGGCAAATCGTTCACCTTTGGCTCACCTCAAGAGGGAGAGAAACTTTTGCTCCAACTAGGCCTTATCAGCTTGGACTCAAACCTTCAATCGTCTGGATGTCCTCCAAATTTCGCTAAAAGACACCTCCCAACCAGCCCTCTGACTCCAGTGTGGGAATCGGCGAGATTCAAGAAACCTAAGGAAGCAGTTCCTCCATGACCCTTCTGTCTCTACCAACTCTAACATTTTCACTTTCCCCCCGGGACTTATTGTCTCTCCCCAGTGACAATCTAGGGAGACTCCTGCCACGTGTTGACTTCTCATGAGATGAGACCCCTTTAGTTTCATACTATGCTTCTCATTAAGAGGCCTCACGGGCGCCCACACCCGGGTATGAGAATACTTCAGTACAATGCACTCATCATGCATTGAGGTCGCACACGCCCCCTCTCACTCACCCTCCATTGTGGTGTGTCGAGAGGTAGACGTGGAGAGTGGACCTCGTACCATTCCGGCGGCCTAACTTAAAGGTCTTCTCCCTCCCTACACCTCCCCTTCTATTGGGGCTTTCCCCTTTTCTAGTGAATTAAATATTGCATTTAACTCAGCCCCTTCCCGTGAGTCTAAATTCCCCTTATGGATCCAGTTTTCCTATTTTTTATATATTTGTTTTAAGATTGTTTGCTGCCTAGCCTTAATACGTCTATAGGTTATATGTACCTTCACCTCCTAACCCTAGCTATTTGATTTTTTTTTTTAAGCTGCCTGAGGTGAACTAACTGTTTCTAGTTTCTAGTTCTAGGGCTCATTTTTCTTATGTATACCAACGGGCCCAGAGCCCATAACAGGCGTAAGTTTTTTTTTTCTCGATGACTTGATTGGCATAGATTTAGCGGCCTTCCTGCTGGGGTGGTGTTCATGCACCCCCTCTTGTCTAGTGGATCAGGTTATACCATCCTCTATACAAGTTTAGTCCTTGTCAGTTAGAGGGACTTTAAAACTCACTCTGCTCCTAGATGGAGGCTTCTGTCACCTCCACCCTACGGAAGACTCCCTTGTCTTTCGTCTTTCTTTTCTCCTCTAATCTTCTTTCTCTTTCTCAAGGCATTTACTACAGTCTCTTTTCGGAAGTCGACTGGGGGGAAGACCGATACTACCTGAAGCCCTCTGAAGCCCCACATTGGGATGTGATCCGTCTTGGTCATCGTGGAAACTTGATAGTAAGTGCTGCTGGGTTCCCTAACCGCCACCCTCCTCTGCTCAATGGCTGATAATCTTGCGGTAAAAACACCCCTCAAGGTAATGACTCACAATGTACAGGGTCTAAATTCCCCAATTAAATGATGCAAAGTCTTTCAATTTATGCACACCCAAAAAGTTGACGTTTTACTACTACAGGAGACTCACTTCCCAATAAGTTATCGCCCATCTTTCATACACCCCAACTTCCCCTCCTTTTTTTTGGCGAACGCTGAAAACAAAACTAGGGGAGTTGGCATCTTCTTTTCTAAGAGATGCAAATTCACCTTAAAATCAGAACATAAAGACCCAGAAGGCAGGTACTTACTTCTAGTAGGAGAATTAGATGGACTATTGTACACATTTATATCTTACTATGCCCCTAATAGGGGTCAATTAGCCTTTTTTCAACACATGTTAATGAAACTGACTCCACTCTTAGAAGGTACAGTGATATTTGGAGGGGACTCTAATACTGCATTCGACCAGGGGCTGGACAAGTCCAGACCTCCGGGAAAACGTCAAACTAGACCCACCAAACAAAGCCTCCGAATAGCCAAACTGCTTTTTCAACACGGCCTAATTGATATTTGGAGGGAAGTAAATCCTACTGCTCAGGATTTCACTCACTTCTCCAACCCCCACGGATCGTTCGCGAGGATAGATCATATTCTCCTTTCCTCGACCTCTATTCCTTTAATGAACAAGGCACATATCAAGGACGTGGTCTGGTCAGATCACTGCTTGGTAATCCTCACTCTCCGTCGCCCGGAGGGAAGGAACCCAGATAGACGATGGAGACTCAATGAGTCCATCCTAAGCGATCCAATCAGAGCAACGGAAATCGAAAGGCATATACAAAACTATTTTCTTACCAACGACACACCCGATGTTGGTCCCTCTTGTTTATGGGCAGCTCACAAGGCTGTGCTCAGAGGTCACCTAATCCAAATAGCTTCACAGATCAACAAGTCCAATAAAGCGGAAATCGAAAAGCTTGATAAGGAGTTTTCAGCTTTAGCTAAAAAAGATAAGACGGATCTAAGATCAGTTCCCATTACTAATTAGACGCTGCCCAGATGGGACTAAATCTGGCCCTCACGACTCGGGCCGAAAAATGGATTCGGTGGAATAGAAATAGATTCTATTGTCAAGGCAATAAGATAGGCTTATTGTTAGCTAATAGGCTCTCCCCGAAATTTAGATCCCCAGCCCTCCCTAAAATTAGAATTCAAGGTGGCACCCTATCGCAAAATCCCCATCGTATTATGGGAGATTTTCAAAATGTCTACAAATCTTTATATAGCAGTGACCAAAGTCCATCTCAGCAGGCGATAGATAGTTTTCTAAACAATATTCAAATACCTACATTAAAAGATAATCACCGCCAAAAACTGGATGCCCCTATATCTGCGGAAGAAGTTTGCATGGTCATAAAGAATTTGAAGTCACACTCGGCTCCTGGCCCGGATGGCTTCTCAATCCCCTATTATAAATCGTTTTCTAGCACGTTAGCTCCCTACATGGCCCGCTTCTTTAACGCCCTTAGACAGGGGGGACAATTAGACTCCTCACTCAACATGGCCCACATCACAGTCATTCCCAAACCCAATAAAGACTCCAGCTCGGTTAGTAATTACAGGCCAATCTCCCTTATTAATAATGACCTAAAGATACTGACCAAAATCCTTGCAGACCGCCTGGCTTCCTTTATTAGCCTATACATTCATAAGGACCAAGTAGGTTTTATCCCCGGGAGACAAGGCCCTGATCAAACAAGACGCGCAATAGATTTAATTTCCCTCCTTATCTCTAATTGGGATAAGAGCTCTCCCATACAAGGTTGTCTGTTATCCCTAGATCTCCAAAAGGCCTTATGCCGCATACACACGGTCGGACTTTTCGTCTACAAAAGTCAGACAGCCTGTCCGACAGACTTCCGGCAGACTTTCGGCGGACTTTCGACGGACTTGCGGCGGACTTTCTAACGAACAGACTTGCCTACACACGATCACACAAAAGTTCGTCGAATTCTTACGTGATGACGTACACCGGACTAAAATAAGGAAGTTCATAGCCAGTAGCCAATAGGTGCCCTAGCGTGGCTTTTTGTCCGTCGGACTAGCACACAGACGAGCGGATTTCGGGGTCCGTCGTAGTTACGAAGTAAAGATTTGAAGCATGTTTCAAATCTAAAGTACGTCGGATTTGAGGCTAAAAAAGTATGTTGAAAGTCCGGAGAAGCCCACACACGATCGGATTACCAGCCAGCTTTAGTCCGTCAGCGTCCGTTGGACTTTTGTAGACGAAAAGTCCGACCGTGTGTACGCGGCATAAGATTCTGTTCACTGGACGTATTTATTCAATATCCTACAACGTTGGGGCTTTGGAGACTCATTCCTAAATGTCATGCATGCTTTATATTCTTCCCCTTCGGCTCAGGTGTGTCTGCAAGGATTTTACTCTGAGTCTTTCCCCATTTTCAGAGGCACGAGACAGGGGTGTCCTCTCTCCCCACTGAACTTCGCCATAGCAATTGAATCACTTGCAATAGCCATCAGAACCAACCCAAATATCCAGGGCATCCAATGTGGCCCCCGTCACCACAAATGTGTGTTATTTGCGGATGACATCCTACTGTTTATCTCGTCCCCTCTAACCTCACTTCCCAATATTTGTCGTCTCCTAGACGACTTTGGAATGATTACAGGCCTAAACGTGAACTACAACAAGTCACACGCTCTCAACATTAACATTCCTGACCCACTCCTTGCCAGGCTCAGGGAGAGCTTTCGGTTCACTTGGAATGACTCATATATTACCTACCTGGACATTAAATTAACCCCCAAGATCGAGCTCCTCTACCAAGCGAATTACCCTCAGCTATACCAAAAATTAGAGGAAGACTTGACAAGCTGGTCCGGGCTCTCTCTCTCCTGGCTTGGCAAAATTAACTCAATTAAAATGACCCTCTTACCACGCATTTTATATTATTTTCGAGCCCTCCCAATCCCTATTGATAAAGCCCGTTTAACACAATTCCAAGCTAAAATCATCAAATTTATCTGGGGCAAAGGAGGACATAGATTCTCTAAATCAATCCTGTTCAGACCAAGGACAGAAGGGGGTTTGGGCCTCCCCAACCTACTCTGGTACTTCCAAGCAGCCCAACTAGCACAGATCTCGGTGGTTTACTCGCAATGGGAACATTCGGACTGGATAAATATTGAGAGACAGGCAGTCCCCCTCCATACTTTAGACTATCTTATGTGGTGCCCCAAAAATCTGAGACCTCCAATCATGGCCCCTACGCTTTCACATTCATTAGCTCTTTGGGATAACTTAAGAAAAAACCCTCAGCTCTCCTCCCCCATAGAACCGCTTAAACACATCTTTCAAAACCCTGAATTCCCACCGGGTCTTAATATCAGATCCTTTAAATGGTGGCTTGACAAAGGCCTCTACAGGATCGGACACTTCCTTCGACCTCTGGGCCCTATCACTAAAGCTTACTGTATAGGTAATTTAGAAATGCCTGCCTCAGAACTCTTTCGATTCGCTCAACTCTCCAGCTTCCTACAGAAAAAGTGTAAAACACTCCCGAACGGCCCCTTAATCACTGCATACGAATCATGGTGTGGACAGGCAGGTGAGCAGAGGGGGGGTATATCAGTGGTTTATAAGGCAATCTCATCAGCACAAGCTAAGACATCTTATATGCCTTAATGGGAAGAGGACCTAACGCAGCACTGGAAACTTGACACCTGGCACCAAAATTTTTCTCGCTCCTTTAAAGGTATTCTTAATTCCAACATTATGGAAGCTATTGTAAAAGTTTTAACCAGATGGTATTTAGTCCCCTCAAAACTGGCAGCGATTTTCCCCTCAACGTCTCCTCTTTGATTTCGAGGCTGTGATATACGAGGGGATATGCTCCATACCTGGTGGACTTGCCCCAGAATACGACAATTTTGGCACAAGATATTTAGTTGGATCAACAAAATTACCTCACTATCTATTCAAATGTCACCTCTCATTGCACTCCTAAACTTCCCGGTACAGGGGGTACCCAAGAGTTCCCAACGCCTCATCTATTTCATTCTACTGGGCGCAAAACTCACACTGGCCAGGGCTTGGAAACAACCTTCCGTTTCCACCCTCATGGCCAAAAGAAAGATATCCTGGATCATGAATCAGGAAAAGATGGCTAGTGTCATACTAGATTGCTCGGACAAATACAAACTCACTTGGGAACCTTGGGCAACCTTCGTGGGCGTTACTCTCATTTGATATCCACTGGGTATATAGCGGTGCTGCTGTGATCCCCACAGTCGACTTCCACTCACTTTCTCTCTTTTCCTCCCCTTATTTCATCTCTTTCTTTCTTTCTCTCTTCCTTTTCCTCTTTCCTCTCGGATGCTCTTCGATCACTATTCTTCTCTCCAAAGGCTCCTACCAGAGTCGGGACCCAACATCCCTCAGCGTCGGGGTCCCTTCTTAAGCTGGTTCCTCATACATAATCTTCATGGAGTTATAGACCAGCATTTTGTTCCTAAATTCGTTTGTTCAAACAACTGTTTTTGTATTAGATATTGCTTAACCTAGCTAAACCTATGGTACTTCTAGTGAACCATGAGTTCTCTTGTAAAGATGCAGTTTTTTGTTTGTTTTTAGGCTGGATTTCTTTAGACTTTTTATTAACTGCAGACAGAGCCTCTGTGTGCTCAGAGAGGGGGGTCGCAGAGGATGGAGTCTCTGCCACAGCCTGTTCCCTATTGGGGTGGTGGAGCGCTCCCCCCCGTAACTTCCTCCGGTCTCTTAATCCTAGGCCAACTCTAACTGCATACAGAGCTATGTTTGTATACTGTTTTTTTTCAGGTCAAATCCCTACTGCACACTATACTCATCTTGTTTATAGAACGCTAGTTTAACCCTGTTGGAACCTCCTAAACTTTACTGAGACTTAAGGTCTCACAAAGGAATGTAGACCACTATTGTATCTATGCTTAAGCTGTATTCTTCTCATTTTGAAAATAAAATATATTGAAACAGAATTTAATACAGTGGCGGCTGTAGGTTTTTTTGGGGGAGCGGCAAACAACCCCCACCACCACTCACTGTCTGCCGGTCGGTCCAGCACTTACCCCATCTAGGCGGCGGGCATCAAGCAGCGGGAATCAGGCATCAGTCATCTGGCATTAGGCAGCCGGCAGCAGGCATCGTGCAGTGGATAGTGTTTCCTTTCCTCCATTGGCTGTGCATCTCCAACCCTGCCCCTAGGAATCCAGTAGGATCACCTGTCCTTTTAGCCAATTGGGTGACGGGTCACAGACCCACTTCCTGATTGGCTGAGAGGAGGATCAGTGTTACAATAGTGAATATTCATTCACTATTGTAACACACCTGGGTGGGCTCCAAGTGCATTCTCTGCACCTGAGCCCACCCTATTTTGAAGCCTTTTAGAGCCTCTGGCTCTAATCAGTGCTTCAAAAAAACACCCCCCGTATTGGAATTCGTGCATCTGGCCTCCTACAAGTGGCACAGATGCATGGATATGGGGGGCAGCATCATGGATAAGGGGGGGGAGGTGCCTGTGCGCCCATTAAAGGATGGGCCGCCCCTGATTTAAAAGTACAAATATATATAAACTATCTTTAATTTAGCTTGGCCAAAAGTTGTTTGCTTTTGTTAATGTGCAACATGAGCTGTTAAGAATCAATACCTATATGTGAACAAGTCTGCAATCAGCTCACCCCTTCCACGTGTATAGCATTTGGGCTCTGGCTTGTTATGATGGGCAGCTGGTGCACCTCAGGCTCTGTGTCCTCAGTCAGCTTCCAGGATTCATACTGCTCAATGTAGATACTATAAAGAACACAGCAAGCCAGAACAATCCTGGAGTCTTCTGAAAAGGTCTTACCCCCAGGCCTGGCAAGGCATAGAAATCAGGTATTGAGAAGACCGATTATTGTCTCCACAACTGCCCAGGTACTCTGCAAGGAATTAATATAGCAAAGTTCTGTTTCAACCCAGGGGTGCCTGATGGGATCCATTAGCTCTCATAAAACTGTGGATAGCCTCCATCTCCTAGAAAAGGAAACAACAGCCAATTACTTACATAATAATGGACATCATAACCCCCCTAAAATACAGTAGCTGTAGCTTTTTTGGACAGGTCAAAAATGCAATGGTCAACTGTGTGACTAGGTTTAGTCAAAATGAAAATGGGTTCAAATTCTTCCCTTAGCTAATAGAGCATTAATTCTAGTAACTCTCTGTTCCCTAGTTATTTCCATTTTACTGTTATGACATCTTTAACCACTTCAGCCCCGGATTTGGCTGCTCAATGACCAGAGCATTTTTTGTGATACGGCACTGCATCACTTTAACTGACAATTGCGCGGTCATGCGCTGCTGTACCCAAACACAGTTGACGTTCTTTTTCCCCACAAATAGAGCTTTCTTTTGGTGGTATTTGATCATCTATGCGGTTTTTATGTTTTGCACTATAAACAAAAAAGAACGACAATTTTGAAGAAAACACAACGGGGGTTATTTACGAAAGGCAAATCCACTTTGCACTGCAAGTGCAAACTACAAGTGCAAAGTGCACTTGAAATTGCACTGAAAGTGCACTTGGAAATTCAGTTGCTGGAAATCTGAGGGGTAGATCTAAAATGAGGGGAAGCTCTGCTGATTTTATCATTCAATCATGTGCAAGCTAAAATGTTGTTTTCTATTTTCCTTGCATGTCCCCCTTGGATCTACAGTGATTGCACTTCCAAGTGCACTTTCAGTGCAATTTCAAGTGCACTTTTCACTTGTAGTTTGCACTTGTAGTGCAAAGTCGATTTGCCTTTCGTAAACAACCCCCATTATTTTGTACTTTTTGCTATAATATATAGCCCCAATTTTTTTAAAAAAAGCACATTTTTATCTCAGTTTAGGCCGATATGTATTCTTCTACATATTTTTGGAAATAAAAATCGCAATAAGCGTATATTGATTGGTTTGCGCAAAAGTTATAGCATCTAAAAATAGGGGATAGATTTATGGCATTTTTATTATTTTTATTTTTTTTACTAGTAATGGCGGCGATCTGCAATTTTTATCGTGATTGCGAAATTATGGCGGACACATCGGATGCTTTTGCCACATTTTTGGGATGATTGACAATTATACAGCGATCGGTGCTATAAAAATGCCCTGATTACTGTATAAATGTCACTGGCAGGGAAAGGGTTAACACTAGGGGGGCGATCAAGGGGTTAACTGTGTTCCCTGACTGTGTTTATTACTGCAGGGGGAGGGGACTAACTAGAGGGGATGACATATCATGGTTCTTAGCTATTAGGAACTCACGATCTGTCTCTCCTCACAGAACAGGGATTTGTGTGTTTACACACACACGTCCCTGTTCTACCTCTCGTGCCCGCGATCGCTCGTGGCTGGTGATCATCGCAACCGTTGGCCACGAGCATCGGCACTCCCGCAGTGCAGTGGGCGTGCCTGCTATCCCGCTTAGAGGAGCCGACGTATAGCTACGACGGCTCGTGGGTACATCCCGACCTCCCGCAGTATAATGACGGCGGCTGGTCGGCAAGCGGTTAATAAGTCAAAGCACATGTACACGCACACACAAATTTGAGTACTACAAAAAAGCAGACCAATACAGGACATCTAAGTAGATTTAATTTGGCAACATAATGCTTTTATCTTTTTTCCTTACATGATCTAGCACCCATTTTTTTTCTGCACATTTACTAGTGGAAATGATAAAATCCACCCTCTTCCTAGACCATTGGGTATTTACTCAAACCAGTAAACAAACACATTTAATTGAAAAGATTAAAAAGAAAACCTGCGCTATGGATATAAAGTATATGTGATAATAATATATAATTGGGTTGCTGCTGTAGTGTAAGGTAAAAACCCAAAAGATGCAAAAAAATTAATATTAAACTCAGCACTGCTCCTATAACTTAAACCAATACAATATTTAGCATACCTACATCAGCATATGCAATAACATAATAATCCTTAACAATATAGTATTAAAGTGCTCAGTGCAATTTAAAGTGCAGAAAGATAAAAAGCAATCATATAAAGTCCATCCAATATGGTGTGCTGAACTTGTGAAATTAGTTGAAGTGGTTCTCGGGTGAATTTCCATGCTCCCCTCCTGGGTCCCCACTCACCAGAAAGAAACTTTAAATACTCCTGTATGTATATCCAGAATAATATATCCTGTCACTGATAGAGTTGATGTGTGTTGACACTACATAGGGACGACTCCTATCTTCCACCGGTATATTTAAACATATAGATATCCTTGATCCTTCCCAGCTTGCACTGTGATTGGACATCTATTTTAAGTATATGGCAATAAAGGGAAAAGAGTATATATAATGTAATACTGTGAGGTTTATTCATAAAATCCAAAAATATTACACTTACATCAAAAAACTTTAAAACGTGCAGAGAAAACGCCACCTTGGCGCGCAAACAATCGTCACTAGGTCTCCTCAGCTTGATGTATTTCGCCCCTCCCACTGGGAGTCATCAGAAGCTCATGGAGCGCGTGACTGGCTGTCTTTTATACATTAAGTCTCGCCTACTACACCCAATAACTCCTACTACTACTACTGATAGCGCAGTAACAATTGCTATCGCTTCCGGTTTCCGCCGGAACTGGAGGTATCGTGAATGCCAGATCAGGAAGTGATGTAATCACCATCTCCCTACATGGGAGGTCAACATGAAATTACTTCCTGTGTCCACAGGATGTATTCAAAATTCCAACTTAACACTCAAAATGAGACAGTACACCCTCTGTTGGCACTACTTTATGTGTTATCACTTCCCATATATACAGGGAGCGAAAACCACCCAAATATGGTGTTAGACCTAACATACTGCATGAGATGCTTATACAGTATTCAATATATTCAATATATTAAATGTTCCATCTGTAGTATGGGAAATTCTAATATCGGGACTATATGGTAACTAAGTGTTCTAACACGCTTAGCATGATGGTTCCTTGTTTCCAAATAGCCACACATTATTTCTAATGACAACTATCATAATTCTAGTGCAGATTAAATAAGTTATACAACATACAATAAAATAGAGAAATATTAACATAATACATAATACATAAATAAAAATGATACATAACTAAAACCTGAAGAAATCGTATTGATTAACTAAAATTAAAATTAAAATTAAAAATACTTATAAAACAATTAATATCTAAGTCCACGTTTAACCCTTTAGGTGTTAAAGCAGGTTTCCGGCCGTGAAAAAAAAAAATTAAAAGTCAGCAGCTACAAACACTGTAGCTGCTGACTTTAAATAAGTTCTTACCTGTCCTGGGTGCCGGCACCGCCATCCTAAGTAAGGGAACCATGCAGTGGAGCCTTGCGGCTTCACTGCTAGTTTCCTACTGCGCACGCACGAGCGGCAGATTAGGAAGACTGCCTAGCAACAAGGGTTTAGGTAAGTTTAATTTTTTTTTTCAAATGTTTTTTTTTTAATTTTTTGGGAATTTTTCATGCAATTTTTTTTTTTAGGGTGGCTCTCCACTTTAATGACTGTAATTGGTATATCCATTTAGTTTCATTTTGAGAAATAGCCTGTTTTAAGTTAGTGCCCCTCCAATGTCTCTCCACTCTGTCAATGCCACAAAAGATTCATTTGGATGGGTCCCTATTATGGAATCTTCTGAAGTGGTATGATAAACTATGTTTACAAAAGCCCTTTTTGATGTTATTAATGTGTTCTTGCAATCTCACTTTGAGTTCTCTGGTGGTCCGACCCACATATTGTAGACCACATTCACATTCCAATAGGTATGTGACATGTGTGGTACCACGTGTAATAAATTTGAGTATATATCTTTCCTGTGGTTTTTGATTGGAAATGTGTTATTTTTCTCTTTCCTCCTTTGCATGTTCTACATGTTAAGCATTTGACACATTTGAAAAAACATGTTTAATCAAGAAAAGTAACAATCTTTTTTGGGGGGTCTGGGATGCTTTTAACAATTCTATCCTTCAGTATTGGTGGACGTTTGTAAATAAACTTTGGACATGTCGGTAATGTTTTGGCCAGCACCGAGTCTCTAATGCCGCGTACACACGGTCGGACTTTTCGTCTACAAAAGTCCAACGGACGCTGACGGACTAAAGCTGGCTGGTAATCCGATCGTGTGTGGGCTTCTCCGGACTTTCAACATACTTTTTTAGCCTCAAATCCGACGTACTTTAGATTTGAAACATGCTTCAAATCTTTACTTCGTAACTACGACGGACCCCGAAATCCGCTCGTCTGTGTGCTAGTCCGACGGACAAAAAGCCACGCTAGGGCACCTATTGGCTACTGGCTATGAACTTCCTTATTTTAGTCCGGTGTACGTCATCACGTAAGAATTCGACGGACTTTTGTGTGATCGTGTGTAGGCAAGTCTGTTCGTTAGAAAGTCCGCCGCAAGTCCGTCGAAAGTCCGCCGAAAGTCTGCCGGAAGTCTGTCGGACAGGCTGTCTGACTTTTGTAGACGAAAAGTCCGACCGTGTGTACGCGGCATAAGAAAAATGGGCCAATGGGTTTTAATAATTTTTTCTATTTGTTTGTGTTGCCTATTGAATTCAGTACAGAAGGTAAGATCATATTTTTCTTCCCTTTTTGGTTTTGGAGTAAGTAATTGTTTCCTGTCCATTAAGTGGGAACGTCCCAGAGAAAAAAGCAGCTACCAAGGCAGCAAAAAGGCACCACTGTAATCTGAAATGGGCATACAAAAATATTTTTATTAAAAATGCAGATAAAAATAAGTAAAGTAAACTGAAAATTGATACATACGACATGAGGGATAATGCATAAAATGCACCCGTAAAAAATCCTATTAAGGCGGACTGCTTGTATGGCCCCGAGGGGCTGCAAAAGAGCAAAATAATGTATATATATCATAAGACTGCTAAATGCTAGATGGAAAAGTCTGCCTTAATAGGATTTTTACGGGTGCATTTTATGCACTATCCCTCATGTGGTCTTTTCCACTGGCGGTCTCTAAGTGTATGGTTAATCGGCGTCCGGACCTTGTTATGTGTTTTGTTTGTTTTCCCCATTTGTTTGTTTGTCCATTGTGTTAGTTCCACACCTTCATCTTGTAGTGTGGAACTTAACAGGTCATAAACAAGTGTGTATATGTATCAATTTTCAGTTTACTTTACATATTTTTAGCTGAATATTTAATAAAAATATTTTTGTATGCCCATTTCAGATTACAGTAGGGCCTTTTTGCTGCCTTGGTAGCCGCTTTTTTTTCTCCAGGACGTTCCCACCTGCTGGTCTGCCCAATCCTTCTTTTTGCTAAGTATGCTGGGCTATGGTAGCAACCCCTTCCATGGGTGAATGGCCCCTGGTCTGTACTAATTTATTTACATAGTAGAAGTGCCATTAACTGCTTCCGGACCAGCCGCCGCAGTTTTACTGCAGGAGGTTGGCTCCCCTGCATGAAACCACGTAACTATACGTTGGCTCACGGAGTCCGGATAGAAGGCGCGCATGCCCGCTGCACAGCGGGGGTGCCGATGCTCGTGGCCGACGGTCGTGATGACCGCTGGCTACGAGCGATCATGAGCAGGAGAAACAGAACAGGGATGAGTGTGTAAACACACAGTTCCCTGTTCTGTTCTGACAGGAGTGACAGATCGTGTGTTCCTATTAGCTAGGAACCATGATCCGTTACTTCCTCTAGTTAGTCCTCTAGTTAGTCCTCTCCTCCTTCAGTTAGAATCACCTCCCAGGGAACACAGTTAACCCCTTCACTGCCCCCTAGTGTTAACCCCTTCACTGCCAGTGACATTTTTACGTAATCAATGCATTTTTAATCGCACTGATCCCTGTATTAATGCCAATGGTTCCAAAAATGTGTCAAAATTGTCTGATGTGTCTGCCATAATGTCACAGTCACAATAAAAATCACAGATCATGGCCATTACTAGTTAAAAAAATAATAATAAAAATGCTATAATTTATCCCCTATATTGTAGACGCTATAACTTTTGCGCAAACCAATCAATATAGGCTTAATGCGATTTTTTTTACCAAAAATATGTAGAATACATATTGGCCTAAACTGAGGAAAAAAAATTTTTTATATATTTTTGGGGATATTCCTATTCCTATAAATTTTAGGGGATATTTATTATAGCAAAAAGTAAAAAATAATGTGTTTTTTTTCAAAATTGTTGTTCTTTATAGCGCAAAAAATAAAAACCGCAGAGGCAAATACCTCCAAAAGAAAGCTCTATTTGTGGGAAAAAAGGATGTCAATTTTGTTTGGGTACAACGTTGCACAACCACGCAATTGTCAGTTAAAGCGACACAGTGCCGAATCGCAAAAAGTGCTCTGGTCAGGAAGGGGGTAAATTCTTCTGGAGCTGAAGTGGTTAATGGATTTGTCACTTTTTTGTCTTTTGTTCCTGTCCATTAACCCTACTTCTCTTTGTGTTCTAATGAGTTGTGGGCGTTTATATCCCTTTTGTTCAAATCTATTCAACAACACAGTTTCTTTTTACCCTCATGAGCTGGCATTTAAGTATGCCTGAAATCCATTTTGGATGATGGCCGCTAGAGGTGGGAATATAACTATTCCTATCTGTGTTTTTAAAAAATGTGCGAGTATGTATGTTGTTACCTTGTTTAAAAATTTCTAAGTCCAAATAGTTAACCTTCTCTTTACTATAGCTCGCTGTGAAGGAGATGTTATATTTATTAGTGTTAATGTGTTGTAAGAATTATTTTAAAGAATTCTCATTACCCTACCAAATTTAAAAAAAATAATCGATATACCTTTTATATGTTTTTAGTCCTGGGATGTTTCTGCCATATATTTCTTCTGACTCCCACTTGCTCATAAAGATGTTTGCCACTGTGGGAGCATACTTAGCTCCCATGGCGACACCTCTTATTTGTTTATAAAAATGTTTATCATGTCAGAAGTAGTTTTTCCATTGCTAGTTGCAATATGTCCAATATGAAATCTATTTGCGTGTTATGTAAAGTAGTTTTGGATTCCAGAGCCCATTTAATCACTGTGGTGGCATATTTTTGTCTAATATTGGTATATAATGAATCAACATCTATACTTACTAAAAACGTTTAATCATTTACCGGGGTGTCCCTAATAAAATTGATAAGAAGCCTGCTATCTTTCGTATAAGATGGGAATAGTTGGGCAATGGATTGAAAATAATGGTCCAAATATTCTCCAACTCTGGAAAACAAGGAGTCCACCCCATTAATAATGGGGCATCCTGGGGGTTTCAGAGAGTTCTTGTGTATTTTTGGGACCTGGTATATGATAGGGGTCTTTGGTGCTGCAGGGACAAGGTATTGGGCTTCCTTTTTATCCAGTATACCTTTTCCTTGGGCTTTTTTAATTTTTTTAGTAAGTATGGCTTTTAATCTATTCACAGGTTCTCCTTTTAATTCATTATATGTTTCTTTGTCTTCTATTAGGCGGTTTAATTCCTTATTATAGTCTTTCTTATCTAATGCCACTATCCCCCCCCCCACCCCTTTATCTGCCAGTCTTATGACAATGTCTTTCTTTTTTTCTTTGAATTCCTTAAGGCCCTGTTGGATTTGTTTATTTCCTCTGATGGGATGTATATGGATCTCTTCTATGTCTTGTTCAACCATCATTTTGAATACATCAAGACATTGGTTGCTGCTGTGCCTAGGATTAAACATGGACTTATTTCTAAACCCACTATGTTCATATAGTGATTCTGTACTGGTACTATCCTGAGTCTGCATAGCGAAAGGCTTCTTAATATTTAATCTTCTAATAAATTTGTGTAAATCAATAAAAGTTCTAAATGTATTAATATTCTTTGGTGGGGCATATTTGAGACCTAGCTCTAAAACTTTAAGTTCCTCGATATTGAATTGTATGCTACTTAAATTAAAAAAACCCTCCATCTAAACTTCAATTTTTCTTTTTCTGGCCTCCTCTACTGCCTCTGTTCGTCCTTCTCCGGTCTGTTGTGGTGGTGGATCTCCTCAACTCTATGTTGTTGTGGGGGGTGTCCTCTGTACCCTTCCCTCGGTCTCCAATAATTCATGGGTCCCCTGATTGGTCCCCAATAGCCTCCTCTTCCCCTTTGGCCCCTCCATGGGGATCTGCCCTGGCCTCTGTCCCAAAAATCCCCTCCTTAATATGATGGGTACCCGGAAACCGGAAGTGATAGCAATTCTTACTGCACCATCAGTAGGAATAGTAGGAGTTATTGGGTGTAGTAGGCGGGACTTAATGTATAAAAGACAGCCAGTCACGGGCTCCACATGCTTCTGATGACGCCCAGTGGGAGGGGCAAAACGCATTAATCTGAGGAGACCTAGTGACAATTGTTTGCGTGCCAAGGCAGCGTTTTAAAGTTTTTTGATGTCAGTGTAATATTTTTTGATTTTATGTATAAACCTTGCAGTATTACACTATATACAGTATATACTCTTTTCCCTTTATTGCCATATACTTGGATGGATGTTCGATCACCGTGTAAGCTGGGAAGGATCTAGGACATCTATATGTTTTTTAAATATACCGGTGGAAGACAGGAGCCATCCCTATGTAGTGTCAACACACATCAACTCTATCAGTGAAGGAGATATTATTCTGGATATACATACAGGCGTATTTAAAGTTTCTTTCTGATGAGTAAGGGCCCAGGAGGGGGGCAAAGAAAGTTACCCGAGAACCACTTCAACTAATTTCACAAGTTTAGCACACCATATTGGATGGACTTTATATGATTGCACTTTATCTTTCTGCACGTTAAATTGCACTGAGCAATTTAATACTATATTGTTAAGTATTATTATGTTATTGCATATGCTGACATAGATATGCTAGATATTGTATTGGTTTAGTTACAAAATCAGCGCTGAGTTAAACATTCATTTTTTTTTAAAAACGGTTAATTAACTTACAAAGGACAGGTTTCAAATAATTAACCAATCTCAGACCTTAAGTGACACTAAACAATATCCTTTTTTTTTCAAAAATTATCCAAACAGCTCCACTGCTTTTTAATGGCCATGTAGTCTATTTTTCATGAAATAGCTTCTTACTATGTTTTTCTGCTTCCTTGTAACATTCCCCCTTATCTCCCAAACCTTTCCTTTTCCCTCTCACTCCTGCTTGTTTGGAATGAGCAATGCATGCTAGTTGCAGTCACATACACGGTTCTATTTCCAACCTGCTATAGCAGAGTTGTCTGAATGTTCTCGTGAAATGCTTACTATCTTTAGCTCTCTGATTTGTGTCACCCATTTACAGACCTCAGCATTTCCTGTCTAACCAACATGTTTTGCCAGAAACTTGGGGTTCACCTCTGTAACATATCCCTAAAACTAAAGCAAGATGCCCTTTTGTTAGTTCTTGCTAATGCCAACACCAATCTTAGAATTCCACTGTTTCCTAGCAAAAAATAATGTAAATTCTATTACCAGCCTTGTAGTAAAGTATTGCCACAAATATATTGTCGACAATTTTAAATCCCTTCTGGATTTTACAACTCTGGGTGGCTTCATTGCAGAGATTTCATTTCACTTCCTGGATATTTGAAAATGTAGCAACAAACAAAAAAGACAGACACTTCCCAACACTAACACAGATTACAACACTGTTAATTGTTTACAGTGTAGGAAATGTACAACCTAGGATAGAGAATGTTTGCAACATAATTTTACCGTTGTGTATTTTGTTAGGTGTGTGTTTTTGTATAATTCTTTTCTATGTTGTGTTCTATTTCTCACTGGAACATTTTTTTATCTTTTGTGTTTAAGTCTTTGGTGTAGATTTACTAAAAGCAAACAGAATGTTTACTTTGTAAGGCAATTACATTTTCCTTGACTTTATTGAATTTGGAGAAAATGCACCTTTCAAATAGGAAAAAAGGTGTGGCAAATATAAAACATAGAAAGGTGGTACCTACGTCCTATCAGAATTGGACCTGTGATCAGGTTAAATTCTGAGGGGAACCGTCCCAGATGACATGCATCTGTGACCATGGTGCATTATAATTTGTGTCTATTAATGGATCTGGCTGCACATACTTAGGCCCTATTACTTTATTGTTTTTACCCTCTCTCTGCTAGTCGGAGGACTGTGCATCCCCTAGTGTGGGAATCCCATGTTTGCAAGGGCAGACTTGTACCCCATTTGGATGTTCTGCAGTTTGTTAATGTTCTGGGTAAGCACATAATTCTGTCATGTATTTTACACTATATTTGGAACTATGTAACTAAGTATCTTTTTTTTCTAATCTCTTACCATAGCATTAACATTATGATATTTGCTCTATAATAATACTGTACTACAAGCTTCTGAATAAGCAGTGCTGTTCCCCCCTGTTGAGCATCCAATATACAGATGGTCTATGTTCTGATTGATTATTGTTATCTTCTATTGATAATCCCATCTGTAACCTTGTAAAGCTAAATGTGCAAGAAACGTTTTTTGGTCTATAACTTTTAGATGTTTTGTATATTTTAAAGATTTGTTTAATAAAAACTCTTTTATATATATCTTGGTTATGTCTGGCCATTGTATGGTACCATGAAAGTCCAAAATAGCCTCAATCCACTTTTATTCACACTTTTCAAATAGTCAAGTGCTATGAAAAGCAAACAAATAGTATTTTTGAGTGAAAGAAGCCTTCGCGCTACTACTAAGAAAAGTGTCAAAAAACAAAAATAAACACGAATGAACAGTGGTGATCCATGTGAATAAACTAGTGAATAAAAAGTGCTAATAATGAATAAAAAAACTGCTGCAATTCCTAATCGTGTTCAAGGATTAATAAAATAAATAGGGATCTTGCGCAATGGTGTGTTAGCACTCAGCTGACAATAAATCACAAAGTCCCAAAAAACTGGTATAAAACTGGAAAAAATCATTTCAAAAAGATAAATGGTATAAGTATATAAATGGTTAAAGTCCAAATGTTGACACAAGTTGGCGACTTCTCCAATATGTATTTTCATTAAATCCCATCAAATAGACAATGTGTATGAGCTCACTGAATTCTCACCTCAAATCTGTATATAAACAGCATCCAAATAGTGTAGATAGCCTTTCACATTCCCCAAATTCTATTCCACAATCCTCCACTAGGGCATCTCCATCTTTGTGTGTATTCCAAGATATCTCACATCTGGTCTTCAAGCCCGGCAATGGTAGTACCTTAAACACTAAAGATACTTTATTAAAGTGCAAAAGGTTTTAATATCTCACATATGGTCTTAATAAAGACCAGATGTGAGATATCTTGGAATACACACAAAGATGGAGACGTCCTAGTGGAGGATTGTGGAATAGAATTTGGGGAATGTGAAAGGCTATCTACACTATTTGGATGCTGTTTATATACAGATTTGAGGTGAAAGTTCTGTGAGCTCATTTCTTACTGGATACACATTGTCTATTTGATGGGATTTAATGATAATATATATTGGAGGAGTCGCCAACTTGTGTCAACATTTGGACTTCAACCATTTATGTACTTTTACCATTTATCTTTTTGAAATTAATTATACACTGCTCCTAAAGCGCCTCAAAGAAGCTGCTTGCAGGACTTTTTTTGACGTTCTGCCAACGCACCGCTCCAGTGTGAAAGCACTCAGGCTTTCACATTGTAGTGACAGGAGAGGCGCTTTACAGGCGCTTTGCAGGTGCTATTTTTAGTGCTACAGCGCCTGTAAAGCACCTCAGTGTGAAAGGGGTCTTACAGTGCCAATACCCAGTGTGGACAACACCTCCCTGACTATGATACTGCTTTTAGCCCACATTGAATAATGTAGGATTTGCTCATAAAAGCATGTGCAGAATGTTATTGAAAAGTTGGCTGCCCATGTAGATAGATTATGGAATCAAAGGAGGCCTTCTAATGATTCTACTAATGTGGTAAGATTATTGAGGCTTTCAACAGCATTTTCTCCAATGGGACAGGACAGGACTGTGAGCTGTATAACTACCAACTGACAGGCATGTCTGGCCTTATGCTCAAACAACACGCAGAACATCATGTCAACATACAGCAACTAATTACAGTGGTCGAACAGCAAATGGCAGCATCAAACCAACAAATTGCAACAATGTTTTCAGAAACAATTCAAGCATGCATCAGCATATCTCCAATATTTATAACATGTACAATGAATCATCGCAAAAAAAGTTCCATGAAGTTCACTACCAGAACCTAACATGTCAATGCCTTGGATGTGTGCAGATATGAAAGATGGCAATGCTGAAGATGAGCTGAGGGATGAATCTGAGGTAGCGCAAAGTTGCACATTTGCACTTTGGCTCAATATAGGTGCATCTATGATTGGTTTTGTAAATCAGACCCTATGATTCAAAATGTGTATTTGTCAACATTTAAATAAAGTACAGTAAGTGCCAAAAGACGAAGCAAACAGTAAAAAAGAATCTGGAGAAAGATTGATTTTAGAAAAGGGTTAAAGAGGTATTAAACCACAAAGCAAAAATGTATTATTTTGCAGCTTATCAATTCTCATGTAATGGCTGCATTTGTTTTCTTTTTTGTTTTGTTTTTTTCTGACCCAGCCAGTAAGTCTGTTGTTTTTCAACAGAACCAGCTCTCCTGCAAATGTGGAAGTTAGAGTGTGGAGACAAACCACTTACCATTGACAGGGGTGCTTACAATGATCAGCTTTAATTTATTCATGTACAACTTTTACCTCAAAGAAAATAAAAACTGTTGCTTTAACTGCAGTGTGAGCTACAGTTTGACTCCAATTTTCTTCCAAATCCGCTAATATGCCCCTACCCCAAAATAACAATGCTTCCGTCCAAAGACACCCCTGTGCTCCTCCATCCAGAATTGGGGCAATTTAATACAGGAGGTGTGTTAATGGCCAAATCACCAGGTCAAAATAGTGGGAAAAAAGTGTGAAAAAAGCCTAAAAAATGAAATGAACGCAGCCACTACATCTAATGATTGGTAAGCTAAAAAATATTACACTCTTGGTTTTGAAAGGAGATAGGAAAGAAAAAGTCTTATTTAGTTGGACATTGGGATCAGATGGGGAGGAGGAGCTGTAAGGGAGGATCTAAAGGTCAGTTAATGTTGGGTCACAAAGAAACATGTGACCACAAGTATATTCACTGTAAAAAAAAATTAAATAAACCATACTTCTCACTTCAGTGAGGACAATATCAAGGCAACAGCTGTGGATAAAATCCCTCAAATTCATAATTCATAATTCAAATTCATACTCGGACAGATTCTTGTGACAGACATTTCTTGTCTTATCTTGCCGGATCAATTTTCTGACCTCATTCTGAGACATCTATGGACGCCCTCCCAGAAATGTAGTACCTTCATTGACTTTTACCTATAGTGCGGTACTAAAGCAGTCAAGGCCTCTTGCACATGGGTGGATAAACTTATAAAATGTAAAATCGTGTGTCTTTCTCCCACCTAGAAAGCCCTGGTGTGACACCTGGGCTTTCTAGCTCCTCAGGTCTATTTTTTGCATATGTTTGTGGGCTGTGCTCATGTTTATGATAGCACTGTAAGTACAGCTAAGCACAGTCATTCATTTCTATTTGATAGAACATTGTTTTCCTCTAGTGGGACTTTGTAAGGCAAGAGTCTTCAAACAAAATATCAAAAAAAATATATATATAAGTGTCTTTTACATAATTGGGTATACTTAGCACATGCGGTCGCAGGTGTCCATCTATGTATTGGCCTAATTTCTCGGTAAGGGAACCATTGCCCGAAATTATTGGCCGGCCTGATGGTTTAAGTATATCTTTATGCAGTATTGGTAAAGCATTAAAAATTGGGGTGCGGGGTAAAGTGGTTCTAACAAAGTCATGTTCTGATTTGGTGAGCAGATTGTCAGCATATGATTCATCCAGGAGTCTGTAAAATTCCTTATTAAACTTATCAATCTTATTTGATGAAATCCTACAATACCATTGTTGATTGGACAATATTTTGTTGCAAATCGCAACGTACTGATCATTGTCCAATATGACAATGTTTCCCCCCTTATCTGAGGGTTTTATAATAATGGAGGGATTGAAGGCCAGCGTTTTTAGAGCTTTGCGTTCTTTTGGAGTGAGATTATGTTGTTGCTTAGAAGTGATGTTAATTTTATGGATTTCACTGCACGTCAATCGGACAAAGGCCAGCACATTAGAGTTTGTTTGTAGTGCGGGAAATTTGTCCGATTTTTTTCTTGAAAGATTTTGCAGGGGGTTGAGGAAGATCAGACTGATCAAATCGGCCGAGCAATTGCTTAAGGTCTATCTGGTCAATCAAATCTGGGGGTTCATTTTCATCCAATAGTGATATTAGGTTGTCTAATGCCTGTAGTTCTTGTGATTTAAAGTTGGGTTGTTTAGGTGTCTCTTTGGAATATAATTGTTTTAGGATAAGCTTGCGTGCGAATAGTTGAATATCCTTTGTCACTTCAAACTTGTCTAGATTTGGTCAGGGCAAAAGCTGAGACCATGAACCAAGACAGAGAGTTCAGCCTCATTTAAGGTATAGGAAGAAAGATTCACCACATTGAAATTATGCTTATACATCAATGAAGGTGATGTTGCATGGGAATAAGAATCATCTAGATTATAGAGTTGTCGGTTGGACTGACTAAAAAATTATCTGGTAGTGTTCTGGGCAGTTGGATCCCACTGCCTGTGTGTTCTATTTGAGAGGTATTGGTCTCCAAGGACGTAAATGGAACAGACCCACCACCGCCTGTTTTACCTGTCACCAAATGAGGACTGGGGGGATCCGTCATTGTGCGAGGGTCGGTAATTCACTTTTTGGGGTTATTTTCATGTGACCCATTACCCTGGGAGTTCCTTTTGGTCTTTCATGATAATTTCTGCCTAAACGATCCCTTGGATGAAACAGAAGACATAGATGAAGCCTCAGACATAGCATCGACATTTTTAGCATAGCGATTTTTGCTTCTATTTGTTGTCACATTTTTCCAATTATATGCTCTAGATTCCTGAAAGGCAGTTTTTTTTCTATGAAACTTTTTGTCTTTCTTGATCAAAATCTCCCTGTTATAGTGTTCCAAATGCTCATTAACCACTTGCCGACCACCTAATGACGATATACGTAAACAGAATGGCACGGGCAGGCAAAATCACGTACCTGGTACGTGATTGCCTTCCCACGGGCGGGGGGTCCTATCGGACCCCCCCCCCCGGTGCCAGCGGCGGTCGGCTTTGGTCTGGGAGCATTCAGAGATGAGGGGGAGGCTATCCGATCGTGCCCCCCCTCGCGATTGCTCCCAGCCAATGAGAATCATCCCCTGCCTCTGTGTAGTACACAGAGGCAGAGGATGTGATGTCATCTCTCCTTGGCTCGGCAGTTTCCGTTCTGGCGCCGAGGAGAGAAGACATGTGAGTGAGTGCACAACACACACACATCACAGTAGAACATGCCAGGCACACTTTACACCCCCGACCCCCCCGATCGCCCCCCGATCACCCCCCAATCACCTCTCCTCCCCCCCTGTCACACTGACACCAAGTAGTTTTTTTTTTCTGATTTCTGCATGGTGTCAGTTTGTGACAGTTAGAAGTGGTAGGGCAGTTAGTGTTAGCCCCCTGTAGGTCTAGGGTACCCCCCTAACCCCCCTAATAAAGTTTTAACCCCTTGATCACCCCCCGTCACCAGTGTCACTAAGCGATCATTTTTCTGATCGCTGTATTAGTGTCGCTGGTGACGCTAGTTAGGGATGTAAATATTTAGGTTCGTTTAGGTTCAGCGTTTTATAGCGACAGGGACCCCCATATACTACCTAATAAATGTTTTAACCCCTTGATTGCCCCCTAGTTAACCCTTTCACCACTGATCACCGTATAACCGTTACGGTTGACGCTGGTTAGTTCGTTTATTTTTTATAGTGTCAGGGTAACCGCTGTTTATTACCGAATAAAAGTTTAGCCCCCTGATCGCCCGGCGGTGATATGCGTTGCCCCAGGCAGCGTCAGATTAGCGCCAGTACCGCTAACACCCACGCACGCAGCATACCCCTTCCTTAGTGGTATAGTATCTGAACGCATCAATATCTGATCCGATCAGATCTATACTAGCGTCCCCAGCAGTTTAGGGTTCCCAAAAACGCAGTGTTAGTGGGATCAGCCCAGATACCTGCTAGCACCTGCGTTTTTCCCCTCCGCCCGGCCCAGCCCAGCCCACCCAAGTGCAGTATTGATCGATCACTGTCACTTACAAAACACTAAACGCATAACTGCAGCGTTCGCAGAGTCAGGCCTGATCCCTGCGATCGCTAACAGTTTTCTTGGTAGCGTTTTGGTGAACTGGCAAGCACCAGCCCCAGGCAGCATCAGGTTAGCGCCAGTACCGCTAACACCCACGCACGCAGCATACACCTCCCTTAGTGGTATAGTATC
Source organism: Lithobates septentrionalis (assembly GCA_037952835.1). Classification (NCBI taxonomy): domain Eukaryota; kingdom Metazoa; phylum Chordata; class Amphibia; order Anura; family Ranidae; genus Lithobates; species Lithobates septentrionalis. Next base: position 3,618,990 of record JBBDGP010000918.1, on the reverse strand, counting down.
TGAACGGATCAATATCTGATCCGATCAGATCTATACTGGCGTTCCCAGCAGTTTAGGGTTCCCAAAAACGCAGTGTTAGCGGGAGCAGCCCAGATACCTGCTAGCACCTGCGTTTTGCCCCTCCGCCGGGCCCAGCCCAGCCCACCCAAGTGCAGTATCGATCGATCACTGACACTTACAAAACACTAAACGCATAACTGCAGCGTTCGCAGAGTCAGGCATGATCCCTGCGATCGTTAACAGTTTTTTTGGTAGCGTTTTGGTGAACTGGCAAGCACCAGCGGCCTAGTACACCCCGGTCGTAGTCAAACCAGCACTGCAGTAACACTTGGTGACGTGGCAAGTCCCATAAGTGCAGTTCAAGCTGGTGAGGTGGCAAGCACAAGTAGTGTCCCGCTGCCACCAAAAAGACAAACACAGGCCCGTCGTGCCCATAATGCCCTTCCTGCTGCATTCGCCAATCCTAATTGGGAACCCACCGCTTCTGCAGCACCCGTACTTCCCCCATTCACATCCCCAACCAAATGCAGTCGGCTGCATGAGAGGCATTTTTATGTCCTCCCGAGTACCCCTACCCAACAAACCCCCTCAAAAAAGATGTTGTGTCTGCAGCAAGCGCGGATATAGGCGTGACACCCGCTATTATTGTCCCTCCTGTCCTGACAATCCTGGTCTTTGCATTGGTGAATGTTTTGAATGCTACCATACACTAGTTGAGTATTAGCGTAGGATACAGCATTCCACAGACTAGGCGCACTTTCACAGGGTCTCCCAAGATGTCATCGCATTTTGAGAGACCCGAACCTGGAACCGGTTACAGTTATAAAAGTTACAGTTACAAAAAAAAGTGTAAAAAAACAAACAAACAAAAATATAAAATAAAAAAAAATAGTTGTCGTTTTATTGTTCTCTCTCTCTCTATTCTCTCTATTGTTCTGCTCTTTTTTACTGTATTCTATTCTGCAATGTTTTATTGTTATTATGTTTTATCATGTTTGCTTTTCAGGTATGCAATTTTTTATACTTTACCGTTTACTGTGCTTTATTGTTAACCATTTTTTTGTCTTCAGGTACGCCATTCACGACTTTGAGTGGTTATACCAGGATGATGCCTGCAGGTTTAGGTATCATCTTGGTATCATTCTTTTCAGTCAGCGGTCGGCTTTCATGTAAAAGCAATCCTAGCTGCTAATTAGCCTCTAGACTGCTTTTACAAGCAGTGGAAGGGAATGCCCCCCCCACCGTCTTCCGTGTTTTTCTCTGGCTCTCCTGTCTCAACAGAGAACCTGAGAATGCAGCCGGTGATTCAGCCAGCTGACCATAGAGCTGATCAGAGACCAGAGTGGCTCCAAACATCTCTATGGCCTAAGAAACCGGAAGCTACGAGCATTTTATTACTTAGATTTCGTCGGATGTAAACAGCGCCATTGGGAAATTGGGGAAGCATTTTATCACACCGATCTTGGTGTGGTCAGATGCTTTGAGGGCAGAGGAGAAATCTAGGGTCTAATAGACCCCAATTTTTTCTAAAAAGAGTACCTGTCACTACCTATTGCTATCATAGGCAATATTTACATTCCCTGAGATAACAATAAAAATGATTTAAAAAAAAAAAAAAAATGAAAGGAACAGTTTAAAAATAAGATAAAAAAGCAAAAAAAAAAAAAGCAAAAAAAAAAAAAAGCACCCCTGTCCCTCCTGCTCTCGCGCTAAGGCGAACGCAAGCGTCGATCTGGCGTCAAATGTAAACAGCAATTGCACCATGCATGTGAGGTATCACCACGAAGGTCAGATCGAGGGCAGTAATTTTAGCAGTAGACTTCCTCTGTAAATCTAAAGTGGTAACCTGTAAAGGCTTTTAAAGGCTTTTAAAAATGTATTCATTTTGTTGCCACTGCACGTTTGTGCGCAATTTTAAAGCATGTCATGTTTGGTATCCATGTACTCGGCCTAAGATCATCTTTTTTATTTCATCAAACATTTGGGCAATATAGTGTGTTTTAGTGCATTAAAATTTAAAAAAGTGTGTTTTTTCCCCAAAAAATGTGTTTGAAAAATCGCTGTGCAAATACTGTGTGAAAAAAAAATTAAACAACCACCATTTTAATCTGTAGGGCATTTGCTTTAAAAAAATATATAATGTTTGGGGTTTCAAAGTAATTTTCTTGCAAAAAAAAATATTTTTTCATGTAATCAAAAAGTGTCAGAAAGGGCTTTGTCTTCAAGTGGTTAGAAGAGTGGGTGATGTGTGACATAAGCTTCTAAATGTTGTGCATAAAATGCTAGGACAGTTCAAACCCCACCTGAATGACCCCATTTTGGAAAGTAGACACCCCAAGCTATTTTCTGAGAGGCATGTCGAGTCCATGGAATATTTTATATTGTGACACAAGTTGCGGGAAAGAGACAATTTTTTTTTTTTTTTTGCACAAAGTTGTCACTAAATGATATATTGCTCAAACATGCCATGGGAATATGTGAAATTACACCCCAAAATACATTCTGTTGCTTCTCCTGAGTATGGGGATACCATATGTGTGGGACTTTTTGAGAGCCTAGCCGCGCACGGGACCCTGAAAACCAAGCACCGCCTTTAGGCTTTCTAAGGGCGTAAATTTTTGATTTCACTCTTCACTGCCTATCACAGTTTCGGAGGCCATGGAATGCCCAGGTGGCAAAAAAAACCCCAAATGACCCCATTTTGGAAAGTAGACACCCCAAGCTATTTGCTGAGCGGTATAGTGAGTATTTTGCAGACCTCACTTTTTGTCACAAAGTTTTGAAAATTGAAAAAAGAAAAAAAAAATTTTCTTGTCTTTCTTCATTTTATAAAAACAAATGAGAGCTGCAAAATACTCACCATGCCTCTCAGCAAATAGCTTGGGGTTTCTACTTTCCAAAATGGGGTCATTTGTGGGGGGTTTGTGCCACCTGGGCATTCCATGGCCTCCGAAACTGTGATAGGCAGTGAAGAGTGAAATCAAAAATTTACACCCTTAGAAATCCTGAAGACGGTGATTGGTTTTCGGGGCCCCGTACGCGGCTAGGCTCCTAAAAGGTCCCACACATGTGGTGTCCCCATACTCAGGAGAAGCAGCTAAATGTATTTTGGGGTGCAATTCCACATATGCCCATGGCCTCTGTAAGCAATATATCATTAAGTGACAACTTTGTGCAAAAAAAAAAAATGTGTCACTTTCCCGCAACTTGTGTCAAAATATAAAATATTCCATGGACTCAACATGCCTCAAAGCAAATAGCTTGGGGTGTCTACTTTCCAAAATGGGGTCATTTGGGGGGGTTTTATGCCATCTGGGCATTTTATGGCCTTCAAAACTGTGATAGGTAGTGAGGAGTAAAATCAAAAATTTACGCCCTTAGAAATCCTGAAGGCAGTGATTGGTTTTCGGGGCCCCGTACGCGGCTAGGCTCCCAAAAAGTCCCACACATGCGGTATCCCCATACTCAGGAGAAGCAGCTAAATGTATTTTGGGGTGCAATTCCACATATGCCCATGGCCTGTGTGAGCAATATATCATTTAGTGACAACTTTTTGTAATTTTTTTTTTTTTTTGTCATTATTCAATCACTTGGGACAAAAAAAAATGAATATTCAATGGGCTCAACATGCCTCTCAGCAATTTCCTTGGGGTGTCTACTTTCCAAAATGGGGTCATTTGTAGGGTTTTTGTACTGCCCTGCCATTTTAGCACCTCAAGAAACGACATAGGCAGTCATAAATTAAAGGCTGTGTAAATTCCAGAAAATGTACCCTAGTTTGTAGGCGCTACAACTTTTGCGCAAACCAATAAATATACACTTATTGACATTTTTTTTACCAAAGACATGTGGCCGAATACATTTTGGCCTAAATGTATGACTAAAATTGAGTTTATTGGATTTTTTTTAGAACAAAAAGTAGAAAATATCATTTTTTTTCAAAATTTTCGGTCTTTTTCCGTGTATAGCGCAAAAAAAAAAAACGGCAGAGGTGATCAAATACCATCAAAAGAAAGCTCTATTTGTGGGAAGAAAAGGACGCAAATTTTGTTTGGGTACAGCATTGCATGACTGCGCAATTAGCAGTTAAAGCGACGCAGTGCCAAATTGTAAAAAGTGCTCTGGTCAGGAAGGGGGTAAATCCCTCCGTGGCTGAAGTGGTTAAAATGTGTATCATAAAACAACATATACAACAAAGTGCCGATATAGTGTCAACAATACAATCAAGTTCAATAAAGTGCAATAATAAGGTGCAATCAATAAAGTTCATCTATTGTGAGGTATGGGGCTTATGACACGTTGATGCAATCTTGGTGACTTCCTGTGCTCCCCTCCTAGGTCCCCACTCACCAGATAGAGATGATAAATACGCCTGTAGATATTAGGATGGCGTCTCCTGTCCAGCAGATGTGTAGATAGTTGTGCCTCAGAGAATTGGATATCCTCTCCTTCACCGTTTATTGTAGGTCCTACATGCTTTACTGAGAGGTGATCGAAGTAGTGACGTTTTGGTCAAGTGAAGAGAGAAGGGACATATAGTGTAATACTGCAAGGTTTATAAAGTGGGTAGATGTACATTTATGATTTAGAGAGGCAGCGCTGAGTATAAATTTATTTTTGTCATTATTCGGGGTATTCACCTTACACTATAGCGGCAGCTCTACTGCGTATGTACATGCGTGTGTATGTGTAAACATATACACACATATACATTTTGCATTTATTTAGAATTATTATAGTTTTTTTTCCACAGCGCGGGTTTTTTTTCTTATTATTCCCAGGGTAATGGGTCACATGTAAAGGGATCCAACCGCCCAGAACACTACCAGACAATTTTTTAGTCAGTCCAACCGACAACTCTATAATCTAGGCGATTCTGATTCCCATGCAACATCACCTTCATTGATATATAAGCATAATTTCAATGTGGTGAATCTTTCTTCCTATACCTTAAATGATGCTGAGCTCTCTGTCTTGGCTCGTGGTCTAAGCTTTTGCCCTGACCAAGATCTAGACAAGTCTGAAGTCACAAAGGATATTCAACTATTCGCACGCAAGCTTATCCTAAAACAATTATATTCCAAAGATACACCTAAACAACCCAACTTTAAATCACAAAAACTACAGGCATTAGACAACCTAATATCACTATTGGATGAAAATGAACCCCCAGATTTGATTGACCAGATCGACCTTGAGCAATTGCTCGGCCGATTTGATCAGTCTGATCTTCCTCAACCCCCTGCAAAATCTTTCAAGAAAAAATCGGACAAATTTCCCGCACTACAAACGAACTCTAATGCGCTGGCCTTTGTCTGCTTTATCACCCAGGGTAGGAAAAATTTGAATGCGTAACCCAAAGGGGTTCATTTCATTTCCAATATATTGTTTAAAAGAGTGGATGTGCCAATGATAAGAAGATTTTTTCTCAATACCTTTCTGAGACTAAGGAACACTGATGACAACTCTGTGTCTCTCTTTTCCTTCTGTGCAAAATTCCTATATAGTCCCGACATAGTCGAGTCCCAGTTGGAACTGGCATAATTGGTCATGATGAATTTGTTACACAAAATAATTATTATATCAAAGAAAGAGTATAAGAGTATAGCTTCCAAAAGGTTATCGTCACAAAAAAGCGAGGAAGGAAATCGGACAAATTTCCCGCACTACAAACAAACTCTAATGTGCTGGCCTTTGTCCAATTGACGTGCAGTGAAATCCGTGAAATTAACATCACTTCTAAGCAATAACATAATCTCACTCCAAAAGAACGCAAAGCTCTAAAAACGCTGGCCTCCAATCCCTCCATTACTATAAAACCCTCAGTTAAGGCGGGAAACATTGTCATATTTGACAATGATCAGTACGTTGCATTTGCAACAAAATATTGTCCAATCAACAATGGTATTGTAGGATTTCATCAAATAAGATTGATAAGTTTAATAAGGAATTTTACAGACTCCTGGATGAATAATATGCTGCCAATCTGCTCACCAAATCAGAACATGACTTTGTTAGAACCACTTTACCCCGCACCCCAACTTTTTATGCTTTACCAAAGCTGCATAAAGATATACTTAAACCATCAGGCCGGCCAATAATTTCAGGCAATGGTTCCCTGAATGAATGAATGAATGAATGAATGATTTATAAAGTGCTGCAAATGCGAACTGAATCCCTTACTGAGAAATTGAGCCAATACATAGATGGACACCTGCGACCGTATGTGCTAAGTAGGGTTGTCCCGATACCGATACTAGTATCGGTATCGGCACCGATACCGAGCATTTGCCCAAGTACATGTACTCAGGCAAATGCTCCCGATGCTTCCGCCGATACTATGACAGTCAGCGGTGATCGGCGTGTGGGGGAGTTACAAGCTTCCCCCCTGCGGCTTTCAGCGGCTTTCAGTGACATACAGCGGTGATCGGTGCTTGTAACTTCCCCACGCGATCACCGCTGACTGTCACTGCATCCTCCTCCATGCCCACTCCGTTTCTCTGTCCCCCTCTCCTTCTCTGTCCCCCTCCGTTCCGTTCCTCTGTCCTCCTCTCCTTCTCCGTCCCCCTCCGTTCCTCTGTCCCCTCTCCTTCTCTGTCCCCCTCCGTTCCGTTCCTCCGTTCCTCTGTCCCCCTCTCCTTCTCTGTCCCCCTCCATTCCGTTCCTCTGTTCCTCTGTCCCCTCTCCTTCTCTGTCCCCCTCCGTTCCGTTCCTCCGTTCCTCTGTCCCCCTCTCCTTCTTGTCCCCCTCCGTTCCATTCCTCTGTCCCCTTCTCCTTATCTGTCCCCCTCCGTTCCGTTCCTCCGTTCCTCTGTCCCCCTCTCCTTCTCTGTCCCCCTCCATTCCGTTCCTCCGTTCCTCTGTCCCCCTCTCCTTTTCTGTCCCCCTCCATTCCATTCCTCTGTTCCTCTGTCCCCCTCTCCTTCTCTGTCCCCCTCCGTTCCGTTCCTCCGTTCCTCTGTCCCCCTCTCCTTCTCTGTCCACCTCCGTTCTGCTGTGCCTCTCCTCTGTCCCCTCCGTTCCGCCGTCCCCCTCCTCCTTCCTTTGTGTATGGATAGAGTCAGCTGACTCTGTCTATTCACATAACTGAAACATTGTAATCTCCTGTGATTACGATGTCTCAGTTTATGAATGGAGAGGAGCCGTTGTCTTCTCTCCATTCATTCTCAGTGCAGCTGAGGCTGCAGAAAAAAGGGACTGGGGAATCTCTATCCTCAGTCTCTTTCTCTGTCTCAAGGGGGAGATATCAGGGGTCTGTTAAGACCCCTGATATCTCACCAAAGCCCCCCAACAGGGCTGATTAAAAAAAAAAAAAAAACATATTGCAAAAATGAATAAAAAAAATATTATTGTAAAAAATAAAAATTGTAAAAAAAAACAAAAAAAACACAGACACCGTTCACCCCCTCCCCCCCCCCCGAAAAACAAGAAAGCATTGTTAAAAAAAAAAAAACTCTCACGTGACATTAAAAAAAAAAAGTATCGGTAATCGGTATCGGCGAGTATTTGAAAAAAAGTATCGGTACTTGTACTCGGTCCTAAAAAAGTGGTATTGGGACAACCCTAGTGCTAAGTATACCCAGTTATGTAAAAGACACATATATATATATTTTTGATATTTTGTTTGAAGACTCTTGCCTTACAAAGTCCCACTAGAGGAAAACAATGTTCTATTATATAGTTTCATAGGGATGTGGGCAAGCTGTCTTCCTCCATAAGGTTACCGTCACTACCCTCATTTTCATGTCTATTTGAGGCTCAATGCAGCACATGGGATTCCTGAGTGAGGGAAGGATGCCAGAATTTATTTTGCATGGGCCTGTCCACCATGTTCAAGAGGCTTAAATAACATGTGGTGTGCCCAAAATCTGTATGCTGTAATACAGCTAAGAAAACAAGAGCAGTATTTGTCTCTAAATGACAATTCACTATAGGATTTTTTGTTATAAAATATGGCATGTAGACCTCCCAAATTAAATAAAGGATATAGAAAACCGGGTGCTGCCCTGGGGGTTATGTACCAATGCAAAAAAATATGTATTTTTAGAGAATTTGGTTTCAGTGGGGAGCAGCTCTGGTATTGATTGATATGATGAGGACCACAAACAAAACTACATAGGGTTGAAATTGATAGCTCTAAAAGTACTAATTTATTGGCAGTAGAATGTTCATTCATTACATTTTTTCATTCATTAAATTGTTCTTCCTTCATTGTGAGGGGAAACACAGGCAATGTATACAATTGTGATCACTGTGATTTGTTATAACAGTGATCCAGTAGTGTGTTTAGGTTTTGTGCTGCCCTAGGGATGACTAAACTTGTGCACCCCCTAATTTAAATATGACCTGACCCTTCCTGTCAAGGCCACACCCTTTGCTGTTTAAGACCCACCCTGAAATTTTCAAGTGGGGACACTAGTTCTGAGGGCCTGGGGGGGCAATAGATTCCCTTAATTTGCATAGATTTCCTCTCACTTCCTGTTTGGCTATGGGGCAGGAAGTGAAGGGAAATCTCTGAAATGAGACAGGGATGGTAAAAAATAAACTGACAGGGGCTATAACCCTCCCTTATTCTATCCAAAATGAAAAAAAAAAGTGTTGCCTATAGTTCTAAGCACAAATTTCTGATAATTTTATGGAGAGGACTAAAAAGATATAACCATGCCAATGGTGCAGCAGAAAACATGTAGCACAGTGAGGAAGGTTTGCCCACATACCGGAAGCAGTGCGGCCACTTTATGGGGGCGCTAGACTAATTTGCCCCTCAGCCCAGTCCGCCCCATAAGACTGGCACTATACTAACAGTGTAGCGCAAGCCAGTGGGACTCTTTCCGTGCTGCCCCCCTGCAAAGTGCTGCCCTAGGCCTCGGCCTTGTTGTCCTAGACCAGGATACATCGTTGCAGTGATCACAAAGCACTGAGCCACTCTGATTGGCTGTTTGCATTTTGCTTGTGATTTGCACTGTCTATAAACAGCATAAGGAGGATCAGCAGGATAATAGGAATCATGCACGTGCCTGTTTCAGGCACAAGTAGTAGACACAAGTAGTAGACATTTAAAACTGCCCTGCAAAAATGCACATACCCTCTTTTTTTTTTCCACAAAAAATTTTTTATTCAGTATATGAAAAGTAGCATATACAAAAACGAAAAAAAAAACAACATTTGTCATATAGCAATATAACAGTGCATAACAAAGTTACACTGATAGCGTTATTGATAGGATACATCTTAGAAGAACAAGTTGGTAGAAAACGGACAAGAACAAAATACGTGGCCCACAGTTGGCTTAAGCGGGTGGAGGATCTTGTTTCAATTTTCACCTTCCCCCACCTCCCCCCTCACTTCACTCGAGGGCAGGAGTATGCTTATAAAATTTGGTCCTGAGCGAGTCCTAGAATGGTATGTATCCTGATAGTGCAAGCTCAATAGCTAGTAAGGGGTATAGAAGATCAACTTCCTGTCTAAAAATTTAACTACCATAAAAAGGGGGGGTAGTAGAGGCAGACAGGCAAGTTCTAGATAGGTAAAAGTAGGGAGGAGGAATCATAGAGTGAAGGTTAGTAGAAGGGGAGAGGGGGAATATAGTACGGGGGCATGAGAGAAATGGAGGGGGTAAAGGGGAGAGATAAAGAAGGGGGTAGCAGGGGAGGAGGAAGCAGCTGTTGGGATTTCACATATGGGTCCGCCCTTGCCCCCAGTCACCACCCCCGAATCCGTTTTGGGTTAGTGCAGTATACAGAATACGGTCCTAAAGAGCATAATGGCGGTATCGGTCAGTGGTTATGAAATGGGTCCAGTAAGCCCAAGTAAATGGAAATTCCTCCATGTCTTTAATCTTGGAGATTCTCCCGAGCCATTCCCTGATCGTTGGTGTGCATGAGGAGTGCCAATGTTTGGGGATACAGAGTCTGGCTGCGTTCACCATATGTATGGCCAGGGATTTATAATAGACCCTTTTTGTTAGGGAAGTGTGGTGTAAGAGAAATTGGGCTGGGGTGAAATCTAGGGTATATGTGGTAACGAGTGTAATAAGGTCATGAACTTCTTTCCAGAAGGGTTGAATTTCCTCACAATCCCACCATATATGAAGCATGGTGCCTTCCTTTAACCCGCATCTCCAGCAGATGTTAGGAATATTAGGGGAAAATTTATGGAGGCGTGAGGGAGTCCTGTACCATCTAGTAATCACTTTATAGCCATTCTCCTGGATGGCTACGTTTAGTGAGCCTTTATGGGTGTATTCATAAATGGTGCTCCAATCCTCTTCTGATAGTGGGGATTGTAGGTCCCTATTCCATGAGGCTTGTGAAGGAGCAGGAATATGGGTAGGGACTTCTGAGAGAAAGGTGTACAGTAAAGATATTAAATGTCTCTGTGGTATTTTGCTGTGGCACAGGGGCTCAAAGGGTGTGAGTGGTCTTGTCCAATTTGTTTGGTGAGTGTGTGTTGCAAAAAAATGTTTTAGTTGTCTGTAGGTCCAAAAGGAGAAAGAGGTGGTTTTGGAGATAGTTCTCAGTTTCTCCAGGAAAGTGGGGATTCCACTGGAGAAAAAGTGGAGGGCTAGCACTTCCTCATGAGGCCATTCTTTTTGTAAGAAGTTGTGAGATTCACCCGGAAGGAAGTCAGGGTTTCCTCTTAGTGTTGTTAGGGGGCCCGGTGTGGGAGCAAATTTCCTGTTCCGTGTAGTCTTTTTAAATGCTAGGAGGGAGGGGTTGATGAGTGGATGGGATAAGAGGGATTGTGGCCAGTGTTTAGGGGTTAGCCAAGGGAATAAGTGTAAGTGTCCCGGCGAAAAGGCGTTTTCAAGGAATATCCACATCTTATTGGAGGCATGTATATTCCAATCTGCGACCCTTGTGAGGTGGCATGCTAAATAGTACTGATGTAAGTCTGGTAGTCCAATACCACCTTTGGCCTTGGGTAATGTAAGATGTGAAAATTTAATGCGGGGTGGGGAGTCTTTCCAAAGGAAAGCAGAGCAGGCCTTCCGGTAGGTTACAAAGAAGCAAGATGGAAAAAGAATTGGTACAGCTTGTATCAGGTAAAGTAAGCGTGGTAAGATGATCATTTTGATCAGGGCTGAGCGACCGAACCAAGACACGTTCAGGCCCATCCAGTCTTTCAGATGTTGTTGGACCTTGAGGAGGGCTGTTTGGAAATTTTTCAAAAACAGGTTGGAAAGGTGTGTAGGTATTTGTACACCAAGGTAGGTAATTGCCTCTTTTTCCCATCGAAAGGGGAAGGATTCTTGACAATGGATTACCTCCCGTGAGGGGAGGGAGACATTCAGGGCATGTGATTTTGTATAATTGATTTTTAAATTTGATATGCTGGCAAACAATTCTAAATCTTTGAGGAGGTTCGGAAAGGTAGTGTGGGGTGATTTTAGTGAGAGTAAAATATCGTCCGCGAAGACCGCTACCTTAAACTCTCTATCTTTCACAGTCACTCCCTGAATATCAGGGTTGCTTCTCAGCCTGTTAAGAAAGGGTTCCGAGGTCAAGATGTAGATCAGGGGAGAAAGAGGACACCCCTGGCGTGTGCCATTGCTGATAGAGAAGGCGCCTGACAGGTGGCCATTAACCCTCACTGCCGCGGAGGGATGAGAGTATAGAGCCATCGAAGCGCATACGCGGAGCGTCCTGACATGGCCGCTTAGCCGCGGAGCTCCGCACCGTTCCTGCCCACTCCAGCCCGCTGTAGCCACCAGAGACCCCAGACCGGACCCGCTCCACCGCGGACTGCTCAGGGACATCCCCGGGCATAAACTGATGACCGGGTGCCCCGCTAGAAGAGACTTAGCGAGACAGCTGGAGGAATCGCTGCTGCAGCCAGGCCGATCCAAGATGGCGGCCGCAAGCTCACACAGCTCACACCAAGAAGCAGAGGAGTCCATTGCGGACCAGGAAGAGGAACCTGCCCCCAGCTCCATACAGGAGAGGAACGCAGTAAGTGCACATTACTTAGCCCCTGCTTCACCAGCATCCACAGAATCCCTGATAGAGAGATCCATGGGAGAATTCCATCTCACCCCCCTGAAGGACATAATGAGCACTCCCACCTACTCTGTTACTGACAGAAAGGCTCCATTACAAAACCCCACAGATCTACCTGCTTTGATGGAAGCGTTCTCCACAATGCTGGCCAGAGGTCTTGCCCAGACAGCAACACAAATCACCTCAGCTATACAGGCTGACCTCCAGCACTTGGGGATGAGGATTGAGCACATAGTCAGAAAACTGACCAGTCATCAGCCAGAATCAATCAAAATACAGCCAGGATCCAGGACATTCAGGAACAACTTGAAGCGGCCCTCTTTAAAATCGATGACCTCGAAAACAGGTCCCGCCGATACAACTTTAGAATACGCGGTCTTCTGGAATCGGTAAAGGAAGTGCAACCGGCGGTCCGTACCCTTCTCAAGAACCTTATCCCTGACATACCAGACCACAAACTGAAATTAGACAGAGCACACAGAGCACTCCAGCCAGTGAGGAAGGATGGACTCCCCAGGGACATTATAGTTAAGCCCCATTATTACTCGGTCAAAGAGGAGGTAATGAGAGCGGCACAATCAAATGAAAAGCTTGCCATAAGGGATCATCAAATACAGATTTTTGCTGACCTGTCTCCCCTCACGGTCCAGAAAAGGCGGGCACTAAAACCTCTTCTACTGATTCTATCACAAAGGGAAATCACATACAGATGGGCCTTCCCCTTTCGCCTGAATTTTTCCTTTCAGAACAAGCCCTATGGTTTTTCGTCCTTCGCTGAAGGTGAGCGGCTGCTGATCCAATTAGACCTCATTACCCAAGAGATACCACCCCAGGCAACAGGAAAAGGATTTTCTTCAATCAAGAGACCTCCTCCAACTAGCCCAATTACACCGGTATGGCAATAGCAACAAAGCAAGAGGGCCAAAGACTCACGTCCCCCTTAACAGACCGATCATTGGGATCTGAGAAGATTTCTGGCACAGCTCCTTCAGGACCTGTTCTGTTGACCTCTAACAGACTCCCTCTGAGCCTTCGGGCACATTTCTCTGGGATCCCACCGGGGATCCTAGATTGGCATTCATTCTCAATTGTTTACTTCTAGTAGGATTTTTTTTTTTTTCCTTCCAAAACCTACTCGTTATGTAGCTCAGTTGTATGTTTTTCCCGGAATTCAGTTCATTTACCAAGGCACTCAATTGGGTTACCCCGGAGTTGTGACACGGGGTAAATTAACGGTGTGTTGTATGCTGTTTAAATTGTTTAATAGGTTATTATATTGTTATATTCTCTATGGCGCTTCCCCCTGGGATTGGAGGGGAGGGAGAGTGTGGGCGAGGGTGCTGGGGGGCTGATGGGGATCCCTGAAGTTAGGGGGTTCCTCGAACCCGTGGGGCGCCCTCGCAAAGACAGTTATAAAGGAATATATCCCCCCTCCACTCCAGGGAGCTCAATTTTATTGTACCTGAGGGTCTGGCCTCCTTACGGGGCTAAATCCATACAGTTTCTTTTTTTAGGGTGGGAGGGCCGGAACGGTTGCCGTGCGCTTTTCATTGTCTCCGAGAGGAAGCTGCATTTCTGTCGGACACAATCCAAAATTTCCAAGGGAGGTGGAATCGCTGCCTTCCCTGGTCCATGGGGTTGAGGGTGACAACTCTTTATCCCCTAATTCTACACGATCAAATGTTATTTTTAGGAATTACCTTAACAAACTTTTTCTTTTCTACCCTGCTCTCTCATACCCTTTTTCCCTCCCAACAACCAGGTCACCTCGGTTTCATAGACAAATTGGGGCGGTTCCGACTCGCAAGCTTGAGACAGAGAGAACTACCTGAGCAAGTTCACACTTCAGAAGGCTGGTCCACCCGGGGTAAGCTTCTGTTCTCCTCACAGTGTTTCTACCTCTCTGATCCGTGATGGTGACCACTAATACTCCATGTCAATTACTGATCCTTTCCCGCAATGCCCAGGGTTTAAATTCCCCAATCAAAAGACGGAAATTATTTCACCAATACCTCAGTTTAAAGGCTGATATCGTCCTCATCCAAGAGACGCACTTCACCTCCTCATACAATCCCTCATTTCTTCATCAAAATTTTCCCAACTTTTACCTGGCCAACGCCGAGAACAAAACTAGAGGTGTAGCAATAGGCTTTTCTAAGAGGATTAACTATTCAATGTCCGAGGTGGTCAGGGATCCAGACGGCCGATACCTGATGACTGTGGGCACTATAGATGGAGAATCGTTTACTTTTCTCTCCTACTATTCTCCCAACAGGGGACAGGGAACATTTTTTGAACATATGCTACAGAAATTGTGCCCACTTTTTAAAGGGACGGTGGTCATGGGGGGGGACTCAAACCTCTCCTTTGACCCGATCCTAGACAAATCCAGGGGGCCGAAACCAGTGACCAGACATCCCCCCAGACAAAGTCTCAAAATAGCTCAACAATAAACACTCTAGGGATGGTGGATATTTGGAGAGAACTCAATCCAAGGGCAAAAGACTACACCCATTATTCAGCCCCGCACCGGACCCATGCCAGGATAGATCACATCTTCTTACCAGCCGTCGCAATTCCTCTAGCTACGAAAGCCCAAATTAGGGACACATCACTTTCGGACCACTCCATTATGTCCTTGACAATGGTATGCCCACAGAGAGTAGCACAGCCACACAAATGGAGACTTAATGAATCTCTTTTAAGCAACCCAGTACACTGCACTATCCTGGAGGGGTGCATCAGGGAGTATTTTCGATACTGGTTTAGTATCTCCCGCGACGCTCTGGGCGGCACATAAGGCGGTGATGAGGGGGCGTCTGATACAGTTAGCCTCTAAACTAAAGAGAGAGAAAAGAGCAGATGCCCAGAAACTCACAGACGAGTTCCTTGTCGCAAGTAAATCGCACAAACGTAACCCTACAAAGGAAACTCTTTTAAAACTAGAAACGGCTCGAGTCCAACTCAACCTTATTCTAACCACTTCTGCAGAAAAACATCTCCGTTGGACAGGGGCTAGGTTCTATTATCAAGCGAACAAAATAGGGGCCAAACTAGCAACTAAACTAAGCCCTAAAACACGAATATTATCTTTCCCCAAAATCCGACTGGGAGGGGGGGACCTAACACAAAATCCTGACAACATCATGAAGACCTTCCACAACTTCTACCAAAAACTATATACAGATAGCTCCACCCCCTCGTCCTCCAAAATAGATGCCTTTCTCAGGGACCTCCCTATCCCTCAGCTTAATGAAAATCATAGGGAACTACTAGACGAACCCTTTTCCACGGAAGAAGTATTGGAAGTAATCAAATCACTTAAACAAGGGTCAACACCAGGCCCCGACGGCTTCTCTAGCGGTTACTATAAAAAATTTGGGACCCTTTTGGCCCCCTATATGACAAAATTTTTTAACTCTCTATGGGATGGAGCCCCCCTAGACAGGGACCTGAACACAGCTTTTCTATCGGTGATTCCCAAACCGGGGAAAGACACCAGCGAGGTAGGAAACTACCGCCCGATCTCTCTGATAAACAATGATGTCAAAATCATGACAAAAATTCTGGCCACCAGAATGTCTAGCTTCATAGCGAGATATATACATAAGAACCAGGTGGGCTTCATCCCGGGGAGGCAGGGGCCTGATCAAGTGAGAAGGGCCATAGATATAATCTCTCTTTTAAATTCCCAATGGGATGGAGGCCCTAAACAAACGGGCATGCTACTTTCAATAGACCTGGAAAAGGCCTTCTATTCAGTAGCTTGGCCCTATCTATTTAAGATCCTGGAGAGATGGGGGTTTGGCCCACGCTTCATAGGTACTATTCACTCACTTTACTCTACCCCCAGTGCCCAAGTTCGCCTTAGAGGCCATTACTCCGATAGTTTCCATATTCGGAAAGGGACTAGGCAGGGTTGTCCTCTTTCACCACTGATCTTTGCAATAGCCATTGAGACCCTGGCTTTGGCTATCAGATCAAATTCAGACATCAAGGGGGTCACTTGTGGCCGTCAGGAACATAAATGCGCATTATATGCGGACGATATGTTGCTGTTCATAACATCTCCATTAATCTCTAACCCAGTTCTTCTCAAAACATTCCAAAAGTTCAGCATCATTTCAGGCTTATCGATCAATATCAAAAAGTCACTAGCGTTAAACGTCTCGCTCCCATCATCACTACTGGATCAGCTAAAACAAAGTCTTCCCTTTACCTGGGCCTCATCATCGATACCATACTTGGGGGTCACTCTTCCAAACAATATCAACAGACTTTATATATCCAACTATCCTCCGATGTTCCGTAAATTGGAGGAGGACCTCAAAAACTGGGCGAGGTGTGATCTGTCCTGGCTGGGTAGGATAAATGCGGTAAAAATGACTCTGATGCTCCGGATTCTCTACCTGTTTAGATCCCTCCCAATTTCTATCCCCAAAAAGGATATTACCAAATTTCAATCAAAGATTATTGACTTTGTCTGGGGATCAAAAGGTCACGCCTTTCCAGAGACATCCTCTATAGAAGCAAAAATCAAGGGGGCCTAGGCCTCCCAAACAATTGGTTGTATTATCAAGCGGCGCAAATAACGCAGATTTCTATGTTCTATTCCAGGGGATCCAAGCCTGACTGGATTGATATGGAAAGACAAGCAGTTCCCCATCACACAATAGATTTCCTTCTATGGTGCTCCCCTCGACTACGACCTCCCATTTTAGCCCCTACCCTTTCCCACTCAGTGGCACTCTCGGACACATTGCAGAAACAGTCCTCATTAATATCAGCATTAAAACCTCTCTCTCACCTATTCCATAACCCCAGCTTCCAACCGGGGATGAATATTCAGGCCTTTAGATGGTGGTTAAATAAGGTGTTATTCAGAATAGGCCACTTCCTCACCTCATCGGGCCCCATTACCCCAGGGACTTGCCTCAGCAAGCTTGAGATACCAGATACAGAGATATTTCGCCTTTCCCAGATTAGGCACTTCCTCCATGCTCTATGGACTGACAAATCTCCCTTCCCCAATCCCACCGCGTATGAACAGTGGTGCTCAAACCTCACGGATCAGAGAGGTGGTATATCACTCATATATACCTCTCTTGCTCAGAACGTGAACTTGCCTACCTATGCTCGAGCTTGGGAGTCGGACCTGGACCTCCACCTGGATCCGGAGGATTGGTTTCACTCCTTTAGACGTTCTTATAAGGGTATTTTAAACACGGGCTTAATTGAAGCAAATGTCAAACTGATCACTAGGTGGCACTATGTCCCCACAAGACTAGCAAAGATATACCCGGATGCTTCACCCCTTTGTTTTAGGGGCTGCGGCCATTTGGGGACTATTCACCACATATTGTGGACGTGTCCACGCATCCGCAGCTTCTGGAATCACTTTATTGCTTTAGACCCTAAAATTGCACTATTGAATCACAGAATCATTGGGGTTCATAAGCATACGCCTTTTTAGGAGCCAAAACATCACTAGCAAGAGCTTGGAAAAAAACCTAAGGTCTCTATCCAAGCTACAAAACGTAAAATTTCCTGGATAATGACCCAGGAATATATGACAGCAACTCTCTTGGATAAGACCCAAAAATTCATGGCCATTTGGGAACCTTGGGCAAAGTACATCAAGGTCCCACTTTATCCAGGTCATATACTAACCTGAAAAGCTACTCCACTTGAAGTGACCTTCTCTTCCTATTCCCCCTCCCCCTACTCCCTTCTTTGCCTTTTCTTCTCTTTTCTTTTCTTCTTTCTATATACCTTCTGGCCGATTCTCTGGATGGAGAGACTTATAAGGATGAGACCTTTTTATGGACACGAGACATACATACACTGTACCAGCGGTTGTAAATGCTCCCAGTGAAATGAGTAGCTCTGTAACAGGGAAGAGCTACCTTGCAAGTTAACGGCACTTAGGGTCTGGATACATTGCTATATTGGGATGGGAGGGGTATACCAAGATATCCAACTAACCCGGTTGGAGCCGAGCGGGTCACAGAATGATCCCAAAGGGGTGACCTGCCCGACTAGATAGTGCTAATATACCTTGTGAAATCCCCCCAATGTCCCCTAAAGTAATAACTCCCTGTGACCCTGGGTTGAGTTTTTTTTTTTTTTAACTCAACTTAACTTACTTAGGTTTTCCTGGTACGCTAACATAGTGAGGTTAATCTCAATTTATATATGACAACTACGGAAATACATATATTTTATGGTATTAATAAGTTCAGTCTCTTCCTTTCTCCTTTTTTCTTCGTATGTATTAAACTTTTTATTTATTTATTTATTTATTTTTTGCCTTGAAGATTGATGGTCTGTATAGGCCCTTGGCCTCTGTGATTGGGGCATGTTGACCCCAGATACAAGATAACGTCTGTATTATCTTTATTTCTTTTGTTATTGCAAAACTCTCAATACACATATTGAAAGAGAGAGTATAGAGCCATCATATGCGGGTCTTAAGACCGATAGCCACGAGTACCTCACGCATGTAGTCCCAGGCCACTCCGTCGAACGCCTTCTCGGCATCTAGAGACAGAAAAAATCCCTGTGTTTTAGATGTCGTAAGCCAATGGTGTAGGTTCAGTGTGCTGATAGTGTTGTCCCTGGCCTCCCTACCAGGCACAAAGCCCACTTGGTCCAAAGAGACGAGGCCAGGTACTAGGGGGAGCATCCTATTAGCTAGGATCTTTGCATAGATTTTAATATCTACATTTAAAAGAGATATAGGTCTATAGTTGGCTACTTGTGATAAGTCCTTACCTTCCTTTAGTATAACAGTTATGTGTGCAGTTAACATTTTATCTGGCCTAATCTGGGGGTCCGCAAGGGTGTTAAAAGTGGCGAGAAGTTTAGGAGAGAGGATGTCGGCAAAAGATTTGTAATACTGGAGAGTGAAACCATCCGGTCCTGGGCTTTTGCATAATTTCATTTGTTTGATAGCTATCTCCAGTTCTTCTGCCGAGAGGGGACATTCTAAGTCTTGCGCCTGTTGGGAAGTTATCGGTTTTGGGCTGTATTAGGAAAGAAAGTTCCTAATGGTTTTAAAGCGTACATCTGTAGAAGTTTGGGTATTGTGGTTCGATTGGTGGTTATATAGTTTTGAGTAGAATTGTTCGAATTCTTTTGCTATATCCTCATTCTTGGCCAGAAGGGTACCCTGGGCATTTTGGATATGGTGTATTGTAGAGGAAATCTTAGAGTTTTGTATCGTGCGGGCTAAAAGATGCCCGCATTTGTTGCCCTGTTCATAGAATATCCTCTGGCCAAGGATGTATCGTCTTTTAGTTTGTTTGCCCAACTCCTCTAAGAGAAGGGATCGGGTATGTAGTAGGTCTTGCAGAGTAGACTGTGCATGTGTCAATTTATGGGATGTTTCTAGGGTCCTAATTTTCCTAGTAAGGGTGTTAATGTTTTCCTGATATTGTCTTTTTGGCAGTTGCTGCCAGGGAAATGAGTTCACCCCTGATCACACATTTATGTGCTTCCCAAAGGGAGATTGGGGAAACCTCTGAAGAGGAGTTTTCTGTGAAGTAAAGGTGGATTCGGTTGCGTATACATTCTAATGCTACGGGATTTTGAGTAAACAGGGGTTCAAGCGCCATGTTTTGGTTTTAGCACACGTTTCAGGAAAGGTTAGAGTGACTGTAATCGGGTGGTGGTCAGATAAGAACATGGGTTCTATAGTGGACTGGTGGAGTAGGGGTAAATCCGTCTGAGAGAGGAAGAAATAGTCTATCCTAGAATATTTCTGATGTGGGGCCGAAAAGAAAGTGTAGTCTTTAGTAGAAGGAAACAAAGTGTGCCACGTATCATGAAGGGTTAGGTTCTGAAATTGTAGTTTAATTTGGCGTAGAGCCCTGTACTTTAGGGTAGAGGTGCCAGAGGAGGAATCCAGCATGGGATTAAGGGGTAAGTTAAAGTCGCCGCCCAGTAGCACTATACCCCTCTTAAAGGATGCTAGTAGCTCACAGGTTTTCTTAAAAAATGTCACTGGATGGACATTGGGGCAATATATGTTAGCTAGTGTAATTGGTTTTGAAGCATATGATCCTTTAAGAAAGATATACCTGCCTTCCGGGTCAATGAGGGAGTCTGATAAGTGAAAGTTTGCATGTTTGGAGACTAATATAGATACCCCTTTGGTTTTGGACTCAGGGTTAGTGGCATGTATTGCGGTGCGATATATGTGGTTGGAGAGCTTAGGTACCGAGTTGGAGCGAAAATGTGTTTCCTGTAGGAAAATGAAATGTGCTTTCTGTTTTGTAAGTGACAACATGACTTGGGATCTTTTTTCCGGTAAATTGAGGCCTTTTACATTGAGCGATATGCACTTCAACGTCAGGGATGGACTGCGAGACGGTTTGCTCTGCATGGTGATGAGGAGCCTTTGTATTTGGAGGACCTTTATGTAGTTTGGTTAAAAGGGTTGCTGGAGAACGGAAAGAGTAGTCAATCCGTGGAATGGAGGGTGCAGGGGCGGACCCACACAGTCGACAGGTGCTTGAATCAGGAAGTAATAGGAAAGGGAGGCAAAGTCTTATGGATGAGAAGAACGGAATTTGAGAGTAGGAATGAATGTGGGTTAGTAATGGGAGGGGAGGGGATTCAACCAGCAAGGAGATAGAAAGAAGAGAAAGGAAGGAGAGATGGGGGGGGGAAGAGGGAGGAAGAAAGAACCAGGAGAGAGGAGAAATAGAGGAGGAGTTAGAAAGGAAAAGGAGGGAAAGGAGGAAGAAAGATTAGAAACGAGAAAATACCAGAGGTGGTAATATATTATGTAGACCACCTATGAAGGGAGATTCTGGAATGTCAGCAGTCGTCCAAAAAGGACCGCTGTGTGGGGACAAGTGGAAGGGCAGAAACCACAGGGAGCTACGAACCAGGGATTGAAGATGGGATCGTGAAGAGATGAAGTGCGAGAAAATATAGCGAGAGACCTACAAAGAAGTAAACGGTCAAAAACTTGGTTATATCATAGTAAATAACGGTTTAACATTCAGTTCAACTTAACCAAGGACCACCCTTGCATTCAGTAGTTGTTGTAACATAAAAAAGTAAAAAAAAAGGGGGGGAGGAATGGGGGGTAGGGGGAGGTTAGATAGGGGGGAAGGGAAAGAGGGAAAGGGAAGGGGAGGTGAGGTGGAAACAGTTAAACCTATTGCTATGGTCAGTGGGTGTTGCTGGCAAACCTGTGAGGCTTGTAATTTTCTGGAGCGTGTTGTGTCTAACCCAATATCAGATAATAATGGTCACAATGATCAAGGTGATTTACCCAAGGACCCGGGATGCCATGCGTATATAGATAAATTCGCTTGCATGTGTGTTAGCACGTAAAGAATTTTAGGTAGTCAGTAGTTGTTAGGTTCTACGAGTTAATCCAGCAGTTTGAAGGGAGTGGTACCCCATATACAGATTGTGGACTAATGCATCCCGGGTTCTAAGGGTGTTAAACATTATTTACTTTAACATACTTAGTTTCTCATCACTGAGGTATAGAGAGACAATTACTGCCCAAAACTAGCTGTGAAGTAGGCATTTACATATTAGAGTCCGTTAAATATTTGACCCTTCTCTGAGGTCCCATGTTTAGAACAGCTATATAGATTATAAGGCTTGTACAGTCCCTGTGACATCTGGGAGTGTTCTGTAGGGCAAAGCACGTTCGGGTAGATCAGCATAACTGCAAAAGCATGTCTTTGGGGGATATGTAGAGATGAACCTTCAAAGAGATTTAGCATGCATCGGAATGGTGTCAGTTTCCTTTGTAACACGAGTGGAGGTCGAGTCAACAGGCCACCTCCGGAGTATAAGCACCGTAGGAAGTGTTACCTTGTAAATACAGGACATCTGGTATCAGGTGCGATCACAAGGTGCGCTGACGGTTCTGTAGTGCAGTCTGTGCAATGTTGAGGAGACGTTCGGGTGAGAAGGACAGGAATGAAGTTTTCGTGGGATAGTATCTCCGGATACTCTTTGAAGGAAGGTTCACCTCTTCAGCTGTATGGAGCGTTAAAGCAGGCAACAGCGGGCGTGTGGGGAAACTAGTACAACACATCAAGTCCCACATCAGCAAACTAGAGGGGGGTGGATAAGTGAGGGAGAAAAAAAAAGAAGGAGACGAGGGTGACAAAAAACAACAAAAAGGCTGGGAAAGAGTAAGTTGCAAGGGCACTCACGTGCAGGTGGTCCATGGGCGAGGTACAGTATAGATCTTTAGACCTCCAGGCGTGGGGATTCGGTGATGCTAGGTCAGGTCTGTGTCTGCGAGACCTGTGTCGTTGGGCTTTAGGTGACGGATTGAGAGAGACTGAAAGCCAGGGTTCCGTGGGGAAGTAGAATGCATACCATTCCGGAAGCTCAACATGAGGGAGGTCGAGATGTTCACAAAATGCCTGTAGGTCTTCCGGCGAGCATAGCAGTGCAGAGCGACCCCTGTTGGACGCCGATAGAGCTAAGGGGAACTTCCAGCGATATGGGAAATTCCTAGTGCGCAAGGTTTCCAGTAGGGGGCGCAGGGCTCTTCTGTTCTGCAGTGTTATCTGGAACACGTCCTGGAAAAGTTTAATTTCAGCGCCATCGTGGAGGATTCGGCCCCGTTCCCTGGCTTTGCGAAGAATTTCTTCTTTAAGTGGATAGTTGACAACACAACATATCACATCTCTGGGTGGCTCATTATCACGGGGTTGGGGGCGCAGGGCGCGGTGTGCCCTCTCCATCTCGATCGGGGAGTCTGCTGGGCGGTCAATTAAATCATTAAACATTGTGCAGATAGTCTGTTGCAGGGTCCCTGGGTCAGTGCTTTCAGGTACCCCCCGCAATCTAATATTGTGCCTCCAACCGCAATTGTCGAGATCTTCGACATGTCTATGGAGATCCAGAAGATGAGAGAGTTGGGAGTCGTAGTGTGCATTGTACCTGACGAATGGCGGCAGCATGGGTCTGCGTAGTTTGCTCCACTTCGCCACTGCGATGTACTGCCGCCTGGATATCTGTTTTGAGGTCGGCTATCGCTGCTATGACTGTATTTTTAATGTCCGACGCCACCTTCTCTAAGTCAAGCAGGCTGGGAAGTTGAGCTCGCTCGGCATTAGGTGATGATCCTCTCGCCATCAGGGTGCCAGTCTCAGCGCTGAGTGAGGACGGGGTCTGGGCCTGGGAGGCCATGTGCGCGGACATACGCTGAGTCCAGAATATATCCGTGATCTGTCTACTCAGCTGTGAGCTGTGGTCGATGGCCGTTCGGGATGCTGAGAAGCTCCGGGGGGATCTATTCATAGTTGTTGGCTATGATGGCTAGATCTCCCGCAAGGCAAGATTCGGTCCCCGGGTCGTAGGAGCTAGCAAGTTATGCTGCCATCTTGGTCGCCGTCCAGGCCACGCCCCATACACTCTTTTTTTTTCTCCATATGGCAGCAATAAGGTGGTAAACTTCAGTACTATAGAGAATTCTAAACCAATAACAAAACTCTATGAATCCTGTACTCTGCACTAGATGAATACATCACTTTGATATAAAAATCTGTAATTTGCTTAAAGATGAAGCCCATCTTTTAAATGGCTATTTGGTTGTCCTGTTGTTTTTACACAGGTGTAGAATACACTCTGTTTACTTTTCTTTTATTGTAAAGATTTTATCCCTTTCTTTAATTTTGCCACCAGCACCTTTTTTTTAATAAAAACCTTTGGTGTAGATGTGAATTAGAGCTGCCCTCATTAGTATTTGGTAAAATAAACCATTTGAGGTAGTTGTAATCAGGTTCAATTAAACTAACATCCTATACTCTCTCCACCCTCTGGTCCCCACTGTACATGTCTTGGGTGATGGGTGATGAGCTGTATAGGGGTCTGGGAATTTGAAAACTGCTCTTCTCCCATTCTTTCTGCAGGACTTCTAGGATAGGCAAGAGTGATTCTGATTGGTCAATTCCAGCACAAAAAATATTTCTCATCCATCCCAGAAACTGAGCAGACAGAAAGGGGAGAAGAAAAGAGATTTCAAGTCTCTGGACCGCAACACCGACTGTGTGGGCACTGACAACTCATAGCCCACTGAAGTAAGTACCCACAGAAGTAATGCCCTGTACACACGATAGGATTATCCGATGGAAAATGTGTGATAGGACCTTGTTGTGGGAAATTCCGACCGTGTGTAGGCTCTATCACACATTTTCCATAGAAATTTCCGACACACAAAGTTTGAGAGCAGGCTATAAAATTTTCCGACAACAAAATCCGTTGTCGGAAATTCCGATCGTGTGTACACAAATCTGACGCACAAAGTGCCACGCATGCTCAGAAAAAATTAAGAGACGAAAGCTATTGACTACTGCCCCGTTTATAGTCCCGACGTACGTGTTTTACGTCACCGCGTTCAGAACGATCAGATTTTCCGACAACTTTATGCGACCGTGTGTATGCAAGACAAGTTTGAGCCAACATCCGTCGGATAAAATTCATGGATTTTGTTGTCGGAATGTCCGATCAATGTCCGACCGTGTGTACAGGGCATAAGAAGTAGAATTCCTGTCTAATAGGGCGTACACACGGTCGGACTTTGTTCGGACATTCCGACAACAAAATCCTAGGATTTTTTCAGACGGATGTTGGCTCAAACTTGTTTTGTCTACACACGGTCGCACAAAGTTGTCGGAAAATCCGATCGTTCTAAACGCGGTGACGTAAAACACGTACGTCGGGACTATAAACAGGGCAGTGGCCAATAGCTTTCATCTCTTTATTTATTCTGAGCATGCGTGGCACTTTGTCCGTCGGATTTGTGTACACACGATCGGAATTTCCGACAACGGATTTTGTTGTCGGAAAATTTTATCTCCTGCTCTCCAACTTTGTGTGTCGGAAAATCCGATGGAAAATGTCCGATGGAGCCCACACACGGTCGGAATTTCTGACAACACGCTCCGATCGGACATTTTCCTTCGGAAAATCCGACCGTGTGTACGGGGCATAACACTCACTAGTCTTTTTTTTTTTTTCAAATATATTTTATTGAGTTTTTTCACATAACAAAGCAAAATGAAGAAGCATAACGTGTTTCAAATAAGGTCAAAGATTTAAGAAACCCGAGGCAAAATGCCCTAATTCCTGTGATACATAACAGCTATTGGCATAGTGTCACTTATACAAAAGGTTAAACATTTTACTTAAACACTGGATGGGGGGATAACCTAGGGATAAGAAGAGAGGGAAAAGAGAGCGAGAGAGATGGAAGAGAAAAGAGAGAAGGAAGGGGATATCTTGGGCTTGAACCCTCCCAAGTTCCTCAGGGCAACAGTCCAAGTAGTGGTTCTTTGTTATAATTGATGTCTATAGAAAAGTTAGGTCGTAACCCCTGGGGATGAAGATAACAACTTTTTTATTTGGAGAGGGTTGCCATAGGGGTCAAAAAACCACTAGATGTGGAGGGGCGCATGCGCGGCGCCGAGCGTGATGGACATCTGAGAGTGTATCTCCGTCCAGCCCGGGAAGTTAACGGCTACCGTAGGGCTATTATTGGCTTTTAAACTCAGCAATTCTATCACCCCTCGAGCCCCTTAGACGTGGTGCATGCCTGGGAGAAAGAAGAAACCCAGAGGATCATCTCAACACACCCTAACCCACTATCTTCTCCGGACCCGCGAGCTCGGCAGCATGTCTCAAAATGGCGCTGCAGGGAGAAGCAAGCGTCCGTCTCCGGCCTCATCCCCAGGATTCCTCCCCGACCAAACACCGGTCTCCGATCCCAGCCGTGAGTACACAGCCTCCCTTACTAAGACAGATCTAGAAAGCAGCCTGGAGGCCATGTACGCTAGGCTGGCTACTAAGTTCCAGACTGAGCTGCACAAAACGTCTCACACACTCTCCCAAGAGATTGCGGCCTTAGGCTCCAGGACGGAAAGACTGGAAACTAAACATGACGAAATGGCGCTTGCTTACAGTGACCTCTCCAGAGAACACGAATCTCTAGCCACGGCCTTTTCTTTGATGCAGTCCCAAATAGAAGACCTCGATAACCGCAATAGACGCAACAATTTGTGCATAAGAGGTATCCCAGAATCCGTTACGGATCTCATCCCCGCAATGATTCGCCTGTTCAAATCTTTGCTCCCTGACACAGATGCAGGATCTTTCACCTGTGATCGCATTCATAGAGCCCTCAGACCTAAACCTCTGGATGATAAACCTCCCAGGGACATTGTTCTTTGCATGAAGGACTTTTTAACCAAGGAGGAGATCCTCAGAGCTGCTCGCAATCAGCAACGCATCACTCTTGACGACCGTACCATTCAAATATATCCTGATATCTCCCCTGCCACCCTGGACAGGAGACGTGGCATGAAAGAGGTGACTTCTGCCCTTCAAGCTGCTCGTATTCGCTATAGGTGGGGCTTTACTTTTAAGCTTGTAATCCCCCACAATGGTACCACATATTCTGCCACGTCACTCCTGGAAGGTCAAGAAGTTTTGGTTAAACTGGGCCTTCTGGAACCTGATGTTATACGTCGACCCCCTTCTACTCCAAGACTTTCACCTATCTGGCAGACACCTCCAACCAGAAGAGACAGACGTAGAATCAGATACGACGTCGGAGATAGACCGGAGGATCCCTTTCGCTGATCTTCTCTCCACAGATGACACCCACATGGCATCCCAGCAACTTGCACCCAACTCCAGTTCACAAGTTCCCGGACGTCGGTCCCTTTTTGGGGCTATTTGTCCTCAGATTATAGACCACTATCACCACCACCATGGTAATTAGGTGTATATCACACAATGTCAAGGGATTTAATTCCCCTCTTAAAAGGAGGAAGGCTTTCGCCTTCTATAAACAGCTTGAAGCGCAAATTCTCCTCTTACAGGAGACACATTTTGCACATTCCTCACATCCCAAATTTCTCCACAGAAGCTATCCTCAGACTTTTTGCTCATTGCACCAGACAAAAAGCAGAGGTGCCGCCATACTCTTGCACAGTTCTTTTCCAATGGAAGTCAAACAAGTTTTTAAGGACAAAGACAGTAGATATGTTATAATCAAAGGTCTGATTCACTTCAGAGAAATAACTATTGCCAGTGTTTATGCCCCAAATGACTCTCCCGCATCTTTTTTTCATTCCTTTTTTGACCGCCTTTCTCAGTTTCAATCACCACACATGATAATAGGAGGGGATTTCAATATGGTTGCTAACCCTACCCTTGATAGATCCTCCGTGTCCCCCTTCTCCAAATATTTTCCCCGCTCGCTCTCCAGTGGACTACTAGACCATCAGCTGGTGGACACCTGGGGACCACATAACATTGGCGCTAAGGAGTACACTTTCTACTCCCATCCCCATAAAAGATATGCAAGATTAGACTACATCTATACTACTCCCATTATCCTTGCTAATACTACAGATGCTAGCATCCACTCCTGCACCTGGTCGGACCATCATGCTACTGCCTTCACCACTACATACATTAGGCTTGCACCCACTTCCTACTCATGGAGGCTGAATGAAGCTCTCCTCTCGGACGCAGTCGTGGAGGGAGAGGTAGCACAAGCTATTGAAGAATATTTCAATCTTAACGCCATTCCAGAAACCCCTCCTTCCACAGTTTGGTCGGCGCATAAGGCAGTCCTGAGGGGTAAATTGATTGGTTTAGCTTCTGCTCAGAATAAAATTGATAAACAAAACATTTTAACCCTCACTAAAGACCTAGATAGTCTTTACAAGAATACTAATCTCCTACACTTAGAATCCACCAGACAACTAATTGATCAAAAGAGATTGGAATTGGATGGCATCTTGTCGAAGAGGGTGGAAAAGACTCTACGTTGGTCTAAAGCCAAATTTCTTCTTCATGAGAGTTCTGCTTCCACCCTTTTCGCCAGAAAACTAAACTGCTCTTCCTGCCCTCCTCATGTCTATAGATTAATGATCCCCTCAGGGCACGTCACCTCCCACCCCCAGGAGGTTCTTCACATCTTTGAACAATTCTACTCTTCTTTGCTAGCCCCCTCCCAACTAAAACCCTCTCCATCTGACGTAGCCTGGTTCCAGAGTATCCCTCTACCAAATCTCACTCCTACACAATTAGATAAACTGAACGCCCCTATTACACCAGCAGAGGTTTCTAATGTGATTAAATCGTTAAAATCAGGCTCAGCTCCGGGACCTGATGGATTCTCCTCTCTATATTATAAGAAATTCTCTCCCCTCTTTACTCCTAGATTGGTCCATTTATTTAACTGGGTATTACAAGGCGGTAGTTTCCCCGAAGAGATGTTATTAGCCAATATGTCTCTGATACCGAAACCTCACAAAAACCATACCCTACCCCAAAACTATAGACCTATCTCGGTCATTAATAATGATTTGAAAATCTTTAGCAGGATCATGGCTGACAGATTAGCAATAGTTATCCCCTCTCTTATCTCCCCTTACTAGTCTGGTTTCATACCCCATAGACTCATTACCGATAACATTTGCCTTGCGACAAATATTATACAAGATGCCAACCTGTTTTCACGTAAACTCCTCATGCTCAGCCTAGACATACAGAAGGCATTTGATAGTGTCTCCTGGACATACATCACTACACTCCTACAACGTATGGGCTTCCAGGCGGCATTCCTACAAGCTTTCTTGGCCCTTTATCGTAACCCGAAAACTAGGATCAGACTCCCTGGATGTAACTCTAAGTTTTTTAGCCTAGGCAAGGGTACAAGACAAGGATGCCCGTTGTCACCTTTAATTTTTGCATTAGCTCTCGAACCTCTGGCCATTGCCATACTCCAAAACCCCGATATCTCTGGTTATCTGGAGGGCCATTCGACATACAAATTTGGGATGTACGCTGATGACGTTTTGATGTTTCTCACCAATCCTCTTGTTTCCTTGCCAAACTTATTTCAGACTCTATCAACGTTTGCAGAGATTTCAGGCCTTTCCATAAACATGACAAAATCAAGTGCCCTCCCGATAGGCTACTCACCTGTAGAACTACTCCATCTTAAATCAGTCTATACCTTTATTTGGGCAGACTCCCACCTCCCCTACCTAGGAATCAACCTGACTAAAGATTTTTGTAGACTCTTTGAGGCTAATCTCCCACCCATGGTATCTAAACTTAAAGGTATCCTTAAACAGTGGTCACACCTGCACATTTCATTTCTTGGTAGAATCACTGCACTTAAGATGACAATTCTCCCCAAACTTCTTTACCTTTTTAGATCCCTACCACTTAAAATTTCTAAAACCTACCTACACTCTATTCAGGTGATGTTTAATAGATTCATTTGGAAGGACAAGCCTCCACGCTTTTCCAGGGAGGTCTTGCACCGTTCCTCTAAAAGGGGGGGTTGGGGGTTCCTCAAAAATGGTATTACTACCTAGCCAGTAGATACACTCAACAAGCGCAATGGAACATTCACAACTCCAGAGTCCCTTGGGTGCAATTTGAAGGCGAATCCATCGCCCCTTTGTTTCTCCCAGGCCTTATGTGGTCAAATAATTCGGCTAGATCAGAAGTGGGTTCTAAAAATTTGATCACGCAGGCAGGCCTTCAACTCTGGGACACATATAAACACACATACAATCTAGTTTCTGCTGTACCTCATTTCTAGGAGATTCTAGATTCCCCTTAGCCTATGATAGACCCTCCTCCTTCCAACTCTGGATTGATTTAAAATTAACTACATTAAATAAATTTTTCCTAAACTCAAAATTCATTTCGTTTTCTCAGTTGCAAACAATTTACCACAAAATATAGGGAGGACAGAGATAGTCAACTGAAAGCACCACATCCCATGATTAAGTAATGAACAGAAACTAGAGGCTGCTTAGCCTGAAGAGGGGGGGAGGGGAAAAATCTTCCCCAGGGACTTTTAAGGTGCTATTTAATAAACAGTATATTCAAAAATTCTGTACAATCATGTTGAGTAAAATTAGTATTTTTATTAAATCACATTTAAAATATCCATGCCTCACTTGAAGAGTGAGACATGTTTGTAAGAACAGTACGACATGAACAATGTCACCCAAAATTAGACAGTGCAACAAAAAGCAACTACTTATAGATGCCAAGACAATCTGCCGCTCGACATGTTTCGCTCTGATACGAGCTTCTTCAGGAGTTTAAAGGCAATGATTGTGGTGGACTCTAAATGATGGGAAAATAGATAAAAATCAATACATACATTTAAACATGTATAGAAAACAACTCATGAATTTTTAAAATTTTTTTTTTCTTTTCCAAAATTCTAATAATAGGATAGAGATTGATACAGAGCATTTAAATGCATACATATAGGTTTAGGTACAAGACACTTAATGTAGAAAATCAAAATTTATACATCTTACCAGGCTGTAGCACATCAATCTGACATAAGTACTTCAATGGAATGACAAACTGCTGCTAGTTTCAAACCGGGGGGTTCTCATATAAGAGGGGTATCACTGCCATACTGTGACCACAGGGGAACATAAAGTTTAAGAAACAGTCCTTTAAAAGCAAAATAGATTCGAAAATTAGAAGAGGGGATCGCATCCAGAATCTTTCATGATTTAATTTAATTTAAGGGGGAGTATGTACCCAAGGTAGAACCAATTCAGGATATATTACCTAGAACATAAAAGTATCACGGCATATAGCATCACGTGGATAGAGATGGCATCATAATCAAATGAAGTATTCACTAAAGGCTGCAAAGATAGATAATGCAGGGAGAGCGATCACCAGCAGGGATGTTTTCTAAGTATAGAGAGAAAGAGTGCAATAAGAGGACCATTAGGGATTCCAGGGTGCAGCTAACTGTCAACTAATGGCAGTGTTACACGGGGAAAACTTACTTCACAGACAGTGATCCGGCACGCAGGCTTGAGAGAGCTTCACGTTGTCTCGGTAGGGTCGCACCGGTGACAGAACTGTGGGCGGTGTGTAGCCGCCTTTATATGCCCCCATCGCGGCGGCGTCTGATCTCGCCGCCGGGATGCGGACGCTCAATGAGACTGACTACGTCACGACGTAGAGGAGCGCGGTGACGTCAATTCTGACGTCAGCAGCGTGTATAGAGGTTAGTGCGCATGTCAGCGCGGTTCTGGAGCCTATGGAGCATCAGGGCGCCAACGGCGCCATCTTTGCTGAGGGAAAGAGAAAGGTAAAAACAAATGGAAATAAATTGAAGCATTCTACCTGCTTCTGTTCTAAAAAACGATGAAAATATATATGTATATTCCCAATAAGTTATTAATGGAGGCTAATGTGCATTCATAATCAGGTGTCAGAACCCCAACCAGACATGATCAGGCTCAAATTAAAGGGCCACCAGCCATGGGGGCGATTGGTTCAACACCTCCAATGGTGGGTGCCCAGGGCGTCCGTGTGGTCTAAATTGACAAAGATAATCCCAATATGAGGATAATTCCGGCAAACTGTTAAGTATAAAGATAAAAAAATATATATATATATCGAGGCAAGGAATCTTTTTAGGTGAAAAATTACAGCCACAGCCTGCAAGATGTAGTACAAATAAAACAGTGGAGGTTCAATGATATCAGAGGTACCATACATAGATATACATGGTCATATTACAACTAGTGCACAATATCATTTATGGCTCAAACATACATATGATGCCACAACACAGCATTGAAATACTGAATATAGTGAACGACCAAAAATCTAGGGAGGGCAGGGGAATGAAAGGGAAAGAACAGGGAGAAAAGGAAAAAAGAAGAAGGGGAGAAAAAAACAAAAAGAATACAGAGTAGGGGAGAAGATACGATCACATCAAGGTTAGGAATATTGCAATTATTCAAATAAATGGCTTGAAGCTGAATGCATCGTTCATGCCTGGATGCTGGAGAGCTGACAATTTGTGTATCCAGCGTGCCTCCTTTTGTAGGAGGAGCTTATCATAGTCTCCCCCTCTAGGACCAGGGGGAATATGTTCTAAAGCAAAAAAGTGTAAGCAGCGTCAAAATTGTGCAGTAGGCCTACGTGTCTGCTGATGGGAGTCTCCATTCTTTTTTTCTGTATAAGGGAGACATGATCCCTAATTCGGCAGAAAAAGGGCCTCTTAGTCTTCCCGATGTAAAACATCTTGCATTCGCATAACATAATGTACACTATACCAATGGATTGACATGTTACTGCAAATTTTGGTTTGAACAAATCCCCGTTGGGCAACAAAAGGCTTCGAGTGGCTAAAATGTATCTACAGTAGGGACAACGATGGCAGGGTCTGCTGCCCCTGTCATCCTCTTTAATTTTGACAACATGGTTTTCATAATGGCTCTGTACCAATGAATCCCTCAGGGATCGACATCGTCTGAAAGTAATCTCCGGGTATGGGTTAAGGTGTTTGGCCACTTTTTCGTCTCCCATTAATAAGTACCAATATTTATTGAGGATGTCACGTGTTTGTTTGTGTTGACTAGAGTAAGTAGTGATGAGTCTGACGCCGGGATTAGCTTTTTTGGATCTAGTGTTGTGTAAAAGAGAGGTTCTGTTTTGATTTTTAGCTCTAAGGTATGCTTTTTTAAGGCACTTTTTGCTATATCCTCGGTTAAGGAAGCGTAGGCGTAAACATTTAGCTTCCTTTTCAAAGTCAGACTCATCACTATAGTTGCGTTTGGCTCCAAAGTATTGCCCGTAGGGCACACTTGTAATCAGGGGAGCTGGGTGGGAACTGTTGGCATGCAACAGGGAATTACCTGCGGAAGGTTTACGGTATAGGGTTGTTCTAATGCTGCCGTCAGATTTAACTGTAATTAGGGTATCCAAAAAGGTCAGACTAGATTGGCTAAATTCAACCGTGAATTTGAGATTGTACCTATTAATTTTTAGGCTTTCCAAAAAAGACAGAAGAAAATCCTTGGGGCCTACCCATATGAAAAAAATGTTGTCAATAAACCTCCTCCATAGGGGGATTAGTTCCATATATTGTTGCATGTCATCTCGGGAAAATAATTCCCGTTCCCACCCCCCCAGATACAGGTTGGCATAAGAGGGGGCACATTTGGTCCCCATAGCCACCCCCTGTATCTGGAGGTAGTGGGATCCTCCAAATAGAAAGATATTGTTGGAGAGGATGAACATCAATAAATTCAAAATGAATCCGTTGTACTGGGAAGATATCTCATGGTTTTGAGAAAGAAAATCTTTAACAATCTCCACCCCCTGCTGGTGGGGAATAGAGTTGTATAAGGCCTCCACGTCGAGGGCTACCAGCCACGCGCCCCCGGGAAGGGAAATCCCATCGAGGGTGCGTAGCAGGTCATTGGTGTCCTGAAGATAGGACACCAGACCCTCGACGTGGGGCCTAAGAAAGTCATCAATCAGTTGACTGGCTGTCTCAGTGAGACTGCCATTACCAGAGACAATCGGGCGACCTGGGGGTTTGGTCTGGCTTTTATGAATTTTAGGGAGAGCGTATAGTGTAGGTGTTCGTGGAGATGTGACGTTTAAAAACTCCCAAGTGGACTTATTGATAAGACCACTTCGATAGGCCGAGCCTATTAAATACTGGTAACGGTTAATGGTCAGAGTAACGTGAGTTGGTGATACTTTACGGTACCACTCACGGTTCTGAACAATGGCTAATACCATGGACTCATATTGTCCCCTGTCCATCACCACTAAATTACCACCCTTATCGGCAGGTTTAATTATGATGCTTTGATTTGATTGTAAAGATTTTAGAGCCTTAGTTTGGGAAGGAGTTAGGTTAGCTTCGGAAGTGTTTCTCCATTTAGTTTCCATAATTTCTTTGGTGACTTGCTTAGTAAATGCCCATACGTTCGGATTACCTTGAAGGGCAGGAAATTTGGAGGATTTAGGTTTGTAATTGCGAGGTGTAGCAGTGGTCACAGAGTGAGGATGGACCAATGGATGTGGGGAAGGAGGCGGGGGGTCAACAGCCGTTTCGAGGGCAAGAGCCTCGAGCAGGTCTGTTTCACTGATCCCCCCCTCCTCCCACAGCTCCATTAAGTCCTCCATAGCCTTGATATCATTAATGGACATATCCTTCCAGAGGGGATTGTCCAGAGACGAACTTTGGATAGATGGAGGTGGTCTATCATAAAGAATTTTAAACATGAGTTTCCTCGAGAATAAATTAAGGTCTTTTATCAATTCAAAAGGGTCTGCCTTTCGCGTAGGGCAAAAGGTGAGACCCAATTTTAACACAGAAATTTGTTCTGCCGAGAGGGGGCAGGAGGAGATATTAATCACCTCGAGTTGAGTTTCTGGGGTTTGAAATTCCCCGAATCTAAGCTCATGGTTCTTTTGGGATCCGGCATCAATTGTGTGAAAATCGGGGCTGGACGAAAATCCTGCTACGAAGAAAAGGTGTTAACGTTACTTACCGTAGTGCTCGGACCGATGGTAAGTGCGCAAGTGGTTGTGCAAGTGTTAGAAAGAGATTCAGGGTGTGTCGGTGCGCTGGTGAGTGAACTTTTGTTCGCGCCCGCTCGAGTGACCATAGGTGTCTTAGGGTTGGGCGTGCGTCTAACTGTGCCTGTAGGTACATTTTCTCTGGAGTGTTTAGAATTCAGTGAATCCTGAGTTCTAGTAAGCCGCGTGAATTCTTGTGCCTGTAGTGAAGAAACAGAAGAGACGGATGAGTCAGAATCACTGGGTTCACTATTCGCCTGTTTGGTTTGACGTGTTCGGTTACTACGTTTATTTCTTTTGTAATTATTCTGTGACCAATTATATGCTTGTTTATTGTCATAAGCTAATTTATCTCTGATGTATTTTTTCTCTTTTGTTTTTAAAATCTCTGTTACATAGATTTCCAGATTCATTTTGAGTTCATTTTCACGTGTAGGAAAAAGACTGTCTGAAATGATTACTGGATTATCATGGTATAACTTCTCAATTTCCTTATCCACAAGGGACAGCTCGGCAGTATAGTGTTTGCATAGGAGCTCCATCATTTTGCTGGAGCAACTCTGCAAGTTCTCCTCCCATTCAAGTTTGAATTCTGGCTCCAACTGGGTGATGGTGGGAAAGATCTGAATTCTTAGACCCCAGGGAGTGATATTCTCTTCAGTATATTTGAGAAAGTACCATTTATTCCAAAACAGTCTTGATTTTTTCTCGAGCATGCGTTGCAGTCTCGAGAAAAAACGTTCCATAGATAAACCTCCACTGGAGGTGTTTTGTGATTTATGAATGTGGTCCATCAGGCCATCAAAGGCGTGTCCACAATAATTGGCCATTATTTAAGACTAATAAATCTAGAAACAATCAACCCCAAATGTAACAGGTAGAAGAAAACTTAGCCTGTAAGCAAATCAACAGGTTAAATATTATCTGCCAAAAATAGCATAAATGTGTGTTAATTGAAACAAAGGCTAGGAAACTAAAGAAGTAGAGGAGGTAAACAAGAAAGAGGGGAATTTATCATTGAACAACGAATTCCACTGAATATCTGTTAATAAATCCAAAAATTGGATAATCCAGTGACTATATCTGTCCAAAAGGATGAAGGGTGGGTAACACCCCAAATTGTAGCAATAAAATATAGGGAGGACAGAGATAGTCAACTGAAAGCACCACATCCCATGATTAAGTAATGAACAGAAACTAGAGGCTGCTTAGCCTGAAGAGGGGGGGAGGGGAAAAATCTTCCCCAGGGACTTTTAAGGTGCTATTTAATAAACAGTATATTCAAAAATTCTGTACAATCATGTTGAGTAAAATTAGTATTTTTATTAAATCACATTTAAAATATCCATGCCTCACTTGAAGAGTGAGACATGTTTGTAAGAACAGTACGACATGAACAATGTCACCCAAAATTAGACAGTGCAACAAAAAGCAACTACTTATAGATGCCAAGACAATCTGCCGCTCGACATGTTTCGCTCTGATACGAGCTTCTTCAGGAGTTTAAAGGCAATGATTGTGGTGGACTCTAAATGATGGGAAAATAGACAAAAATCAATACATACATTTAAACATGTATAGAAAACAACTCATGAATTTTTTTAATTTTTTTTTTTTTTTTTTTTTTTTCTTTTCCAAAATTCTAATAATAGGATAGAGATTGATACAGAGCATTTAAATGCATACATATAGGTTTAGGTACAAGACACTTAATGTAGAAAATCAAAATTTATACATCTTACCAGGCTGTAGCACATCAATCTGACATAAGTACTTCAATGGAATGACAAACTGCTGCTAGTTTCAAACCGGGGGGTTCTCATATAAGAGGGGTATCACTGCCATACTGTGACCACAGGGGAACATAAAGTTTAAGAAACGGTCCTTTAAAAGCAAAATAGATTCGAAAATTAGAAGAGGGGATCGCATCCAGAATCTTTCATGATTTAATTTAATTTAAGGGGGAGTATGTACCCAAGGTAGAACCAATTCAGGATATATTACCTAGAACATAAAAGTATCGCGGCATATAGCATCACGTGGATAGAGATGGCATCATAATCAAATGAAGTATTCACTAAAGGCTGCAAAGATAGATAATGCAGGGAGAGCGATCACCAGCAGGGATGTTTTCTAAGTATAGAGAGAAAGAGTGCAATAAGAGGACCATTAGGGATTCCAGGGTGCAGCTAACTGTCAACTAATGGCAGTGTTACACGGGGAAAACTTACTTCACAGACAGTGATCCGGCACGCAGGCTTGAGAAAGCTTCACGTTGTCTCCGTAGGGTCGCACCGGTGACAGAACTGTGGGCGGTGTGTAGCCGCCTTTATATGCCCCCATCGCGGCGGCGTCTGATCTCGCCGCCGGGATGCGGACGCTCAATGAGACTGACTACGTCACGACGTAGAGGAGCGCGGTGACGTCAATTCTGACGTCAGCAGCGTGTATAGAGGTTAGTGCGCATGTCAGCGCGGTTCTGGAGCCTATGGAGCATCAGGGCGCCAACGGCGCCATCTTTGCTGAGGGAAAGAGAAAGGTAAAAACAAATGGAAATAAATTGAAGCATTCTACCTGCTTCTGTTCTAAAAAACGATGAAAATATATATGTATATTCCCAATAAGTTATTAATGGAGGCTAATGTGCATTCATAATCAGGTGTCAGAACCCCAACCAGACATGATCAGGCTCAAATTAAAGGGCCACCAGCCATGGGGGCGATTGGTTCAACACCTCCAATGGTGAGTGCCCAGGGCGTCCGTGTGGTCTAAATTGACAAAGATAATCCCAATATGAGGATAATTCCGGCAAACTGTTAAGTATAAAGATAAAAAAATATATATATATATCGAGGCAAGGAATCTTTTTAGGTGAAAAATTACAGCCACAGCCTGCAAGATGTAGTACAAATAAAACAGTGGAGGTTCAATGATATCAGAGGTACCATACATAGATATACATGGTCATATTACAACTAGTGCACAATATCATTTATGGCTCAAACATACATATGATGCCACAACACAGCATTGAAATACTGAATATAGTGAACGACCAAAAATCTAGGGAGGGCAGGGGAATGAAAGGGAACAATTTACCACATCCCAAATAGTGAATTTTATCATTTTCTACAAATACGCCACTTCTTCCAAAAGCATTATCCGGGCCCTTCTTTGACCTCCACGACTCTGTTTGAGGACATCTGCCATGATTCACCTCGCCAAAAAGGCCTTATTTCACTAGTCTACACCAATTTAGAGGCTAACACTGAGGCATCAACCCTTAAATATAGATCACAATGGGAATTAGAAATAGATCTGGAGGACATTGACATAGACTGGGTAAAGGGCTGGCAAAATTTACGCAAGTGTACCAAATCCATTATGGTCCGTGAAACTGCCATCAAACTATTGACACGCTGGTACTACACCCCAATGCGGATTCACAAGATCTTCCCACAATCTTCCCATCTCTGTTTAGGGGTTGTGCACAACAAGGCTCTTTTCTCCATACCTTTTGGGAATGCGAGAAATTACGTCCCACATGGAATGAGATCCTGAAAGTGATAGACAAATTGGCAGGCAAACCCCTTAACATTTCCTTCCAACATTGCCTGTTGTTTCAATCTCCTCCAGATTCCCCTAAACCGTTGGTTAAACTGATCCATTCTATCTGTGTAGCTATGCAATGGGTGATTGCTCTGCATTGGAAGTCATCTTCTGTTCCATATTCACAAGTTATTGCTAGAATAGATCGCATGATGGTGGCTGACAAGATTTATCACACCCTACATGACACTATCCCTCAGTATGATGCTATTTGGAATCCTTGGTTTCTATTTAGGCTCCAAACCTGACTGTTTTATATTTCTTTTCTCCTTTTATTTTACCTTTTTATGTCTTTTCTCCCTATTTAGATGCTTTATTTTCTTTTCGTTTTAGTTTCTGACTATATTTTATCCATTCAGCTTAGCTTAGACTTGCAGTCTCTATCGACTATTGTAATAGATTTATTTTTCTCAGCAGTATATGTATGTACTTAGTCTTGGCACATAATTTTTGATCCTTGCATGTATTGCTCTGACTATCTTGGACTTATATTTGATTTACTTTTGTTCTAAAATAAAAACATTTTGAAAACAAAAAAAAAAAAAACACTAGATGTGAATCTAAACAAAGTCTGTAATGAGGATTCCTCAGTTGACGTTAGATGTTTGTCAATAAAGCAACGCCACCTGGATTCCAGGCACTGGTCGCACCTGTTATTTTGTAGTATGTTATCCAGTTTTTCTCTGAATAGTAGTATTTTGAGTTTTTTTTTAATTTTGGACAAGGTGGTCGGTGTTGGGGAAATCCAGTATTTGGGGATAGTTCTACGGGCAACTAGAAGAAGTATGAGTGTCCACTGATAGTTTTCTTGGAACATCAAGGTATAAATACCCTTGGAGGGATTCCACAGTTTTGGATAGCCAAACAAGAGGAGCGTTGGATCATTTGGTAGTGGGCAGTTCGTCACACCGTATATTAAGGATAAGACTCGATCCCAATATTCCGAGAGGGTTAATCATGTCCAAAGGTGGTGAAATAAGGTTGGTCTCAGGTCTGAACACAAAGGACAAAAGGTACTGTTCGGTGTATTGTGATTTGTGGAGAAAGGAATATAAGCTCTGTGGATCAGTTTGAACTGCGATTCTCTCCAGGTTTCATTCGTTACCAACTTTTGGGTAATCTTAAAGCCTTCCAAGATTTTATCAATAATATCCTCTCCAGGTATATCTTTGCTCCAAGATTTTACTGAAGTTTGGTGTAATGATTTGATAGACTAGGAGTTCAGTGGTTTGTATATATCTGTAATTGAGTATTTCTGCTTGTTTAGCAGTTTGTCAATCAGGGATGTTTAGAATCTGGTGTGTTTTTTTGGGCAAGTTTTTAAAATAAAGTCTGAGATTTGTGAGACCTGAAGGAAATGATGTTTTGATATGTGGAATTCCTCAGCAAGTGAATTGACGGACTTAAGAGATCCTGAGTCTTCATTATATAAGGAGACAATATATATCAGCCCCTTGTCTCTCCATTTTGAAAATGGCTCATACTGAAGGCCTGGAGGGAACATTGGGTTCCCTTGGATGGGTAGGTGTTTGGAAACATAAGGAGAGAGTCCCAACTTTTTTCTTGTCTCCCTCCATGCAATAATAGTGTCTTGAATCAATAGGTTCTGCTTGATGTGGTTTGGAGTTGATCTCAATGAACTATGTAGAAGCGCTGATAAATTGTATGGTTTGACCATGGGTGACTCTAAGTCATAATTTGTGTACTTTGAAGCTTTAAGGATCCAGTCAAGATCCACCCTTAGTAAACAAGAAATATTATATAATCTAATATTAGGAAAATTCAAACCCTCTTCGCTCCTTGGGAGGTGCAGTTTTTGCAATTCTGGGTTTTTTGTTGCGCCATATGAAAGCTGTAGCCGCTTTATTTATTTTTTTAATGTCTTTGAGTTTCATAAGCAGTGGTATAGTTTGGAGGGGGTATAGTCACGCAAAGCAAACCATCTTAAATAAGGCGCATCTCCCAGAGAGCGATAGGGGGAGCTCCAACCATGTTTCCAACTCACCCACTATTTTAGACATCAGAGGAGGATAGTTATGAAAGCAGAGGGAGGAAGGTTCCCTACTGATTTTTATTCCTAAATAGGTGACACATTTGTTGTTAATGAAAAAGGGGGAGGAAAATGTCCAATTGCGTGAGCCTGATGCACTTAGAGGAAGTACCTCACTTTTGCTGAATCTTATTTTTAGGCCTGAGCATCTGCGGAATGAATTAAAAATCTGTTGTATGGGGGGCGTGGCCTGCAACGGAGCTGAATGGACATCTGATTCCAGAGCTCCGGCACTCCGGCGGACATAGCGGCTGAAAACGGCTCAAATTAACCGGATTTCTCTCCCAT
The DNA here is from genome assembly GCA_037952835.1 of Lithobates septentrionalis. Classification (NCBI taxonomy): domain Eukaryota; kingdom Metazoa; phylum Chordata; class Amphibia; order Anura; family Ranidae; genus Lithobates; species Lithobates septentrionalis. The sequence goes on along the minus strand of JBBDGP010000918.1, from coordinate 3,578,655 downwards.
CGGCAGGCGACATGATCCGGGCATACCAGGAGGCTATGATGGGCAAAAGAAAAGGCACATCCAAGCCACAACGGCTGACGGACTATTTCTTACAGCCGCAGCATGGAGGTAGGCAAAATGGCGCCGACCATTCACATGCATTGCCATATAAAAACAAGCCCGCTCCACTCACCGCCACCTCATCCCCTAACCAAAATGACACCTACAGCAGCCAACAGTCCCTCCCTTCATCATCACCATCAGGGAGCCCAGCTAAAGCCAAACAAAAGCTGGATGGAGTCGGATGCAGCCCAGCAATGAGCCCGGTAACGGACTCAGGGGATGACACCAGGGAGCTCCCTGACTCCATCACCACCTTCCCCACTATGAATCAACCTGTACTGGACACTGTCCTAAAAGATATGCTAGTGTCTTTAAGAAGCACTTTGCAAGCAGATATGATGCATTGTATGCACAGATTCAGTGGGGAACTAAACGCAGTAGAGGTCCGAGTGGAGCATGTTGAAAGCAAGATGGGGGATTATGCCTCCACCATTAATGACTTGGTAGACGCAAATGAAGAAAGAGAAGAGGAATCCGTGTGGATTAAAAATAAAATCACAGATATTGAGGACAGGTCCAGACGGAATAACCTCAAGATTAGGGGGATCCCTGAATCAGTGCAAACATCAGAACTGCGACCATATGTGATAGATCTTTTTACTGCTCTTCTACCAGACCTATCTGAAATAGACATTACTATTGATAGAATACACCGCCTACCAAAGCCATCATATCTCCCGGATGCTGTCCCTAGAGATGTGATTTTACGCCTGCATTTCTTCCATGTCAAAGAGCAATTAATGCAAACAATGCGCAGACAGGAAAACATCCCGCCCCGCTTCCAACAACTACAATTCTACGCTGACCTCTCTCAGCATACACTGCAAAAGAGACGGAACTTGAACACTATTACAAAAGTGCTCAGGAACCACAACATACCCTATAGATGGGGTTACCCCACTAAAATCACAGTCACCAAACAGGATAAAACGTTCATTGTGGACTCACTGGACAAAGGCATTTCCTTACTAAAAACATGGAAAATCCTTCCTGACTTCGAAAACGAAGGAAGCCCCAAAAATAACCGACAACCATGTATCCCTGACTGGAAAAAGGTAACACCAAAGAACGCCAAGTCGCACAAGTAATACCCCTTGAAAATCCGGAGAAAACTCCTGTCCACCTGAAAATGCCGGAGTAGAACTTAACCCCTCAAGTTACTTGAGCAGCAATTTTCTGCACACGGGTGATTCCCACTAAACCCCATAAGAAGGAAGTTTCCCTTATGGGTCATCCAGAAGTTTCTGGAAAGTTGCACTGTTGCTTTACCTATTATGATGTTTATGTTTTGTTATGTTTTTTTCGTCTTTTTTTTCTGCAGATGGAGCACCACAGCAACCTACCCAGTATCCAGCTCTCCATAACAAAGTCTCATCAACCTTCTAAGAATCTCCAGAACAAAAGTCGACACGACACAAGTCTTACCAGGATCACAGTGAGTACTTGTCCCATGAGGGGGAAAACGCATGTAATGCAACCTCCACAAAAAGGAGTTCTTATATACCTCAGATTTGAGCACAGGCCACAACCAACACACCTAAAAAACCAAACCCATGGCTATCCATTTTGTATCTATCAACGCTAAAGGGCTTAATCACCCAGCAAAGAGAAAATCCCTTTGGAAAGAAGCATTAATGAATAAATCCAACATATTATGCGCCCAAGAAACGCATTTTAGCAGTACAGCTGCCCCAATATGTCAAAATAAGAACTTTCCACACATTTTTTTTGCCAATGCTGATTCGAAATCCAAAGGAGTAATGACTGCCATAAGAGACACCGTTGCATTTACATTACATACAAAGCACAATGACCCACAGGGGCGATACTTGGTGTTAGTGTGCGATATTAACCAGGTAACTTATACTATTGTAAACGTCTACGCCCCAAACAAACATCAGGTCCGCTTTTTTCACAAGCTTATACACAAGATTGATTCCATCAGAAAAGGGTTTTTGATAATGTGTGGGGACTTCAACATTATACCTGATCCAACTATAGATACAACGAGGAAGACGAAACGGGCAATGGCATCTCTTCAAGAATGTATACACAAAGAAAACTTATATGATGTGTGGCGGTGTCTCCATGCTGGTGAAAAAGACTTTACATTTTTCGCCGCCCCGCACCACACGTACACCAGAATTGATCTTTTTTTGGTAGATCAACACACCTTGATCAAGTCGATTTCTTCAACCATCAATAATATCACGTGGTCAGATCACGCCTCAATCACCTTATCTATTAAGGATGCTTCAATAGTCAACACCACTCCAGTATGGAGAGCTAACTCTTTTCTCCTGCAACAACCAGAAACCAAAAAAATCATTGAAGAACACTTGTTAGAATTTTTTCACATTAATGAGTCTTCTGTTCAGAGTCACTTTACTCTGTGGAATGCTCACAAGGCATTCATCAGAGGGATATTCATAAAAATGGGGGCCAGGGCGAGGAGGCAGCGGCAAAAGAAGCTACAGAATATCACAGATTAAATTTATAGTTTAGAATCTAAAAATAAACAACAGTCCTCTCCTACACTGTCTAAAAGACTAAACCAGTTGAGATATGATCTCAGATTCCTCTTACTTGAGGAGTTTGAAAAAAACACAAAACGACTCAAAATGAACTATTACGCACATGGAAACAGGGCAGGAAAGCTGTTAGCGCAACAAATTAAGGGCCACAGAAATAAAACTAAAATTCCATATATCTTACATCATACGAATAAAACCAAAATGCAGCATCCACAGGATATAGCGGACGCCTTTAGCACTTATTATGGCGCCCTCTATAACCTAAAAGATGACACAGCCACACCCCAACCAACTACAGCGCCGATAACTGATTTTTTAGAACAAATCAAATTACCAACACTCTCCCAACAAGAAAAGGAGTATTTAAGCGCACCATTCACTACCGAAGAAATTCACAAAACCATAGACTCACTCCCAGCTAATAAATCCCCAGGCCCAGATGGCTTTATAGGGGAATACTATCAAACATTTAAAATCCTACTGTCTCCACATTTAAGCAAAGTCTTCAATGCAGCGGCTGCCTCCTCCTCCTTCCCATCTGAAATGCTAAATGCACTAATAGTGACATTGCCCAAGCCAGGGAAAAGCCCGGACACTCCAGCAAACTTTCGGCCTATATCATTATTAAACATGGATTTAAAAATTTACGCCAAAATTATAGCTAACCGCCTCATAGACATCCTGCCCCACTTAATACATTCGGATCAGACTGGGTTCACTAGAGGACGTCAGACCTCTGATGCTACCAGGAGGCTAACAAACATTATTCATATTGCTGCAACCCAGCAAAGGCCTTCTCTGCTCCTAGAGTTGGACACAGAGAAGGCCTTTGATAGAGTACATTGGGGTTACTTGGAGTTGGTTCTGGAGAGGTTTGGGTTCTCTGGACCTATCTTAAAGGCAATCATGGCATTATATTTGAAACCCTCAGCCCACGTGTATACCTCGGGAGTACTTTCTAAACCGTTCAATATAACCAACGGTACCCGTCAGGGCTGTCCTCTCTCTCCACTAATTTTCAATTTAATCCTAGAACCCTTAGCAACATATATCAGACAACACCAATCCATAACAGGCTTCCTAACTGATAAATCGGAACATGTCATTAGCTTATTCGCTGATGACATATCCTAATGCTCACAAATCCGACAACTTCCCTGGCTTCAGTACATGACACATTACAAATGTTTACTAAGATTTCATACTACAAGGTTAATGAGAACAAATCTTATATACTAAGTATTGGTATAGAACCACAAGCGGAAAGAGTTCTCGGTTCACGGTTTCCATATACATGGTGTAAAGAGGGGGTGAAATATCTAGGAATCACTCTAACAGCACCTCCGGACTTTTTTTTAGGGCCAACTATATCCCCTTTCTTGACTCCTTACCGTCAAAACTGCAAAAATTAGCCAAATCAGAACTCCTATGGTCAGGACGCCTTGCCGCTTTTAAAATGGTAATTCTACCTCAAATAATATACCTGTTTAGATCACTTCCTATCCCGGTTCCTAACTCCTATTTTTCCAAACTCCAGTCTATGCTTAATGGTTTTCTATGGAAAGGGAAAAAAGCAAGATGGGCGTTTAAAAATGTCCAGAAAAGTGGGGGGAGTGGGCAACATTGTAATCAAGGACTATTACCTCGCATCCATTCTAGCACAACTAAGAATATGGTTCCCAGAATCACCTAACACTAGGTGGCAGGAGTTAGAAGAGAATCAAACTCCCAACAAAAATCTGTACGAATATTTAAGGATCCATTCATTTCATTCTTCCCATACCCAGTCTTTAGCTCCGACAATGAAAGCATCACTCAGAGCCTGGAACATATTAGTAAATAATCAATCATATACCCCTCCTGTATCCTCAATACAGATACCTATCACCAGTTTATCTGGGCTTATCCCAGATCTTCAATTAAAACATTGGGTAGAACTAGGTATTGTAAACTTAGAAGATCTTAGAATAGGTCCCATGATGAAAACATTTAGAGCACTACAAATTGAATACAATCTAGAGCAATCTGAGTATTACAGATATATACAGATTTGCCATTTTATGAGAACCAACCCTTCTCTTTCAGTACAACTCCCTTGGAGAATAGTATTATATCTTACAAAACAAACCACCAACATCAAAGGAATATCATTATTTTATAATACCTTACACAACAAACTATCATTTGTCAAGCACTCCCATATTGAAGCTTGGGAACGAGAACTAACACAATGTTTCACACCAGAACAATGGCAAAAGGCACTTCAAACTACATATACCACTTCCAGGTGTATCAATCTATGGGAATTTACACAAAAGATACTAATGCGTTGATATTTAACACCATACAGGATCTCCAAGTTTGAAAACAATACCTCTCCATTGTGTTGGAGAAACTGCAATCATATAGGTACCCTATACCATATACTTTGGGAATGTCCAAAAATACGTACACTATGGGGAAAGGTATTTGACATACTCACACAAATAACGAATCAGCAGATTCAAGCTACACCGGGACTAGCTATTCTCTCCATAGATATAGACCTATTCCCTAAAACCTATAGGAAAATAGTCTCTCATGTCCTACTAAGCACTAGATTAACGATAACTAGACATTGGAAGACACAAGAAACCCCCAGATTAAAAGAAATAATCCTAACCACCAACACGCACATCACATATGAAAAGATGTATGCATAATCCCAAGGTAAACTCCTGATATCGAACAAACAATGGAAACTGTGGACCGAGTGGTATAAACCAAGATTGTTATAAGAGCTATAAATGAAACTGATATATGTACACTCATTGGATGAGCTTTAGGATAATTCTCACAAAATAGAATGCTCCATTTATAATTATTTGGTACAATTTGTTTTTGTTGTTATTTAATCTTGTTTTTCTTTATTCTACTTCCACTTCTAATATTCACCTAACAATCATCACAACCGGTTTAAAATTATATTACAAGTCATGTGAAATTTGTACCGACTATAGATCCTTTTTGATTAATTAAAAATGGTAGAGCCTCATCCTTCCAGGGCACAGCAGGTACCCAATAGGGGTGTCAGAAGGAGGGGACTCTCCTAAAGTATGTATTCTTCTATATACTAATAATAACTGCCAGTTTATAATACGCACCCCAAGTTTAGGAGGGAAGTTTAAGGAAAAAAACTTTTAGGAGAGAAGCTTAAGGAAAAAACTTACATTTTAAATCCCCATCAATGCAGCCTTGCACACTGTCCATCTGCAGCCTTGCACACTGTCCATCTGCAGCCTTGCACACTGTCCATCTGCAGCATTGCACACTGTCCATCTGCAGCCTTGCACACTGTCCATCTACAGCCTTGTACACTGTCCAACTGCAGCCTTGCAGTGTCCATCTGCAGCCTTCCCTAAAATTTCAGCATATTTGGGTTTTAAATTTACCGCCGTCACCGAGATATTCGGCTCTTCTCGGCTCCTCTCGCCGCCGACATAGACCGAGCCGAGTGTACTGTGTACTCGGCTACTCGACTCCGCTCGCAGTCACGCCCCCGTCCCGCCTCTTGGCCCGGCTCCTCTGATGGACACAACACCGGTCCAATGGCGGGACGTAAAGGCTAGGAGGCGGGACTGGGCGTGACTGCAAGCAGAGCTGAGCCTTGCCGAGTACACAGTACACTCAGCTCGGCTCCGTCAATGTCGCCGGCCCTCACAGACAGCAGAGATCAGCGGGGATCGGCGTATAACACGCACCCACAATTTTCCCCTGATTTTAAGGGGAAAAAAGTGCGTGTTATACGCCGATAAATACCGTAGTTGGGTGTCACAACCCTGTGTATTGTCTGGTTCACCAGCACACTTCTGGGATCGATCCTCACTATTACACAGTCATATTAAAATTTCCTCCTATTAGGTGTGGGATCTGGGGATTTAGTAGGAGCTGTTCTGAGAGCTTACTAAAGTACTGGTGAGTTTGGGGCATAGACATTAGTAATCAAAAGCTCTTTTGATGGGAATTTGAAGTGGGCTGAAATTAATCTACCCTCATCATCTTTATTTACTGAGATCAATTCACAAGAAAGGTGTCTGGGGAGAATAATCATTACTCCAGCTTTTCTACCCTTGTGTCATGAAAGGGTTTACCCGTTGGTGGCGCTATCGGTCTCTTGGATCACAGTACCAGTGTCCACCAGCGTGTGTCTTCCAACACCTAGGACCTTTAGTAAGACGATTCTCCTGCTGGTGGCACTGTTGCATCCTTGGGCTGTAGTACCGGTGTCCACCAGCGGGTGCACTCTGGCAGTGTGGAGCAAACAGCACCCTCTGCGCTCAGCTGTAAGATGAGGTCAATTACTACAGCCTTATAAATACCCGGCAAGCCCTCACATGCTTGCAATGGTATCTTTCTCCCTGCGCCCTGACCTTGCTGCCTGTATCCTGACCATGAACCTGTTTCTGTCCTGTCCTGTCCTGATCTGATCCGATCCCTATCCCTAGCCCATCCTGTACTTGTCCCTCCTGATTCCCTTGGATCCCTGCCCTGCAGCCTATCCATCCATCCTCTCCCTGTCCTGCTGGTTTCCCATCCTTACCCATCTGCTGACCTCCCTGTGTATGACCTTGGCCTGGCTTTGTTTACGATTCCGGTATCTCCATTTACTTGTATATACTATTTGTTGTTTGTGGGTCTGTGGTTGGTTTTGCACTGTTTATATTTCTCTTACTTGTCACTTATTTAATAAACATCATTATTTTTTCACTTACATGCGTTTCTGGTTTCCTCTGTGCAGTCCACACAGTCTGGTCTACTAAATCCTCTGACAGAATACCAAGGCCAACCAAGGTTGTTAGTTCTGCTAATATGAATGTCCATGAAATCAGTTATTATTCCCTGCTGGCAGAAGATGATGGTGAACATTGTCGCCAGATTTTGAAAGGGTGGACTAGTGACCAGCTGATGGAAACTATCCAATCAGCTCATTCCCTAGTGGATCAGGGGTATATGTCATTTGAAGATGTTCAGCCCCTGATCCAGTTATGTGCAAAACCAGCCCTGTCATGCAGTCCCGAAGGAAGCAATGATTTTTCTCTCCCCTTCAATTATGGCCAAGTTGAATCCTTGGTATGGTTATTGGAGGATGATCCAGCCTATTTCCTTGTCAAAAGAAGTTTATTGAGTATACAATGTTATAAAGATACATAAAGTAAGTTTACAAGGATCTATAAAGTAAGCTCATTGTTTTACAGTAGGGTTTATATAGGTAAATATCATGGAATTTCAAATATTAAACATCGGGTTCACGTAAACCTAAATTAAAGATATATATCATTTCCTTAGTTACTTTTGTAGGTATTTAAATGATTTATACCTACTATACATATTGTTTACAAGTAGAGTGTATATAGGTCAAATAAATTCTGATAATGAGCTTTAATCGTAAGGTGGAGAAAAGGAAAGACAAAGAAGAAAAAGGGTTGAAAGGTAGAGGTATGGTCCACAAGGTTGTCCCGCTCGTCAGTTTATTATTCTTTTTAGTTCTCTTTGAAGCCTTAGAATGGGTGTCTCTGTAAGTCATTTAATCTGTTACCATGGCAACAGGACAGAGTCATTGAAGTTTGATAGGAACTGTTGTTTTATCCAAGGATGCCAAAGTTTTTCAAATTTTGGAATTTGATTTTGATCGATGGCTACCATCTTAGCATGGGACATTGTATTATTCATTCTGTGAATTGTTTCTGCTAGTACCAATGTAGGAGATTTCCATGCCTTGGCCACTGTTTGTTTTGCAGCCGTTATTAGTTGGATCATAAGTTTGAATTGAGAGAGTGTTAACCATTCCGGTTTTAGATTAAGTAAAGTTAAATATGGATCTGGTTGTATTATTTTTTTAAATATTTTAGATGCAATCACGAAGACTTCCTTCCAGAAGGTTTGGTTTACTGGGCACGTCCACCATATGTGTAAATATGTGCCTATTTCTGGGCATCCTCGAAAACAAAGAGCTGAGGTATTAGGTGAATATTTTGCCACTCTAGCGGGTACAAGGTACCAGCGAGTTAGAACTTTATAATTTGTCTCCAGTGCTAAGATGTTGGGTGAAGATGACTTAGATGTGAGCCATATGTTAGACCAGTCCGTGTCTTCTAAAGTTCGTCCCAGGTCCTCCTCCCACCTCTGAACGTAAGAGGGTCTATTAAGATTTGCTACTCCATATAATTGATTATGAAGTGATGAAATTGTACCTTTAGCAAATGGATCTTTTGTACAGATTGATTCAAAAATGGATAATTGGGATAATGGTGTATCCCCCTTTAGGAATGGTGTATAGAAATTTTTGATTTGGAGATATCTAAATATCTCAGAGTTTGGTAGATCATATTTTTCTCTAAGCGATGGGAATGAAAGGAATGATTTAGATGCTATGAAGTCATTTAGTGTCTGAATGCCTGATGTTGTCCAAGCTTTAAAAGAATTTGGGTAGATCCATGCCGGATAAAAGGCCGGATTTCTGATAAAAGAAAGGAGAGGATTGTGTGGAGATTGTAACTGATATTTGGTTTTTAGTTTATCCCAGAGAGATAAGAAGTGTTTAGTTATGGGATTATGAATTTTAAAGCGGTCTTTAGGATCAAGCCATAATACATGTGATATTAATAGACAGTCATTTTCTGAAGCCTCTATAAATACCCATAATGGGATTTCCTGTTTTGCATGGTATTTGGACAGACTGGCCAAATGTGCTGCTCTGTAGTAGTTAGTAAAATAAGGGTATCCCAGGCCTCCTTTATTTTGGGGAAGATGTAATGTGTGTATAGGTATACGTGGTTTAGAAGAGCCCCATATAAACGAAGTTGCTCTTTTTTGTACTATTCTCAAAAAATAGGAAGGAATTGGAATAGGGAGGACTCTGAATAGATAAAGCAATTTGGGTAGAATAGTCATTTTGATTGCATTAATCTTCCCTATCCAGGATAAAGGAAGTTGCGACCATTGTTTTATTAGATTTGTGATCTGTCTTAATACAGGAGGATAATTGGTTGAGAATAAGTCAGAATGAGATGCTGTTAAATGAATTCCAAGATATGGGATTGATTTTTCTGCCCATGTGAATGGGAGTGCAGCCCTAGCCGGGATCAATTCCATGTTTGTGAGTGAAATATTAAGCACTAGGCATTTCTTAGGATTAATCATAAGGCCGGATAGGGCTGCAAATCCATCAAGAGCTGGTATTAAGTTAGGACCAGAGACCTGTGGAGATGATAGAAAAAGTAATATATCGTCTTCAAATATACATAGTTTGTGTGTAATACCTCCTACTTCAATGCCAGTTATAGTTTGGTTTGTTCTGATGTATTGGGCCATGGGTTCGAGTATAAGGGCAAATAATAAGGGAGATAATGGGCAACCCTGTCGGGTACCTCTTTCGATATTAAAGGCTTCAGATTTGTATCCAGCATATTTTATATAGGCTTTGGGTTTATTATATAATGCTTTGATCCATGTTAAAAAGTGGGGTCCAAAACCCCATTTTTGTAATGAATATTGCATATATTGCCAGGATACTGTGTCAAATGCCCTCTTAATATCGAGAGATAGAAAACATAAAGGGATTTTCAGTTTTTTAGCAATATGTGCCAATAACACTGCCCTGCGTATATTATCGCCTGCCTGTCTATTTGGCATGAAGCCTACTTGATCTCTATGTATTAATTTTCCTATAATGCTATTGAGGCGTTTTGCTATTATTTTTGCTAATAATTTAATATCGAGGTTTAACAGAGAGATAGGCCGATAATTCACACAGGAAGTATCATCAGAAAGGGGTTTTGGGATCATACAAACAATTGCCATTAGTGTTTCTTGCCGAAAAGAATGTCCATCTAGAAGTTTGTTAAAAGTTTCAGTGAGAATGGGAGAGAGTATTTCTGAGAATGTTTTATAGTATAAAGTCGAGTATCCGTCTGGGTCTGGTCTTTTGTTAAGTTTTAGGTCTTTTATGGCGTTAGCAACTTCATCTATAGGTATAGGCTCATCCAAACTGCTTTTTTGATTCTGAGATAACTCAGGTAAGGTTATTTTTGAGAAGCAGGATTCAGCCTCTGTCGGATTAAATTCATTGTTTGTCTTGTATAAAGTTGCGAGATGTGAGTGAAATTTATGGACTATTTTAACTGGATTACAAGTGTAAACATTTTTTGATAATTTCAATCGTATTGGTTTGAAAGATTTGTTAGTTGAATTTAATGCCCGAGCCAAATATGTACCTGGTTTGTTTGTATTCATGTAGAAATTGTGTTTGGAGCGTTTGAGGGATTTATCAACTGACTCAGTGAGAAATAGATCGTATTCCAATCTAGATTTTTCCAGATGAGATTTTGTACTCTGAGATGGATTCTCTTGAAATGATATGTAGGCTGCATTAAAATTGAGTTCTAGTTTTTTTTGCTAGATTTTTGCGTTCCCGTTTAAATAGTGCCATTTGTCTTTGTATTGTACCACGCAAGACAGGCTTATGAGCTTCTTATGAGAAAAATATGATCTATTCTGGTGAAGGTTTGATGAGGGTGCGAGAAATAAGTGAATTTCTTTTTCATTGGGTTACTTTCTCTCCACGAATCTACCAGATTGTATTTGGAAAGAAGTTGAGAAAAAGGTAATCTAGAGGTTATTTTGGATGGTGTAAAAGGTGATTTATCTAGAAATGGGAGGAGGACCTGGTTCGAATCCCCACACATTATCACTGTTCCTATTTTGTGTGTATTAATCACTTGTAATATATGTGAGAGGAATGGTGTAGGTTGTTTGTTAGGAGCGTAGTAGGAAATCACCGTGATTGCTGTATCCATTATATAACCCATGAGTATCAGGTATCTACCGTCTGGGTCTTTAATTTCTGATGATAAGGTGAATGGTGTGGATCGGTGAAATGCAATTAGAGTTCCCCTTTGCTTGGTACAGGCAGAAGCCGTGTAAATTTGTTGATAAAAAGGAGAAATATATTTTGGAGTAGAATCTTTGGTGAAGTGTGTTTCTTGGAGACATACTATGTGAGCCTTCTTGTTATGGAAAGTACGGAAGGCTTTGGTCCTTTTTTGAGGGACATTTATTCCCTGAACATTCAGGGAAAGTATATTCAGTGGTGCCATGGCAATAGATCAAATAGTTTTGACTTACAGATCAACCTGTGTGGACTGAAGAGATGAATAGATAGAAAAGAAACCAGTGAATTCTGGAGTAAAGAGTAAACAAAAAAACATATGAGATTAGATGATACATTGTATAAATTATTTTTTGCAAGTAATCACAATTTACCCGTGAAAGAGAATAAATATCTCTCTCAGGGGAATAAGTGCCTTCGTCACACTCCCACATAATATGGTTGGGAGAATGAGGAGGGCTAATGGGGGTACACGGATCTTCCGCTTACAGGAGAGAAGTGCTATGTCAAAAGACATCAAAATTATGTTTCATTAATTGGAGTGCAGAATATAGTTTTTGTTGAAATTATTTATTCCAGGGTGGTTGTATATGGTTAGTCTTGCCCTAGGCTAAATAATTCAGTTAGAAAGGTACTGTTAATAACTTTGGTATTGATGAAGATAGTTTGAATTATTTTGGGATTTTAACCCTTTTAGAGTAAACAATTACATATTTTATTCATATGCAACTGTTTAGATATGTTAACTCATAAAATTGAGGTTGTATTGCTTCAGATTAGAATAAACAAAAACATAGTTCTAGGAACTTGTTAGGTAATAATATATTTGTTTCAAGAAAAGAAAGAAAAAGCTTCCATTACTTCTGGATTATTGAACATATTTGTCCTAAAAAGTAATAAATCTATTGTTATTACCTGAAAATATATAACTGAACAAGAATTTCCTTATTTCACTTATATATTCTAAGGCTATATGAATCAGAAGTAATAATAAATATAACTGGAATGTAACATGATCCCACACCGTGTGTGACTATCAGAATGCAGTTACATTCAGTTATAAATACAGGTTTTTTTATAGAGAACCATCTCTTAGTATAATAAATGAAGAGATATCAGGAATTAGGATGTCAGTCCATTGAATCTTCTTGGTCCATGGATGATGTGGCATAACGGCCTCTTTTGTGAGAATGATGATTCCCATTTTGTTCTGAAATTTTCTGGGTGCTGCCTGAAGGTGAAGATGATGCCATTCTTCTGCGTGTGGGAGTGTTGCTGCTTGTGGGTTCTGTCAGATTTAATTTTAAAAGGGTTTGTTGTAGTTCATCTGCTGATCTGCTTCTGTAAATTGTACCTTGGTAGTTAAATCTGACTGAAAAGGGGAAGCCCCATTGATACATAATGTTGTGGCGTTGCAGTTCCATTAGTTGGGGTTTCATGGATCGTCTTTTAGTAATAGTAAGTTGGGATAGGTCAGCAAAAATTTGATAATTGTGTCCTTGAAAATTAAGTTCCTTTTTTTCTCTTGCAGCAATTAGCATTTGTTCTTTCGTTCTGTAATAATGAAATTTTGTGATTATATCACGTGGGGGTCCATCTTTCTTTTTGGCTGTGAGGGCTCTGTGTACTCTGTCCAGTTCTAAACGTTCAATAGGGATATCTGGCTTTAGTTCTTGTAATAGAGCAGTAATAGTAGATTGCAGGTCTGTCACAGTTTCAGGTATTCCCCTTATGCGCAAGTTTGAACGTCTGGCTCTATTTTCGTAATCTTCGAGCTTAGTTTGAAGTATTAAATTCTCTTTTTTTAATTGTTCCAATTCTGTTATATTTTCTTGGGTTGTAATTTCAATTTCATCCATTTTTATTTCTAAGGCTGCGGTGCGGTTTCCCAGCTCTCTTATTTCTTTGGTTAGGCTTTTTGTTATTTGGTCTGAGGTTTGTTTTAAAGCCTTATGAAGCATCTTTTCAAATTGTAATAATATTACTGGGGATACTGAGGAGGCTTGTGGAGAAGTTTGTGAGAGGATTTGTTCTGTATCTGACTCAAATGGAGAGTCTTGCTGTGACATTTTCTGTCTGTGAGAGCGCCCTGATGCTGTATCTTGTGAGGTGACTGGAGCTACTTCAGCTGCAGTGAGTGCCTGTGAGCTCTTTGTGAGGTGATTTTTATTTCTGCCACGGTTTCCTCCCAGTACCATATTTCCTGCCCAAACTTTCACAGTTTGTTCCCTGGGGCAAAAAGGTTCAAATGGATACCTTTTGAGCCTGCAGGCTCCGCTTTGTCCTTCTCTTCTCTCCTCAGCGGTGTGGAGCTCTAACAATGCATGTCTGCTCCGCTAGGCTCCGCCTCCTGCCCCCCCCGATCCAGCCTATTTCATGGAACATTATTCCTCTTGTTCACAGCAGGTGTTGTCTAATTGCATCCAGTCGGTGCAATCCTTGGTTAGTCAGGCTGTGTGTGAATCAGCGTTTGTTTAACCTGTGCTGCAGGCATGGTCAGATCTCCTGTATTTAGCTAAGCCACAATATTCCAGCCCTGCCATTAATCACCTGCCTTCCCAAAAATCTATCTCCCCGTCGCCTATGGCAACCTCAGCTACAGCCCAGTTTACTCAGCCCCCTACCAAATACTACTACCCAGTCTCCAAGTGTAGCACCTATCCTGCCTTCAATCCACCTGTAACAACCCCACAGAACCCTCCTCCAGCCACTGTTCCTTGGTCTTCCTTTTGCCCAGCTACATACTTTTCTTACGACCCTGCACCTACGTACAAAGCTGCAGTGGCTAAACCAAAAAAGAAACAAAAGTTCTTCCCGACCCACACCATCCTGCCAGTAACCAAACCTGCCTCCACACGAACCAACCTGTTCCAGCCTGCGTTCATGCCAGTTGAACTTGATGACCCACCTAAACCTGCCAAACCTCTGCCTGCTATCCAACCCGAAGTCTCAGTGCCCGCTTTCCAGTCTGATGTGCCAGCTATCCAGTCTGATGTGCCTGCCTCCCAGATGTCCTAATGCCTACCTTCCAGCCTGATGTATCAGTGTCCGCCTTCCAACCGGATGTCTCGATGCCTGCCTTCCAGCCGGATGTCTCGTTGCCTGCCTTCCAGCTTGATGTCTCTGCCTTCTAGTCTGATGTGCTTGCCTTCCAGTCTGATGTACCCACTTTCCAGTCCAATGTGCCTGCTTTCCAGTCTGATGTCCTGATGCCTGCCTTCCAGCCTGAAGTCTCGGTGCCCGCTTTTCAGTCTGATGTGCCCGCTTCCCAGTCTGATGTCTTCATGCCTGCCTTTCAGCCTGATGTCTCGAAGCTTGCCTTTCAACCTGATGTCTCGGTGTCTGCATTTCCACCTGATGTCTCAATGCCTGCCTTCCAGCCTGATGTGCCTGCCTTCCAGCCTGATGTGCTAGCTCCCCAGCCTGATGTGCCAGCTCCCTAGCCTGATGTGCCAGCTTCCCAGCCTGATGTGCCAGCTTCCCAGTCTGATGTGCCAGCTTCCCAGTCTGATGTGCCAGCTTCCCAGTCTGATGTGCCAGCTTCCCAGTCTGTTGTCTCAGTGCTTGCCTTCCAGCCTGATGTCTTGAAGCTTGCCTTCCAGCCTGATGTCTCAAAGCTTGTCTTTCAGCCTGATGTCTCGAAGCCTGCCTTCCAGCCTGATGTGCCAGCTTCCCAGCCTGATGTGCCAGCTTCCCAGTTTGATGTGCCAGCTTCCCAGTTTGATGTGCCAGCTTCCCAGTCTGTTGTCTCAGTGCCTGCCTTCCAGCCTGATGTCTTGAAGCTTGCCTTCCAGCCTGATGTCTCGATGCCTGCCTTCCAGCCTGATGTCTCGAAGCCTGCCTTCCAGCCTGATGTGCCAGCTTCCCAGCCTGATGTGCCAGCTTCCCAGTTTGATGTGCCAGCTTCCCAGTTTGATGTGCCAGCTTCCCAGTCTGTTGTCTCAGTGCCTGCCTTCCAGCCTGATGTCTTGAAGCTTGCCTTCCAGCCTGATGTCTCGATGCCTGCCTTCAAGCCTGATGTGCCAGCTTCCCAGTCTGATGTGCCAGCTTCCCAGTCTGATGTGCCCGCTTTCGAGCCTATTGTCCCAGTGCCTGCCTTCCAGCCTGATGTCTCAGTGCCAGCTTCCCAGCCTGATGTGCCAGCTTCCCAGTCTGATGTGCCAGCTTCTCAGTCTGATGTGCCCGCTTTCCAGCCTATTGTCCCACTGCCTGCCTTCCAACCTGATGTCTCAGTGCCAGCTTCCCAGACTGATGTGCCAGCTTCCCAGACTGATGTGCCAGCTTTCCAGACTGATGTGCCAGCTCCCCAGTCTGATGTGCCAGCTCCCCAGTCTGATGTGCCAGCTTCCCAGTCTGATGTGCCAGCTTCCCAGTCTGATGTGCCTGCTGCCCAGCCTGAAGTGCCCGTGCCTGCTGCCCAGCCTGAAGTGCCCATGCCTGCTGCCCAGCCTGATGTGCCCGCTGTCATCTCGGATGTGCCCGCTGTCATCTTGGATGTGCCCGCTGTCTGCTCGGATGTGCCTGCTGTCTTCTTGGATGTGCCCGCTGTCTGCTCGGATGTGCCTGCTGTCCTTTCGGATGTGCCCGCTGTCTGCTCGGATGTACCCACTGTCCAGTTTGATGTACCCAATGCCCAGCCTGATGGGCCCTCATCTGTTGTTCGGTTTGAGGCCATGAACTTTGGACAATTTTATCTTGTTGGAGCTTTCGGAGGCCGCTCCTTTGCGGGGGGTACTGTCATGAAAGGGTTTACCCATTGGTGTCGCTATCGGTCTCTTGGATCGCAGTACCAGTGCCCACCAGCGGGTGTCTTCCAACACCTAGGACCTTTAGTAAGAGGACTCTCCTGCTGGTGGCACTGGTGCATCCTTGGGCTGTAGTACCGGTGTACACCAGCGGGTGCACTCCGGCAGTGTGGAGCAAACAGCACCCTCTGTGCTCAGCTGTAACATGAGGTCAATTACTACAGCCTTATAAATACCCGGCAAGCCCTCACATGCTTGCCTTGGTATCTTTCTCCCTGCGCCCTGACCTTGCTGCCTGTATCCTGACCGTGAACCTGTTTCTGTCCTTTCCTGTCTTGTCCTGATCTGATCTGATCCCTATCCCTAGCCCATCCTGTACTTGTCCCTCCTGATTCCCTTGGATCCCTGCCCTGCAGCCTATCCATCCATCCTCTCCCTGTCCTGCTGGTTTCCCGTCCTTACCCATCTGCTGACCTCCCTGTGTATGACCTTGGCCTGGCTTTGTTTACGATTCCGGTATCTCCATTTACTTGTATATACTATTTGTTGTTTGTGGGTCTGTGGTTGGTTTTGCACTGTGTATATTTCTCTTACTTGTCACTTATTTAATAAACACCATTATTTTTTCACTTACATGCGTTTCTGGTTTCCTCTGTGCAGTCCACACAGTCTGGTCTACTAAATCCTCTGACACCTTGGCAGCTGAACCCAATATTTTGTCTACCCACAGTTTTTGCATACGGGATAAATCATCAACAGACAGATGGGTCTCCTGTAGCAAAGCTATGTCCATTTTTATTCTTTTCAGGTGTCTAAGGATTTTCATTCTCTTGGTTGGGGATCTCAACCCCTTAACGTTCCATGTCACTATTTTCATATTATTTGCAGGGGGGTTTATAGTGGTATGTCATTTTTTGGGATTTTCCCGCTAATTGGAGAGGAGACCGAATATTAGGTGCATATATCACATAGGTGGGTTCATGGCATGTAGGGTGAGGACTGTTCCTCATTAGAAGAAGAAAGAGGTGAAAAAGGTGTGAAGAAGGAAAGAGAACAAAACTAAAACAGAAAACCATAAAAAACATAAAACTTACCTCGCTTTTTTCCGCATGTATGCTCCACAACCAGTAAGGCCACCAGCCCGCAGGCATGTGTGACCATGGAGGATGCCTGGTAGCAGTTCGCCTGATGCCGCAGCAAAGTATAAAGCTGGATACTCCCCCTAATGGAGCTCACTGGTAGTGGAATATGATCAAGGTCTTGCATGAAGAACTACATTTCTAATATGGAAAAGCAACATCCATATATGAGTCAATAGACCAACATCAACAAACAATACCCTGTGTAGGTGTGAGTGTAAAAGTACCAGCGAGTGTCTCCTGGGGAGGAAGAAAGAGCATTTTACCCTTGTCTAGGGAGAAAGATTAAAGAGTAAGGTTGTTCAGTGATGAGCGGAGCCTGCAGGAATGTTTGATTTCAGTTTTTTTAGGAGGATCCTGTCTGGGACTTCTTTGTTCCCTGGGCTCCTGCTTGGCTTTAACTTTAAAGGAGTCAGCAACTGTTAAACAGGATGATAGGGAGCGAAGAAAAGCATCTGCTTTTTCTGGAGTATGGAATGTAAGTTGTTCCCCATCTGGGGGTTGCAGGCGTAATATGGCTGGGTATGACAGTATGAATCGAACGCCTTTCTTGAATAGCTCTGAACAGACTGCCTGGAATTCCTTACGTTTGTGAGACACCTCTGCTGAGCAGTCGGTGAAGATTAGGATCTTATGTCCTTTGATTTCTGCTGAGCAGGCTTTTCAGAAATTTTGCAGGATAGCTAGACGATCCACATAGTTAAGGTATTTGAGGATCACTGGTCTGGGTTTGGTGCGATCATTTGCTGGAATTGTGACAGGTACTGTTCCATACCGCTGAAAGCAGAGAGGAAGAAGGAGATATCCGGTGGTAGAGGAGTTGCCTTGGGAGTTTGTATGGCGGTTTTCCCCGCAGGCTGGAGCAAAGCTACTGGCTCACCCATCCCTTATATACAGCGCCCAGAACCAAAAGTCCTAACTAGTCTTAAAAATGTCCCCTCCCCTCCTGCTACCTATGATGACTAACCTGTGTTAAAATAAATGTGAGCTGAAAATTGGTAAGTATACACATTTCGACAAAGGTTAGTCAGCATAGATAGCAAGTTAGGGGAGGGGGCATTTTTTAACCGCAGTTAGCCGTAGGAATTCCACTTTAAATACTAAGTCAATGGAAAACCCTGGGGACAACATGGATGGTATTTTTCAAGAACATTCTTCCGTTTTAGATTTAAGTCCTCACAAAAGCATTTTCATAATTTGTGTGACTGTATCTATCAACTTTATTTCTGAGTGTTCTCTCCCTCTTTTCCCATAAAGGGTATATTCACACTTTCAGAAAAAAACAAAACCATGAACTAACACCCTACATCCTTCCTAGCCCTCCAGTCCCTGCTGTACTTACCTTTGTGGATGATGAGCTGTCAGTGCCCACCCAACCGGTATAGTGGTCCAGGAAGTTGAAATCCCCCTCTTCTTTTTATTTCTTCAGGGCTTCTGGGACAGATTAAAGCAATTCTGATTGGTCAACCCCGGCACAGAGAATTGCTCTGATCCTTCCCAAAAGTCCTAAAGAAAGAAGGGGGAGAGGAGCAGGGAATTAAAATCCAAAAACCGGCTGCATGGGCACTGACATCTCACCATTGAGGTAATTACAAAAAAGACTTGGAAAGGAGGAGGGTGTAAGTTCACTTTTTAATTTTTCTAAAACTAACCCTTTAAATGTTTCCAAGAACAATTGCCTTTTCTAGTGGGTTGGCTCTTTTTACAATATGTCCAAAATAAGGCAGCTTCAGCCTAGTTATCTGGGCTTCCAATGAAAGTTTGGGGTTGATTTGTTGAAAGATTCAGTTTGTTGTACTTGCTATCTACATTGTTTGTAGATTTCTACACCAAAACCAAAATTTAAAGGCATTAGTACGCCTCTTGTCTTGCTTCTTTATTGTTTAACTTTTACATCTAGAAAGAGTGACAGAAAATACCATAGCCTAGAGATTATTCTGACCTTTGTACTTATGGAAACATCGGTACTTTTTGAAGATCGTTTGTAGGTCTTTTATACTTGCTCTTCCAACCAGCCTGAGTTGTATTTCCTGACTGCTGGATCCCTTGTTGGTAATAATCGATCCAAGGAGGTAGAAGTTGGCTATTCTTTATGTCTTTACCATGAAGTTAGCTTTTTTTCCTGTTGTCATAACCTTATATTTTTTGATATATAGCTGCCGTCCCATATTTGCATGCTGTTCATTCTCTATAAGGCATTTTCATCTGTGAGTATATGTGTCATTAACATACCAAAGATGTTTCTTCCACCAATCTTAAAACTCCTATTATCATCCCCCAGTTCTGCTTTTCTCATTACACAGTACACATATCGGAATCCAGGTTAAGTAAGTGTGATGAGAATATGCACAGCAATTGAATATATATGGTGAGAGTCCAACTTCCTTGCAGATCTTGAATCATTCTGTATTTCCATTTTCTGTCATGATGGGGCTTCTTGATCAATGTAGATGTCCTTAAAAAGAACAAAGAGATGCTTAAGTACACTTGTTTTCCTGAGGACATTCCATAATTGCACATGATGAACTCAGTCAAAGGCTTTGCTATAATAAATGAAGCACATGATGACCTTCTTGCAATTCTTGTCGTTCAATTACCAAGCGTGCATCTGCAATAATGTTTCTAATTTCCTTGGCTTTTCCAAATCTTGCTTGTAAATCTGATAAATATATTTTAATGCAAGAATAAGCTTTAGCATAATCTTGCTGGTGTGTGATATGATGGGAATTGTACAATAGCTTTACAGTCTTTTAAGGCTTTCTTCAGTATTGGGCTATAATCTAACCCCTTCCAAACCAGTGGTTTACCAAATTTGTTGACAAGTTTGTCAGCACTTTAGCTGTTTTTGTTGTTGTTACTTAATTCTCCTGCAATGTTATCAACGCATGTGGCCTTCATTTTTTTTTACAGTGATCTCAGTGCCAGTCTGAATGTTCTCCTGTGTAGCTTATTTTAAAAAAAGTGTCTTGGTTATTTATGTATTTGCTAATAATGTAATTATTATACAGGATTTATACTGTATAGCATCAACAGTGTAGGTAGCATTTTGTTTGCTTTAAAGGTCCTTTGTGGTTTCCTTCCATCTTTGCTTGATCTGAGTTCCAGCAGTTATGATTTCTCCATGGACATCTTTGAGTATACAGTATATTATTATGGCTGATTTTTTATGTCATGAATCTTCTGGAAAGAGATCCTTGTTTCTTCACATTTATTTGCATCCTGAGTCTCATTACGAAAGTAATATTGATCCCTATCTTTCTCTGCAACTCCTTTGAATTGATGATTTAGTTCTTTAACATGATTTTTTACAGTATCCTTCTCATTTGTAGGAACTTCTCTTGTGCAGTTTTCACTGCAACTTTTTTCTTGGTCTTTTGTGTTTTATCATGTTTTGCTTTTCTTTTTCAATTTCACTTAGAGCTTTCATATATGTTAAGAGTTCATGGACTGTTCCACATTATACTTGAGGCCATGCCTTTGCTAATACATTTGAGCAATTCTATCTCACTGAGTAGAGGATGTCGTCTGTTTGATTTTCTTAAAGTCCACTGGTTACTCAAATAATTTATTAGTGATGAAGATGTCATTGTGGTAACTGAGGCTGCTTAGTCTTTTACTACCTTAAATTCTCTTTTCATCACCATGTTTTGGCATTCCAGTTACCAATCACTAAAACTATAAGGACGATTTACTAAAATCAAATAGTCAAATAGTCAAACAACATTTTTGCTTGCACATGACTGGATGATGGAAGTCAGCAGAGCTTTTCTTCATTCACTAAGCTCTGGGCTCTTTGGGTGTTGGTGGTGCCCTCACACCTTAACCCTATAGAGGTACTCTTTGCCCAATCAGGGTGCAGTGTAAGCTGGTTGTTAAGGAGCAGGTTCAGGTGTCCAGCCGTGGCATCCTTAACAACTGATGAGTTATCAGCCTTCAATGGATTTCCCCCCCTGACAGCTGAATAAAAAATAAGTGCCGGTAAAAAAAATTAAGAAAAAAAAAGGCATTCCCCCCCTAGTCCATACCAGGCCCTTGCCAACCGGGCCATACCTGAATTACTGCTACAGCATGCTCAAATAACTCTGGGAGGGCATACAATGAGTCCCAATCCTTCACTTTTTGGGTCCCCTGTTGGTGCTCCTGGTTTCACCTCTTTTCGGTGTGCCACTATAGGAATCCACTTCCTATAGTGGCACACCTGTGGGCTCGATCCTGAGCCACACTGCCTGCATCCATAGACAACATAAACATGGCTTGGCTCTTCCCTCTGCTCTCTTGTCATAGGATTTGACTAGCAGCAACAGGAGACAATGACTCCCACTGCCTCTGCAAAGCTTGTGAGAGTCACTGCAGATGGGCACAGCACTAGCCGAGTGAGGGCTCAAGTAAGTATGAGATGGAGGGGGTTGAAGGGGCATACTACTACCTAAACATTTTTTACCTTACTGCAGGGAATGCAGTAAGGTAAAAATGTTTAGGCTGTAAAACCATTTTAAAATCGCTAAATGTAATGCTTAAAGAGGAGTTCCACCCAGGGGGGCCATAAAAAAAAAAAAATTAAAAGTCAGCAGCTACAAATACTGCAGCTGCTGACTTTTAATTGGACACTTACCTGTCCTGGAGTCCAGCGAAGCGGGGGATCGAAGCCCCGCTCGTCTCCCCCTCCGTTCAGCGGCGCCGGCATTGCAACTGTGGGCACCGGGCTGTGGCTTCACAGCCTGGCAACCACTGCGCATGCGCGAGCGGCGCCGCTCGCCGTGATTGGCCGCTCAGTCACCTGGGACCTGTAATGGGTCCCAGATGATTGACAGGAGGGAGGGAGAAAGAGCGGAGCCCTTCCTGTGCCGAGGGGGAAGTGATGTCACCAGCCCAGGCAAAGGAAGGGGCAGACTACGAGGGACCACCTAGCAACAGGCATTTAGAGGTAAGTTAAAAAAAAATATATCCAAATTTTTTTGGGTTTTTTTTTAGGATTTTTTATGTATGTTTGTTTTTTGGGTGGAACCCCACTTTAAATGACCTTTCCTCAGAAGGTATTACATAATCTTGATCTAATAGCACTCTACTGCCTGGGTTTTTTTTTTTTTTTTTTTAAAGGTACAGAAATGGATTGCTTAATTATAATCGCTACAAATTACTTGTAAACACAGCAACCGCCAGTAAATGGAAATATATTTTATAACTCTGTACGATTTACAACTGTAATATACAGTATATTAGCCTCCGGTAAAATTCCTTATTTCGTGTCATGTTATTTACCACTCTGTGTGATAAAGTGGGAGGTAGCTGAAGGCTGGGAAGGGAGATAATATATTGTCATATTATGCCTGTCCTATTAATGATTATTATGCAGGGATTTTTTTCTTATGGTAGGAATGCTCTGTCTCAAGGATTGCTTTCACTACCTATATACAGTATTTGCACATGTATATGCAGTATTTATTTCAATATCTGTGTGCTATACCTGTATATTTTGTTTGGGTGCAGCTGATGTTTCCAAACATAGCATCAACACAATAGTAAAGGAGTATTTTTGTGTGTTGAATGATGACCCCCAAAAAATAAAAAAAATTAGCATCCTCTAGTGGATAAGTTAACTTTCTGTTAAGAAGGGGACAGAGCCAGACTTAAGATGAGCCTTTGCGCAAAAGCCTATTTTAATTCCTCCTACTACTGCATAAAGATATTTGTAAATATATAGTAAGCTCTGCTTGTGGCATTGAGTGATAATTATGTTTATTTTACTTATATATTGTATGCCATAGCACTATATATATATAGTCTGGAAACATTTCAAAAAGTTTTAACAATACAACAGCAAGTCCCCTGGCAATGGCAACATCAGGTCTAATATAAATATGGAAACAACCAGTTAATTATGTTTTTGTTGTATGCACAAAACCTTTTAAACACATGTGCTACAGGTGAAGTCTTACCACTTTTCTTCATTTATGGTAGCAATATATTATGTGACGTTAAATCTTTTAGAAATGTTCCCATATACAGTGCCATGGTATACAGTATATTAACACTATATGAAAAAAAAACATAATTATCACTTTATACCACAAGTAGAGCTTACAATCCAGGGCTTATAATAGAGTTACATACATAAGATAGAAATGTTAGGTATTTAAAGTGGTTTTAAAGGCAAAAGTTTTTTTTTTTTGTATCTTAATGTATTTTATGCATTAAGATAAAAAAATATTCTGTGTGCAGCAGCCCCCCCTAATACTTGCCTGAGCCCCATCTCGATCCAGCAATGTTGCACGAGAGCCTTGGCTGTCCGGGACTCCCCCTCCTGACTGTCCGAGACACAGCAGCGGGCATCATTAGCTCCCACTATTGTCAATCAAAGTCAATGAACCAATGAGGAGAAAGAGGGGGCGGGGCTGAGCAACAGCTCCTTGTCTGAATGGACACACAAAGCAGCAGGTCTCCGGTTCCCTATAGCAAGCTGCTTGCTGTGGGGGGCACTGGGCAGTTGGGAGGGGCCAAGAACACGAGGTAGGGAGGGGGAGGGAGGGGCCCATAGCAAGCTGCTTGCTGTAGGGGCACTGGGAAAGAAGGTGGGGCCTGGAGCGTGAGGGACCCAAGAAGAGGAGGATCTGAGCTGCTCTGTGCAAAATATTACACAGAGCATGTAAGTATAACATGTTTGTTATTTTTAAACAAGAAAAAAACAAGACTTTAATATTACTTTAATTGCTTGTATTTACTTATATGTACATGATGTACCCAATTTACACCCGCACAAATATAGTAAAAAAATATGTACAAAGTGCATTTTTTTTTATTTAGGTGGGAATTAATTACAAATTCCCAGCACTACCTGATTAATTAGCTATTCTATTCTGAGAAAAATATTAAAGTGTACATATAGTCAAACATTTTTGTTTAGCATAGAGAAGCAAGGGTTACAACTAGGGATGAGCCGAACACCCCTGGTTCGGTTCGCACCAGAACATACTGTACAGGCAAAAAATTCAGAAGAACACACAAACACCATTAAAGTCTTTGGGACACGAACATGAAAAATCGAAAGTGCTAATTCTAAAGGCTTATATGCAAGTTATAGTCATAAAAAGTGTTTAGGGACCCGGGTCCTGCCCCAGTGGACATGTATCAATGCAAAATTTTTTTTTAAAAACGTCCGTTTTTTCAGGAGCAGTGATTTTTTTAATGATTAAAGTGAAACAATAACTATGAAATATTCCTGTAAATATTGTGCCTGGGGGGTGTCTTTAGCAGGCCAAAGTGGCACATTTTCCCTATGTTTAGAACAGTACCACAGCAAAATGACATTTCTAAAGGAAAAATTGCCATTTAAAACTGATCGCGGCTGTAATGAATTGTCGGGTCTCGGCAATATAGCTAAAACTCATTGAAAAAAAAGGGCCTTCAGGTCTGATATGGAAATTAGGGGAACCCTGCACCAAATTTAAAAAAATGGCGTAGGGGTCCTCCCAAAAATCCATACCAGACCCTTCAGGTCTGGTATGGATTTTAGGTGGAACCCTGCGCCAAAATGTAAAAAAAAATGGTGTAGGGGCCACCCAAAATCCATACCAGACCCTTATCTGAGCATGCAACCTGCCAGGCCGCAGGAAAAGAGGAGGGACGAGAGAGCTCCCCCCTCCTGAACCGTACCAGGCCACATGCCCTCAACATGGGGTGGGTGCTTTGGAGTAGCCCCCCCAAAGCACCTTGTCCCCATGTTGATGGGGACAAGGGCCTCATCCCCACAACCCTTGCCCGGTGGTTGGGGGGATCTGCAGGTGGCAGGCTTATCAGAATCTGGAAACCCCTTTAACAAAGGGACCCCCAGATCCCGCCCCCCCCATGTGAATTGGTAACGGGCTATACTGTACCCCTACCATTTCACAAAAAAAGTGTCAAAAATGGTAAAAAAGACAAGAGACAGCTTGGGACAAGTCCTTTATTAAAATTAAAAGAATAAAAACGTCCCGCAATGTTAATCCACGCTGCCCGATGGACTGAAAAAGAAAAAAGAAAAAGCCACAACCGTCCTGCCTCCATGGGAGGCTCCCACCGACTGATGCTTCTTCTGGGTGACAGTTCTTATACAGCGGAGGGCGGGGCCACCCGGTGATGTAAACCGTTGACCCCACCCCCCCCGATGCCTTGAGGGCTTTCCTGTGGCTTCCCCATGGCGTCAGAGGGTGGCCCGAACTTAGGGTCGAGCTGAACTGTTCGCCCATCCTTAGTTACAACCCCTGTCAGGTTATTTTTTATGTCTGGCACTTCCTGTCAACAAGCAGTAAGTGAACATCTGCCACAGTTGTCACCTAAACAAGGGCTCCAATTGGAAGAATTCCCCTCCCCTCTTGCTCTAAAATGATGCATTTCCCCTCACTTTCTCTCTTGGCTAAAAAGGTAACAAGTAGAGGACTGCAAAGATCTAATAAGGCAGCACTAAAAACATACATTGTTATGGTGAGAATATAAATAAAAAACAGCCCAAAAGTGACATAAAGATAAAATAAAATTAATTAATCATAATGTCCATTTCACCATCCATGAAATAAATTATCCCTAAATAAATAGTTTAAATTATGTGCTTCTAATTAATTACAGAGGTCCAATAATCCACACGGTGCTCCACTCAAAATAAAAAGTTCATTGGTGCTTCAGAAAGAAAACTCAACATAACATAGATAAAAGGGGTCAATCAAATAGGTTATATCCCTCCACTCCTCTGGCCACACCAAGCTCCACTTATGGAATGAAAGGGAAAAACAGAAAGGAACTTATTGCATAAAATGATCAAAATATTTATTTAAATGCTTTTAAAGCATGTGTAAATAACACACTCAAATGTATTGGTGCTTTTGGACTGCCAGAACTAACAATCACTGCCCAGTAGTATAAAGAAATCACAGCCACTCCCCCTGTCATTTGAGCCAGCCTGTCTTCCACAGTGTAATTTCAGAATGCGAGATACCATAAGTGACATCAAGGCCTTTTGGATCTGCCCCAATGCATTTCGCCCAATTGGCTTTCTCAGGAGGCTCGATCCGGATGGCAAAGCCACCTAAATATATGCACCAGCTGCTTAATCCTTATGTAGAAACTGAGATAAGACCACTACTCCCATCCAAAAGCCATTACTAGTATAAAAAAAAATAATAAAAATGTCATAAATCTATCACCTATTTTTTAGACATGATAACTTTTGCGCAAACTAGGGTTGTCCCGATACCGATACTAGTATCGGTATCGGCACCGATACCGAGCATTTGCCCAAGTACTTGTACTCGGGCAAATGCTCCCGATGCTTCCGCCGTTACTATGACAGTCAGCGGTGATCGGCGTGTGGGGCAGTTACAAGCTTCCCCCCGCGGCTTTCAGCGGCTTTCAGTGACATACAGCGGTGATCGGTGCTTGTAACTTCCCCACGCGATCACCACTGACTGTCACTGCATCCTCCTCCATGCCCACTCCGTTCCTCTGTCCCCCTCTCCTTCTCTGTCCCCCTCCGTTATGTTCCTCTGTCCCCCTCTCCTTCTCTGTCCCCCTCCGTTCCTCTGTCCCCTCTCCTTCTCTGTCCCCCTCCGTTCCGTTCCTCCGTTCCTCTGTCCCCCTCTCCTTCTCTGTCCCCCTCCGTTCGCTTCCTCCGTTCCTCTGTCCCCTCTCCTTCTCTGTCCCCCTCCGTTCCGTTCCTCCGTTCCTCTGTCCCCCTCTCCTTCTCTGTCCCCCTCCGTTCCATTCCTCTGTCCCCCTCTCCTTATCTGTCCCCCTCCGTTCCGTTCCTCCATTCCTCTGTCCCCCTCTCCTTCTCTGTCCCCCTCCGTTCCGTTCCTGCGTTCCTCTGTCCCCCTCTCCTTCTCTGTCCACCTCCATTCTGCTGTGCCTCTCCGCTGTCCCCTCCGTTCCGCCGTCTCCCTCCTCCTTCCTTTGTGTATGGATAGAGTCAGCTGACTCTGTCCATTCACATAACTGAAACATTGTAATCTCCTGTGATTACAATGTCTCAGTTTATGAATGGAGAGGAGCCGCTGTCTTCTCTCCATTCATTCTCAGTGCAGCTGAGGCTGCAGAGAAAGGAACTGGGGAATCTCTATCCTCGGTCTCTTTCTCTGTCTCAAGGGGGAGATATCAGGGGTCTGTCAAGACCCCTGATATCTCACCAAAGCCCCCCAACAGGGCTGATTAAAAAAAACAAAAAAAACAAACATATTGCAAAAATGAATAAAAAAAATATTATTGTAAAAAATAAAAATTGTAAATAAAAAAAAAAAAACACACAGACACCGTTCACCCCCTCCTCCCCCCCCCCCCCGAAAAAAAAGAAAGCATTGTTAAAAAAAAAAAAAACTGTCACGTGACATTAAAAAAAAGTATCGTAATCGGTATCGGCGAGTACTTGAAAAAAAAGTATCGGTACTTGTACTCGGTCCTAAAAAAGTGGTATCGGGACAACCCTAGTGCAAACCAATCAATATATGCTAAGTGGGATTTTTTTTTACCAAGAATATGTAGAAGAATATTGGCCTAAACTGAGGAAGATCTTTTTTTCAATATATTTATTATAGCAAAAAGTAAAAAATATTGTTTTTTTTTCAAAATTGTCACTCAAATTAGGTGATCAAATACCACCAAAAAAAAGCTCTATTTGTGGGAAAAAAAAAGGACATCAGTTCTGTTTGGGTACAACGTTGCACGACCGCGCAATTGTCAGTTAAAATGACACAGGGACGGATCGCAAAAAATTGCCTTGTCAGGAAGGGGGTAAATTCTTCCGATCTGAAGTGGTTAAAGACTCTCCAAAATGCAGGTTGCAAATGCAGTGCTTTTGTCCACACCTTAAAAGTACCATGCGATCCAGTTGCAGTGCGTTTCCGAAAAGAGTGCATGCACTACTTTTGGTGCGATTTCAGCCCATTCAAAATGAATGGGCTGAAATCACACCACACAGCATTGCATGTGAATCGCACAGGTACACGCAACATGTTCCTATGTGATTTCCTGTGTGAAACAGCCCTAACAGATCTTTTGCATAAATGAAACTATTTTAGGCTTGTTAGTTGACAACTCACTGCCTGTTCTTTGTTATATTGTATCACTTCTTTATTTAAGGAAAAGACTGACACATTTTGGACATGTATCTATGTCCATTTTAGTATTCTGTCTTAGAACCCAGAATAACTTTTATACTGCTATATGTTTAAACTGCAAATTGCCTATCTCTTCCTCTGCAGCCTCATCTGATGAAAATGTAATCATTTTTGTATGTTTACTATTACCAATTCATTCAAAAGGTTTTCTTTAATTCCTTCATTTTCCTTTCATCTGGTAAAAAAAATGAAAAATACATTTTCTGACTGCTTTATTTTTTCTACATGTCCATCCTATATGAATAAGGAACAACATGCATTTGTATAGATCTAATTCTAAAACAAAATGGTTGTCCTTCAATAAATGTGTTCTGTTGTGGTTTCTATTTCCCAGAGGGCCAGGATTTTTCTGTGTCTCAGTAAGAAGGAGCAACATCAAATGTAATCAGACATTAGTATGCATAGTCATAGACTTTCATCTTACAAGATTGTAGCTCAGCGGAACACTTGCAATAGTGCAGCAATGTAATGTCTGATTGAAAAATGCCTAAAAGAGCAAACCATTTATCACAGTAGCAGTTCATGGCTAAAGTACAACGAACTCCCCAGAGTAAATAGATATATTGGTTTGCAGAAAAAAGTGTGTTTCTTGTGGCAGTTTTGTATCTTATGTTGCATAGAGAAATGCTGCAATGCACAAAGTAAAATATTGCCATGGTGACTTAGTAAATGTAAAATTCAAAGATGTCACTCTATATATTATTTGTGGAAATCTCTGATTAGCTTGTGCAATAACTCATGAAGCATAAAACCTGTGCAATAATGTATGAAGTATACAATAAGTGCAATCAGCGTATTAATCATACAACACACTTTACTGTGTGTGCTATTGTAATGTTAAAATGAACATTTACTTCTGCTAAATCTGGCAGTTTCCCTTTTGCCCTCCTCATAAGTACCTCATAAAAGGACTAATTTAAAGTAGATTTATAGATGTTCAGCTACAGGGCAAAGCTGCTGTGTAGTAAAATATTGGTCTGTTATGGTCTACGTGTGTAGCACATTAGGTTTCTCTCTTGAAGATAACAAATGTAACAGTAAACTAATTTAAACCTCCATTTACTGACCGAAAAAGATGAGTGGTAACATGAAAAAAAAAATTCATATCTTTGAATTCTTCATTATTTTTAGAGAAATGCAATGTTATGACGTGCACGGACATGTTAATCTGTTTATCAGTATTTTATGCTGATAACAGTAATGTATGACATCTTAAATTGATCTGAACTTATCAGAGATCATGAGTTCTGAATGCACATATTTTTATTATTATAATTACTTTTCTGTATGGTAGCATATTTGTATATTCTTGTTGCAATAACACAGCTCCCCAGGCTGTCATTTTTCCAGTGGTCCAAATATACAATATATTCTGCAACGCGTACATAAAGTTAAATAGTTATTTAAGTTGAAAATGAATGCTTGTGTCAAATTATTCCTCTGGCAAATTTTAGGTGGTTTGGTCCATATGAAAAGAAAATCCCCAATGCACCTGTGTCCAATTTAGCTTCAAAGGTGAAACATTTCTTCCTTAGGCTGCTTTCACACTGGGGCGTCGGTGCTAAAGCGCCGCTATTTTTAGCGGCGCATTACTATCATTTTTGCGGAGGTTTTTGGCCGCTAGCGGGCGCTTTTAACCCCCGCTAGGGGCCGAAAAAGGGTTAAATTGACCTGCAAAGCACTGCTGTAGTGGCGCTTTGCCGGTGGTTCGGCGGCGCTGCCCATTCATTTTAATAGGTAGGAGCAGTGTAGGAGTGGTGTGTACACCGCTCCTTCACCGCTCCAAAGATGCTGCTTGCAGGATTTTTTTTAACGTCCTACCAGCGCACCGCCTTATTGCAAAAGCACTCAGGCTTCCACACTGAGACTGCAGAGGAGCAGTTTTTCAGGCGCTTTACAGGTGCTATTTTTAGCCCAAAAGCGCCTGAAAAATGCCTCAGTGTGAAAGGGGTCGTACACCCAGTTGGTTCTACTATTTGGATCAATATATTCCCACACTATACTAAAAAAAAAATTGTATTTATAATTACCGTTAGTTGTAAGAAATTCTTATCACTTCAAAGAGACTCTGTCACATTCCTCTTGCAGACCAAAGTAACAAAGGGGTTGATTTACTAAAACTGGAACACTCACAATATGGTGCAGCTGTGCATGGTATCCAATCAGCGTCTAACTTTTCAGCTTTGACTCTTCAGCTTTGACAATAAAACCTGGAAGCTGATTGGGTTTGATGCAGAGATGCACCATATTTTGCACTCTACAGTTTTTGTAAATCAACCCCAAAGTTTCTTGCTTTTCTAACCCCTGGTCCACTTATACTGTATGTACCTTTGCCACACTTCCTTACCAAGCCATGTAAAGCACAAAAGAGGCAAAACATGTAGAGTCAGGTGAATGCAAGGAATTTTAGCTTGGGAGGATACCAAGGAGAAACAAGGAGAAACAATAACTAGAAAGGGAGGAATATATAAGGGGTTATTTACTAAAGGAAAATCCAGTTTGCACTACAAGTGCAAACTACAAGTGCAAAGTGCACTTGAAATTGCACTGAAAGTGCACTTGGAAGTGCAGTCGCTGTAGTTCCGAGGGGGACATGCAAAGAAAATAAAAAAACAGCATTTTAGCTTGCACATGATTGGATAATAAAATCAGCAGAGCTTCCCCTCATTTCAGATCTACTCCTCAGATTTACAGCAAATGCACTTCCAAGTGCACTTTCAGTGCAATTTCAAGTACACTTTGCACTTACACTTTGAACTTGTAGTGCAAACTGGATTTTCCTTTCGTAAATAACCCCCACAGAATAATTGGCAGTAGAATAGAACACATGATAAGTTTGCAGCTAGGAGGATTAAATACAAATAAAATACAGATAAAGTACAACATGTTTTAGAAAACAGAAACAGAAAATATGCTGAAAATAATTAGAACATAGCACAGTGGGTTCTAGAAAAATGATAAATGCCAAAAGTGGATTATAATAAACAATATTTTCCTAAGTAGGGATGATTATTTAAAGAGGCTTAAATAAAGAT
Organism: Lithobates septentrionalis; assembly: GCA_037952835.1. Classification (NCBI taxonomy): domain Eukaryota; kingdom Metazoa; phylum Chordata; class Amphibia; order Anura; family Ranidae; genus Lithobates; species Lithobates septentrionalis. Next base: position 3,547,036 of record JBBDGP010000918.1, on the reverse strand, counting down.
ACAATAATGTGATAATCATAAGATTTTTTTTTGGAATGCATGGAAAAATAAAAGTTAGTTTTTATATAATGGAATGGGTAGATATACGAAATAGTAATGTATGTCAAAATCCATTCCACTAAACATTAATTAATTGCATGCAAATGCAATCTGCCTAGGAACGCCAACCTCTCCAGACTGACCACTACTTGCATCTGAGCTGAGAACTCTTGAGAGGAGTGCTGAGTTATAATGCTGTGATGTTTTCAGGAAGCTATGTACAGTACAACGCTAAAAAGCACAGAGATCAGTAATGACATCATCACTAGATCAAAAATAAAGTATGCAATTAAAATGTAGAGCTTGATTTAAAAATATCATTAGCTTGATGATGAGGCAGAATAAAGGAAGGGTGAAGCAGATTAAACTTCAGCTTTAGCTATTTTACCAGACAAGTGATGTGTTTTTTTTTTTCCATAATAAGATACATTAGCCCAAGTTCTTAACAACTATTATAAGTTAAACCTCTCATCTGTATTATAAATTTCATTTAGATCATCCCCTTCATAATGTCGGAGTGTTGAGTATAGCATCACATATTATGTAGTAGTATACACTACCGTTCAAAAGTTTGGGGTCACATTGAAATGTCCTTATTTTTGAAGGAAAAGCACTGTACTTTTAAATGAAGCTAACTTTAAACTAGTCCTAACTTTAAACAAATATACTCTATACATTGCTAATGTGGTAAATGACTATTCTAACTGCAAATGTCTAGTTTTTGGTGCAATATCTACATAGGTGTATAGAGGCCCATTTCCAGCAACTATCACTCCAGTGTTCTAATGGTACAATGTGTTTGCTCATTGGCTCAGAAGGCTAATTGATGATTAGCAAACCCTTGTGCAATCATGTTCACACATCTAAAAACAGTCTAGCTCCTTCCAGAAGCTACAAAACTGACCTTCCTGTGAGCAGATTGAGTTTCTGGAGCATCACATTTGTGGGGTCAATTAAACGCTCAAAATGGCCAGAAAAAGAGAACTTTCATCTGAAACTCGACAGTCTATTCTTGTTCTTAGAAATGAAGGCTATTCCATGCGAGAAATTGCAAAGAAATTGAAGATTTCCTACAACGGTGTGTACTACTCCCTTCAGAGGACAGCACAAACAGGCTCTAACCAGAGTAGAAAAAGAAGTGGGAGGCCGCGTTGCACAACTAAGCAAGAAGATAAGCACATTAGAGTCTCTAGTTTGAGAAACAGACGCCTCACAGGTCCCCAACTGGCATCTTCATTAAATAGTACCCGCAAAACACCAGTGTCAACATCTACAGTGAAGAGGCGGCTGCGGGATTTTGGGCTTCAGGGCAGAGTGGCAAAGAAAAAGCCATATCTGAGACTGGCCAATAAAAGAAAAAGATTAAGATGGGCAAAAGAACACAGACATTGGACAGAGGAAGACTGGAAAAAAGTGTTGTGGACGGATGAATCCAAGTTTGAGGTGTTTGGATCACAAAGAAGAACGTTTGTGAGACGCAGAACAAATGAAAAGATGCTGGAAGAATGCCTGACGCCATCTGTTAAGCATGGTGGAGGTAATGTGATGGTCTGGGGTTGCTTTGGTGCTGGTAAGGTGGGAGCTTTGTACAGGGTAAAAGCTAAGGAAGGCTATCACTCCATTTTGCAACGCCATGCCATACCCAGTGGACAGCGCTTGATTGGAGCCAATTTCATCCTACAACCGGACAATGACCCTAAACACACCTCCAAATTGTGCAAGAACTATTTACAGCAGAAGCAGGCAGCTGGTATTCTATCGGTAATGGAGTGGCCAGCACAGTCACCAGATCTGAACCCCATTGAGCTGTTGTGGGAGCAGCTTGACCGTATGGTACGCCAGAAGTGCCCATCCAACCATTCCAACTTGTGGGAGCTGCTTCTAGAAGCGTGGGGTGCAATTTCTCCAGCTTACCTCAATAAATTAACAGCTAGAATGCCAAAGGTGTGCAATGCTGTAATTGCTGCAAAAGGAGGATTCTTTGATGAAAGCAAAGTTTGATGTAAAAACAATGTTATTTCAAATACAAATCATTATTTCTAACCTTGTCAATGTCTTGACTCTATTTTCTATTCATTTCACAACGTATGGTGGTGAATAAGTGTGACTTTTCATGGAAAACACAAAATTGTTTGGGTGACCCCAAACTTTTGAACGGTAGTGTATATGTATAAGAGTACCACCACCTGTTGTCAGTTAGTTATGTGTGGTGTATACTGTGAAAAAATGTAGCGCTTGTGCTGTGAAAACCCACAAAAAGAGGGGAGTATTAATATATAATAACACCATTAATAGCATAAATAACTCGTGAGTCTCTCAACATAAAAGGATGGAGTCCAAATAAATGACCAACGTATAGTTGAAAAATGTCCCACTAGTGAAGGTGAGTGAATATATACAACGACTGGTGTTCAAACACAGGCAAATCTTTGAATCCCCCGGGAGGAACACATCCATCGGCTGTATAAATCTTGATAAAAGTAGTGTATAGAAAACTCTTACCAGATAAATTGGACTCCCTTGTCAGCGACAGGGAATCACTAAGGCAGGAGGCCCCTCAGGGCCATGGAAAGGATATCCCGACTCTGGAACCTTCTGGGTCCGACTCTGCAATGATCTCCTGGGGCCACTGGGTGGATTCGCACAAAGGATGGCCAAGGCACAGATCAGAGGGAACGAATCATCGCACGTGAAGCTGAGGTGGGAGTTGGATTTTCTCTCAGGCGGTATGTGGAGAAAAAATAAAAAGCCTCCACATAGTGCAGATAAAAAAAGGTGGGTTTTTTATTGCTAAAAAGCCTGGTTATAATAAAAGATGTGATCACAAACAATAAAAACAAAATGGGCAACAAGGAGGATGCTGAAAGCGCCCGACGCGTTTCAACGAATCGGCCTTCTACTGGGGCATACAGCATCCCCTCCATGCTGCCTTGTATTTATAAATAAGAACATTAATGTAAACCAATTGTATCAAGTTCAAATCTGACATTCCCATTGGTTGGATGTAAACACCTGATCCAACCTGGTTAAACTAGAGAGAAAATAATACGCCCATTTCAATTGGCAGTATATCATTAACCTGTTGATGTTGGGTGAAAAAACTCCCAACTAAACCATTCCTCGCCAGCAAGGTGTCACGCTGACAAGGAACCGCCATACACAGTAAATGGATAGGGGTCAGAAGGATCACACTACATTCACTCATTGCTGACACTTCTGAGATGGTTTGTGGCTGTAAATAAGCCAGAGCCAATCAGAGGTGACATGAAAGTGGGCGGGCGGAACGGACAGCCAATGGACTAAACGGCCTGAAGTCTCGTCAGAACCGCCCTGCTTACACATGTCAAACAAAGGGAAATGACGTTGGGCTCAGCTACGCGCCCCACGTCTATCCCCGGTCACGTGATAGGCATAAATAAACAATAGAGGGACAGAAAGGGGAGGGGAAGACTAGTATCAGGGCGAACGCTCCTGACGTCACCTCCAGCGCTCATCCCATATCCCGACGGTGGTCCGGCTAGACCAAAGAGGATGGTCCCATGATCCCCACAATAAGTGGAAAAACAATGACAGGCGCATGCGGACTAAGCCTCAAATGGTGGAGCCGTCTCATCTAAGTCGCAACCTACGAGGGGGGGATGTGTGACTCAAAAAAGCCGCTCTGACGGGGCGGCTTCAGAAGGTCATAATACATCCATTAGAAAATCATAGAAGGGGAAAAGAATAAATAAACTCCACTAGGATAAAATCCCCATACTGAAACACAAAGACAAAACTAGATTCTTATTAAGGAGGCACTCTAGCTATTATGATGTAAACCAATCAAATAAACATATCATAAAAACCCCCAGCAAGATGAACCTGATCTTGAATCATGGTTCAAATATTTCAATGAGGAAGGCTTAAAACTATTGAGATTCCTACTTGACAAAAAACAGATCAAGTTGTCCCTCATCGACACCGAAATCAGGGAGTTGAGGGACAAGTTGGTCCCATATAAGACATCCGCGGAATATATTTCATTATCCACTAACCTGAGAAACACCTTAGAAAAAGAAGAGAAAGATCAAAGAAATAAAAAACAAAAAAAGTATAATAGGGACTACACAGATTACACTACACATGCAGTCTTCAATTGGCAGAAGAAGCTCAATACTCCTCCTGCTTCCAATGGGGAACTTCCATCTATGGAAACCTCCACAGCAACGGCCATCAATTTAGACTGAACTTTGGTTTACCAACCATCATACAAACCAGAATCTAAAGAGCCCCCATCTCTCAAAAGGGGTGTAGAACATGGACCCCCTTGACCCTTTCGGGGTCCCCCCCACCCGGAAATCGGGCAGTGAGAGGTGCTTCAAGGGCAAGAGGCCGGTCAAGAGGACATCCCACCGACCCCTATTATAAAAACAACTCACGAGTTCCTCCCCCCAATTATGGGGACTTTCGTGATCACCGCACCCCACAACGGCAAAGTTTAGATTACAATTATTACTCTCCGATTCAAGTTAACAACAGATTCAGCCCCCTCAGGGATAACGTCCCTTACGAAAGATATGGGGAGACATACTCTCACTATGAAAGGGAGGACGACTATTACCATCGTTCCCCTTACAAATATAATCAAAGTAGGCCGGGCCCTAACCAACCTCAGGATTTTCAGAGAGTCACAGAAAACCATCCAGGATATTCAGAAAGAAAAGAGGGACCAGAGGGGGGAGGAGGGTCCAATGCCAAAAGAAAAAGAACGTAAGAGGAATGGGTATTTTTAATTTGAGTTCAGCTGTACTCACAGAAGCTGAGAAATCAGTTCTTGACAGAGGACTAGGGATGAGCCGAACACCCCCCTGTCCGGTTCGCACCAGAACATGCGAACAGGAAAAAAGTTCGTTCGAACACGCGCACACCGTTAAAGTCTATGGGACACGAACATGAATAATCAAAAGTGCTAATTTTAAAGGCTAATATGCAAGTTATTGTCATAAAAAGTGTTTGGGGACCTGGGTCCTGCCCCAGGGGACATGGATCAATGCAAAAAAAGTTTTAAAAACGGCCGTTTTTTTCAGGAGCAGTGATTTTAATAATGCTTAAAGTCAAACAATAAAAGTGTAATATCCCTTTAAATTTCGTACCTGGGGGGTGTCTATAGTATGCCTGTAAAGGGGCGCATGTTTCCTGTGTTTAGAACAGTCTGACAGCAAAATGACATTTTGAAGGAAAAAACCCATTTAAAACTACCCGCGGCTATTGCATTGCCGACAATACACATAGAAGTTCATTGATAAAAACGGCATGGGAATTCCCCAAAGGGGAACCCCGAACCAAAATTTAAAAAAAAAATGACGTGGGAGTCCCCCTAAATTCCATACCAGGCCCTTCATGTCTGGTATGGATATTAAGGGGAACCCGGGCCAAAATTTAAAAAAAAAACGGCGTGGGGTCCCCCCAAAAATCCATACCAGACCCTTATCCGAGCACGCAACCTGGCAGGCCGCAGGAAAAGAGGGGGGACGAGAGTGCGCCCCCCCTCCTGAACCGTACCAGGCCACATGCCCTCAACATTGGGAGGGTGCTTTGGGGTAGCCCCCAAAACACCTTGTCCTCATGTTGATGAGGACAAGGGCCTCATCCCCACAACCCTGGCCGGTGGTTGTGGGGGTCTGCGGGCGGGGGGCTTATTGGAATCTGGAAGCCCCCTTTAACATGGGGACCCCCAGATCCCCCCCATGTGAAATGGTAAGGGGGTACTTACCCCTACCATTTCACTAAAAAACTGTCAAAAATTTTAAAAATGACAAGAGACAGTTTTTGACAATTCCTTTATTTAAATGCTTCTTCTTTCTTCTATCTTCCTTCATCTTCTGGTTCTTCTGGTTCTTCTGGCTCTTCTGGTTCTTCCTCCAGCGTTCTCGTCCAGCATCTCCTCCACGGCGTCTTCTTCTCCTCGGGCCGCTCCGCACCCATGGCATGGGGGGGAGGCTCCCGCTCTTCTCTTCTTCTTTTCTTCTCTTCTTCTCTTCTTCATTTTCTTCTCCGGGCCGCTCCGCACCCATGCTGGCATGGAGGGAGGCTCCCGCTGTGTGACGGCGGTCCTCGTCTGACAGTTCTTAAATAATGGGGGGCAGGGCCACCCGGTGACCCCGCCCCCCTCTGATGCACAGTGACTTGACGGGACTTCCCTGTGACATCACGGGGAATGCCACAGGGAAGTCCCGTCATGTCCCGTGCGTCAGAGGGGGGGGTCACCGGGTGGCCCCGTCCCCCGTTATTTAAGAACTGTCAGACGAGGAGCGCCGTCACACAGCGGGAGCCTCCCTCCATGCCAGCATGGGTGCGGAGCGGCCCGGAGAAGAAAATGAAGAAGAGAAGAAGAGAAGAAAAGAAGAAGAGAAGAGCGGGAGCCTCCCCCCATGCCATGGGTGCAGAGGGGCCCGAGGAGAAGAAGATAGAAGACGCCGCGGAGGAAATGCTGCACGAGAACGCCAGAGGAAGAACCAGAAGAGCCAGAAGAACCAGAAGATGAAGGAAGATAGAAGAAAGAAGAAGCATTTAAATAAAGGAATTGTCAAAAACTGTCTCTTGTCATTTTTAACATTTTTGACAGTTTTTTAGTGAAATGGTAGGGGTAAGTACCCCCTTACCATTTCACACAGGGGGGGCGGGATCTGGGGGTCCCCTTGTTAAAGGGGGCTTCCAGATTCCAATAAGCCCCCCGCCCGCAGACCCCCACAACCACTGGCCAGGGTTGTGGGGATGAGGCCTTTGTCCTCATCAACATGGGGACAAGGTGTTTTGGGGGGCTACCCCAAAGCACCCTCCCAATGTTGAGGGCCTGTGGCCTGGTACGGTTCAGGAGGGGGGGTGCACTCTCGTCCCCCCTCTTTTCCTGCGGCCTGCCAGGTTGCGTGCTCGGATAAGGGTCTGGTATGGATTTTTGGGGGGACCCCACGCGGTTTTTTTTTTTGGCGCGGGGTTCCCCTTAAAATCCATACCAGACCTGAAGGGTCTGGTATGGAATTTAGGGGGAACCCCACGTCATTTTTTTTTTTTAAATTTTGGCCGGGGTTCCCCTTAATATCCATACCAGACCTGAAGGGCCTGGTATGGAATTTAGGGGGACTCCCACGTCATTTTTTTTTTAAATTTTGGTTCAGGGGTTCCCCTTTGGGGAATTCCCATGCTGTTTTTATCAATGAACTTCTATGTGTATTGTCGGCAATGCAATAGCCGCGGGTAGTTTTAAATGGGTTTTTTCCTTCAAAATGTCATTTTGCTGTCAGACTGTTCTAAACACAGGAAACATGTGCCCCTTTACAGGCATACTATAGACACCCCCCAGGTACGAAATTTAAAGGGATATTACACTTTTATTGTTTGACTTTAAGCATTATTAAAATCACTGCTCCTGAAAAAACGGCCGTTTTTAAAACTTTTTTTTGCATTGATCTATGTCCCCTGGGGCAGGACCCAGGTCCCCAAACACTTTTTATGACAATAACTTGCATATTAGCCTTTAAAATTAGCACTTTTGATTTCTCCCATAGACTTTTAAAGGGTGTTACGCGGCATTCGAATTTGCCGCGAACACCCCAAATTGTTCGCTGTTCGGCGAACTTGCGAACAGCCAATGTTCGAGTCGAACATGAGTTCGACTCGAACTCGAAGCTCATCCCTACAGAGGACTCAAATTTGTACCCCCTAAACCACTCAATAAGTTTACAACCTTTATTGATGTACTTAAATTTACTCGAAAGCTCAGCATTCAGAGACACTTTCTAACCAAAATCACTCCTCCCACTCACCAGATCAGTACGAGAGAGACAACTCATGTACAGTCATCTTCCAATAACCTGATTCCCCCCCCATGGAAGAAATTCCTCTTCATTCTCGCGTTGTCCATTCGGGATTGTCGAACCCATCCCTATTCAACCCTCCAGGCACTTTAGCACCTTCCATTCAAGTCTTCAAGAGTCTTGTCCTGGAAGATTTGGATAAACTAGTAAAACGCAAGAAAAATTTGTATGTCAAATCTGACATTAAGATAGGCCTTAAATCATTATGTGAAAACAAGAATCTCGTTATCCGCTCTGCGGATAAAGGTGGAGGCATTGTCGTTTTAGACAAGGCAGACTACCTCAAAGAGATAACAAAATGGAAAAGTGTAGCGCTAAAGTAAATTCAGTGGAAAAAGGTTGTTTAGGACAGGGGGAGGTCAATCCACATTTGAAGTGGCACGTAACCCCATCCAGACCAAAACCGGATAGATGTGTAAACAAACAATATCACCACCTATATAAAAGAGTGAAATGCTCTTTCTTTTGGGAAAGGCACAAACAAACATGAAGACAAATATAAAGTGAAGTATGTCAACAAATTATAATCTCAAATGTCCACACTTTTTGATGGTGAAGAAATATATGAATGGTGTCAAAGGTGTCCACAATAATGGTGGGGGAGTATGACTCCCAAGTGAACAATAAAGACCTAGTAAATTAGTCCATATGATGCATAGTGTAGTTGAAACAGATTGAATCCAAGGCAGGTATCCTCACAGTAAAAAGAATCCAAATCAAAGTGAAGGGTAGAATACTCTTACCGACTTCGGTGGACTCACAGGCCGTGGGCGGTGAGTCAAAAGGGCTTGTACTGTCTTACGATGGATGACAGTGTAAAGATGGGTTGTACACCAGAAGATTTCCTCCTTAGATGGGGGGCCCGGAACCTGTCCTGAAGGTCTGCACGATCACCGTCTTTGTCAGCATACATGGACCATATAGAAAGAAAAGACAAGGAGCCTCCACATGGTGTAAATCCAAAAAATTGCTTCTCAATTGGCATTTATTAGATCACTCAAGATCATCAAAACAATCCATAAAATTTTTTAAAAAGTAATAGAATCGATTCAGGTAAAATTTGAAGAAAATAAGCGTGGTGTGGGTGGCTGGGTACAGCAAGGGTCTCCAGTAGAAGGCCGATTGGTCGAAACGCGTCGGGCGCTTTCAGCATCCTCCTTGTTGCCCATTTTGTTTTTATTGTTTGTGATCACATCTTTTATTATAACCAGGCTTTTTAGCAATAAAAACTCACCTTTTTTTATCTGCACTATGTGGAGGCTTTTTATTTTTTCTCCACATACCGCCTGAGAGAAAATCCAGCTCCCACCTCAGCTTCACGTGCGATGATTCGTTCCCTCTGATCTGTGCCTTGGCCATTCTTTGTGCAAATCCACCCAGCGGCCCCAGGAGATCATTGCAGAGTCGGACCCAGAAGGTTCCAGAGTCGGGATATCCTTTCCATGGCCCTGAGGGGCATCCTGCCTTAGTGATTCCCTGTCGCTGACAAGGGAGTCCAATTTATCTGGTAAGAGTTTTCTATACACTACTTTTATCAAGATTTATACAGCCGATGGATGTGTTCCTCCCGGGGGATTCAAAGATTTGCCTGTGTTTGAACACCAGTCGTTGTATATATTCACTCACCTTCACTAGTGGGACATTTTTCAACTATACGTTGGTCATTTATTTGGACTCCATCCTTTTATGTTGAGAGACTCACGAGTTATTTATGCTATTAATGGTGTTATTATATATTAATACTCCCCTCTTTTTGTGGGTTTTCACAGCACAAGCGCTACATTTTTTCACAGTATTTACATGGTTTTTGTCACTCCGTATGTAGCTGCTCCATTCTTCTTTTTTTCTTTTTTTAGTATTGTCTTTTTTAGCGCAGTGTAAATTCACCTTAATTGCATTTTGAATGTGTGGTGTATATATTGTCACATATCTATTTTAAAATATTTTTGTACTTTGTTATAGATTAAAAATTAGTATTTTACCAGATTAATGTTGTTATTATACCAGTACCGAGAAAGTTTATTCAATCCCTTTGGGTGTTTTATGTGTATTGGCCAGCCTTGGCAACTGTCCCCACATATTCACCCCCCCCTTTTTTGTCCCTTCATAATGTCGTACACCTTATATATACTGTATCTCACAAAAGTGAGTACCCCCCTTACATTTTTGTAAATATTTTATTATATCTTTCCATGCGACAACAAAGAAGAAAGGACACTTTGCTACAATGTAAAGTAGTGAGTGTACAGCTTGTATAACAGTGTAAATTTGCTGTCCCCTCAAAATAGCTTAGCCATTAATGTCTAAACTGCTGGCAACTAAAGTGAGTACACTCCTAAGTAAAAATGTCCAAATTGTGCCCAAAGTGTCAATATTTTGTGTGGCCACCATTATTTTCCAGCACTGCCTTAACCATCTTGGGCATGGAGTTCACCAGAGCTTCACAGGTTGCCACTGGAGTCCTCTTCCACTCCTCCATGACGGCATCATGGAGCTGATGGATGTTAGAGACCTTGCGCTCCTCCACCTTCCGTTTCCACAGATGCTCAATAGGGTTTAGGTCTGGAGACATGCTTGGCCAGTCCATCACTTTTACCCTCAGCTTCTTTAGCAAAGCAGTGGTGGTCTTGGAGATGTGTTTGGGGTTGTTATCATGTTGGAATACTGCCCTGTATATATATATATATCAAAAAATAAATAAATTGTATCAATTCAAAATCCTCCCATCAATGGCAATAGTCTGATATGGTGATTCTCATTTATTCAATTACTTTTTACTATACAGTGGTTTGGATATTGTCTGTCCCTACATCTGTTCTTATATGCACCTTCATAGGGGGGTAGTCTTGAATCAGATGTCAAAAGATCCAGGGTTTACTTTTCCATTGTTTATCTTCCTTTCTAAAAAATACCTTAATCTTGAGATTATTTATTTAATTCTCGAGGCAGAATGGTAAGAAATTACTATATCTCTTATTTGTCTTTAGTGCCACTAGGATTATTGAAAATACTAAATGCTTTTGTCAGAATCCGCTAAAATAGAACCAGTTATTAAACACCTGCTGCATTTCAGGCTTACCAAGTAGCTGGTATGACTGTACCTTTTCGTGCATAATGCCACAAGTATTGTATTTCTGGATTAGTGCTAATTCTTTCTTTTCTGCTAGATACATTTGAAGGTGAATAATAAAAAGGTGCAGCTGAATACTTGTTGCAACAAATGACAGGTTATGCATAGTCATTGTACATTGTTAACATGCAAATCTGAGCAGTTCTGGACCAATCTTCATATAAAATTCACTCAACAGTTCTACATTTGTCTTGATATTAAGAAGGTGCTACCAATCTATAGAAATACTATATTCAATTGCCTTTAATAATATGTCCTCATTAACACTGACATATAGTATGTAATTACTGTCAAATCACAAGAAATGATGTAAATTATCTTTAGAAGTTTAGAAGGCAGAAAAGAGCTCTACAAAATAAAATTGACATACGAAATGACCATTCAGATATAATCATGAACATGTTGTAGTTCACTGGGGAAATTTCTGCAGAAGCACTGTGATCATATTCTGAACCAGTAAGTTCACTGTTCATGTTGTCTAATAGACATTTGTATTTCTCTGTTTTTATTTCTCTCTATTTTTATTTTTTTTTCCTTTTGTCATACATATTGTAGCAGAACAAGTACAACCTGAAATTGAAAAAAAAGATTGCTTTTATTACATATAATAGTTTGAAATCATCCAGTGTAGATATTAATAGCCACCCTGGGGGGCGTGGCCTGACCTGGCATGAAGAAGGTCGCTTGATTCCCGAGCTCCTGCCGCCACAGGAAAAAGCCGTTAACTACCAAAGGTATTTCAACTGAAAACCTCACCAGACCATGGGGACAGCTTCCCGGACCTCGTCCGCCTCCCGTTCTCGCTCACCCAGGGCTCACTCAGGGTCCCAGAGCCATAACATCCCGGAGATGTTCCGGAATAGCAGGGGCAATATGGCGTCCTCTCAGCGCGGACCTTCCCGCTCCCAAGCACAGCCGCCACCACTGCTCGATCCACCTCAGTCAACCTCCCCTCATATTCTCCCTCATGGAGGAGGAATCTGCCTAGAGACTGGCCGCCAAACGCCTATATACTTGCAAGATCTCTGCTCTATTGCAGATGAAATTAAAGAAACCCTAGCCGCAGCCATCTCGGAGCTGAGGCTTGACTAATGCGACCTCACAGACAGGGTGCACAAGGTGGAGAAGGTGACGGACCGCCATTGCTCAGCCCTTCGCTCTACCGCCTCTTCCATTGACTCTCACACAATGCAAATGCGGGACATGCAGAGGCACATCGAAGACCTTGACAATCGAGGCAGGCGCCATAACCTCAGGATCCGCGGTATGCCAGAATCAATAGAGGACGACCAAATCACACCTGCTGTCACGAATCTTTTTAACAACCTCCTCCGCAGGCCCCCTCAGACCCCCATCCTCATGGAAAGAATTAATCAAGCCCTGCGCCCTAAAGGCAGAGACAATGACCCCCCGCGTGACATCATATGCTGTCTGGTAGACTTTAAGTTAAAAGAGGAAATAATTCGACAAGCCAGGGGTAAACAACAAATCCTTCACGACAGCGCACCCATTCAAATATACCAAGATTTATCTGGCATTACACTGCAGCACAGAAGAGACCTCAAACCCCTGCTAGACGCCCCGAGGGAGAGGAACATCCCTTATAAATGGAAGTTTCCATTTTGCCTTTCAGCCTCCGCGCATTGCCGCACTGCCCTCCTAAAGGTGCCCGAGGACCTGCCTCACTTTTGTGACATGCTTGGCATTCCACAGACACCAGTTCCTAACTGGTATGCTACATTCCGCCCTCTGATCTCCAGCAACGGCACAGTGTGGGAAGTACCCATGGAGACCCAGACCTCCAGATTTCGCAGGAGACGCTCCCGTTCTGCACTGAGAAATCAGACCGATCCCTGCGGATACAGGGATCCAGTCTCTCCAGAGTCCCCACGTTCCAGGAGAGTCCGCAGGGACCGCTGAACTGGGCATGCTGTGCACCAATTTGTTCTCTCAGTTGGCCCCGTTTGGGCCCCTTTGAAAGGCACACTATTTAGGCTCCCCTGACTCTGCTCCAACCTATCTGCAGATTCTGTGAACTTTTTTTTTTGTTTTTCCTTTTATTTCCTTTATTTAAGTTTTACTTTCTACTCTGTGTCATCAGCACAAATGAACGATCGCGACGGTAATGATTCTCCTCATAGCCCTCCAGCGATACCCCAGATGGCTGATCGCACTCTCTCTAACTTCACAGCATGGAAGGCTACGTCACCACGGATCACTTTCCCTATTCAAGGCTCTATCACCTGATCCGAACACGCCACTAAACCTTGCAATCTGCCCGGCAACAAGCCTCTGGTCATCTACTACAACTACCAGAATCCCAGTCGGCAGATATTCCCGCCCCCCGCAGGGATGACGACGGGCTGGACGCTGCTCCTCACTTCCTGTTCCCATGCCGCACTCCACGCGATGCAGCGCGTCACCTTTGCGGACGACGCAGACCGTACCATCAGCGGGATCCACTTCCTCCCTCCACACCGCAAGATAGTGACTCATGCAGCTAGAACACATAGCGAACAGCCAGCGAAACCGGACCTATCGTCCACAATGGAGCTGCCTCAAGACTGCAGTTCGGGCCCGAGGCACGCGCGGCACAATGGCCAACCTACACCTCAGAATGACTTGTTGCACGGATCGACGGAACAGGTACCTGCTATGAGTAGCTCTCATAGCCTGAAAGTGACACTATCTACCCCTCAGGTGCTTCTCCCTCTCCACTTCAAAGTGGCATTAAGGTTTTCTCATAATGTAGATCTCACTAGCCTTGACCTACTAGCTTCTTGAATTGTTTATTTATGTTGTCACCATACATTGGCTGTTCTAATGTTAGGACCACTTAGACGCCCCCTTTGATTTACAGAGCCTCATATTTTGGCTACCCTCCTCCGCTTCTGTATCAACGCTACTGTAATATTGATTTCTCTTGTCATGACCCCAGCTTTCGGCCCAGGCACTGATAATCACCACGTCTAGCCCCCTTGGTTATTAAGAGGGGGCTGGCGTGGTGAGTTCCAAACCAGGCACACTCAGGCTGGGGCAGAAGGCTGGTCTCATAAGATACTGCTTACCTGCCCGATCTTACACTTCCACACATTGTCCCTGCAACCATGCTCCAGACAGAGCTACCCCAATTCGCACAATTAACACCCACCTTCATCAATACTAGCTACCATCCTGTGGCAGTGGACGACAGAATCAACTTCTTTCCTTTTTAGTTTCGTTTATCACCTTCATTTGCACCCTCTTCGCTGCCTCGTGTTAGACCAACCCCCACACAGATACGGGCCGGAGCGTTGTACCTTCATAAGGGACACGTATACCGACCACGTAATGTACCCTACCGATAACCACCTTTTCTGAGGTCTGTGGACACCCCTCTCCACACCTCATCGGTTCCTACCAGTGACTGACGTGCCTTAACTCCACTACCCACACCCGCCGGAGGCACTTAATACCTAATATCCCCTTGCTCTCACCCCCTGACTACATTATGGCGGACACAAATACCACCAACCCTCAGAATAAAGACAGACAACCTCCAATGAACTCCATCAAATTTTGCTCACTCAACATTAGGGGTCTCAACACTCCTGAAAAGAGGTCCAAACTCCTGTACTGTCTGCGCCAATCAAAGGCCCAGATAGTACTTATACAAGAGACACACTTTCGTACGGACGCGGTTCCTAAACTAAAGGACAACCATTTCCCCACAGCGTATCATTCTTCCAACAATGAGGCGAAATCAAAGGGCGTATCTATTCTGATTTCCAAAAATTGCCCCATTTTGGTTACTGAAGTCCAAAGAGACCCACAGGGCAGATACCTCTTTATTAAGGCCTCCATCTACGGTAAACAACTCACGATCGCCAACATATATGCCCCCAACACCAAGCAAGTGACCTTCTTCCGCTCCACACTCCATCACCTTACCAGTTTACAAACTGGCACATTGATTGTTGGCGGCGACTTTAATGTCGCTCTCAACCCCTCCATGGATACCTCCAACAGTACCTCGTCTTTGACATACAGGGCCCTCAAAGCCATTAAACTGCAACTTAACAACTTACTACTTCATGACACGTGGCGCACATTGCATCCCAAAGTAAAGGACTTCACCTTTTTTTCAGCCCCACACGGAAAATATACTAGACTAGATCACTTCTTTCTGTCCCAGAATGATCTGACTAATCTCACCAAAGCTACCATTGATCCATCTGTACTCTCCGACCACAACCCCATATCAATGACCCTCCTACTACCTACTGCACCTCCCAAGAACCACATATGGCGGCTTGACAGCTCCTTATTGACGGACCCCATTAACACTCAATGAATAACTGATTGCCTCTCTAACTTTTTTACTGAAAACTCCTCAGAAACTGTTGCTCCATCGGTCATCTGGGCCGCACATAAATGCGTCGTGCGGGGTGAACTGCTATCCATAGCAGCACGACGGAACAAATGCAAAAACGAGCGCATTACAGAACTGACTACACGCATCCACACGTTAGAACAGGCACACAAGGCGTCTCTAGCGACATCCTCTTTTGTGGACCTCACAACAGCAAGGGACGAACTCCTAGAAACACTCAACAGTACTCTAAAACGCAAATTCGCACTGACGCAAAAGCTTTACTATGAATTTAGCAAAAAAGCAGGCAAACTCCTGGCGAGAGCTCTCCAATCCAAGAGGGCGGCCCAGACGATCCAAAAAATACACCGACCATCGGGTGATGCAGCAGTTACTAATGAGGAGATCTCGGACCAATTCGTACAATACTTTTCCGAACTGTATAACCTCCCAAAGATACACACCTTTGAAAACAATGCAAGCCGTAAGACAGCTATCACAGACTTTTTAGCACAATACAGCCCAACCCCCCCTCTCTTTAGACGATTCCCAAAGTTTAGACCGGCCTCTCTCCACAGAAGAGATCCTTCTCACACTAAAACAAATGAAAACAGGCAAGAGCCCTGGTCCCGACGGCCTATCGGTCTGTTATTATAAAACATTCCCCACTATCCTGATCCCCCACCTCACCAAAGCCCTCAACAATCTTACACCCGATTCAGCAGCCCACAAAGATATTTTGGAAGCACATATCACTCTTATCCCCAAATCTGGCAAAGACCCCATGCTAGTATCAAACTATCGCCCAATTTCATTGTTAAATGTGGACCTAAAACTATACGCCAAAACCCTAGCGAATCGCATTCTTCCTCTCATCCCGAACCTTGTCTCGCTAGACCAGGCGGGCTTTGTCCCAGGCAGAGAGGCTCGGGACAATACCACTAAGGCTTTGAACATTCACCACTGGCTCTCCAAAACCGCAACCCCGGGGTTTTTTCTTTCCCTCGACGCAGAGAAGGCGTTTGACAGGGTGGCCTGGGATTGTATGGAAGCCTCGCTACGGGCAATAGGCATACCACCACGCATGCTACAGATCATCCTGGCCCTATACTCATCTCCAACGGCAAGAATCAGAATTAATGGTAACCTGTCAAACGCCTTCTCTGTCTCCAATCGAACCCGGCAGGGCTGCCCCCTATCCCCACTAATTTTCATCTTGACCTTAGAACCCATGCTCCGCAAAATCAGAGACAACCCCTCCATTAAAGGCGTAGAAATCAATCGTAAGCAATACAAAATGGCCGCATACGCCGATGATATTTTACTATTCCTTACTGATCCCATCACCACCATCCCTAACCTGCTGGCAGACTTCTCGCATTTCCAATCTATATCCAATCTGAAAATGAATTTTGAAAAATCTAAAGCCCTCAATATTACACTGCCTGAATACCACAGTGTCCCAATGTAAACTTAACTTCCCTTTTGGCTGGGAACGAAATGCCATATCCTATTTAGGAATCAAGATCCCAGCAAATTTAAATGACCTTTATGCCAGTAATTTTTCGCCTACGCTTATGTCAATCCAAGGTGATCTACAGAAGTGGCATCTGGGATCCTTTTCTTGGATTGGCAGAATCGCCATTATCAAAATGAACGTCCTACCCAGACTCCTCTACCTTCTTCAGGCAATTCCCATCAAATTACCACCCTCTTTCTTTAAGTCATACAAACATATGTGCAGACTCTTCATTTGGGCCTCCAAAACCCCACGTCTAAGCTGGGATAGGTTGACCTTACCTAAACCTTTGGGAGGCTTAGGCCTCCCAAACATCCAAAAATATCATTGGGCCTGCCACCTCACCAGGGTGGTAGACTGGCATGTACACCGTCCTACCAAGGGCTGGACAACTGTAGAAGACTCCTTTGCTAACCTACCGATAATGAACTCACCATGGATCAAACTTGCTTCCACACCCAAAGAATACACGACACACCCACTCATCGGAGCCACTCTTTCCATCGTCAAAACAGCTAGTAAAACACTTGCTATCACCCCTTCCATTGGTCCCATGACGCCCCTAGAAAATAATCCAGAATTCCCTCCTGGGCTCACACTCAAAGACCCAACTCTCGATGCACGAACTTCACATGCCAGAGCACAAAGATTCTTCCACAATGGCTTACTCCTACCATATCACGAACTCTCAACCGCCATCCCAGATTATAACATTCCCTTTTATAAATATCTCCAACTACGACACTTCTTCTCCTCCTCTAAAAGTACCACTCACTGGCACAAAGATTACTCACCCTTTGAACTCCTATGCACCATACGGAACCTCAGGGCCATCTGATTTCTTCCATCTATTCTCTCTTACACTCAGGTTGTAAAGTAAAGGAAGATAGACTAGTGCGACAATGGGAGTCAGACCTTTCTCTAGATCTCACTCCCATTGAATGGGAACGCATCTTCACTCTCCTACATAAAGGTTCAATAAACGTCACAACACAGGAGAACAGATACAAACTTTTTTCAAAATGGTATAGGACTCCCGACAAAATACATCATTTCCACCCAACCGTACCCCCAACCTGCTGGAGATGCAACGCAGCTCGCGGCACCCTTTTACACATATGGTGGGACTGTCCCATCATCCAACCTTTCTGGTCAGAGATTCACCAACTAATCTCGCAAATAACCTCCTACACACCAGCCTTTTCCCCAGCGCATTACCTCCTACACCACACCCCGGCTCCCCTTGGTTACTATAAAAAATCACTTACACTACACCTTATTAACGCTGCCAACCTCTGCGTCCCACTCCTTTGGAGAACTACCACCCCCCCAACGGTAAACGATTGGATCTGTCGAGTAGACAGAATCGCAGACATGGAAAAACTCATTAGTCAGGCCCAGGATAATCCGTCCAAATTCAACACCACGTGGGCATGCTGGCTCCACTACAAACACTCCACGACTCAGAATACACCTCCTGCCACTTCCTCACCTCCACCATGAGAACTTGAAACCCGGACTCACGACTCTCCTGAATGCCTTCCCCCAGACCCTCCAGGCTACACACACCCAGCGCGCAACTTACTGGCCCCCACCCACGGGCCACTAAACACACTGTCTGCAAAAACTGATGGATTGCACACACTCTACCTCTGAACCCTCCGGTCACATAGCATAGTCACGCCTCGTTTAGGTCACTGGATTCCTCTCCCCCCCTCACCCCCCCCAACTTCTTTCCGATATTAAAGCACTTCTATAATGATGCTCCCTCGCACACCTAACTACGCTACCCTAACACACCGGTTGATGTTTTGACCCTGAACTACATGCAGTTAGTCGCCCTCCCATCCACAGAAAGTTCCCTTACAGGGGTGGATGGTTCTTGGGCCAACCGCTGCGGTGTACACCTTCCTTAATACCCATACTTACCCCTATTTTTTACGATAATCTTAATCTTAAAGTTAATATGCACCTAATGACTCTATTCCTACTTACACCTGTGCCTGACTGCAACTCTCACGATGAGACACTTATACCTGTTATTTCACTGTTAGGCTTACCTGCCTCTAAACTGTCTCTACCTTCTTCATTCAAGTGTAATGTATTGCAGAATGTATGCTGACTGTACCCTGTATTCATGAAAAATGTAATAAACTTTTTTGAAAAAAAAAAAAAATTAATAGCCGCCCTACGGTATGTATCGGTTAACTCCAATGCATGCGCATGTGATACATAGGTCAGCATGTTTACTGTATTTGCTTAGTGCACATGTTGAAACTATGCATAAAAAACAGTAACCACTAGAGGATAGAGCCTCGAGTGTAACTGTAGAGATGAGTATAGAAAAATATCCAAGCATATGGCTAGAGAAGTAAAAAACAAAAAAGGGGATTGTCAATAGCTCAGCAGAGCTAGTTGACCTCTCATAGGCATGTCGAGAGATGCTTTAAGTGGTTGTTAAGCCACTATGTCAAGTTTATATCATCCCCTCTGTTAGATAAGAATATGTCTCCTAGTGCCTGTGCTTTATAAAAAAAAGCTGATTTCTACCTGTTTTCACGGCACCTCCCAGCGCCCAAGTGACTCCTCAACTCTCTCCTCTCCCCGTCTGACAGCTCCAGCGGGCAGGGCCAAGCACTCCCACTGATGTCAGCCGGAGAGGAGGGGGGAAGAGGAGAAAAGAGCCAAGGGTCACGTGAGCGACTGGAGGTGCTGTGAAATCAGGTAGAAATCTGTTTTTTTTATAAAGCACAGGCACTAGGAGACATGTTCTTATTTAACAGAGGAGATTATATAAAAGCAGCGGGGAGGGGAGCAGAGAGGCGCTGGCACCAGCTGACAGGCAGGGAGGGGAGTGGGGAAGGAGGACAGAGGGAGACACAGGAGAGCTGCAGATAGCAGCAGATGATGGAGGCATGTAAACTGACCATGGTGTCAAGGCTCAGCAGCCTTGATAAACCATGGTCAGTTTACTGGGGGGAGGGAAGAACCAGGCAGGATCAGCCAGATATTTCAGGTTATACAGGGGGCAAAATTACACAGCACAAACACTGTGCTGTATGGAACAGGATCTATTTTTTTTTAGGGTAACAAACACTTTAAGTGGGTGTCCTTCTAGAAATAGAGGTTAAGAACCTTAGCAGTTGATAGGGCCCTTCAGTTGATCTGAATGACTATTATTGGACCCTACTGGGATTGTGAGGTAAGGGCATTGCACCGTTACAGCCATCGTCCCTATGAAACTTCAAACTTACGCCTAGGGTCAGCCATTCATGGGGATCATTGTTAGAGTAATTTGTGTATGGTAAGATATGCCTTAACGTGCATAAATTCTAAGTGAAGATGCTGGTTAAGTATGGTTATGGTATGTTGGAGAGTAAGAGCTTGGATGTTTTTCCAGTTACGAGCAATGGCTAAGTGAACAGCTCTTAAAGTATACATTAGGATAGAGTGATGCACTTACCATGCTTCCAGTCCTTGACCCAACAAGGCAATTTGAGGGGTAACAGGGCATTTTCGACCCAGTGAGTAGAGAGATCAAGGTCTGTATGTCTTTCTAGAAAGATGTGATTGCCAGACAGTTCCACCATATGTGAGTCATCGTTACTCCAGCATAGGTTACATTGTATTGGGTAGAGATGGGATAATTTTCAGGGGTGTAGTACCAGAGGTGTATAATTTTCAGGGCAGATTCCCAATGTGATTTTGATTTTGTGCATTTGGAGTATCTCAGTGTATCTCTTAATCGCTTGATGCCAAGTTAAGGCTTCAGATTTGGGATAGTTAGTTTCATGCTTGGGAGCTTCTTGGGTGGTGGGTTAGAGGTCAGGAATCTGTAAAAGTTTGCAATCCCATTGCAAGCACAAGAGGATTTCTCATAAATTTTATTGATATCCTGCATGATGCAGGAGGAATACCAATGTGTACTCTGCATGGCATGTCTGATACGCAGGTATTTTTAGTAAACCTTGTGATTAATATGTGTTTTGGTTTGTACCTTTTAGAAAGGGTAGAGCTTGTCCCCTGCAAATAGATCTTCAATTGTCTGAAGTTCAGCTGTGGCCCACAAATCGCTAGGTCCTGGCACAGAATGTTCAGTATTGATAAAGGTAGTGAGGCAAGGAGAGATTTGGGTATCCCCTGGCATGTTTGTAGGATGGATTTCCAACTTTTAGTTGCTGCATTGACCATACGAGTGAGGTGGCATTCATTTTTGTTGATTTTTTTCAATTTCTTTATTGATTTTCTTTATATCAAATATTTATCAAAAGATAAAAACAATTTTCTCAATCACAATCACAGTTTGCAAGAGTTTTATTGGCCGTAGGTGCTCCTCGGATCCTATTGGTTGAGGCAATGTTGTGACAAAATGCTTCAGCTGGGAGTACCGACATTCATCTATTACCATTAAGTCTTTTTATGTTTTAAATCCTGTAGTGTGTGTATTTTACCTTTCTCCATTATATCTTTTAATTGTGCATTTTCTTTTTTTATCCATTCCCCAAACAATCTCCCTTTCCCTGGTGAAAAGTAATTAGTTTCTCTTAACGGCATCAGAGGTGAGCTACTGTATATTCTCATTTTTCCTTTATGTGCATCAAATCCCATATTGCCAGTGCTTTCTATTTTATGTCGTATGTATTCTTACTCAGTTCTCTAAATTGTGGTGGTATCCATATTATTTCCCCCAATGCTAAGTTACCCATCGTGTTTTTCAATTTAACCCATCTTTTTTCTTGATTATTTTTTGCCCATTCTAACACCCGTGATAATAATATTGAGTTATAGTAATTTTTGAGATCTGGCACCCCCAGTCCCCCTTGCGTTTTATCTTTATTTAGTACCAAAAGACTTATTCTAGGCTTATTTTTCTGCCATATAAACCTTAATAATATTATTTTTAATGTCTTAAAATATGCCTGTGGGAAGGGGGTTGTATCGCATCTTGTACATGATCTTTGGCAAAATTGCCATTTTAAAGATATTTATTCTTCCTATCCAGGAAAGGTATCTAGTTGCAGTTTTAGTATTTTCCATTTTTACTTTAGTAGTGTAATGAAATTCATTTGGTTTCCTGTCCTATTAATTCTTTTAATTCATCCCTGTTTAGAGTGACCGCATGATATTCTTCTTGCTCACCTCCTTTTTTTGTGCAGCTGTTCTAACTCATAGATTTCTTTCATTAGTACTTCCCTTTTTCTTCTCTCCTTTTTTTGTCCGCTCCCATAGCTATCAGGATTCCTTATGGGCCTCCCATAACGTGGCTTCCGATATTTCTCCGGTATTGTTCATTTTCATAGTCACTGGGGCATGGTCTGAAAAGGTTGTAACTTCTATATTTGTACTAATCACTGACTCCAGTAACCTATGTTTAATCATAAAATAATCAATTCGTGAGTATGTCACGTGCACAGGGGAGTGGAATGTATAATCTTGTATTTTAGCATGCTGTATTCTCCATATATCCATCAGTTGATTCTCATATAACTTCTTTTTTAACATCTTTAACATTCTTTTTTCCTTGTCAAAAGAAGTTTATTGAGTATACAATGTTATAAAGATACATAAAGTAAGTTTACAAGGATCTATAAAGTAAGCTCATTGTTTTACAGTAGGGTTTATATAGGTAAATATCATGAAATTTCAAATATTAAACATTGGGTTCACGTAAACCTAAATTAAAGATATATATAATTTCCTTAGTTACTTTTGTAGGTATTTAAATGATTTATACCTACTATACATATTGTTTACAAGTAGAGTGTATATAGGTCAAATAAATTCTGATAATGAGCTTTAATCGTAAGGTGGAGAAAAGGAAAGAGAAAGAAGAAAAAGGGTTGAAAGGTAGAGGTATGGTCCACAAGGTTGTCCCGCTCGTCAGTTTATTATTCTTTTTAGTTCTCTTTGAAGCCTTATGCCGCGTACACACGGTCGGACTTTTCGTCTACAAAAGTCCAACGGACGCTGACGGACTAAAGCTGGCTGGTAATCCGATCGTGTGTGGGCTTCTCCGGACTTTCAACGTACTTTTTTAGCCTCAAATCCGACGTACTTTAGATTTGAAACATGCTTCAAATCTTTACGTCGTAACTACGACGGACCCCGAAATCCGCTCGTCTGTGTGCTAGTCCGACGGACAAAAAGCCACGCTAGGGCACCTATTGGCTACTGGCTATGAACTTCCTTATTTTAGTCCGGTGTACGTCATCACGTACGAATCCGTCTGACTTTTGTGTGGTCGTGTGTAGGCAAGTCCGTTCGTTAGAAAGTATGCCGCAAGTCCGCCGCAAGTCCGCCGAAAGTCTGCCGGAAGTCTGTCGGACAGGCTGTCTGACTTTTGTAGACGAAAAGTCCGACCGTGTGTACGCGGCATTAGAATGGGTGTCTCTGTAAGTCATTTAATCTGTTACCATGGCAACAGGACAGAGTCATTGAAGTTTGACAGGAACTGTTGTTTTATCCAAGGATGCCAAAGTTTTTCAAATTTTGGAATTTGATTTTGATCGATGGCTACCATCTTAGCATGGGACATTGTATTATTCATTCTGTGAATTGTTTCTGCTAGTACCAATGTAGGAGATTTCCATGCCTTGGGCACTGTTTGTTTTGCAGCCGTTATTAGTTGGATCATAAGTTTGAATTGAGAGAGTGTTAACCATTCCGGTTTTAGATTAAGTAAAGTTAAATATGGATCTGGTTGTATTATTTTTTTAAATATTTTAGATGCAATCACGAAGACTTACTTCCAGAAGGTTTGGATTACTAGGCACGTCCACCATATGTGTAAATATGTGCCTATTTCTGGGCATCCTCGAAAACAAAGAGCTTATGGTATTAGGTGAATATTTTACCACTCTAGCTGGTACAAGGTACCAGCGAGTTTTAACATTCTTTTTTAACATCTTCAGTTGTGCATTCCCAGTCCCCTGTGCCCATCTATCTTAGGTTCCATACAGAAGTTAAAATCTCCTGCCATAATTACTCCTCCTTAATTTCTCCGTAACTGCTTTTAGGTAATTTATTGGGTTTTTATTGGGACAGTATAGATATTTGCCAGTGCAATCCACGTCACATAATATTCCCCTCAGGAACAGATAGTGCCCCTCAGGGTCCACTAATCTTTCCTC
This sequence comes from Lithobates septentrionalis, assembly GCA_037952835.1. NCBI lineage: Eukaryota > Metazoa > Chordata > Amphibia > Anura > Ranidae > Lithobates > Lithobates septentrionalis. Next base: position 3,523,014 of record JBBDGP010000918.1, on the reverse strand, counting down.
CAGGGTAAACCTCACTCCTCTGGGAAATCCAATGGCATACTTCATTTTAAGTTTGTTTTGTGGGAGATATGTGTCTCCTGCAGGAAGACTACCTCTTCAGTGAGTCGATTAATTTCTCTTAATATGTTATGTCTTTTTATAGGTGTATTTAGCCCTCGTACATTATACATGACAAAGTTTAATGATGTAATCTTTGCTCCTTGTACTCCCTGCTCATAAACCTGTCCTCTTTATACAGCCTGACCCCTGGGTCCGGTTCATTATATCCGCTTACTCTGGATATTTGACTTGATGGGAGTTCAGTGAGCAAAGAGAAGTCATCAAGTCCATGGCAGACCTTTGATTATGAGAGATTCCCATTCTATCCCCCCACCCCGCCCCTTCCACCTTTGGGGGAATTTTGGTCAACCCATGACCAATGGATCCAAGTCAATCCCTCCCACTCCAGCCTTTCGACTCTCTCCTCTTGGGGTTGAGCTCTGATTTTGCACCCCAGCCCAAGCCGATACCCCTTCTACTTAGGGGTGCCCCCGAGCCCACCCAGCTTTTTGTCTTTACTTAGTTTCTTTTCCTCCCACTCCTCCCCACCCCAGTCTGCCTCCCCTCTGTTGTCACTCTTCCTTTCCTTCTATGTTTTCCTCTTTGTTGATGCCTTCTTCTTCTTTGAGACCGGGTGCCATTGTTGTTGTTCCTCGCTATTTGTTGTTTTCTCAGGTATTTCCCACCAGCCAGGGATCTCTGACAGACTGGCTTATCCAGTCTCTTACAAAATGTATTTATATCTTCTGGGAACCTTAAGGTTGCTGAACGGCCCTCCTTACGCCCTATTAGACATTCCAGGAAGCCTCATGACTACTGAATCGTATGGGTCTTCATTTGTTCCATTAAGGGTTTTAGTACTCTTCTCCTTGCCAGGGTTTCCAATGCCAGGTCTGGGAATATCTGTAGTGCCGTTTCTTCATACTTTGCAGGATGTTTGTTTTTTAAGCCTTCCCAAATCTGTTATTTGTCTTTTAAATTATGGAATCTCTCAATCACATCTCTTGGGTTTTCTCCAGCCATATAAACAGGTTTTCTAATTCCATGTAATCTTTCAAACTATATTTTTTCTATTGTTGATCTTCCCAACAGTGGGCCAAATACTTTATCCAATTTGTCATTTAGTTCTTCTCTCTGTGTTTCAGGTAGGCCCCTGATTCTTAAGTTTTCCCTTGTGTTGCAGTTTTCCTGATCTTCTACTTTATACATCATATACTTCTGCTCTCTCTGTAACCCTTCCATCTGTTCTTTAAGTTCTTTTATTTCTACTGCTTGTATGTCCAGTTTTTCCTCTGTTTCTTCCAATCTTTTTAGTATCTGATTCAAGTCTCCATGTAAGGCTGCCATATCCCTTTTTAGGGATTGTTCCAGTCTGGAAAATATCTCTGCCATTTTGCTCTTAGTTGGAAGTTGGCTTTTTGTTCATAGCTCTACATCATTATCTTCTTCCTGCTCTTCGTTTATGATCATTGAGCTATTTGCTCCCCTATATTATCTGCTATGCCTCTGTTTGTTTACTCTTTGTCCCCATTTGTTTTCCCAGGCTTTCCTTACCAACCTCTTGTGTCACATATTTCTTAATTGTGTTGAGGCTAGCATTTACTTTAGGGGGGTTCGCTCCCGCACCTCTCACTGGCTTACCCCTCATATTGTTTGTTTTATATTGGGGTGTTCTGAGTTGACGATGTTCTGCAGTGAGGGGGTTCTGTTTTTACTGTCTGTGGTGTCTGACTTACACGTTCTCTGGTCCACTGGTACCTTCTTCAACTTAAGGTTAATTTACCCCATTCACTTCTCTTTCTCTAAATGCAAGAAGGTATCTGTGGGACTGTAGGTGGAAAATCCGAGCAGAGGGGAGGGAGGCACACCCAGGGGGTGTCAGTACATTCAGTTAGCCTCAATTTTAAAGTATCTTCTGCCCAAACTCGTTAACAACCCCAACCTCTCGCACAGTCTCTCCTTATTATCAGTCTTTCTCACAGACTGCCTCTTTGCTGTTCACCAAGAATAACTTTGGGGTTATATCACATTCTGGGCTTGTAATCACAAGATAAAAAAAAAGAAAAAGAAAAAGGAAAAAAAAATCACATAGTCCCCCAGCCTTTTATGGGAACATCCATCCCCCCCTTTTTTTTTCCTTAGAATGTAGAGGGTATTAAGGAGGTGTCTGTCCAGTCAAGCTTCTAGTATCCTCCTATAGTCCTCTTACATGCCTCATTAGCCTTTTTCACCGTCTCTCCCACAGTCTCTCTCAAAGTCTGTTTATCTTGTATAGTGGCTAGGCATGTAATTGGGAGTATACTACAAAGCGAGCATATTAATTAACCCCTCTGTAGCTGGAACCTTGCTGTCAGATAAAGAGAAAGCTCACTATTAGATTCAAGCTATTTTTTTTCCAAGTTATGTTCCTCCTTCCTCCCTTTCCTCTTTCCCTTTCAATCTCCAGCGATAGTCCAGCTTTATTTTCCTTTTCCTTTCCTTCTTTTTTTTTTTTATAAATTGTATTTTTATTAAGAAATTTTTCAAAAATAGAAGAAACATAGTATACATATTGTAGTTATAGCAATCAAGAAAATAAAATAATCAGGTGTAAGATTACAGTAACAGTGAATCAGTACATATTGTAAGCAGGAGTTATTATAATATAAACAACTCATAACAGCCAAATGAAATCAGTAAAGGTTGATCATCTTGCTGTAAACTCTACTATAAAAGTTTAGTTCAAAGATACGGGGCAGTAATAGAAAAACAGAAGCCAGAACCCTATGGAGGGCCCTGTATATAACGGTCCCAAGGGGCCCAAATCCTATCAAATCTCTCCATAGCATCTTCCACCATGGCTATCATATGCTCCATTCTACGAATATCCGTAATAGTTTGTATAAGCTGCGTCTGGGTAGGGGGGGAAGTGGAGAGCCAACATGCAGGGATAGCTCTTTTTTCGGCCAGTAATACATACGATGCTAGTTTGTTCAAGGATTTTCCCAAACCAGGGAATGGGAGACCTAGAAGGAGATGAACCGGGTCTAACGGGATCTGGGATTCGAGAATCCGCTGGAGCACTGACACAACCATGGACCAAAAGGGAACTATCAGATTGCACTGCCCAAAAATGTGATAATGGGAACCTCTGATCCTTCCGCATCTCCAACACAAAGGAGAGAGGGAAGCATCGTAACGGTGAATAACCTCAGGGGTCCTGTACCAAAACAAAAGCACCTTATAAGCTGTCTCTTTTTGCGATACACATCAGGATATTTTGGATGTTAAGTTCTAAATTTTAGTCCATTGGGATGGAGAGATTTGTTGTTGTGTCAGAAGTGACCATTTACTCATATATGTGTGGGGCTCCACAGAGAGTGGAAGGTTCTCTTGCAGAAGGCTATATATGTCAGATATCAGTCGTGGTTGGTATGGACCTTGAGAGCAAAGAACTTCAAAGTGTGTAGGTTTGGTCAAAGTAAGGGAAGGTGAGAGGGATGCTAGATAATGTGTTATTTGGAGGTATGAAAAGAACAGTTGTTTTGGAATAGGGTGTTTTATTTGTAAGTCCTGGAAGGTGTAACGTTTCCCGGTGACAGGATGTACAAAATGTCTAAGCTGAAACAAACCCACCTTGGCCCAAGGGAACATCCAGGAGTGTGAGAGGCTATCAGGTAGAAGGCGATTAAATAGCTCACTGGAGAGAGGTGCACATGGGGAAGCTAGTGAGAACTTGGTATAGCAGGATCGCCATACTCTGAGTGAGAACAGCGTGGGTCCCAGACAGAGATCGTGGAGCTTGGGGTCAGCAAATAAAGCAGGAGACCACACCAGGGAACAGGGGTGGGCCGGGAACAGCGAACCCATCTCTATCTCTGTCCACCTGTTTGGGGGACGCAGGCTGGCCCAGGACACCACCGCACGGAGGCCTTAGCCTGTCAAAAGAGCCCTTATCGTGAGATGATCATTTACCGAACTAAAAATAAAAAACCATGAGGTAGAAAAAAAATGGAAAAAAAGGAGAGGGACTGGAGCGTTTGAACTAACTTGGGATGATCCAAAAAAAGGGTCATGAAGGATTATGTTGCTTAAAAACAAAAAGGCCTGTAAGGCCCAAAAACTGAGAAAAAAAAGAAAAAAAAAACAAAAAAAAAACAACTGCACAAAAAGGCCTGAGCAAAGTTTACTCAGGAATCCTCGGCTGAAGCCCGAGGACCAGTAGGGGAGCATAGCCATCTCCAAAATGGTAAGGGACCCACAACTATCCGTCACAGTGACCCGCCTATAACGTTACCTGACTAATCACAACTCTGGGTAACCTGGGGAGATGCAGCCATGTAAGAACCTTTGAACAAAAACAAAAAAACTGCATTCTACAACCTATGGAAAATGGACTGCAATATCAGAAATATATACCGGCATCAACATTAGCCTAAACTGCGCAGGGTGTCCGCAGGAGGGGACGCACTGCAAACATGGTGGGCCCTATCAGAGAATCAGACATCAATCAGGACCTGTAATAAGGATATGGATCAGGTAAGAATGTCCACATCAAATCAGGTGGGAGGTCTTGAGCGTTGAGATCGCTGGGGAGTGGAGTAGGCCTTTGATCCTCTGCTTCTCACTAGGGTCCAGATTCTGGACGTGGCTGACAGTGGGCGTGGAGTGGTAGGCAAAGCCTGTTCCATGTCCGCGGGAAGAGGAGGCAGACCTAGCCGTTTTTTGAAAGCATCACCTTCTTGAAGGTCCCGTAGGACGTGTTGGACCCCCTCAAAGTAACGTTGAGGTGAAATGGGAAGCCCCAGTAATAAGGGACCTTGTGTTGTTGTAGATAAGATGGGTCGTAGAGAGCGATGTTTAGCCAGGGTGATCGGGGAGAGGTCACTAAACAGTTGGATTCTGTCACCTTTGTAGTCAATGCCTGATCTGTTGCGTGTGGCCCTGGTTAGAATCTCTTTACTTTCATAGAAGTGGAAACGTACCACTATGTCACGTGGTCTGGCCCCCGCTGGGGGTTTAGGGGCCAGGGACCTATGAGCCCTGTCAAGGCGCCAGTCAATGTCCACAACTTCAGGGGCCAGGTTGTTAAATAGGCCTAAGAGATAAGGCCTGATATTGTTATCAGCAACAGTCTCAGGGACTCTGCGTATTCTCAGGTTTTGGTCCTCAACCTCTGTTCTCGAGGTCCTACTGCTGAAGCTGCAGTTGGGACACTGAATTTTTAAGAATTGCATTTTCCTCTTCAAGAGCTTGTACATAGAGCAGAGATTCATCAAATTTTGTTTCTAGAGAAGCTGTGCGTTCTCCCAATGCATCAATCTCTCCCCTGAGCTCTCTAGATATTCTCCTCATCTCTTGTGCTATGTTTCTGGTTACCTGCTGGGCCAGGGCCTGGAGTTTAAGATCCATTATCTCCGGGGTCAAGACCGGGTGAGGAGAGGAAGTTGCGTGGGGATGGACGGCCTGTTGCTGTGATCCATTCTCTGTCATTAAGGTGCTAACAAATTCTTCTGGATCTCCCTGAGAAATCGGGACCGGGGATTGAGGCTTAGTTAGGAAGCGATCCAGGGTAGAGGAGGATTTTGAATGTTGTGTGGCTCGATAGAATGATCTCTGATCACCAATTTTGCCCATAGGGTGCCGGAATGTGTAGCGAAGTTGTGGCGTCTCGCCTCTGGAGCTGTTTGAGGCTTATGTAGCTGTACAGAGGCCGCGGGTCACTGGACAGGAGCGGGGCTCAGAAATCACGCATCTACCATCTCAGAGGACAGCGCATGTGCCCCTGGGTTGCTTGAGGAATAGAAATCAGACCTGGGGGGGGGTGCAGAGGCCGCATGCATGATCCACATGTCGAGACCAGGGGCAGGCCAGAGAACAGTTTATATTAGTGGTTAACAGTCTGATCTTCCTATTGTGAAGAGAGCAATGGGAATAGGGTGATCTGGATGCTGGAAGCAGTGGTCAATCAAAGATCTGGGTGTCTGAGCTGTCTAAGCAGGTACAGGCTTGCTTCAGGACCCAGTTCTAGCAGTAGTGGAGGCACAGGAAAAGTAGCACAGTAACCCCAGAGCACACAGTACCTTAATATGGAGGATGCACCTTGTATATTAGGCCGCAGGATGGTGGAGTCCGGTGAATGCCCGTGAATCTCCTTATATTACTCCTCTGGCGCTTTCTCAGGAGATTATATCAGCCAGCTTCCTCCCCTTGGTCTCCGCTGTGGGAATATTGGGATCAGCGGACCCCCTGTGCGCCAATGGTGTTACTTGAGCCCGCAAGATATCTGTAGGCCGCGGGCGTTCAGATCTCACCGCCATGAGCCCTCCGGCGGTATTTCGGGTCCTCTCGCAGTTCAGTTTCCTCCCGGGGACAGTCCGCACAGGTGAGGATGGAAAGGCCTCCCTCCGCTCTGCCGATTGCGGCACTCGAGTCCGAGGACGGAGGTGTTCACACAGGCCGCAAGATGGCGGTGGGTCTTTTTGGTGTGGCGCCCGTCTGAGCCTGATTACATCTCGAACGACCGCTTGGGCTCCACCAATTTCCCCCGGGATGGTGTGTGGAATGTCTAATGGCTGCTGGGGAGGGTTTGGAAGCTCTCCCAGTCGGTGATTGAGCTAGATGGCTGTGGATTGCAGAACGGTCGGCGGAGCTCTGCAGTCACACGTCCTCTCCTCTAGACGTCCGGACGAGCCCCCCTCCTTTCCTTCTTACTTTCTCCAATGCTAATCCTCTCGCCCTCTTCTGTCTAGAGAACTCGAGGGGATGGGGGGGTGAGAGTGGGGGCTGCAGACTGGGAATTGGAGGCTAGGGGCTGAGGATCAGCTAGCCCACGCTCTGCCATGGCTCTCAAGTGCTCCACGGGTTGAGCCAGCAGATGTCAGTCCTTCCTCCTGCCACCGCCTGGAACCGTTCAATCAACCCCTTTCTCACAGCATCTCGGAGTCTCAGCATTTCTCCTTTCTCCTCTGGCTCTCCCGGTGCTCTCTCCTTTACTTCTGTCTTCCGTACAAGCTGCTCCCACAGTCCCGCCGCTCCATACCCAGCCACCCATGGCTAGCGTCACTTCAACCGGTCCAGAGGACAGAAGGCAGAGGTAAGGTGGGACATCCTTCAGAGGGGGGATGAGGGGGGAGATGAGAGGAGCACGGGCTAGCTTAGCAGCTGCATGCGGGTGAGAGCTTCACGAGCTTAGCAACGGCTTCCCACTGGCTCCTCCTTCTGCAGGGATGGTGTTAATTTAAGCCGTAAGGCTGCTAAAAGCTGTGTGGTGGAGCAGCCAATTGCGGCTTCTTCTATTTGCAACCAGAGGTGATGAGATGATGAAGACCACCATCTTTTGGTTTGGCACAAGTGAATAGATCTGTAGTATTGTTTAACTTCTGGAGCACCAAGTCCAGCTGTCGACATGGAAGCATATAGGATAGAGCTCCGCACCCTGGAGTGCCTGCCCGTTCATATAATTGTGTTAAGAATCCATTAGACAGTAACAAGTTGGTCTTGCAGGAACATAATAAGGATGGCAGCAAATAAATATGAAGAATGGGACAGAAGGAACATTTTCAGCAGGAACATGATGCCTACATCTACGTATCATACGTAGATGTAGGCATATATCTTTTAGCTTTCTTGAAATTGAGTTTTGCTATGCTTGTTGAAAGGGCAACTAGCTGAATGCCCAGATATGTTAGCGATGATGCTGGTGCCCAGGGGAAGGGAGAAAATCCTGATATATGTTGTCTCAATTGGAGGTCTAAGCATATACCTATCATGCAGGATTTTGAGCAGTTGACATGGTCCGCATAGAGTCCTATCTTATGAGTAGGGATGAGCCGAACACCCCCCGACACGAACGCTAGAACCCCATTGACGTCTATGGGACTCGAACATTCGAAATCAAAAGTGCTCATTTTAAAGGCTAATTTGCATGGTATTGTCCTAAAAAGGGTTTGGGGACCCGGTTCCTACCCCAGGGGACATGTATCAATGCAAAAAAAACTTTTAAAAACGGACGTTTTTTCGGGAGCAGTGATTTTAATGATGCTTAAAGTAAAAAAAAAAAAGTGAAATATTCCTTTAAATATCGTACCTGGGGGGTATCTATAGTATGCCTGTAAAGTGATGCGTGTTTCCCGTGTTTAGAACAGTCCCTGCACCAAATGTCATTTTTAAAGGAAAAAATCTCATTTAAAACTGCTTGCGGGTTTAATGTAATGTCTGGTCCTGGCAATATGGATGAAAATCAGTGAGACAAACGGCATGGGTACCCCCCAGTCCATTACCAGGCCCTTTGGGTCTTGTATGGATATTAAGGGGAACCCCGCACCCAAATTAAAATAAGGAAAGGTGTGGGGCCACCAGGCCCTATATACTCTGAACAGCAGTATACAGGCGGTGCAAACAAGACAGGGACTGTAGGTTTGTTGTTAAGTAGAATCTCTTTGTAATTTTGAACGGGTACATTTTTAACGTGTTTAGCTCCAGCAAAAAAATCTTTTTTAAGCTTTTTGGAAAACATAGGGAAGGGTTATCACCCCTGTGACATTTGTTTCGCTGTCTTTCCTCCTCTTCAGAAGATTTCACCTCACTTTTTGTCCCAATGAAAAATGTTTTTTGAAAATTTGGGTTTTTTTGTGGAACAAGGAGTGGAAAGCATCAGTGGAAAGGAGAATTTTTTTTCCCATAATAACTCTTACAGGAGAGAATTTCCCTTCCCAGGGGTAGATTTCATCTCACTTCCTGTTGTCTCCTTCCGTTTGCAAGTAGGAGTCGTTTGTAAGTTAGATGTTTGAAAGTAGGGTCCTGCCCTATATACTCAGCAGAAATTTGGGCCTTAGGTGTTGCTGTGGCCACAACACTGTAAGCCCTCACAGGGCCCTGCTGTGAAATATTAGATCAAGAATTGTAATTACATGCCCCTGTTGAACAGGAGCTGAAAAATTAGGCCTTAGGCACTGGTGCTGGTGCCACAACACTACAACCCCTCACAGACACTCTAGTTGGAATGCAGGTGTCACGTACCTGGTAGGTTGTGAGCCTGAAGTGCAGGAAAAGACCTCCCTTACAGCTCCCACTCCCGTTCCCCTGGAATGGAGACAGAGGGCCAGGAGTGAAGAGTGGTATGGGTGCCTGGCAGGATCAACAGTTGCTGAAGGTCCAGTAGTGGTGGCACCCTCTGGAGTCAGTAGCCTGAGGAGTAGACTGGGGACAGAGACTGGAATGCAGGACTGGAACCCAGCAGGAGGTAGCCAGGAACGCTGGGCTGGAACACAGCAGAAGGTAGCCTGGAACGCTGGGCTGGAACACAGCAGAAGGTAGCCTGGAACGCTGGGCTGGAACACAGCAGAAGGTAGCCTGGAACGCTGGACTGGAACACAGCAGAAGGTAGCCTGGAACGCTGGGCTGGAACACAGCAGAAGGTAGCCTGGAATGCTGGACTGGAACACAGCAGAAGGTAGCCTGGAACGCTGGGCTGGAACCAGGAACAACAGCAGGTAATAGCAGACTGGAAGCTGGACTGGAACCAGGAACAACAGCAGGTAGTAGACTGGAACGCTGAGCTGGAACACAGCAGAAGGTAGCCTGGAACGCTGGACTGGAACCAGGAACAACAGCAGGTAATAGCAGACTGGAAGCTGGACTGGAACCAGGAACAACAGCAGGTAATAGCAGACTGGAAGCTGGACTGGAACCAGGAACAACAGCAGGTAATAACAGACTGGAAGCTGATGAACACAGCGGAGGGTCAACAAGCCGGTAGTCAGTAATGTTCAGACAGCAGAGGTACCAGGGGTAATGCAGAGGGATGGTCAGGCAAGCAGATAACAGGATCGTCAAACAGGAAGCCGGGTCAGATAACAGGAAACACAGATCAGATCAGGTAACACTCACAGAACGCTGTAGAGCAGACAGCGGGGATGGAGTGTGCCAGGCAGGTTTAAATAGCCCGCCTGACACCAGCGGGAGTGCGCGCGCGCGTGCCCGTGCGTGACCGCACCCGTGAATGCGCGCGCATGCGCAATGGGACCCGTGGCCGGGTTCCCGTGCGCCTGAGACGCCGATTACTGCCAGGATCTTCGTGACAGCAGGAATGAGCCCTGCTGCAAAGTATTGCATCAAAAATTGTAATTACACGCCCCTGTTAAACAAGGGCTGAAAAATTGGGCCTTAGGCACTGGTGCTGGTGCCACAACACTGCAACCCCTCACAGACACTCTAGTTGGAACGCAGGAACGAGCCCTGCTGCAAAGTATTGCATCAAAAATTGTAATTACACGCCCCTGTTAGACAGGGGCAGGAAAATTGTGCCTTAGGCACTGGTGCTGGTGCCACAACACTGCAACCCCTCACAGACACTCTAGTTGGAACGCAGGAACGAGCCCTGCTGCAAAGTATTGCATCAAAAATTGTAATTACACGCCCCTGTTAGACAGGGGCAGAAAAATTGTGCCTTAGGCACTGGTGCTGGTGCCACAACACTGCAACCCCTCACAGACACTCTAGTTGGAATGCAGGAACGAGCCCTGCTGCAAAGTATTACATCAAAAATTGTAATTACACGCCCCTGTTAAACAGGGGCTGAAAAATTGTGCCTTAGGCACTGGTGGTGGCGCCCAGAACCAAAAATGTTCTTACAAGCTATCAGCGTGATGATTGAGGAGGAAGAGGATAATTACTCAGGGATAGTCACTCAGCATCAGCATAGGCAGTCTTTGAAGGGATCTGAGATTTCAAAAAAAATTATTCGGTTACATCAGCATCAGGTGCTTGGTAGCTGGTGGTGATCCAAGACTGATTCATTTTTATGAAGGTCAGTCGATCGACCGAGTCGGTGGACAGATGCACCCTGTGATCGGTTACCACGCCTCCAGCAGCACTGAATGTGCGTTCCAAAAGAACGCTGGATGCAGGACAGGCCAGTAGCTCAATTGCATACTGTGCAAGCTCTGGCCAGTGATCCATCCTCAAGACCCAGTAACCCAGAGGATTTTCGGTGGGAAAGGTGTCCAAGTCTGATCTTGCCCCTAGGTATTCCTGCACCATGTAAAACAGACGCTGGCGATGGTTGCTGGAACCGATCATACCTTGGGGCTGCAGACCATAAAATTGTCTGAACGCATCGGTCAGACGGCCACCTTCTCCACCGCTCCTTCTTTGACTGACCGAAGCCTCAGCAACACGTTGTCCAGAAACAGGAGTTTGTAACCTCCCAGTCTCTGGGAACGCGTTGCACAGACCTTTCTGCAAGGACTCCCGAAGATGTTTCATCCTCTGCTCCCTCTGCGATGGCAAGATAAGGTCCGCAACCTTACCCTTGTAACGTGGATCAAGGAGGGTTGCCAGCCAGTATTGGTCCTTCTCCTTGATACCACGAATACGAGGATCCTTACGCAGGCTTTGCAGGATCAGGGAGGCCATGCAGCGTAGGTTTGCTGAGGCATTCGGTCCGGAGTCCTCTGGGTCACTAAGGACGACAACGTCTGCAGCCACCTCCTCCCAGCCACGTACAAGTCCATGTGTTTCTTGGGACTGATTCCTTAAAGACTGCTGCTGATGCTGAGTGCCAGGCTCCACCTCCATACTGACACAATCTTCCTCCTCCTCCTCCTCCTCCTCGTCCTCTTCCTGTGTGATCGGCGGGCATGCAGGAACACTGTCTGGATAAAGGGGGCCTTGAGAGCTAAGGAAGTCCTCCTCTTCCTGCCTCTGTTCTGCCTCAAGTGCCCTGTCCATTATTCCACGCAGCGTGTGCTCCAACAGGTGGACAAGGGGGACAGTGTCACTGATGCATGCACTGTCACTGCTCACCATCCTCGTGGCCTCAAATGGTGACAGGACAGTGCATGCATCCCTGATCATGGCCCACTGGCGTGGGGAAAAAAAAACAATCTCCCCTGACCCTGTCCTGGTGCCATAGTCGCACAGGTACTCATTGATGGCCCTCTGCTGCGTGTGGAGCCGCTGCAGAATGGCCAACGTTGAGTTCCACCTGGTGGGCATGTCACAGATTAGGCGGTTCTTGGGCAGGTTAAACTCCTTTTGGAGGTCCGTCAGCCGAGCACTGGCATTATATGACCGGCGGAAATGCACACAGACTTTCCTGGCCTGCCTCAGGACATCCTGTAAGCCTGGGTACCTGCCCAAGAACCGCTGCACCACCAAGTTAAGGACGTGAGCCAAACAGGGCACATGGGTCATTTGTCCCTGTCGGAGGGCAGAGAGGAGGTTGGTGCCATTGTCGCAAACCACCATTCCTGCCTTAAGTTGGCGTGGCGTCAACCACTTCTGAACCTGCCCCTGCAGAGCTGACAGAACCTCTGCCCCAGTGTGGCTCCTGTCCCCCAAGCACACCAGCTCAAGCACCGCATGGCATCTTTTGGCCTGCGTACTTGCGTAGCCCCTTGAACGACTACGGAGCACCGCTGGTTCCGAGGAAGAGGCCATGGAGGAAGAAGAAGAGGAGGGGGTGGAGGAGAGAGGTGTGTCACAATCATTAGCATTTTGGAGGCGTGGTGGCGGAACAACCTCCAACACTACTGCACCTTGTCCTGCATCCTTCCCAGCTGCCAGCAGAGTCACCCAATGAGCCGTGAAACTTAGGTAACGTCCCTGTCCATGCCTGCTGGACCATGAGTCAGCGGTAATATGCACCTTACCGCTGACCGCCCTGTCCAGCGAGGCATGGACATTGCCTTCCACATGCCGGTAGAGAGCCGGAATCGCCTTCCGTGAGAAAAAGTGGCGTTTGGGTACCTGCCACTGAGGAACCGCACATTCCACAAACTCACGGAAGGGGGCAGAGTCTACCAACTGAAAAGGCAGCAGTTGAAGTGCTAGCAATTTTGCCAAGCTAGCATTCAACCGCTGGGCATGTGGATGGCTGGGAGCAAACTTCTTTTGGCGGTGCAGCAGCTGGGGCAGGGAAATTTGCCTGGTACAATCTGACATCGGTGTACCAAAAGCAGATTGCCCACAAGTACTTGGCTGTGACACACCTAATTCTACACCTTCATTCCTCTCAGTGCAGGTCTCAGAGAGGACTGAAGGTCTAGTGGGGTTGGAAATCTCAGCTGATGAGGAGCAAGGAGAGGTCCTCTTTGTTCTTTGGTGTGGGTCTTTTAGATACGCTTGCCAACGAACTGCATGGCAGGTCAACATATGTCTGGTCAAACATGTGGTACCCAAGCGGGAGATGTTTTGGCCACGTGAGATACGCTTGAGACATATGTTGCAAATAGCAGCGGTGCGATCTGATGCACTCGTCTCAAAAAAGGCCCACACCAAAGAACTTTTTGAATAACACACAGAGACTGCAGCGCCCTGCACATGTGGAGCTTTGGGGTGTGATGCAGTCAATGTGCTGCCCTTAGGCTGGCCCCTGGAGGGCATCCTGCCTCGTTGGTGATGTGCCGCCTCCTCCTCCTCCTCTCTCCTATCAGGCACCCACGTTGAGTCAGTGACCTCATCATCCCCTCCCTCCTCATCACTGGAGCAAACCTGGCAGTATGCTGCAGCAGGGGGAGCATGACTGCCAGATTGCTGTCCTTCTTGGGCACCCCCTCTGTCTGTGCTCATGTTACTGCCTTCATCGAGCTCAGTATCATCATCAGAGCCTTCCAAACGCTGGGCATCCTCCTGGAGCATGTACCCAATACTGTGGTCAAACAGTTCGAGGGACTCCTCAGGAGGACATGGTGGAGCTAGGGAAGGAGTCACTGATGACATTGAGCCGAAGGAAGAGGCTGCTGCTTTGCCAGACAAAGCACCCTGGGCATGGGTGAGAGAGGATGAGGAGGATGAGGACGGCTTGGTCATCCACTCGACCAAGTCTTTCGCATGTTGCGGCTCAACACGGCCAGCTGCCGAAAAAAAGGCCAAGCGTGTCCCATGGCCACTTGCTGATGAGGATGCACCGTCTCCACGACCAGCACTAGGCACAGAGTCTGCTTGCCCTCTCTTATTGGCTTGTGACTGTCTGCCTCTCCTTCTTGGCCTTCCAGACATACTAATGGCCTGTAGCTGCACTAAGCTGGGATATATATATATATATATATATATATATATATATATATATATATATATGTACTGATACTGCAGCTAGAAAAATCAACTGCCTGCCTGTAGTATGAGAACACCACCAACCTTCTACAGGTAGCTTTAGCTGAACACTGTGAGGTGGACGCACCCCACTAACTTGTAGGTTTAGCTGAACACTGTGAGCAGGACGCACTGCACTAACTGTAAATAGTCTAGCTGCCTGACTGTGGTACTAATAGGATCAAAAGAACACCAGCAATTTTCTTCAGGTAGCTGTAAATACTGTAACAAGACAAGCCTGCCTGTCAGTAAGAAGATAACCGGAACGGATCTAGCTGAACACTGTGAGCAGGACGCACTGCACTAAATGTAAATAGTCTAGCTGCCTGACCGTGGTACTAATAGGATCAAAAGAACACCAGTAATTTTCTTCAGGTAGCTTTATATACTGTAACAAGACAAGCCTGCCTGTCAGTAGGAAGATAACAGGAACTGATCTAGCTGAACACTGCGAGCAGGATGCACTGCACTAAATGTAAATAGTCTAGCTGCCTGACCGTGGTACTAATAGGATCAAAAGAACACCAGTAATTTTCTTCAGGTAGCTTTATATACTGTAACAAGACAAGCCTGCCTGTCAGTAGGAAGATAACAGGAACGGATCTAGCTGAACACTGCGAGCAGGACGCACTGCACTAAATGTAAATAGTCTAGCTGCCTGACCGTGGTACTAATAGGATCAAAAGAACACCAGTAATTTTCTTTAGGTAGCTGTAAATACTGTAACAAGACAAGCCTGCCTGTCAGTAGGAGGATAACAGGAACGGATCTAGCTGAACACTGTGAGCAGGACGCACTGCACTAAATGTAAATAGTCTAGCTGCCTGACCGTGGTACTAATAGGATCAAGAGAACACCAGTAATTTTCTTTAGGTAGCTGTAAATACTGTAACAAGACAAGCCTGCCTGTCAGTAGGAAGATAACAGGAACGGATCTAGCTGAACACTGTGAGCAGGACGCACTGCACTAAATGTAAATAGTCTAGCTGCCTGACCGCGGTACTAATAGGATCAAAAGAACACCAGTAATTTTCTTCAGGTAGCTTTATATACTGTAACAAGACAAGCCTGCCTGTCAGTAGGAAGATAACAGGAACAGATCTAGCTGAACACTGTGAGCAGGACGCACTGCACTAAATGTAAATAGTCTAACTGCCTGACCGTGGTACTAGTAGGATCAAAAGAACACCAGTAATTTTCTTCAGGTAGCTTTATATACTGTAACAAGACAAGCCTGCCTGTCAGTAGGAAGATAACAGGAACGGATCTAGCTGAACACTGTGAGCAGGATGCACTGCACTAAATGTAAATAGTCTAGCTGCCTGACCGTGGTAATAATAGGATCAAAAGAACACCAGTAATTTTCTTCAGGTAGCTTTATATACTGTAACAAGACAAGCCTGCCTGTCAGTAGGAAGATAACAGGAACGGATCTAGCTGAACACTGTGAGCAGGACGCACTGCACTAAATGTAAATAGTCTAGCTGCCTGACCGTGGTACTAATAGGATCAAAAGAACACCAGTAATTTTCTTTAGGTAGCTGTAAATACTGTAACAAGACAAGCCTGCCTGTCAGTAGGAAGATAACAGGAACGGATCTAGCTGAACACTGTGAGCAGGACGCACTGAACTAAATGTAAATAGTCTATCTGCCTGACCGTGGTACTAATAGGATCAAAAGAACACCAGTAATTTTCTTTAGGTAGCTGTAAATACTGTAACAAGACAAGCCTGCCTGTCAGTAGGAAGATAACAGGAACGGATCTAGCTGAACACTGTGAGCAGGACGCACTGCACTACATGTAAATAGTCTAGCTGCCTGACCGTGGTACTAATAGGATCAAAAGAACACCAGTAATTTTCTTTAGGTAGCTGTAAATACTGTAACAAGACAAGCCTGCCTGTCAGTAGGAAGATAACAGGAACAGATCTAGCTGAACACTGTGAGCAGGACGCACTGCACTAAATGTAAATAGTCTAGAAGATAACAGGAACGGATCTAGCTAAACTGAATACAGTGTATATATATATATGCAACACCTGGGATGCATATATATACACAATACACTTTAAGTGCAGCTAACTGACTGACTGTCCTGCCTAATCTAGCTAACTCAAATGAAATGACACTGTCTCTCTCTCTCTCTAAGCACACCGGAACACACTGCACAGGGCCGCCGTGCAGGCGGCCTTATATAGTGTGGGGCGTGTACTAAATCCCCTGAGCCATAATTGGCCAAAGCCTCCTTGGCTTTGGCCAATTACGGCTCTCTGTTCAGGCGGCGCTGTGATTGGCCAAGCATGCGGGTCATAGTGCATGCTTGGCCAATCATCAGCAAGCAATGCACTGCGATGCCGCAGTGAATTATGGGCCGTGACGCGCCACACGAATTTGGCGCGAACGGCCCATATCTTTCGCAATTCGGCGAACGACCGAACAGCTGATGTTTGAGTCGAACATTGGTTCGACTTGAACACGAAGCTCATCCCTACTTATGAGCGATTTTTCACATTTATAAGGGAATGCGACCTGATTGCTTCTGCTAGTGACTCTGTCACTAGGGTGAAGAATAGGGGTGAGAGCAGGCACCCTTGTCTGGTGCCATTGGTGATATCGAAGGGTGAGGAAGTTAGGCCCAATGTCTGAACCCTAGCTGAGGGAGAGGAACATAAGCCTAAAATGAAATTAACAATTGTTCCCTGCAAACCAGATTTTCAAAAAACTTCCTTAAGATAAAGCCAATGCACTCTATCAAATGCCTTCTCTGCGTCCAGAGAAAAGAGCAGAGAAGGCGTTTGATAATGCTAAGCCCACTCAATAAGTTTGATAAATCTCCTGGTGCCATCTGGAGCTTGACGGTGTGGGACAAATTTGACTTGGTCAGGGTGAATCAGATGTGAAATTTAGTGGGAAAGATGGATGTCAAGTATTTTTATATAGATCTTAACATCAGTGTTAAGCAATGAAATTGGTCTACAGTTGGCTGAATCTGCATGAGATTTGCCCAGTTTGGGAATGGTGACAATCACCACTTCGAGATATTCTTTGGGGATTACCCTCATGTCTGTGAAGTGGGTAAATGCTTTGCAGAGGTGGGGACCAAGGAGTGGGGAAAAGGTTTTGTAGTATTGGTTACAAAAGCAGTTGGGCGCTAGAGCATTGTGGAGTGGGAGTGCATTGATCGCATCTAGGAATTCTTGTTCCAAGAAAGATTTGTTTTAATCTGAAAGTTGGAATGGAGTGAGGGTAGGGAGCCGAATAGAGCTTAAAAATTGTTGTATTTGGGTCAAGTCGGGCGAGGGTTCATTATCTGATTTGTTAAGATTATATAGTTTTGAGTAAAACTCACTAAAATAGTTAGCTATATCTTTAGGATTACTCACCCTTTGTCATTGTGCTGTGTACATAAAGGGGATCCTAGAAAGCGCCCAATTACGTTTAACCTGTTGCGCTAATAATGCTCCAGGTTTGTTGTTTTGTGTGTACCATGTAAGGCAGAGCTTCTTAATGTGGTGATCAAGAGAATAGAAAGGCACACAGTTCTCTTAGCTTACGTAATGAGGCTGTATCTGCTGCATTAGGGTTTTGCTTATTAGATTTTTCTAATTGTCATATTTGGTCTAGAAAGGTATTGATACGTTCAGCCCTTTTCCTCTTCTCCCGAGCACTCAGCTTGATAAAGAGGCCTCTGAGATAGGCCTTGTGTGCATTCTATATAATACAGGTGTCAGAGGTTTACCCCACATTTTGAGCAAAGTAAGACTCTATTTCTCCCCTAACATCTTCCTGGTACTTGGGGTGCGTTAGTATGGCAGCATTCAAATGCCATAATGAATTTTGAGTAGACCTGGGACCATGAATTAATGTAATAGTGACAGGCGCATGGTCCAACCAGGCAATGAGCCCTGCTGTCGCTTGTGAAATTATGAGAGACTTATCTACCAGGAAGAGGTAAATCCTGGAATAGGATTTTTGAGCAGTTGAGTAAAAGATGTAGTCCCTCTCTGAGCCGTGCAGGCACCGCCAGGGGTCAGAAAGATCTTCTGACTGCATAAGAGAGGACAGAGCGGTAGACCCATTTCTGTGGGTGCTGGAGGTGTCCAGGGACAAATCTGCAATGTCAATAAAGTCCACACAGAGAACCATTTGTTCTTTGGGGAATGTTTGCAGTTTGGTTAACAAAGACCTGAAGAAACTTTTGTGACCTGAATTAGGGGTGTAAATATTTGCAATTCCAAGGGCTGGTTATTGAAAGAGGCAGACAAAATCAAGTATCTGCCAAGAGGGTCAGAATCTAGATGATCTAGGTGAAAGGCCACAGAGTTACGAACAGCTGCTGCCTTTCTTGGGTGCATTGGCTAAAAATTGATGCGGGAATAACTTGTGTTGACAGGAAGGGGCTTTATTATGAGCAAAGTGCGTCTCTTGGATGCAAAAAATATCTGCCATTTGGGAGATTGCCTCTTTCCAAAGTCTAGATTGCTTAAAGGGGCTATTTATCCCTTTGGCATTAATGGTGGTAATGTGGAGATGCATTATGGTGAGGCAGTGATGGTGCCAACTAGGCTCAGAGGGAGAACACTGAGAAGATTATATAAATGTGCTATTGAGTACAGTCACAGAAGCACTTAAATTATTTCAATAAGATAAACAAAAAGACACCTAAGTATAGGCAAAATACAATCATAAACAATGGAGCTAACACAAGACCTTAACACTAAAACGTTACAAAGATATGTGTGTGCAGCACACTCTGTATTTGGGGGGTGAAAACTGAGTATGAGAGTTGGCCAGGCTTCCAGGGTGACATTGTAGAGGTTGAGCAAGTCATAGTGAAAAGGCCTTCAGGGTGATAATAGAAATGTAGAGCTATGGAGGAGAAGACCCCTGGCTGCTACATTCAGGATCCTCTCTTAGTGCATGGGATCTATGACCCGGGTTCTGTCGCAAGGTATTCAATGAGGGTGTGGGCACGAGACCCCAGTTGTGTAGTTGTTTGAACCCCTATTTCGGTGAGGGGATGACTACTTGCTGACCTTAATATGTGACCAACAGTTTGGTCAGGAATCCCCATCTATATGTTAGGTTGTTACCCAGCAGAACTTTAGTGATTGGGAGAACTTCTTTTTTTGAGCAGTAGCGGTTGAAATGTCCTGAAACAGGGTAACTCCTGTGTATAGAGGAGGGAGCATGCGGGCATTCCTAGCTGCCCTAAGGAGTTGATCTTTGATGTGGTAGACGTGGACACAAGCCAGCACATCTCTAGGAACAGTGTCCGGAAGTTGCGCTGGCTTAGGGATTCTATGGGCATGTTCAAGAAGGAGATCTCTTTGTGAGAAGTCAGGCAGTAATTTAACAAAGAGTTGTCTCAAATAAGGGGCAAGCTCGTGGGATTTGACAGACTCAGGGATCCCCCTTAATTTAATATTTCTGTGGCGGGCTCTCTCTTTAAGATCCGCCACATTTAATTGCAATTTTTGGATCATCTCTGCTTTCTCCTCTTGCACATCACCCAATTCATTATGTGATTTGACCATATCAGATAGTTGGTGTACTATATATTGTTGTGAGTGTGGTATGGAATCTTAGTAATACATATGGGGAATTTGAATTATTAAGATCTTAGTGTTTTGCTCAGTGCCTCCAACCTTACGGTAAAAATGTGAACTTTGTTCAGACAATCAGTAACATACCACAATAATTTCCTGAGTTTGTTAATCTATGGGGAATTCTTACCAATGTATAAATATCTCCCAATAAAATTAATAAGTAAATCATTTTTATTAATTCACAAGTATAATTATACAATTGCATACAGAACTGGGATTTCTGGTGAATAATATTTCATACACCCTACTAAAGACATCAACGCGGCAGTAAAACAATTTTCCTTAATATTTGGCAACTAACCCAGGAGTAGCCCAAGTGACTATGTTAAATACAAATTGTAGTTATTGCGCCTTAAGTTCAAAAACACAATAAGGGTTATTTACGAAAGGCAAATCCACTTTGCACTACAAGTGCACTGCAAGTGCACTTGGAAGTGCAGTCACTGTAGATTTGAGGGGGACATGCAAGTAAAATAAAAAACTGAATTTTGGCTTGTACATGATTGTCTGATAAAATCAGTAGAGCTTCCCCTCATTTCAGATCTTTCCCTCGGTACTAAAGTGACTGCACTTCCAAGTGCACATGCAATGCACTTGCAGTGCAAAATGGCTTTGCCTTTAGTAAGTCAACCCCAATATCTCTTGTCGCTCGGGAAGACAATCCTCTGAATCTTCCGGCCGGAAGAAATACAAAGTATGTCTAGGAAAGATTAATTTAACAGAGCTACCACATTGAATGGGGTGATAATTAATTTCCCTGGGACCACAGTAGCCAAATTTATTGTAATACAGATTGATTTTGATTTCACCCACAAACGGTCAGTATCTCACCACTGTTTAAAGGAAAGGATGTATATTCGATCTGTCCTAGCAGCAATGTCCAGCGAAATGGCCAGTGGTCGCTTATCACCAAATTTGTGTTCATCCAGAGGGTGTATGTCGGCAGGTGGGTCTGTGGTCCTCTCATCCCTGAATCATGTGTGTGTCTCCTTTTGGATGGTGCAAATTCTTTGATGATTACCTCCTTCACTTCATGTTTACCATCTCGTGATTAGTTGGTTCCAAACATGGGAGGTAACTGCCCTGATTTTCACCCACCCATCTGTGATCATGGTAAAGGTGTAATCAGAATATGATGTCTAGTGCTATTATGAAATGTATTTTAACATATTTCATATTAATATAACATGGCAATTGCTGGCCTTTTGCCCTGTCATTTGCTCTCCCCATCTCATGTACCTTTCTGGCTATAAGAAATCTCTACCTAACCAAATATATTGAGATTGACAGAGATTTATGGAATCAAGCATCACCTTTTAACCATAACAGACTGGTGCTAAATCCTTGTCAAATACTTGGATGACTACAGTACACATTGATTTTTACAAAATGTGTTGCAACATTGTAATTTAACATATTATATATCCATATCTATATAGATACATACACTCTTAGTTCTGTTTCAACTTGTGACTGGTGTCCTTCTGATGTATAATTAACTGGGCGTCTTCTGTCATTGTCTGGGGAAAAGCTGAGTCAACACTGGGTTCTTTCTTAGGAGACGATCTCACCCTTTGAAACAATGGGGTTATTTACCCTGGCTTTCCTTTAATCAAAGGCTCTTCTATCTGGATCTCAAAACACTAGTTTGACCATTGTCAGTTGGTTTCGTATTAAGTGGCACTATTGTTCAGGTTACTCTGCTTCAACATAATGTTTGTATATTGACCTCAACCCTCCACTGGAGAGGATAAACTTTTTCTGTTGGGGGGGACGCTCTACTGGAATGACAACTCCTTGTCTGAGTGTTTCATGAATTATGAAGATTGTTATATATCCCGGCCATGACAATATTCTGACCTTTCCTCTAATGAATCCATTCTAGTGGATAAGTGGTTAATAGATAAGCAGTGTTCCCTGTATAGCCCTGCTTGTAATGAGAGAAGCATGGCTTTGATTGTAGCTTCAGAGGCAGGGACCTCTGCTGCAGTAAAAGCAGCCAGTGAATCTGTGTAATTATCATCTGGATCAGGGTCTTGTGCAGCTAGGGAGGCCCCATGCTGTTTTTTAGCTGATGTGAGCTTAGAAGGAGAGGAGACTGGGGATATTGCAGCTCTCTTACCCCTGTCTGTGGTCATGTTGGAAGGAGCATCCTGCGTGGAGTCCTCCATGTCAGAGAGGTGGTTGTCAGCAGCTTCTGTTATGAGAGGTGGCAGTTTGTGCAAGCCAGCACTCTCCATACAGTGCCATCATGCCTCTGTCTCTGTAGCGACTTCATGAAGTGCTCTGTGAGGCGGCAGAGAAATGGCTGAAATTTTTTGAGTATCATGCTCCATGGCATTTTTGAGGACTTCCTCGCCCATCAGAGGTCAATTTCGGCGGGCTAGTGTGCCAAAAGCTGCTGTGTTCACCCGAAGAAGCCGAGCAGCTAGGGATCAAGCAGTAATGCTGCCCCGCCGACAGGACATGCCCTGTATTTCTCTATATTATAGCAGCTTTAAATAACAAAACAGTGCTGCACTGCCTAAATAACAAACTGAAATTGCTGAATGTTAATGCTCACAAGAATAAGTGATCAACTTGCAAAAAATAGCAAGATACAAGGTGCACAATCAATTATTCAGATAAAGGGGATTATAACCCCCCCCCCCCCCCATATGTGTATATATATATTTTTTTCCTCTCACCATTTATTTGTGCTGATAGGATTTTGTTTTTTATAGCAGCTTTATACTTACCTTAAAAGACATATTATGGGGGGACTTTTCAAGTTCAATAATTCTTATTGAAAGATTTAACAGTACAGAGAAACTAGCAATCATTTGTTTAGATTACCGTTATACATAGTTAGTACATTACTTAGAGGTACAGTAAATGAAACAGCAGTAATGGAAATTATCAAAATCAACAGAAAAAAAAGTAAAAATAACATAACATTCAGCCTCTGTTATGTTAGTCTTCCTGTTAAATACATAGGCTAATAAAATAGCCTTAATAAGCTTTTACCCCAGGGAAAGCAGTTCCCACTAATGTGTGCGGTTTACCCATTGGGGGTTATTTACAAAAGGCAAATCCACTTTGCACTGCAAGTGCACTTGAAAGTGCACTGAAAGTCGCTCTAAATATAAGGGGTAAATCTGAAATGAGTGGAAGCTCTGCTGATTTTATCATCCAATCATGTGCAAGCTAAAATGGTGTTTTTTATTTACCTTGCATGTCCCCCTCGGATCTACAGCGACTTTACTTCCAAGTGCACTTTCAGTGCACTTTCAAGTGCACTTGCAGTGCAAAGTGATTTTCCTTAAGTAAATAACCCCCATTGTGTTTATCATTGATAACATACCTGCTTTTTATGAAACCTCGTTTAGAGGTCGTACTTTTTTTTTCACTAGTTAGGCTAGATGACGCTAGATGACGTATCCTTTAATTCTTAACCATATGGAATCTAGTTTGTATATGAGTAGCCAGGCATTCTAGAAAGAATGCTGTTAACGAGTGGTTAAGCCCCGCTAGTATTTCTCATAAGTGCATTGTACATGGACTCTCTGAATTACTTTAGACAAGTTTAAAGCCAACCTCTGTTCCCACTTGCTAGTTATGTTTAGTCGCGTGGCAATTAGTAGAATAGTAAAGTATTTTATAGGGAATCTATCCACATTCAGCCCCAAAAGAGCTAAAGATATTGATGGATCTGTCAATATTCCTGTCACCTGTGAAATCAATGTTTCCAAAAACCTTTTAGGCTCTTACAGACCCAAAATAAGTGGCATAATTCCCCTTTTCACCACACATTCTCCAGCACTTAATGGAAGCATCCAGAAACAGTTGGTGGAGTTTACCTGGGATGTAGTATTACCTATACATAATCTTTATTGTGTTTTCCCAGTGTGAAACACAGTGGGAAGTTTGTATAACCATTTTTAGTGCTCTTTGCCATGTGTGGATTAAGAACTCTTTTTCCCAATTTTGAATTTGTGAAGGTTTCAGTAAGGGCTTACTACAGGTCAAATATTTGTAGAACCATGTGATACCTTTTCTAACACCAGATGTATAATGCCCCGTACACACGGTCGGACTTTCCGACGGAAAATGTGCGATCGGAGCTTGTTGTCGGAAATTCCGACCGTGTGTGGGCTCCATGGGACATTTTCCATTGGATTTTCCGAGACACGAAGTTTGAGAGCAGGCTATAAAATTTTCCGACAACAAAATCCGATCACGTCAATTCCGACCGTGTGTGGCCAATTCTGACGCACAAAGTGCCATGCATGCTCAGAAGAAATTCCGAGACGGAACAGCTTGGTCTGGTACAATTAGAGTTCGGAATGGATATAGCACTTTCGTCAGGCTGCAATGTTTAAAATTGTTTAATACAGCGCACTCTCTTCTTCTTTATAATGCTATAAGAATGAAGTATTTTTGCTGCACATATTTACACAGACTTCTCACAAACTTCTTTCTTTATTATTTATCGTGATTTCATCAATATATTTAGATTTGTCACATCTGAAAAAAAAAATATATATATATTTTTTTTTTGGTTTGTATTGTTTTCAAGCCTGATCTTGTTGTTAATTTTTTTTATTTTTTTTAGGTTACATCCTGAATATTTTTGTGTGTGTTTTGTGTGTCAAGTTAGCACAACACCATTATTATCTGGTATTATTTAATCTTTAATCTCAAGGAGATTGCTTAGTGTTGGTGTCTCTTGTTAATTTCACATTGTATTTTTGAAATGTACCTCCCTCCTCACAAACAAACTGTCCTTTTTAAAGGAAAACACACATAGGCGAGTATAATTGAAACAAAAATTCCTTTATTAAGGGCTCAGAACCAAACAAAGAGGGAGGCAACGCTGGAGAAACTGCAGAAATTGGTGAAGCCTTTGGCCCCCAGGGCACACATCAATTATTTCCAGGCAAAATTGGTGGCCTGAGGAGTCCATATATAAGGGAGTGCAGTCTGGTCCAGAAGTCCCAGAGATCATGAAAGCAGCAGATGACATCTGTGTCCCCAGGCTGTGGTCATACAAGAGGCTGCATCTTTTGCCAGACCAGACTGAACCCAGGTCATCACTCTCTGGTCTTCCTTCCACGCTTCCTTCCATGCTGTGGCTGTGGTGGTGGAGTTGTGGCAGGAGGAGGAGGATGGTCCAACTCACTCAGGTGGGTATTGGATGTGATTTCACCCCTCACCCCCTTAGTTAAGACTTTATAAATAAGGTCCTCACACAGGAGGCATTGGCCCTGCTGCATGCCCTGCAGTTTGGTGGCAGCCATGCAGGCAAAGGCCTCTTGAGGAGTGGGGGTGGCTCTGAGGGACGCAGAAGCCTCCTGAATCAGCCTGAGTGCTGAATCCTGCACGTGACTCCCCTTCCTGGGTCTTTTGTTTGGAAGGCGGAGGGGAGGAACCTGCGATTCGTCAGGCTCCTACTGGGCCGAGACTTCTCCTGGCTGACACTTAGGCCCGCCTCCTCCTGGCTGCCACTAACCCCCACCTCCTCCTGGCTGCCACATTCCACAGCCTCATCCTGTGTGCCACATTCCACAGCGTCGTCCTGGCTGAGGTCTTCCTGTGTATGAAAAAGGGACATCGTTTTAGTTTTTTCTTCATCACACACAATTTTCACCTCATGATTGTTGCAAATTGAATGTTAACAAATATAACAGACTATCATTCTGAGCCCAGCATTTTTCATTCTTGTCCCAATTATTTTTGCCCACTACTGTCTATTGATATGTAAAACACTTTATTAAATCAGCAATTAGTGATCAATAATAACATCTAGTAAACATAATTTATTTATTGACCAGAAATCTGTAGAAGAATGCTATACCTGGCTCCAGCTGGGCTCCTCCACTTCTTCCTGGCTGGAAGTTCCAGGTTGGACATCGGAAGCCTCAGCTGGGGTGGAAGGAAGAGTGGAGAGGGATTCCCTGACTTCAGTCTGGTCTGACAGAAATCGGAGTCTCTCATAGTACCACAGCCTGGGGACATAAATGTCATCTGCTGCAGCTCCGGATCTCTGGGAATCCATGACCTTCTTGCGCTCCCTAAGATAAGTGCTCCTCAGGCCACCAATTTTGGCTTTTAAATAGGCGATGGTTGCTATGGGGACCACCAGCTTCACCAACTCCAGCAGTTTCTCCAGCGCTGTCTGCTTCTTTTGTTTATGATTATAATGTGGATGTTTCACCTGCCACAGACAGGGCAGCTCCCTGTACTTGTCTATGAACAGGGGGAGGAAGTTGTGGTCATTGAAGCCATCCATTTTATCTTGTGAACTGGTGAAACTCACACAACTGCGCCCTCCTTGAGTCTCCACCACTGCGCTCAAAGCCAAAGAAAAAAGCAAAAAGTGTTAACCTCCTGTGAAAAAAGCTAACAAACCAATATATGTGATCTAATAAGATTCATGCAAAAGCCGTCACTTTAAATAAAAAAACTGAAAAGAACTTCTATTGACTCTGGGAGACCAAACCCGATCCCTGCAAATCAATATAAGTGGCGCTATATAACAGTGTTGACACCAACTGGTGTTCAAGAAAAATATGTTGTTGGACCCAAATGTGATACAGTGTTCTAATCAAAAATGTTAAGGCAATCTAAACCAAAATTAATAACAAACTTAATATCACACGTAAAAGCATATACCATAAAATTGTATGATAATATGATCTACCATACACAGAACAATCCCAACCACATATAAATTGTATCAATAGTGACAAAAAATTATATAATCAATAGTGACAAAAATACATATGTATGTATATAAGCAAAAGTGTTAGTCCATAATCCGTAGAAAAGTCCATAGAAACAGCACCGTGAAGAAAGTGTGCGATTCCTGAAAAAATATCCACTAATTCACTCAGTGCCAGTGATTCCTCTCCCTTTGAACTCAACACTCACCGACTCAATATGCCTCACACTCTCGTGTTTGGCAAACAAGCATGAACATCTAGGTGGTCAGATGAAGGTGAAAACTCCAAATTCCATCTATCCCAGTGTCATCTCATTCCATAGAAAAATGAAAAATGCACAAATAGTGTGATACCGTAAAATATAAAATTTATTCAACTAGTGAAAAACTTCAATCATTGCACTCACATAAAAACTCTTGTCTCAAGCCAAAAATCACACTGCAATACAAATGACACTCCTCCTCTGTGAAACGCCCAGCACCACTTTGAATGAAGGTCGCGGCGGACCCAAGGTAAGCGTATGAATAGACTCTCACCCCCGCTCACTGAAGCTCTTCAGATCTAACTCGGATCTCCTGCTGTCAGATAGAGCTAGAGATAATACTCTAAAAACAATTACATTGATGGAACATGCAAAAAGGGACTCCATCCCATCCTGCCTATTGACGATTGATGCTGAGAAAGCATTCGACAGGGTGGGATGGAGTTTCCTTAGAGAGACTTTAGCACAGTGGGGACTGGGTCCTATACTTTTGGATAAAATAATGGCCCTATATTAGAATCCAACAGCTAAGATACGGGCAAACGGGGATCTATTGGATATAGTCCCCATAACAAACGGAACCCGCCAGGGTTGCCCGCTATCCCCAATACTGTATACACTGGTGATGGAGCATTTATTAATAGCGATCAGGAAAAATTTAGATATACAGGAAATTAAAGCAGGAGATAAGGAGTATAAAATGTCTGTATATGCAGATGATATCTTAATGTATATCACAAACCCACTGATATCAATACCAAATCTGATAGCAGAATTTAATCGATATGGTACATTAAGTAACTTTAAAGTAAATTATAGTAAATCCGAAGCTTTGAATATTAACTTATCAAGCACTATGGTAGAACTCCTTAAAAAAGATTTCTCAGTTAAATGGCAAGAGAACGCAATTAAATATTTGGGTATCTATATCCCTACTGATCTAGATAAGCTAGAGGAGTATAACTATGTCCCAATGGTGCAAAGAATTGCGAGAAAGTTACAAAATTATGAAAAGGGAATGTTCTCCTGGATAGGTAGAATAAGTATAGTAAAGATGGATATACTGCCCAAAATATTATATGTCCTTCAAACAATACCCATTTTCCCCTTAACAAATAATTTGGATAAATTGCCTAGATTAATAGGAAAATTCGTCTGGGGAGGCAAGACACCCAGAATTAAAAGAACGGTGTTAAATAAAACAAAAGAAGACGGGGGCCTCGCCCTCCCTGATATAGATATATACCTTAGAGCAATAATGATAACCAGAATAGTAGACTGGTTTCATAACAGAGATAGTAAACAGTGGGTAAAGCTTGAAGAGGATATTACAACTCTTAAGCTAAAGTCCCTTCCTTGGATTAAGAAAGCACAAAGACCACCGGAGTGGATCTACCTATAGAGGCCCAATGACCCCGCTATTTAGCAATCCAGAGTTTCCACTGACACTTGAAGCTAAAACATTTCTCAAATGGAAAAGAAGTGGGGACACTAGAATAATAGAAACGATGGAAGAAAATAAACTG
Organism: Lithobates septentrionalis; assembly: GCA_037952835.1. Lineage (NCBI taxonomy): Eukaryota > Metazoa > Chordata > Amphibia > Anura > Ranidae > Lithobates > Lithobates septentrionalis. The sequence continues at coordinate 3,494,796 of JBBDGP010000918.1, read as the reverse complement.
CTCCCATTAGAAAAGATGGGGGTAGAACATAAAAATAAATGCATGCAGTATGGCCTGCTCCCGCGATATATAGAGTCTTTAACAAAAGAATCCATAATAGAGAGACCCCTGACAAACTTAGAAAAAAATTTTGTGCAAGAACTAAGACCCACCCATGTCTTATCTAAAGTTTATAAATATTTAATTTCAGAAAACAATAGACAAATATTACCATATGTTAAAAAATGGGAATCAGAGATTGGAATAGAATTTCCTAGGGAAATATGGGGAAAGGCAATTATAGTGACTCATAAACTCTCAATATCGGCTAAACATCAGGAAAGAAACTATAAAATCTTAGCCAGATGGTATAGATGCCCTGTAGATTTACAAAAAATGAACCCGGATAACACAGACAGGTGCTGGAGGTGTCATCTAACTCAAGGCACAATGTCACACATTTGGTACTATTGCTCAGAAATTCAACCATTCTGGCAAAAGATATTGGAGATTTTTAGAGCACTGACTGGGATCGAACTATATCCAGAAATACAAGTAGCAATTTTATCTATGATTCCAGGATCAATAAAAAAGATAAAAAAGGGAATTCTGAAATATTTTTTGACAGCAGCACGAACGGTCATAGCAAGAAAATGGAAAAACACACAGGCACCGTCTATTACAGAATGGGAATGTGAGATGACGGAGATGCGTACCCTGGAGGAAAGAATGATAATAGAAGAAGGGTTAAAAAAACCAAGATTAAATATATGGACTAGATGGGAAGAGTTTAGAGCCTCTTCGAGACTTTTGAGGACAATATAGAAATAGTAAAGAACATAATGCTTTTTTTTTTTTGTTTTTTGTTTTTTCTGTTAGTATGAATGGGTATGAGTGTGGGGTGATGGGCAGGTAAATAGGTTTTAAATATAGGTTTTACATCCTTGATTTAAGAATACAAAGAATTTAAATGTAAAAGAAATCATGAATGACGTTCTGATAAAAAACAAAAGAATTGTTTTATCATATGGATGTATATAGGTTTGATAAATGTAATTCTGAAAATGTTTTGATAAATAAAGGATTATTAAATAATAACAATAAAACATTGCAGAATAGAATACAGTAAAAAAGAGCAGAACAATAAAGAGAGAATAGAGAGAGAGAGAGAGAACAATAAAACGACAACTATTTTTTTTTATTTTATATTTTTGTATGTGTTTTTTTTTTTTTTTGTAACTGTAACTTTTATAACTGTAACCGGTTCCAGGTTCGGGTCTCTCAAAATGCGATGGCATCTTGGGAGACCCTGTGAAAGTGTGTCCTAGTCTGTGCAATGCTGTACCCTACGCTAATACTCAACTAGTGAATGGTAGCGTTCAAAACATTCACCAATGCAAAGACCAGGATTGTCAGGACAGGAGGGACAATAATAGCGGGTGTCACGCCTATATCCGCGATTGCTGCAGACACAACATCTTTTTGGGGGGGTTCGTCGGGTAGGGATACTCGGGAGGACATAAAGAAAATGCCTCTCATGCAGCCGACTGCATTTGGTTGGGGATGTGAATGGGGGAAGTACGGGCACTGCAGAAGTGGTGTGTTCCCAATTAGGATTGGCGAATGCAGCAGGAAGGGCATTATGGGCACGACGGGCCTTTGTTTGTCTTTTTGGTGGCAGCGGGACACTACTTGTGCTTGCCACCTCACCAGCTTGAACTGCACTTATGGGACTCGCCACGTCACCAAGTGTTACTGCAGTGCTGGTTTGACTACGACCGGGGTGTACTAGGCCGCTGGTGCTTGCCAGTTCACCAAAACGCTACCAAAAAAACTGTTAGCGATCGCAGGGATCAGGCCTGACTCTGCAAATGCTGCAGTTATGCGTTTAGTGTTTTGTAAGTAACAGTGATCGATCGATACTGCACTTGGGTGGGCTGGGCTGGGCCGGGCGGAGGGGCAAAACGCAGGTGCTAGCAGGTATCTGGGCTGATCCCACTAACACTGCGTTTGTGGGAACCCTAAACTGCTGGGGACGCTAGTATAGATCTGATCGGATCAGATATTAATCTGATCAGATACTATACCACTAAGGGAGGTGTACGGTGCGTGCGTGGGTGTTAGCGGTACTGGCACTAACCTGACGCTGCCTGGGGCTGGTGCTTGCCAGTTCACCAAAACGCTACCAAAAGAACTGTTAGTGATCGCAGGGATCAGGCCTGACTCTGCGAACGCTGCAGTTATGCGTTTAGTGTTTTGTAAGTGACAGTGATCGATCGATACTGCACTTGGGTGGGCTGGGCCGGGCGGAGGGGCAAAACGCAGGTGCTAGCAGGTATCTGGACTGATCCCGCTAACACTGCCTTTTGGGAACCCTAAACTGCTGGGGACGCCAGTATAGATCTGATCGGATCAGATATTGATCCGATTAGATACTATACCACTAAGGGAGGTGTACGGTGCGTGCATGGGTGTTAGCGGTACTGGCGCTAATCTGATGCTGCTTGGGGCTGGTGCTTGCCTGTTCACCAAAACGCTACCAAGAAATCTGTTAGCGATCGCAGGGATCAGGCCTGACTCTGCAAACGCTGCAGTTATGCGTTTAGTATTTTGTAAGTGACAGTGATCGATCGATACTGCACTTGGGTGGGCTGGGCTGGGCCGGGCGGAGGGGCAAAACGCAGGTGCTAGCAGGTATCTGGGCTGATCCCGCTAACACTGCGTTTTTGGGAACCCTAAACTGCTGGGGACGCTAGTATAGATCTGATCGGATCAGATATTGATCCGTTCAGATACTATACCACTAAGGGAGGTGTATGCTGCGTGCGTGGGTGTTAGCGGTACTGGCGCTAATCTGACGCTGCCTGGGGCGACGCATATCACCGCCGGGCGATCAGGGGGCTAAACCTTTATTCGGTAATAAACGGCGGGTGCCCTGACACTATAAAAAATAAACGAACTAACCAGCATCAACCGTAACGGTTATACGGTGATCAGTGGTGAAAGGGTTAACTAGGGGGCAATCAAGGGGTTAAAACATTTATTAGATAGTATATGGGGGTCCCTGACGCTATAAAACGCTGACGGCGAACCTAAATATTTACGTCCCTAACTAGCGTCACCAGCGACACTAATACAGCGATCAGAAAAATGATCGCTTAGCGACACTGGTGACAGGGGGTGATCAAGGGGTTAAAACTTTATTAGGGGGGGTTAGGGGGTATCCTAGACCTACAGGGGGCTAACACTCACTGCCCTACCACTTTTAACTGTCACAAACTGACACCATGCAGTAATCAGAAAAAAAAAAAATACTGCTTGGTGTCAGTGTGACAGGCAGGGGGGAGGGGTGATTGGGGGGGATCGGGGGGCGATCGGGGGGGGTCGGGGGTGTAAAGTATGCCTGGCATGTTCTACTGTGTGTGTGTGTGTTGTGCACTCACATGTCTTCTCTCCTCGGCGCCGGAACGGAAACTGCCGAGCCAAGGAGAGATGACATCACATCCTCTGCCTGTGTGTACTATACACAGGCAGGGGATGTCTCTCATTGGCTGGGAGCGATCGCGAGGGGGGGGCCACGATCGGATGACCGCACCCTCATCATGGAACGCTCCCAGACAAATGCCGACCGCCGCTGGCACCGGGGGGGTCTGATCGGACCCCCCGCCTGCAGGAGGCAGATCACGTATGGGTACGTGATTCTGCCTGCCCGTGCCATTCTGCCGCAGTATATCTGCGTTAGGCGGTCGGCAAGTGGTTAAAAGAAACACAAGCAGTAAATGTCACCAAAGATTTTAGTAGTTCAAATGATTTTTTTATTTTAAAAATGTTTCAGACATTGTCTGGCATATTGATGGCCCCCCTATCCGCAAAGTAATCAAGGTATCTTAGACGGACCTCACGGGCACTCACGGGGGACAAGCCAGGACGGGCACTTTAAATCGCCGTCAGGGTTGGTTCATTATGAATTCTGGCCTCAGGCCCAACTGAGCCAGCATAGTTTTTTTTTTTTTAAAGATATTTTTATTAATTTTATAAATCAGTTGTACAAAACAAGCACAACAAACATCCACTTAGTATGCTCGGTCAGTCATTGGTAAACAGCAATAACATGTAGCTCATATAAACAGAGATAGACATTGGTACATCTGCTAATATTTGCACGTAACAACTCATATAAGTAGTTCGTCTGTACATAACGGTACCAATAGTTTGCATAAATTATATATTATATTACCCTGGCGCGACCTGTAAACACTCCAGCTACATATCCTACAAAGTGAGGGTCAGAGGGCTAGCTAGCCATCTGCCCCAAATCTTATGGAATGTTTTTGTCCGCTTTCTTAGTTCGAAAGTGAGTCTATACAGTGGTATCACATCATTGATTAGTTTTAACCATAGAGATTTCAAGGGTGTTGATACACCCTTCCATGACAACAGGATGGTCTTTCTGACATAAAAGTAGAGGATTCGCAGTAGTCTTTTGGCCTGTGTGGATATCTGTAAGTCCCCAAAAATCCCCAATAGACCATTTTTTGGGTGGATAATATTGGGAAGGCCTAGAGCTGAGGAAATGAAAGAGCCCACTTCCACCCAGAAGTCCTGAACCACTGGGCAGTTCCAGAAGCAGTGCATAAAATCAGCACTCCCTCCACAACCACGAAAGCACTCGTCAGAGGTCCTCAGCCCCATTTTGTGTAATCTGGCCGGGGTAAGATGAGAGTGGTGAAAAAATTTAATCTGTATTACTCTATCTCTAGATGAGATGACCGTCGCTTTATATGTGTCTCTAAATTCAGTCCAGTCTTCGTCAGTAAATGAGATGTTCATGGATGTCCATTTTTCCTGTGCTTTACTAAATCGGGGGTTAACGTCCGTCATTAGGGCCTCATAATAAGTTGAAATAAGCTTATTAGGGTCCGGTTGTCTTAGTAGTCTCTCTAGTGGGGGCAAGTTAATGGGATTCTTTAAGGAGCCAAACTGAGCTCGTATAGCATGCCTAAGTTGATAATAGTAGAGTAAATAGGATCGTGGTAGGTCGAAGTCCAGTCTCAGCTGTTGAAAAGTTTTAAACCCCTGGGCATCATACAGATGACATAGGTATTTTATTCCCTTAGAGTACCATCTCTGAGTGTCGGGCAGTGAGTGTAGTTCCTGTAGAGTAGGGTTGAACCACAGGGGATTGTTTGGGGATGTGGACCAGGAAGATTTAGATATTTTTGTAGTGATATATCGAAAAAGTAAAAGAGAGGTTGCTAGCATGGAGGTGCCCGGTCGACTTGGAACCTCACCTCTATAAACAATGTTATGTAGAGTTTCCATGGAAGACGCAATGGCTCCCTCGGTGGTAGTACATGCATTTGCCGGGACCGGACATAGCCAATCATGTACATGCACTAACTGTGATGCTAAGTAATAAAGAAAAAAGTTTGGAAACGCCAACCCCGCCATATGTGACGGCAGCCGCAACGTCTCCAGTGCCACCCTGGGGGTCCCCCCACTCCACAGGAACGTTGTACAGATCGCATCTATCCTTTTAAAAACAGATCTGGGGATTTTGCAAGGGGAGTTAGCTAGTATGTATAGTAGTTTTGGTAAGTAGATCATTTTAAGGAGGTTTGCTCTTCCCATAAGATCTAGGGGTAAGTCCATCCACTGTTTAGTTTGTTCCTGTAGTCTATTCAGTATGGGGTCTAAGTTATTAGTAATGTAGGTGGACAGGGGCGACTGTACCAACACTCCAAGGTATCGAAAGGAAGTCACTACCTGTAAGTTGGAGTCCGGGTGGATCTGGGAGATCGCCGCTGAATCCAAAGGGAACAGGCTGGATTTGTCCCAGTTCACCCGGAATCCAGAGAAATCCCCAAACCTATTAATCTCAGCCAATAGCGACCGAAGTGATGCATTAGTATCTGCCAGATACACCAGAGTGTCATCTGCATACAGTGAAATGCGTTCCTCAATGGTAGCAATAGGCAGGCCTTTGATGGAGGAGGATGTACGTATTCTGGCCGCCAGTGGCTCCATAGCCAAGGCGAACAGAAGCGGGGATAAAGGACATCCTTGCCTCGTGCCCCTGGTAATGGAGAATGATTTAGTGATGGAGGAATTAACGCGCACTCGAGCTTGGGGGGATGTGTAAAGTAGCTTAATCCATGCCACCACGCGAGGACCGAAACCGTACACCTGCAGCACACGAAAGAGATACGGCCACTCCACACTATCAAATGCTTTGCATGTGTCCAAAGACACAATGGCACGGGTACGGGGGCATTCATGAGGGTATTGTAAGTTTTGGAATAATCTGCGGATATTCATTCTTGTGGACCGCCCAGGTATAAAACCCCCTTGGTCACTATTGACCAGGGACGTAACTACAGTATTTAAGCGATTTGCAAGCACTTTTGCTAGGATCTTAACATCCACATTTATAAGGGATATTGGGCGGTATGACTCACATTTAAGTGGATCTTTGCGGGGTTTCAGCAGGAGCACGATCAAGGCCTCTCGCATGGTGGGGGGAAGGATACCAGCATCCAAAGCCTTATTATATGTACGTAGCAGAAATGGGCACAGTAAATCCTTAAATTGTGAATACCATTCAGTGGGATAACCATCCAGCCCAGGAGTCTTGTGGGCTGGCATTTGAGTAATGGCTACTGCAATCTCTTCAACTGAGATGGGAGCGTCTAACATCTCCCTTCCCTCAGTGGAAATGGAGGGGAGAGATATATCAGCAAGGTATTCGTTTAACTGGGGCTCAGTGTACTCAGCTCTAGAAGTGTAAAGTTCTGTGTAGAAGTTTAGAAAAGTTTCCATAATATCCCCAGGGGCCTCACTCATTTGGCCTGTCTTAGTATAGATACGGGGAATAGATACTGGGGGGTGGTCAGGCCTTGTCAGATATGCTAAAAGGCGTCCGGCCTTGTTGCCATGTTCAAATGATTTCTGTGCCGTGTGTAACAATTTCTTTTTTGTAAGGTCTAAAAGACGTATTTCATACTCCCTACGTTTCAATAGCCATGTTTCTCTTGTGTCTGGAGTTGGATCCGAGGTGTATACCGACTCCGCTTGTACCATGGCAGTTTCAAGTTCTGTCGTATGCTGCTGGTTATTTTTTTTCAAGACTCCAGTGATGGACATAAAGGTGCCCCTCAATGAGGCCTTGAAGGCCTCCCACTCTATAGAAGGGTCCACTGTCCCCACATTGTCTCTCCAGTATTCCTTGATACCTTGTTTACATGTTCCCTGTACCACCTCATCCTCCAGCCAATAAGAATTTAACCTCCAAATGGAGGGGGCAGATCCTGGAAGGATGGTGAGGTCCACAGAAAGGGGCGCATGGTCTGAAACTCCCCTAGGTAAATAGGAAGTTGCAGCGACAAAGGGGAGGGTGTCTGCTGGGGCAAAAGCCATATCAATTCGAGACATGGTGTGAAATGAGTCTGAATGACAAGAGAACTGCCTGTCATCTGGATGTTTCCAGCGCCATAGTTCAGTAAGGTCATAAACCTGCATCCAGTTCAAAAGGGAGGGAAAGGGTCTACCCCCACCCCCCAAGCGATCCATGGCCGGGTCAAGTACAGCATTAAAATCACCGATGTAGAGGAGAGGTCCGGGGGGTCTATCCAATAAATGCAATGACAATTTCGATAATACCTCCACCGAAAAGGGTGGAGGAATATAGATGTTAACAATAGTAAACGTTATTGAGGAGATTTGTAGAGTAAGTACAACATATCTCCCGTTTGGATCTGTCTTGACTTGTAAAGTTTCTGCTGGGAGGGATTTTGCCACTAAGATGGAAACTCCCCTAGAGTAATTTGTGTGCGTAGCGTGATAACCCCGAGCCAGCCATGGACGCTTAAGGGCCCTCACCTTCGTGTCAGTCAGGTGGGTCTCCTGTAGACATACCACATGAGGGCGACATTTCTTTAGGACTGAAAAAACGAGAGCTCGTTTTTGGGGGGCATTTAAACCTCTAGTGTTCCATGATACTATTTTTAGGGACCCCGACATTGTATGCCAAACAATATATCATGTTCATAAGGATATACATGCACATACTCATCTAGTACCTCACAGGCCGCGCCAGGCCACATGCATTCAATGATATGTATAACACATTTCAAATACCTATGTTTACTTGAGTCTGTATCGTCAGTATACAGGCCCGAGTAAGCCAATAAATCGTTCCGAGCAGTATCTATATAAATTGTAAAAAAGAAAAAAAAAGAAAAAAAGCAAGAAAAAATACCAAAGAGCACAAAAAGGTGCAAACCGTGTTTGAAAAACCCGTAACCCCCGCCCCGCTCGGCCATCCCCAACTTAGCGAGCCTTGGATCCCAAAACCCAAACAGACCCCTCCTACCCCGTAAAAAAAAAGGGGGTGAAGAAAGTTATTGAGGGTCTAACTATTCCGTGGTCACACCACTATCCGGTGGGGAGGTAACGTGGAGATCAGTGTGGCTCTCAACTGATATTAGAAAAAAAAAATAAAGTTATGTCCTGATTCAGGATCAGTCCTTCTCACTAGTAAAAGGAAGAAAAAGGAAGTTGAAATGCCGGATCAAGCAGAAATGTCAAGGACCGTTGCAGGATTGTAGATCTTTCTTCCTTCTTCTCTCTCTTTTTTTTCCTTTTATTACAAGACCTCAGGTATAGGCGAGTAGTCCCATTTGCTGACGTAGGCCTATGTTGAATGGGGGACTGCATGGTTTCATCCAGAAAGAGTTCAGCCAAGGGGGACATTACACAGAGGAAGCTGTCAGTGTCTTCTGCGCCTGTCTGCGGGCCCATAGCGATCATTTAGCCAAGCCATGGCTTCTTTAGGGTTGGAGTAAAAGTGAGCTTTACCATCAAGTATGATGCGGAGCTTGGCAGGAAACAGCATGGCATATTTCAATCCTTCCTCACGTAAGCGACTCTTCACTGCTGAGAATGATATGCGCTGGCGCTGCACCTCAGCAGAGAAGTCAGGATAGATAGAGATGTTGTTGCCGTTGTATTTAAGCGGACCTTTCTCTCTTGCTATTCGTAAAATGGCCATTTTATCCTGGAAATTAAGGATGCGAGCGATGATTGAGCGTGGGGGTGCTCCCTCTGGGGGAGGGCGTGGGGGTGTGCGGTGTGCCCTCTCAATCACATATGAAAATGATGGCGCATCAGTGCCAAAGATATCCCGCAGCCAGGAATACAGGAATTTTTCAGGGTGGGGGCCCTCCGCGCGTTCAGGGAATCCAACAAAACGTAGATTGTTCCTTCTAGAACGATTCTCCAAATCGTCGATTTTGGCGCGAAGAGCTGCTAGTTCCCCAGTATTATCTCTCACTTTAACAGTACGGGGTGCACAGTGTCCTCCACGGAGCTAATACGTTCCTCCATATCCCCAGCCCTATCACGTAGGTTTTGGACATCCTGTTTGAGGAGTGAGAAATCCATTCTTATGGAGGCTATTTGAGTAGTGAGGGAGGCCTTACAATCTTGTATAGCCAGCATAATAGTGGCTAGGGATGGCTCAGCAGGGGGATTTAGCTCTCCATCATCATCAGTGAATTGCTGGGGGTCTTGGGTTGTCTGGGGGTCTTGTGATAACTGGGAGACAGGCTGTGTACGGAAGATAGCAGGAGTAGAGGCACTCACCCCACCAGCAGAGCTCCGGTCATCAGACATATTCGCCTGCAGCATGGCTGCCTGAGAGGTCTGTGTCCCGGCGCCATCTTGCCTCTGGAATCCCGCCAGACGGTCCGATGTAGATGGGGGCCAAGCCGGCCCGTATTTCACCATGGTAGCCAGCCTGCTTCGTGCCCACTGCCGTGGGGAACAAATTGAGACCTTCGGCGAGGAGATAGGACTCAGGATGCCTGTAGGATGGTTGTTGAGAGCCGGAGCGCTGTGACTATGCGACCGCTCGCTCCACCATCAAGCCACGCCCCCCCCTGAGCCAGCATAGTTGGCAGAATTTTGCCATAAATAGTTGTGTAGAACACAGCACGCCAGGATATTATGATTCAGTTTGTAATGCGCCATGTGTATGGGTGTAAGAAATAGGCGGAACCGGCTGGCCATGATTCCAAATGTGTTCTCCACCACTCTTCTGGTTCTGGCTAGCCAGTAATTAAAAACCCTCTGGTCTGGGGTGAGGGTCCTCATCGGGAATGGCCGTATAAGATGGTCCCCCAGCGCAAACACTTCATCAGCAACTAAGACGAATGGGAGTCCTTCCACATTGTCTTCAGGAGGTGGCAAGTCCAATCTGCCATTCTGGCGACGCCCTCCCCCCAACCCTCTCATGGGCCATTTCTAACATTTTAGGGGGGGAGCTCTTGGACAGGTAACCCTCTCCACTTCATTGAGAGATGAATGCCTAAATAATGTGTATTACTTTGGCCAGCCCCTCCTTAGTTACACTATTGACAGCCCACTAGAAAGGTAAAAAGTGTCATAATACAAAGATATAAATACACATTGTACACATTTTAGCACATTTGAACATTCTGCTATTACCGATCAAGATAATAATAGTATGAAAAAACTTGAAACAATACCATTTGAACGTATACAGGCAGGCCCTTGCACTACATGCTTTGGGGAATTCATCCATAAATCTGACCACAAAAGAGATGGGTATAGTGTGTATGGGTTTGGCAAAGTCAGTAGATAGATGAATGAGGATAGATAGAGAATTGGTATCAGCTGACTTAGCAGTTGGGGGGAGGGAGGGTTCCAAATGATTTGGGGACCCAAAAAAAAAGCCTTGAGCATTCTGCCAGAATTTAAAGCACAAATCAAATTTTTACACATTTTAGGGGGTATTTAGGGTAAAGCACTACTATGGAGCTGACAAAATGCACTGTTAAGTGACTACATGAGGTGAATATAGAGGCAGGAGTACATGCTGGGGAGGTAAGTGAAGGCAAATATGTATGAAGGACAAAAAATAATTACATAAAAATCCAGCATGCATATGGACAAAAGGGGCATTCACAGCATATTACAATCATGGTAATTAGGGAATCAGGAAATAAATACAATATATTATCAAACATTAAATACAATAAAATGTGATATTAAAGGATAAAAATCTTACCTTAATATACTCCTTCTGCAGGACCTGAATGATGGCAGAATAGGTCTCCGGGATAATGATCCCCAGAGCCTGGGGGGAGATGCCTGTCGAGAACTTCAAGTCCTGCAGGCTTCTCCCTGTTGCCAAGTACCACAGGGTGGCGAAGAGCCTCTGCTCCGGATTGATGGCTTGCCTCATGTAGGTATCCTGCCTGCTGATATAGGGGGTCAGCAAAGCCAACAAACGGTGAAATACGGGGTCCGTCATCCGGAGAAAGTTCCTGAAATCGCCAGTATTCTTCTCACGGATCTCACGGAGCAAAGGCATGTGACAGAACTGGCCACGCTGCAGCAACCAATTCTTGGTCCATGAACTCCTCCCCACCCTGTTCATGGACTGGGCTTGTGTCAAGGTAAGGACCCCTACACCAAGCCCCCTCACAGCACGAACTCTACGAGGAGTAGGTATACGCAACATGGCTAGAAAACGGTCGGCTGCTCAGAACGAAGTAACAGAACACACTGAAGAACAGCAAGGCCTGTGAAGAGCGACCTGAAAAACAGCAACGAGTGGACAAGATTGCACAGAAAATTCCAATACGAACTGACTGTACGCGCTGAAGAGCAGATACAAACCCACAAGCACAAACTGAACAGCAGAAAACGATTTGAAAACCACGAGTCTGAAAAAGCACGAATCGTCTCTCACCAAACTTTTACTAACACGAGATTAGCAAAAGGAGCCCAAAGGGTGCTGCGCTTGGTTCTGAACTGGCCTTTTCTAGTCTCGTCGTACGTAGTGTACGTGACCGCATTCTTGGCGATCGGAAATTCCGACAACTTTGTGCGACCGTGTGTATGCAAAACAAGTTTGAGCCAACATCCGTTGGAAAAAAATCCATGGATTTTGTTGTCGGAATGTCCGATCAATGTCCGATCGTGTGTACGGGACATAAGAGTAATATGCCCATATATCTGAGCTGACCTCCACTTTAGTGGCTGGTGATCTGTGATGGAAGCTCTTAATCTGGAGTACTTGGTAAGTAAAGGCTGCGCCTAGCATGTGAGGAATATCTGAGAATGTGGTATAGCCTTGGTTTACGCATTTGCCAGTTGAGAATGCTTGAATTAAGTATTTGTACAATAATATAATATCAAGTGATTGTAAGCATCCCTCTGGAGGGACAACTTGAAAAGTTGAGGACCAAGCCTCTACTGTAGCCCTTATTGTCAATGCCTCTGGAAGCACAATTCTTTGGTTAGTCACTGAAGAGAAGGTCTCTGTTGTTAAGGAGGATTTTTTCTAGGAACACCCATCTTTTGTTAGGAGTGGCATGAAACCATGTGGCAAGTTAATCCAGTAGGACCACTTTGGTACAATATTTTAGTTAAGACGACATTTTAAATACCGCTACATGCCCCGACCATGAGATTTCAAATCTCCAATGTTTAAGACAGTCCTATTTAATATTATTTAGCAGAGGGGGGAAATTTATGCTTTATAGTTTAGATAATGGAGAGGTAAGTTTTACACCTCAGTAGGATATGTAGATTTGGAGTCCCAGGAATAATGGAATTGCTGTTTAAGAGGGGTCAGCATAGAACAGCTCATATTTATTAGGAGGATGGAAGAATTGATTATATTAACTCTATAATAAGATACAGTACTTGACTGTATCTATCTATATCATTCTAAACCTCCTTTAAGGAAGCAGGCACTTCAGTGAAGGTAAGTCGGAAATCATCAGCAAATAATCCAATTTTGTGGAAGTATTTTGCCGCTTCGATACCATGGATACCAGGATTTTTTCTAATAGACTCTGTGAAAGGCTCCATCATTAACATGAAATTGAGGGGGATAAGGGACACCCCTGTCCGGTACCATTGGAGATTGGTCTGACAGAGTGTTGGACATATATATTTGTGCTGAGGTTCGTGTGTAGAGTGCTGTAAAAGCCAAGAATATATTACAGTGTAACCCAAAAACTTGGAGAGTCTCTGTGATAAACCCCCAATGGACCCAATCGAATGCCTTTTCAGTGTCTAAAGTTAACTAGGCTGCAGGTTGCTGTCAGGTTTTCATTAGTGTGATCAAGTTCAACATCCTCCTGGTTCCAGTTGATCCTTTTACGAAGCCTACTTGATCTGGATTAATGAGAAGGGGGTTACCTCTGAGAGTCTATCTGCTATTACTTTGCCATAGATTTTTAAATCAGTCATTTCCCCACTTTTTTTCCCTTGAGAAGAATAACAGGCTTTTAGTCTATGGAGGTACTTTTTTTGCATTTGACGCATAAGTTCCTGTCTGCACTGTGTTAATTTGCAGACTAAGGAATTGTTCAGGGTTAGTTTGTGTTGGGTTTTAAGGGATTGAATCTGTGTTAGTAAAGTTGTGATATTTTGTTGTTTAAGCTTTTATGTCCCTTGCAGCTAATTGAAGTAGTAAGCACCGGATGTATGCTTTGTGGAGGCACCATACTGTAGATGTTGCTATATCAGGTGTACAATTGCTAGCAAAGAACTCCTTAAGTTGGCCCAGTATTTGTTTTCTGTGAGTATGATTTGTTAAAATGTAGGTGTTGTACTTCCGGTTTCAGGTACTGTGTGAGGATTGAGTAGCTGATCTCTGCTCCCACAACCCCCTGCCAAATCCGCTATTACTAGCTGGGCCACAGCATAGGCATCAAGAGTGGATCGCCCCTTGATCCCAGGAGCCAGATGAACCACTTCCTGGGCCGCACTGCTCCCCGTTCCTTGCAGGCTCCCCGGCGGGAAGCCAACACAGAGACAGGCATGGCTCCTAAGATTGCCGCTGCTGCTCCGGCGGAATGTACTGCTGAGCTGCCTTCTCCCCCTCCAGGGACGCTGTCAGAGGGCACAGATGGCACACATGCCAGGATCGCTCAGGCAGTAGTCCAACTACTCATACTGAAATCAGAAGTGGTGGACAAAGCTGTCCGGCATGGTATGGAGCAGCTGTGCATAGATCTACACAGCCAGACCCACAGGCTGCAGGAGGCTGAACAGAGAATATCTACAGTAGAAGAACAACGTCAGCAGGTAAATGCTTTGGTCTCCAGCCACATGGAGCTTCCTGAATACTTACTTGACAAGGTGGAAGACCTTGAGAATATGTCCCGTAGAAACAATCTACGCATTGTAGGGCTACCTGAGTCATATAAACCTGCATCTTTAACCAGTTGCCAACCACCGCATGCCGATGTATGTCACAATGGCACAGGCAGGCATAAGGGCTTACCTGTATGTCCCTGTCTGCCTGCGGGCCCCCCGGTGCCTGCAGCAGTCGGATTAGCATCAGGAGCGATCGGAGCTGAGGGGGAGGCCACTGATTCATGGACAACCCCTCACAATCGCTCCTGGCGAATGACAATTTTCCTCTGCTGCTGTAATGTAAACAGTGGCAGAGGAAATGATGTCATCGCTCCTCGTGAAGCCTTTTCATTCCGACTTCCGAGGAGAGAAGACATCTAGAACACTCTAGGCACACTTTTTACCCCCCAATCACCCCCCCCCTGCACCCCCTGTCACAGTGACACCAATAGCAGTTTTTTTTTTTTTTTTTTACTGATTATTGCATTGATGTCATTTGTGACAAATATAAGTGGTAAGGCAGTTAGTGGTAGGCCCCTTTAGGTCTAGGGTACCCCCCTAACCCCCTATAATAAAGTTTTAACCCCTTGATCACCCCCGTCGCCAGTGTCACTAAGCGATCATTTATCTGATCACTGTATATGTGTCACAGGTGACGCTAGTTAGGCAGTTAAGTATTTAGGTTCGCCGTCAGGTTTTTATAGCGTCAGGTACCCCCATATACTACCTAGTAAAGGTTTTAACCCCTTGATTGCCCCCTAGTTAACCCTTTCACCAGTGATCACCGTATATCTGTTATGGGTGACGCTGTTTAGTTAGATTTTTATAGTGTCAGGGCATCCGCTGTTTATTACCTAATAAAGGTTTAACCCCCTGATTGTCCGGCGGGTGATATAAGTTAGGTTTTAGGATCAGATAGGGTCTGCGTCGCCCCAGGCAGCATAAGGTTAGTGCCAGTACTGCTAACACCCACACACGCAGCATACACCTCCCTTAGTGGTATAGTATCTGAACAGATCAATATCTCATCTTATCAGATCTATACTAGCGTCCCCAGCAGTTTAGGGTTCCCAAAAACACAGTGTTAGCAGATCAGCCCAGATACCTGCTAGCACCTGCATTTTGACCCTCCACCCAGCCCAGCCCAGCCCAGCCCACCCAAGTGCAGTATCGTTTGATCACTGTCACTTACAAAACACTAAACACATAACTGCAGCGTTTGCAGAGTCCCTGCGGTCGCTAACTGTTTTTTTGGTAGTGTTTTGATACAGTCGCTAACAGTCAGGAGCTTTTTTACCTGTGAGTCTCACTACTGTACCACTAAATTTAGAGCCCAAAATGGCAAATCGAAGGTACAGTAGTGAAGAGGCCTACACGTTTCTGAGCATGACAGTTAGTGAAGAGGAAGTCACTCATCTGTCAGATTCAGGCTCAGAATACGAACCTGTAGACAGCAGCGGCTCGGTGACAGATAGCTCTGATGACGGAGTTGTGGTTCCTGCCAAGGTCAGGCGTACCAGACCCCAATCTTCTTCTGCTGTTGAGGTGCAAGAACCGCAGGGCTCTCGTATGGAGCAGAGAAGTACTAGCGCTGCTATTCCTTCTGGTTAACTGGCAAGCACCAGTGGCCTAGTACACCCTGGTCATACATCCAGCACTGCAGTAACACTTGGTGACGTGGCGAGTCCCATAAGTGCAGTTCAAGCTGGCGAGGTGGCAAGCACAAGTAGTGTCCCGCTGCCATGAAGAAGACAAACACAGGCCTGTCATGCCCATAGTGCCCTTCCTGCTGCAATCCTAATTGGGAACCCACCACTTCTGCAGCACCCGTAGTTCCCCCATTCACTGGCCAACCCGGCATTCAGGTGGAAACAGTTGATTTTACGTCACTTTATTTTTATTCGCTGTTTTTCACCGAAGATCTCTATAGATCTATTGTGGACCAAAGCAATTTGTATGCTGGTCAACACATCGCCACTATTCCCCAATCCTCCCTTACCAGAGATTGGGATTACGGTTACCGAATTTAAGATCTATCTGGGCCTATCCCTCCTCATGGACATAACCAAAAAGAGTGAATTGCGGTCATATTGGTCCACTGACCTAATTCACCATACGCCCATGTTCTCTGCTTCCATGGCCAAGGTACGATACGAGCGGATTTTGCGGTTCATGCACTTCAACAACAATGAACTCTGTCGTCCTCGTGGAGACCCTGGATACGATCGGCTCTACAAAGTTCGGCCCCTCGTAAACCACTTCAACCAACGTTTTGCAGACTTGTTTACTCCCCATCAAGTTGTTTGTGCTGATGAGTCCTTGATTACGTTTTCTGGCCGCTTGGCATTCAAACAGTACCTTCTCAGCAAGCGTGCCAGATACAGGGTCAAGATGTATAAGCTCTGTGACAGGGCCACGGGCTATGCGTGTAGTTTTATGGTTTACGAGGGAAGAGATAATCACTTAGAGCCGACAAACTGCCCTGACTACATAGGAAGCGCTGGCAAGATTGTGTGGGACTTGGTGTCACCCTTATTGGGAAAGGGGTACCACTTGTACGTGGACAATTATTACACGAGTGTGCCACTTTTTAGTCACGTGTTTGATCATCAGATTGGAGCATGTGGCATTGTGCGATCTAATCGCTGGGGCTTTCCCCAGCGGCTTGTAGATTCCCCTCTTAGGCGGGGGGAGAGAGCCGGCTTGAAGTGTAATAACTTGCTCGCAAGAAGTGGAGGGATAATAAGAATGTTTTCGTTCTTACCTCCCTTCATGCAGACATGACTGTCCAAATTACTACGGCGACTGGTGTTGTGGAGAAACCCCTCTGTGTCCATGAATATAACCAAAATATGAGAGGGGTGGACCTCAACGACCAGTTGTTGGCACCGTACCTAGTTGCCCAAAAGGCCAGACGCTGGTATAAAAAAGTGTCTGTATACTTATTTCAAATGGCTTTGCTGAACGCTCATGTGCTATACAGAGCTTCAGGATGGACATGGATCCTTCCATAAATTCCAGGAAGAGATCGTCAGAGCCCTTCTGTTTCCAGATGGTGCTCCACCTCACCTTCCCCAACCAAATGCAGTAAGCCGGCTGCATGAGAGGCATTTTCCTTATGTCCTCCCGAGTACATCTACCCAACGAGCCTCCCAAAGAAAATGTTGCGTCTGTAGAAAGCGCGGATATGGGTGTGACACCCGCTATTATTGTCCCTCCTGTCCTGACAATCCAGGTCTTTGCATTGGTGAATGTTTTGAGCGCTACCATACACTAGTTGAGTTTTAGCTTAGGGTACAGCATTGCACAGACTAGGCACACTTTCACAGGGTCTCCCAATATGCCATCACATTTTGTGAGACCCGAACCTAGAACCGGTTACAGTTATCAAAGTTACGGTTACAAAAGAAGTGTACAAAAAAAAGGAAAAAAGAAAATACACAAAAAAATATGAAATAAAAAAAACAAAAACAGTTGTTGTTTTATTGTTCTCTCTCTATTCTCTCTCTATTGTTCTGCTCTTTTTTACTGTATTCTATTCTGCAGTGTTTTATTGTTATTATGTTTTATCATGTTTGCTTTTCAGGTATGTAATTTTTTTATACATTACTGTTTACTGTGTTTTATTGTTAACCTTTTTTTGTTTTCAGGTACGCCATTCAGTTGCAGCGCGGATTTATCTATCTTGACAGCAACAGCGTTTGCTCCCACGATACATAAAGCCGTGACTCCAGTGCTGTTGGAGGTGATTTCATCACCACAGTTAAAAAAAAGAGCATATATGCTGAAGCATGGGGGCAGCAGGGGGTGGAGGAGCGATTTGCTCCTACCTTTTGCAGGTGGATGCCCCCATGCTTTGGCATATATATATTTTAGGCACAGGTTGCGTTAAAAAATGTTTTATTTTTTACTATGGTTTTTTTGTATTTGCTTTGCAGTTATGGTATGTCTTACCGTTATACTGTAATGTTACTTTGTTTTATCGTTAACCATCATTTGCTTAGCAGGTAAGCCATTCAGTTGCAACGCGGATTTATTTATCTTGACAGCAACAGCGTTTGCTCCCACAATACATAAAGCCGTGACTCCAGCGCTGTAGGAGGTGATTTCACCACAACAGTTAAAAAAAGAGCATATATGCCAAAGCATGGGGGCAGCAGGGGCGGAGGAGCGATTTGCTCCTAACTTTTGGGGCGGATGCCCCCATGCTTCGGCATATATAAATGGTCCAAGTATGCCCATAATTAAAAGTGGGTGGATGAAGGGAGGTATTCTAATGGTGGGCATACCCACCGATCAATCTCTTACAAAGATTACAATCTATGCCCAACAAGGACCAGCAATGTACTGGTATGTTGCTGAATTTTGAGTGGTTATACCAGAATGATGCCTGCAGGTTTAGGTATTATCTTGGTATCATTCTTTTCAGCCAGTGGTCAGCTTTCATGTAAAAGCAATCCTAGCGGCTAATTAGCCTCTAGACTGCTTTTACAAGCAGTGGGAGGGAATGTCCCCCCTCCCACCGTCTTCCATGGTTTTTGTCTGGCTCTCCTGTCTCAACAGGGAACCTGAAAATGCAGCCGGTGATTCAGCCAGCTGACCATAGAGCTGATCAGAGACCAGAGTGGCTCCAAACATCTCTATGGCCTAAGAAACCGGAAGCTACGAGCATTTTATGACTTAGATTTCGCTGGATGTAAATAGCGCCATTGGGAAATTGGGGAAGCATTTTATCACACCGATCTTGGTGTGGTCAGATGCTTTGAGGGCAGAGGAGAGATCTAGGGTCTAATAGACCCCAATTTTTTCAAAAAAGAGTACCTGTCACTACCTATTGCTATCATAGGGGATATTTACATTCCCCGAGATAACAATAAAAATGATTAAAAAAAAATAAAAATGAAAGGAACAGTTTAAAAATAAGATAAAAAAGCAAAAAAATAATAAAGAAAAAAAAAAAAGCACCCCTGTCCCACCTGCTCTCGCGCAAAGGCGAACACAAGCGTCGGTCTGGCGTCAAATGTAAACAGCAATTGCACCATGCATGTGAGGTATCACCATGAAGGTCAGATCAAGGGCAGTCATTTTAGCAGTAGACCTCCTCTGTAAATCTAAAGTAGTAACCTGTAAAGGCTTTTAAAGGCTTTTAAAAATGTATGTAGATTGTCGCCACTGCACGTTTGTGCGCAATTTTAAAGCATGTCGTGTTTGGTATCCATGTACTCGGCCTAAGATCTTCTTTTTTTATTTCATCAATCATTTGGGCAATATAGTGTGTTTTAGTGCATTAAAATTAAGAAAAAGTGTGTTCTTTCCCAAAAAAAGCGTTTGAAAAATCACTGCACAAATACTGTGTGAAAAAAAAAAATGAAACACCCACCATTTTAATCTGTAGGGGCTTTGCTTTAAAAAAAATATATAATTTTTGGGGGTTCAAAGTAATTTTCTTGCAAAAAAAAAAAAAATGTTTTCATGTAAACAAAAAGTGTCAGAAAGGGCTTTGTCTTCAAGTGGTTAGAAGAGTGGGTGATATGTGACATAAGCTTCTAAATGTTGTGCATAAAATGCCAGCACAGTTCAAAACCCCCCCAAATGACCCCATTTTAGAAAGTAGACACACCAAGCTATTTGCTGAGAGGCATGTCGAGTCCATGGAATATTTTATATTGTGACACAAGTTGCAAGTTTTTTTGCACAAAGTTGTCACTAAATGATATATTGCTCAAACATGCCATGGGCATATGTGAAATTACACCCCAAAATATTTTTCAATTTTCAAAACTTTGTGACAAAAAGCGAGGTCTGCAAAATACTCACCATACCTCTCGGCAAATAGCTTGGGGTGTCTACTTTCCAAAATGGGGTCATTTGGGGGGGGGGGTTGTGCCATCTGGGCATCCCATGGCCTCCAAAACTGTGATCGGCAGTGAGGAATGAAATCAAAAATTTACGCCCTTAGAAATCCTGAAGGGGGTGCTTGGTTTTCGGGGCCCCGTACGCGGCTAGGCTCCCAAAAAGTCCCACACATGTGGTATCTCCATACTCAGGAGAGGCAGCAGAATGTATTTTGGGGTGCAATTCCACATATTCCCATGGCATGTTTCAGCAATATATCATTTAGTGGCAATTTTGTGCAAAAGTTTGTCATTTTACCGCAACTTGTGGCAAAATATAAAATATTCCATGGACTCAACATGCCTCTCGGAAAATAGCTTTGGGTGTCTACTTTCCAAAATGAGGTCATTTGGGGGAGGGGTTTGTGCCATCTTGGCATTTTATGGCCTTCAAAACTGTGATAGGTAGTGAGGAGTGAAATCAAAAATGTACGCCCTTAGAAATGCTGAAGGCAGTGATTGGTTTCCAGGGGCCCCGTACGCGGCTAGGCTCCCAAAAAGTCCCACACAAGTGGTATCCCCGTACTCAGGAGAAGAAGCAAAATGTATTTTGGGGTGCAATTCCACAAATAACCATGGCATGTGTGAGCAATATATCATTTAATGACAACTTTTTGTAAAATATTTTTTTTTTGGTCATTATTCAATCACTTGGGACAAAAAAATTAAATATTTAATGGGCTCAACATGCCTCTCAGCAATTTCTTTGGGGTGTCTACTTTCCAAAATGGGGTCAATTGGGGGGGTAGGGGGTTGTACTGCCCTGACATTTTAGCACCTCAAGAAATGAGATAGGCCGTCATAAACTAAAAGCTGTGTAAATTCGAGAAAATATTCCCTAGGTTGTAGACGCTATAACTTTTGCGCAAACCAATAAATATACGCTTATTGACTTTTTTTTACCAAAGACATGTGACTGAATACATTTTGGCCTAAATATATGACTAAAATTGAGTTTATTGGATTTTTTATAACAAAAAACAGAAAATATAATTTTTTTTCAAAATTTACGGTCTTTTTCTATTTATAGCGCAAAAAATAAAAACCGCAGAGGTGATCAAATACCTTCAAAAGAAAGCTCTACTTGTGGGAAAAAAGGACGCAAATTTCGTTTGGGTACAGCATTGCATGGCCGCGCAATTAGCAGTTAAAGTGCCAAATTGTAAAAAGTGCTCTGGTCAGGAAGGGGGTAAAACCTTCCGGGGCTGAAGTGGTTAATGGGATTCTGTAGCCACCACATCCCTGAGGTTCTGGGGCTTCATTACCCATGTGTAGTGGAACGTGAACACCGGGTGGGGCCCCCACAAGATCAGAACCCCAAACCATGGTCAGTTATAGTTCACTATTTAAACTACGCAGGCAAACAAATCATGTTACAGCATTATCAGAAAGCTAAAAGTCTTGCTGTGGACAAGCACAAGTTACTGCTATTTGTTGTCTATTCAGTGGAGGTTTCCAAGCAGTGCAAATCTTTCGCTTCCATCTGCTCTTTACTGCACGAACACAATCTGAAGTTCTCCCTAGCATATCCTGCCATCCTACGCATGCACTCTCCATTTAGGTTCCTCACTGAGGCTCAACAATATGTTGATTCTGTCATTGCTGGAGATCTGGACTCTACTAATCTCATGGATGACACCCCCACTGCAGCCACCTCTACAACCTTGAGCGCACCCTAGAATCTCAGCAGTCTGATGAAGCATTCTACCAAACGTGGAGGTACGCTTCTTTCTCTAAACAGTCAGGTGTTAGCTGACCACAATGTGACTCACATCTTATGACTGCCTTGGGATACATTTGTTTCTAACATGGCGGTGTTACATTTAACAACCTTATGTTTTTCCCTCTCTGTGGGCTTCTATGTCGGAGAGCCCTATTGTATGATATGTACCTGTAATTTGAATGTTTTTTTCTTGCTAGGAATCGCTAGCTTCCTTGTCAAGATACAGATGGGGTGTATTATTACTTTTTTTTTCCTCTGGTGCACCCTCTCTCTCTCTTATCTATTTTGTGTACCGGCATATTATTGGTATGCAATAGCATCTGAGGGGGGCATGGAAGCTAGACGTTCCTGTATATGTTTGTTTCTCATACGGAAAAAAGTGAAGTCAATACTCACGGTTGTTTTTTTTACTGTGTCTCATTTTATTTTTGCTTTCTCTCTTTGGTCGAGCTTAACTTGAGCTCTGTTCTATTCTGCATAGCATAAAACCTTGCTTCAAAGTCTTTGTCGCTCAGGGTACTAGGGTGACACCTGTCTCATACACCATTGCCTGCTATTCATTTCCAGGTAAGGAAGGGTTGATAGTCATAGGATGGGGGATCCACTCTCCACTACCTCTCCATCTGCTTGTTCATGCTCCTACCCTTTGACAACCCACTCTCGTCTTTATCATTAGGGTCGTGTTTTGGAACCTCAAGGGGCTTCGTTCACTGAACAAGAGGATGAAAATCCTGCAACACTTGAAGCGATTACGGGCAGATGTAGCCCTTCTCTAGGAAACCCCTTTAGCTGAAACTGACTGAAATCACCTTAAAACACTGTGGGTGGGAAGTATTTGGCTACCAGCAGTAGGGCATAAAGCAAGAGTGGTTATCCTCTTTCACAAAGGACTGCCATACACTATTAGCTCGGTAGACAGTGTTAGATGTGACTTTTAAATAAGTCACTTTATGTTTATATTGCTTTGTCAAATTTCAGCTCTTAAAGAAGTACACACAGAGACAAGGTATCCGTATATCAGTCTACGAGCTCTGGTGTCCCGTATTCATCTGAATCTGTCTTGGTTTATTGAATATATTTATATATATTTGGTTTTTGTTACATGACGTAAATACCAAAGTTCAATTTTACATTTCAGCTAATAAAGAGGTGGTTTCAACAAATAATTCCTTATCAGCAATAAAAGGATACAATAAAAACAGTTTTATCGAGAATTTGCATCAGCAGGCGAAGGTTAATTACATAGCAGCTGCAAAGCAGGCTAAGATTATTATTTTATAAACAGAATTACACGTAGTCATTTGACTTAAAGAGGAACTCTGAAACAAATCCCTAACCCTATCAATTTCCCCCTTTGACATCATCCTCTCCTTCCCCCTGGGTCCTCATGAATAAGTTCTAGTCAGTTTTCCCCAGAGTGCTTTCCCTGACCGCGAGTTGTCAGAGGGGTAAAACCCATCTCCCTGGTTATTACTAACATCTTAAATTCAAGAAGAGGAGTTTTGTAGGAGTGGGTGATGTCAATACACATTTATCAGTATGCCCTGTCTATTCTCCTAGTTTTCCTATTTATCTTCCTGTATAGACATATATTTGTGATTGTAAGTGATATTAATACTAGAATAATAATTACCATTGGACTTAACAACCAGTGAAAGGTACTGGGTGCTGTAGAAGACATTCCACTAAATATATCCCACCGATGTGGTGCAGTATCCTGTTGTATCTGTGATGAAAGATGCACTAGTCTACCTTTGTCAATAATTGCGGATACGAGATTATTCTGTAGGGTATGTTCTAGTGTTTCTATGTGTTGTCTTAACAACTCTGATTGTGGGTCTAAAGAAATTATAAAGGGTGTAGTGTCAGTGAGATTATGTACCTCATAGACTGAAGAGAATATCTTATCTGCGTCTGATTCAAAAAGATATGCGTTATTTCCCCACTGTAGCACTCTTATATTTTTAATACATCCTGAAAATGGGGCTGATCTATTTAAAGGCTGACATAGTATTGTTACTACTTGTAATAATACATATGTGCTGGGGTCCTATTTCTATGAATCTATTGCTCACATTTATGGGCGTTCTTTGCATTTTGCATATGCTAGTTTGGTATTTTAACAAGCAAGGTTCATATACTGGGGAACTTCTACCACATACCATTCCCTTATTAGTTCCTTCACATAGAGTTAAATCATGGGTTCTGTTTCTTTTATCTACATATTTCCCATATATTTCTGGATACCAAAACTCGTCCTTAATTACTAGTGGCATAACCACTATTTTACACATTTCTATTACATCTTCTACTCGATATGCTTCAAACTTCCCTGTACACCATTTCTCCTCACATCCTATCTTATCCCCTTTTACTTGGAACCATACACCATCGTCAGTTAAACCCTTAAAATATTTCATCCAGGTATGGTAGTTTCCCAACTGTAGTTCAGTCCTGGCCCTATTCATTTGTATATGATAGGATAAGAGGTTAAAAGAGCACTGTGTGAAATTTACAAACTGTTGACTTTGATTCCACAGCTGGAGCTCTGCTCCTATCGTGTGATTTATTAACCCTCCCAAAAATTGTAATATGGGTATTTCTTGCAGTTGGGTTTCAAAAGTGGTGGGTAACCATTTGCTTGTGATTGTCAAGCTGTCAGCTATGTGTCCTCTGCATGTTTCCATCTGTTGTTCATTTCTTCTATTTCTATCGAGTTTAGAACTCCCGTCTCTGTACCTGACAGTCCCAGTAAAGTGTCATACCATGCTCGTCAGTACCTACATTATGGAATTTCAGGAAAAGTTACATTAGATTTGACTTTTGTCTTTTGTTGCGATACTGATACATTGATACAAGTGTGGGGCACGGGTGTTAGCACTGATGATTCAAATGTGGCAACTACTTCTTCCTCCATCTGTATGTGAAACCCATAGTAGTGTTTAATTGAAATGTTATATTTACCTCTGACTGTGGTTCTGCCCTCATCCATGCTATGTTTTGGTCTATGTGTAATGGTCTCTTGTGTCCTTTAACCATGAAAATTACCCACTGTAATGTATTTGTCTATTTTGTAACCTGAAACATTCGCTACATTAGGATCGTCTATAACCCATTGTAAAATTGGCTGTTTCCTCTACCTCAATTAAATTAATACCAGGAGTCCATGCATGTATTTGTAAAACGACAATCTGCAACAAACAATATGTAAGTAGATATGCCATCATGTTTTTTGCTCGGGTTGTTTTTTTGCAGTGCGATGCGTATATCCAGGTAGGTTTTCCTTCCAGCTTTACTGAAGTGGCTGTGGTCAAGAGTACTTGATAAGGACCTTCAAACCTGGGTTCCAATGTCTTTCTGGTGTGTTTCTTTACATATACATAATCTCCTGATAGCAGAGTATGTGTACCTGTTATTGAATTAGGGTCTGGAAGAGAAGAATACACGCTTTCGTGGATCTTAGTTAGAAGTTGTCGTAATTGTATTACATATGCAGTCAAACTATCACATTGCAATTGCATACTCTGTGGAAAGTATAGACCTAATCTAGGTGCATTCCCAAAAAGTATTTCATATGGGGATAATCCCGTTTTCCCTGTAGGGGCGTACCTTATGGAGAACAAAGCCAAAGGCAGGCATTCTGGCCATGGTTTGTTCAACTCTTGCATAGCTTTTTGTATTTTTAACTTTATTGTCCCATTTACTCTTTCCACTGATCCTGAACTCTGTGGATGATAAGGGGTGTGAAAACTTTGTTGAACCCCTAACATGGTCATTACATTCTGCATGATTTCTCCTGTAAAGTGTGTTCCCCCTATCTGATTCTATGGTTTCAGGAAGACCAAACCTAGGTATTAACTCAGTGATCAGTTTCTTAGCTGTGGCTTTAGCTGTAGCTGATTTTACTGGATAACCTTCAGGCCAACCTGAGAATAAATCGATACACACGAGGACAAACTCAAAGGGGCCGCTCTTAGGCATTTGTATGTAGTCAATCTGCAGTCTCTGGAAGGGGTATTGGGCCTGAACCTGGTGTTTACGTGGGGTTTTTACTCTCTGTCCTGGATTATTCAGGAGACAGATTTGGCAGGCTGCACAGTAGTTTCTTGCAGTACTACTGAATCCAGGGGCGAGCCATCCTTGGTTCACAATCCTATACATGGAATTGGAACTGACGTGTGTGGGTAGGTGAACTGCCGCTGCCATTGCTGGGTACAGAGAGGCAGGCAGGCATATTTTGCCCCCTTCCCTCCATACATTGTCAAGGTCTGGTGCTGCTCCCATTCTGACCCACTTATCTTTCTCGCTCTCCCCTGCTTGCTCCTGTAACTTACTCAGCTGCTGCCATGTTGGTTCTGGGATACTCACCTCTACCGCTGCTAAAGTCTCAGGGCTTCCTTCCCCTAGAGCTGCCTGTTTTGTAGTCAAATCTGCAAATGCATTTCCTTTTGCCTCAATTGTTTTTGCGCTCGTGTGTGCCGCTATCTTCATAATTGCCACTCGTTTAACCTTTTGAAGATTGTTCAGGACTCTCTTAATCCCTTCTCCATGTTTTACAGGTGTACCTGCTACTGTCAGATAACCTCTAGCCTTCCATATATGGCCATAATCGTGCGCTACGCCATAAGCGTAGGCGGAGTCAGTGTAAATATTCCCTTCTCGTCCTTTTAAGTATTCCAGGGCTTGTTCTAAAGCTTTTAATTCTGCTTCTTGTGCTGACATGTGGGCTGGTAAGGGCTATGCTTAAATCACAATGTACAATACAAATATGTTTTCATTGATGAATAAATGATGGCTATTAGTACTCTCATTCCCCCTTGCCAAATCTGGTGACTGAAGAGGCAAAAATTTAAAGTTGTACAGCGCTGAAAAGTGACTTTTGGAGGTAAGAGTAAAGTACACTGTAATCTTAATTGCCTAGCCATTGAAATGTGTTTGGGCTGTACCTGAGACAAGATTGCATGTATGTCATGTATGGTGTGTACTACAACTGGATTGTCTAGAACAATCTCTATGATAATTGACACTGCTGCTACCGCCCGTACACAAGACGGTGAACCTCTAGATACTGGATCTAATGCTGCTGAAAAGTAAGCAACTGGTCTTTGTTTTACATGTGCCTGTGTCAGAACACCTGTGGCGTCCAGTGATCTCAGCAATATACAGATTAAATATCTTAGTATAATCTAAAGTGATAAACGACTCTATTGACGGCGCTACATAAGTACCTGAAATAAATAAATAAATAAATAAACGACTCATAAGCTACTTCTGTAAGCATATACGGTACAATTTTCAAACAATCGTATAATGGCTGCATCAAAGCGCTAGTGTGTGGTATCCACTGTCTACAATATAACACAATACCTAAAAACATACGCAATTGTTTGAAATTCCGTGGGGGTAACATTCCCTTTATCACTTGAATCCTCTCCTCAGTGAGATGTCTTATACCCTGTAATATACAATGTCCCAGAAAGATAACTTTTTCCTGACACACTTGCAACTTTTTCTTGTTAACCTTGCAACCTTTTTCTGCTAAAAATCGCAACAAATTAAGGGTCGTGTGCAGGCTTTCAGTCTTTCACTTATCTGTGGAATTAATCCTTCCATAAACTGTCTATTGAAGGCTCGGATCGTGAATGGCAGAGCCAAATCCAATCCCTCATCTGCCGTCATACTTTCCATAGATAAGTAAAATTCCGATACAGTCTGTCCTGGCATTTGTTTCATGGGTGATATTGACCCCCCCCCCTTGTTGTTTTGCCTGACAGAAAACTTCTAATCTAGCAATAAAAGGGGCCCTTGAGTCCATGTGTATTCATTAACTGTGTCACAAATCTATTAAAAGCAGCTGGCTTTGCTACCGGGTCTGGGGCGCTCTGTATTAATGCCATAAGAGTGTCTGCTGACCAAGGCTTCCAAGTCCTTATTTGCATCCTACGAGTAATAGTAGGTGGGGCGTGTGGATGGGCTGCTTGTCCAAATTCTGAATTATTTACCTGTACAATGCGTGTATCAGTGCGTATGGGGGCTACAGTTTCTGAATGAGGTTTTTTTTTTTTTTTTTTCTTTTTTTTTTTTTTTTTGCTCCACAATGCACACATTCTATTGCCCGTAAAGTACAGGATATATCTTGTGTGGTTTACGTTCTATGTCAGTATATGGGGGTGGGATGGTTGAACTAAGATTATTTAAGCTTTCAACATTTTTTGTTCTTCTGTCTTTCATATCCCAACCATCACAATCTAGATTATATTTCCACCCCTCTTCTTTCGCTCTATTTAAGACCTTAATTAAGCATTGAACCTGACACATCCATTGCTTCTCCTAACACCTCTCCTTGTCTGTCCCTTTTTATTTCACTCCATACATCCGGGTCTAAACCCGCTGCTCCTTTCACCTTAAATTTACGAAGGACATCCTTTAAGTCCCGCTCTTCATCTTCCTCACAGATGTTTTTAATTATCTATGGCACCGTATAATGTGCCACAATTCCCTGACGGGGTTTTGTGTTCCTCTGGCCCATTCTGACAGTCCAGCCTAGGTAGCGTTTGGGACACTTAGTGTACAATATAAAACACTCAACCAAGTTACACTAGTTCCTCGTTGCCCTTTCCTCCTAGGATGCCAGAATACTAAAAACCTCTCCGGATGAGATTTCTGAAACTGAATTACTTTATATGCTAGCCAACTGACAAAATATCGTGATCAGGCTGACGACTACAACATATACAAGCATTCCCTTGAGTGACCAGGTATCCGATTAGATCTCCGCGCTTATGGAGACCTCATTACCCTCCCCGTATCTGGGAAATCCCTCTCATACACTCTTATCCCTACTTTTTGGAGCAGACAGGGCTTATACTTTCAACCCGTCTATGGTTTATGAACTAAATTGAATATCAAACTTAAGCGGCAGACCCCCAAAGTCCTCTTGCGAGGTTAAGGACGCATTCTACTGCTCATTGGGATGATATTCTTTCAATTCATACCAACCTAGGCAAGGCACATTCACTTTCTCAACAAGACAGACAAGACAGACAAATAATTCCAGCAATATAAACCACAATATGCAGTAATTCTAGACTCACCACTACAGAGGCTGGTGTTTTGAAACCAGGAGAACCATAACTGACAGAACGGATAGGCACAAATCAGGGGAGCACAGAGTATAAGAAAAATAAAGCTTTTTCTTACCTGCGCAGGTTTTGATCTGTGGTTCCCAGAATGCCTGTCTTTTTGTTCCGTCAGCGGAGCTCAGCCACCTCTTGTAGTATCATCGGTGCGTCCCTGCTATTCGGGCGCCAAAATGTTAGATGTGACTTTTAAATAAGTCACTTTATGTTTATATTGCTTTGTCAAATTTCAGCTCTTAAAGAAGTACACACAGAGACAAGGTATCCGTATATCAGTCTACGAGCTCTGGTGTCCCGTATTCATCTGAATCTGTCTTGGTTTATTGAATATATTTATATATATTTGGTTTTTGTTACATGACGTAAATACCAAAGTTCAATTTTACATTTCAGCTAATAAAGAGGTGGTTTCAACAAATAATTCCTTATCAGCAATAAAAGGATACAATAAAAACAG
Organism: Lithobates septentrionalis; assembly: GCA_037952835.1. Taxonomy (NCBI): domain Eukaryota; kingdom Metazoa; phylum Chordata; class Amphibia; order Anura; family Ranidae; genus Lithobates; species Lithobates septentrionalis. The sequence goes on along the minus strand of JBBDGP010000918.1, from coordinate 3,465,426 downwards.
TTTTATCGAGAATTTGCATCAGCAGGCGAAGGTTAATTACATAGCAGCTGCAAAGCAGGCTAAGATTATTATTTTATAAACAGAATTACACGTAGTCATTTGACTTAAAGAGGAACTCTGAAACAAATCCCTAACCCTATCAACAGGGACCAGGAGGGCCACAAACCCACCTAACCATAGCTTCAAAAGACCTAGCCCTACCAACATATGTGCAGTAAATTTCCCAGGAACTGCCTTTTTCCAGGACCTTTCATCCTGGGTTCTATATTTCCATAATTCTGCATATATTAGGAGGAGATTTCAATAGTGTAATGCATGTTGTCAAAGTTAAATCACCTCCCTGATGTTCTCTGAATCCAGTACTCCTACACAACCTGCCTCTCCTACTGTGCTGGCTGGAGAGGCAGGCCAATGTGTGGCGCCTAGCCCATCCCACTGATAGGGATTTTAGTTTTTACTCCCTGCCACATGATACCCTATCACACATAGACTATTTATTCTGCTCACCCTCCTTACTTCCAACAATACAAGACTCTGAGATTTTAGAAATAGCCATCTTGGATCACAGTCCCATTGTGGTTACCGTGGCTGATTTCAAACCACGTGATTCCACTTCTCCATGGCGGTTTCCATCCTATTTAAGAGATAATGAGGATTTTCGCCACGCAATTCACAACCCATGGTGTGACTTTGTTATTACGAATGAAGAGAATACAGTACCTCTGACCCCAATCTGTTTTGGGAAACAGGTAAAGCGCTCTTGCGTGGCAAAATCATCTCATACGCAACCCAATTTAAAAAACACTCCGTGAAGCAAAATGTTGTTCACAAAGCTCAGGCAGATTTACTTCTGAACCATTCTCCGGAATCTAGGCAGGCATGGCTGACAGCCAAGTGCCGCTTTTATCTCTCGGTGGACCAAAGGGAACATATTAAAGAATCCTACCACTCCCTACAATTCCACAAATTTGGCAACAAATCTGTCAAGCTACCTGCCAAGCTTTGCCATGGACCCACCACACCTACCTATAACATGGCACTGCAAGATAACAAATGTAGCCTTACAACCTCACAACCAGAAATAACCTCCCTGCTGACTGACTTTTATTAACAAGTTTACTCTGAAGACCCCATAGACCGAGACAAAGCAGAATCACTGCTCACCTCCCTCAAATTACCTATTCTTTCGGATACTCAGTTGGACATGCTAAATGCTCCTCCCAAAATCCGCTCCACCATCAAACACTTGTCAAATCATAAAGCACCAGGTACCAATGGATACTTGGTGGAATTCTATAAAATGACCCAAGATTACATTCCACAAACATTATCACATGTATTCAACGGCATTTGAGAAGGGGGGCCCTACCTCCCTACGGATTCAATGGCCTTCATAAAACTACTGGCAAAAAAGGGACAGGACCTGACTCTCTTATAGTTCTTATAGTCCCATATCCCTAATAAATGACAATGCTAAAATCGTATCTTAAATTGTCACTCGATTAGCTACTATCCTCCCTGAACTCCTACACCCAGCTCAGGCGGGGTTTGTTACGGGTAGATTGGCCGTCCTACATACCTGCAAGGTAATTCTTGCATTGGAACATGCCAAGCACCACCCGGAATATGACACAGCCATTCTATCCCTTGATGCGGAAAAAGCCTTCGACATTATTAGCTTCCAAAGGTTGTTTTTGGTATTGAGGAAATTTGGGTTTCGGCCCGGTAGTAGATCTTATACAATCAATGTACTCCACCCCCACAGCCTGTTTGGTCACCTCAGGAACGATATCAGCTCTTTTCCATCTGATGAAGGGAATGCGCCAGGGATGTCCCCTTTCCCCACTGCTTTTCAACTTAGCCATAGAACCTGTCTCCGTTACTAAATAATCATCCACTCCTCATGGGCATTCAGTTCAGTGACACTAAAATGCATGCGGCCCTTTTTGTGGATGGCATTCTGATTTTCTCCTCAACAGTATCCTCTGACCTACCTATCATACGGATCTCTTTTCTACCATTCGGCAATGCTCAGTGCTATGCATCAACTTCACCAAGAGTGAAGTCCTTCCACTACATCCAACATGTGCCCAACTCTGGATCCACTCCTCCCAACTACAAGTAGATATATGATACATAACCTATCTAGGTATCAGAACAAGCAGTGGTCCATCATCTCTCTACCAACTCAATTACTTTTCGATCTTTAAAAAAAATACTTGTGAACTGGAAGCGTGGATGACCCTTCCCATTTATTTTTTCGGAAGATGCCATCTCTACAAGATGGTTTCATTTGCCAGACTGCTATACCCCTTACAAACGCTACCTTTACTGATTAAGCAAAAAGATATACAAAATCTTAACAAGGTCCTCTCAGCTTTTCTATGGCGATCCAAGAGGCCTCGTATTGCTAATCGTAAACTGCATCTCCGGAAAACCAAGGGAGGGTGGGGTTACCTAACACCCAACTATACAACCTATCGTGTCTTCTTAGGCAGGGAATGGACTGGCTATTGCATAGCTCCAAAAACTCCAATTATGCTCTAGAATCGGCCTTGGTATCACCCCTCAGTCTATCTGCAGTGTTCCATTCTTCACTCAGGGTCTTATACTCACATTTGAGAAACAACTCTTTGATACGGGACACTGTAATAGCCTGGTGGGACGCACCCTCCACATCTCTAATCATTTACTGATACAAGGTAATTCCATGTGTCCTCCAGGACTGGACCATGGAACGTTCATCCTCTGGACATCCCTGGATCTAACCCATGCTGCTTCTCTACTTTATCCAGGCACTTGCAATGTTCAGTCTTTTCAGGAGATCTCTCAGCAGTACCACCTACCCACCCATCACCTCTTCCACTACTATAAATGGCGGACTTCATAAAAACACAACTAGGCTGGATGCAAACCAAGCTGGTGCATCCAGTAGTGGACAGGGTGGTAAAACAAAAATCCTACTCCATCTCAATACTGTATTCTCAGCTACTACAACATACCACATCCTCGATGGGCTCATCCCTACTGAAAGCTTGGTCCAAAGATCTTCCGAAAGTAGAGGACACTTCAAAAATCCTGGAGGGATATAAAACAATCCATAAAGTCATTACAAATGAACAATGGAAAGAGTCGCAATTCAAGCTCATTCACGGGGTGTTCATACCTGTTCTAATGGACCCATCAAATCCTCTGCTAGCTGTCTGTTCATGGTGTGATGCTAGCAGACCGACTCTACTCCATCGCTTTTGGTCATGCTCAATAATTCAAGACTTCTGGGATCAAATCTGCCACTACATCTATGGAATCACCAAGACAAGGTTACCAAAGGACCCTCTAATATACCTGGACAGCTGCACACCATCCACTGCCTCTGCTTCTATAGCCACAGGGAAACCTAGGCCACTGGCTCTATGGATACACCTCTGCCTTTTGACAGCCAGGAGAGTTATACTCCAGGCCTGGACATCTCCCCACAGTCCATCTCTCTCCACAGTAAAGAATGATCTGAAAGCACTCTTATATCTGGAAAATCTGGACACCATGCTGCAAAATTTCGGTCCCACTAAGCGATTCTTTACCCGCTGAAACTGTTTATTGAACACACTTTCTCACTAATTGAAATACAACAGCTCATGACCACTTTCCAGTTCACTGCCTGGTATGCCAAGGACCTTACCAACGTTCCGGGCAAACTCAAAATAATGGACTCACCCTAGGGGAGTTTTCACTATAACAGTCCTGTGATGGTCATGATAGCACCTAGTGACCACCATTTAAGCTACAGTGCCCTTTGCACTCATTATCCATGTGCCTTTTTGAAGACCACATAGGCTAAAATTTTATGTCTGGATTAGGCTAAATTTTAGACATTTGTAAGTGAAACATTATTCGATGTGTAAAATGTTGAAAAAAAGGTACTAATGCGCTACCACTACAGTGTTAACAAATTAATAAAGTGCTCCTGTGCTAAAAGTGCATAAATGAACAGTGCTTAATGTAGTAAAAAGCAACCAAATTTCTAAAGTGTTGCCAACACCCTTAATTATGTGTATATAAAGTGAAGTAGCGCTAATTACTATCAACAAAGCAAAATAATAAATACTTAAGTGAAAAATATCTCAAATAGGTTTCATAAAGAGACATAAATAACCTGTGTATAATAAAATTGTGTTCAAAATGAAATTGTGTCATAACATGATACCTTACAATAATCATTCAATATAAATAGTCCAATAATAAAGTGCAATGATAGAGTGCAGTCCAACGGAATCTAACGATTCAAAGTTGTGATCAGTCTCTTATTCAAGATGTAAATCCCTATTTTCCTGTGTAGACAAATAACGATGAGGGGGAAAGGGACGAATATGGGAATCCAATTTTCAGATGTACCGTAATCACACACAAACTTGATATAATCCTCCCCCAGTAGTACTAGCCTCTCACCTTAACCACTTGAGCCCCGGACCATTATGCTGCCTAAGGACCAGAGGTCTTTTTCCAATTTGGCACTGCGTCGCTTTAACTGCTAATTGCGCGGTCATGCAATGCTGTACCCAAACAAAATTTGCGTCCTTTTCTTCCCACAAATAGAGCTTTCTTTTGATGGTATTTGATCACCTCTGCGGTTTTTATTTTTTGCGCTATAAATGGAAAAAGACCGAAAATTTTGAAAAAAAATGATATTTTCTACTTTTTGTTATAAAAAAAATCCAATAAACTCAATTTTAGTCATACATTTAGGCCAAAATGTATTCGGCCACATGTTTTTGGTAATAAAATTGTCAATAAGCGTATATTTATTGGTTTGCGCAAAAGTTATAGCGTCTACAAACTAGGGTACATTTTCTGTAATTTACACAGCTTTTAGTTTATGACTGCCTATGTCATTTCTTGAGGTGCTAAAATGGCAGGGCAGTACAAAACCCCCCCAAATGACCCCATTGTGGAAAGTAGACACCCCAAGGAAATTGCTGAGAGGCATGTTGAACCCATTGAATATTTTTTTTTTTTGTCCCAAGTGATTGAATAATGACAAAAAAAAAAAATATATTTACAAAAAGTTGTCACTAAATGATATATTGCTCACACAGGCCATGGGCCTATGTGGAATTGCACCCCAAAATACATTCTGCTGCTTCTCCTGAATATGGGGATACCACATGTGTGGGACTTTTTGGGAGCCTAGCCGCGTACGGGGCCCCGAAATCCAATCACCGCCTTCAGGATTTCTAAGGGCGTAAATTTATGATTTCACTCTTTACTGCCTATCACAGTTTCGGAGGCCATGGAATGCCCAGGTGGCACAAAACCCCCCCAAATGACCCCATTTTGGAAAGTAGACACCCCAAGCTATTTCCAGAGAGGCATATTGAGTCCATGGAATATTTTATATTTTGACACAAGTTGCGGGAAAGTGACACATTTTTTTTTTTTTTTGCACAAAGTTGTCACTAAATGATATATTGCTCACACAGGCCATGGGCATATGTGGAATTGCACCCCAAAATACATTTAGCTACTTCTCCTGAGTACGGGGATACCACATGTGTGGGGCTTTTTGGGAGCCTAGCCGTGTACGGGACCCCGAAAACCAATCACCGCCTTCAGGATTTCTAAGGGTGAAAATTTTTGATTTCACTCTTCACTGCCTATCACAGTTTCGGAGGCCATGGAATGCCCAGGTGGCACAAAACCCCCCCAAATGACCCCATTTTGGAAAGTAGACACCCCAAGATATTTGCTGAGAGGCATGGTGAGTATTTTGCAGCTCTCATTTGTTTTTGAAAATGAAGAAAGGCAAGAAAAAACTTTTTTTTTTTTCTTTTTTCAATTTTCAAAACTTTGTGACAAAAAGTGAGGTCTGCAAAATACTCACTATACCTCTCATCAAATAGCTTGGGGTGTCTACTTTCCAAAATGGGGTCATTTGGGGGGGGTTTGTGCCACCTGGGCATTCCATGGTCTCCGAAACTGTGATAAGCAGTCAAGAGAGAAATCAAAAATTCACGCCCTTAGAAAGCCTGAAGGCGGTGCTTGGTTTTCGGGGTTCCGTACGCGGCTAGGCTCCCAAAAAGTCTCACACATGTGGTATCCCCGTACTCAGGAGAAGCAGCAGAATGTATTTTGGGGTATAATTTCACATATTCCCATGGCATGTTTGAGCAATATATCATTTAGTGACAATTTTGTGCAAAAAAAAAAAAAAATTGTCTCTTTCCCGCAACTTGTGTCGCAATATAAAATATTCCATGGACTCGACATGCCTCTCAGCAAATAGCTTGGGGTGTCTACTTTCCAAAATGGGGTCATTTGGGGGGGTTTTGAACTGTCCTGGCATTTTATGCACAACATTTAGAAGCTTATGTCACACATCACCCACTCTTCTAACCCAGTGTTTCTCAACTCCAGTCCTCAAGGCGCCCCAACAGGTCATGTTTTCTGGATTACCATTATTTGCACAGGTGATTTGATCAGTTTCACTTCCTTAGTAATTACCACAGCTGTTTCATCCGAGGGAAATCCTGAAAACATGACCTGTTGGGGCGCCTTGAGGACTGGACTTGAGAAACACTGTTCTAACCACTTGAAGACAAAGCCCTTTCTGACACTTATTGTTTACATGAAAAAGTTTTTTTTTTTTGCAAGAAAATTACTTTGAACCCCCAAACATTATATATTTTTTTAAAGCAAATGCCCTACAGATTAAAATGGTGGGTGTTTCATTTTTTTTTTTCACACAGTATTTGCGCAGCGATTTTTCAAACGCATTTTTTGGGGAAAAAACACACTTTTTTAAATTTTAATGCACTAAAACACACTATATTGCCCAAATGTTTGATGAAATAAAAAAGATGATCTTAGGCCGAGTACATGGATACCAAACATGACATGCTTTACAATTGCGCACAAACGTGCAGTGGCAACAAAATAAATACATTTTTAAAAGCCTTTAAAAGCCTTTACAGTTTACCACTTTAGATTTACAGAGGAGGTCTACTGCAAAAATTACTGCCCTCGATCTAACCTTCGCGGTGATACCTCACATGCATGGTGCAATTGCTGTTTACGTTTGACGACAGACCGCCGCTTGCGTTCGCCTTAGTGCGAGAGCAGGGGGCGACAGGGGTGCTTTTATTTTTTTATTTTTTTTTCTTTATTATTTTTTTGCTTTTTTATCTTATTTTTAAACTGTTCCTTTCATTTTTATTTTTTTTTAATCATTTTTATTGTTATCTCGGGGAATGTAAATATCCCCTATGATAGCAATAGGTAGTGACAGGTACTCTTTTTTGAAAAAATTGGGGTCTATTAGACCCTAGATCTCTCCTCTGCCCTCAAAGCATCTGACCACACCAAGATCGGTGTGATAAAATGCTTCCCCAATTTCCCAATGGCGCTATTTACATCCGGCGAAATCTAAGTCATAAAATGCTCGTAGCTTCCGGTTTCTTAGGCCATAGAGATGTTTGGAGCCACTCTGGTCTCTGATCAGCTCTATGGTCAGCTGGCTGAATCACCGGCTGCATTTTCAGGTTCCCTGTTGAGACAGGAGAGCCAGAGAAAAACACGGAAGACGGTGGGGGGGGGGCATTCCCTCCCACGGCTTGTAAAAGCAGTCTAGAGGCTAATTAGCCGCTAGGATTGCTTTTACATGAAAGCCGACCGCTGGCTGAAAAGAATGATACCAAGATGATACCTAAACCTGCAGGCATCATTCTGGTATAACCACTCAAAGTTGTGAATGGCGTACCTGAAGACAAAAAAATGGTTAACAATAAAGCACAGTAAACGGTAAAGTATAAAAAATTGCATACCTGAAAAGCAAACATGATAAAACATAATAACAATAAAACATTGCAGAATAGAATACAGTAAAAAAGAGCAGAACAATAGAGAGAATAGAGAGAGAGAGAACAATAAAACGACAACTATTTTTTTTTATTTTATATATATATATATATATTTTTTTTTTTTTACACTTTTTTTGTAACTAACTTTTATAACTGTAACCGGTTCCAGATTCGGGTCTCTCAAAATGCGATGGCATCTTGGGAGACCCTGTGAAAGTGTGCCTAGTCTGTGCAATGCTGTACCCTACGCTAATACTCAACTAGTGCATGGTAGCGTTCAAAACATTCACCAATGCAAAGACCAGGATTGTCAGGACAGGAGGGACAATAATAGCGGGTGTCACGCCTATATCCGCGCTAGCTGCAGACACAATATCTTTTTTGGGGGCGTTCACTGGGTAGGGGTACTCGGGAGGACATAAAGAAAATGCCTCTCATGCAGCCGACTGCATTTGGTTGGGGATGTGAATGGGGGAAGTACGGGCGCTGCAGAAGCGGTGGGTTCCCAATTAGGATTGGCGAATGCAGTAGGAAGGGCACTATGGGCACGACGGGCCTGTGTTTGTCTTTTTGGTGGCAGCGGGACACTACTTGTGCTTGCCACCTCACCAGCTTGAACTGCACTTATGGGACTCGCCACGTCACCAAGTGTTACTGCAGTGCTGGTTTGACTACGACCGGGGTGTACTAGGCCGCTGGCGCTTGCCAGTTCACCAAAACGCTACCAAAAAATCTGTTGGCGATCGCAGGGATCAGGCCTGACTCTGCGAACGCTGCAGTTATGCGTTTTAGTCTTTTGTAAGTGACAGTGATCGATCGATACTGCACTTGGGTGGGCTGGGCTGGGCCGGGCGGAGGGGCAAAACGCAGGTGCTAGCAGGTATCTGGGCTGATCCCGCTAACACTGCGTTTGTGAGAACCCTAAACTGCTGGGGATGCTAGTATAGATCTGATCGGATCAGATATTGATCCGTTCAGATACTATACCACTAAGGGTGGTGTACAGTGCGTGCGTGGGTGTTAGCGGTACTGGCGCTAACCTGACGCTGCCTGGGGCTGGTGCTTGCCAGTTCACCAAAATACTACCAAAAAAACTGTTAGCGATCGCAGGGATCAGGCCTGACTCTGTGAACGCTGCAGTTATGCATTTAGTGTTTTGTAAGTGTCAGTGATCGATCGATACTGCACTTGGGTGGGCTGGGCCGGGCGGAGGGGCAAAACGCAGGTGCTAGCAGGTATCTGGGCTGATTCCGCTAACACTGCGTTTTTGGGAACCCTAAACTGCTGGGGACACTAGTATAGATCTGATCGGATCAGATATTGATCCGTTCAGATCCTATACCACTAAGGGAGGCGTATGCTGCGTGCGTGGGTGTTAGCGGTACTGGCGCTAACCTGACCCTGCCTGGGGCTGGTGCTTGCCAGTTCACCAAAATACTACCAAAAAAACTGTTAGCGATCGCAGGGATCAGGCCTGACTCTGCGAACGCTGCAGTTATGCGTTTAGTCTTTTGTAAGTGACAGTGATCGATCGATACTGCACTTGGGTGGGCTGGGCTGGGCCGGGCGGAGGGGCAAAACGCAGGTGCTAGCAGGTATCTGGGCTGATCCCGCTAACACTGCGTTTTTGGGAACCCTAAACTGCTGGGGACGCTAGTATAGATCTGATCGGATCAGATATTGATGCGTTCAGATACTATACCACTAAGGGAGGTGTATGCTGCGTGCGTGGGTGTTAGCGGTACTGGAGCTAATCTGACGCTGCCTGGGGCGACGCATATCACCGCCGGGCGATCAGGGGGCTAAACCTTTATTCGGTAATAAACGGCGGGTGCTCTGACACTATAAAAAATAAACAAACTAACCAGCGTCAACCGTAACGGTTATACGGTGATCAGTGGTGAAAGGGTTAACTAGGGGGCAATCAAGGGGTTAAAACATTTATTCGGTAGTATATGGGGGTCCCTGACGCTATAAAACGCTGACGGCGAACCTAAATATTTATGTCCCTAACTAGCGTCACCAGCGACACTAATACAACGATCAGAAAAATGATCGCTTAGTGACACTGGTGACAGGGGGTGATCAAGGGGTTAAAACTTTATTAGGGGGGGTTAGGGGGGTACCCTAGACCTAAAGGGGGGTAACAGTATCTGTCCCAACACTGTAACTGTCACAAACTGACACTATGCAGTAATCAGAAAAAAAAAAAAAAACAAAAACTGCTGGTGTCAGTTTGTGACAGGGGGGGGGGTGATTGGGGGGGGATCGGGGGGCGATCGGGGGGGGGATCGGGGTGTTTTGTGTGCCTGGCATGTTCTACTGTGTGTGTGTGTGTTGGTGCACTCACATTGATGTCTTCTCTCCTCGGGCCGGAACGGAAATTACCGAGCCGAGGAGAGATGACATCATTTCCTTTGCTGCTGTTTAGCATACAGCAGCAAAGGAATGATTCGATTGGCCGGCGGCGATCGCGAGGGGGGGGCCACGAACGGATGGTCTCCCCCTCACCACCGATCGCCGCTGGACAAACGGCGACCGCCTCGGGCACCGGGGGGGGGTCCGATCGGACCCCCCACCCGCGGAAGGCAAATCACGTACCCTGTACGTGATTTTGCCTGTCCGTGCCACTTTGCCGACGTACATCGGCGTGAGGCGGTCGTCAAGTGGTTAAGGATAGACCCCAATGGGTCTAATGGTGCATCGATAGCCAACAAGGCGGTGGCTTAATCCTCCTCAGTGTATCCAAGGGAACACTGCAGCTCTTCCCGGTCTCCACAGTCTCTTATCCTAGAAAGAATTATCTCCAAGTCCACGGTATCAAAGGCAAAAGCAAAAAAGAAGGTTCTCCATAGTGTAGTAGTGTTAAAAATGGCATACAAAACATATGTGTAGATGCGGCGCTAGAAATACTGTGGAAAAAAAAGACCCAAATTGTACATTTGTGTCACATATTCAGAAGTGGTGAAGACTTCATAAAAAAAGAAAACTAAAACAGTGTCCTGTAAGTGAATGTATGGTATTATATTAAGGGTTGAATATATCATGGGTAGTGGATAATAAATTGTTAATTAGTATATCCGGTGATCTAGCTGGTGATTATCAATCCACAAACACGATTAAATAATATAAATTGAAATTAATTAATAAATAAAATAAAATAACAAGTGTCCATAGAGCGAAATCAACAAGTGCCCAAAGACATCACAAAAAGTGGTGATTGCAACACAACCAAGAAGTGATGTACATATAAATATATAGCTTCTTCAGTGTTCCAGTATATTAAGGCATCCATGCAAGTGTAACTGAAAGGTTTACAAAGAAGATCCCAATCGATAAGGAATGATGTTCACCCAATGTGAGTAAGTGATCTCCTTACCAGATACAAGGACCGCTACGGCGGTCACACCAAACACAGGGATTAAAGTCTCCCAAAACTCAAAGGTATATATCTCCAGCCTCTTGATCCTTAATGCTCAGAAACATAAGCGAGAAATGCGCCCATAGTACAGTATATGTTTAATGCGCCCATAGTGCAGTATATTTTTAATGCGCCCATAGTGCAGTATATTTTTAATGCACCCATAGTGCAGTATACTTTTTAATGCGCCCATAGTGCAGTATATATATATATATATATATATATATATATATATATATATATATATATTTTTTTTTTAAATATTTTATTGAGTTTTTACAGATATACATAACGCAGTGAACAGGTAATAGTAACAAGAGAATGCAATACAGAGTCAACAAGTATCACAAAATGTGAACAGAATTATATCATAACAGAAATGTTATTGAACATATAGTAAAAGGCCTGGATATCATTACAGCGGATTGGTTATTTGCAGATCTTTTCTGTGGCCTCGGAAAACATTGAATAAGCCTTTAATGAGTAGCAGAAATATCCATGTCGGCCAAACCAATTTTGCCAACATTAAGATTGTGGCCAACACAATACAGTAGAAGTCGTATACTTCATGAGAAAAATAAAAATAAACAGGGGTTAGTGTATTGGAAACCCTTACCGACCAAAGCAGCTCACCCCTCTCCCCTGGGCACCCCTAATGGGTACTATCTGTGCCCAGAGAGGATGTTTTCCAAAGTGTACTCGTTGGGCATGTCGGTATGGGATGTACGGTATGGTAGGATTCCTGTCTTGCCAGGAGCATGTCTAGGAGATACGTAGGGAGACTGTGTAGGTTCGACAGTGATTTATGCTTTGCAGAGGGAGAAATTAGTGGGAGATGGAGGGTTAGGGTTAAACAGAAAATCATGAATTCATGGGCTCATTCACGGGTGGTCCCATGTTTTTGTCAAGAACAGTGAGTGATAGACTGTTTTGGACGTGCGTTGGTTGTGATTCTTTAAAATGGGCCCAGCAAGCCCAAGTTTCTTTATATTTAGATGGGGTGTGATTGGATTGATGAATGATATTTTCTATCTCGGCTATTTTATCCACTCTCCGAATCCATTCTGGGATAGAAGGTGGGGACGTGCTTCGCCAATGAACGGGGATGCATAGGTTTGCCGCATTAATGAGGTGTAGAACTAGCGACTTCTTGTATATACGTTGAGGAATGGATGTGTGGTGAAGTAGGAATTGGGCCGGGGTATAATCTGGGGTATGCGTTGTTATTTGGGTGATTAAGCGGTGGATGTCAGCCCAATAGGTTTGAATGATGGGACATTCCCACCAAATGTGGAGGAGCGTGCCTCTAGCTGCATTACATCTCCAACATTTAGGAGATATGTTTGGTAGGAATTTGCTAATTTTGTCGGGGGTCCTGTACCATTTCGTAAATATTTTGAATCTGCATTCCTGCGTCGCTACATTGATTGAACCTTTATGGATGTGGTTGTGTACATTTCTCCACTCCTCAGGGGTAAGGACTATGTTCAGTTCAGTTTCCTATTGATTTATTAATTTGTCTTTTTTGATTTCGTATGATGTAAAAAGAAGTGCATAAATGGTTGACATGAGGTGTCTTTGAGGTTCAGGACTGGTGCATAATAGTGTGAAAGGTGTGGGTTCCCTGTGTAGGTTACTGTTGGGTTGGAGGGTATGAAGGAAGTGACGGATTTGTAGGTATTTGTAGAAAGGAATGTGGTATTCTGGGAATTTGTTGGATAGGGCCTGGTGCGTCATGAGGGTTCCTTGTTGGAACATTTGCTGTGCTCTGAGAGGGGGTCTTTGTGGGTCAATTGTTGGGTTAAGTAGAGACACTCCCGGCGTAAAGTTCGGGTTGTCTTCTACAGGGGTCATTGGTCCTGGCATGGGTTGGAGCCGGGGCATTTTACATGCCGCTTTAAAGTTTAAGAGGGTAGAGTTAATTAGGGGATGTGAGGAGGCTTCTTTTGGGATTTGTTTTGGGTTAATCCATGGCAGAAGTTTTAGCGGGATCGGGGTAAATGCATTTTCAATATTTATCCAATCTTTGTCTTTGCTGTGTATGTGCCAGTCAACAATTCTGGCTAAATGGCAGACCCGGTAATAGGTTTGTAGATCCGGTACCTGTAAACCTCCCTGTAGTTTGGGAACTGTCAGTCTGTGCCAGTTCAGTCTGGGCTATTTGGAGGACCATATGAATTTCCTACATATCCTTTTGTATGTAGAAAAGAAAGAGGGTGGGAGCAATATAGGGATAGTTTGGAATAGGTATAGTAACCGGGGGAGTATGTTCATTTTTAAGATAGCTGTCCGTCCAAACCAAGAGAAAGGCCCTGTTTGCCATTTTTGTAGGTCCGACTGGATAGTTTGTAAGATAGGTAAGAAGTTTAGTTTGAATGTTTCTCTTAGTTTGACAGGGATTTTGATGCCAAGGTACGTTATGGCTTGGGTTTCCCAACGGAATGGAAAGTTATGTTTGCATTGAGCAACTGTCTCATTTGTCAGTGATATGTTGAGGGCTGTGGACTTAGAAAAGTTTATTTGTAAATTTGAGAGGGATTTGAAGAGTGCGAAGTCTTTGAGAAGATTTGGGATAGTAGTGGTTGGTTCCGAGAGGAAGAGTAGGACGTCGTCTGCGTATGCCGCTACTTTGTATTGTTTTTGGTTAATGTCAATGCCTTTGATATTCAGGTTATCTCTAATTCTGCGAAGCAAGGGTTCCATAGTCAGTATAAAAATCAGGGGGTATAAGGGGCATCCTTGTCTAGTACCGTTGGACACGGAGAAGACGTCCGACAAGCCACCATTTACTCTTATCCTGGCTGTGGGAGAGGAATAGAGAGCCAATATCATTTTGATTAGTTGTGGTGGGAGGCCTATCGATTGTAGGGTTGCTTCCATAAAGTCCTAAGCTACCCTGTCGAACGCCTTCTCCACGTCCAAAGATAGAAAGAATCCTTTAGTGGCTGTGGAGGTTAGCCAATGGTGTACGTTTAGGGCTTTAGTTGTGTTGTCCCTTGCTTCTCTACCAGGGACAAAACCTACCTGATCCGTGGAAATTAAATTGGGAATCAGGGGTAATAACCTATTGGCTATGGCTTTGGCATACATTTTGACCTCTACATTTAGTAGAGAAATGGGGCGGTAATTAGATACTATTTTGTTATCCTTTCCCGGTTTGGGTGTTAGTGTAATATGGGCCTCTAATATGTCTTTGGAAGCTGTACTGGTAGGTGTGAGATAATTAAACACCTTGACTAGGTGAGGTATCAGTATTTCAGGGAAGGTTTTATAGTAACCGACCGTCAGTCCACCTGGGCCAGGACTTTTGCCCGGTTTCATATGTTTTAATGCCAGTGTAATCTCTTCTGTCGTCAAGGGGTTATCAAGCGATGCCACCTCTTCAGATGTGAGGGGAGATGGTGAGTACTTGGACAAGAAAGTTTGTATTGCCTCTTTCCTATCTTCTAAGGTGGGAGATTTCTGGTGGGAGTCAATATTGTATAAATCTGTGAAGTAGCTTACAAATTGTTTCGCTATGGCTTCCGACGCTACGAGCGTTTTACCAGATGTGTCTGTAATGGAGTGTATAGTGTGGGCTACTTTTTTAGCCTGTAATGCTCTGGCCAGCAGCCTGCCCGACTTGTTACCGAACTCATAGAAGCATTTTTGTGTCAGCATGTATTTACGTTTGGTGTTTATGTGCAATTCTTCCAAGAGTTCGTTTCTCATTTGTGTCAGTTCTGCCAGTGTTTCTGAGGCTAGAGATGCTTTGTGTTTCCGTTCCAACTTGGAAATGCGGTTAGACAGTTCCTTTAGTTTCGCTTTTCTTTGTCTGTTTCTATTTGCGGCCTGGGATAGGAATGTTCCCGTTACCACACATTTATGTGCCGCCCAGACTACCTCTGGAGAAGACTCGCCCTGTCCATTTTCTGAGAAGTAGTTAGTAAGGTGTTGGGAGATTGTGTGCGAAACTTCTGTATCTGCTAGAAGGGAGTTGTCTAAGCGCCAGATGTGAGAGTGTGTTCTTACGGTGGGAATGTGAAGGGTCATGGTGATGGGGTTGTGGTCTGAGAGAATCATCGGTTCAATTGTGGATTTCTGGAGTATTGAGAGGTCATTTTGGGAAATAAAGAAGTAGTCTATTCTTGAGTATTTGGAGTGTGGTGGGGAAAAGAAGGTGAAGTCTTTACCGTTTGGGTGAAGCATGCGCCATGTGTCATGTAATAGTAAGTTCCGGAATTGTGTTTTGATTTGACGCAGGGCTCTATATGTGGAGGATGAGGCTCCGTTTGATGTATCGAGGGATCGGTTGAGAGGGATATTAAAGTCACCGCCGACTATTAGTGTGCCCGCGCTGAAAGTCATGAGAAGTTGCAAAGTGTTGCAAAAAAAGGACACTTGTTGACTATTAGGAGCATATAGGTTGGCGATAGTTATTGTTTTGTTGTGTAGATTTCCTTTTATGAAAAGGAATCTACCCTGAGGGTCCCGTTGTACGTCCGTTACCATGAGAGGGCAGTGTTTCGATATGAGGATGCTTACTCCTTTCGATTTAGCTTCATTATTGGTTGCATGGTATACAGTCGGATAATGATTGTTCTGCAGTTTGGGGATTGCATCCGTTCTAAAGTGTGTTTCTTGGATAAGTGCAATATGGGTTTTGGTTTTCTGTAATGAGGCAAGTAAGATAGAGCGTTTTTCGGGTGTGTTTAGTCCGCGTATATTCGTAGAGCGCAGGTTGAGGGCTGAGTATGGCAGATTCAGAGCCTTGGATAAGTTAATGGGTTCCATGACCTCCGTCGGGGTCGGGACAAGTTACCGTACTAGGAAATAAGGTTTGGGGTAGATATGCTCAATGATGATGTTGGTGGTCTAAGGTTTGATATGAAGAGCGTGAGTGAGTGACCGATGAGTCAGCAGCGATTGAAATCAATCCCGCTGTCTCGTTACTAGAGGGTAATCTGTGATTTACAGCTCAATGACAGCCCCCAACCCGTGAAACCCGGGCTGGTACACTGCACCACTGCTGTGTGGGGGTTGGTTAGGACCTGACACAAGAGAGTTTGAAGGGGGATGTGGTGTACATTTTTGAGTATCCTGCAATCCTATGACTCTGAAGATGTGAGATTGGAGGTGTGCACATGGTTACAATAGTTGTCGGCCTGAAGTTCTATTTTGATGTTAGTTGGGAAGGGCAGGGGTCCATGAGTAATGGGCCCCAAAATGAGATCAACTGCCCTGAATAATAACTTATAGGTAAAGTTTTAACATAATCATATAACAAGTGCCTATAGAGGAGTGACTTGAAGGAATGCCTCCAAGCCAGTCTCCTTAATGACTATTCTCGAACATCTGGGATCCCCACTGCATCCATATGAAGTCGCAGTAGAGGAACCAGATCGTGAGTTAATTAGAAAAGGTATTCCAGATCGCTGGGCAAGATGGAGGTCTATTAAAGCAACCTCTGACACAACGCTGGTATGAAAACATCTGATTAGTGTATCTAAAATTGTAACCATGGAAACAGTAAGATTAAGCGTTATGAACTTGCATAAAAACATACCTAAACGGGGTACCTGTAAAAGAAGGTCAAGTTCAGAGGCCCGTATATAAGAACCTGTAGTCAGTGTTGCTTACAACCTGCTGGATCATATCTAGTAAGTCGAACGATGGGAGCAGGTTGTAGCCAATATGTAGCCAGTATGTAGGTTTTGAGAGTCGTAGGCATCAGACCTCCCGTTTTAATAAGTAGCTTCAGCGTCCTCCGTTGTCAAAGTATACCTGCCGATATGGGGTCAAACCGTGTCGTTTCTCTTCGCCGTAAATCAGCGATCGTGAGAGTCTTTTCACTATTCACGTGACAAAATTCATAGGAGGAACTCCGGTCCCCGTGTGGAGGTGTAGACGATGTATCGGTTTTAAGACCCAGGGGGATTCCGGTCGAGGTGTGCTACAGCGTTGCATTATGTGCCGGATAGGTAGCCGGTGTCATGGGTGAGAATCTGGAGTTGTATGCGACTTTTATCTTCTGGATCCGGTGCATCAACAGTCATTAAATGTGTGGGGGCCGGCAGTAGGCTGTGTTGTTATGGAGACCCATTGCATGTTTCCGGAGAGCTGTCGCCATGTATTCTGGGGATTGTAGTATTCGCAGCAAGAGTCAGTGTGTTATATTTAGGAGGGTATTAGCCGTATACAAGGGATTAGCGATCCCGTATGAACGATAAACATCTCCCAGTCCGTGCATGTTTCCCTTAGGTGGCCTGATGTTGTCATCAGAGAAGTTAGCAGGTGTGTAAGAATCTTAAAAACAGAAACTTAACTTGAGTCACAGGAATGTAGAAAGAAAAAAGTAAGAAAAAACGTGATCTGGGCCAATAAATGTGGAGGCCTAACATGGCGAAGATAGGAGAGGTATAGCCCGGCACCAACAGAAATAACAAAAATAACAAGTGCCTGCGGATAGTGTCAGTGATCCCTTCTGGTCCTCCTGGAGCCGGGAGAGTGAGGGCTGTAGTTACGTTGGTTGGAGCGGTGTGTGCCTTGAGGCGTTGTGAGAGAAGGGGATCGCCTTCTCCTATGTCTTGTATTGGAAGCCTCCATGGGTTCTTCAGGCGGGCGTTCTTTGCATACCGCGGAGCGGCGGAATTCTGCATAACAGTTGGGGACTTCCACCCTCAGAATGCTAAGGGTATCACAGAAGAAGGGGAGATCCTCAGGTACTTTTAGGAAAGCCGTGCACCCTGGTGATGTAGCGGCCAAACAAAACGGGAATTTCCATTTATAGGTAATGCTTTTGGCTCGCAGAGTGTCTAGCAGGGGTTTTAGATCTCTGCGATGCTGGAGAGTTATGCCCGACAGGTCTTGATAAATTTGGACGATTTTGCCTTCGTGCACTATTTGTGGAACTCCTCTGGCCTGTTTGAGTATCTCTTCCTTAAGCTTGAAATCTGTCAGACAGCAGATGATATCCCTTGGTGGATCTGTGTCTTTGGTCTTTGGTCTTTGGTCCAAGCATTAAGGATCAAGAGGCTGGAGATATATACCTTTGAGTTTTGGGAGACTTTAATCCCTGTGTTTGGTGTGACCGCCGTAGCGGTCCTTGTATCTGGTAAGGAGATCACTTACTCACATTGGATGAACATCATTCCTTGGCGATTGGGATCTTCTTTGTAAACCTTTCAGTTACACTTGCATGGATGCCTTAATATACTGGAACTCAAAGGTATATATCTCCAGCCTATTGA
This sequence comes from Lithobates septentrionalis, assembly GCA_037952835.1. Classification (NCBI taxonomy): domain Eukaryota; kingdom Metazoa; phylum Chordata; class Amphibia; order Anura; family Ranidae; genus Lithobates; species Lithobates septentrionalis. The sequence continues at coordinate 3,446,923 of JBBDGP010000918.1, read as the reverse complement.
TCCTTAATGCTCGGAAACATAAGCGAGAAATTATACTGCACTATGGGCACATTAAAATATACTGCACTATGGGCGCATTAAAATATACTGCACTATGGGCGCATTAAAATATACTGCACTATGGGCGCATTAAAAATATACTGCACTATGGGCGCATTAAAAATATACTGCACTATGGGCGCATTAAAAATATACTGCACTATGGGCGCATTAAAAATATACTGCACTATGGGCGCATTAAAAATATACTGCACTATGGGCACATTTCTCGCTTATGTTTCCGAGCATTAAGGATCAAGAGGCTGGAGATATATACCTTTGAGTTTTTGGAGACTTTAATCCCTGTGTTTGGTGTGACCGCCGTAGCGGTCCTTGTATCTGGTAAGGAGATCACTTACTCACATTGGGTGAACATCATTCCTTGGCGATTGGTGTCTTCTTTGTAAACCTTTCAGTTACACTTGCAAGGATGCCTTAATATACTGGAACTCTGAAGAAGCTATATATTTATATGTACATCACTTCTTGGTTGTGTTGCAATCACCACTTTTTGTGATGTCTTTGGACACTTGTTGATTTCGCTCTATGGACACTTGTTATTTTATTTATTAATTAATTTCAATTTATATTATTTAATTGTGTTTGTGGATTGATAATCACCAGCTAGATCACCGGATATACTAATTAACAATTTATTATCCACTACCCATGATATATTCAACCCTTAATATAATACCATACATTCACTTACGGGACACTGTTTTAGTTTTCTTTTTTTATGAAGTCTTCACCACTTCTGAATATGTGACACAAATTTACAATGTGGGTCTTTTTTTTCACAGTATTTATAGCGCCGCATCTACACATATGTTTTTCATGCTTTGGAGTTTGTATTAGAACTTTTTTGATGCTGGCACCTTTGTTTGATGAAATTTAATTTTTCTCTTTTCACTGCTTCAAAATTATTACTTTTTCTTTTTTTCTAGCGCTACGTTTACCACTTGGTATTTTTTAAAAATGGCATAACCAGCTAAACAGCAAACAAAAAACATGTCAAACAAGTAAAGACTTCCGGTCACTGCTGTAACCAGAAGTGACGTCAGCTTACACACACACACACACACACACACACACACACACACACACACACACACACACAATTTTTTTAAACCCTCTCGCCTAATAGCCTAGAAAATTGGCATATTTAATTTGACAGATTTGTTTCCCTTTCGTCTCAATAGAGTTCAAGTGTGGCTTTGAAGTTTGCCAAACCCTGCTTGAACCTAACCCATGGTAGTTCATCTCATTACTAATGTGTATATTCAGAGACTTTTCAATGTGAAATGTATATGACAAATCTGCTTTAAAATAGTGGAAAAGACAATAACTGTCACAATATTATTAAATCTAATTTGTCACATGATAACTAAATCAATTCTTTTTGTGCCTAGTATCCATTATATGTAAATAAAAGAGGCATAAAAAGATTTTATTCACATACTTTAAATTTAATAAACCTACAGTGCAAAAATATATCAGCACAAATAATATTTCTCATTCATAATACATATTTTATTTTGTCTAATATTTAGAAAAAGTAATTGTCCATAAGCATGCGGTAGCAATTTTGCTTATCTTACTTAATCATGTAAATCTAGCTATCCAGCATTTTTTTTTTAAAAACTGTGCAATACAACTTAGAATTTAATCTTAAGAATCACAACCTGTTAATCAATCTTCTGCATAGTGTCAAAGGGCTTTCTAAAATCTAGATAAGACAAGTCTGCTGTTCCACTGTGATTTCATATTTTGGTTACAGGAAAATCAATTAGAATAATTTGACCTTTTTGTTCAGTTGCAAACCATTGCTAAATTGGGTCATTGACTTCAGATATTGAAAAATTCTGTTTAACTTGTGCTTCCATGTACTTCTAGTTGAATCCCACTCACTGCAAATATTTGAAAAACATTCAGACTAAGAATTTAAATCTGATCATTTAATTTGTTTGCCCTTTAGGTTTGCTTATACCTTTTTTTAATTTATTACAGGTCCTTATATAGCGCAGACACTTATGCAGCGCTTTACATATATAGTACATTCACATCAGTCCCTGTTCTTAAGGAGTCTAATCTTCTCTTTATTTTGTAACAATGACTTGTTGGTTATTAAAACATTTAGACTCTTTTTTAATAAAGAAAAAAAAAGCAATGCACTCTTTTTTAATATAAAAAAGAAAAAGCAATGCCCACCACTTTCCACTGGATATTAGTGTGGAACATTAGGGACCCAATCTAATATATGGTCAAACATTTAAACATTTTTGCCCCCTGACATGGTGTTATCAGCCTTTATGCCCTTCTACATTGTGTGGGTGTTCAAATAGAGTGCTAGGAGATTCTATTGTGATGTTTTATGATGATGGGAACTTCCACAATACATATGCTACCCAGGGTGGTTTATTTATAAAACACACCTGCTCTCCATGGGTAGAGATGATGTGGGGGCAACTACATGGCCACTACACATGCAAACCAAGATGGCACCAGCTTGCATGCTACCATGAGGAAGGAAGCCACACACTCCAGCAAAGGAGGGAGTGGGCAAAATTGCAAGTGCAAAAACTAATGTTCCATGAGACCACAATGGATTCATGAATGAGGACACCTCACTCTGCTCACATCCACCTGGGGGAGCAGATAATTTAGAACATTGGGGATAGGGGAACTATTTCTGGGTGTTCTAATAACTCAGCGGATACAGCTTCCAACAATAATGCCCAAGATTAGCAAAACCATGAAGATGTACTAAGGGAAGTTATTTCATTCTTACATTTTATCACAAATACAGAGCCCTAAGATTTTTACTGATATACTTGCACCTAAATTTGCGGCCTCATTTAATTCAGTTCTTGAAGGTCATAATATTCTGGAGGATATCTTGCAAGCACATATCAGTCATACCTAAGTCAGGGAAAGATCTGAAACTACAGCCCCCATCTCTCTAAACATTAATTTAAACATTTTTAGAAAAATTCTAGCTATTAAAATTATACTGAAACTTCAACAAATAATACATCTTGACCAGACTGATTTTATGACAGGGAGGAAAGTAAAAGATAATATTAAACATTTCAAACATTGAACATTATACAGCTCGCTCATTTATCCTCCATCCCTACATGCCTCCTATCAACTGATGCTGAAAAAGCATTTGATAGTGTGGATTGGCAATTTTTGAAAACAACTTTAAGTCACATAGACGTGGGGACACTTATGTGTCGCTGGCTGGATATTGTCTATCTGACAATGGCAGTAGGGGCCAAAGCTATATCATCTTACTTTCCGTTGAGAAATAGCACCAGACAGAGCCATGTCCCCTCTTCTATTTAACCTTACTTTAAATCCCCTCCTCTTCCATGTATGACAGAAAATTAATATTGTTGCCATTTGTGCCCATGGGGCACAACATAAGGTTGTGGCATTTGTGGACAATCAGCTATTTTCATATTGAATCCAGAGGTGTCCTTACCTAATCTGATAGAAGTGCTAAATATGTATAGAGATCTGTTATAGGAGGAGACCAAGGTAAATCAAGAGTGTTACAAATACAATGGGGTAGCCAACCCCTTTAGTACAAAGTAGCATTCAGAATCATGAGTGCATATAACAGGAAAAAGGGGTACAACTAAATAACCAAGACAAAAGATCAGAAAAAATTTGTGTATCCCGTATATGGGTATATTGGGTTAGTTAGTCCATGTTGAACAGAGTACTTAAGAACCATGTTCCTACTTTGGAAGTTTATAAAAGGAGTTCCCATAACGATGACTAGGAGGATAGAGAAAGAGAAAGAAAAGAGAAAAGGGGGGATGGGGAAGGGAGAAGTGGATTATTTGAGGATGGATGGAGCTACAGTGCCTTGAAAAAGTATTCACACCCCTTGACATTTTCCACATTTTGTCATGTTAAAACCAAAAACCTAAATGTATTTTATTGGGATTTTATGTGATAGACCAACACAAAGGTGTCCTTTTATGAAAGTGAGGTAAAATACCGCGATTCAGTTCTCAGGCATTCTCAGGGGAGATCGCGCTCCTCTGAGTGCCTATTTATGAAAGTGTGTAGATGGCTTCTCATGTTGAGTTGAGGAGCGATCTACAAATGCCAGGAACTCCTGAGAAACGGCTCCTCTCACTATAATCTCGCGTGATATAGCGGGATTACAGTATGAGGAACCATAAAATACAAAGTGTAACACAAATCAGCACACATTCCCCAACATATTAATAAAATAACAACGTTAAATTCCCCCTACACAATATACATTAACCTAATTATAAAAAAACATTGTTTTTATCAATATTTAAAGATCATACATGTCCTTATTTAAATGTGAATGGTGTATAGTAAATGAATGTAATGCACATATGTAATGCAGCTATACACCATTCATATAAATGCAAAATACATTTATAATCATTAAAAAAATAATTTTAATAAAGTATACAAGTATAAATATTTATTAATAAATTAAAATAAAATATATTTCATAATTGATAAACATAAAAATTGATAAACTGGTGCAATGCGAGAACACTGCGAATCCACTGCGGGTTACCGCATCGCACCGACTCGCATGTCAGTTCACACTGCCATATGCGAATCGCTGGGGAGTGTCAATACATTGTTAACGACACCCCCAGTTCAGCTTGCATATCGCACTGCGAACTGACAGTCCGGACATGAATCGGATCGCATATGTGTGAACACACATGCGATCCGATTCTGGTCCGAACAGAAAAAAGGGTCCTGTGCGTGTTTGCACCAAATGCGGTGCAATATCAGCCATACTATCTGTACAGCTGATATCGCACCGCACAGACATCGCATGTAATGTGAATGGCAGTGTGCTGCGAATTAAATGCGATGCCTGTGCGATGTCCGGCATTGCACAAGTGTGAACTGGGCCTAAAAGTTAACAACACCCCCAAATCAGTTCGCATATCGCAGTGCGATCTGCAAACTCAGACAGTAATTGAATTGCATGGGTGTGAACACCCATGCGATCCGATTCTGCTGTGGACCAAAAAAAGGGTCCTGTAAGAGTTTGGTCCGAGGGCAATGCAAATTTAGCAATACTATCTGTATGGCTGAAATCGCATCGCACAGAGATCGGATGTGATTTTGCACTGCAGTGCGGTGCGAATCACATCCGATCTTGGACACCGCAGCAGTCGGTACTGGCCCTAAACCATATTGCATTTGCACCAAAATGGTACAGGACCCTTTATTTGGTCCGCACTGGAATCTGATCGCATGGGTGTGAACACGCATGCGATCCGATTCCTGCACCATTACATAGTTCGCACTGCGATCTGTGAAATGATCTGGGGGTGTCATTAACTTTACATTGACACCCGCAGTGGTGCGCAGATGTCAATGTAGGTGCGATGTGAAAACCCACACAGGAATCACGCTGGTTCACGCATCGCACAAGTGTGAACCCAGCCAGAGACGTGAACATCTAAAAAAAATATATATATATATCTATATATATCTATAGCTATATCTATATAGAGCTATAGATATATATAGATACAGATATATATATCTCTATATATATATCTCTATATATATATAGATATATATATATATATATATATATATATATATATACACATATACATATATATATACATACATATATATATATATACATATATATATATATATGTATGTATATATATATATATATATATATATATATATATATATATATATATATATATATATATATATATATATATATATATATATATATATATATATATATATATATATATATATATTATGTATATATACACACTATAAATTCCTATCCTGCTGGTTTTGGGGTGTGTAATGGTGGGGAAGATGTGCTCTGACTGTTTGGTGAAAGAAAGAAGTCAAAAGACTTCTTGCTTTCTCCAGAATATCAGCCAGTTTCAGGCTTCTCACTCTGATTCTCCACTTCTGAAATGGTGAATCAGAAAGTGAGAATTCTGTCACAGATCGCCAGTGAGGTGCCGAGATCGCACCTTCATAAACTGGCCGTTTCTGTGAATTCTCACTGTGCTGAGATAATCAGTGGAGAACATGTTCTCCGCTGATTATCTCAGTTTCATAAACTGGTAATGAGCTGAGATCAGCGGTGAGACTCGGGATCGCCGCTGATCTCAGTTTCATAAAAGGACACCAAAGTGGCACATAATTGTGAAGTGGAGGGAAAATGATAAATGGTTTTCAAAAATGATTAAAAATAAATATCTGAAAAGTGTGGCATGCATTTGTATTCAGCCCCCCTGAGTCCATACTTTGTAGAACCACCTTTTGCTGCAATTACAGCTGCACGTCTTTTTGAGTATGTCTCTACAAGCTTTGCACATCTAGAAAGTGACATGTTTGCCCATTCTTCTTTGCAAAATAGCTCAAGCTCTGTCAGATTGGATGAAGAGCATCTGTGAACAGCAATTTTTAAGTCTTGCCACAGATTCTCAATTGAATTTAGGTCTGGACTTTGACTGGGCCATTCTAACACATGAATATGCTTTGATCTAAACCATTCTATTGCAGCTCTGGCTGTATGTTTAGGGTCGTTATCCTGCTGGAAGGTGAACCTCTGCCCCAGTCTCAAGTCTTTTGCAGACTCTAACAGGTTTTCTTCTAAGATTGCCCTGTAAATGGCTCCATCCATCTTCCTATCAACTATGACCAGCTTCCCTGTCCCTGCTGAAGAAAATCATCCCGACAACATGATGCTGCCACCACCATAGTTCAATTTTGGTCTCAGCTGACCAGAGCACCTTCTTCCACATGTTTCCTGTTTCCCCCCACATGGCTTCTCGCAAACTGCAAATGGGACTTCTTATGGCTTTCTTTCAGCAATGGCTTTCTTCTTGCCACTTCCATAAAGGCCAGATTTGTGGAGTGCACAACTAATAGTTGTCCTGTGGACAGATTCTCCCACCTGAGCTGTGGATCTCTGCAGCTCCTCCAGAGTTACCATGGGCCTCTTGGCTGCTTCTCTGATTTATGCTCTCCTTGCCCAGTTTGTCAGTTTAGGTGGACAGACATGTTTTGGTAGGTTTTTAGTTGTGCCATACTCTTTCCATTTTCAGATGTTGGATTGAACAGTGCTCAATTAAATTTTTAAAGCTTGGTATATTTCTTTTATAACCTAACCCTGCTTCAAACTTCTCCACAACTTTATCCATGACCTGTCTGGTGTGTTCCTTGGCCTTCATGATGCTGTTTGTTCACTAAGGTTTGCTAACAAACCTCTGAGGGATTCACAGAACAGCTGTATTCATACTGAGATTAAATTACACACAGGTGAATTGTATTTACTAATTAGGTGACTTCTGAAGGCAATTGGTTCCATCAGATTTTAGTTAGGGGTATCAGAGTAAAGGGGGCTGAATACAAATGCACGCCACACTTTTCAGATATTTATTTGTAAAAAAAATTGTAAACCATTTATCATTTTCCTTCCACTTCACAGCTATGTGCCACTTTGTGCTGGTCTATCACTTAAAATCCCAATAAAATACATTTAAGTTTTTGGTTGTAACATGACAAAATATGTAAAATTGTAAGGGGTCTGAATACTTTTTCAAGGTAATGTAAGCATCCTCCACCTCTCTTGGATGTGTTTAATGAGTTTGCTATATGTCGGGTAAAGTCTTTGGATTCTTGGTAATGCAGCCAGCAGGCCCAGGTGTGGGTGAACTTGCAGGGGTATCTTAAGCTATGTTTATGAGCTCTTATATTTCTTGCAACTTTCTGAATGAGTTAGAACCAATCAGTTAGTTTTGGGGGGGTCTGTAGAGTCCCATCATCCCATCATACTTGTATACACATCCTGGCAGCATTAACAAGCTGCATGGCAAGACATTTGTGATATGCCTTTTTAGAAAGAGATGTATGATGGAGGATAAATTGGTCTGGAGTGAAATCTAGACTATATGTGGTAATTTGAGTGATGATATTACGAGCGTCCTTCCAGTAAGGTTGTAAAATGGGACAGGACCGCCAGATATGTAATAAAGTAACCAGGTCACTTCCACAGCACCAGTGTGTGGGTGAGGCAATGGGGGAAAATTTGTGGAGTCGTGTCTGTGTTCTATACCATCAAGATAATAGCTTGTAAACTTTTCCTGTGTGAAGACCTATATTGACCCCTTATGCATATGTACTGTAGATAAATATGTTCTCAATCCTCAGCAGACAAGGTTAAAGGTAAACCTAGATCCCGTTCCTGTATCCCGTATTGGCATTTGGTTGATGATCAGCAAAGAGTATGGAGTAGATCAAAGAGATCAAGTGATGTTGTGGAGCGTTCCTGGTACAAATTGCCTCAAATGAGGTATTAACCACTTCAGCCCCGGAAGGATTTACCCCCTTCCTGACCAGAGCACTTTTTACAATTCGGCACTGCATCGCTTTAACTGCTAATTGCGCGGTCATGCAATGCTGTACCCAAACGAAATTTGCGTCCTTTTCTTCCCACAAATAGAGCTTTCTTTTGATGATATTTGATCACCTCTGCCGTTTTTATTTTTTGCGCTATAAACGGAAAAAGACTGAAAATTTTGAAAAAAAATGATATTTTCTACTTTTTGTTATAAAAAAAATCCAATAAACTAAATTTTAGTCATACATTTAGGCCAAAATGTATTCGGCCACATGTCTTTGGTAAAAAAAATGTCAATAAGCGTATATTTATTGGTTTGCGCAAAAGTTATAGCGTCTGCAAACTAGGGTACATTTTCTGGAATTTACACAGCTTTTAGTTTCTGACTGCCCATGTCATTTCTTGAGGTGCTAAAATGGCAGGGCAGTACAAAACCCCCCCAAATGACCCCATTTTGGAAAGTAGACACCCCAAGGAAATTGCTGAGAGGCATGTTGAGCCCATTGAATATTTATTTTTTTTGTCCCAAGTGATTGAATAATGACAAAAAAAAGAAAAAAAAAAAAAAAATTACAAAAAGTTGTCACTAAATGATATATTGCTCACACAGGCCATGGGCATATGTGGAATTGCACCCCAAAATACATTCAGCTGCTTCTCCTGAGTACGGGGATACCACATGTGTGGCACTTTTTGGGAGCCTAGCCGCGTACGGGCCCCCGAAAACCCAGCACCACCTTCAGGATTTCTAAGGGCATACATTTTTGATTTTACTCCTCACTACCTATCACAGTTTTGAAGGCCATAAAATGCCAAGATGGCACAAACCCCCCCCAAATGACCCCATTTTGGAAAGTAGACACCCCAAGCTATTTGCTGAGAGGCATGGTGAGTATTTTGCAGCTCTCATTTGTTTTTGAAAATGAAGAAAGACCAGAAAAAAAAATTTTTTTTTTCTTTTTTCAATTTTCAAAACTTTGTGACAAAAAGTGAGGTCTGCAAAATACTCACTATACCTCTCAGCAAATAGCTTGGGGTGTCTACTTTCCAAAATGGGGTCATTTGGGGGGGGGTTTGTGCCACCTGGGCATTCCATGGCCTCCGAAACTGTGATAGGTAGTGAGGAGTGAAATCAAAAATTCACGCCCTTAGAAAGCCTGAAGGCGGTGATTGGTTTTCGGGGTCCCGTGCGCGGCTAGGCTCCCAAAAAGTCCCACACATGTGGTATCCCCATACTCAGGAGAAGCAACAGAATTTATTTTGGGGTGTAATTTCACATATTCCCATGGCATGTTTGAGCAATATAACATTTAGTGACAACTTTGTGCAAAAAAAAAAAAAAAAATTGTCTCTTTCCCGCAACTTGTGTCACAATATAAAATATTCCATGGACTCGACATGACTCTCAGCAAATAGCTTGGGGTGTCTACTTTCCAAAATGGGGTCATTTTGGGGGGGTTTGAACTGTCCTGGCATTTTATGCACAACATTTAGAAGGTTATGTCACACATCACCCACTCTTACACATCACCCACTCTTCTAACCACTTGAAGACAAAGCCCTTTCTGACACTTATTGTTTACATGAAAAAATTATTTTTTTTTGCAAGAAAATTACTTTGAACCCCCAAACATTATATATTATTTTAAAGCAATTGCCCTACAGATTAAAATGGTGGGTGTTTCATTTTTTTTTTTCACACAGTATTTGCGCAGCGATTTTCAAACGCATTTTTTGGGGAAAAAACACACTTTTTTAAATTTTAATGCACTAAAACACACTATATTGCCCAAATGTTTGATGAAATAAAAAAGATGATCTTAGGCCGAGTACATGGATACCAAACATGACATGCTTTAAAATTGCGCACAAACGTGCAGTGGCAACAAAATTACTACATTTTTAAAAGCCTTTAAAAGCCTTTACAGATTACCACTTTAGATTTACAGAGGAGGTCTACTGCAAAAATTACTGCCCTCGATCTAACCTTCGCGGTGATACCTCACATGCATGGTGCAATTGCTGTTTACGTTTGACGCCAGACCGCCGCTTGCGTTCGCCTTAGCGCGAGAGCAGGGGGCGACAGGGGTGCTTTTTTTTTCTTTATTTTTTTTCTTTATTTTTTTTTGCTTTTTTATCTTATTTTTAAACTGTTCCTTTCATTTATTTTTTTTTAAATCATTTTTATTGTTATCTCAGGGAATGTAAATATCCCCTATGATAGCAATAGATAGTGACAGGTACTCTTTTTTGAAAAAATTGGGGTCTATTAGACCCTAGATCTCTCCTCTGCCCTCAAAGCATCTGACCACACCAAGATCGGTGTGATAAAATGCTTCCCCAATTTCCCAATGGCGCTATTTACATCCGGCGAAATCTAAGTCATAAAATGCTCGTAGCTTCCGGTTTCTTAGGCCATAGAGATGTTTGGAGCCACTCTGGTCTCTGATCAGCTCTATGGTCAGCTGGCTGAATCACCGGCTGCATTCTCAGGTTCCCTGTTGAGACAGGAGAGCCAGAGAAAAACACGAAAGACGGTGGGGGGGGGGGGGCATTCCCTCCCACTGCTTGTAAAAGCAGTCTAGAGGCTAATTAGCCGCTAGGATTGCTTTTACATGAAAGCCGACCGCTGGCTAAAAAGAATGATACCAAGATGATACCTAAACCTGCAGGCATCATTCTGGTATAACCACTCAAAGTCGTGAATGGCGTACCTGAAGACAAAAAAATGGTTAACAATAAAGCACAGTAAACGGTAAAGTATAAATAATTACATACCTGAAAAGCAAACATGATAAAACATAATAACAATAAAACATTGCAGAATAGAATACAGTAAAAAAGAGCAGAACAATAGAGAGAGAATAGAGAGAGAGAGAGAACAATAAAACGACAACTATTTTTTTTTATTTTTGTTTGTGTTTTTTTTTTTTTTACACTTTTTTTTTTGTAACTGTAACTTTTATAACTGTAACCGGTTCCAGGTTCGGGTCTCTCAAAATGCGATGGCATCTTGGGAGACCCTGTGAAAGTGTGCCTAGTCTGTGCAATGCTGTACGCTACGCTAATACTCAACTAGTGCATGGTAGCGTTCAAAACATTCACCAAGTGTTACTGCAGTGCTGGTTTGACTACGACCGGGGTGTACTACGCCGCTGGTGCTTGCCAGTTCACCAAAACGCTACAAAGAAAAGTGTCAGTGATCGATCGATACTGCACTTGGGTGGGCTGGGCCGGGCGGAGAGGCAAAACGCAGGTGCTAGCAGGTATCTGGGCTGATCCCGCTAACACTGCGTTTTTGGGAACCCTAAACTGCTGGGGACGCTAGTATAGATCTGATCGGATCAGATATTGATGCGTTCAGATACTATACCACTAAGGGAGGTGTACGGTGCGTGTACGGTGCGTGCGTGGGTGTTCGCGGTACTGGCGCTAATCTGACGCTGCCTAGGGCGACGCATATCACCGCCGGGCGATCAGGGGGCTAAACCTTTATTCGGTAATAAACGGCGGGTGCCCTGACACTATAAAAAATAAACGAACTAACCAGCGTCACCCGTAACGGTTATACGGTGATCAGTGGTGAAAGGGTTAACTAGGGGGCAATCAAGGGGTTAAAACATTTATTCGGTAGTATATGGGGGTCCCTGTCGCTATAAAACACTGACGGCGAACCTAAATATTTACGTCCCTAACTACCGTCACCAGCGACACTAATACAGCGATCAGAAAAATGATCGCTTAGCGACACTGGCGACAGGGGGTGATCAAGGGGTTAAAACTTTATTAGGGGGGTAAGGGGGGTACCCTAGACCTACAGGGCGGTAATACTAACTGTCCCACCACTGCTAACTGTCACAAACTGACACTATGCAGTAATCAGGGAAAAAAAAAAAAAAAAAAAAAAAAACTGCTTGGTGTCAGTTTGTGACAGGGGGGGGGGGGGGTTGATTGGGGGGGGATCGGGGGGGGGGATCGGGGGTGTAAAGTATGCCTGGCATGTTCTACTGTGTGTGTGTGTGTTTGGTGCACTTACATGTCATCTCTCCTCGGCGCTGGAACGGAAACTGCCAGACCGAGGAGAGATGACATCACATCCTCTGCCTGTGTGAAACGACACACAGGCAGAGGAGGATTCCCATTGGCTGGGAGCGATCGCGAGGGGGGGGCCACGATCGGATGGCCTCCCCCTCGTCTGTCATCGCTCCCAACCAAATGCCGACCGCAGCTGGCACCGGGGGGGGGGTCCTATCGGACCCCCCACCCGCGGGAAGGCAATCACGTTTCAGGTACGTGATTTTGCCTGCCCGTGCCGCTCTGCTCACGTATATAGGCGTGAGGCGGTCGGCAAGTGGTTAAAGTGGAAGTAAACCCTCCTATTCTTTTTAGCCAAGGAAGCTGCCATCTTGGCCTCTAATCTACAACTGCCATGATGCTGCACATGTGATCAGCTATGACACCAGACATTGGATGGTTTGACAGTTTGGTTGAGAACCCACCCAATGGGAGTTTTACATTCCCAGCAAGTGCCGGAAATGTAACTGTTTTTTAAACTTTTAAATGGATGGGTTTACTTCCGCTTTAAGATGAGTTCACACCAGTATTAGGCCCTGGCTGCATATAAAATGGCACAGCTGAATGTCTATCCAGTAAGGAAATGTTTTTTGCCTTCCATCCGTGTTTTCAGAGAATTGTAGCTCAAGAGTGAACCTTTTTCAAAGAAGTGTTCTGCATTAATGCATTTATATTGTCAAAGGACTGATAGGAAATGGGATGACATTCCTGGTGGGAAACCAGGGTTGTGTTTAAGAGGGGTTACAGGTTCTGGCAAGGAGGATATTGCTAGCTTTTTACAAGCCATGTGGAAGTTCTGAATGATGGGTCTGATAAGCAGATTTTTTTTTAGGCAGGGGGAATATTTTGAGAAGTCAGCCAGGGGGTAATGTATAGGGGCATTAGGTCAAATATATTTTTAAGCTTGACCCACGCTTTAGTTTGTGCGTGGACATTCCAGTCCATTATTTTAGTAAATTTACATGCCCAATAATAACGTAAGATGTCAGGAAGTCCAATCCCACCCTTTGATTTAGGTAAGGTCAAGAGTTTATAGCTTGGTCTGGGGTTTTTGGAACTCCAGATAAAGGTGGTGCAAATTTTCTGATATAAGAAAAAGAACACCGGTGGCAACTTGATTGGGACTGCTTGCATCACACAAAGCAAACGTGGCAAAATGTTCATTTTTATAATAGCAGCTTTGCCAAATCAAGAAAAGGTGTTTTTGTTCCAAGTTAGCTAGTCCGCACCGTATATCTTGGAGAATAGGAAGGTAGTTGTTAGAGTACAGTTTCATTAGGCGGGCAGGAAGTTCAATGCCCAGATATGTTATTTCATCAGTTTTCCATAAGAAAGGGGTGCAGGATTGGCAATATTCTACTGTTTTTTGTGGTAGAGAAATGTTCAAAGCATATGATTTGGAAAAGTTGATCTGGAGATTGAATATCTTTTTAAAGTGGGAAAAGTCTTACAAAAGGTTTGGGATCTTAACATGGGGGTTCAGTCAGGAAAAGTAGGATGTCATCTGCAAAAGCAGTGAGCTTATAGGGGGAACCTGAAATCGACAGGCCTTTAACCACTTCAGCCCCGGAAAGATGTGCCCCCTTAATGACTAGGCCCTTTTTTGCGATATGGCACTGCGTCGCTTTAACTGACAATTGCGTGGTCTTTCAACATTGTACCCAAACAAAATCTATTTTTTTTTCCACAAACAGAGCTTTCTTTTGGTGGTATTTGATAACCTCTGTGGTTTTTATTTTTGCACTATAAACAAAAAAAGACCATCAATTTTGAAAAAAAAAAAACATTTTTTACTTTTTACTATAATAAATATCCAAAAAAATTTAAAAAACAAAACTAATTTCTTCATCAGTTTAGGCCAAAATGTATTCTATATATTTTTGGTATAAAAAATTGCAATAAGCGTATATTGATTGGTTTGCACAAAAGTTATAGTGTCTAAAAAATAGTGAATGGATTTATGACATTTTTATTATTCATTTTTATTTTAGTAGTAATGGCAGCAATCTGCAATTTTTAATGGGACTGTGACATTGCGGCGGAGAGATAGGACACTTTTGACACTTTTTTGGGACCAGTGACATATACAGCAATCAGAGCTAAAAACAGCCACTGATTACTGCATAAATGTCACTGGCAGGGAAGGGGTTAACACTAGGGGTGATCAAGGGGTTAACTGTGTTCCCTGGGTGTGTTCTAACTGTAGGGGGGATAAGCTACCTAGGACAGGACAGAGATCGCTGTCCCCAATGACTGGGAACAGAAGATCTCTGACATGTCACTAGGCAGAATGGGGAATTGCCTTGTTTACATAGGCGGTTCCCTGTTCTGCCTCTGTACACCGTGACCCGCGGGACCTATAGATAGATTGACGTACACCTACGGCGGTTTGCGCAGGAGAGCCGACCTGCTGCAGTATAATGACGGTGGCTGGTCAGCGAGAGGTTAATAGCCGTATAGGCTCATAGGCAATGGAGAAATGGTTCCAAGGTCAGGACAAAAATAATTAGAGATGGGGGCAGCCCTGTCTGGTTCTGTTGGAGATGAGGAAGGCATTCAATAGGTGGCCATTTATGTGAACTTTTGCAGTAGGGGTAGAATATAAAAAAAGATATGTATCATAACATCTGTTCTTGGAGGCCTATAGCTTCAAGGACCGCATGCATGTAGTCCCAGGTAGGGATGAGCTTCGTGTTCGAGTCGAACCCATGTTCGACTCGAACATCGGCTGTTCGACCGTCCGTCGAATTGCGAACGATATGGGCCGTTCGCGCCAAATTCGTGTGGCGCGTCACGGCCCATAAGTCACTGCGGCATCTCAGTGCATTGCTGGCTGATAATTGGCCAAGCATGCACTATGACCCGCATGCTTGGCCAATGACAGCGCCGTCAGTAGAGAGAGCTGTAATTGGCCAAAGCCAGGGTGGCTTTGGCCAATTATGGCTCAGGGGATTTAGTACACGCCCCACACTATATAAGGCCGCCTGCACGGCGGCCCTGTGTAGTGTGTTCCGGTGTGCTGAGAGATAGAGAGAGAGAGAGACAGTGTCATTTGATTTGAGTTAAATAGATTAGGCAGAACAGTCAGTCAGTTAGCTGCACTTACAGTGTATTGTGTATATATATGCATCCCAGGTGTTGCATATATATTTTATATACACTGTATTCAGTTTAGCTAGATCCGTTCCTGTTATCTTCTATCTAGACTATTTACATTTAGTGCAGTGCGTCCTGCTCACAGTGTTCAGCTAGATCCGTTCCTGTTATCTTCTAGACTATTTACATTTAGTGCAGTGTGTCCTGCTCACAGTGTTCAGCTAGATCCGTTCCTGCTATTTACATTTAGTGCAGTGCGTCCTGCTCACAGTGTTCAGCTAGATCCGTTCCTGCTATTTACATTTAGTGCAGTGCGTCCTGCTCACAGTGTTCAGCTAGATCTGTTCCTGCTATTTACATTTAGTGCAGTGCGTCCTGCTCACAGTGTTCAGCTAGATCCGTTCCTGCTATTTACATTTAGTGCAGTGCGTCCTGCTCACAGTGTTCAGCTAGATCCGTTCCTGTTATTTACATTTAGTACAGTGCGTCCTGCTCACAGTGTTCAGCTAGATCCGTTCCTGCTATTTACATTTAGTGCAGTGCGTCCTGCTCACAGTGTTCAGCTAGATCCGTTCCTGCTATTTACATTTAGTGCAGTGCGTCCTGCTCACAGTGTTCAGCTAGATCCGTTCCTGCTATTTACATTTAGTACAGTGCGTCCTGCTCACAGTGTTCAGCTAGATCCGTTCCTGTTATCTTTTAGACTATTTACATTTAGTGCAGTGCGTCCTGCTCACAGTGTTCAGCTAGATCCGTTCCTGTTATTTACATTTAGTGCAGTGCGTCCTGCTCACAGTGTTCAGCTAGATCCGTTCCTGCTATTTACATTTAGTGAAGTGCGTCCTGCTCACAGTGTACAGCTAGATCCGTTCCTGCTATTTACATTTAGTGCAGTGCGTCCTGCTCACAGTGTTCAGCTAGATCCGTTCCTGCTATTTACATTTAGTGCAGTGCGTCCTGCTCACAGTGTTCAGCTAGATCCGTTCCTGTTATCTTCCTACTGACAGGCAGGCTTGTCTGGTTACAGTATATAAAGCTACCTGAAGAAAATTACAGGTGTTCTATTTGATCCTATTAGTACCACGGTCAGGCAGCTAGACTATTTACATTTAGTACAGTGCGTCCTGCTCACAGTGTTCAGCTAGATCCGTTCCTGTTATCTTCCTACTGACAGGCAGGCTTGTCTGGTTACAGTATATAAAGCTACCTGAAGAAAATTACAGGTGTTCTATTTGATCCTATTAGTACCACGGTCAGGCAGCTAGACTATTTACATTTAGTACAGTGCGTCCTGCTCACAGTGTTCAGCTAGATCCGTTCCTGTTATCTTCCTACTGACAGGCAGGCTTGTCTGGTTACAGTATATAAAGCTACCTGAAGAAAATTACAGGTGTTCTATTTGATCCTATTAGTACCACGGTCAGGCAGCTAGACTATTTACATTTAGTACAGTGCGTCCTGCTCACAGTGTTCAGCTAGATCCGTTCCTGTTATCTTCCTACTGACAGGCAGGCTTGTCTGGTTACAGTATATAAAGCTACCTGAAGAAAATTACAGGTGTTCTATCCCAGCTTAGTGCAGCTACAGGCCATTAGTAAGTCTGGAAGGCCAAGAAGGAGAGGCAGACAGTCACAAGCCAATAAGAGAGGGCAAGCAGGCTCTTTGTCTAGTGCTGGTCGTGGAGACGGTGCATCCTCATCAGCACGTGGCCATGGGACACGCTTGGCCTTTTTTTCGGCAGCTGGCCGTGTTGAGCCGCAACATGCGGAAGACTTGGTCGAGTGGATGACCAAGCCGTCCTCATCCTCCTCATCCTCTCTCACCCATGCCCAGGGTGCTTTGTCTGGCAAAGCAGCGGCCTCTTCCCTCAGCTCAATGTCATCAGTGACTCCTTCCCTAGCTCCACCATGTCCTCCTGAGGATTCCCTCGAACTGTTTGACCACAGTGTTTGGTACATGCTCCAGGAGGATGCCCAGCGTTTGGAAGGCTCTGATGATGATACTGAGCTCGATGAAGGCAGTAACATGAGCACGGACAGAGGGGGTGTGCAAGAAGGACAGCAATCTGGCAGTCATGCTCCCCCTGCTGCAGCATACTGCCAGGTTTGCTCCAGTGATGAGGAGGGAGGGGATGATGAGGTCACTGACTCAACGTGGGTGCCTGATAGGAGAGAGGAGGAGGAGGAGGAGGAGGAGGAGGCGGCACATCACCAACGAGGCAGGATGCCCTCCAGGGGCCAGCCTAAGGGCAGCACATTGACTGCATCACACCCCAAAGCTCCACATGTGCAGGGCGCTGCAGTCTCTGCGCATTATTCAAAAAGTTCTTTGGTGTGGGCCTTTTTTGAGACGAGTGCATCAGATCGCACCACTGCTATTTGCAACATATGTCTCAAGCGTATCTCGCGTGGCCAAAACATCTCCCGCTTGGGTACCACATGCTTGACCAGACATATGTTGACCTGCCATGCAGTTCGTTGGCAAGCGTATCTAAAAGACCCACACCAAAGAACAAAGAGGATCTCTCCTTGCTCCTCATCAGCTGAGATTTCCAACCCCACTAGACCTTCAGTCCTCTCTGAGACCTGCAGTGAGAGGAATGAAGGTGTAGAATTAGGTGTGTCACAGCCAAGTACTTGTGGGCAATCTGCTTTTGGTACACCAACGTCAGATTGTACCAGGCAAATTTCCCTGCCCCAGCTGCTGCACCGCCGAAAGAAGTTTGCTCCCAGCCATCCACATGCCCAGCGGTTGAATGCTAGCTTGGCAAAATTGCTAGCACTTCAACTGCTGCCTTTTCAGTTGGTAGACTCTGCCCCCTTCCGTGAGTTTGTGGAATGTGCGGTTCCTCAGTGGCAGGTACCCAAACGCCACTTTTTCTCACGGAAGGTGATTCCGGCTCTCTACCGGCATGTGGAAGGCAATGTCCATGCCTCGCTGGACAGGGCGGTCAGCGGTAAGGTGCATATTACCGCTGACTCATGGTCCAGCAGGCATGGACAGGGACGTTACCTAAGTTTCACGGCGCATTGGGTGACTCTGCTGGCAGCTGGGAAGGATGCAGGACAAGGTGCAGTAGTGTTGGAGGTTGTTCCGCCACCACGCCTCCAAAATGCTGATTGTGACACACCTCTCTCCTCCACCCCCTCCTCTTCTTCTTCCTCCATGGCCTCTTCCTCGGAACCAGCGGTGCTCCGTAGGCGTTCAAGGGGCTACGCAAGTACGCAGGCCAAAAGATGCCATGCGGTGCTTGAGCTGGTGTGCTTGGGGGACAGGAGCCACACTGGGGCAGAGGTTCTGTCAGCTCTGCAGGGGCAGGTTCAGAGGTGGTTGACGCCACGCCAACTTAAGGCAGGAATGGTGGTTTGCGACAATGGCACCAACCTCCTCTCTGCCCTCCGACAGGGACAAATGACCCATGTGCCCTGTTTGGCTCACGTCCTTAACTTGGTGGTGCAGCGGTTCTTGGGCAGGTACCCGGGCTTACAGGATGTCCTGAGGCAGGCCAGGAAAGTCTGTGTGCATTTCCGCCGGTCATATAATGCCAGTGCTCGGCTGACGGACCTCCAAAAGGAGTTTAACCTGCCCAAGAACCGCCTAATCTGTGACATGCCCACCAGGTGGAACTCAACGTTGGCCATGCTGCAGCAGCTGCACACGCAGCAGAGGGCCATCAATGAGTACCTGTGTGACTATGGCACCAGGACAGGGTCAGGGGAGCTTGGTTTTTTTTTCCCACGCCAGTGGGCCATGATCAGGGATGCATGCACTGTCCTGTCACCATTCGAGGAGGCCACGAGGATGGTGAGCACTGACAGTGCATGCATCAGTGACACTGTCCCCCTTGTCCACCTGTTGGAGCACACGCTGCGTGGAATAATGGACAGGGCACTTGAGGCAGAACAGAGGCAGGAAGAGGAGGACTTCCTTAGCTCTCAAGGCCCCCTTTATCCAGACAGTGTTCCTGCGTGCCCGCCGATCACGCAGGAAGAGGACGAGGAGGAGGAGGAGGAGGAGGAAGATTGTGTCAGTATGGAGGTGGAGCCTGGCACTCAGCTTTAGCAGCAGTCTTTAAGGGATCAGTCCCAAGGAACACATGGACTTGTACGTGGCTGGGAGGAGGTGGCTGCGGACGTTGTTGTCCTTAGTGACCCAGAGGACTCCGAACCGAATGCCTCAGCAAACCTACGCTGCATGGCCTCCCTGATCCTGCAAAGCCTGCGTAAGGATCCTCGTATTCGTGGTATCAAGAAGGACCAATACTGGCTGGCAACCCTCCTTGATCCACGTTACAAGGGTAAGGTTGCGGACCTTATCTTGCCATCGCAGAGGGAGCAGAGGATGAAACATCTTCGGGAGGCCTTGCAGAAAGGTCTGTGCAACGCGTTCCCAGAGACTGGGAGGTTACAAACTCCTGTTTCTGGACAACGTGTTGCTGAGGCTTCGGTCAGTCAAAGAAGGAGCGGTGGAGAAGGTGGCCGTCTGACCGATGCGTTCAGACAATTTTTTGGTCCGCAGCCCCAAGGTATGATCGGTTTTACAATGATACAATTTTTGATGCAATACTTTGCAGCAGGGCTCGTTCCTGCGTTCCAACTAGAGTGTCTGTGAGGGGTTGCAGTGTTGTGGCACCAGCACCAGTGCCTAAGGCCCAATTTTTCTGCCCCTGTCTAACAGGGGCGTGTAATTACAATTTTTGAAGCAATACTTTGCAGCAGGGCTCATTCCTGCATTCCAACTAGAGTGTCTGTGAGGGGTTGCAGTGTTGTGGCACCAGCACCAGTGCCTAAGGACTAATTTTTCAGCTCCTGTTCAACAGGGGCATGTAATTACAATTCTTGATCTAATATTTCACAGCAGGGCCCTGTGAGGGCTTACAGTGTTGTGGCCACAGCAACACCTAAGGCCCAAATTTCTGCTGAGTATATAGGGCAGGACCCTACTTTCAAACATCTAACTTACAAACGACTCCTACTTGCAAACGGAAGGAGACAACAGGAAGTGAGATGAAATCTACCCCTAGGAAGGGAAATTCTCTCCTGTAAGAGTTAATATGGGAAAACAATTTCTCCTTTCCACTGATGCTTTCCAATCCTTGTTCCACAAAAAAACCCAAATTTTCAAAAAACATTTTTCATTGGGACAAAAAAGTGAGGTGAAATCTTCTGAAGAGGAGGAAAGACAGCAAAACAAATGTCACAGGGGTGATAACTCTTCCCTATGTTTTCCAAAAAGCTTAGAAAAGATATTTTGGCTGGAGCTAAACACGTTAAAAATGTTCAAAATTACAAACAGATTCTACTTAACAACAAACCTACAGTCCCTGTCTTGTTTGCACCGCCTGTATACTGCTGTTCAGAGTAACAAAAGGGGGGGTTTTCCGGCGCTCCGCAACATGTGATGTCTAAGGTAAATAGTACAATGGTAGCTATAATAGCACATTAAAATAAGGCAGGTAAATTCTAGAATGAGGAGGCAGCCATCCTCAGAGGGTGTCCATTACCTCTGTTGATAATCAATGTTGAAAAAAGGAGGGGTGTGGAGGCGCCAACTGTGGTAGCTTGTTTATGCAAAAATAAAAGTTAGTGTAACAATTACACTTACTGGTTCGCAGGGTGGAGGTGTTTCTTTGAGATGGAAAAGTGTCCTGGGATGTGTTGTTATCTTGTTTCCGGCTCAGATTTCATTCCTTCAGGAGTCTGGGTGTGAAGTCTGTACACAGGCTGAACTGCTGCATCCAGTGCATGGAAAGCTCCACGCTGACCACTCTGGAGTGCAGAAGAGGAAATGACGTCACTGATGCACGGCAAACGTCCAGGCTGGTGTTGGGGATAATGCAGGGATAGTACAGGCTACGCGCTCGGGGCTCACAGCTCCTTCTACTGGCCTTTTTGCTCCCTGGAGGAGAGCAGCTTGAATATATAGTGGAGGCAATTTGGTTAATTAGGTTAATTAGGTTAAGGTGTATGGGCTGGAGGTGTCTGTGGCTGTGGAACCACAACAGCCAGCAGACCAACAATCTTCCAAAAAGCACAAAAAAGTTGAAAGTAAAGTATGAAGAATTAAAAATATGATGAATTGGGGGTAATTTTAATAAATATAAGGATAATAATAGTAAGTGGAATTAGAGTTAAAACATTTATTTAGAAGATGAAAAAAAAAAAAAAAATGTGGAAAAAAAAAAAAAAAAAAAAAAAAATTATGAAATAGAAATAAATATAAACTAAAAAATAAAATGAAAAATAAAAATGGGAAAAAAACAATGAAATAAATAAATAAATACAAAAAATAAATAAATAAATTATAAAAAATAAAAAAATAAAAATAAGTATAAAAAAATAAAAATAAAAATAAAAATAAATGTAAAAATAAAAATAAAAAATAGGATTAAAAGCACTGGGACACACATTATGAAGATGAGCTCAGGGGGACATGAGGGAAGGGGGGGGGGCGGGGGGAAGGGGGGTGAAGTTGTTATAGAGAACGATGGAGTTGCTATCTGGGTCCATGAGGGGACAGCGGTCCCTCAGGTGACTGGATGATATGACGGCAAAGGACCATGGGGGTATTTTTATGTTGTAAGAAACTTCTACATGGTTTCTATAGTGATGGGTAAGGTGTACATATGTATATATATACACACACACACACATGCATACACATATATACACACACACACACACACATACACACATATATACATACATATACACATACACATACATACATATACATACACATATATATATATATATATATATATATATATATATATATATATATATACACATATATACACATATACATACACACACAATAATAGGAAAGTGAAGAATGAATGTATGATTGGAGAGGGGAAGGGGGGGGGAATGTAAACTACAACAAAGAATGTGTTTCTAATTCTTCATTGAGTCCCCCTGGCGAGAGAGTACCCAATGAATATATCCAGTAGGCCTCCTGCTGACACAGGCGTTTAAAACGTTCCGCAGCAGGAAGACCTCTGGGCATGGCCTCGATGACCCAGACTCTGAGGCCCATGGTAGATTTTTGGTGTTCCTTCAAAAAATGAAGAGGGACACTGTGTTTGTCCCAGCCCTTTTCTATGAAACGCCTGTGTTCGCCAAAACGTTGGCGTAGGGGGCGTATGGTCCTGCCCACATAAAAGAGACCACATGGGCAGGTCAGGCAGTACACCACGTATTCACTGGAGCAATTATAAAAGTCTTTTATGGTGTATGTTTTGTCTTTAACAGTGAAGCTTTTTTGTCCATGGTCAACAAATTTGCACGTTAGGCATAATTTTTTCCGGCATTGGTACATTCCCACTAATGGAATTAGGGGGATGTGTGAGGCTGGAGTGAGTGGGACTTTACGGATTTTACCGGGTGCTATCCTACTTTTAATATTCTTTGCTCTACGATATGAAACCTTGGGTAGTTGGGTGAGGGAAGTACCTAGAAAGGGGTCTCCAAGCAAGATGCACCAATGTTTGGCCAAGATGTTCTCCATCTTCTTGTGACAATCATGAAACTGGGTAGTGAAACGTGTTGGTTGTGGATTATCTGAAGTTTTGGGTTTGGGTGGAGGTTTCTTTGCCTGTTGGAGGAAGGCCTTTTGTACCAGATGTGGTGGGTATCCTTTGTCTTGAAATTTATTGGAAAGGAGTTTACCCTGTATGTGGTAATCTTCGTCCTTGGTGCAATTTCGCCGAATTCTATGGAATTGGCTCTTCGGTATGTTGTTGATCCATGTTGGATGGTGACAGCTCTGGTAGTGAATATAGGAATTTCCAGCGGTGGGTTTAACAAAGTTTGTAGCATGTATTTCAGATTCACTATGAAAAAGTTCTAAGTCCAAGAAGATTAGTTTTTCAGGGTCTATGACATGGGTGAAGGATAGCCCTAGGGAGTTGCAGTTGCAATGCTTGACAAAGGACTCTATACTCTCTGATGTGCCCTCCCAGATCAGAATGATATCATCGATGTAGCGCCCATAATATATGATATGGGCGGCAAAAGGGTTGTTATGTGAGATGTATTGTAGTTCCCAGTAGCCCATAGTCAGGTTGGCGTAGCTTGGGGCAAAATTGGCACCCATGGCAGTGCCTTGAGTTTGTAGATAGAAGGTGTGGTCAAACTCAAAGTAGTTGTGTTCTAGACAGAATTGTGTAGCCTCCAGGATGTACTGTGCTTGTCTGGGATTGATGAGGGGGTCCTCAGAGAGAAAATATTCTACTGCTCTGAGGCCTACTGCGTGGGGGATGGAAGTGTATAGAGATGTAACGTCCAAGGATACCCACTGGTAGGTGGGTTCCCAGGTGTAGAAGGAAAGCATCTCCAATAGGTGGGTACTATCTCTAATATAAGATGGGAGGTGTTGCGCAAGGGGTTGAAGGAAATGGTCTATGTACATAGAAAACCCGCTGGTGATGCTCTCCATAGCAGCTACTATGGGACGGCCTGGTGGGTTGGACTGGTCTTTATGGATTTTTGGTAAATGGTAAAAATAGGGAGTTTTACGAAAACCTTTGATGAGAAATGACAGTTCAGCTTTGGAAATAATACCATCTTCTAGAGCTCTGTGGGCTAATTTTGTGGCTTTCTGGGTGAATTCTGGTAAGGGATCATGAGTGAGTTTGGAATAAGTGTTGGTGTCGGATAATAGTCTGAGTGATTCCGCCATGTAGTCTGAACTGTTCTGTATTACAATGCCGCCTCCCTTGTCTGCTGCCTTTATGATGATATTATGGTTGTTGGTTAACTCATCCAGGGCCTTCTGTTCTGCTTTAGAGAGATTAGCTCTTTTCTTGGGAGCCGATTTACACATTTGGACAAGGTCGGTATACATGACTTGATAGAATGTCTGTAGATAGGGGCCTTTTTTATGTACTGGGTTGAAGATGGACTTGGGTTTGAATTTTGTATGTTGAATGGGAGGGGATGTTTGGTAGTGTTGAGTGTACAATTCCATATCTGCAAAGGGATATTCTGTATGGAGTTCATCTGGGTCCAAGATGAGGGAGGAATCTGTGTCTGTATCTATTGGGAGGACATCATGGTTAATGGTTTCAATGGGTTCTTGCGAGGGTGGGGGTTTCAGAGAGGATTGGATATTGTAGAATCTTTTCACTGTCAAGTCTCGTATAAATTTATTAAGGTCTTTGAATAACATGAATGGGTTTGGGCGGATGGTAGGTGCAAAGGTGAGACCTTTGCTCAAGAGTGAGGTCTCTTCCATAGATAATATATGGGTGGATAAGTTGAAAATCTTTATACTTTCCGTATTTTTCCTTTTAAGTTTTCCTCTGCCCCCCCTTCCTCCTCTCTTGCGTACTTTCTTTTGAAGGTGCCGAGTGGGGGGGCTGACCCTAAAAAATCATCATCCTTGGTTGTTTCTGTGTTGGTCACTGTGGGGCTATAGGATGAAGTAGGAAAAAGGAGGGTGACTAGGTTGGACTGTGTATTTGTTATAACCCTGGTGTTGAAAGAAGGAGTACTTGGGCAAAGTGTAGTGGAGTTTGGTTCAACCGCTGGGTTTGAAGGTGTATCTGGTGATGGATCTGGATCCGCATGAGCATTGTTGACTGGTGTGAGCATTGTTTTTGACTGGGGGTTATGAGTTTTTTTGTTTTTGTTGGTTTTTGCCACTCGCTGTGGTTTGGGAATGAGTTGGAGAAGAGGTTGGGGAACGGGGATAGGTGAAGGGTTATGGTGGGAGTGCTGGGTGGTTGTTGTCGGTGAGGGACCTGTTGAGAGTGACCTAGGTGCAGGTCTCCAGGGTGGTGGAGCAACCAGCTTTTTCTTCCAGCAGAAAACCCTGTTGTTAGTATAATCACCAATGTCCCTCCTGAATTTTCCTAATTTGTTTTGGATAAGGTCATTTTCTTGTCTGATGGTGTTCCTTTTTAGTGTCCTGAGCCAGGTGTATGGAAGTTGCGCAATGTGTTGTGTGATGCTGCTGCAGGTTTCCCTAATTTCAGCTACCAAGGTTTCATATTTCCTTTTTCTTTGTGCAATAATAATTTTTATCCATTTTTCTGTACAGAATTCAGATACAAAAGCCCATTCTTTGGATAGGTCTGGGTCTAAGAAGGAACACTGTTTTAACACTCTCAAGCCTCTGGGTGTGATTTTATATGATAAATATTGTTCTAGGAAAAAACCATCCCACCAATGTTGATTGGCGGAGGAGATTTGGTCTTCTAATTTTAAGAATTTTTTGCATAGGGATTTACCATGGTGACCTGGATAGGGGGAGGTGGGGCTGAAGAAATTGGTTGGGAACAAAGAGTAAAATTCATCTAAAATGTTAAATTTGGCTTTCTCAATTTCTATGATGAGCTCCATAAGTGTGTATCGGTGCAAAAAAAAAAAAAAAAAAAAAAAAAAAATTCCACAAATTTTTTGATTAATTAAAAATATATAAAAATGTATATATGTGCTTGGTATTATGGCTTATAAAATAGGAAGACATCCAAAAAGCGGTGCAGCTCAGAGAAGGGCACGACTGTTCAGTAATCAGCAGAGAAACAAAAGGGGGGGTTTTCCGGCGCTCCGCAACATGTGATGTCTAAGGTAAATAGTACAATGGTAGCTATAATAGCACATTAAAATAAGGCAGGTAAATTCTAGAATGAGGAGGCAGCCATCCTCAGAGGGTGTCCATTACCTCTGTTGATAATCAATGTTGAAAAAAGGAGGGGTGTGGAGGCGCCAACTGTGGTAGCTTGTTTATGCAAAAATAAAAGTTAGTGTAACAATTACACTTACTGGTTCGCAGGGTGGAGGTGTTTCTTTGAGATGGAAAAGTGTCCTGGGATGTGTTGTTATCTTGTTTCCGGCTCAGATTTCATTCCTTCAGGCGTCTGGGTGTGAAGTCTGTACACAGGCTGAACTGCTGCATCCAGTGCATGGAAAGCTCCACGCTGACCACTCTGGAGTGCAGAAGAGGAAATGACGTCACTGATGCACGGCAAACGTCCAGGCTGGTGTTGGGGATAATGCAGGGATAGTACAGGCTACGCGCTCGGGGCTCACAGCTCCTTCTACTGGCCTTTTTGCTCCCTGGAGGAGAGCAGCTTGAATATATAGTGGAGGCAATTTGGTTAATTAGGTTAATTAGGTTAAGGTGTATGGGCTGGAGGTGTCTGTGGCTGTGGAACCACAACAGCCAGCAGACCAACAATCTTCCAAAAAGCACAAAAAAGTTGAAAGTAAAGTATGAAGAATTAAAAATATGATGAATTGGGGGTAATTTTAATAAATATAAGGATAATAATAGTAAGTGGAATTAGAGTTAAAACATTTATTTAGAAGATGAAAAAAAAAAAAAAAAATGTGGAAAAAAAAAAAAAAAAAAAAAAATTATGAAATAGAAATAAATATAAACTAAAAAATAAAATGAAAAATAAAAATGGGAAAAAAACAATGAAATAAATAAATAAATACAAAAAATAAATAAATAAATTATAAAAAATAAAAAAATAAAAATAAGTATAAAAAAATAAAAATAAAAATAAAAATAAATGTAAAAATAAAAATAAAAAATAGGATTAAAAGCACTGGGACACACATTATGAAGATGAGCTCAGGGGGACATGAGGGAAGGGGGGGGGGCGGGGGGAAGGGGGGTGAAGTTGTTATAGAGAACGATGGAGTTGCTATCTGGGTCCATGAGGGGACAGCGGTCCCTCAGGTGACTGGATGATATGACGGCAAAGGACCATGGGGGTATTTTTATGTTGTAAGAAACTTCTACATGGTTTCTATAGTGATGGGTAAGGTGTACATATGTATATATATACACACACACACACATGCATACACATATATACACACACACACACACATACACACATATATACATACATATACACATACACATACATACATATACATACACATATACACACATATACATATATATATATATATATATATATATATATACATACACATATATACACATATACATACACACACAATAATAGGAAAGTGAAGAATGAATGTATGATTGGAGAGGGGAAGGGGGGGGGAATGTAAACTACAACAAAGAATGTGTTTCTAATTCTTCATTGAGTCCCCCTGGCGAGAGAGTACCCAATGAATATATCCAGTAGGCCTCCTGCTGACACAGGCGTTTAAAACGTTCCGCAGCAGGAAGACCTCTGGGCATGGCCTCGATGACCCAGACTCTGAGGCCCATGGTAGATTTTTGGTGTTCCTTCAAAAAATGAAGAGGGACACTGTGTTTGTCCCAGCCCTTTTCTATGAAACGCCTGTGTTCGCCAAAACGTTGGCGTAGGGGGCGTATGGTCCTGCCCACATAAAAGAGACCACATGGGCAGGTCAGGCAGTACACCACGTATTCACTGGAGCAATTATAAAAGTCTTTTATGGTGTATGTTTTGTCTTTAACAGTGAAGCTTTTTTGTCCATGGTCAACAAATTTGCACGTTAGGCATAATTTTTTCCGGCATTGGTACATTCCCACTAATGGAATTAGGGGGATGTGTGAGGCTGGAGTGAGTGGGACTTTACGGATTTTACCGGGTGCTATCCTACTTTTAATATTCTTTGCTCTACGATATGAAACCTTGGGTAGTTGGGTGAGGGAAGTACCTAGAAAGGGGTCTCCAAGCAAGATGCACCAATGTTTGGCCAAGATGTTCTCCATCTTCTTGTGACAATCATGAAACTGGGTAGTGAAACGTGTTGGTTGTGGATTATCTGAAGTTTTGGGTTTGGGTGGAGGTTTCTTTGCCTGTTGGAGGAAGGCCTTTTGTACCAGATGTGGTGGGTATCCTTTGTCTTGAAATTTATTGGAAAGGAGTTTACCCTGTATGTGGTAATCTTCGTCCTTGGTGCAATTTCGCCGAATTCTATGGAATTGGCTCTTCGGTATGTTGTTGATCCATGTTGGATGGTGACAGCTCTGGTAGTGAATATAGGAATTTCCAGCGGTGGGTTTAACAAAGTTTGTAGCATGTATTTCAGATTCACTATGAAAAAGTTCTAAGTCCAAGAAGATTAGTTTTTCAGGGTCTATGACATGGGTGAAGGATAGCCCTAGGGAGTTGCAGTTGCAATGCTTGACAAAGGACTCTATACTCTCTGATGTGCCCTCCCAGATCAGAATGATATCATCGATGTAGCGCCCATAATATATGATATGGGCGGCAAAAGGGTTGTTATGTGAGATGTATTGTAGTTCCCAGTAGCCCATAGTCAGGTTGGCGTAGCTTGGGGCAAAATTGGCACCCATGGCAGTGCCTTGAGTTTGTAGATAGAAGGTGTGGTCAAACTCAAAGTAGTTGTGTTCTAGACAGAATTGTGTAGCCTCCAGGATGTACTGTGCTTGTCTGGGATTGATGAGGGGGTCCTCAGAGAGAAAATATTCTACTGCTCTGAGGCCTACTGCGTGGGGGATGGAAGTGTATAGAGATGTAACGTCCAAGGATACCCACTGGTAGGTGGGTTCCCAGGTGTAGAAGGAAAGCATCTCCAATAGGTGGGTACTATCTCTAATATAAGATGGGAGGTGTTGCGCAAGGGGTTGAAGGAAATGGTCTATGTACATAGAAAACCCGCTGGTGATGCTCTCCATAGCAGCTACTATGGGACGGCCTGGTGGGTTGGACTGGTCTTTATGGATTTTTGGTAAATGGTAAAAATAGGGAGTTTTACGAAAACCTTTGATGAGAAATGACAGTTCAGCTTTGGAAATAATACCATCTTCTAGAGCTCTGTGGGCTAATTTTGTGGCTTTCTGGGTGAATTCTGGTAAGGGATCATGAGTGAGTTTGGAATAAGTGTTGGTGTCGGATAATAGTCTGAGTGATTCCGCCATGTAGTCTGAACTGTTCTGTATTACAATGCCGCCTCCCTTGTCTGCTGCCTTTATGATGATATTATGGTTGTTGGTTAACTCATCCAGGGCCTTCTGTTCTGCTTTAGAGAGATTAGCTCTTTTCTTGGGAGCCGATTTACACATTTGGACAAGGTCGGTATACATGACTTGATAGAATGTCTGTAGATAGGGGCCTTTTTTATGTACTGGGTTGAAGATGGACTTGGGTTTGAATTTTGTATGTTGAATGGGAGGGGATGTTTGGTAGTGTTGAGTGTACAATTCCATATCTGCAAAGGGATATTCTGTATGGAGTTCATCTGGGTCCAAGATGAGGGAGGAATCTGTGTCTGTATCTATTGGGAGGACATCATGGTTAATGGTTTCAATGGGTTCTTGCGAGGGTGGGGGTTTCAGAGAGGATTGGATATTGTAGAATCTTTTCACTGTCAAGTCTCGTATAAATTTATTAAGGTCTTTGAATAACATGAATGGGTTTGGGCGGATGGTAGGTGCAAAGGTGAGACCTTTGCTCAAGAGTGAGGTCTCTTCCATAGATAATATATGGGTGGATAAGTTGAAAATCTTTATACTTTCCGTATTTTTCCTTTTAAGTTTTCCTCTGCCCCCCCTTCCTCCTCTCTTGCGTACTTTCTTTTGAAGGTGCCGAGTGGGGGGGCTGACCCTAAAAAATCATCATCCTTGGTTGTTTCTGTGTTGGTCACTGTGGGGCTATAGGATGAAGTAGGAAAAAGGAGGGTGACTAGGTTGGACTGTGTATTTGTTATAACCCTGGTGTTGAAAGAAGGAGTACTTGGGCAAAGTGTAGTGGAGTTTGGTTCAACCGCTGGGTTTGAAGGTGTATCTGGTGATGGATCTGGATCCGCATGAGCATTGTTGACTGGTGTGAGCATTGTTTTTGACTGGGGGTTATGAGTTTTTTTGTTTTTGTTGGTTTTTGCCACTCGCTGTGGTTTGGGAATGAGTTGGAGAAGAGGTTGGGGAACGGGGATAGGTGAAGGGTTATGGTGGGAGTGCTGGGTGGTTGTTGTCGGTGAGGGACCTGTTGAGAGTGACCTAGGTGCAGGTCTCCAGGGTGGTGGAGCAACCAGCTTTTTCTTCCAGCAGAAAACCCTGTTGTTAGTATAATCACCAATGTCCCTCCTGAATTTTCCTAATTTGTTTTGGATAAGGTCATTTTCTTGTCTGATGGTGTTCCTTTTTAGTGTCCTGAGCCAGGTGTATGGAAGTTGCGCAATGTGTTGTGTGATGCTGCTGCAGGTTTCCCTAATTTCAGCTACCAAGGTTTCATATTTCCTTTTTCTTTGTGCAATAATAATTTTTATCCATTTTTCTGTACAGAATTCAGATACAAAAGCCCATTCTTTGGATAGGTCTGGGTCTAAGAAGGAACACTGTTTTAACACTCTCAAGCCTCTGGGTGTGATTTTATATGATAAATATTGTTCTAGGAAAAAACCATCCCACCAATGTTGATTGGCGGAGGAGATTTGGTCTTCTAATTTTAAGAATTTTTTGCATAGGGATTTACCATGGTGACCTGGATAGGGGGAGGTGGGGCTGAAGAAATTGGTTGGGAACAAAGAGTAAAATTCATCTAAAATGTTAAATTTGGCTTTCTCAATTTCTATGATGAGCTCCATAAGTGTGTATCGGTGCAAAAAAAAAAAAAAAAAAAAAAAAAAAAATTCCACAAATTTTTTGATTAATTAAAAATATATAAAAATGTATATATGTGCTTGGTATTATGGCTTATAAAATAGGAAGACATCCAAAAAGCGGTGCAGCTCAGAGAAGGGCACGACTGTTCAGTAATCAGCAGAGAAACAAAAGGGGGGGTTTTCCGGCGCTCCGCAACATGTGATGTCTAAGGTAAATAGTACAATGGTAGCTATAATAGCACATTAAAATAAGGCAGGTAAATTCTAGAATGAGGAGGCAGCCATCCTCAGAGGGTGTCCATTACCTCTGTTGATAATCAATGTTGAAAAAAGGAGGGGTGTGGAGGCGCCAACTGTGGTAGCTTGTTTATGCAAAAATAAAAGTTAGTGTAACAATTACACTTACTGGTTCGCAGGGTGGAGGTGTTTCTTTGAGATGGAAAAGTGTCCTGGGATGTGTTGTTATCTTGTTTCCGGCTCAGATTTCATTCCTTCAGGCGTCTGGGTGTGAAGTCTGTACACAGGCTGAACTGCTGCATCCAGTGCATGGAAAGCTCCACGCTGACCACTCTGGAGTGCAGAAGAGGAAATGACGTCACTGATGCACGGCAAACGTCCAGGCTGGTGTTGGGGATAATGCAGGGATAGTACAGGCTACGCGCTCGGGGCTCACAGCTCCTTCTACTGGCCTTTTTGCTCCCTGGAGGAGAGCAGCTTGAATATATAGTGGAGGCAATTTGGTTAATTAGGTTAATTAGGTTAAGGTGTATGGGCTGGAGGTGTCTGTGGCTGTGGAACCACAACAGCCAGCAGACCAACAATCTTCCAAAAAGCACAAAAAAGTTGAAAGTAAAGTATGAAGAATTAAAAATATGATGAATTGGGGGTAATTTTAATAAATATAAGGATAATAATAGTAAGTGGAATTAGAGTTAAAACATTTATTTAGAAGATGAAAAAAAAAAAAAAAAATGTGGAAAAAAAAAAAAAAAAAAAATTATGAAATAGAAATAAATATAAACTAAAAAATAAAATGAAAAATAAAAATGGGAAAAAAACAATGAAATAAATAAATAAATACAAAAAATAAATAAATAAATTATAAAAAATAAAAAAATAAAAATAAGTATAAAAAAATAAAAATAAAAATAAAAATAAATGTAAAAATAAAAATAAAAAATAGGATTAAAAGCACTGGGACACACATTATGAAGATGAGCTCAGGGGGACATGAGGGAAGGGGGGGGGGGGCGGGGGGAAGGGGGGTGAAGTTGTTATAGAGAACGATGGAGTTGCTATCTGGGTCCATGAGGGGACAGCGGTCCCTCAGGTGACTGGATGATATGACGGCAAAGGACCATGGGGGTATTTTTATGTTGTAAGAAACTTCTACATGGTTTCTATAGTGATGGGTAAGGTGTACATATGTATATATATACACACACACACACATGCATACACATATATACACACACACACACACATACACACATATATACATACATATACACATACACATACATACATATACATACACATATACACACATATACATATATATATATATATATATATATATATATATATATACACATATATACACATATACATACACACACAATAATACCCTCTCCAATCATACATTCATTCTTCACTTTCCTATTATTGTGTGTGTATGTATATGTGTATATATGTGTGTATATATATATATATATATATATATATATATATATATATATATGTATATGTGTGTATATGTGTATGTATATGTATGTATGTGTATGTGTATATGTATGTATATATGTGTGTATGTGTGTGTGTGTGTGTATATATGTGTATGCATGTGTGTGTGTGTGTATATATATACATATGTACACCTTACCCATCACTATAGAAACCATGTAGAAGTTTCTTACAACATAAAAATACCCCCATGGTCCTTTGCCGTCATATCATCCAGTCACCTGAGGGACCGCTGTCCCCTCATGGACCCAGATAGCAACTCCATCGTTCTCTATAACAACTTCACCCCCCTTCCCCCCGCCCCCCCCCCTTCCCTCATGTCCCCCTGAGCTCATCTTCATAATGTGTGTCCCAGTGCTTTTAATCCTATTTTTTATTTTTATTTTTACATTTATTTTTATTTTTATTTTTATTTTTTTATACTTATTTTTATTTTTTTATTTTTTATAATTTATTTATTTATTTTTTTGTATTTATTTATTTATTTCATTGTTTTTTTCCCATTTTTATTTTTCATTTTATTTTTTAGTTTATATTTATTTCTATTTCATAATTTTTTTTTTTTTTTTTTTTTTCCACATTTTTTTTTTTTTTTTTTCATCTTCTAAATAAATGTTTTAACTCTAATTCCACTTACTATTATTATCCTTATATTTATTAAAATTACCCCCAATTCATCATATTTTTAATTCTTCATACTTTACTTTCAACTTTTTTGTGCTTTTTGGAAGATTGTTGGTCTGCTGGCTGTTGTGGTTCCACAGCCACAGACACCTCCAGCCCATACACCTTAACCTAATTAACCTAATTAACCAAATTGCCTCCACTATATATTCAAGCTGCTCTCCTCCAGGGAGCAAAAAGGCCAGTAGAAGGAGCTGTGAGCCCCGAGCGCGTAGCCTGTACTATCCCTGCATTATCCCCAACACCAGCCTGGACGTTTGCCGTGCATCAGTGACGTCATTTCCTCTTCTGCACTCCAGAGTGGTCAGCGTGGAGCTTTCCATGCACTGGATGCAGCAGTTCAGCCTGTGTACAGACTTCACACCCAGACGCCTGAAGGAATGAAATCTGAGCCGGAAACAAGATAACAACACATCCCAGGACACTTTTCCATCTCAAAGAAACACCTCCACCCTGCGAACCAGTAAGTGTAATTGTTACACTAACTTTTATTTTTGCATAAACAAGCTACCACAGTTGGCGCCTCCACACCCCTCCTTTTTTCAACATTGCTGTTCAGAGTATATAGGGCCTGGTGGCCCCACACCTTTCCTTATTTTAATTTGGGTGCGGGGTTCCCCTTAATATCCATACAAGACCCAAAGGGCCTGGTAATGGACTGGGGGGTACCCATGCCGTTTGTCTCACTGATTTTCATCCATATTGCCATGACCCGACATGACATTAAACCCGCAAGCAGTTTTAAATGAGATTTTTTCCTTTAAAAATGACATTTGGTGCAGGGACTGTTCTAAACATGGGAAACACGCGTCACTTTACAGGCATACCATAGACACCCCCCAGGTACGATATTTAAAGGAATATTTCACTTTTTTTTTTTTTACTTTAAGCATCATTAAAATCACTGCTCCCGAAAAAACGGCCGTTTTTAAAAGTTTTTTTTGCATTGATACATGTCCCCTGGGGTAGGACCCGGGTCCCCAAACCCTTTTTAGGACAATACCATGCAAATTAGCCTTTAAAATGAGCACTTTTGATTTCGAACGTTCGAGTCCCATAGACGTCAATGGGGTTCTAACGTTCGTGCAAACTTTCGGTCCGTTCGCGGGTTCTGGTGCAAACCGAACCGGGGGGTGTTCGGCTCATCCCTAGTCCCAGGCCACTCTATCAAATGCCTTATCTGCATCCAATGAAATAAAGAATCCTTCCGGAGATCCAACTTTCTCTTTTGCTAAAAGAGAAGTAAGTAATGAGAGCAAGCGATTTGCTTTAATTTTTTTTTTTTAGAAAGAACATGATTATTTATATTTATAACATACATAGATAGTGTATACAACATACAGTTACAGCAGTAAGATGTATTACGCATCAAAACAGAAAGTATGTTCACAATGTATCTCAGATTTGTTACTAACACAGTATTGTCCATATAATAACGTGACATTAAAGCATTAATTATCTTTACTGATCATGTATTACTCTTACATATTATGTATCAGATTGTGAAGTATTTCAAGATGTAAAATTTATCATGGCCTCTCTACACCCCTGTATTATGCTTATATCAGGTTATTCCGTGCAGGTATCACTAGATTCTAGCCATTTATCCCATACCCGGTTGTATTTGTTCGGGCATCCTGTCACGGAATCTAATAACAGGGAAGTCAGCAGATGGGTAAGGACGGGAAACCAGCAGGAAGGGGAGAGGATGGATGGTAAAGCTGCAGGGTAGGGATCCAAGGGAATCAGGAGGAATCAGGAGGGACAAGAACAGGATGGCCTGGGATAGGGATCGGATCGGATCGGATCAGAGCAGAGCGGGACAGAACAGGTACACAATCAGGATACAGGCAGCAAGGTCAAGGCACAGGGAGAAAGATACCAAGGCGAGCATGTGAGGGCTTGCCAGGTATTTGTAGGGCTGACTCTAATTAGCTTCAAGTCACACCTGAGCGCAGGGAGTGTTGTCTGCTCCATACTGCCAGGATCCATCCGCTGGTGGACATCAGCACTGCGGCCAAAAGATGAAATGACACCAGCAGGGAAATATTCTCCTGACAGTTCAACACTGCCAGGAGACACCTGCTGGTGGACCCCAGTACTGCATGCCAAATGATATATCTTACCAGCGGATGGACCCTTTCCTGACAGTACCCCTCCCTAAAGGAGCGGCCTCCGGACGCTCCATCTGGTCTTAATTGTCCATGGTCTATGGCATCAGGCAGAATGGTGGAAGAAGGCATTTCAGGCTGGTCATCAGGCACATCCGGGCAGACGGCTGGCATGTCCGAGTCATTGACCTGGGCAGCAGACAGGAACAACTTGAGCTGGGCAGCAGACAGGAACAACTCGAGCTGGGCAGCAGACAGGAACAACTCGAGCTGGGCAGCAGACAGGAACAACTCGAGCTGGGCAGCAGACAGGAACAACTCGAGCTGGGCAGCAGACAGGAACAACTCGAGCTGGGCAGCAGACAGGAACAACTCGAGCTGGGCAGCAGACAGGAACAACTCGAGCTGGGCAGCAGACAGGAACAACTCGAGCTGGGCAGCAGACAGGAACAAGCCGAGTTGGGCAGCAGGCTCCGGGTCATCGAGCTGGGCAGCAGGCTCCGGGTCATCGAGCTGGGCAGCTGGCATGAGCACTTCAAGCTGGGCAGCTGGCATGGGCACTTCAAGCTGGGCAGCTGGCATGGGCACTTCAAGCTGGGCAGCTGGCATGGGCACTTCAAGCTGGGCAGCTGGCATGGGCACTTCAAGCTGGAGGGCAGCAGGCACCCGGACATCAGGCTGGAGGGCAGCAGGCACCCGGACATCAGGCTGGAGGGCAGCAGGCACCCGGACATCAGGCTGGAGGGCAGCAGGCACCCGGACATAAGGCTGGCGGGCAGCAGGCACCCGGACATCAGGCTGGAGGGCAGCAGGCACCCGGACATCAGGCTGGAGGGCAGACACCCGGACATCAGGCTGGAGGGCAGACACCCGGACATCAGGCTGGAGGGCAGACACCCGGACATCAGGCTGGAGGGCAGACACCCAGACATCAGGCTGGAGGGCAGACACCCAGACATCAGGCTGGAGGGCAGACACCCGGACATCAGGCTGGAGGGCAGACACCCGGACATCAGGCTGGAGGGCAGACACCCGGACATCAGGCTGGAGGGCAGACACCCAGACATCAGGCTGGAGGGCAGACATCCGGACATCAGGCTGGAGGGCAGACACCCGGACATCAGGCTGGAGGGCAGACACCCGGACATCAGGCTGGAACAGATCAGCTGGTGGGGAGGCAGGACTGGACACTGGCATGATGGTATGGGTTGGATTAGCTGGTGCGGAGGCAGGTTGGGTTACTGGCAGGATCGTTTTGGTTGGAAAAAACTTTTGTTTCTTCTTTGGCTTAGCCACTGAAGATCTGTAGGTGAGGGGTGCAGCAGACTGGAGAGAAGGATTGGGATATGGCAGAGAAGAGGTAACAGTATCTGGAGAAAGTTCGTGTGGGTTTGCAGGCAGCAGGGAAGAGACAGGTGGGTTGAATGCAGGATAGGTACAGGGAGCAGAGACTGGATATGAGTATTTGGTTGGCAGCAGCGTATACTGAGCTGCAACTGCGGTTGACATGGGTGATGGGGAAACATACATTTGGGTAGGCTGGTGTTTGGTGGCAGAGGTGGTTTGTTTGGCTAGAGCTGCTTGCGTCATGTCAGACCATGCTGAAAGTATAGGTTGTACAAACTGTGCTTTTAAATCTCCCTGTCTAACAAAAGACTGAGCAGACACAATGCACTCAGCAATCACCTGTGGGGAACAGGCTGAGTAGTGCTCACAAAAATCGTCTGGATCATCTTCAAAAAGCCAAACTAGGGAGACAACCTGATTCATATCAAAAGGAGGAGTGAAATCATCACGGCCCTTTGGAATACAGGGCAGGGCCAGCTCAGTACATAGCTGGATCAAAGGCTGTACCTCCCCAAACAATATATAACCCTGATCGACCAGGGAGTGAGCCAAACGTATAGTGGCAAACAACTGGTCACTAGACCATCCTTTCAAAGCCTGGCGGCAATAATCACCACTTTCAGATGCCAGCAGAGAAAAATAAATAACCTCATCGGCATTCATGTTTGCAACCAACTGAATCAAAATGGTTCCCCTGTGCAGCCACTTCTGGTCAGGGATGGCCTTGGTATACTGTCACGGAATCTAATTGACCAGACTGTGTGGACTGCACAGAGGAGACCAGAAACACATGTAAGTGAAATAAAGGTGTTTATTAAACAAGTGATAAGTAAAAGGAATATAAACAGTGCAAAACCAACACCACAAACCCACTACAAACAACAATATATACAAGTAAATGGAGATACCGTAATCGTAAACAAAGCCAGGCCAAGGTCATACACAGGGAAGTCAGCAGATGGGTAAGGACGGGAAACCAGCAGGAAGGGGAGAGGATGGATGGTAAAGCTGCAGGGTAGGGATCCAAGGGAATCAGGAGGGACAAGAACAGGATGGCCTGGGATAGGGATCGGATCGGATCAGAGCAGAGCGGGACAGAACAGGTACACAATCAGGATACAGGCAGCAAGGTCAAGGCACAGGGAGAAAGATACCAAGGCGAGCATGTGAGGGCTTGCCGGGTATTTGTAGGGCTGACTCTAATTAGCTTCAAGTCACACCTGATCGCAGGGAGTGTTGTCTGCTCCATACTGCCAGTATCCATCCGCTGGTGGACATCAGCACTGCGGCCAAAAGATGAAATGACACCAGCAGGGAAATATTCTCCTGACAGTTCAACACTGCCAGGAGACACCTGCTGGTGGACCCCAGTACTGCATGCCAAATGATATATCTTACCAGCGGATGGACCCTTTCCTGACACATCCCCTATGTTTGTAGAGCAATTTTTTGTTGGGTAATGACTTATTGGTTTCAGCAATCCAATTTTGGATTGAGGGGGAATGGGTCCTCATCCAGTGTTTGGCAATTACTTTTCTGGCACAAAAAAGGGTTTCCTGTAAGAATGTGGCCTGGTATTTCTCAATCGTGGTGTCTGGAAGCAGTCCCAGAAGACACAACTTGGGATCCATCTGCACTGGTGAGCCCATTTGGTCATGTAAGAATTTGATAATTTGTGCCCAGTAGCTCTGAATATGCGGACATGACCAGATCAGGTGGAAAAATGAGCATGAGTTGTCTGAGCACCTTGGACAGTCTGGGCTCTGATCTGGGCAGAATTTTGTTAGTCTGGACGGAGTAAGGTAGGTCCTATGAATAATATATAGTTGGGTAAGGCGGTCAGAGAGTCTAGGTGACGTCTGTTTTACATTTTCCAGTACCTCATCCCAGTCCGAGTCATCCATTGGACCAATATCCCCCTCCCATCTGATCCTAGCTATGTCAATAACTCTCGCTAATTTCTCTGGGTCATTGCCTATGATCACGTCAACCATTGGAAGCGTTTGTGGGCTAGGGAGTCCTTCCGCGAATTGGGTTCTCAACGCATGTCTTAATTGGATGTATCTAAATTTCATGTGTGGGGGTAGTTCATACTCTTCCTGTAACGATTGAAAACTTCTTATACCCAGAAGGGAAATTACTTGAAATAGATACACTATACCTTTTGCCGCCCATGTAGTCACTCCCTGCATCAACTCTGTCAGTTGCGGATTGTGCCATAATGGTGTATGTGAGTGGAAAAAGTCCGCCCCAGTAAGTTTAATTGCAATTTCCCAAATGCTTTCGTGCTGGTGTAGTAGGGGGTTCTGAGCACCCCAGCCTCTCCTGCCGCCTCTGCCTCTGAATATTACTTGAAGAGGGGAGTAGGTAACTGTGTTTGGTTTTTTACATGTCAAGGTTTGGTATCTGATGCTATCAGTTTTGTGGAGGTGATATAGGTGTGAGAGTTGGGCCGCTATATAATATGCGTGTAGGTCTGGGAGAGCCGTTCCCCCCGAGGAAGTCGGATTTTTCAGAATGTGCCACGCCAGCTTATGTCAGTTGGGTCCCCATATAAATGAGTTGAGAATATTTTCTCCTATTTATGATACCAATGCAGCTTTGCCGTACATGCTCCCCCTACTGCCTGTTATCCATATGAACTGCCTTGTTGGAAAGTCCTGAGTTATCACTGCCTTAATAGGTTTCGCCGGTCTTCCTGGTCAGCCTATATATATCATCGTTCAGTTCCCGGACTGTTACTATATTTCCAATTGTGTTCAAGTCATTGAACCTCCCTGCAAAATTATCAAGTTACAATCTACATTCATCCGCCCCACCCCCACACCGCCACACCGTTTGTATCTGGACTTATTTGAAGTCTTACATTACCCAATACTAGTCGATCTAGTTAGATTTTGCTGCTGTGATTGGTGTGTGTATGGGGTATGTTTGGCCGCGGCTCCGTTGTTTTTAATGATAACGTTATCAATTTTAATTAGTCATTTGATATCTTCCCTGATCTGCCCTAATTGTTTATTTTTGTATCTTTGTGTGGTGTGCATAGCCTAATAAATATATTGTTTTTTGACAGATTGTGTTTGGGTCCTTGCCTTCCTTTGGGGAACCTCTTGTTCCTTGTTATTTTTGAGTTGAGAATATGGTCTATTGTTTTAAAGGTTTTTAGAGGAATAAGAACCGGCGAGTTCCACATTATATATAAGAATTTTGGGAGAAGTACCATTTTAAATAGGTTGATCCTGCCCATAACTCCCAATGGGAGCCTTGCCCAGGATTGTGTGCGTGATTTTAGATATGTGAATAGCGGCTCGATATTGTTAGGGAGATATTGTAAGGGCTCTTTAGTGATCTGTATACCTAGGTATTTAAAAGATGCTACTCTTTGTAGAGGGAGGGATGCAGATCAGTATGTAGGTGCTGTTGAGTCAAGTGGCATAATTTGTGATTTGGTCCAATTTATGCTCAATCCTGAATGCCTACCAAAGTCCTCGATAGTCTGCAGGGCAGCCTGGAGGGACGGGCCAGTATCTTGCAGGTATAGCAGCATATCATCTGCGTATAGGCTCACTGTCTCCACCAGACTCCCCAGATTAAGACCATGGATGTCCGGATGTACCCTGAGGGATGTAGCCAGAGGCTCAACTGCCAAGGCGTAAAGGAGAGGGGACAGTGGGCACCCCTGTCTAGTTCCACGTTGCAATGGAAAAGGTTCTGAGGTTCTCCAGTTCACAAGTACACTGGCCTCTGGTGAGAAATATAATAGTTGTACCCACTTAACGAAGTTAGGACCGAAACCAAACCCCCTAAGGCACTCCCACAAATACTCCCACTCCACGGAGTCAAAAGCCTTGGCGGCGTCTAGCGCCACCACTGCTCTGTCCCCGACGGTGTCGTGTTCTGCTTGAATATTAATATATAGCCTACGCAGGTTCATAGCTGTGTTTTTCCCAGGCATGAACCCCGTTTGGTCGGGGTGAATTATGGATAGGATAATACGGTTGAGGCGGAGAGCTAATATTTTGGCTAGAATTTTGATGTCTGCCTGAAGGAGCGAGATTGGGCGGTAGGACTCTGGACATAGGGGGTCTTTGCCTGACTTGGGGATCACTACAATTACTGCCTGTCGAATGGACTTTGGAAGAGACCCAGACTCAAAAATATGTTTATAAAGTTTTAACAATTCAGGAATTAATATTTCGGAATAGGTTGCATAAAAATCTAGAGAAATACCATCCCGACCAGGGGCTTTAGCTGGTGCCAAAAGACGCTATCGTGACCGCTATCTCGTCCGTTGTTATTGGGGCCTCCATTTCTTGCATCTGGGACAATGAGATTTTAGGGAGGGGTATGTTCTGGAGAAAAGCCTGTGTCTCTTGCGCAGCAACCCTCACCTTGGATGAGTATAGGTCAGCATAATATCTGCGGAAAATGTTTGTTACCGTTTCTGGATCAGATGTTATTGTGCCCTGTGGATCCATCAAAGAGACCACCACCGGTGGACTCGCATCTTGGCGTGCCAAATATGCCAGGAGTTAACCGCCCGTTCTCCCTGCTCAAACACCCGTTGTCTGGAGAAGAAAAGTTTCTGGTTAGCTTTTTCAAAAAGTAGTTGGTCTAAAACTGTCGTTTGTAGCTTAAGCAGGGATGCCTTGGCCAGTGTAGGGTCTAAGCTAAATTCCCTGGTGTCTGTGTCTAGTTGTTCGGAAACCTGCTTCAGTTTGGCTTTTGATGCGGCCTTCAGCCTGTTTATGCGAGAGGAAATAATCGTACGGACATGTAATTTAAATGTCTCCCATACCATACTTATTGGGGCGGTGTCACGATTTGTATTAAAATAGAATTGCCATTCCGAGCGAATATCCTCCTGGTCGTCAAGTACTGACAGCCAAAAGGAGTGTAGACGCCAAGTGCGAGGCCCCGCATGAGGAGCAATGCGCAAGGTGGCCCAGCAAGGGGCATGATCTGACAGGGATCTAGTGTGGTACCCAGAGTCTGTAAGGGTTGGTAGGAGCATGTCTGAAATTAGTACTAGGTCTATTCGGGACATAGAAGAGTGTGTTGCCGAAAAGCATGAGTAGGCCTGGGTGTGTGGATGTTTACAGCACCACGTATCGGTTAGGGAGAACTCTCGTAACAGACGCCCAAATCTGGTGGTATCTGAGGCTTGATCTCTTTGTTGCACACGTAATCTATCTATAGTAGGATTCACTACTTCATTGAAGTCTCCCAACCAGATAGCAGGTGTTGTTGGATGCTGTGCCATGTATGCTAAGCCTTCAGTAATAAGGCTAGAATTGTATGGCGGGGGGATATAGAAGGCCATAATTAGGTATTGAGAGCCACACATTATGCATTGCAAAAAAATGAACCTGCCCTGGGGGTCTGTCCGCACTGATATTAGTCCAAATGGGACCGATTTGGCAATTAATATAGATACCCCTCTTGAGTAGGGGGAGTGTGTGGTGTGATAAGCCCATCCTATCCATGGGCGTTTCATTGCCAGCTGAAGCTGGCCTGTAATATGTGTTTCAACCAGTACAATTATGTCTGCCCGATATGATTTGAGGCATCCAAAGATTGCAGTGCGCTTAACCCCATCTCGGATTCCCCTGACGTTCCAAGTCAAAAACTTGATGTCAGTCATTTCTAGCGAACAGATATTTATGTGGAATTGGCGTGAGATCATTTCCCAGGGCAGGCCCGTATACATCCCATACAGTAAATCTTGGATTATTACATCGTATCAATGTTTGGTATACTCGATGTTCATCCTCTATATGTTGCAACGAATTATAACTCATGTTCTTTAAACGTAATTTAAACAGTTCCCTTACCCCCCTCCCAGCCCTCAGCCACCCTAACTTAGCTGGGACATTGAACCCAAAACCAGTGCCTCTACCTTTGAACACCAAATAAACTTTGTGAACCAAGGTAGCGCACAACACCCATACCATCCTCAGTGGAGGCCTATCCGGCTACGCACTTGATAGTGGGTTAAACTTTTAGTGAGGGCGAACAAACACTGGGTTGAAACCCGGGGATGAGAGACATTCTCCCTTCCGGTTGTGGTATATAGAAATTATAAACATCCTGAAAAATATCACTAGGGTCAAGAACTACTTTTCACATATAACATATTATAACCTCTGTGCATCTCCTTGCTTCTTTCAGGGGTAGCGTGATTAGCATGAGTTCTTGTGAGGTAGGAGAGAGGGCCGCATGGTGGTAGTTCGTCTCTGGGGGTGTGTAACCTCACGATTAAGGAGTTTGGGATTTAGCAGAGCTCTAATCTAGGCCCCATGAGCTGTGTGGTAGCGTTGTCAAAGTACGGCTCATGTATAGCTGAAATGTGTATGAAACTCCAGGCGCTGAAATGTGCAACAGGCAGTTCTCTGAGCGCTGGCTTGTAGTGAAAGGAAAGTCATTCCATAGGTGCAGTTACAACGTCTGACAAGGTTTAATTAGAGGTTTAATCAAGGGTAGAGTGCATATGAATGTAGTAGCTTGTATAATAGCACAGAGTCTCACCTTTACATTCCGATGCGTGGAGATCTTTCTTGGGCAGGTCGGTTCTGCTCTGCATCGCGGTGATCTAGCCACTCCGACGCCTGCACTGGATCCTCAAAGAAATGAGCACGATCATCTCCAGCTACACGGAGCCGGGCGGGAAACAACATAGCGTACTTTATATGGTGAGCTCTCAGGCACCTTTTTACCTCCGTGAAACAGGCCCGTTGTTTCTGCACTTCGGCGGAGAAATCCGGAAATGCTGACACGTACCCCACCTGGAATGGGATGTTTCCCTTCAGTCTGGCTAATCGTAGTACTGCATCTCGGTCCTTGAAGTTTAATAGCTTCGCTATAAATGTGCGCGGCGGAGCTCATTCAGGTGGGCGGCGCGCTGGCATACGGTGAGCTTAACTAAGAATGTACCAGAGAAGGCCTCTCTGCCATATGTGGAAATTAAGAGCTTTTCTAGAAAAGTAGCTGGATCCGTTCCCTCTAAGCCCTCCGGGAGGCCAATGAAACGTAGATTGGATCTGCGGGCGCGATTTTCTAAGTCGTCATGCTTCTGTGCCAACTGTTGTATTTGGCGCTTTAAGTCCTCCTGGGAGTGTTGCAGGGGATATAGTGTGTCTTCCGCCCGGCTAATTCTGGTCTCCGTCTCAGTAACTCTCTCACGGAGCTTAGTCATGTCTTGTCTGATTAAAGAAATATCCACTTTTACCTCTTCCAGCTTTGTTGTGAGGGTGGATTGGCACAGGGATATCGCCTCTAGTACCCTAGCTGTATCAGCCGTCCCCTGGTCAGCTTGGGGAGCTGTGTGCTCTGGTGATGAGGCGCCATCTTGCCTCTCGTGATCCCGCTTAGTTCTTCAGTACCTGTCCAGGGACGAAGAGGCAGCGGTGTTCCTCTTTGGCGGAGACATGACCCAGCGGTTATACCCGACTTCAATCACGCAGGTGTATGGTCGAAGGGCTATCTTTAGGTCTCAGGATATCGAATGCAGGATCTGCCACAAGCGGAGCTCAGGTCACTCAGGTCCTATCTCATTCCCGTCCAGGCCATGCCCCCCGCTTTAATTTTTAGCGAAGAGTTTAAGGTTGACAATAAGGAGTGAGATGGGTTGATAGTCACCTAGTCAGATCTTTTCCAGGTTTGGGTATGACTTCAATGTGTTTTTCCAAAAGGCTATATGAGGTAAAGTTGGTAAAAGTCAGGGAATTAAATGCTGCCAGACAGGGTGAAGCAAGAATGTCAGCAAGGGTCTTATAGTAAGCTGCTGTCAGGCCATCTCAGACGGAT
The DNA here is from genome assembly GCA_037952835.1 of Lithobates septentrionalis. NCBI lineage: Eukaryota > Metazoa > Chordata > Amphibia > Anura > Ranidae > Lithobates > Lithobates septentrionalis. The sequence continues at coordinate 3,402,080 of JBBDGP010000918.1, read as the reverse complement.
CTTTTTCTAATTTTTAGCTGTTTAAGGGCTAGTTCCAATTGGGAATTCCAGGGTTTTAGCTTCCAACTTAGCAATGGATATAGGGCTGTATTGTTTCAAATAGTCAGTAATGAGTAGGGGTCTATGATTCAATGGTACTTGAGTTCCAGAGTGTGACCCAGAGTGTGACCACACCAGAGTGTGACCCACAGCGTCTTGAAGATTGTGTATCATCAGAACCGCTTTTTTAGATTGCAGGGTCCTCGCCAGAAGTTTTAAGGTGGTAGTTCTTCTCAAGAGGTGATGGTGACAATTCTCTATCTTACCTGTTTGAAGGAGGATTTTTGATATCTTCACCTGAAAAACTGTCTTTTCACATACATTTTTTCACAAAAGGACATTTTGGTTTCACATTCAAGTTTATTTGTTTGAGTAATTTTGAGTTGATATAGTACAACACTTTATTTATAAATGTTACTGTACTGTGCTATAATCTCAGTGAGTTTTCAGCTGTGATTTAATTATTTTTTTATATACAAGCATGGTTTTTCTTTGTTTTTTATTTTTTTTATGAAGGCTGAATCAGCAATAACATTTCTTGTCAATGTATGCCCTAAAAGGGCACATCTCAACTAAAGTTGTAGTTTAAGTGAAAAACTCCACGCCAAACTGCTACAAAATTGCTAAAAAAATAATATAAATAAATTGCTGCTCCCCTCAAAGAGTGGTGTGCTCCTAATGGTATGTGAAAAAGTTGAATGTAGGGGGTGCCATATAATAATAGTGCTTAATAGCTGATTAATAATTTTTATACCAAACAATTGAAAAAGTGTTGATTTATAATCGTCTCCTAGAACAAAAATGGGTAATGGATGCAATCCCAACATAAATGACAAGTGTAAACACATAAATGAGTGAAAAAAAAAAAAAAGATCCACAGAAAAGTCCACAACAAAACATATATATGAAGAAGCTTCAATCTTCCAGATAGGATAGTGCCTGCGCACATATGATGGGATGGATACGATAGGGACCACCTCCATCACCTCCGTCCCACCTCCATGGATGATGGAACGCACGCCATCCACGAAGGTGGGACGGAGGTGACTCCACACAGTATTCCCCTAACAAGCCCCAGTGCCGGGTTGGCACTTTTAAATGTAAGGAGCCATTTGGCCACTTTCTTTACCTTGATTTTAACATTAAAAAAAGGAATTATGCTATGGATGTTTTCTTGCTTTTTCTGTATATCCTGCCTTTGCCATTGAGGAGGAAGGTCCCTATCGTATCCATCCCATCATATTTGAGCAGGCACTATCCTATCTGGAAGATTGAAGCTTCTTCATATATATATTCCTAGGAAAGAAGTCAAATTGGTCTGGTAAGCAGATCACTTATCTATTCACTTATTGGTGTCCATATTTCCCTAAAAGCTTGTGGAAGGATTGCAAATCTTTGTTGGAAGACACTGCTATATTTGGAAGATTGAAGCTTCTTCATATATATGTTTTGTTGTGGACTTTTCTGTGGATCTTTTTTTTTTTCACTCATTTATGTGTTTACACTTGTCATTTTTGTTGGGATCGTATCCATTACCTATTTTTATTCTAGGAGACGATTATAAATCAACACTTTTTCAATTGTTTGGTATAAAAATTATTAATCAGCTATTAATCACTTCCCGCCCGGCCTATAGCAAAATGGCGGCCGGGCGGTGGTTCAGCTATCCTGACTGGGCGTCATATGACGTCCTTCAGGATAACAGCCGCTGCGCGCCAGTGGGGGCCTGCATCGCGGCGATAGGTGGAGCAGTGTGTCAGTCTGACACTCCGCTCCACCGATCTCGGTAAAAAGCCTCCGGCAGAGGTTCTGTGTCCGATCTGTATGCCGCAATGTCGCAGTCCTGCTAAAAATCTCAGATCGCCACCATTACTATTTTGTAGACGCTTTAACCTTTGTGCAAACCAATCAGTATACGCTTATTGTGATTTTAGTTACCAAAAATATGTAGAAGAATACTTATTGGCCTAAACTGATGAAGAAATGTGTTTTTTAAACTTTTTTTGGATATTTACTATAGCAAAAAGTAAAAAAATATTGATTTTGTTTCAAAATTGTCGCTCTTTTTTTGTTTATAGCGCAAAAAATAAAAAATGCTGAGGTGACCAAATATCACCAAAAGAAAGATTCATTTGAGGGAAAAAAAAAGACATTCATTTTGTTTGGGTACAACGTCGCACCACCACACAATTGTCAGTTAAAGCAATGCAGTGTAGTATCTCAAAAAATGGCCTGGTCATTAAGGGGGGAATCCTTTCTGTGGCTGAAGTGGTTAAATATAGTGCTTGGGGGGTCCCCTTAGTCTACCTGTAAAGTGGCACATCTGTATCATGTTTAGAACCTGATGTAGCAAAACTGACATATATAAAGAAAAAAAATACATTTAAATTGATTTACAGACCAATGAAAAGAAGAAACAATTTCCCTGTGGAATGCTCCAAGAACACACCAGCAGAGAGAGCAGGAAATTGTTAAAGGTACTCTTAATGAAAGCAAGAATTGTCCATTCTGTGATAGATTGAAAGCATATGCACCTGTCAAACAGGTGTGGAAAAATTGGGCTTTGGGTGTTGGTAGTGCCTTCACAACGTAACCCTATAGAGGTACTCTTGAGGAAAGCAAGAATTGGCCTTGCTGTAAAAAAAATGAAATTATATGCACCTGTCAAACAGGTGTGGAAAAATTGGTCCTTGGGTGTTAATTGTGCCCATGAAACCTATACCAAAAAATGACTTTGAGATAAAATTAATGTCTTGCAGTGATTTCAGACCCAAAAACATGTAATCAGCGACATCAGGATCAGAGGCTTGACAGCTGCTGCTAATCCAGGACTGATTCATTTTGACCAATGTCAGCCGGTAAATGGAGTCTGTAGACAGTCACGCTCTTTTATTTATCACAAAATCTCCAGCAGCACTGAATGCTCGTTCGGAAAGCACGCTGGATGCAGGGCAGCCCAGCAGCTCAATTACATACTGGGCAAGTTCTGACCAGTGGTCTATTCTCATGACCCAGTAACCCAGTGGATGGTCTAATGGAAAGCTCTCCATCTCTGTTTTTGCTCCTAGATATTCTTCCACCATATGATGTAGATGCTGAACATGGGATGTGGAAGCTGACAGCTCTGAGCGCCGAGGACTAATTTTTTTTTTAAATGCATTACCTCCTTTGACCAACAGAAGTCTCAAAATGACCTTTTCCATTAAACTGTAACCTACCAGAGTCTGGAAAGGTGCTACATAAACTCCTCTTTAAGGTGTCCTCAAAATATTTCATGCTATGCTCCCTTGTAACGGTGGTCAAGGAGGCATGAGAAGCAGAGTCCTCAGGGTCACTGGGAATTACACTATCTGGAACTTCCTCCTCCCAGCCATGTACCACTCCCAGGGTATCTGGGGACTGAAAACCATCCCTTAAGGTTTGACATATGTCTTTGTCTGCTTTAATGCCTCCAACACTGCCTCCTTCCTCTCCTCTTGTGTGTTCTGTGACATTGCAAGAATGGTGTCTGCATAAAGTGGTCCTTGAGAGGAAACTAAGTCCTCCTCTTCCTCCCACTGCTCTGCCTTGAGTGCCCTGCCATTCAGAGTCTGCTCCAGCAGGAACACAAGCAGGATTTTGTCACTGATGCATGCATTGTCAGGCCTCACCATCCTTGTGGCCTCCTTAAATTGTGACAATACAGTGCATGCATCCTTAATGATCAGCCATTGGTGTGGGGAAAAAATCAGAGGCGACCTGAGCCTGTCGTTGTGCCGTACTTGCAGAGGTACTCATTGACGGTCCTCTGCTGCATGTCACAAATCAGGCGGTTTACGGGAAGGTGGAATTCCCGCTGAATTTCAGCCAACCGAGCACTGGCTGTGTATGACCGCCTGAAATGGCTACAGACTCTTCTGCCCTGTTTTAGTACGCAACCCTGGGTACGTACTTAGGAAACGCTGCACCACCAAATTGAGGACGTGTGCCAGGCATGGCACATGTGTCAACTTTCCCTGTCTAAGGACTGGAGGTTTGAGCCATTATCAGACACCACCATTCCTGGCTCCAGCCGGCGTGGCATGAACCACCCCTGGGCCTGCCCCTGCAGAGCTGCAAGAATCTCTGCTCTGGTGTGGTTCCTGTCACCTAGACACACCAGCTAAAGCAGTGCATGGCACCTTTTAGCATGACTCATTGAATAGCCCTTTGAACGCTTAAGGGGTACTTGAGGTCCATAGGACAATTCAGCAGAGGAGGGCATGGAGGAGGGGGTAGAGCTGACAAATCTTTCATCATCACCACTAACTGTATGGAGATGTGGTGGCACAACAAGCTGCAGCACTGAGCCCTGTCCTGCATCCTTCCGAGTTGCAAGCAGAGTTACCCAGTGTACTGTGAACAAAATAAATCGTCCCTGACCATGCTTTCTGGACCACGTGTCAGCAGTAACGTGGACTTTGCGGATGACTGCCTTTCCCAACAATGCCACAATGTTGCCTTCCACGTGATGGTACATAGCTGGAATGGCCTTACGTGAAAAGAAATAGTGACTAGGAACCTGCCATTCTGGTACAGTACATTCTACAAATTCAACAGCCTTTGGTGCTGGGAAAAAAAGCCAAGCTCCCATGAGCCTATTGTTGTGCCATACTCACACAGGTACTCATTGAAGACCCTCTGCTGTATGCATTGCCAAAGTTAAGTTTCACCTGGTGGGCATATCACAAATCAGGCGGTTTGGGGGCAGGTGGAATTCTGGTTGAATTTCAGACAACTGAACACTGCTTTTGTATTACTGGCTGAAATAGTAACAGACTCTTCTGGCCTGCCTTGGAAGATCTTGCAAACCTGGGTGCCTGTTTAAGAAATGCTGCACCACCAAATTGAGGACATGTGCCAGGCATTGCATTCTATGTCGAAGGATGGACAGAAGGTTAGTGGCATTATCGCACACCACCATTCCTAGCTCAAACTTCCATGGTGTGAACCCCCTCTGGGCCTGCCCCTGCAGAGCTGAAAGAATCGCTACTCCAGTGTGGCTCCTGTCCCCTAGACAGACCAGCTGAAGCACTGCATGGCATCTTTTAGCCTGACTCATTGAAAAGCTCCTCAAAAGCTTATGCCTCGTACACACGATCAGACTTTCCAGCAGACTTGGTCCGACGGTCTTTCCGACAGACTTTCGCCGGAGTTATGGCGGACTTTCAGAATGAATGGACTTGCCCACACACGGCCAAGTCGGTTTATTTTGAACGTGACTCGGGTATGACGGGACTAGAAAAGGAAATGAATCTCGCCGCTTTTATCGGCGAGATTGACACCTTGCGAGCCCCGTCGCGGGGCATACCAGGCCCTTAAGTCTGGTATGGATTATAAAGGGAACCCCCTACGCCGAAAAAACGGCGTGGGGTCCCCCCTAAAATCCATACCAGAGCCGATCTGAGCATGCAGCCCGGCCGGTCAGGAAAGGGGGTGGGGACGAGCGAGCGCCCCCCCCCTCCTGAACCATACCAGGCCGCATGCCCTCAACATGGGGGGTGGGTGCTTTGGGGGAGGGGGGCACCCTGCGGGGCCCCCCCAAAGCACCTCGTCCCCCTGTTGATGATGACAAGGGCCTCTTCCCGACAACCCTGGCCGTTGGTTGTGGGGGGTCTGCGGGCGGGGGGCTTATCAGAATCCGGGAGCCCCCTATAATAAGAGGGCCCCCAGATCCCGGCCCCCCACCCTATGTGAATGAGTATGGGGTACATGGTACCCCTACCTATTTACCTAGGGAAAAAGTGTCAATCATAAAACACACTACACAGCTCCGGGGGGTCTTCCTCCGGCTTCGGGGGTCTTCTTACGGCTTCGGGGGTCCCTCCGGTTCCTCTTCTCCCAGCGTCCAGTTTGTTCTTCTCCGCTCTCTCTGGCCTCTTCTCCCGGTGTTCCAGTTCTTCTGCCGGCTCCTCCGCTGTCTTCATGCCGCTCTTTTGCCAGCGGAGGCCCGGACTTCTGGCTTCTTGTCTTCTTGGCTTCTTCCCTCTTCTCTTCTCCAGATGTTGACAAGACAGTCTCTCTGGCATGCTGGGACTGTGACGTTTTAGGGGGCATGGTCACCGGGTGATGTTGACCACGCCCCCTAAAATGTCACAGTCCCAGCATGCCCAGGGATGCTGGGAAAATTATTTTAAAAACCTGTGTAGTGTGTTTTATTATTGACACTTTTTCCCTAGGTAAATGAGTAGGGGTACCATGTACCCCATACTCATTCACATAGGGTGGGGGGCCGGGTTCTGGGGCCCCTCTTATTATAGGGGGCTCACCGGATTCGGATCTGGGATCTGGGGCCCCTCTTATTATAGGGGGCTCCCAGATTCCGATAAGCCCCCGCCCACAGACCCCGAAAACCAACGGCCAGGGTTGTCGGGAAGAGGCCCTTGTCCTCATCAACATGGGGACAAGGTGCTTTGGGGTGGGGGGGCCCTGCAGGGCGCCCCCCTCCCCCAAAGCACCCACCCCCTTTGTTGAGGGCATGCGGCCTGGCGCTCGCTTGTCCCCACCCCCTTTCCTGACCAGCCGGGCTACGTGCTCGGATCGGGGTCTGGTATGGATTTTAGGGGGGACAAAAAAACGGCGTAGGGGGTTCCCCTTAAAATCCATACCAGACCTAAGGGCCTGGGATGCCCCGCGCTAGGAAAATTTGTTTTTTCTATTGCAGCGAGCGCGAGATGCAATACCCTGTATGTCGGACCAGCTTACAGATGAACGGACTTTCCGTCAGGAACGGAGTCCGGCGAGTCCGGCGGACTAAGATTTGAAACATGTTTCAAATCTAGGTACGGCAGACTTTTGGGAAAAAAAAGTCCGCCAGGGCTTACACATGGTCGGATTGTTTGGCAGACTCTGGTCCGCCGGACCAAGTATGCGGGAAAGTCCGCTCGTGTGTACGCGGCATGTACTGGTGGTTCATAGGACAATTCAGCAGAGGAGAGCATGGAGGAGGAGAAGGGGGTGGAACTGACAGATCTTGCATCATCACCACTGGACATGTGCACTGCCAAAAATGTGTTTGTTTTCGTTTCATTCATTTTTTTTTCATTTTTCGGGTCATACAAATTGTAAATTCAAAAATTCAAAAATTTGGAAATCTGAAAACTCGAAAATTCAAAAATTCAAAAAATTCAAAAATCTGAAAATTCAAATTCGGAAATTCAAAAATTGGGAAATTCGGAAATTCCAAAAATCGAAAATCCAAAAATCCAAAAATAAGAAAGGAAATCTGAATATTCAAAAGAACAAAAATTCGAAAATCAGAATGAACATTCGAAAATACGAAAATTTGAAAATCCAAAAATTCAAACAAATCCTAAATCATAACTAACTAGCTAAAAATATCTAATAAATTATAGGTATTGAAATTTCCTTTCAAATTTGGCTGTTGCGAACGTAACGAATAAGAATATATCCAAAGTTACGAATTATCCAAAATAATTGCATCTAAACTAATGGAACGTAACAAATTAATAGTAGTAAATAATAATAATAAAAAGTTTTTATTATTATTATTATTATTTTTATTATCATTTATTATTATTAATTTATTATGTTCTATTCGTTTAGATGCGGCATTCGTTATTTCGGATAATTCGTAACTTTGGATAAATTTGTATTTGTTACGTTCATTAACAGCCAAATTGGAAAGTGAATTCCAATACCTATAATTTATTAGTTAGTAATAGTTAATATTAGTTATTATTTCAGATTTTAACATTTTCGGGTTTTCAAATTTTCTGATTTCCATTCTTATTTTTGTATTTTCAAATTTATAAATTTCAAATTTTTGAATTTCTAAATCTTCGAATTTCCAAATTTATGAATATTCAAATTTTCGGTCCTTTGAATTCTTGAACTTCCGAATTTCCCAATCCTAGAATTTTTGATTTTTGGATTTTCGAATTTTCAATTTTTTTAATTTTTGCATTTCCGAATCTTCATGCTTCCGAATCTTTGAATTTCCAAATTTTCGAATATTCACATTTTCAGTCTTTCGAATTCTTGAACTTCCAAATTTCTGAATCTTCAAATTTTTGATTTTCAGATTTTTTAAATTTCCAAATCTTCAAATTTCTGAATCTTCAAATTTCCGAATTTAAGAATTTTTGATTTTTGATTTTTAGATTTTCAAGTTTTTGGATTTTTTAATTTCTGAATTTACGAATCTTTGATTTTCGGATTTTTGGATTTTCGAATTTCCGAATTTTAAAATTTTCGGAAAAATTTGCTAAACGGGTTTTCATTAATTTGAATATTTTTGAATTAACCAATTTTACAAATTAAGTTGAAAAACAAATTCAGAACAAAACAAATTGCACATGTCTAAACACCACCAGCTGTATGGAGCTGTGGTGGCCAAACAAGCTCCAGCACTGAGCCCTGTCCTGTATCCTTCCTAGTTGCATGCAAACTTACCCAGTGTGTTGTGAACAAAATATATTGTCCCTGACTATGCTTGCTGGGCCACATGTCAGCAGGAAGGTAGACCTTCCTGCTGACTGCCTTGCCCAATGATGCCAAAATATTGCCTTCCATGTGAGGGTACAGAGTTGGAATGGCCTTACGTGTAAAGAAATAGTGACTGGAAACCTGCCATTGTGGTACAGCACATTCTGCAATTTCAAGGGGGCAGAATCCAACAGACAGAAAGGCAGGAGTTGTAAAGCCAGCAATTTGGACAAGCTGGAATTTAGATGCTGGACATGTGGGTGGCAGGGAGTGTATTTTTTTTTCGGATGCAGCAGCTGGGGCAGAGAAATTTGCCACTATACTCTACAGCTGGGGGTGTGCTGCTGGCAGATGTGTTGCAAGGACCTGTGACACCCTTTTCTATACCCTCATCCCTGTCAGTGGAGGCTGCTGAGAGGTCATGAGATGTAGCGGGAGTAGACAGGAAAGGTCCCTTTTGTGTGGCTTTCAGGTGCTCTTGCCAATTGACTTAGTGGTGGGAAGTTAAATGCCTTCGTAAGCACGTGGTACACAAATGGCTGATGTTTTTACCACGCTTGATCTGCTTGTTGCAGAGACTGCAAATGGCAACAGTGTGATCAGTTGCACATGTGCTAAAAAAAGGCCCACACAGCTGAGCTGTGGGAAGTGGGCTGGGAGACAACAGCTCCACAATATGATGGAATAGGGTGGCTGCTCTCTACTGTTCCATGATAGCTGCCTCTGGAGGACATCCTGCCTCATTGGGGTTGTGCCTTCCCCTCACTTTCTTCCTTTGTTCTATCTGGCACCCAAGTCACATCAATGACCTCATCATCATTATTCCTCTCATCCTTGTCCTCACTGGAGCCAACTTGGCAATACGCTGCGGCTGGAGGAACACGACTGCCAATTTGTTGTTTATCATTGTTCTCCCCTCTCTGTAGGCTCATGTTACTCCCTTCCTCAACCGCAGACCCAACATCAGAAGCAAGTAATACCTGTGCATTGTCAAGAAGCAAGTGGCTGATGCTGTGTACAAATAATCTTTTTTTGTTTCTTTAGCAAAAAATAAAAAACCCAGTGGTGATCAAATACCACAAAAAGAAAGCTCTACGTGTGTGAAAAAAAACTGTAGGCAAGTGGTTACATTGAGGACTGCCACAAAAAACTATAACATGTAAACTGTAAAAAACTGTAAAAAAAAATAAAAAAGGGGGAACAGTGTCACAGTCAGAAAAAAAAGGTGTCTGACAATTTAAAAAAAGGGGCAGGAAAAAAAAAAAAATTTCAGCAACCAAAAAAAAGGGGTATTCAGAAGTGTATACAGCACTAAGTGTTATGTAATGCTGTGTTAAACACTGCACTACACTAACACTACACTGACACTATACTATACTCACACTATACTGACAAACTATCCTGAAACTACACTGACACTACAATATACTCACACTACAATACATTATACTCACACTATACTCACACTATACTCAGATTACACTAACACTATACTCAGACTACACTAACACTACACTGACACTCTACACTCACAATAACATACCAATGCGCTAGTAGCAAACAGAGCCTTGCTCTATCTATCTCCACTCCAACAATACACTGCAAAAGGTTCCTGTGGGAAGGAACCTTTTATAATGTGAGGTGGGACTATGAGCACTGCGCCATGATTGGGAAAAGTCATCATCAAAGACATCCCGCCGAGCACCCTGCAAATTCGGGTGTACGCTGAATGGGCAAACAGGCAATGTTTGGGCCGAACCTCTGCTTGGCTCGAACTATTTGCCCAGCTTTAATCACCACAAGCTCCACAAAAGCATTGGAAATGTGGGGAAGGTGGAGGAAACTTGTTGCATATCTTTTGGTCCTTTGTCAAGCTTAGAGACTTCTCGCAAGGGGTGAGTGATACCATTCTGAAACTGTCTGAGCAATCTGCATAGTTGACCTGCAGCATATCCTCTTCATTACGTCCATTTCTTTAGAGCAAAATATTGAAAATCATTAGCAATACAGCTTCTAAATGCATCCAGGGCATGTATGCCTACCCTCTGAAGGCAGAGCAGCCCTCCCTTCACACTTTTAAACTGCGTATTTCTAAAATAAATAAACTTAAATTTATGGAGGATCTTATTGCCTCAATAAACAATCAAGAGGAACAATTCAGATGAAAGTGAGCAACACTTCATATTAATTTCAAGGACTATGGGAGGTCTTTATGAACTGATTAATCATTGTTCTGTGTTTTAGCAAAATACCAGGCAGCAGTAATGTCTCTGCAGGAAAAGCATCTAACAAAACACACCACTGGACTATTTTGGAGATAACAATAACCCACTGTTTTTACTCTTATTATGTATCTTATTCTAGTTAGAATACTTATATCCAATAATATACCATTAACCTGCATGCAAATCAAAATTGCTGAGGCAGGCAGATACATTTTTTGTATTACACTGTAGTTCCCAATAATTATATTATTGCTAATGAATATATATCTGCTCAGTGAACATTCTTAAACAATTTACACAGGTTTCATATAGGAATTGCCCACAATGTTGGTGACTTTAATGATCTTTGGTGACTTTTATAATGTTATTGATTTAACTTGAGATAGATTTTGAGCTACTTTGGCTATTAATAGACGTCCACTTACTGTACCTCAATGGCAATTCTATTACTCGGATATGAGCTTCATAGATGTTTGGAAACCCAATACCCATATATCAATTAATAAAGCTATGGTTCTTTCATTTACTCCACACTCTCTAGAAGGATCTTGCACTGGGCAATATGGCATTTCTTGTAATAGTTCAGAAAGATACCATTAAATCTAGGGGTTTATCTGATCACTCTCCTTGTTTGATTACCATATTTCCCCAAAAGTAAGACCTACCCTGAAAACAAGACCTAGGGTTATTTTCCAGGAGGGCTGCAATATAAGCCCTACCCCGAAAATAAGCCCTAGTTTAAAATGCTTGTATAATCCTATAATCCACTAGGGCTGCTGAAATTAATCGCAGCATCGATGCATCGCGATTCGGGTGTCCCCGATGCGGCATCGATGCATGCGACCCGAATAATCGATTTCTGTGTGTGTGTATATTCCGCTCATGTGACTCTCGGCCGCGCCTCAGTCCTCTCAGTCTCCCCTGATGTCAGCTCCGCCCACTGACTGGAGCTATCAGGTCAGAAGAGCGGCGGGCGGGGCTGACATCAGGAGAGACGTGAGAGGAGGGAGGCGCGGCCGAGAGTCACATGACCGGAATATACACACACACACACACTAATAACAGCTTAACGCACGCTGTCCCGGGAGAATTCACTGCTGACCTCAGGAGAGATACGATGGATCGACAACCGGCGGCTGGAATGGAGATCGGGGGGAGATGGTGAGCAGGCAGATCGCCCTGCTCATTACAGGCTGCCACCGGCAGAGCAGCATGTAAGTACAGAGGGGGAGGGGGGAGGGGAGAGGGGGGAGGGGGGGCTGTGACACAAGTCCATATCATAAATTGTCTTCTATGTGCCTTCATCACACCACAACTCTGCATTATTGTCCGCAGTCTGTGCCCATCTCCTGTGCCATGTCCACCGCAGTCTGTGCCCATCTCCTGTGCCATGTCCGCCGCAGTCTGTGACCATCTCCTGTGCCATGTCCACCGCAGTCTGTGACCATCTCCTGTGCCATGTCCGCCGCAGTCTGTGACCATCTCCTGTGCCATGTCCGCCGCAGTCTGTGCCCATCTCCTGTGCCATGTCCGCCGCAGTCTGTGCCCATCTCCTTTGCCATGTCCGCCGCAGTCTGTGCCCATCTCCTGTGCCATGTCCGCCGCAGTCTGTGCCCATCTCCTGTGCCATGTCCGCCGCAGTCTGTGCCCATCTCCTGTGCCATGTCTGCCGCAGTCTGTGACCATCTCCTTCTGTGCCATGTCCGCCGCAGTCTGTGCCCATCTCCTGTGCCATGTCCGCCGCAGTCTGTGACAAATCTCCTGTGCCATGTCCGCCGCAGTCTGTGACCATCTCCTGTGCCATGTCCGCCGCAGTCTGTGCCCATCTCCTGTGCCATGTCCGCTGCAGTCTGTGCCCATCTCCTGTGCCATGTCTGCCGCAGTCTGTGACCATCTCCTTCTGTGCCATGTCCGCCGCAGTCTGTGCCCATCTCCTGTGCCATGTCCGCCGCAGTCTGTGACAAATCTCCTGTGCCATGTCCGCCGCAGTCTGTGACCATCTCCTGTGCCATGTCCGCCGCAGTCTGTGCCCATCTCCTGTGCCATGTCCGCCGCAGTCTGTGCCCATCTCCTGTGCCATGTCCGCCGCAGTCTGTGACCATCTCCTGTGCCATGTCCGCCGCAGTCTGTGACCATCTCCTGTGCCATGTCTGCCGCAGTCTGTGACCATCTCCTGTGCCATGTCTGCCGCAGTCTGTGACCATCTCCTGTGCCATGTCCGCCGCAGTCTGTGACCATCTCCTGTGCCATGTCCGCCGCAGTCTGTGACCATCTCCTGTGCCATGTTCGCCGCAGTCTGTGACCATCTCCTCCTGTGCCATGTCCGCCGCAGTCTGTGCCCATCTCCTGTGCCATGTCCGCCGCAGTCTGTGACAAATCTCCTGTGCCATGTCCGCCGCAGTCTGTGACCATCTCCTGTGCCATGTCCGCTGCAGTCTGTGCCCATCTCCTGTGCCATGTCCGCTGCAGTCTGTGCCCATCTCCTGTGCCATGTCCGCCGCAGTCTGTGACCATCTCCTGTGCCATGTCCGCCGCAGTCTGTGACCATCTCCTGTGCCATGTCTGCCGCAGTCTGTGACCATCTCCTGTGCCATGTCTGCCGCAGTCTGTGACCATCTCCTGTGCCATGTCTGCCGCAGTCTGTGACCATCTCCTGTGCCATGTCTGCCGCAGTCTGTGACCATCTCCTGTGCCATGTCTGCCGCAGTCTGTGACCATCTCCTGTAGCATGTCTGCAGTCTGTGACCATCTCCTGTAGCATGTCTGCAGTCTGTGACCATCTCCTGTAGCATGTCTGCAGTCTGTGACCATCTCCTGTAGCATGTCTGCAGTCTCTGACCATCTCCTGTAGCATGTCTGCAGTCTCTGACCATCTCCTGTAGCATGTCCGCAGTCTCTGATCATCTCCTGTACTATGTCCGCAGTCTCTGATCATCTCTTGTATAATGTCTGCAGTCTCTGATCATCTCCTGTATTATGTCTGCAGTCTCTGACCATCTCCTGTAGCATGTCTGCAGTCTCTGATCATCTCCTGTACTATGTCCGCAGTCTCTGATCATCTCTTGTATAATGTCTGCAGTCTCTGATCATCTCCTGTAGCATGTCTGCAGTCTGTGACCATCTCCTGTAGCATGTCTGCAGTCTCTGACCATCTCCTGTAGCATGTCTGCAGTCTCTGACCATCTCCTGTAGCATGTCTGCAGTCTCTGACCATCTCCTGTAGCATGTCTGCAGTCTCTGACCATCTCCTGTAGCATGTCTGCAGTCTCTGACCATCTCCTGTAGCATGTCTGCAGTCTCTGACCATCTCCTGTAGCATGTCTGCAGTCTCTGACCATCTCCTGTAGCATGTCTGCAGTCTCTGATCATCTCCTTTAGTATTTTGGAAGAGAGCCTGGAGCTCCTCTGCTGTCTCTTTTTTTCTTAAGAACAGATAGAATAAAAAAAATGGAGTCCTCCTGACTACTTGAATTTTTTTTGATGAAAACCATGAGAACTTGCGGACTTGCGCTGTAATCGTGATGCATCGTGATGCATCGCGGAATCGAATCGAATCGAATCGTTGACTTGATAATCGTAATCGAATCGAATCGTGAGGCCAGTGAAGATGCGCACCCCTATAATCCACTCTATTACAGTAGTATATAATGTACAATGTCTGTGTTTCTGTAATATAATTGCGGGGAAGAGAGCTCTGGCCGGTCACAGAAGCTCAGAGCAGTGCTATAACAAAGGTATTTGGCACAATTATATTACAGAAACACACAGTGCAACCTATATGCCCAACAATTTATTGCAAGCAACCCAACGCCCTCTTATGCCCGTCCCTATGAATGGAGAGCCCTAACAGTGGAGGAGTTAAAAAATTTTTTGGGCCTCACGTTCTGTATGTGACTAAACAGAAAAAATGAAATACGTTCGTATTGGTCTACCCTCCCCATCTACCACATGCCCATCTTTTCCTCAATAATGCCCAGGACCAGATATCTCATGATTATGAGATTCCTTCACTATAACGACAATACCCAGTGCCCTCCCCGAAATCACCCAAATTTTGACAAGCTTTTTAAAATTCGGCCCCTAATAAATTATTTTTCAGAAATCTTCCCCCAGTTGTTTACCCCAGGCCAACACATATGTGTGGATGAGTCCCTTATCAAATGTTCTGGCAGGCTGGGCTTAAAACAATTTATTCCCACCCAAAGGGCCCGCTATGGGGTGAAGATGTACAAATTGTGCGATCGTGCTACAGGGTATACCTATGCCTTCATGGTATACGACGGGAAGGACACCCAGCTACATCCCCCTAATTTCCCAGAATATATTGGATCGAGTGGGAAAGTTGTTTGGGAACTCATAAACCCACTCCTGGAGAAAGACTACCATTTTTATGTGGACAATTTTTATTCTAGTCTGCCCCTGTTCCGAAACCTTCATAGAAAGAAGTCTCCAGCATGCGGCACCGTAAGGACGAATCGGAAGGGCTTTCCACAAAGCCTCATCAACAAAAAGTTAAGAAGAGGGGAGGTGGAGAGCTTATGGAACGAGGAAATTCTGGCTGTGAAGTGGAGGGACAGAAGGGACGTCTACATGCTTTCTTCAATCCACAACAACACATTTGTTGAGATCAGCAGGAGGAATGGCCCAATTCAAAAGCCGACGTGTATCTATGAATACAACATGTATATGGGGGGTGTCGACTTCAACGACCAGATGCTCGAGCCCTACCTTTCCACCAGAAGAACATACCAGTGGTATAAAAAAGTTTTGATTTATTTATTTAATTTGGCCATTTACAACACCTATGTAATTTATCGCAACTCCACCGACAGACCCAAACCCTTCCTTGGCTACCAGGAGGAAATCACCACTGCCCTTATATACCCGAACGGCCCACCAGAAAACATTAGATCCAATGTAATTAGTAGACTCTCTGAACGCCACTTTCCCAATAAAATCCCTCCCAGACCAACAGGCCAAAAACGTCCAAAAAAATGCCGGGTGTGCTCCAAACGAGGGGTGAGAAGAGACACCACTTATCATTGTCCCCAATGTCCTTCCCAACCAGGCCTCTGCATAGTTGACTGTTTCCGCCGTTACCATACTTCACTAAATTATTAGTGAAGTATGGTAAACATAACCCTCACTTCCTGCCTTCACACACCTTCACACCCGTTATGCCTCTGCTTGCTCTGTAACTGACCCTGGCTTGTTATTCAACCATGCTTCTGCCTACCGATTCTGTTTATATCTCTGCCTGATCTGGAACTGACTCTGGACTGTTATTCGACCACGCTGCTGCCTACCGATTCTGTACATACCTCTGCCTGATCTGGAACCGACCCTGGACTGTTTGACCATGCCTCTTGCCTGCCTCTTGGACTGATCTTGTACCCTGCCAGTGGAATAGTGGGATTCAGAACACAGGGGTCTCACATATGTGAGGGGCTCCAGAATTGTTTTTCTGGATGAAGAAAACAATTTCATTTGCTTTCTCATTCCTAGATTAGGGTCTGGAGACTCGGAGGCTTCAATGAGATTTGGGTGGGAGAAGCCTCTACCCCTGTCCCCATTCTGTCCTGAACGAGGCCCTACTTCTGCTTGCTGCCTGTAGGACCTATGCCATCATGCCTCTGCCTGTCGCATGAACTGACCACACCACATGGACCTGCCTACTACCAGGACCAATATATTGGCACTGCTGACAATCTCTACCTGCACTGACCCTGGACTATATATGGACAGTATCCCTGCCTGCTGCCTGTACTGACTATGGACAGTATTCCTGCCTGTTGCCTGGAAAATTGCGTTTGCTTTTGCTGACCAAGTCCCTGTCTGCTGCCTGGACCAGTGCTATCTTCCTGTGTACAACTGCGCTACTACAACTAAAGGTAATCTTTTGTTTACTCTTTGCTCAGCATAATGTATTTTGGGGTGTAATTCTTGGTATGTGAATGCTATGTGTCCCTAGAACACCTGATGGTGTTCCTTGCATGTTGGGCCTCTGTATGTGGCCAGGCTGTGTAAAAGTCTCACACATGTGGTATCGCCGTACTCAGGAGGAGTAGCAGAATGTATTTTGGGGTGTCATTTTTGCTATGTACATGCTATGTGTTGGAAATATCTTACAAATGCACAACTTTGCGTAAAAAAAATGCGTTTTCATTTTTTTTCCACATTTTCCAAAAACTTTTGGAAAAAAATGAACCATTCAAAAGACTCATTATGCCTCATAGATTATACGTTGGGGTGTTAGCTTTGCAAAATGGGGTCACTTTGTGGGCGTTTCCATTGTCCTGGTGCTCCAGGGCCTTCAAAAGTGTAATAGGTGGTTGAGAAATGAGATGTGTAATTTATGCTCCTAGAACGCCTAATGGTGCTATTTCAATATTGGGCCTCTGTATGTGGCCAGGCTGTGTAAAAGTCTCACACATTTGGTATCGCCATACTCCGGAGGAGTTGCAGAATGTATTTTGGGGTGTCATTTTTGCTATGTACATGCTATGTGTTGGAAATATCTTATAAATGCACAACTTTGCGTAAAAAAAATGCGTTTTCATTTTTTTCCACATTTTCCAAAAACTTTTGGAAAAAAATGAACCATTCAAAAGACTCATTATGCCTCATAAATTATACGTTGGGGTGTTAGCTTTCCAAAATGGGGTCACTTTGTGGGTGTTTCCATTGTCCTGGTGCTCCAGGGCCTTCAAAAGTGTAATAGGTGGTTGAGAAATGAGATGTGTAATTTATGCTCCTAGAACGCCTGATGGTGCTATTTCAATTTTGGGCCTCTGTATGTGGCCAGGCTGTGTAAAAGTCTCACACATTTGGTATCACCATACTCAGGAGGAGTAGCAGAATGTATTTTGGGGTGTCATTTTTGCTATGTACATGCTATGTATTGGAAATATCTTATAAATGCACAACTTTCGTAAAAAAAATGCGTTTTCATTTTTTTTCCACATTTTCCAAAAACTTTTGGAAAAAAATGAACCCTTCAAAAGACTCATTATGCCTCATAGATTATACGTTGGGGTGTTAGCTTTCCAAAATGGGGTCACTTTGTGGGCGTTTCCATTGTCCTGGTGCTCCAGGGCCTTCAAAATGTAATAGGTGGTTGAGAAATGAGATGTGTAATTTATGCTCCTAGAACGCCTAATGGTGCTAATTCAATATTGGGCCTCTGTATGTGGACAGGCTGTGTAAAAGTCTCACACATTTGGTATTGCCGTACTCAGGAGGAGTAGCAGAATGTATTTTGGGGAGTCATTTGTGGTATACACATGCCATGTGAGAGAAATAACCTATTACAATGACAATTTTGTGGGAAAAAAAAATCTTCATTTTGCAAAGAATTGTGGGGAAAAAATGACAACATCAAAAACCTCACAATGCATCTTACTAAATACCTTGGAATGTCTACTTTCAAAAAAGGGGTCATTTGGGGGGTATTTGTACTTTCCTGGCTTGCTCGGGTCGCAAGAAATGAGATAGGCCACCAGTACATCAGGTGTGATCAATTTTTTAGGATTTGCACCACAGCTTGTAAACTCTCTAACTTTCACACAGACCAAATAATATCCACTAATTTGGGTTATTTTTACCAAAGATATGTAGCAGTATAAATTGTAGCCAAAATTTCTGAAGAAAAATTAATAATTTGCAAAATTTTATCACATAAACTAAGAAAAATGCGTTTTTTTTCAAAATTTTCGGTCTTTTTTCATTTATAGCGCAAAAAATAAAAAACCCAGAGGTGATCAAATACCACCAAAAGAAAGCTCTATTTGTGGGAAAAAAATGATAACAATTTCATTTGGGTACAGTGTTGTATGACCGCGCAATTGTCATTCAAAGTGCGACAGTGATGAAAGCTGAAAATTGGTCTGGGCAGGAGGGGGGTTTAAGTGCCCAGTAAGCAAGTGGTTAACATTACCTTGATAAAAACGTGAAATAATGTTAAGGTCTCAAGGAAACCCTACTAAAAAGGATTACAACCACAGCTCATGGTACATTAGCTTGATTAGTAAATGTTAAATAAATATAGTTTAAAATAATATAAAATAAAAAAACAATGTGGCATACATGAAGTATTTGACTCCTAGGTCAGATTATTTTTAACACCCTCCTTTATACAATACAATTATTTTCAGTACTATAAATGTGATGAAAACAATAATAATAAGGGAAACTTTTGGTGTGTCCAAAAATGCCCACTTGCATTAGTGATCAGTTTAGTTGTGGAATCAATACTCCAATTCTCATCAATAGTAGTTGATTCAGTACCACAAACACATTATTTTTATACATGCTGGTGAAGTGTAGGAATGGTCTTTTTGGCAAAACAATAGCTGCTATTACCTGCCACTGTGGTGTGCCATAGGCCATAAACTCATGGAAGAGATTTGATTTTTGAGCTAGAATGCCAGCTCAAGATAGCATTAAGAACCTGCATAAGAGACACCTGCCATGGGAGGTATGCTTCTGGAGATAATAGTTGGGTGTAGGAGAATGCTGCTGAAGTTCCCACCCCTTCCTTTACTTTACTTTCTTCCCTGTCACTGGATGCTAAAAATGTTGCAGGAGATGCAGATGAAAAATTGTGTGTGGGTGTGTGTTTTGGGGATCCAGCGAGGAATAGGTGTGCAATCTCTTGCTGCTGACTTGTCTATGTACTGCTCCCACTGAACTCGTTGGCACAACGTCATGTGCATCCTAGTGCACATTGGACTCAAATAGCTGGGACTTTTCTCACAACTGGATGCAGAGGTTGCAAACCACAATGATGCTGATGGTAGCATATACATTAAAAAAGCTTCGGCTGCTGCCAAGTATGGCTGCCTGAGTTCTGTGCTCTGTCACCACGGGGAGGAAAGAAGCAAGTCACAGCTGCATCTACCGCCGCTTACTCCCGCTGATTAGTGGACCTGTGCCCTGGGATCCAGTGCAGCATGTCCTTCAAGAAAAACAAGCCAAACAGCCCCAGAAGGCTCACAGACTTCTACCCTAAATCTGTGACAGGGAGCAGGCAAGATGGCACCATACTGCCACTCAGGGAACAGCACCACTCCTCCCTGGCCATAATTTCCCTGGATCTTCCCTCTGAAAACATGAAAGGGCATATGAGTAAGAAGAAACAGCACTGTGACACACATGCAGGAGAGGTCAGTTAAGCTGGGGACACAGACACACTAGTTGCACTTCCCACTTTAGATAACCCTGCTTCAGAGCACTCCCAGAAAACCATGCTACTCTCCCTGAAGAGGGAGTTACAGAGAGGTAAATCTGTAATGCAAATACAGTCCAAGGTTGATCACATTGGTGAACGCATTGCCCAGCTAGAACAGCAGATGTCTGAATGTGCAACTGCACATAATGAGCTAGTAGATGATTACATGGATCAGGTAGAGGAAATCCAGCAGCTTAAAAATACGATCGCTGACCTTGAAGACAGATCAAGGAGGAATAATATCAAGTTCATGGGATTCCTGAATAGGCCCCCAACAGCGATTTGATACCTTACATTCAGCAGCTCTTCATGAATTTGCTTCCAGACCACAACCCACAAGACTTTATCGTCGACCGAGCTCATAGAATTTTTAAGCCCAAATATATGTCAAAACTCGCATAATGTCAGCTGCTAGCTCCATCAAGTCGTTTCCAGATCCCTATGCTCAACTTTCCCTCTTGAGAGACATCTCGGCTTATGCATCTCAAAGAAGAAGAGACTTTGCTCCTTTCACTAAGATCCTTAGGGAAAATAACATTTCCTACTTATGGGGCTTTCCAACCAAGCTCCTAATTACTTACCAAGGCAAATCAGTCTCTGTCCTCACCACTAGCAGCTACACAGTTGGGGAATGGTAAATATAAAAAGTAGGGAGTGGCGCTGTGCATAAAAAAGTTGTTGGCATATATTAATTATCTTAATTATAGTGATGGGTGTGTCTATGTGATATTCTATAGGAATGGTAATAAACGATAAAACTTTAAAAATAAATATAAAAATATTAATACTTAATTATTTTGTGTAACCTTAATCCCTTATGCAAAGATGAGCACTAATGATCTCTAATAGTGAAATATAATGTAAGTATCGGTCTGTTATATGACTAGACAAACCCCAAAAAAGTGATAAGTGCAAAAGTGTCAGGTGCAGTCCAATTAACAGTGTTCCAGCATCTGCTAAATAGTGAAAATAAACTACAAATAATGTATAAGGGTAGAGAGTGTCCACACCCCTCTGTGGTGAAGTGCAGGAGATGCTCAAAAAATGTGTATGAATATATATATATAAGGTGGTAACAAAAGAATAAATGTGTCCCAGAACGAAACTAAGTGGATATACCGCCTAGGGAGTCTGGTCCCTAGAGGGTTGAATGTGGACATCGATCTGAATTGCTTCTTATCTAATTTTTAAATAGGTGGATTTTATACGTGTCCCTATCTTACTTCCGAAATTCCCAAAGAGAATTAAGATTTTTCACACATATTATTTATTCCTCTAATTCCCTTAATTATAATTCCAACATAAAGTAAAGAGTTGATAGAATAGTTTAGACGGGGTTTTTCAACGGGGATTTTTTTCTTACATTTATGGTAAACTAACTCAATCCCCCCTCTCTCCCGTTTTACATCTGCTCCGATTATATAATACACTCTTGTTGACTATGTCTAATACGCTTTCATTATTATTTTAATATTTTTAATATTTTTATATAGGAACTTTATTCCAATTCCAATTTTATTTTTATATTCATATTTTTTTCATATATTTTTTATCTATTTTTTATTTATATACAAAATAATCTCTCCCTTTCATCTTATATTATATTTTTTAATTTTAAAAATAAAACCTCCTGAGGAAATGAGAACTAATACATTTACACCTTCCCTTTTTGGGTTTAAGTTATCTGACTGCCATCTGCTAATATTTTAATATGTTGTATAAAGTTTTACTAGATAGTATCTGGTTTGCAAAACATTTTTTTCATGGCCGCCATTCCACGTTAACTAGAATATCATTTACAAAAATTCCACTAGATGGCGCTCAAGGAGATCCTACCCGTTCACCTAGCACTTCCCTCTGGCTAATGAGGTTGAAAGTGAATAGGACATGGTTCTTATCTCCATAACTGAGCAAATTTCTGATTGGACCTGCATGATGCTCGTTATTTAGCATCTGACGTAGGATTGGCCGCAGCATGTATTACACCCAGATATAAGACGTTGAGAGGGCCAAGATGGCAGCGCCTCCGATGACGTCCGCGTGATGAAACGCGTAAGGCGGGACTATCTTGGCACGCACAACGTCACATCCTGTTATCGTGGTTTCTGCTAACTGACCGGTGGAATGCAAGCGGTAGTTGCGAACAGCGCTGCGTCCCGGGACAGTAAGGGGAGATAGAGAGCTTGTACGCTCCCTCCTCTATTTTTAAAATCTACACTTCATTCCTTGGAACTGGCTACGCTCCTTGGATTTTATGAGCATTTACAAATAAACTTATTTAAATGGAGTTACGCTATGTGGATCACTTCTTTATTTTTATATAATACGCTGGAGCGGATGTTCGGCTGGAAATAGGATTGCAACAGGGGAGTATCACCTTCCCCCCATCTCCTTCCTTTATATGAGTGGATGATCCAGATCGAGGAACCGGATTGGAAAAGATACCAACACTTAAGGATTCGATCGGCACCCGGATTTGATCGGCACCTGGAAAACAAACATCTTACGCTTATACCCCTGCAGGGGTATAGCGCTCCGGTGAGTGGAATCACATCAGGGGGAGTGTGTTTAAAACCGGGAAGAATTCGGGTGGAAGACATCATATGAACACTTGCTATTTCACATGAGACTTTTTATTGGTGTTATCAATTGAATCACAGAGAGTTTATTAGAGAAGCATATATATTAATTAATTAACAATAATTTTTTATTACCATATTTATTTAATATTTATTAAATTTCACTTACATATATATATATATATATATATATATATATATATATATATATATATATATATATATATATATATATATATATATATTCATACACATTTTTTGAGCATCTCCTGCACTTCACCACAGAGGGGTGTGGACACTCTCTACCCTTATACATTATTTGTAGTTTATTTTCACTATTTAGCAGATGCTGAAACACTGTTAATTGGACTGCACCTGACACTTTTGCACTTATCACTTTTTTGGGGTTTGTCTAGTCATATAACAGACCAATACTTACATTATATTTCACTATTAGAGATCATTAGTGCTCATCTTTGCATATGGGATTAAGGTTACACAAAATAATTAATATGAATCAGTATTAATCAAAAATCACACTACTGGTAGATTTGCGCTTACTCCTCCTCCCTCTTGTGTTGTTTCTGCCCCTCCGAGGGGTTTGAGGGCTATAATGTTGCACCCGCGACTGGGAAACATGAGATGCTCCACCACGTTTGTTTCCACCCCTCTGTACATCACGACCACGAGAATGAACACCCGTGGGCTGAGAATGTACAATGGTGGTGTTTGAAGTAGGAAGGCCACCTGTTGAAAGTGTGCCAGCCGTGGTGTCAGAGGAGACCTCCATGGGTGGGGTGACCTGCAACAGTTTTTGCCACCCAAACACTGTATGGTCCTTATAGTCGCCTACATCCCTAGAATATTTCTTTTGTTTCTTTATCCTTTGGTCCCGTTCCTCCTTCTCTAAGTGTCCCAAAAGGTTAGAGGAAAGGGACTTATATTCCTGAGAATTTTTATGAACTGAAAGTTTATCCTTTAAATCCTTGATTTCTCGGTCTATCGCCTGAAGTCTCATATTTTTCTTGGATATAAGAAACTGTAAAAAATTTATGCCTGCATCATTAAAGTATTTAAACCATGTTTCCAAATCAGTTTCCCCCTGTTGGGGTTGGACTTCCCAACGGAGGCTTCTAGGGACCATTTGTTCAGTGATGTATTGTTGTAAGAAAACCAAATCCCATTGCAAATGGAGTTCAGTTGTCATTACATTTTTAAGTCTGAGGAACAGACCTCCAATTTCTGTGTTACTACTTAGTGTTATAAATACTCCCTCAGGGTTGACCCTGCGTGAGGCTCGGTAGTCGAACACATCCATAGTGGAATGATTCCACAGAGCAGCAGCAAAAATAATATTTCTAAATGTATAAACCAAAAATCACACTACTGGTAGATTTGCGCTTACTCTGAAAAGAGTCTAAAAATTATAAGCAGCTAACACAACAACTAGAATCGTTGCCCAACAGATAAATAATTATACAGAAATGTGTAGCGCTAAAATGGCAAGATACCTTAAAACTAATAAGTATAAAAGGCCTATACCTAAAGTATAGTGTACATATAAACATACATGCAGAGTATGACTAAAAATCAAAAAGGACAGTCACTAAGTTGGAATTGAGTGGGTTGCTACCCCAAACGTGAAGTGAGGAGCGCCTTCACCAATATATAACAGTTTCAAAAGGTAACGTTCTGTAGTTAATTAAAAGTCTCATCAATACATTGGATAATCCATCTTGAAGCCAAACTCATATCAAACACCACTGTGTCTTCAAAACATGCAGTGCACTTGAATATTATAGATGGAGGCTTACCGGAGGGTTTGAACCCAAGACAGCATATACTGTGAGGGTCAAACCAGCTTTTATTGCACCCTGGCAATGGTGGGAAGACCTTTGTGGCCTGAGGATAGTGAGAAGGTCTTTTCTAAAGATGTATCTTCTCCACACGTAATGCTGGATCTCTCCACGCAGGGTTCATAGAGGGCACAAAAGGGACTACATAGCGTGATACCGTAGACACCGTAATTTATTAAATAAAAGAAATACACTTACATGATAAAGTTGATAAAAAGCGCTTGTACATAAAAAGGGGGCGGCAGTGGAGTCCTCCCGATGCGTTTCGTCTGAGTAGACTTCGTCCTGGGGTGCCCTCCACTGCAGCCCGACTCCCTAATATAGGAACTGTAATCATCCTGATATGAATCCAGCCCAATCGATTCCAAAAAGCAGCACTTCCGGGTTGCCCAAGATGGCGGACCCACGTGCGTTCCAGACCTCGTTTTAGTGGGTGTGTCCATGCGTTCCACCCTCCAAAACGGAAGTCAGATGTTCCCCATATGTCTAAAATAAAGAACTGTCATCTTATTATAATAAAACAAGTCTTAGGTTGCAGTGTAGCTGGTTATTAGAGCTGATTGGTAATGTTTCCTATCGTCGTTCGAATATCAGCGAGATCCCGCCGTTTCTCGCGATGTAATGCTATAGCGTCACGACGCTGAGGCGGAAGTGTTCACACGAAACACTTCGCCTGCGTTCCACTGATGGTTAACCGGAAGTCCGCGGATCTCAGCTAATCTCGCGATATCGCGCTGTGACACCACAGCGCAAAAAGTGGAATTGGTTGTATAAGTCAACCTCTTGCGTTCCACCTGTGATTAATCAAAGGTGGAACGACGGGTTGAAACTAGCTTCACTTAAATGGCTTATCAGTCAATTACTAAGTAAAGAACTGGGGACCAATAGTTACTCACATAATGTGCACCACAAGAAGGCGATGTGGCGACAGCGTAAGCAACTTGGTGTCACCCAGTTACAATACAACTGGAAAAAAACAAAAAATAATTTGTATGACTGTGAACCCATATGTTTTAGTTTCTTAACAGAATCAAGTGAGCTGGATACACATAGGTGTGCCCATTTTATAGCATATATGACATATATGTCCTTACAGAGGGTAACAGCCGCATATAAATACATCCAAAATACAGACATAGAGATAGAAAATGTACAGGAATGCATACTTGGGAATGGATATTGTATCCCTTATGACTCGTCCAGAAAGGCATTAACATCAACCTCTACGTTGAGCCCCGACGGGGCAAAAGTTTTTAGCTCGTATGCCCAGAACATTTCGAGGCGTGACACACCCCTTATTCTAGCACCCCCTCTCCAGGGTGGTGTGTATTTATCAATAATAACAAACTGTGATCCCTCTGGATTTCCACCATGGAATTCCTTGTAGTGCCTAGGGACCGTATGTTTGGGGTCTCTGCTTTTAATTAGGGCGATGTGTTCACCCACCCTAATCGAAAATGTTCTGGTAGTGCGGCCAATGTACTGTTTAAGGCATGGGCAAGTAATGAGATACACTACAAATCTCGTGCTGCAAGTGCAGAATGGTTTTATCGTGTATCTCCTTCCAGTCACTGTAGAGGCAAATTCAGAAACTTTACGTGTTCTAATGTTATTATGCTGACACACCGTACATTTCCTACACGGAAAGAAACCTGTCCAATCATGAAAGAACAGGGGACGGATGGGAGGGTTTATAATATTGGGGGCTATCTGTCCTTTTAGGGAGGGTACACCCCTGAAGATAACATTGGCTTCCTCTGGGATAAGTGGGCCCAGAATACTGTCTTGCTTCAGGACGCCCCAATGTTTCCTCATGATGTTTTTAATTTGTCTGTGCTGTGTTGAGAAAGAGGTTAGCAGGGCCCATCTGAACCTCCCGTCAGATTCTCTTTTAGGTTTGACTTCCAGTAAAGATTTCCTGTCAATATTGACAGCTTTTTGAATCTCCAGGTTCAAGTCATCAGTGTTGTACCCCTTATCCTCAAACCTGGATTTCAAAATTTTGGCCTGTTCAAAAAATGTCTCCTTTTCAGTGCAATTCCGTCGGAGTCTTAGAAATTGGCTCCGAGGGACCGAATTTAACCACGAGGCATGGTGGCAGCTATCAACGGGAATAAACCCGTTGCGGTCTGTGGATTTGAAATAAGTACTGAATCTAAATTCATTATTGATGATCTCTATCTGTAAGTCCAAAAAGTGGATTTTGGTCTTACTGGCTTGGTACGACAGGGCTATACCCCTGTCATTATTATTCAGACACACAAAGAACTCCTCCAACGTTTCCATGGTGCCATTCCATAGGAGAAGGATGTCGTCTATGTAACGGGTCCACAAAACCAGGGACCTGGTCTCATGGACATAGACGACATCCTCCTCCCACTTGGCCATGAACAGGTTCGCGAGACTGGGCGCGAATTTCGCCCCCATGGCCACTCCCCGTTGCTGGAGATAGAAATTGTGGTTAAACCAAAAGTAATTGTGTTTTGCCGCGAACTCTAGTAGTTCGACAAGATACTCGCACTGAAAAGAGGCCAAAGAGTGTTCCTGAGATAAGAAGTGTTTGACGGCATCGATACCCTTATCGTGTGGTATGCACGTATACAGTGATGCCACGTCCGCCGTGGCCATGATATAGCCCTCCCTTAAAGGGGTATTCTCAAGAAGTCTAATCGTTGAGCTAGTATCTTTTAAATATGAAGGTGTTTTCTTTACTAGGGGCTGCAGGAAAAAATCTATATATTTGCCCATTCTGGCCGTAATGGAATTTATGCCACTTACAATTGGCCTACCGGGGGGGCAAACTGGATCCTTATGGACTTTGGGCAAATAGTATATAGTGGGGATTCGAGGTGCTATAGGAATCAAAAAATCTTTCTCTCTCTTGTTCAGGATCTTTGATTCATATCCTTTTAAAACAAGTTGTTGTAATTTTTGTTTAAATTTGTGTGTAGGATTATTAGGTAGCAGCTGATAAGTCCCTGGTTCACTCAAAATGCGATGCATTTCTGCTTCGTACTGGCACTTGTCCAAAATCACTATCCCTCCCCCTTTGTCCGCTGGACGGACTACCAAATCCTTACGCGCACACAGAGATTCCAAACCATCTCTTAATAATGGAGGATAGTGAGTGCGTTTATTGGGCAGTGAAGCTAAATCCTGTAAAACAAGGTCCCTAAAGATTTTTACAGCAGGGGCTGTGGGGACTGGGGGAGAGAAGAGGGAGGGGTTCGATAGGCCGGAATGAACCGTTCCTGATGTCGATGCCGGGTAGTCAGTACGGACCGGGTTGGAAACCAGATACCTCTGTATATTGACCTTACGGATGTATTTGTGAACATCCATGAACGTATGGAACTTATCAAGTTTCTTGGGGGGGGCATATTTAAGGCCTTTGTCTAATAAAGATAGTTCTGCTTCCGTGAGGGTTTGAGAGCTCAAATTGTAGACACCTTGGCCTTTTACAGTCTTTGCCTTTTTTCTTCTTTGTACTCTCCTCCCCCCTCTGCATCCTCTCTTTGATTTGGGCCTCGTTTCCTTGAGTGAGGGGCCTCGCGAAAAAACTGGTTCCCATGTGTGTAGGGATTATGTATGTATGGAGATTGATCATACTCATCTCTCCTGCGTTCAGGGCTGTAAATCTCCCTGAGGGGTGAGAACCTATTGTGGGTGCGTATAGGGGAGGGGTAGTGATGGTAGGGTTCATCCCTCTGTTGAGACTCATGACCTGATCTATAATGTCTGGGGGAAGGGTGGTATGTACCATATTGGGAGCTGGTATCAGAATATTGTACCCTACCAAAGGTATTACCTCTACCCCCCCTCCTCCCTCTTGTGTTGTTTCTGCCCCTCCGAGGGGTTTGAGGGCTATAATGTTGCACCCGCGACTGGGAAACATGAGATGCTCCACCACGTTTGTTTCCACCCCTCTGTACATCACGACCACGAGAATGAACACCCGTGGGCTGAGAATGTACAATGGTGGTGTTTGAAGTAGGAAGGCCACCTGTTGAAAGTGTGCCAGCCGTGGTGTCAGAGGAGACCTCCATGGGTGGGGTGACCTGCAACAGTTTTTGCCACCCAAACACTGTATGGTCCTTATAGTCGCCTACATCCCTAGAATATTTCTTTTGTTTCTTTATCCTTTGGTCCCGTTCCTCCTTCTCTAAGTGTCCCAAAAGGTTAGAGGAAAGGGACTTATATTCCTGAGAATTTTTATGAACTGAAAGTTTATCCTTTAAATCCTTGATTTCTCGGTCTATCGCCTGAAGTCTCATATTTTTCTTGGATATAAGAAACTGTAAAAAATTTATGCCTGCATCATTAAAGTATTTAAACCATGTTTCCAAATCAGTTTCCCCCTGTTGGGGTTGGACTTCCCAACGGAGGCTTCTAGGGACCATTTGTTCAGTGATGTATTGTTGTAAGAAAACCAAATCCCATTGCAAATGGAGTTCAGTTGTCATTACATTTTTAAGTCTGAGGAACAGACCTCCAATTTCTGTGTTACTACTTAGTGTTATAAATACTCCCTCAGGGTTGACCCTGCGTGAGGCTCGGTAGTCGAACACATCCATAGTGGAATGATTCCACAGAGCAGCAGCAAAAATAATATTTCTAAATGTATAAACCAAAAATCACACTACTGGTAGATTTGCGCTTACTCTGAAAAGAGTCTAAAAATTATAAGCAGCTAACACAACAACTAGAATCGTTGCCCAACAGATAAATAATTATACAGAAATGTGTAGCGCTAAAATGGCAAGATACCTTAAAACTAATAAGTATAAAAGGCCTATACCTAAAGTATAGTGTACATATAAACATACATGCAGAGTATGACTAAAAATCAAAAAGGACAGTCACTAAGTTGGAATTGAGTGGGTTGCTACCCCAAACGTGAAGTGAGGAGCGCCTTCACCAACATATAACAGTTTCAAAAGGTAACGTTCTGTAGTTAATTAAAAGTCTCATCAATACATTGGATAATCCATCTTGAAGCCAAACTCATATCAAACACCACTGTGTCTTCAAAACATGCAGTGCACTTGAATATTATAGATGGAGGCTTACCGGAGGGTTTGAACCCAAGACAGCATATACTGTGAGGGTCAAACCAGCTTTTATTGCACCCTGGCAATGGTGGGAAGACCTTTGTGGCCTGAGGATAGTGAGAAGGTCTTTTCTAAAGATGTATCTTCTCCACACGTAATGCTGGATCTCTCCACGCAGGGTTCATAGAGGGCACAAAAGGGACTACATAGCGTGATACCGTAGACACCGTAATTTATTAAATAAAAGAAATACACTTACATGATAAAGTTGATAAAAAGCGCTTGTACATAAAAAGGGGGCGGCAGTGGAGTCCTCCCGACGCGTTTCGTCTGAGTAGACTTCGTCCTGGGGTGCCCTCCACTGCAGCCCGACTCCCTAATATAGGAACTGTAATCATCCTGATATGAATCCAGCCCAATCGATTCCAAAAAGCAGCACTTCCGGGTTGCCCAAGATGGCGGACCCGCGTGCGTTCCAGACCTCGTTTTAGTGGGTGTGTCCATGCGTTCCACCCTCCAAAACGGAAGTCAGATGTTCCCCATATGTCTAAAATAAAGAACTGTCATCTTATTATAATAAAACAAGTCTTAGGTTGCAGTGTAGCTGGTTATTAGAGCTGATTGGTAATGTTTCCTATCGTCGTTCGAATATCAGTGAGATCCCGCCGTATCTCGCGATGTAATGCTATAGCGTCACGACGCTGAGGGGAAAGTGTCCACAAGAAGCGTCACAACGCTGAGGCGGAAGTGTTCACACGAAACACTTCGCCTGCGTTCCACTGATGGTTAACCGGAAGTCCGCGGATCTCAGCTAATCTCGCGATATCGCGATATCGCGCTGTGACACCACAGCGCAAAAAGTGGAATTGGTTGTATAAGTCAACCTCTTGCATTCCACCTGTGATTAATCAAAGGTGGAACGACGGGTTGAAACTAGCTTCACTTAAATGGCCATTTAAGTGAAGCTAGTTTCAACCCGTCGTTCCACCTTTGATTAATCACAGGTGGAACGCAAGAGGTTGACTTATACAACCAATTCCACTTTTTGCGCTGTGGTGTCACAGCGCGATATCGCGATATCGCGAGATTAGCTGAGATCCGCGGACTTCCGGTTAACCATCAGTGGAACGCAGGCGAAGTGTTTCGTGTGAACACTTCCGCCTCAGCGTTGTGACGCTTCTTGTGGACACTTTCCCCTCAGCGTCGTGACGCTATAGCATTACATCGCGAGATACGGCGGGATCTCACTGATATTCGAACGACGATAGGAAACATTACCAATCAGCTCTAATAACCAGCTACACTGCAACCTAAGACTTGTTTTATTATAATAAGATGACAGTTCTTTATTTTAGACATATGGGGAACATCTGACTTCCGTTTTGGAGGGTGGAACGCATGGACACACCCACTAAAACGAGGTCTGGAACGCACGCGGGTCCGCCATCTTGGGCAACCCGGAAGTGCTGCTTTTTGGAATCGATTGGGCTGGATTCATATCAGGATGATTACAGTTCCTATATTAGGGAGTCGGGCTGCAGTGGAGGGCACCCCAGGACGAAGTCTACTCAGACGAAACGCGTCGGGAGGACTCCACTGCCGCCCCCTTTTTATGTACAAGCGCTTTTTATCAACTTTATCATGTAAGTGT
This sequence comes from Lithobates septentrionalis, assembly GCA_037952835.1. NCBI lineage: Eukaryota > Metazoa > Chordata > Amphibia > Anura > Ranidae > Lithobates > Lithobates septentrionalis. The sequence goes on along the minus strand of JBBDGP010000918.1, from coordinate 3,370,984 downwards.
ATTTCTTTTATTTAATAAATTACGGTGTCTACGGTATCACGCTATGTAGTCCCTTTTGTGCCCTCTATGAACCCTGCGTGGAGAGATCCAGCATTACGTGTGGAGAAGATACATCTTTAGAAAAGACCTTCTCACTATCCTCAGGCCACAAAGGTCTTCCCACCATTGCCAGGGTGCAATAAAAGCTGGTTTGACCCTCACAGTATATGCTGTCTTGGGTTCAAACCCTCCGGTAAGCCTCCATCTATAATATTCAAGTGCACTGCATGTTTTGAAGACACAGTGGTGTTTGATATGAGTTTGGCTTCAAGATGGATTATCCAATGTATTGATGAGACTTTTAATTAACTACAGAACGTTACCTTTTGAAACTGTTATATGTTGGTGAAGGCGCTCCTCACTTCACGTTTGGGGTAGCAACCCACTCAATTCCAACTTAGTGACTGTCCTTTTTGATTTTTAGTCATACTCTGCATGTATGTTTATATGTACACTATACTTTAGGTATAGGCCTTTTATACTTATTAGTTTTAAGGTATCTTGCCATTTTAGCGCTACACATTTCTGTATAATTATTTATCTGTTGGGCAACGATTCTAGTTGTTGTGTTAGCTGCTTATAATTTTTAGACTCTTTTCAGAGTAAGCGCAAATCTACCAGTAGTGTGATTTTTGGTTTATACATTTAGAAATATTATTTTTGCTGCTGCTCTGTGGAATCATTCCACTATGGATGTGTTCGACTACCGAGCCTCACGCAGGGTCAACCCTGAGGGAGTATTTATAACACTAAGTAGTAACACAGAAATTGGAGGTCTGTTCCTCAGACTTAAAAATGTAATGACAACTGAACTCCATTTGCAATGGGATTTGGTTTTCTTACAACAATACATCACTGAACAAATGGTCCCTAGAAGCCTCCGTTGGGAAGTCCAACCCCAACAGGGGGAAACTGATTTGGAAACATGGTTTAAATACTTTAATGATGCAGGCATAAATTTTTTACAGTTTCTTATATCCAAGAAAAATATGAGACTTCAGGCGATAGACCGAGAAATCAAGGATTTAAAGGATAAACTTTCAGTTCATAAAAATTCTCAGGAATATAAGTCCCTTTCCTCTAACCTTTTGGGACACTTAGAGAAGGAGGAACGGGACCAAAGGATAAAGAAACAAAAGAAATATTCTAGGGATGTAGGCGACTATAAGGACCATACAGTGTTTGGGTGGCAAAAACTGTTGCAGGTCACCCCACCCATGGAGGTCTCCTCTGACACCACGGCTGGCACACTTTCAACAGGTGGCCTTCCTACTTCAAACACCACCATTGTACATTCTCAGCCCACGGGTGTTCATTCTCGTGGTCGTGATGTACAGAGGGGTGGAAACAAACGTGGTGGAGCATCTCATGTTTCCCAGTCGCGGGTGCAACATTATAGCCCTCAAACCCCTCGGAGGGGCAGAAACAACACAAGAGGGAGGAGGGGGGGTAGAGGTAATACCTTTGGTAGGGTACAATATTCTGATACCAGCTCCCAATATGGTACATACCACCCTTCCCCCAGACATTATAGATCAGGTCATGAGTCTCAACAGAGGGATGAACCCTACCATCACTACCCCTCCCCTATACGCACCCACAATAGGTTCTCACCCCTCAGGGAGATTTACAGCCCTGAACGCAGGAGAGATGAGTATGATCAATCTCCATACATACATAATCCCTACACACATGGGAACCAGTTTTTTCGCGAGGCCCCTCACTCAAGGAAACGAGGCCCAAATCAAAGAGAGGATGCAGAGGGGGGAGGAGAGTACAAAGAAGAAAAAAGGCAAAGACTGTAAAAGGCCAAGGTGTCTACAATTTGAGCTCTCAAACCCTCACGGAAGCAGAACTATCTTTATTAGACAAAGGCCTTAAATATGCCCCCCCCAAGAAACTTGATAAGTTCCATACGTTCATGGATGTTCACAAATACATCCGTAAGGTCAATATACAGAGGTATCTGGTTTCCAACCCGGTCCGTACTGACTACCCGGCATCGACATCAGGAACGGTTCATTCCGGCCTATCGAACCCCTCCCTCTTCTCTCCCCCAGTCCCCACAGCCCCTGCTGTAAAAATCTTTAGGGACCTTGTTTTACAGGATTTAGCTTCACTGCCCAATAAACGCACTCACTATCCTCCATTATTAAGAGATGGTTTGGAATCTCTGTGTGCGCGTAAGGATTTGGTAGTCCGTCCAGCGGACAAAGGGGGAGGGATAGTGATTTTGGACAAGTGCCAGTACGAAGCAGAAATGCATCGCATTTTGAGTGAACCAGGGACTTATCAGCTGCTACCTAATAATCCTACACACAAATTTAAACAAAAATTACAACAACTTGTTTTAAAAGGATATGAATCAAAGATCCTGAACAAGAGAGAGAAAGATTTTTTGATTCCTATAGCACCTCGAATCCCCACTATATACTATTTGCCCAAAGTCCATAAGGATCCAGTTTGCCCCCCCGGTAGGCCAATTGTAAGTGGCATAAATTCCATTACGGCCAGAATGGGCAAATATATAGATTTTTTCCTGCAGCCCCTAGTAAAGAAAACACCTTCATATTTAAAAGATACTAGCTCAACGATTAGACTTCTTGAGAATACCCCTTTAAGGGAGGGCTATATCATGGCCACGGCGGACGTGGCATCACTGTATACGTGCATACCACACGATAAGGGTATCGATGCCGTCAAACACTTCTTATCTCAGGAACACTCTTTGGCCTCTTTTCAGTGCGAGTATCTTGTCGAACTACTAGAGTTCGCGGCAAAACACAATTACTTTTGGTTTAACCACAATTTCTATCTCCAGCAACGGGGAGTGGCCATGGGGGCGAAATTCGCGCCCAGTCTCGCGAACCTGTTCATGGCCAAGTGGGAGGAGGATGTCGTCTATGTCCATGAGACCAGGTCCCTGGTTTTGTGGACCCGTTACATAGACGACATCCTTCTCCTATGGAATGGCACCATGGAAACGTTGGAGGAGTTCTTTGTGTGTCTGAATAATAATGACAGGGGTATAGCCCTGTCGTACCAAGCCAGTAAGACCAAAATCCACTTTTTGGACTTACAGATAGAGATCATCAATAATGAATTTAGATTCAGTACTTATTTCAAATCCACAGACCGCAACGGGTTTATTCCCGTTGATAGCTGCCACCATGCCTCGTGGTTAAATTCGGTCCCTCGGAGCCAATTTCTAAGACTCCGACGGAATTGCACTGAAAAGGAGACATTTTTTGAACAGGCCAAAATTTTGAAATCCAGGTTTGAGGATAAGGGGTACAACACTGATGACTTGAACCTGGAGATTCAAAAAGCTGTCAATATTGACAGGAAATCTTTACTGGAAGTCAAACCTAAAAGAGAATCTGACGGGAGGTTCAGATGGGCCCTGCTAACCTCTTTCTCAACACAGCACAGACAAATTAAAAACATCATGAGGAAACATTGGGGCGTCCTGAAGCAAGACAGTATTCTGGGCCCACTTATCCCAGAGGAAGCCAATGTTATCTTCAGGGGTGTACCCTCCCTAAAAGGACAGATAGCCCCCAATATTATAAACCCTCCCATCCGTCCCCTGTTCTTTCATGATTGGACAGGTTTCTTTCCGTGTAGGAAATGTACGGTGTGTCAGCATAATAACATTAGAACACGTAAAGTTTCTGAATTTGCCTCTACAGTGACTGGAAGGAGATACACGATAAAACCATTCTGCACTTGCAGCACGAGATTTGTAGTGTATCTCATTACTTGCCCATGCCTTAAACAGTACATTGGCCGCACTACCAGAACATTTTCGATTAGGGTGGGTGAACACATCGCCCTAATTAAAAGCAGAGACCCCAAACATACGGTCCCTAGGCACTACAAGGAATTCCATGGTGGAAATCCAGAGGGATCACAGTTTGTTATTATTGATAAATACACACCACCCTGGAGAGGGGGTGCTAGAATAAGGGGTGTGTCACGCCTCGAAATGTTCTGGGCATACGAGCTAAAAACTTTTGCCCCGTCGGGGCTCAACGTAGAGGTTGATGTTAATGCCTTTCTGGACGAGTCATAAGGGATACAATATCCATTCCCAAGTATGCATTCCTGTACATTTTCTATCTCTATGTCTGTATTTTGGATGTATTTATATGCGGCTGTTACCCTCTGTAAGGACATATATGTCATATATGCTATAAAATGGGCACACCTATGTGTATCCAGCTCACTTGATTCTGTTAAGAAACTAAAACATATGGGTTCACAGTCATACAAATTATTTTTTGTTTTTTTCCAGTTGTATTGTAACTGGGTGACACCAAGTTGCTTACGCTGTCGCCACATCGCCTTCTTGTGGTGCACATTATGTGAGTAACTATTGGTCCCCAGTTCTTTACTTAGTAATTGACTGATAAGCCATTTAAGTGAAGCTAGTTTCAACCCGTCGTTCCACCTTTGATTAATCACAGGTGGAACGCAAGAGGTTGACTTATACAACCAATTCCACTTTTTGCGCTGTGGTGTCACAGCGCGATATCGCGAGATTAGCTGAGATCCGCGGACTTCCGGTTAACCATCAGTGGAACGCAGGCGAAGTGTTTCGTGTGAACACTTCCGCCTCAGCGTCGTGACGCTTCTTGTGGACACTTTCCCCTCAGCGTCGTGACGCTATAGCATTACATCGCGAGAAACGGCGGGATCTCGCTGATATTCGAACGACGATAGGAAACATTACCAATCAGCTCTAATAACCAGCTACACTGCAACCTAAGACTTGTTTTATTATAATAAGATGACAGTTCTTTATTTTAGACATATGGGGAACATCTGACTTCCGTTTTGGAGGCATGGACACACCCACTAAAACGAGGTCTGGAACGCACGCGGGTCCGCCATCTTGGGCAACCCGGAAGTGCTGCTTTTTGGAATCGATTGGGCTGGATTCATATCAGGATGATTACAGTTCCTATATTAGGGAGTCGGGCTGCAGTGGAGGGCACCCCAGGACGAAGTCTACTCAGACGAAACGCGTCGGGAGGACTCCACTGCCGCCCCCTTTTTATGTACAAGCGCTTTTTATCAACTTTATCATGTAAGTGTATTTCTTTTATTTAATAAATTACGGTGTCTACGGTATCACGCTATGTAGTCCCTTTTGTGCCCTCTATGAACCCTGCGTGGAGAGATCCAGCATTACGTGTGGAGAAGATACATCTTTAGAAAAGACCTTCTCACTATCCTCAGGCCACAAAGGTCTTCCCACCATTGCCAGGGTGCAATAAAAGCTGGTTTGACCCTCACAGTATATGCTGTCTTGGGTTCAAACCCTCCGGTAAGCCTCCATCTATAATATTCAAGTGCACTGCATGTTTTGAAGACACAGTGGTGTTTGATATGAGTTTGGCTTCAAGATGGATTATCCAATGTATTGATGAGACTTTTAATTAACTACAGAACGTTACCTTTTGAAACTGTTATATGTTGGTGAAGGCGCTCCTCACTTCACGTTTGGGGTAGCAACCCACTCAATTCCAACTTAGTGACTGTCCTTTTTGATTTTTAGTCATACTCTGCATGTATGTTTATATGTACACTATACTTTAGGTATAGGCCTTTTATACTTATTAGTTTTAAGGTATCTTGCCATTTTAGCGCTACACATTTCTGTATAATTATGAATCAGTATTAATATTTTTATATTTATTTTTATTTTTATGTTTATTAATCAGCACTTATCAATTTTTATGTGGGATATACACTATTGCATCCAATGTTTTATCGTTTATTGCCATTCCTATAGAATATCACATAGACACACCCATCACTATAATTAAGATAATTAATATATGCCAACAACTTTTTTATGCACAGCGCCACTCCCTACTTTTTATATTTATCCTTTTTTGGGAGTATACATTAGTGTCCCCTGCCTACATAGGGGGGCAGCAGTTGTAAATATATCCTGAAGCGCGGATCCACTGACAAACAAGTTGGGGAATGGTGCCCAATGCTTCTCCTCAAAATCCAGGGAACAATTCTCCATCCAGAATTTCCTCTACCTGGGACTCTTTTTCTTCTAGCCCTCTCTTCTCCACTGAGTATCGTTTATTTTTTACTTTTTATATTCAGAACGGGTAGATAGCATCTCATGTTTGATTCTTCCACATGACACGGCACTATTCCTGGTTTATGTCTGCGCCCCAGACGAATTGTGTGCTACGCACACCTAGGTGACTTTTGGTTCTATATGTTTTTCTTGTTTTGTTGTTTGCTTTTAAGCTTTATGGTGCACTACCTTTCTTTGCAACTCATGTTCAAAGCTGTATGTATAACATGGTTCAGACCTCACTAACTTACAGGACTATGCATGATGATACCTATGCTCAGGTCATATATTCTCTGATTGTAATGAGTTTTGTTAACAGCATGACTCCCTACAGCACTTTAGGCCTCTATCATGCCAATTAGGATCACATCTGTAAATGCTAAAGGGCTTAACAGTCTCCAAAAAAGGGCTATGTTCTGGAAAGTTGCCTTAATGCAAAAAAGTGATATACTATGCATTCAAGAAAGGCATTTTATTAGCGCCAAACACCCTAAATATTACCATAAGCCCTTCTCGCATTCTTTTTTTGCCAATGCTAACAGGAAACGCAAGGGGGTCATGATAGCCATATATAACCCTTTGTGTTTTCAACTTCTACAGGTGGAATCAGACCCTTATGATAGATATATTGTTCTATCAGCCATATTTGACAACCGACACCTTAATATTGTTAACATATACTCCCTCAATACCCATCCAATTTTTTTTTTACTTTAGACTTATTAATAAAATCCTCCCATACAAGGATAAAAATCTCGTAATTTGTGGGGACTTTAAAAAAGTAGTGGACCCCTCACTGGATTCTTCTAATCCTGCCCAGAAAAAGATCTACTGCATTATCTTCCCTCCTTAGGTCGGAAGATTTATTTGATGTATGGCGCTGTTTCCACGACTCAGAAAAAGATTACACGTTCTATTCTCCTGCTCAGAGGGCTAAAAATAAATCTGTTCCTTGCAGACAAATGTATTCTTCAGTCAGTAGCTAAAATTCAAATTGGTACTATCACCTGGACTGATCATGCTCCGATAACAATGGATTTAATATCCAGCTCTCCCCACAATTCAGACACAGTCTGGAGATTAAATACCTCTATTCTCAGCAATCGCACCTACAAGGAACAGATCACCTGAATTGGAAGCCTTCTTCCAATCAAATGCTGGTACCATATCAAATAATATTGTTTTATGGATGCTCATAAAGCTTAAATTAGAGGTCTCCTCATCAAACATGGTGCCCATGTGAAAAAGAAACGCATGGGGATAACTATCTGCTTAAGAAACCAGATCTCCCTTCTTGAACAACAACATAAATCCTGCCCTCCTGATGAAATCATGATCCAGCTCCATTCCTTATGTTTTCAACTCAGGGAACATCACCAAAAAGGATTTGATTATTTCATTCAAAGGCTCAGTTTAACCACATACTCCCAGGGTAATAAGGCTGGAGCTCTTTTGGCTGAGCAAAGCAAGATATAGTTTGGTAAAATCCAAAAATCAGTTCCTTACCAATAAACTAGGCAAAAAAATTGTAAACCCAAAATATATTGCAGACCAATTAAGCCTATACTACTCCAAGTTATATAATCTTAAAGATCTCGATATCCAGACTTCCCCATCTCCTGATGCCATCTCCCAATTCTTACAATCTGTGCATTTACCAACTGTAACTCTGGCACAGCTTGCGGAACTATCCGCCCCATTTACTAACCTAGAAATTGTAAAAAAAAAATTGTAAAATTGTAAAAAAATTACAGAATCTCCCACTTCAGATGGCTTTAGTAATGAGTATTACAAAGTCTTTCATAACAGCCTCTTACCACATCTAGGCAAAATGTATAATCAAGCTGCTGACATGGGAATCTTCCCTCCTGAGTCTCTCGCAGCACTTATCATTACTATTCCCAAGCCGGGGAAAATGCATTATGATCCAGCTATTTATCGCCCCATATTGCTTTTAAACCCAGATACCAAAATGTATGCCAAGCTTCTACCTAATCAGCTTGCCACCCTTATTCCTCTTCCAGTTCACAATGATCAGGTTGGCTTTGTGATGGGGCGACAGGCCTCTGATGGCACTAGGAGATTTATAGATCTAATACAGTGGTCTGAGCGCTGGCGGTTGCCTTCTCTGCTGCTCTCCTTGGATGTGGAGAAGGCATTCGATAGGGTCCACTGGGACTACCTTTCAGCAGTTATGGATAAATTTGGCATACTAGGCCAAATAAATTCAACTATCCAAGCACTATACACAGTCCCAAGTATGGACTCTCTCTAAACCATTTCAAATTACAAATGGTACCTGCCAGGGATGTCCCCTTTCTCCCCTCCTATTCACCCTCATTATGGAACCCCTTGCTCAAGCCATTTGTTCTGACTGATTGATATCTGGAGTCATGATTGTAAATGCTGAACACAAAATAGGCTTATAAGCTGACAATGTGTTACTGTCATTAACAAATCCACAAACATCTCTTTCTGCACTGCAAGATATGTTAGATTGTTTCAGCAGGGTCTCGTTATATAAAATTAACCATTCTGAATCCCACACGATCCCTAAAACACAAATATCACATGTTTCTCTTATCTCATGGGCTCCAACTACACTATTTTACTAACGAAGCTGACCAAAATTTGTGAAAATTTCAAGGCCATATTCACATCCTGGGCAGGTCGTATAGCAAACTGTAAAATGTTTTTACTCCCACATGTATTATATATGTTTAGGACGCTACCTTTTCCATTCCTCTCATCTCATCTCTGCACCATTTAAAATCTTATCAACTCCTTCATATGAGGGAAAAAGAGACCTCGCATTCATTCCTCTTTTCTTTCTACACCCAGAAAGTTCTCAGCTATGGGAGAACCAGACATCAAATGCTATTACAAAGCCACTATTTTAGCACAGACCAAACAGCTCTGGTCCCCCTAATCTAATACCTAATGGAAACAAATTGAATCTCATGTATTGGGCTCTGATCCTAAATGTCTATTTAGCTTTTACACCTTACAACAGCACCGTGACAAATGCTTTATGGACACCTCAACAGCCACCCCCAGAATATGAACATTTTGCATTACGGCACCTACCTATACTAGCACTACACCTGGCATCTCCAGATTTGAAACTCCAATCTTGGAACTCAAGTGGGATTCATCACCTCAGTGACCTCTGTTTGGGTACCCCTTTAAAATCCATTCAGGACTTATGCCACATCTATCACTTAAGTCACATTGACTTTTACAATTATTTGAGAGTTTGCCACATTCTCTCCCTCGGGAAGTGGAACAATAATGCTGTAGCCGGTGACCTTTTTCGCTTTACGACAGCAATCTACCAAAATCCTTTCACCTATCTGCTTTCTATGCCTTGCTCCAAAAACCGATGAAACAAAGCAAAACACCTACTATTGAATTTTGGGAGTGAGAATTCAATTTGTATATCTCTGTATCACAATGACATGCTTCAACTGAGAAACCTCTTCAATTATCCAAATGTATATCGCACTGAGAATCGGCTCAAAAGTTATTACACAAGTGGTACTATACTCCTCATTCCGTTTCAAACATTTATAACTCACACGTCTATTGCACCAAGGCTGTCCATAGCAAAATCCTGGAAAGACGCAAAACCTCCTCTCTTGGCATCAGTAATTTCTCTGCTGAATAATAATGCTATGCAAAAATTTCTCATGGATCTATCTCCCTTACTTAAATCTGTCTTAGTCATCCCCTGATAATGTAATAATTCTAGTGCCTAACCAATCTGAGTCTCTTTTTGTCCTTTTGTCCTTTTATACTTCAAGTAGTATATATTTCTAGATGAGCTCAGGCACCACCTGGCGTTTTGATATTGTATTAATGAAGACCCCTAGGATCCATAGTGATAGCACTCCTGTAAGTCACACAACACCTGTTTCTTTAACCATTATACTTATTGTACTGAATTTAATTTCACTAATCTGTTTGATCACTAACATATCTTATTGTACATGCTGTTGACATTGCAAGTACTTGTTTTGTTATTTGTTTTGTCACTTTTAAATTCTAAATAAAAAAAAAGCACTGCAGAACTCTGTATACTGGCCCTGGTGCTAACAGTGACCTGTACCTGTTGGACAGTGCTGCCAGATATATTTGGGTGTCTGCCTGCTTCATTTCTCTGCAAGGTGTTTCTGCTTCTTGTTGTTTTCCCCTCACTGCTGTTCTGCCTCTGAATTGTCCTCCTTCCCAGTTGGTGGTACTCATGGAAGGTCCGAGACAACATTATCAACCCCTCCCACTCTGCAGTAAGCTCCAGCTGCTGTAATATCACTGCCTCTTACATTGCCTTGCTTGATGTCCCCTGATAATTGTGTGGCTGAACCCTCATTTTCCTCTGTGCTGATCATGTTATCTTCCTTGTCTTCAATATATAAAAGGGGAAACACTTGTACTTGACCCAGATCATACTCCTGTAGTAAATCAGCAATCATATGATGAAATCATTTTGACTCCTCATAGCCAGTCTGTGGGGATGTTAACAAAAGAAAATAGGGAGAAAGAAGGTACATAAGCAGCACTTGGAGGCAACTTGGTGATTTGCACCTGGGAGGAAAAAAAGAGGAAGCTCTGTCAACAACTCCACATTTTTTATGCCATGCTTTCCTTTAATAAATTGACTTTTATTTTAGGATGTGATATAATTGGGATTGCCATTTTCTTGTGTGGATTTCTTTTATTTCATGTTGATAAGGTACTTGGTTTTAAGTTTGGATTTCAAAGCAGTGCATTCACGTGTTAATAGCCATCTGTTCTTGGAGCACATTTGTGTTCACACTGCTGAATCATTTGAAAGAAAAAAGAATTAAACTGCAAGAATAGTGAGCACATAAACGACCTCACATTATATCACTCAAACTCAACACATCCCCTATCCCTATAGATAAAATACAAGTTAGGCACACACCAGTTAAGCCTATAATGTCTAAGAAATACTGTCCTGCTGCCTTTGCCTTTGGGCTACATTATATTTGGGCCTAGCCTTGCTAATTAAAATTGTCCTGCTGTTAGTTAATTTTACGCTACTGTATCATCTGCTGTCTCCTAATACTCATAGTAAAATACCTGCCTCTACTTTCTCTCTCCAGTACACAGCTGTCAGCATGAGGAAAGGAGTGATGATAACCATCTTCTGTTTATATCCGTCATCAGCTGTGATTGGACACAGCTAATTATGTGGTAAAGAGGCACTGATTGGCTCTTTATCTCAATCTGTGATCACAAAGTTCGCACCCTGCAGCAGGCACACAGGGGGCATGATCATGGGGGAACCATCACGTGACAGGATCCCAGAACTAGCTGGTTGCGCTGTAGCCATCATTTGGCTATAGCGTCGTCGACAAGCGGTTAAAAAATTCTCCACATATTTTTTTTTTTTTTTTACGTGTCCCTCTTGGCAGTGTCTAGCTTTCTATGCCTTTTTTGACAACAGTTTTCCTATTCTAAAATGGCCAGACATTTAAAACAAGATTTTCCCCTGTAGATTTCAGTGGGATTAGCCTTAATGTTGAAATTGCTGAATTTTGAACAAGATTTGCTGAACCATTGGATAGCTGAACCTGAAAGGATTTACCCATTATTAAAGTGGATATTGTTAGCTTGGTATGCATTGCTAGCAAAGCAGAGAGGAAAGTAGTATTCATAGTACATCTTAAATGTATCTCTCCCAAATCTACTGCAAAACATTACTGCGATCTTGGTTGATTTAGCTTTTAACAACTTCTCATTAGTTAAAACAAATGACAAAAACATACAGTAATACTTGGCAAACAACTAAGCAGAGAATGTATACTGTATTTCTATAACACATGCTTATTATGGATTGAAAAAGGTAGTTTGTCAAGCCCCTATTGGAAGCAATATGGATGGGTTCCAACAATTCACTGCTCCTTTGTGGTAAACATTAGTCTTAAATCCAATCATGCAGTTAGAACATTTTTCAGAAGCATAATATTTTATTGTAATATTACAATGTCAGATTGTAGATGTAAAGGTAAAATACAATTTTTGCTTTGTCATTGCCAAAATGAGAAATAGATGCATAATGTATGTCATTATAAGTCTAAAATAAACAATAGGAACAAACTCCATAAGAATCTGTGGCCATGAAAAGAAAAACCCACCAGTATGTTTTAGCAATTCTCTAATGCCGCGTACACACGGTCGTACTTTTCGTCTACAAAAGTCCAACGGACGCTGACGGACTAAAGCTGGCTGGTAATCCGATCGTGTGTGGGCTTCTCCGGACTTTCAACGTACTTTTTTAGCCTCAAATCCGACGTACTTTAGATTTGAAACATGCTTTAAATTTTTACTTCGTAACTACGACGGACCCCGAAATCCGCTCGTCTGTGTGCTAGTCCGACGGACAAAAAGCCACGCTAGGGCACCTATTGGCTACTGGCTATGAACTTCCTTATTTTAGTCCGGTGTACGTCATCACGTACGAATCCGTCAGACTTTTGTGTGGTCGTGTGTAGGCAAGTCCGTTCGTTAGAAAGTCTGCCGCAAGTCCGCCGAAAGTCTGCCGGAAGTCTGCCGGAAGTCTGTCGGACAGGCTGTCTGACTTTTGTAGACGAAAAGTCCGACCGTGTGTACGCGGCATTATACTCTTTTATTCAAAATAGAAAAAACTGTTTGGCTTCAGATATACTTTCATTCTTTTTGGTTCATCAGCAAAGATCTTGCCAAACATACAGATACACTTATACTCAAATATACATTGGGGGAGATTTACTAAAACTGGTGCACACAGAATCTGGTGCAGCTTTGCATAGCAACCAATCAGTTTTTAGGATTTATTGTCAAAGCTTAATTGAACAAGTTAGAAGCTGATTGGTTACGATGCACTGCTGCACTAAATTATGTGTGCACCCATTTTAGTAGATCTCCCCGATGTTTCATTGTTGTCAGGGCCGCTGTGAGAAATCATGGAGCACCGTACAGCCTGCCTGACAGCCCCCCGAAATATCAAAATAATATTTTCACCAAAAAATACACTAAAATCATTATTAGTGGACACAAACATAACATAACTTACAAAATTCCTGCTAAATCTAAAAGATAAAACTGTATTGAGTTATCAAACTTCTGTGTGTAAATGAGGTCTTGAGGCTCATTTACATGGGTGCTGTGGCCTGTACAGTGCAAATCCCCCTTTTTTGTGTAGCCTAGAGCATGTTACGCTATAGGGATGCAGCAGCTGTATAAACATGACCACAGGTTCTAATTTGACAGGTGTATGGATTCAGGTGTACAGCCCCAAACACAGACAGTATGCATGTGGGGCCACTCACCTGCACCTGCACACCTATCAAATTAGGACCTTCAGCTGAGTTCATACAGCCACTGCATCCCCATAGAGTAACAGACAGCAACAAATCACTCACTCACACTGTATAGGCCAGAGAGCCTGTGTAAATGAGCCCTTCATTTTTTTAATAATTTTTTTTTATCAATTTTTAAAAATTTATTTTTACAATGTTTAAAACTTATTTTTTTTTACCATTTCTAAAAATGATCTTTTACAATTTGTTAATTTTCAGGGTCTAAACAGACCCCTGACATCTCTCCTTTGAGACAGAGAAAATAATTGAGGGCACAGATTCTCCCATTACTTTCTCTGCAGCCTCAGCATTGAAGATGAATGTACAGGAGACAAATGTTCCTGTTCATTCATAAACTGAAGTTTAGTAAACACAAGTTAGTATGTTCAGTTATCAATGGATACAGGAGTGATTGGTACCGATCCCTCACTCTGCTATGTCTCTCAACATTTACATTACCTTACAGATCACACAATGTTTATAAACCCTTGCTTAAGGTATGTGTTAACCTAGTTGTTAGTTATGAGCCTGCATCCCTGTTGCTATAGCATGTACTTCCTTGTTTGGAATTCTTGTCCTAAACACTGGTCTCACCTTGAATTATTGTCTTTTGGTCCTGTTTCCTATTCACTTTTATTGTAGTTAATGTGGACCTGAACATAGTTTAAATTCATCAAATATTGTTTTGATAGTGGACATGTCAGAGGAGGGGTTCGCTGAGAAGATGAGAAGATCATCGGCAAAGAGTGAGGTGCGTAGTTCATGGTCGCCAATGTTGATCCCATGTACTGTAGTGGGGCCATTTGGGTTCAGTATCTAGAAAGGGGTTCTAACGCAGGATTAAAGAGCAGCAGGGAGAGGGGGCAGCCTTGTCTCGTGCCCTGGTGGAGGTGGAATTCATCAGAGAGAAGTCTGGCCACCACCAGTCACCATCATAGAGTTCACAAGATGGTTAAAGGGGCCAGTAAAGCCCATTTTTTCATGGCCATCAAGAGCCATTCAAAGCTAATGTTATTGAAGGCATTCTCCATGTCCAGAGTGATGATGTCAAAGCCCCCCCTGGGTTGCACTTGGCATGTTCTAGGACCATAATTACTTTTCAGATATTTAATGTGGCTGTTCTCCCTTTTACGAAACCTGACTGAGCAGGGTGTATCAGAGAAGGAATGATGGTGGTAAGTCTGGTGGCAACAATTTTCAAGAGGATCTTAAAGTGGATGTAAACCCAATGTCATCCTTTCTAAACTACTGCCATAGGGGTTATCTAAAAGGATATACATGCCTCCTGCATGTATCTTTACCTGTCATATGTCTCTCCTCTGTCTGTTATTAGACCCGAAAAACTGCATAGTCTGTGGGCGGGTCTGTTGTCTGGAGCTCAGTGGGTGGAGTTGTGATGTCAGTAGACTCCCCGCCCACCTCTACACTCCCCTTGTCAATATGCATGTTCTCCTGTGTATTTCTTACACAGAACTTCTGCTGAACTTCTGCTATGATCTCTAACATCCAGTGAAAAGACAGAAAATTAACCACATGACTTCAGCATGCCAAATCATGCTGAGGTGTGGAACAGCCAATCCTTGCAGAGCTGCTGAAGAAAGGAGTGGGGGAGGGAATTAAAAAATACTGCATGTCTTAGGCTAGTGCACAAGATGTAAATCACCTGTCACTCACAGCAAGGGGGAGGATTTGACAAAGTTTTTCTCAGTTTGTCAAGATTTATCTCACGGAACAATAAAAGAGGATTGCTTAGCGATGGATTAACTCTGTGTGGCAAGATTGGGCTCAAATGATAGGAAATCTTATACTCTACAGTATGATATAAAAAAAATTATTTGGGTTTTCATCCACTTTAACGTCTATGTTTAAAAGTGATATGGGCTTATAGGAACCCAGTTCAAGGGGGTCTTTTCCTTTCATTGAAAGTAATTTGATGAGAGGGGGCGTGGCCGGCCGAAACAGAGATGGCAGCGTGAGAGCTGAGCTTCTCTGCCCACGGACAAAAAGCAGATAAATACGGCTTTCCAGAGGGCATTTACACCCCAAAAATGGAGCGATCTACACCCCACCACATCGGGGAACATGACCAGGAAGTGCAAGGACGAAAGGAAACCCCAGAAAATGATGGACTTTGTCTCCTGGCAATCTCAGGGAGGTAGGCAAAATGGCGACGGCAGCACATCCACACCAGCCCATTAACAACACTCCAGCCGAACTAAATCAGCATTCGCTAGCACAAATAGTGGGTCTCCATGCAGCCAGCAGTTCTTTCCTAAGACACCACAATTTGCAAGCCCAGCCAAAGCTAAATTTAGGCTGGATGGCCCTGGATGTGACCCCACAGCCAGTCCCGGCCTTGACTCAGGGGAAGACACCAAGGAGCTACCAGATCTTGATGTGACCATAGATAGGATCCACCGCTTGCTCAAACCTGCATACCTCCCCAACCAAGTTCCGAGGGACATATTATTATGGTTGCATTTTTACCATATAAAAGAAAAATTGATGTCTGCAATACGCTCCAAAGGAACATGAACATATTACAACACCAAAATCTACAATTCTTTGCGGATCTATCGCAGTACACCCTCCAGAAGAGACGGAGCCTCATTACAATTACAAAAGCCCTCAGGAATCATAAAATCAACTATAGATGGGGTTTCCCCACTAAAATCACAATCACCAAAGAGGGACACACCTTCACTATAGACTCATTGGAAAAAGGCCAATCCCTGCTAAAGGAATGGCAGATACTTCCAGAGCCTGATAGTGGACCCTCCTCTCCTAGGGGTATTCCATGTACAAGCCTCGAATGGCAAACAGTTACACTGAGCATCTGGAAAGTCAAATATATCCAGTTCTGTGGGGAGAGTAGCCCCTTCGGATCATAAACTAACCCCTCTACCTACTTCTGAGCAGTATAATGCTGCATCCGGGTACAAAGTACCCAGGCTTGGTTCAAAAGGTTCAGTTACCAAACCTATATTGTTTGTTTATTTTTCAAGTTTTTATGTTCATGCTCAGTTTTGTTTTCTCTATCACCATGTTTTTCCAATACAGTCAGTCTATACAGATTCCTTTACAGCTCTCGGATGAATCAACCATTGTCTCCTCCAGGACGACATCTCCACAGAATCCTCACCAGCATGACAAGCAATCCTACAGGGATGGAGCAACACTTGCGTTCTTTACTGTGAGTACAACTCATCCTAGATCTGCGATTATATCCACAAATACATTCTATACTGATTCTATACTGATCTTGGTCACATGAGGGAGCTCTTTACCAACAAAAGTGCACATATGTCCATAACTTGCCAAACAATCAATTTATTGTTGTTAAAATGGGAGTAACATTCCTTTTAATAAATGCCAATGGAGTTAACATACTTACCAACAGTCCCGAATTTCCCGGGACATTCCCCGGATTTAGACTCTTTTCTCGATTTTATTAATTCCCGGGGAATGTCCCAAGAAATTCCCTTTTTCCCGATTTTTCGGCGCCGCTAGACAATGTCTCCGCCAGTCGCCATTTTTGAGAAGAGCAGAAGTGGAGTGGAGCTGGGTGGCTTCAATAGAAGCTGAGCTGCTACGGCACCACACACCCCCTGTGCTCCGCCCCGCTCTGCCCACCCTCCGCCCCGCTCCGCCCATCCCTGCTCCGCCCCACTCCTCCTCGCTGCCAGTCTGTTATGGAAAGGGGCGGGGGTGGGTGATGGTTCTATTGTAACCACGGGGCCGGCTCCCTTGGCCTTCTGTAATGGTGGTGGATTCACAGTTGGGGACTCCTGATGTGAGGGGGGCTCCCCTGGGGACTCAAGATGTGAGGGGGGCTCCCCTGGGGACTCCTGATGTGAGGGGGGTTCCCCTGGGTATTCCTGATGTGAGGGGGGCTCCGCTGAGGACTCCTGATGTGAGGGGGGCTCCCCTGGGGACTCCTGATGTGAGGGGAGCTCCACTGGGGACTCCTGATATGAGAGGGGGCTCCGCTGGGGACTCCTGATGTGAGGGGGGCTCCGCTGGGGACTCCTGATGTGAGGGGGGCTCCACTGGGGACTCCTGATGTGAGGGGGCTCCGCTGGGGACTCCTGGTGTGAGGAGGGGCTCCGCTGGGGACTCCTCATGTGAGAGGGGGCTCTTCTGGGGACTCCTGATGTGAGGGGGGCTCCGCTGGGGACTCCTGATGTGAGGGGGGCGCCACTGGGGACTCCTGATGTGAGGGGGGCTCCGCTGGGGACTCCTGGTGTGAGGAGGGGCTCCACTGGGGACTCCTCATGTGAGAGGGGGCTCTGCTGGGGACTCCTGGTGTGAGGGGGGCTCTGCTGGGGACTCCTGATGTGAGGGGGGCTCCGCTGGGGACATCTGATGTGAGGGGGCTCCGCTGGGGACATCTGATGTAAGGATGGACTCTACTGGGGGCACCTGATGCAAGGACAGACTCTGCTGGGACACCTAATGCAAGGACAGACTCTGCTGGGGCACCTGATGCAAGGAGGGACTCTGCTGGGACACCTGATGCAAGGACAGACTCTGCTGGGACACCTGATGCAAGGACGGACTCTGCTGGGGGCACCTGATGCAAGGACGGATGACTGGTGGCAGGCGACGTAGCAAGTGACATGCTCAGGGATCCCACTGATTCTGCATTATGGTGAGTTGAATGATTTCATTTTATATTACAATGTAATAATAGAAAAAAAGCACTTCAATCATCCTGACACCATAACAACCATGGTGGCGGGATGATTGAAGTGCTAACACCAGGTGTTTGGAGTATCTTTATATGCTGATTGTTAAACTTTCTAGAATACACATATTTCTATTGTTGTGTAGGATCTGGGGCTGCTGTCCCTCCATCCCTCTCCCCCCCTTTCCCTCTCCATCCCTCATTCATCTCAAACTCTAACCACACCCCATTTGAGCCACGCCCATTTAAGACACACCCACTATTTAGCATAGACCACACCCATTTGTTATTTCCCCCTGTGCCACGCCCACAAACACATGCCCTGCCCCCTAATTATTACAAGACTCCGCCTACAGCCAAAAAAGTGTCCCTAAAAATGTTTTTACAATGTTGGCAACTATGACTTAACCATCCTGCCAAAAGCAAATCATTATGGAAAGAAGCTCAGCATTTCAAAAGTGATATCCTTTGTGTTCAAGAAACACACTTCAGTAGTTTATCCCCACCAAAATGCACGAATAAGCAATTTCCCCACATTTATACCGCAAATACAGACTCAAAAAAAAGAGGGATTCTCATTGCTATACGAGACACAGTATCATTCCAACTTCTTGAAGTGTTTGCAGACCCCCAAGGTCGGTATATGATACTAGTTTGCAGCATCAACTCAATACACCATTGTAATCTTATAAGCTCCAAACTCTAATCAAATACGATTTACCAACAAACTCTTTAGAAAGATCCGGACTCTCAAAAGAGGAGCCCTGGTAGTATGGGGAGACTTTAACATAATACCAGACTCACATCTTGACTCTACTGCTACTACTTTCAGAACAAATTCCACACTCCAAGATACCATACACAAACAGAATATATTTGATGCATGGAGGTGTCTCCACGCAAGAGAGAAAGACTTCACATTTCTTTCTTCACCACATTGCTCTTATTCAAGAATAGACCTTTTCTTGGTAGACCAATGGACTTTATCCAGAACAGAATCAGCAACCATCAACGACATCATGTGGTCAGACCACGCATCAATAACACTAACAATAAGAGACTCCTTCTCTTCACACCCTGTTCCAATTTGGAGAGTTAACTCACTTTTGTTACAAGACTCAAATACCAAAAATATATTGGAGCAACATTTTGTGCATTATTTTAATGAGAATGGGAACTCAGTAGAAGATGGGTTTACGCTTTGGAATGCACACAAGGCATTCATGAGGGGTATATTTATTAAGCTGGGGGCGGGGAGGAGGAGGTGGCATCAGCAGCAACTCCAAAATCTCACAACCAAAATTCATAGTCTAGAAAACACAAATAAACAAAGCCCTACAACTACTACCTCTAAACAACTATCCCAACTTCGATATGACCTTCGTGTGCTACTATTGGGGAATTTTGAAAAGTCTGTGAGACGGTTAAACATGAATTACTATGTAAATGGCAACAGAGCAGGGAAACTCTTAGCCCAACGCCTCAAGGGATGCAGGTACAAATCCAAAATATCATACATCTCGCACCCAGTAACCAAAGAAAAACACTACCACCCACAAGACATTGCTGACACGTTTAATCACTATTATGGCTCTCTGTATAACTCAGCAGATGACCCGCACACTATACAACCAACCTCGGATGTTATAAACAACTTTCTGATGAATGTATCTCTACCTCAGCTAACATCGGCACAACTACTACACCTCAACTCACCCTTTACAACCCAAGAGATATCCCAAGCGATAGACACACTACCTTTAAATAAGTCCCCAGGCCCCGATGGTTACATTGGAGAATACTATAAAACATTCTCTCGCCCCACCTAACTACAATATTTAATGCTGCTGCTGCTTCCTCCTCCTTGCCATCAGAGATGTTGAAAGCACTTATAATAACATGCCAAACCAGTGAAAGAACCCTGCACTCCACAGAATTTCAGACCGATATCACTGCTAAACAATGATTTGAAACTGTTTGCTAAGTTGATAGCTCTAAGACTGATAGATATAATGCCACAACTTATACACATGGACCAGTCTGGATTCACAAAAGGGCGTCAAACCAATGACTGCACTAGGTGACTAATTAACATAATACACCACGCAAACTCACAAGAAACGCCTTCTCTGCTCCTTGCTTTGGATGCAGAGAAGGCGTTCGATCGGATACATTGGGGGTATCTCGCAAAGGTATTGGATAAGTTTGAATTTAAAGGCACTATATTTTCAGCAATTATGGCCCTATTCTCCAACCCATCTGACAGGTGTATACTTCGGGAGTTCTTTCTACCCCATTTAATATTACAAATGGAACTCGCCAGGGGTGTCTACTCTAACCGTTAATATTTAACCTTCTCATGGAACCTCTGGCGAGTTACATACGCAATCACTCTCAAATCACAGAATTTACGTTTGGTAACTCAGAGCATACCATTAGTTTATTTGCTGATGACGTTATACTCATGGTCACAAATGTAGAGACCTCATTGAAATCAATCCATCAAACACTCAAAATGTTTAATGGTATATCCTATTATAAGGTTAACAATACCAAGTCTTATATGTTAGGAATTAATATACCTCCTAAAAATATCCGGTATAAAATATTTAGGCATCACACTAACACCTAAGACGGCTGACTTGTTTAAAGCAAACTACTCTTCATTCTTAGATAAACTACAATCCAAACTCCAAGACTTAGCGAAAACTGAATTGTCCTGGTCTGGTATACTAGCTGCCTTTAAAATGGTAATCTTACCACAATTCATATATTTATTTAGAACCATCCCAATTCCGATGCCTAACGCTTTTTTCCTTAAAGCCCAATCCATGGTTAACCAATATATATGGCAGGGAAGAAAGAGCAAGGTGTGCGTTTTCTAAATTCATAACTACTAGGATGGCAGGTTGGGTGGGTTTGGTAGTACTCAAAGATTATTACACTGCATCAATATTAACTCAAATTAAAACATGGTTTCCCCAAAACCCCAACACCAGATGGAAGGAATTGGAAAAAATACAAATCAAGGGAGGAGACCTATATCATTTCCTCCTCGCTAGCTCGCAATGTACCCTTCAGCAAACTTCGTCATCTCCCACTATAGTAGCATCACTTCACGCATGGTCAAAACTGTCAACCATCTCCAATTCAGAGTTGACCACCTCTACGCTACCACTACCTATCTACAGTTTAGCCTATACCACCCCAGATTTAAACATCATCAATTGGGTGGAAAATGGGATAAAAAATATTGAAGACATAATGATCGGTCCGTCTCCTAAAACTTTTAGATCTCTACAAATAGAATATAACTTGCCTAACTCAGAATACAACACATATCAGAGGATTATACACATACTATGTTCCAACATAAACATAACGGTAAATATGGCTTGGCGAGTGCTCCAATTCTACACCAACTCTACAACAAAGTTTAAAGGAATATCATTATTCTATAATTTACTAAACAACAAAGACATATTGTCTAAAACATACCATATGATTGCATGGGAGAAAGACTTAGAAATCTCTTACTCACTAGATAAGTGGGGGAAAGCTCTACACATCATGTATGCTACAACAAAGAGTGTAAACCTGTGGGAATTATTACAAAAAAAATTTCTTAGATGGTATCTGACACCCCACAGGATAGCAAAACTTTCCCCACGGAGCTCTAACACCTGTTGGAGGAATTGTGGCACTTTAGGAACACTGTTTCATATACTCTGGTCCTGTCCTAAGATAAACCCATTCTGGAGAGGAGTATATGACACAATTGCCTGAGTAATAAATATCAGATTACGCATGTTGCCAGGCACGGCACTACTATCTTTGGACATTGATTTACTCCCAGCAGAAACTAGAACCATAGCAGTTCACATTTTCCTTAGCGCAAGATGGACAATAATGCGTCACTGGAGAAACCACCTGACTCCGTCACCTCAAGAAATTATAAATACAACTAACACTCATGCAGCATATGAGATGTTATATGCATCAACCCAAAACAATCATAAAAAAGCAAATAATACCTGGAGGAAATGGGTAGAATTGTACAAAAAAAACACATACAAGATAAATAACCTATGTAATGCCTTATTGTAATAACCAAAGACAGCTAAAGATCTGACTGTTTTTTTTTTTTTATGTTAGTCTACTTTTTCATTATCCACTTCTATTGTAGCACCTAGATTGAAAATGTGCTATCTGATTAAAGAAGATTAAATGAGGTCATGGATCCTTATGAGGGGATTGGGGGATGTGGCTGTCCACTTGGGCGCAGTATGTTCCCAGTTGGGGTGCCCCGTGGAAGGAGCGATATCTCTCAACCCCGAGTTTAGTATGTTCTATACATAACAGCATAGCTATCATTATGATAAGCATATTCCTGGTGTGCAATCAAACTTCGATACTCAGCATTTCTCAAACTGATAACTAATATTGAAGAAATTATTGTCTAAGTGACTTTCTACTTTTACCTTTTTTTCTGTCTATTTGTTACCTATGTAAACCTGTTTCAAAATTTTCAAAAAAAACTATTGATTTATAGAAAGTAATTTGATGATGGCTTGGTTCCCCGTAGGTAAGTAGGGGCCACCTGACCATATGTTCCTATAGAAATTGTGGAGGGTGGGCTCTGTTATTTTTTGTAGGGTTTTATAGAATTCCCCTGTAAACCCATGAGGGCCCGATGCTTTAGAGGGAGCTAGATTCTGGATTGTTGTAGATATTTTGGATAAGGATATGGGTGCATTTAAGGCCTCAAGTTGGGAAGAAGTGACCATTGCTAGAGATATTTTATCGAGGAAAGATTGTGAAACTTTTTTGTCTATGGGGTCAGTGGCATACAGGGATGAATAGTATTGTAGCATGACTTTATTGATCTCTGGTTTTAATGGTGCCTGAGGTGTCTCATAGAGAGGTGATATGTGTAGGGTGGTAAGGGCCTTTGCAAAGCAATTTGCCTGCTTTGTTGCCAAATTTGTGGTGAGTGGCATCCATATGGGCCCTTTTTTGTCAGTATGAGTGTGTCTGCCCAGGTGTCAAAGGCTCTTTTTGCTGCCTGCCATTTAGTTCTGTTTTCAGGGGAGTCTAGGGCATGTAGAGAACGTTGTGCCAGTCGGAGTCTGAAGCTAGCCATCTTTTAATTTGCTAGGGTGTGTTTTTTGTAAGAGGCGGCATAAGAAATGATTGAAGCCTTGCCAGCTTCCCAAAAAAAGGTTTGGGGTTAGGATGGAGGTCGGGGATGTCAAGAGTTACTGAAATTGGGGTGTGGTCTGATATGGCTATGTCATGGATATCTGCTCCAGAGATCATTGGGACAAGGATGTCAGTACAAAAAAGGTAGTCGATTCTGGTGAAGATGTTATGGGGAGTAGAGCAGAAAGTGAATTCCCTGTCTGCTGGGTGTAAGAGTCGCCAAATGTCATGGAAATGGAGAGAGTCAATTGTAGATGCGAAGTGCATTTAGGTCAGAAGTTTTGGGCGATTCGCAAGGGCGTTTGGGTGTGGATCTGTCATCTGTCAGGTGTAGTGTAGTGTTGAAGTCACCCCCAACTATATGAGGGATATGCAGGGTGTTTAGTAACCTAGTGGAGATCTCGCCAAAGAATTGTTTATCGGGGCTATTGGGGGCATAAATATTGGATATCACGAGATAACTGTTCCCTAATCGGATATGTGAGGAAACGACCCTGGCTGTTGGGTTCTACAGACACAACTTCACAAGGTAGGTTTTTGTGAATCAGGATGAGAACCCTGGCTTTGCGTCCAACTGCATCGGATCCCAGGACAGTGCCCACCCAAAGCTTTTTCATGCGATGAAAGTCAGAGAACGATAGGTGGGACTCTTGAAGTAGGGCAATGTCGGTTTTAAGTTTCTTAAGATAGTAAAGTATTTTAAGTCTCTTGATGGGGGGCCTAAGCCCTTTTACATTCCAAGAGGTGATTTTCATGGGGGGGGGGGAATTTTGAGGGGGATTTGAGCCGGTATCACGGTGGTGTTGGATTTTGACCTGAAGGGAGGAACTGTTACTGTGGTTGTCAACTATAAGGCAACTGCTACCTGAGTGTCTGGTGTGTGACGGGTGGTGTACAGTAGAGGTGAGTGAAGTGGGAGAAAATTTGGAGGGGTAAAAGCACAAAATAAACATAATAGAAAACATTGAAAGAAATTAGCTTTTTTCCGCATGGGTTCACTGTATAGACCAGCTCCCAGTACTGACCCGAATGATGCAGCGGAGGCTTGCCCATAATGTCAATAATATCTTTTACAGTAAGCTCGGTTTGTGTTTAAGAAGGGGAGGTAGCTGTATGCAGTGAGGCCACAGGGGACATTTCAGAGAAAAGGAGAATAGGATTAAATACAGTACAAATAATACCAAGGCCTGCCAATGTGTTGGAGGCTATAACAGAGGAAAACGTTTGTGTAGGTGGAAGCCCGAGATAACCAAGAAGGGAGCTTACATGTACCCGTTTGGTGTTGGAATGGGTTTTTGCATCTACTGATTCAACGAGGAATAGAACGATGGTCAGATCCAGAGCATTTGAGAATCTTTGGAGATTCTTTCCATGGTGACGTGTTGAAAAGCTTTCCTTTTTTGGAGACCTCAATGGAGTAGTCTGCCAAAATCAGCACCTTGATTCCATCTATCTGAAGGGATCTGGAGTGCTTGAATTTTTGCAGGATGGCAGCTTTGTCCAAGTAATTTAAGTATGCGTGACATCACAGGCTCGACTCCTCCCTTCTACACATGTATCGACCTCTGATTGGTCTTCCTCAGCTGACATTCACAGCAATCAAGAATCTCTATATATGTTTATAATAAGGACTATATGCCGTTGTTATTTGCAATGTTTTTCCTGTTTTATTTATATATATAATTTGCACATAGGTTTGATTTTGAGAATTATCAAGCCAATAGCGCTGCACTATATGCACATGTATAACATAATAAACTTGCAAATTGAAACTTGACTGTACAGGTATTGTCTACCTGCCCAGACTGCAAATATATGACAGTAAATTAGGTTTTCATACAAAGACGTTAAGTCATGAGATAATGCCAGTATCAAGACAAAATAAAACAACAGCTGTGAATAGGAATTATAATCATCAGAATGTTACAATTCACTATTATGCCAGGGAAAAGTACAATCAGACAAGAGAGCATACTTACATAGAAAAATAAAATATGCAGTCTTAATTTGGGTAATTAGCAAGCTACCAAGTATTCCACAGCTGGCACATTGTAATGGCACAGGCATATTTCCCAGTACTCAAAGCCAGTATAATTTCTTAAGTATAATGGGTATGCACAATTCTAATGGTTTCAGACATATCAGGTAAATAATTAGATTTCCAATTCCACACTATATATAATCTGGCAACTAAAAGAACAAGGATCACAACAGTTCTCAACAAAGTAGGAAATTCCTAAATCACTAAATTTAAAATTGCTAACCCTGGGCAAAGGGGTTAAGGTATTACAATTACTTGCAAAATGATGTGGAAACTTTAAGGCCAGAAATGAAACAGATGTTTAAAGACACAAAGGTACCAATTTGTCCACAGCACTCTGGGGAGGTATTAGTCTCAAATGTGGAGATATGCTATGGGGTAAGATAACATCATAGTGTATTTTTGTGTTTGTTCTCATATTTGAATACTTCCAATGGCAGTATAGGTGGCAAGGAGGGCTTTCTGCCATTCAGATACTGTATAATTTCTAATGCTCCTCCCCAAGTTATTAGAGGCTGTAAACATAGATTTATCACGTAGCAGAGAGTAGCGTAAATATATTCCTCCTTTACATTTAATTTCTGATTTGTATTTTTGCCCTGCTTGCCAGTGGAGTTTGCATTTGATACGAGGATGGTGCTTCAGATATGATGAGCGTTGGGGGTATATAAAGTATTCAGTAATTGTCAAGTTAAATTCAGCTTGTAAAAGAGTAAAGGGTTTTAATTTAATACTTAATACTACATGAAATCTATTGAATTAATAATACCATATCAGGTATAAGGAGGCTGAAAATAGACAGAGGGATGGGGAGAGGGGTCATGTGTGAATTTGATAGAGAGGAGAAACATAGGAGTTGCCAAGACCCTCATGGAAGCACAGATTGTCAGAGAGAGAGATATTTTGGCATGACAGTTGTGTCTATAGAACATATTAAATAATTACAGTATCTCACAAAAGTGAGTACACCCCTCACATTTTCGTAAATATTTTATTATATCTTTTCCTGTGACAACACTGAAGAAATGACACTTTGGTACAATGTAAAGTAGTGGGCGTACAGCTTGCATAACAGTGTAAATTTGCTGCCCCCTAAAAAATTCAACACACAGCGATTAATGCCTAAACTGCTGGCAACAAAAGTGAGTACACCCCTAAGTGAAAATTTCCAAATTGGACCCAAAGTGTCAATATTTTGTGTGGCCACCATTACTTTCCAGCACTGACTTAACCCTCTTGGGCATGGAATTCACCAAAGCTTCACAGGTTGCTGCTGGAGTCCTCTTCCACTCCTCCATGATGACATCATGGAGCTGGTGGATGTTAGAGACCTTGCGCTCCTCCACCTTCCATCTGAGGATGCCCCACAAATGCTCAATAGGGTTTAGGTCTGGAGACATGCTTGACCAGTCCAACACGTTTACCCTCAGCTTCTTTAGCAAGGCAGTGGTTGTTTTGGAGGTGTGCTTGGGGTCGTTATCATGTTGGAAAACTGCTCTGTGGCCCAGTCTCCGAAGGGAGGGGATCATGTTCTGTTTCATTATCTCACAATACACGTTGGCATTCATTGTTCCCTCAATGAACTGTAGCTCCCCAGTGCCAGCAGCACTCATGCAGCCCCAGATCATGACACTCCCACCACTATGCTTGACTGTAGGCAAGACAAATTTGTCTTTGTACTCCTCACCTGGTTGCCACCACACACACTTGACTGTAGGCAAGACAGACTTGCCTTTGTACTCCTCACCTGGTTGCCGCCACACACGCTTAACACCATCTGAACCAAATAAGTTTATCTTGGTCTCATCAGACCACAGGACATGGTTCCATTAATCCATGTCCTTAGTCTACTTGTCTTCAGCAAACTGTTTGCGGGCTTTCTTGTGCATCATCTTTAGAAGAGGCTTCCTTCTGGGACGAAAGCCATGCAGACTAATTTGATGCAGTGTGCAGCGTATGGTCTGAGCACTGACAGGCTGACCCCCCACCCCTTCAACCTCTGCAACAATGCTGGCAGCATTCATTTGTCTATTTCCCAAAGACAAGCTCTGGATATGACGTTGAGCACGTGCACTAAACTTCTTTGGTCAGCCATGGCGAGGCCTGTTCTGAGTGGAACCTGTCCTGTTAAACCACTGTATGGTTTTGGCCACCGTGCTGCAGCTCGGTTTCAGGGTCTTGACAATCTTCTTATATCCCAGGCCATCTTTATGTAGAGCAGCAATTAATTTTTTTAGATCCTCAGAGAGTTCTTTGCCATGAGGTGCCATGTTGAACTTCCAGTGACCAGTATGAGAGAGTAAGAGCAATAACACCAAATTTAACACACCTGCTCCCCATTCACACCTGAGACCTTGTAACACTAACGAGTCACGTGACACCGGGGAGAGAAAATGGCTAATTGGGCCCAATTTGGACATTTTCACTTAGGGGTGTACTCACTTTTGTTGCCAGCGGTTTAGACATTAATGGCTGTGTGTTGAGTTATTTTGAGGGGACAGCAAATTTACATTATTATACAAGATGTACCCTCACTACTATTCATTGTAGCAAAGTGTAATTTCTTCAGTATTGTCACATGAAAAGATATAATAAAATATTTAGAAAAATGTGAGGGGTGTACTCACTTTTGTGAGATACTGTAAATCTCCTCATAGAATTTTAAGATCTGTCTGCCCTTAACAAAACCAGACAGGTCTGGGTGGATCAGAATATCCACCAGGCAGAATGCTAGCAACTCAGCAATTTTTTTCTAATTGTTATTCAGCAAATAAATAAGATGACATTTCTGGGGTAAATCAGGATCCTTTGCTGCATTTAGGGGGGGGGGGGGGGTGTAGCAGTGTTGTAATTTTTTTTCAAAGTAATGTTAACTTTCTAATATTTATAATATTCTCCTGTAAACCCATCAGATCCAGGAGATGTGTTATTTGGTAATGAACTATAGTTCTATAAATTACAGGCAAGATGTCTGTATCTTCTAATGAAGGTTGTAATTTAGAATCATTGTTTTTCTGTCAAACATAAAGTGCCTTAATTCTTGCTTAGGGTCCCCCCTTGTGGCAATCATACTTGAAATGATCAGGACCTGTATAGTTGCCTTGACTTTGCATCCTAGCAATCTTTTTGGCTGTACTATGACATATTTGATTATTGTTACAACCCCCTCTTCATTTGTTCTTTACAAAAACTGAAAAAGAGA
Organism: Lithobates septentrionalis; assembly: GCA_037952835.1. Taxonomy (NCBI): domain Eukaryota; kingdom Metazoa; phylum Chordata; class Amphibia; order Anura; family Ranidae; genus Lithobates; species Lithobates septentrionalis. Next base: position 3,342,343 of record JBBDGP010000918.1, on the reverse strand, counting down.
ATCATACTTTTTTAGATTATACAGAGCGCTATAGTAACAACTGAAGGCATCAGCTATATCTTGCGGGTCATAAACTTTATTGTGGCTAGAAGGGTGATGCATATATGGAATTCTTGTTTTACTACAATGTCCTTGTAGTTGCTGTACCACAGCTTTTTCAAAATTGTCTAAAAAAATTATCTAAGGTAATGTCTGAGGCATGTGAGTGCTATATGTAAAGCAGAGCAAAGATGAGTTTTATTCTGGGATTCCAGATTTCTAATTTCAGAAATTATATTCTTTATGTGTTGCTGCCTCTTCTCAGTTCCCAGTTTTATAAAAAAAAAGACCAAGGATTAAAGGCCTTATGGGCTTTCCACATAGTAAAAGTCCTCAACTGAGAGAGTTAATCTGAAAAAAAAATGTCAAGTGCTTTTCTAAATACGCCCTAGAATGAGAATATTGCATGAGCCTCTGGTTAAATCTCCAAAGAAGGAAAAGTAGAAAAAAGTAGATGCAAACAAAAGGTGTCCCAGATTATGAGAGCCACAGACACATGGTCTGTCCATGTAATGTTGCTAATAGAAGCCTTGGAAATGTTTTGAAGTAGCCATTTATTCACAAGGAAGAAGTTTATCCTGGAATGTGTATTATGACAAACAGAAAAAAAAAGTAAAATATTTTTCATTAGCATGTAAACAGCGGCAAATATAATAAAGATCATGGTTGTGCAGAAATGATGGTTGCATCCAATTTGCGGAAGAAGCTGAGTTCAGCCGGGCATATGGAGTGACATTAGCTGATATAGCTGATGGTAGAGAGTGTCATGAGAATTGTTAGCATACTTTCTTCTGTGTTGACCTTCCGTCAGAAATTAGGTAGGTAGGGGGCATGGCCTGGCTTCGGAGGAAGATGGCAGCATAACCTGTGAGCTCCCGCTGACAGAGAGAGAGAGTTCTGAAGAACACAGAGGTTTACCACACCACGCGATCCCGTGTACCATGGGGACCTCCTCCCGCAGCTCCTCCGCCTCCCGCTCTAGGTCTCCGCGCGGCCAGACTGACAGGATCAGTCACAATATCCCGGAGATGTTCCGGACACAGCCCAGCAATATGGCGCCCGGCCGCGGCTCGTCCCAGTCAGCAGGCCTCATGACAGGATCCAGCTCACAGATCTCCTCAGATGATGGCGGGGTTGTGCTCACTCCACATCAAAAACCCAGCTTACAGGATCTTCGCTCGGTGGCAACAGATATCAAAGAGACCCTCACAGCAGCGCTAACAGCTGCTATCACAGACCTCAAAATTGATATCCAATCGGTTGCTGGCAGGGTACAGAACATAGAAAAAGTCACTGCTTCTCATACATCTGTATTGCGCCGCTCATGTCAAGTCCTTGACACCCACACTTTACAGCTAAGGGACCTTAATCGCCACATGGAGGATTTGGACAATCGTGGCAGACGCCATAACCTCCGCATACGTGACTTGCCGGAATCGATTGACGCAACCCACCTATGAGCTGAAGTGACAAGCTTATTCAACACTTTATTGAAGAGACCCCCCACTACGCCTATGGGCATGGAACGCATACATCGCACCCTGCGCCCACGAAGCAGAGATTCAGATCCGCCTCGTGATGTGGTCTGTTGTGTCATTGACTTTCAGCTGAAGGAGGAAATCTTACGCAGAGCGCGCACTGTGAACCCGCTGATTCATAAAGGCACAAACATTCGACTGTTCCAAGACCTGTCGAACATCATGCTCCAACGCCGGAGAGAACTGCGCCCTCTCCTGGAAGTCCTGCGTAACAAGGAGATTCCATACAGATGGAAATTCCCCTTCGCCTTGTCAGCTTCTCACCAAGGCCGAACAGCACTTCTTAGGGTGCTGGAAGATCTACGCCACTTCTGTGATACACTGGAGATCCCATACACAGAAGTTCCCGACTGGTACGCGGAGTTTCGTCCCCCTGCGAACAGAAATGTCCTAACCAACATGGAACCCATGGAGACCCAAGACCAACGCTTCCGGAGAAGACGTTCACCGTCCGACACCCGGGATCACCACTCAGCTCCGGACCCAAACCACGGATCCAGCCCAACTAAAGCACCGCAACCTAGGAGAGCACGCCGTGACCGTTGAAAGATGTTGATAAAACACACTAAGCTCAGCTAAGTTAACTTGAATGTTCTCTAGTTCTCCCATTGCTTTTACTCCTTCTATGCTGACTTGCCTGATCTTAACCGTATTACATGGTCCTATCTGGGATTCTAACCTCTCTACCTTGCCATAGTAAAACAAAAAGTTATGCCTCTCACAGTCACTTTGCCTGCACGCATGAATCACATTGTACAATACTGCTGTATACGTCACAGCCCAGAAGTCATTTTTTTTTTTTTTTCTATTTTTTCTATTTTTTGCTCTTTTTTTTCTCTCCATTTTTCTTTTCTTTTTTTTCCTCGCAAACTGCAAGCGCTGAATACTGAAATAGACTATAGTTGGTCCAATCCGTTATATCTTTATTCCCATTTGCATAAGAAGGCTTCCACTCCAGCGACTGACCGACAACACTTGGTTATTTACATCACTGTTTTTTCCTTTCCTGATCTTTCTAGACATTCCCCCCTGCCTATTCCCCTCCCATATTTCCTTTATTAGGAATATACGTATGTATGCAAGTGTATATGTGTGTATGTATGTATATAACGGTACATTTATGCACATATTTGTGGATAATAACCAATATTACAACCCGAACGTTGATATCATGTAACAAACCCGGAGGTTCCCAACACCTATTTGTGCCCCTCGCTGGACCATACACAGATATACTGGCATATTCTAATAGACCGTTACATCATATATCCCAATATTCACATAACGCTCGTCTGCTGTGAGGTTTGGACCCGGAGAACCTCATGACAGATGTGCTTAAATACCCTCCTATCGAATCAATCTATTGCCTCTTCCAACAATATCCTCTCATCCACTGCTACAGTAAGCGGTGAACACATACAGCATTATAACGTATACACGCTACATGACCCAACGTAGTTTCATAAGTGAGACCATTACGCCTCCCATCCCTTTCCCAGATAGGAACAACAACGAATTGGGAGGAATAGACAAATGAATCTCATGTCACTCCTATGTGACATATGTATACTCGATATTTCATTGTTAATTTTCCAAGCTTATTCCTAAATTGTTTCTTAGGGCGAACAGATTTAACCTGTTGATACTTGTATTGAGTTTACTGTAAAGGAATGTTCCGTGGTTTTGTTCTCCCTAGAGAACCCGAACGATATCCTCTAACAATACATGTATAGTGCCAAAGACATTAAAAACATTAAACTTTCTCACTCGCAGAAATATAACCCGTCCCTTACAGGGACTAACACCCTTTCCTACTGTATACTTTCCTCTCAATCCTAGTACACAACAAATGATTGCTCAATCATATGGTCTCCATGATACACCACAACTCGTCTATAACTCCCTGTCAACCTCTTTACATATACGATTACCTTCCTCTCTGTCGGCGGGTAGCAACCCCTCCTTAGATCACACTACCTTCTGCCGACTCTGGTTACTCCCCAATCAGTGGCTATTGAGAACATTCATACCGAGCTATATTTCTATTCTCACTGCCTACCACTGAACCTCTCTGGTCACACCTGGATACGGTTATATAGTATCCTTGGGTTAGCGAGCAGGTTCTTGCTTTCCTTCCGGAAAAAAACAAAGAAAAATAAATAAAAAAATACTCATAGGCTCTTCCACCACTCTAGCACGGATACCCCCCTACTGAACTCCATACACGAGCGCTTCCTCCTCCCTTCCCCCACGCACCCTTCCCTCACCAGATTTTACCACACTTCACGCAGACAAACTCCACCTATCTTTCTCCTAGACACAATCTGTCTTCTCAGTAGTAACTCCATCTTACCACATCAAACAACTATTTCCATTCTTTCTAATATTGAGACCTGTCCCTTTTCCTTACAATGTCACGAAAGACACACAAACTGAACAAATCCTCAACCAAGATCGTTTCTTTAAACGCACGGGGCCTTAATCTCCCAGAAAAAAGCTCCCAGCTGCTACAAGACATGCACAGAAACAAAGCGGACATCATCTTCCTTCAGGAGACACACTTTAGAACAGATTCCACCCCTAAACTTTCTAACCCAAGATTTCCAACATTCCTTCACGCAACCAATCACACTGCAAAAACCAAGGGGGTATCTATCCTCTTTGCGAAACATTGTCAGTTTCAAATCAATGACACATGCATTGACGAGGAAGCTCGATACATATTTGTAAAAGGCACTTTAGAGGGCAAACAAATCACCCTTGCCAATATATACGCTCTCAATTCAGGACAAGTCTCATTTTTCAGATCCACACTGCAAAAACTTGCTACATTCCAAGAGGGCCTTCTTGTTCTTGGAGGAGACTTCAATGTCCCTCTTAACCCTCTACACGATACATCGTCAGGTACCTCCTCCATGCAGTACAAAGCACTCCGGGCAATTAAAACACAAATACAAGAGTTGTCGCTACACGACTCGTGGCGTACACTTCACCCAACTGTGAAGGATTACACGTTCTATTCGGCCCCACACAACAGACATTCCAGACTTGACTACCTCTTCTTGTCACAGAGAGACCTACCACTGCTCAACACTGCCACCATTGACCCTATGTACCTTTCGGATCACCACCCTATATCCATGACTCTGGAACTTACGGACAGCCCCCCCAGAACCCATATTTGGCGCCTTGATCCCTCCCTTCTCACGGACAATGTCATCACACATCGCATACATGAACGCCTTGCTCTATACTTCAAAGAGAATGATTCACCAGACATATCTCCTATGATGAAATGGGAGGCACATAAAAGTACTATACGTGGAGAACTCATTGCGATATCGAGCACTAGAAGAAAAGAAAAGCATGCTCACATAGCTAAATTGACAGCACGTATACAAGAACTAGAACGTGCAAAAAAAACATCCCAAGCAATAGGGACACTCCCTGACTTGACCCAAGCAAGACATGATCTTCTAGAAACACTAAACAAACAAACAAAGAGAAACTACATATTATCCCAAAAAGTGTTTTACGAGTATGGCAACAAGTCCGGTAAGCTCCTGGCCAGAGCTCTTCGAGCAAAGAAAGCATCCATGACCATCCATTGAATCACTGATGCGAAGGGTCATAAAATAACGTCAAAAGACCAAATAGCAGACCAGTTTGTTCAGTATTACTCCCCACTCTACAACTTACACCCCACTAGCACACAAATGGACGACCCCCACAGACTACAAATAATCAGAGATTTTCTCAGACGATTCAGCCCAGAACCCCTATCCGATTTGATAGCAAATGACCTAGAGCTTCCATTTTCACCCATAGAATTAAACACAGTTCTTAAGCAACTGAAACCTGGGAAGAGCCCCGGACCAGACGGCTTGACGACGGGATACTATAAAACATTCATGGAAACTCTTATACCTCACTTCCTGACCGCATTCAACTCCCTTTCTTCCGAAAACCCCCCTCCACGGGACCTTCTGACTGCACACATCACAGTGATCCCTAAGCCAAACAAAGACCCGTCTCTAGTGACTAATTACCGCCCAATATCATTGCTGAATGTTGATCTCAAAATATTTGCCAAGATTCTAGCCAATCATCTCCTGCCTTTACTACCTGACCTCATCTCCTTAGATCAGGTGGGATTTATACCTGGAAGAGAGGCAAGAGACAACACAATCAAGGCCATTAACATACACAAATGGATGACCTCCTTCCAAAAACAAGGGTTTTTCCTTTCCCTGGATGCGGAGAAGGCATTCGACAGGGTGGCATGGGACTACATGTCCGAAGTGCTACAAATGATTGGTCTGAGAAACCGCATGATGCAGTTCATTATGGCCCTTTACGCCCTCCCAACCGCAAGGGTGCGAGTTAATGGTTGTCTGTCGAGTGCCTTCTCCATATCCAATGGAAACCGCCAAGGATGTCCGCTTTCACCCTTAATATTTGTCCTTACTTTAGAACCACTACTCCAACGCCTTCGATCCAATCCAAACATTAAAGGTGTGACCATTTCGGGGGGGCGTGTCCAAGATGGCGACCGGGATGGACGCATAGTTAGGAGGCTCCACTACCTTGCCGGCTATTAATCCTGTTTCCCAGCGGAATTTTATAAATCTGGAACTACCCAGGCACAGTTCTGAACTTACAGACCTGGTATGCCCTATAATCGCCGCTCCGCCGCCCACAAAAAACCCTCTACGACCCGCACTACTTCCAGTGGCGGGAAGGCTCAGAGCAACAAGACGGCTAACATGGCGTCGCAGACCGAGGAAGCGGATCCTGAGCTTCAAGAAACAGACCACTTCACTGCACTGATGCAAGCCATCGGGACATGCCAAACCACACTGACAGGCAAAATCGATAAAATCCAACTAGAGATGGGTCTAATTCGAAAAGATATGGACAAATTCAGGACCCGGATGTCGGAGGTGGAACGCCGCGTGGGGGACACGGAGGACGTGCTGGGTGAGCACACATCATCTCTCCGAACCCTCACTACTAAAGTGAGGGCACTAGAATATCGCGCGGAGGACGTGGAGAACCGCAACAGGAGGAATAACCTCCGAATCATTGGACTGCCTGAGAGGGCTGAAGATCCTGATCCATCCGGATTTACTGAACGCCTTCTGAGGCAGCTATTCCCGCAGGCGGCCTTCTCCCCTTTCTTCGCGGTGGAGCGTGCTCACAGAATGCCGGCGGCTCGTGGACCTCCTGGGGCCCCGCCTCGCACATTCATCCTCCGGCTACTGAATTACCGAGACCGGGACGCTGTGCTAAGGGAGAGCAGGAAGATGGAGACCCTGCGATTTGAGGGGTCCCACCTGATGATCTTCCCGGATTTCTCTGTCGAAACGCAGAAACAGCGCAAATCATTCGACCATGTAAAGCAAGAGATGCGCAAGAAAGGCCTTAAATACAGTATGCTTTTCCCGGCCAGACTACGAGTCCAAGACGGAGAAACACACAGATTCTTCACTACCCCTGAAGAAGCAGCTAACTGGTTAGACACCATCCCACAGCGTTAAGAATAAACCCTGACTGCTACATGTTTTTTTTTCTCCCCGGTGGGTGAGTTCTTATTTGCTGTACCGCACTTTTAATTTTCTTTTATCTTTTGTTTGTGTCATCAATGGCTGCTGACTACATACTACTGCCCTTACAACTAGTAAAGCAGGCCAGTACTCTGTGGCATATCCGCACACCACACTGTGCAGCAGTGAATGGCATAATATATCCCAGGGGGTGAGTCTCTTTTTGCTCCAGCACCCCCCCTTTTTGTTCCAATACTGGCTGACCACAGCTGCCATGCTACATGGTGCTCCACCCCCTCCTGAATGTGAACCTTAAACACAACAAGTTGACCCTGGCCAAAATCAGCAGCACACATACGCACCAGCATTCACCATATGAAGTAGCAAATTTACTACATAGATGAAGTGGCTGCGGTGCACTTTGAGACTTTAACCCGTGAAGAGGTACCTCGGAACACACTCTCTCAGGAGGAGACTATGGGGGTCGAGATTCTACACCCCCCCTTGTTTACACTCAGGTGAACCCTCTCCGCCGGCTCGCTATAACATACAGCGGTGGATAGGCTTACTCTATTATATTGGTGGCATAATCCTTCCGCAGGGAAAGAGATTCCCTTTTTTTTCCTTCTATTGATGTTTATACCCTGAAAAGGGGTAGCTGGCACACATCACGACTGCTAAGCAGTTTGTGGACTTCCTTATTGTGCCTCCAAGGCGCCTTGTTGGCGCACTGCCTCCAAGGGACTTCAAAAGTCATGTTTTGTTTGGGTAATCAAACGCACCCAAGTTTGGGGGGTTGCGTGGGGAGGGGGGGTGGGGGTTTTGTTCAACGGTACGCCAACAAATCTATCTATGTTGATGCTCATATATCAGGTCTATCTTTTACATGTGTAACAGGAATATGGAATCTAATTGACAGCAGGTCGGGTATGCTGGTCCTACGCCTTGGTCTGGATGGGGGTCCGGTGAGCAGATTAGCTGAGATATATACTTACCTACAAGTATGGCCCCTATTAGAGTGATATCCTGGAATGTGCGGGGGCTTAATTCCAAATTCAAACGATCCCTTGTATTTTCATATTTAAAAAAATATCATCCGCACATTTGCTTGCTCCAGGAAACCCATCTTACGGGCTCCAGAATACTCTCTCTCAAGAAGCCCTGGGTGGGATCGTATTTCCATTCCACCTATTCCTCCCACTCCCGAGGAGTTAGTGTTCTTGTGCATAAGGCACTTCCCTTTGTGCTTCTGGACCTTCATCTTGACCCGGACGGGCAATATGTGATTTTGCACGCATTGTGTGACAGATTGGAAATGTTAATAGTAGGTCTATACTTGCCACCACCAGCTAAAATGATGGTATTGCATAAACTTCAAAATATTATTGCCAATTATAGTACCCCCAATATAATCATAGCAGGTGATTTTAACATGCCTCCAAACCCCAGTGTTGATAGGTTACACACAGGTCAGACAACCGATTCAGCGCTGTCCCGTTGGGCGGAGGTGTATGGCCTTACTGATACCTGGAGATGGAAAAATCCACAGGGTAGACAATTCTCATGTCACTCTGCTACACATGCGACATTGTCGCGCATTGATTTAATTTATGTTACCGATCCCCTGTTATCCCGGGTGTCTGCTGTTTCCCATCTGCCGCGTGGCATATCGGATCATACCCCGGTTATGCTGGATCTCTCTACGGGTTCGGCAGCTAGTGCAGGCCTGTGGAGACTATCCAGATACTGGATCACCGATGAGAAACTGGAACCAATAATGCTAATGGAACTGGGGGAATACTGGACACATAATGACCAATCGGCCTCTCCACCAATAGTATGGGATGCATTTAAGGCGTATGCCAGGGGTAGGTATCAGTTTAATATCTCTAAGGTCAGGAAAGAATCGAGACTGGAGCTCTCGGCGGCAGAACAAAGGGCAATAAGACTAGAGACTCAATACACTGCCTCACCCGACCAGGGCACGCACTCCGACATGCTCACGGCATATAGGGAGGTGGCGCTCATTCGGGCAACCTCTTGCCGTCGCTTCCTCCTTGCCCAGACTCACCGTATATTTGAGCAGGGCGAGCGATCGGGTAGATTGCTGGCCTGGTTAGCTAAGGAATGGGCTGGTAGCCCCTGTATAGCTAATATTAGAGATGAGGATGATACTTTGCTCTCTGATCCCGCGCGTATTAATGCGCGGTTCGAGAGGTATTATCAGCAACTCTACACATCCAGAGCAACATATTCCCCTGAGGAATTGAATTTGTTCCTCCTAAAGATAGAATTCCCTACTCTAACACTAGAGGCGAGTCAGGCACTGGAAGCTCCTATAACACTGAAAGAAGTCCAAAGAGCCATCAAGTCACTTCAGGCGGGTAAAACTCCGGGACCTGACGGATTACCCACAGAATTCTACAAAACCAATTTGGATATAATAGGCCCCTACTTTCATACTATGCTCACTAAAGCATTAACTCAGCAGTGTCTCCCGCCCTCAATGATGGAAGCAGTAATCATTGTCATTCCAAAACCGGGGAAGGACCCAGAAGTCTGTTCGTCCTACCGACCCATTTCTTTACTGAACGTGGACGCCAAGATCCTTACAAAGATCTTGGCGGGCAGGTTAAACTCGGTGATACTGTCCCTCATACATGGCGACCAAACCGGATTTATGTCCGGCAAGGGCACGCATATAAATATCCGCAGACTCCATACTAACATAGCGCTACCCTGAGATCCTAAAGTGGGTGGAGTGGTGGCCTTGTTAGACGCCGAAAAGGCCTTTGACTCAGTTGAGTGGGCCTTCTTGTGGGAGGTAATGTCTAAATTTGGATTTGGGAATAAATTTATCAGCTGGGTCAAATTATTTTACCAATCGCCAACGGCTAGAGTGCGTGCAGGTGGTCTCCTCTCTCCTCCCTTCCACTTGTGCAGAGGGACAAGGCAGGGATGTCCACTGTCCCCAGGGCTGTTTGCCCTCGCCATTGAACCTATGGCTATATTACTCCGCTCGGCCTCTGCGGTGAAGGGATTAGAGATAGGACCACTGATGGAACGAATCTCACTATACGCGGACGACACGCTTTTATACCTGGGGGATGATACCCATTCTTTAGTTGCGGCGCTTGAAATTATAGATCATTATGGCGTATTCTCCGGGGTCAAAATTAACTGGAGTAAATCTAACCTGTTCAACCTGACTGACAGTGACTCCCCCAACGCCGACCTGACCCCCCTTCGCAGAGTCACCCAGTTTAGATATCTTGGTATTGAGATATGCAGGGACCTAACCCAATATCTAACAAACAATTTATATCCCATCCTCCAAAACCTTATTGCAAAATGTCAGGCCTGGAAGTCACTTCCATTAACACCAGTGGGAAGGGTGAATCTATTAAAAATGACGTTCCTTCCCAAGTTTTTATATATTTTCAGGAATACCCCGATCCCAATCCCTGTCTCTTTTTTCCACAAACTAGATGGGGTTATCTCCTCTTTTATATGGGGAGGGAAAGTCCCAAGAATAGCGAAAGCCAAGCTACAACTTCCCCTATCTTCTGGAGGCCTGGCACTACCATGCTTCCAGAAATATTACTGGGCGGCAGTGCTGGTCACTGTTCGATGGTGGTTCAAGCAGACTAGATCAAACCCCGCGCTAAACCTTGAAGCAGCCATAATGGGTTCATACTCAGCCCTTACAAACGTTGTCTATAGAGGTGTAAAAGCCAGCTCACACATAACTCTACCAATGCGCACCACAATGCAAGTATGGGATAAAGTCACTGCAGCTATAGCAAGTAAGGATACTATTTCCCCTCATACCCCACTATGGGGTAATCCCAGACTTCCACACTTCAGGTCCATCCCAGACCCCAGTATATGGGCTAAATATGGGATAGTAAAGATTAAGCAGATTATGCCCAATGGGCACATACTCCCATTCCCAGAACTCAAAAGGACATATAAGCTCCCTTCATGGATGTTATTTCGATATCTCCAACTAAAACATGCTACGCAAGCACAATTCCCTACAGTAGTCACAGTGGCATCAAATATGGTGGAGAGCTTCCTTACCTCGCGGGGGGTAGACAGGATACTATCTTCCATATATTTACGCCTTACCTGCGGTGACGCAGAGAAGAACCCACATCTCCTACAAATGTGGAAATCAGACATAACTGATCTCTCTGACGAACAATGGGAAACAGCGATTCAAAACTATATACCGACAGTGATCTCGGCTAGGGATAGATTTATCCAACTCAAATTCATACATAGAGCGTACTATACGCCACAAAGACTGGCGCGGATATATCCTTCACAAACAGATCACTGTACAAAATGTCAGCAGGCGCTGGGGACGTTTTATCACGTCATCTGGGAATGTCCTATCATTCAGGAATATTGGAGGAAAGTGGTTGAGGAAATTAATAGTGTCACCAACATGTCTATGCCCTTAGATCCTAGGATTCTTATTCTAGGGGTTACAGAATTAATAACTCACTCTACGTATGAAAAGCTACTATTGTTCTATCTGTGCTTCTATGCAAGGAAGGCTCTCCTCCAACAGTGGAAACTAGCGGCTCCCCCCACTGTGACTCAGTGGCGTGCCCTGGTGGATGCGGTGCTACCCTTATACAAATTGACGTATATGGGACGTAAATGCCCTCAAAAATTTGACAAGGTGTGGGAACCATGGGTGACCGCGAGACCACTTTTGGACTGAGGCGGTCTTCGAGGATAGCTTAAAAACTAACGATACTGCTGGGCTGCATGTATTAATTATCCGGGCCTAGAAATATAGTTAAACTGAAATAATGTGGATAGTCCTGACTTGCCTACCTACCCTAAGCTTTGATGTTATGCTGGTATAGATGAGTTGGGAAATATCAGGACTTATGCTTGAGGCCCTCCTCCTTCCCGTATAACTCTGTTTGACTGGTGAACCCTTTTCCTAATGTGTATATAACCAATGAGCCTGATCGACCTGTCATGGTCAAATATAAACCTAAAAAGATGCAATAGTATAATTTGGTCCAATGTAGCCCCCCCCCCTCTTCCCTTCTCTCCCCCTTCCTTTCTCCTCTTCCCATCTCCCCCCTACCAACTATAAACTATGGTTATAATCCAGCACAAATGTTAGGCAGGAATACCAGGCTCTGACCCATATTCTAGAGTACTATTATGTAGCATCATCATTCATTCTAAATTGAATGTGAGATAATATTTCTAGATAGTATATCTTGATATGATATATTCATGCTGTACCGTATTTGTTTTCTTTTGTATTATTTTTTTGTATTTGATATAAATAAAAACTTTTCTGTTAAAAAAAAAAAAGGTGTGACCATTTTGAATAATACCTACAAACTCGCTGCCTTTGCAGACGACATCCTCCTATTCTTGACTGACCCACACATCACCCTACCCAACTTACTTAAAGACTTTACTACATTTAATACCTTATCGAACCTACAAATCAACTTCGCAAAATCAGAAGCCTTAAATATTTCCTTACAAAAAGAATCTCTTGCGCTTTGCCAATCTAACTTCCCCTTCAAATGGAATCGTGATGCAATTACCTATTTAGGGATTAATCTTCCATCCCGGCTGTCCGAACTATATTCCAAAAACTATCTCCCTATCCTCCAACGCATACAGAAAGACCTTAAGGCCTGGTCGACAGGTCTCTTCTCGTGGTTTGGTAGGGCATCCATAATAAAAATGAATATTCTCCCGAAACTGTTATATGTGATGCAAACGGTCCCCATACATCTTCCACAATCATTTTTCGCCTCTTATCGTAAAGCCTGTAGTGACTTTCTCTGGGGTAAAAACCATCCCAGACTAAGTTTCGAAAGACTAACCCTACCCAAACTAAAAGGTGGTATTGGGCTCCCAGACATAGCTAAATATCACATAGCCTGCCAACTATCGCGAATAGCCGACTGGAATGTCCACAGTAACACGAAAGCCTGGACTAAAATTGAAAACGAATTCTCCTCGATTCCAATTAGACTGCTACCCTGGATTACCTCGAGCTACACCCCTCAGGTCTGCAAGCGACACCCCCAATAGGCATCACATTGCAAACCTTTCAGAAGGCATGCCGTAAACAACACATCTCCTCCACTCAAGGACCATTGACGCCCATCCGAAACAATCCTGACTTCCCTGCGGGCCTCTCGGACACGTTCCTTGCAGACTTTTGGCCACATGTCACTGTTCGTGCAGAACACTTTTTCTATAGACACACCTTCGTTTCCTGTTCCGACTTACCCACTCAAAAATCCGGAAAACCATTCCCGCAATGGATGTATTTCCAAATTAGACACTTCCTCAATCATGCTCACAAACGCTCCGATTTTTCCAGATCACTCACACCATTTGAAATCTTGTGTACCAAGACCGAACCTCAAAGACATGTGATCTCAGTGATTTATTCCCTCCTACTTGTTGATAGCAACCCTAAATCCAACATAGCAACTCGCAATTGGGAGAGAGATCTTGCAATTGATCTATCAGAAGAAGATTGGGAAAACATTTACACCTACATTCATAAGGGTTCAGTAAACGTGTCGGTACAAGAAAATGGTTTTAAAGTCTTCTCTAGGTGGTATAAAACTCCTTCCAGACTACATAAAATCTCCCCCACCATTCCCCCCAACTGTTGGAGGTGCTCTGAAGGAGATGGCTCTTTACTCCACATTTGGTGGTCATGTCCACTTATCCAACCGTTCTGGAAGGAAGTCCAACGCATCATTATTAACATAACCACATACCAGATCAATCTTACCCCTGCGCAAATGCTTCTACACCATTCCCCTATCCCCAAAAAAGACTATCACCATTCCCTAACGCTACATCTATTAAATGACGCAAAAATGTGCATCCCTCCCCTCTGGAAATCCTCCAAACCCCCATCCATTGTTGAATGGTTCAAGCGTATAGCTAAAGTAGCTGAAATGGAGGAGTTAATACATCAATCCAAAGACACGTCCACAAAATTCCGAACTACCTGGTCTTGCTGGCAACATTTCCAAACAACAGACGAATACACCCGTCTAATGTCTTAGGAGCACACAAAGGCCCGTTAGGCACAGTTAGTGCCAGGAGAGATGAGGTTCAGAATATTTCTATACTACCCGCTTCCCCCTCATCCCACTCTCCATCTTTACTAATAATACACATTTAATAGGCCTACTATATGCTCCTGGAAAATGTCATACCACCTTCCATTTCCGACCCTCTCCTCGCTCACATTAGAACCCCATTCAACCAATCTCATACCTTAACCTAACTATTTTCTACACCTACTGGATAAACCATCCCAAGGGATTGCTAGTGGTCCGGTGACCGCAATCCTGATAGTAACTGTTAATTCACATGAAAGTAGGCTATTGTTCACTGACAATTCCTCAAACTAACCTATGAACCCCATCTGATCGTTCCTTAATTGCGCTCTTTACCAGCTTAAGGAACTACCTCGTCATAGCTCGGAAATGACAACACACCTTTCTAAAGGTTTGAAATATCCTCTATTTAGTTTTTGATGGGCTAGCCGCCCGCGTTCAGTTTTGTTAAATGTTTTAAGCTTACGACTTTTGTTGACTTTTACCATACTTCACTATTAATGTATACTATATAATGAACAAATAAGGTCAATGTATCTAAAATTCTGTTCCTAAGCACTGTTCTTCACCTAATGCATTTTTACTTTGTACCACTTCTGTGTACTTCAATGTGTATTTTAACCTAAATGTACAATAAACATTGACTTGGAAAAAAAAAAAGAAATTAGGTAGGTAGATGAAGAGTGATGGAGATATTCTGATGGAATAAGTAGAACAGGAACAACAAAACATAATAAAAACCAAAATGGTACAAACAAATGTAAAAGGTTCGCTCCGTCAAATCCATTCTACAACACATCAGTGCTCAAGAACAGCAAGGGAATTTAGGTTCTACTAGCATGTGACTTCTACATGCCTAGGTTATGCAAACTTAAAGTCACTTTCGCATGCAGACTAAAACTGGGTCAGAGGGGTTTAGCAGAATTCTTTTGAAGCCTTTTTTGCCACTCAGGTGTAATCCTAAACTGTAGGTAGAGTTGGTCAAAGAGGAAGGGTCCAGGATGATATCCCAAGATTCCATAAGGTGTAATCCCTTCTCCAATGTTTTGACTGCATGGGTGGATCCATCTTTGTAAATGAGAAGATTAGATGGGTAGCCCCATTTGTTTTAATTTGGTGACCTCTCAAGGCCTTGGGGACAGTGTTAACTTCCTTTCTTAATTGAATGGTATATTGTGAGAGATACACATAAAATTGGAAGTTAGTGTATGGAGAGGAAGCAGTTGTGCACTTCTTCTTCTCGTTATGAGCCATCATGAAAAAAAAGAAAGTGCATTAGCACATCTCTCTGTATTTGATCTGGTAAATGAGGGGGTCTAGGTAAGTGATATATTCTATAGGTGACTAGCTCTGAGACATTTAGATCAAGTAGCAGTGTGAGGAAATCATTGGTAAATGTGTGCAAATCTGCCTGTTGAACTGTTTAAGGCATGCTTCTAGTTTTAACAATATTATGTCTACATCTATCCCTAAAGATGTGCAAATTTTGCTTTCTTCCAATTATGCTCATCCTCATTTTCATAATGGGTGTCAACTAGATCATTTATGGTAGACGCAAAGTCACCCCTTTTATTTTTAATATGAATCGCCCTGTTCTCAATAGCTTGCACTTCTGAGCTGCACTTCTGGGGGCACTTCTGAGCCCCCAGAGATATCAGCATATCTTTCAATATTTTGTCAAGAATAGGATAATTCAATGTAAGAAATTCTCCCTGGTATCCTCTAATCATGGATCATTGTTGCAGCTCACTTCATATTGATTATCAGCCAGGACATCCATTCAGAAACTAAATTTCTCAGGGCTACTTGATACTGGAGCAGAGACCTGAGGGGACAGTGATACTGTGCATTCCTTCTGTTCAGGGATCCCTCTGTATGCCCAGCTGACAGTGGTGATCAGGAGCCAGGTGGTAAGAAAGAGGTACAGACACCCCATGCCTATTTCTCTGGGGCTGCTCTGTGAAAAAGGCTCTTAGCTTGTGAGGATGCTGGGGAGTCAATCTGCTCTATGGGTGGCCAGAGTATGTGCCCTGTGGATTTGCAGAATGTAAAGTTTCCCCACCATCTGCCAGAGCTCCAAGTCTATTCAGCCACCCTGTTCTTACTGTGGCCACTATAATATTGATTCTCATTGTAATTTCCATACAAGAAGCCAATTAGCAAATGCATGTCTGGAAAAAAGCATGTCATATGATATCTTGTCAGGATGCGGCGATTAAGCGATCCCGGGGCCGCTTAAAATGTACAAGATAATATCATCAGCAAAGAGCCCTATTTTGTGCTCATAGGTTCCAATCTGTAGACCTTGTATGAGTGGGTCCGCTCTGATGGCTTCTGCAAAGGTTTCAGAGTATTGGTAACTGTAAGCGCAAACACACAAGTCCATATATAACAGGAGATATAAAGGGCTGAGCAACTTAGTCTATAGGGGACAGCCTGGAAGTTCAAGGGTTAAGTGGTAACCGGTAATGTAATGGTTAAAGTAGGCTGGTAGGCTAGGCGGCTGCTGTCCTCAGAGAGCTGACTCTGTGATGGATGAGAGAGGGGTAGAGAAGGAAGCGCCACCTGAGTGTAGTATTAACAAATGATGTTTAATAACACCAGGTAAAAACACACTTACAGGATAAAACATATAAAAGGCTCATCTGTATAGGTATGTGGTCCTCGGTGTTCCCTCTGATCCTGTGGTGGTGACACTGCAGGGATGCTGGGCTGCAGAAGGTGGATTACCAGCCGGGAGCTCCTTCTGTGGCCATCAGGAAGAGACTAGGGGCTGGCGTGGAGCGCACGTGGAGCGTGCATGACGTCACAGGTCGTCCATCTGCTTCCGGGTTCGGTATCCAGGGGAGGGATCGTCCAGGGAAGAGGGCTAGCAGGGAGGTTGAGAGAAGGCTACGCGCTCGGAGCCACTACTCCTTCAATAGGCCTAATATGGAGGTGTCTGCAATGTGCTTTTATATGGCAGTGCTGTGGGATAACAGGTCCCAGCCTCTGTCACAAGAAAGCACAGTGCCACCTGTGGGCAGGAGGGGAACTACAAGGTAACATAATATACACAGAGAAAAAAAAGGAGGTTATATAATAGTCAGTGTCATGGAAACATATATATGAAGAAGTGCATGGTAGTAAACATGGAGACAATAATATTAACAATAGTAAAAATGGGAGTAACAATGGGGTCAAAAAATGGAGGTAAGTATAAAAAAAATATATATATATATATATATATATATACACACACACACACATATATATATATATATATATATATATATATATATATATATATATATATATATATATATATATACACATACACATACACATACATATATGTAAGTATAAAAGCATAACATGATAATAATTCCCGGGGCGTGGCTTGGCGCGCAGCGGAGATGGCAGCTCACTGAGAGAGCTCTGAGGCACACACACGGAGGTTCTAAGCCTAACACCCAACCTACAGCATACAGATGCCGGGCAGAAAGCTCCACTGGACCCCCCGATCCAGGACACGCCGCAATTCGGCTTCAGCCAACGCCAACATAGCTGATATCTTCAGACACAATGCGGCGGCTCGTAGCGGGCTCACGAGAAGCAAGATGGCGCCGACGCCTCATGAGGAAGGAGAGAGCGAGGACTCCATGTCAGCTACTGAAGACACAGGCAGGGGTAAGTCCAGACCGGACCCCCCGCTCACATTCGCAGACATAGTTACATAGTAGGTGAGGTTGAAAAAAGACACAAGTCCATCAAGTCCAACCCATGTGTGTGATAATGTGTCAGTATTACATTACATATCCCTGTATATTGCGGTCATTCAGGTGATTATCTAATAGTTTCTTGAAGCTATCAATGCTCCCCGCTGAGACCACCGCCTGTGGAAGGGAATTCCACATCCTTACCGTTCTTACAGTAAAGAACCCTCTACGTAGTTTAAGGTTAAACCTCTTTTCTTCTAATTGTAATGAGTGGCCACGAGTCTTATTAAACTCTCTTCTGCGAAAAAGTTTTATCCCTATTGTGGGGTCACCAGTACAGTATTTGTAAATTGAAATCATATCCCCTCTCAAGCGTCTCTTCTCCAGAGAGAATAAGTTCAGTGCTTGCAACCTTTCCTCATAACTAAGATCCTCCAGACCCTTTATTAGCTTTGTTGCCCTTCTTTGTACTCGCTCCATTTCCAGTATGTCCCTCCTGAGGACTGGTGCCCAGAACTGGACAGCATACTCCAGGTGCGGCCGGACCAGAGTCTTGTAGAGCGGGAGAATTATCGTTTTATCTCTGCAGTTGATCCCCCTTTTAATGCATGCCAATATTCTGTTTGCTTTATTAGCAGCAGCTTGGCATTGCATGCCATT
Organism: Lithobates septentrionalis; assembly: GCA_037952835.1. Classification (NCBI taxonomy): domain Eukaryota; kingdom Metazoa; phylum Chordata; class Amphibia; order Anura; family Ranidae; genus Lithobates; species Lithobates septentrionalis. The sequence goes on along the minus strand of JBBDGP010000918.1, from coordinate 3,323,720 downwards.
GCTGAGCCTATCATCCACTAGGACCCCCAGGTCCTTTTCCATCCTAGATTCCCCCAGAGGTTCTCCCCCCAGTGTATAGATTGCATTCATATTTTTGCCACCCAAATGCATTATTTTACATTTTTCTACATTGAACCTCATTTGCCATGTAGTCGCCCACCCCATTAATTTGTTCAGGTCTTTTTGCAAGATTTCCACATCCTGCAGAGAAGTTATTGCCCTGCTTAGCTTAGTATCGTCTGCAAATACAGAGATTGAACTCTTTATCCCATCCTCCAGGTCGTTTATGAACAAATTAAATAGGATTGGTCCCAGCACAGAACCCTGGGGAACCCCACTACCCACCCCTGACCATTCTGAGTACTCCCCATTTATCACCACCCTCTGAACACGCCCTTGTAGCCAGTTTTCAATCCATGTACTCACCCTATGGTCCATGCCAACGCACCTTATTTTGTATAGTAAACGTTTATGGGGAACTGTGTCAAATGCTTTTGCAAAATCCAGATACACCACGTCTACGGGCCTTCCTTTATCTAGATGGCAACTCACCTCCTCATAGAAGGTTAATAGATTGGTTTGGCAAGAACGATTCTTCATGAATCCATGCTGATTACTGCTAATGAAATCATTCTTATTACTAAAATCTTGTATATAGTCCCTTATCATCCCCTCCAAGAGTCTACATACTATTGATGTTAGGCTAACTGGTCTGTAATTCCCAGGGATGTTTTTTGGGCCCTTTTTAAATATTGGTGCTACATTGGCTTTTCTCCAATCAGCTGGTACCATTCCAGTCAATAGACTGTCTGTAAATATTAGGAACAACGGTCTGGCAATCACCTGACTGAGTTCCCTAAGTACCCTCGGATGCAAGCCATCTGGTCCCGGTGATTTATTAATGTTAAGTTTCTCAAGTCTAATTTTAATTCCGTCCTCTGTTAACCATGGAGGTGCTTCCTGTGATGTGTCATGAGGATAAACACTGCAGTTTTGGTTACTGAAGCCCCCCGATTCACTTGTGAAGACTGAGGAGAAGAATAAATTCAATACCTTTGCCATCTCCCCATCCTTTGTAACCAGATGTCCTTCCTCATTCTTTATGGGGCCAATATGGTCTGTCCTCCCTTTTTTACTGTTTACATACTTAAAGAATTTCTTGGGATTTCTTTTGCTCTCCTCCGCTATGTGTCTTTCATGTTCTATCTTAGCCATCCTAATTGCACCCTTACATTTCTTATTGCATTCTTTATAAATACTGAATGCTGAGGATGATCCCTCAACCTTGTATTTTTTGAAGGCCTTCTCCTTTGCTTTTATATGCATTTTTACATCGGAGTTAAGCCATCCAGGATGTTTGTTCGCTCTTTTAAATTTATTACCCAATGGGATATATTGGCTAATGCCCTTATTTAATATGCTCTTAAAGCAAACCCATCTCTCCTCCGTATTCTTTGTTCCTAATATTTTATCCCAATTTATGCCTTTTAGCAAGGTTTGTAGTTTAGGGAAGTTGGCTCTTTTGAAATTCAGTGTCTTTGTGTTCCCTTCATGTTTCCTATTTGTGTGATTTAAACAGACATGTCAGTGTTTGCAGCTGACATTAAAGCCACGTTTTCAGCCGCCATAACAGACTTGAAAACGAGCATGATGGTGATAAATGAAAAGATGGCGGCGGCCAAAAGTGCAGCCAGACATAGAGACAAGGCAATACACAATCTGGAGATAGTGACATCGAACCACATGTAGCACTTTATTAATATGAACAGACACATTGAAGACCTTGATAATAGGGGGAGGAGATGCAACATTAGGGTCTGGGGATCTCGGAATCGGTGGAACAAGATCAGATCACCCCAGCACTCCGGAGAGTCTTCAATAGCCTGCTTTAGCGACAGGAAGACACAGAGATTGAATTTGTGAGAGCTCATAGAGCTCTCAGGCCTAGAGGATCTGATACCGCACCGCCTCGGGACATAATCTGCTGTTTACAGAGTTTTGCCACCAAAGAGGAGATCAAGCGTAAAGCGAGACGAAATGACCAAATTATCTTTAATGGCGCCACGATTATGTTGTTTCAAGATTTATCACAGATCAGTCTGAGGAAAAGGCGTGCACTGCACCCTCTATTGGAGAAGCTAAGAGCAAAGGACTTGAGATATGCTTGGAGATTTCCTTTCGCCCTCACAGTCACATATAATGGCCATCAATTTATACTACGCACGCCAGCTGATCTCCCGGAATTCTGCGAGTCATTAGACCTGGGCCCATTGGAATTACCAGAATGGTACGAGGAATTTTTGCAACCACCACTGATCAGGAGTCCTCCCTCTTCCCCGCTCTCTTCCCCAGACAAAAGACAACTGAAGAAACACAAACAGAACAGGGGCAACAATACCCATGCCGATACTCTGAGAGGAATGGCTGGTTCCTCCAGAGCCCAGGAATGTGAATAGATGCTCGATACCACTGATGCATTGCCATTATCCCAATCTATGTTTGCAGTATATCTTTTGACACACAGGTATTCTCACCACACGTGCCTCCACCCATAGGCTGCTTGCCCCAAGAGAGATGAACATTCTTGAAGTCACCAGTCTAGTCGGTGGATCTGACAACAACCTACAGCCCATTGCACAGCTTATGTGTACAGGATTCTGGAACTTTCACAAGATACTGAGAAGACTTGCCAAACTCGAGACACACTACTTGTTCGAATGGTGGGGCGGTAGTGACTCTGGATGTGAAAGCAGATATGCCCTGGATGTGGCTCACTGTTACACAAGTGATCTCCCCATGTCTTTACGAGACTTCTTTTGGGAAGCTCAAGAGATTGCATATTTTTGTGGGGGGGGGTGTTTTGTTTTTTTTTTTGGTTTTTTGTGTTGCTTTGAGCCGATCCAGACTGCTAAGCTCTGAAACGGCCTTGCACTTACTACGGGGTACTCCTATGGGTGACAATTAATGTTTACTAATTAAGACAACAGTTTAATATCACATTTATTATAGTTATACCTGTGTGATCCATAGAGTTAATTTTTCACAAATAGACCTGAATTTATACATGACACCCCCTGGTCGGGTGTAAACAATTTACTACTATCACTTTTATTTGATTGAACCAACGTGTGTGCTCAGTTGAGGCTGTTCTGATTTAGTTCTCACAGATTTCCAATAATTTGGAGATTAGGTTGCCTCTAGCTGTGGTCGCCTTCCAGCGACCCCACAAACTTTCCTGACTCCTCCGGGAGAAGGGGAAGACACTTGCATTACGTTTGGTGGCTCCTCTCCTTTTTGGGGGCGTTGTAGTTGCTTTTGGAGAGTGACCCACCATTGTAATACCCTCCCGCTAGATTATTCTCTCATTCTTTCTTTTTCTCTTCCTGTATCCCTTACCTCTCGCTAAGATACCTAACTGTTTAATATTAAGAAGGTACCCACTTAGATAACTAGAGGGGCCTAACCTCTGATTGGACTACCAGTCGCTAACCTTTAAATAACAGTTTTGTCTTTACAGCTCTGAACTTCGACCGTCTCCTCTTCTGCCACCACTATGGTTTACTCATCATTGGGGTATCGACCCCTTGTGATCTCACATAATATCAGAGGTTTAAACATCCCCGAACGACGCTCTGCCCTTTTGAGGGAACTTAAAAAAGGTAAGCCTCAGTTTGTGTTTCTACAAGAAACCCATTTTAAGACAAACAATATTCCCAAAATAACGAGCCCGCAGTTCCCAAGGGCTTTTCACGCCACGACAGCTGACTCTAAGTCAAAAGGGGTCACGATATTGGTGGGCAGAGACACACCCTTTAAACTGACTGAACAACTGTGTGACCCTGACGGACGATTTGTGTTCCTGAAGGGCTTGTACAATGATATACCAGTAACCTTGGCCAACGTGTACTTCCCAAACAAGACTCACACTACTTTCTGCCAACACATTGTGGGGAGGCTACAGGAGTTTGCCAGAAGCTGCCTTATACTAGGGGGAGACTTCAACGTTCCCCTAAACCCTCTGTTGGACACATCCAACGGTAGGACCTGCATCACCTATAAAATTTTGAAAAAAATCAAATCACTTCTACAACAACTGCAGTTGGTGGACCCCTGGCGCTTCCTCAATCCAGAAGGTAGAGACTATACACATTTCTCGGTCCCGCACAACAGATATGCTCGTTTGGATTGCATATTCGTCTCCCAAAGGGACCTTTCGAAAATCTCTGATGCGCGAATAGGTTCCCAAACAATCTCGGACCATGCCCCCATCTCATTAACTTTGGACCTACAGAACACAACTAGACAACAACCGACATGGAGGTTAAACCCGTCTCTGCTGACGGACCAGACACTCCTACCTGTCCTTACTAGTAACCTCACTGAATTTTTCAAACACAATAACATCCCTGGGGTGGATCCCTTAATACTGTGGGAAGCACACAAATGTACCATACGGGGAGTACTGATAGAACTGGGCTCCAGGCGTAAAAAAGAAAGAGATGCTCAGGTAAAGAAATTACTCACCCAAATTGATTCACTGGAACTATTACATAAACAATCTCTCTCGGAGGCCTCAGCCAAGAGCCTCCTTGAGGCTAGGAAAGAATTACAGCTCCTACTTAACGCCAAAGCCAAACGGATGCTTTTCTTTAAGAGACGACTCTATTATGAGTCAGGCGATAAAGCTGGTAGATTCTTGGCAAGGGCTCTGAGAGAACATAATTCGATTAATAAGATCGCTGGGATCAGATCTAAGGAGGGGCAGCTAGAAGTAACTTCAGAGGCAATAGCAAAACAGTTCCACGCTTTCTACACAAAGCTCTATAACTTGCCACCACAACATAAACATCCACAAATGACAGGGGATAGAGCGCAAATCATACAAGATTATATAACAAAAAGTGGACTCCCAGCTTTGTCTAATGTTGATACAGAACTACTAGAAACCCCAATCACATCAGCTGAAATTAAACAGGCCATCAAAATGCTCAAAACAGGTAAAAGCCCGGGACCTGACGGGTATTCAGCCATCTATTACAAGTCTTTTATAGACGTTTTAACTGAACCCTTGAGAGATGCTCTGAACTCCTTATCCAAACCAAGAAGTGTCACTCCGGGTTTTCTTTCAGCACACATCACGGTTATACCGAAAGCTGGCAAGGATCCTGAGGATTGTGCTAGCTACCGTCCCATCTCTTTGCTGAACCTTGATGTCAAACTGTTCGCAAAGATATTAGCACTCAGGATGGGACCGTTGCTTACAAAACTAATTGGTTTGGAACAGGTGGGCTTTATGCCAAACAGAGAGGCCAGGGATAATGTAACCAAGGCACTTTTGCTAACACACGCAGCTAGACAGCGGAAGATCGAAGGCTTTCTCCTCTCGACAGATGCGGAGAAGACCTTCGATTGCGTGGCATGGGACTTCATGATGGCGGTCTGTAGGAGGGTAGGCCTGGGCCCAAACATGCTAAATTGGATTTCTGCTCTTTACCAAGACCCGACAGCAGAACTAAAAATAAATGGCATTTTCTCAGAAAAAGTACATATAAAAAATGGGACTAGACAGGGCTGCCCCCTGTCGTCCCTACTGTTTATGCTATCGTTAGAAACCTTTATCAGATCAGTACAAAATAACGCCACAGTACTAGGTTTTCAGATTACAGACAGAGAGTACAAAGTAGCAGCATACGCGGACGATTTATTGTTTTTCTTAACGAACCCGGTCACAACTCTTCCTAACCTGTTACAAGAATTTGCACATTATGGATATGTATCCAACTTAAAAATTAATTATACAAAGTCAGAGGCACTAAACCTCTCTCTGCCAGACAAACTGCTCACCTTGACGCAGGCTAACTCTACGTTCAAGTGGGATAAGACCAAATTGAAATACCTGGGGATCTGGCTTACGCCATATATAAAATCAGCCTTTGAGAGAAATTTCGTGACCTTTCTTAAAAACTGTTCGGAAGACCTTACAAAGTGGAATGAGAAGTTCTTCTCTTGGTTTGGCAGAGCGGCCATAGTAAAAATGGTTACACTGCCCAAATTCCTGTATTTAACCCGCTCATTACCGATTGAGATACCTCCAAAATTTTTCAAAGAACTTAATTCGCTGGTCACAAGATTTCTCTGGCAACATAAAAAACCCAGAACCAAATTAGCCACTCTGGTCAAATCCAAAGACCTAGGAGGAATTCACTTCCCGAACTTTCAACATTACTACCAGGCCTCACATATAACCAGAATCATAGATTGGCACTGCCACGACTCGGTAAAATACTGGGTTACACTAGAGGCAGCGTTGGCCACACTTCCGCTTAAATATTTACCTTGGTCCTCCTTGAAAAGCCTACCCCATGCCATTCGGACGCATCCGATCACTGGCACGACGTTGAAGATCATTAATATGTTAGCCAAACATAGAGAGTTGACCACAGTACCTAGCCCGCTAACGCCCTTGACAGACAACCCTGACTTCATTCCAGGACTACACAACACGACACTCAAAACGTCTCCTCAGGGTAGTCCCCTACTGGCAGGAGACTGCTATACTGAGAACAAATTCAGAGACTGGTCGTCCTTTAAGACAGAAAAGAACCTGCCTCAAATGAGGCAATGGACTTACTTCCAAATAAGAAGCTACTTAGGTGAAATTAAGGATCCTCAAAAATTACACAGACCCCTGACGGCTTTGGAGTCGGTATGTCGGGATGGGAACCCAATTGACAGGGCTACCTCAGTTACCTATGCGTGGTTGAGTCGCTCGGGAGCGGATAAATTGAGTGGACACAGGAGGAGATGGTCGGAGGAACTTGATGTGGAGATTACAGACAAACAATGGAGGTACGCTGCTATACTAGCGCATAAATGCTCTATAAGCACAAAACTGCAAGAGACAAATTACAAACTATTGACCCATTGGTATAATACACCTGACAAGTTGCACAAATGGGACGCACAAAAATCAGACACATGCTGGAGATGCCTCTCAGAGAAGGGCACATTAGCTCACATATGGTGGTACTGTTCCAAAATTGAACCCTTCTGGAATGAAGTAAAGATTTTAATCAAAAAAATTACAGAGACTAAAGTGGAGCCGACTCCAGCATGTTGCCTCTTACATGTGTCCAATTCCTCTTTTAAACGCTACAAACACTCATTGACGATTCATCTCCTCAATGCAGCTAAATCCCTAATTCCACTACATTGGTTATCGACCTCTACCCCCTCTGTTAAGGACTGGGTGTCGAAAATTAGTGAAATTCATGAAATGGAGGACACACTGGCCCAAGACAAAGGTAACATCGAACGTTTCCACAAAACGTGGCAACCGTGGCTGATTTTTAAATATTCTTCAGATTTCCCTACTTAACTCATACGTGGGGAAAGTGGAGAAGCTCTAAGTGGGTGCCTTCTATATATTCTTTATTTTCTTCTGCTTCTACATCCTTCTTTCCTTACCTAATCTCCTTTCATTCCCTTTTTTGACCCTTAACTTCTCTCCTTCACTGGACTATATTTATTTCACATGTACTTCTCCCTTATGCATGAGAAAAAATGCTTTAGATAGATACAGAAACACTATTTATACACAATACCAATATTATGCTTTTTGAACTAATGGCATGACGTTTCTGGCTTAATGGAAGACACAGTTTATACAGAAATGCTATAACACTTATAGATACAAAGATGCCTTAGTGGGAATAACTTGATAACTTAAGATGTTTTAATAAACTTTAAATGAAAAAAAAAAAATAATTCCCATGGTGATGATACAAAAGAACCAGAAAATGCAACGGTAAAGATAAAAAAAAAAATATATATATATATACCGTATATAAAAAAATTATAAGTAAAAAAATATACAAAAAAAAAATAAAATAAAAAATAAAATAAATAAATAAATAGGTAGAGAAAGGCAAAAAAATGGTGAAAAAATTATGGTATAAGAAGTGGACATGGATAAAGCATGTGTATTGGGAAAACACAAGAAACAGGGAAGCACGTATCTCTGCAGGGTTCTTAAAGATATATATATTGTAGCAAGGCTACATCTGTAGGGGTGGTCTCATGAGGAAACGGGGTGGCTTAAAGTAGTGTGTGCACCTCAATATCCTCGTTCAACCCCCCAGGTGCTAAAGTGCCCAAAGAGTAGATCCAGTAATTTTCTTGCTGGCAAAGACGTTTATACTGCTCAGCGGCAGTCATATTTGGCCGGGATTGATTCAATGACCCACACACTGAGGCCAGCTGTAGATCGGCCGTGCTGAGTCAGGAAGTGTTTAGGGATGCTGTGGTGGTCATGGCCTTTTTCGATAAAGCGCCGGTGCTCCCCAAAGTGTGCCCTTAGGGCTCTGATGGTTCTGCCGACATATATTAGGCCACAGGGGCAGGTGAGGCAGTATATAACAAAGTCAGTGGAACAGTTGTAGAATTCTTTTAGGGTATAGTTTTTTCCTTTGACAGTGAAGGTTTTCTGACCGTGTTGTATGAACTGGCAGGTTAAGCAGAGGGGTTTTTCTTCATTGATACATCCCTCTGAGGGGTATCAGGGTGAGTGGTGATGAGGTGGGTTGGGTAGGCTTAATTTTACTGGGTGCAATTTTACTATTAATGTTTCTAGATTTTCTATATGCCACTTTAGGTTTGGTATCGACTGTGGTTCTGAGATGAGGGTCTTCTAACAGAATAGGCCAGTGTGAAGCCAGGATCTTCTCCATTTTCTTGTATTTGTCATGAAATTGCGTGATGAAGCGGATAGGTTGTTTACCAGTGGTAGGAGGACGGTTGGGGCCTGGGGATAGACTACGGTAATGATGGAAGGCCGCGTCTATAAGTGGGGTGGGGTATCATTTGTCTAGGAATTTTTTTGACAGAAGTTGTCCATGGGTGTCATAGTCTGAGTCTCTGGTACAATTCCTTCGAAGGCGGCAGAATTGACTGCGGGGGATGTTGTTGACCCATCTCGGATGGTGGCAGCTATCATAGTGTATAAATGAATTACCAGCAGTAGGTTTGGTAAAGTTTCTTGCATATATAGTTTTGTTGTCGTGGCAAAGCTTGAGGTCTAGAAAGGCCAAAGTGTCAGGGTCAGCAACGTGAGTGAAGGATAGGCCCAAGCTGTTATGGTTGCAGTATTGTACAAAGGTCATGATGTCATCAAACGTGCCATCTCAGATGATCACTATATCGTTGATGTATCAACCGTAATATATCATGTGGGCGGTGTGGGGATGGTCAGCTGCAAGGTACATATGTTCCCAATATCCCATAGTGATATTGGCATAGCTGGGGGCAAAGTTACTCCCCATGGCTGTTCCATTGATCTGGAGGTAGTGTGTGCCTTCTGATTTGAAGTAGTTGTGTTTGAGGCAAAAGGTTAAGGCCTCAAGAATGAAATTGGCTTGCCGGGGGTTGGTGAGGGGATCATTGGCCAGGAAGTGTTCAACAGCATAGACTCCCACATCGTGGGGGATGGAGGTGTATAATGATGAGACATCAAGAGAGAGCCACCAGTAGTTCTGTTCCCAAGTGTAAGGCTTCAACATATCAAGTAGGTGGGGTCCATCACGTATGTAGGAGGGGAGGTTCTGTGCCAGAGGTTGAAGGAATTGGTCAATGTAGATGGAGAAGCCACTAGTTACGCTGTCTATAGCGGCTACTATTGGACGGCCAGGGGGATTGGTTAGATCTTTATGGATCTTGGGTAGATGGTAGAAGTAGGGGACTCTTTAGAAATTTTTTGTGATAAAAGAGGCTTCGGATTTGGAAATGATTTTTTCTGTCAGGGCTCGGTTGACCAGTGTTGCAACTTCAAGGGCGAACTGGGATGTGGGGGTCACTGGAGAGGATGCAGTACGTATTGGTGTCGGAGAGCAGTCTAAGTGATTCACGGATATAATCATCCTTTTCTTGGATCACTATACTACCCCCTTTGTCCGCGGGTTTGATGACAATGGACTGGTTGAGAGTGAGCTGTTCTAGAGCCTGGCGTTCTAAAGGAGAGAGATTGGATTTGATGTAGATGTGTTCACGGTTGCTGTTACACATTTTGATGAAGTCCGAGTATACTACCTGGTAAAAGGTTTATAGGTAAGGGCCTTTGTTGTTGGTGGGGTTAAAAATGGATTTGGGGCATAGTGTGGTATGCCTGACTGGAGGAGAGGTGGGGCAGTGTTGGGTGAGCCATTCCAGGTCGGTGTTAAAGTTTTCGGCATATAGTTCCTCGAGTTGAGCAAGTGCAGGTTGATCAGTCTCATCAAGTATGTCATGGTCCGTTGGGTGAGGTGTCTGGTAAGTATTGTCAGACACCTGTTTGGAGGATTGGATGCTGAAATATCTCTGAACAGTCAGGTCTCTGATAAATTTGTTGAGATCCTTGAATAGCGTAAAGGTATTGGGTTGCATGGTGGGAGCAAAGGTGAGCCCCTTACCAAGGAGGGATATGTCATATGAGGTGAGTACAGTGCGTGACAGGTTGTAGATTTTTACGGTTTCCGCATTTTTCCTGACCTTCCTTCCTCGTCCCCCCCCCTCCGTCCTCTCTTTCGTGTTTTCTTTTGGTGAGAAACGGAGGGGGGGTACATACTAAAAAATCATTATCCAAGGTGGAGGCTAATGTATTACTAGTGGTTGCAGTCTTAGGGGATTTGGGCTTGTGCAACTGGGTAAGGGGTAGGTTATCAAACCAAGCTGGGGGTTGCTGCTCTTGGATGTGGTTAGGGTGATTGCTAAGCGAATCATGATCGGAGTCCTGTTCTGGATTGGGCAACCGGGTGGACACGGGAACATCCGTGGAAACCACTACTTGGGCGGGATAGGATGGTGATATAGAACTGTCATTGGGGCAAGATGCTGTTGTCTGAGTGATGGGGGCTTTTTTTGTTCTGTTCCTGGACCGTTTCGGCTTGGGGGAAAAGAATTTTGGGATGGTAGGAGGCTGGGGAGTGTGCCATGACATTGACCAGGGTCTGGGTATGTTGTGGGGTGGGGGCCTGGGTTGGGGTTTCAAACTAGGTCCAGGGGTGTTCTCATGTAGGCGGATGGACATGAGTGGGCGGGGCCCAGGAGGTATGCCCTGATTGGGGTTTTTTGTGTGTTTCCAGCTGAATACTTGGTTAGTGTTGTAATCAAACAGGTCCCTTCTAAATTTGCCAAGTTTGCTGGCAATGGTGTTATCTTCATTTCTAATTGTGTTTCTCTTAAGCATGCTGAACCATGTCAATGGTAAATGGGGAATGGTATCACAAATGGTTTTTGCAAAGTGTGATGATTTTATCTTTGAGAATCATATATTTCCTGTCTCTCTGTTGGATGATGATGCCCATCCATTTTGCTGTACAAAATTTGGATACGTGAGCCCATTCGGTGTGGAGCTCTGGGTCGAGGAAGGCACATTGTTTCAGGACTCTAATAGGGCGTACACACGGTCGGACTTTGTTTGGACATTCCGACAACAAAATCCTAGGATTTTTTCCGACGGATGTTGGCTCAAACTTGTTTTGTCTACACACGGTCACACAAAGTTGTCGGAAAATCCGATCGTTCTAAACGCGGTGACGTAAAACACGTACGTCGGGACTATAAACGAGGCAGTGGCCAATAGCTTCCATCTCTTTATTTATTCTGAGCATGCGTGGCACTTTGTCCGTCGGATTTGTGTACACATGATCGGAATTTCCTACAACAGATTTTGTTGTTGGAAAATTTTATCTCCTGCTCTCCAACTTTGTGTGTCGGAAAATCCGATGGAAAATGTCCGATGGAGCCCACACATGGTCGGAATTTCCGACAACACGCTCCGATCTGACATTTTCCATCGGAAAATCCGACCGTGTGTACGGGGCATAAGTCCTCTGGGGGAGATTTTATGTTGTATGTATGACTGTAAGAAGAACTTGTCCCACCACTGCTGATTGGCAGTGGAGATCAGGTCCTCTAGTTTTCTAAAATGGGTGCATAGTTTGGGCATGGGAATCTTGGAGCCCGTGATATGGCAGTCCTTTTTGAAAGAATGGGTGGGGAATAGGGCATAAAATTCTTCCAAGATAACATGTTTGTGTTCCTCAATGGCAGCTAGGAGATCCATAGGAACAGATCGTGGTACATAAATTACCAATGGACATATAAAAAAATAAAAATAACAATATAAAATAAAATAAGATTAGTAAAATAATGAATGGCGCTTGGTAATGCAGCTCAGTTAAAGCAGGGTAACAGACAAACAGAGTATTGGTAACTGTAAGCGCAAACACACAAGTCCATATATAACAGGAGATATAAAGGGCTGAGCAACTTAGTCCATAGGGGACAGGCTGGAAGTTCAAGGGTTAAGTGGTAACCGGTAATGTAATGGTTAAAGTAGGCTGGTAGGCTAGGCAGCTGCTGTCCTCAGAGAGCTGGCTCTGTGATGGATGAGAGAGGTGTAGAGAAGGAAGTGCCACCTGAGTGTAGTATTAACAAATGATGTTTAATGACACCAGGTAAAAACACACTTACAGGATAAAAACATATAAAAGGCTCATCTGTATAGGTATGTGGTCCTCGGTGTTCCCTCTGATCCTGTGGTGGTGACGCTGCAGGGATGCTGGGCTGCAGAAGGTGGATTACCAGCCGGGAGCTCCTTCTGTGGCCATCAGGAAGAGACTAGGGGCCGGCGTGGCGCGCACATGGAGCGTGCATGACGTCACAGGTCGTCCGTCTGCTTCCGGGTTCGGTATCCAAGGGAGGGATCGTCCAGGGAGAAGGGCTAGCAGGGAGGTTGAGAGAAGGCTACGCGCTTGGAGCCGCTGCTCCTTCAATAGGCCTAATAGGGAGGTGTCTGCAATGTGCTTTTATATGGCAGTGCTGTGGGATAACAGGTCCCAGCGTCTGTCACAAGAAAGCACAGTGCCACCTGTGGTCGGGAGGGGAACTACAAGGTAACATAATATACACAGAGAAAAAAAGGAGGTTATATAATAGTCAGTGTCATGGAAACATACAGTGGCTTGCGAAAGTATTCGGCCCCCTTGAACTTTTCAACCTTTTGCCACATTTCAGGCTTCAAACATAAAGATATAAAATTTTTATTTTTTGTGAAGAATCACCAACAAGTGGGACACAATTGTGAAGTGGAACAAAATCTTTTGGATTTTTTAAAGTTTTTTAACTAATAAAAAAATGAAAAGTGGGGTGTGCAAAATTATTCTGCCCCCTTGCGTTAATACTTTGTAGAGCCACCTTTTGCTCCGATTACAGCTGCAAGTCGCTTGGGGTATGTCTCTATCAGTTTTGCACATCGAGAGACTGAAATTCTTGCCCATTCTTCCTTGCAAAACAGCTCGAGCTCAGTGAGGTTGGATGGAGAGCGCTTGTGAACAGCAGTTTTCAGCTCTTTCCACAGATTCTCGATTGGATTCAGGTCTGGACTTTGACTTGGCCATTCTAACACCTGGATACGTTTATTTGTGAACCATTCCTTTGTAGATTTTGCTGTATGTTTGGGATCATTGTCTTGTTGGAAGATAAATCTCCGCCCCAGTTTCAGGTCTTTTGCAGACTCTAACAGGTTTTCATCCAGAATGGTCTTGTATTTGGCTGCATCCATCTTCCCCTCAATTTTAACCATCTTCCCTGTCCCTGCTGAAGAAAAGCAGGCCCAAACCATGATGCTGCCACCACCATGTTTGACAGTGGGGATGGTGTGTTGAGTGTGATGAGCTGTGTTGCTTTTACGCCAAACATATCATTTTGCATTGTGGCCAAAAAGTTCGATTTTGGTTTCATCGGACCAGAGCACCTTCTTCCACATGTTTGGTGTGTCTCCCAGGTGGCTTGTGGCAAACTTTAGACGAGACTTTTTATGGATATCTTTGAGAAATGGCTTTCTTCTTGCCATTCTTCCATAAAGGCCAGATTTGTGCAGTGTACGAGTGATTGTTGTCCTATGGACAGACTCTCCCACCTCAGCTGTAGTTCTCTGCAGTTCATCCAGAGTGATCATGGGCCTCTTGGCTGCATCTCTGATCAGTCTTCTCCTTGTCTGAGCTGAAAGTTTAGAGGGACAGCCAGGTCTTGGTAGATTTGCAGTGGTCTGATACTCCTTCCATTTCAAAATGATCGCTTGCACAGTGCTCCTTGGGATGTTTAAAGCTTGGGAAATCTTTTTGTATCCAAATCCGGCTTTAAACTTCTCCACAACAGTATTACGGACCTGCCTGGTGTGTTCCTTGGTCTTCATGATGCTCTCTGCGCTTTCAACAGAACCCTGAGACTATCACAGAGCAGGTGCATTTATACAGAGACTTGATTACACACAGGTGGATTCTATTTATCACCATCAGTCATTTAGGACAACATTGGATCATTCAGAGATCCTTGCTGAACTTCTGGAGTGAGTTTACTGCACTGAAAGTAAAGGGGCCGAATAATTTTGCACGCACCACTTTTCAGTTTTTTAATTGCTAAAAAAGTTTAAAATATCCAATAGATTTCGTTCCACTTCACAATTGTGTCCCACTTGTTGGTGATTCTTCACAAAAAATTAAAATTTTATATCTTTATGTTTAAAGCCTGAAATGTGGCAAAAGGTTGAAAAGTTCAAGGGGGCCGAATACTTTTGCAAGCCAATGTATATATGAAGAAGTGCATGGTAGTAAACATGGAGACAATAATATTAACAATAGTAAAAATGGGAGTAACAATGGGGGTAAAAAACGGAGGTAAGTATTAAAAAAAAAAGAAATATATATATATATATATATATATATATATATATATATATATATATATATATATATATATATATATATATATATATATATATATATACACACACACACACACACACACACATATATATATATATATATATATATATATATATATATATACATACACATACATATATGTAAGTATAAAAGCATAACATAATAATAATTCCCATGGTGATGATACAAAAAAAACAGAAAATGCAACGGTAAAGATAAATATATATATATATATATATATATATATATATATATATATATATATATATATATATATATAAATTATAAGTAAAAAAAATATACAAAAAAAATAAAAAATAAAAAATAAAATAAATAAATAAATAAATAAATAGGTAGAAAAAGGCAAAAAAATGGTGAAAAAATGATGGTATAAGAAGTGGACATGAATAAAGCATGCGTATTGGGAAAACACAAGAAACAGGGAAGCACGTATCTCTGCAGGGTTCCAAAGATATATATATTGTAGCAAGGCTACATCTGTAGGGGTGGTCTCATGAGGAAACGGGGTGGCTTAAAGTAGTGTGTGCACTTCAATATCCTCGTTCAACCCCCCAGGTGCTAAAGTGCCCAAAGAGTAGATCCAGTAAGTTTCTTGCTGGCAAAGACGTTTATACCGCTCAGCGGCAGGGTATTTGGCCGGGATTGATTCAATGACACACACACTGAGGCCAGCTGCAAATCGGCCGTGGTGAGTCACAGCACTGCCATATAAAAGCACATTGCAGACACCTCCCTATTAGGCCTATTGAAGGAGCAGTGGCTCTGAGCTCATAGCCTTCTCTCAACGTCCCTGCTAGGCCTCCTCCCTGGACGATCCCTCCCCTGGATACCGAACCTGGAAGCAGACGGACGACCTGTGACGTCATGCACGCTCCACGTGTGCTCCGCGCCGGCCCCTAGTCTCTTCCTGATGGCCACAGAAGGAGCTCCTGGCTGGTAATCCACCTTCTGCAGCCCAGCATTCCTGCAGCGTCACCACCACAGGATCAGAGGGAACACCGAGGACCACATACCTATACAGATGAGCCTTTTATATGTTTTTATCCTGTAAGTGTGTTTTTACCTGGTGTCATTAAACATTATTTGTTAATACTACACTCAGGTGGCGCTTCCTTCTCTACCCCTCTCTCTGCAAAGGTTTCGATAGCTAATGTAAAAAATAATATGGGATGGGACAGCCCCTTCTTGTCCCTTTTGAAAGATCAAAGGGCCCAGATAGGGTACCCGATACAAACACTCTTGCTGACAGGTTATTATATAAAGACATGATCACTGAATATATTGCCCCTGAGAATCCAAATTTCTCTAGTACTTGCGATAGGTACTCCCAGTGTACCCTGCCGAATGCCTTCTCCGCATCCAGTGCAAGGAGAAGAGAAGACATCCGACAGGTTTAGTGAATCAGGTCAATTATTTTCCTTGTTCCATCAGGAGCTTGTCTCCCCTTCACAAAACCTACTTGTTCTGGACCAAGGAGAAGACGGGTAAGGTCTAATAGCCTATTTGCCAGTATTTTGGCATATATTTTTAAATCAGAGTTCAAAAGAGAGATTGGCCTGAAATTTTGAGGATGGGTAGGTTCTTTTCTGGGTTTAGGGAGAGTTAATATAACTGCTTCCAGCATTTCTTTTGGGAATTGTTCCAGGGATACAGCAGTGTTGTAAAGGTTCACTATAAAAGGGCTTAAGGTTGGGGTAAGGGCCTTGAAATATTCAGAGGTGAGGCCATCTATCCCAGGTGATTTATTTAGTGGGAGAGCTGATATAACCTTAGTTACTTCTTGTTCCTCTATAGGGCGATTAATATGAGCTAGTGAGGCTGGTAAGTTTAATTTTTTTAGGAAGGTTGAGATGTTTTCTTTTTTGGGTTGAGGGACTATTTTGTCCTCATTTAGGTTGTACAATGAGGCATAGTACTCACAAAAAGACTGAGCAATATCTGATGTATTAATAGCAATTTTACCTGTGCTGTGGTGCTGTAGTTGGGCTATCCTTGTTTTAGTTAGTTTCTGCTTAAGTTGAGAGGTTAATCTCTTTTCTGCTTTATTTTTTTGGGAGTATGAGACCGGATTTAACCCCTTAATAAATTTGTCATGGTCTGCAATCAATGCTGTTTTGAGCTCATCTCTACGTTGGGTAAGTTTAGACAATGTTGATTGATTGGGAGTGGTCTTATGCAGGGTATCCAGGTGGGCAATATCAGCAAGTAATGATGTAATCTGCAAATTTTTCCTTTTTCATTCTCCAGCGGCCAGTTGAATTAAGATTCCTCTGGCAAAGGCCTTATGGGAGCACCATAAATGAAAGATACTGTTAGAGAAGCTTGAATTAAATGAAAATAATTCCTCCAGTTGTGTCTTCAATTCTGTTGCATAACCCGGGTTAGACAAAACATATGTGTTATTCCTCCACAGTGACATGTTTTTACCTGGGTGACCTCAATAGAGATTGGTGCGTGGTCAGACCACAAAATATTGTATATTTGAGACTTTACCACCTTCTGTAACAGCCATCAATCAGTAATAAAGAGATTAAATATCGAATAAGTCTTATGGGGAATTGAGAAAAAGGTGTAATCTCTTTCGGATGTGTGTAGACAGCGCCACGGATCATGAAGGTCTTCCTGGAGTAGAAAGCTTTTAAGACCCATCTTTCTTTCAGAGTTTCTTGTTGTGGTGTCTATTTCTGGATCCATAGGGATGTTAAAGTCCCCGCATATTAAAAGTTGCCCCTTCTGTATTGCATGTGCTTTGGCCAGTGTTTTCCATAAAAATCTAATTTGGTGCTGGTTGGGAGCATAGATAACTAGTAATGTATGGGTGATACTATTTTTTTTATACCACTTCAGAGAACTCTATCGATAGACTATTCAGCTTAGTGTTCATTCACTGTCTCCAACACATCATCATCATCTCACATCATTGTGGTATAAGCTTCCCCTCTTTTTTCCCCTTTTTCTTTTCCTTCCTTCCCTTTCTTACCCCTTTTATTTCTCCAAACTTTATTTAAATTTCAAAAATAAAATTCCATATGCAATCAGGTAAAAATTAAAAGATACAGTTAACATTTGTATCTGATTTACAAAAATACAGTACTTTCCTTACCTATTTCTCCTTACTCCCCCCTCCCTACTCCCTATCTGGTTTACCATTGCATTGTTCCTCCTCTTTCAACCCTGCTTCTGTCCCCCATCATCCTTTCCACATATTTCCCCGAAGCCTTAAATGTATCCATCTTCCCCAGATACTGTTATATCTTTCTACATACCCTATTTCTCTACTGCTTAAATATTCCATTTCACAGATGTAATCTACTCTTTTAAACCACTCCTTTATATCTGGTTTTTCAACAGATAACCATTTCTTTGGTATTAGCCCTTTTGCAGCATTTAACAGAAATGGGGTCAGTGTTTTCCTATAGTGCTTTTTTGTATCTCTTGTATCGTGTAACAGACACGTCTGTAGATTGTTTAATATTGTTGTTACTCTCCTATATAATCTTGAATTAGCCCGCGGCTTGTGACAGAGCGAGAACCGGGATCTGTGTGTGTAGACACACAGATCCCGGTTCTCTCAGGGAAGAAGAGACTGATTGTGTGTTCATACTGATTATGAACACCGATCTGTCATCTCTCCTAGTCAGTCCCATCCCCCCACAGTTAGAACACAGTGAGGGAACACAGTTAACCCCTGGATCGCCCCCTAGAGGGTTTTTTTTTCAAAATTTTTCAAAATTGTCGCTCTTCTTTTGTTTATAGCACAAAAAATAAAAAAACGCAGAGGTGATCAAATACCACCAAAAGAAAGCTCTATTTGTGAGAAAAAAGGACGTCAATTTTGTTTTGGTACAGCGTTGCACGACCGTGCAATTATCAGTTAAATCGACGCAGTACCGAATCACAAAAAATGGCCTGGTCATTGAGCAGCCAAATCTTCCAGGGCTGAAGTGGTTAATTCCTAAATATGATAGTTCTCTTCCCACCCACATGAATGAAAAATCCCTTTGTAATGCAAGTTCTTCTTTTTTTACTACGCCTATATTTAGTGTTTCTGTTTTTATGGGATTGATCTTGAAATTGGAGAGTTTCCCATATTTTTTATTTCTCTCATTATATCTGGCAGTGTCACCCTTGGTTTAGTTACATACAGTAAGATATCGTCTGCGTATGCTGTCACCTTATGTTCCTCCTCTCCCACTCTCGCCCCTCCTATATCAACATTGTTCCACACAGTTGCCAAGAGTGGTTCTAATGACAATACATACAGGAGTGGCGATAGCGGGCACCCCTGTCTAGTTCCATTGAACATTTCAAAAGGTGGCAACATACTTCCATTATCCCTTACCATTGCCATAGGGCGACTATATACATTTTTAATCCGGGGCATCATTTTAGGTCCCAATCCTAGATGTTGGAGTGATTTCATCATGAATCCCCAGTCTACCCTGTAAGACAAAAACAATTCCATAGCTCAACTCACCAACCAGTCTGCTGACCAACAAAATTGGTCTGTTAAAAGCAGGGGTTTAGTTAGCACATATTTGCAAACGCATGTGAAAGCTGCAAGGCCTCGTCACGGCACCCTGTGTTGATTGCAGTCCTAACACTACAAATTTATAAGTGTCTCCACAGTGGAAGCACATGCATGGAATGGATAGATGTGGGGCAGGTGAGCCTGGAGGCCGCCCAAGCCCCCTTAAAGGAACAGGAGCACACTGGACACCCAGCAAGAGCACAATGGCAGTGAAGGTGCCCAGTGTGTCCCCGAACCATATATACAAACAGTAACAAAGTTACTTTTCTGGGGGACACACTGGGCACCTGACATTGTGCTCTTGCTGGGTGTCCAGTCTGCTCCTGTTCCTTTAAGGGGGCTTGGGCTGCCTCCAGGCTCATCTGCCCCACATCTGTCACATCTATCTATCATTCCATGCATGTGTTTCCACTGTGGAGACACTTATATATTTGTAGTGTTAGGACTGCAAACAACACAGGGTGCCGTGACGAGGCCTTGCAGCTTTCACATGCATTTGCAAATGTGTGCTAACTAAACCTCTGCTTTTAACAGACGGTTAGACAAGTTAATTTGGTTGGTCAGCAGACTGGTTGGTGAGTTGGGCTATGGAATTGTTTTGGTCTTACATGTATATGCCCCTCCATATGCTCCTTGCTGTGAAGGCCAGTTATAGGTGGGGCAGTGGCCAGTTTTTTGTTACTGTTTGTATATATGGTCTGGGGACACACTGGGCACCTTCGCTGCCATTGTGCTCTTGCTGAGTCTCCAGTGTGCTCCTGGTCCTTTAAAGGGGGCTTGAGCTGCCTCCAGGCTCACCTGCCCCACATCTATCCATTCCATGCATGTGCTTCCACTGTGGAGACATTTATAAATTTGTAGTGTTAGGACTGCAAGCAACACAGGCTGCCGTGACGAGGCCTTGTAGCTTTCACATGCATTTGCAAATGTGTGCTAACTAAACCCCTGCTTTTAAGACAGGTTAATTTGGTTGGTCAGCAGACTGGTTGGTGAGTTGAGCTATGGAATTGTTTTTGTCTTACATGTATATGCCCCTCCATGTGCTCCTTGCTGTGAAGGCCAGTTATAGGCCAGTTTTTTTATTTGCAGCATTAACATTGTTCTTATACTATTATCCCTCCCCTCTCTACCAGGTACAAACCCTGTTTGGTCTGCGTTCACCCATTCTAGCATCAAACTTTAGTCTCGATACAGAATTTTTGCATATGACATTGTGTCAGCATTCAGCAATGCTATGGGCCTACAGTTAGAACAGATAGTTTTGTCCTTTCCCTCTTTGGGTTTTATTGTAATATGGGCTAGTAGTTTTTTCAGGTAGTCGCATATTTTTGGCATTAATTGATTTTGAAATTTTTTATGGTATTTAACCGTAAACCCGTTGGGTCCTGGACTTTTCCCTATAGGTGTTTCTTTCATTGCCTTTCTAATATCATCTTGTGTGATTGATTATTCTAGTTCCATCAATGCTCCTACTGGAATTTTTGTTACAGTGGCTTGCAAAAGTATTCGGCCCCCTTGAACTTTTCAACCTTTTGCCACATTTCAGGCTTTAAACATAAAGATATAAAATTTTAATTTTTTGTGAAGAATCACCAACAAGTGGGACACAATTGTGAAGTGGAACGAAATCTATTGGATATTTTAAACTTTTTTAGCAATTAAAAAACTGAAAAGTGGTGCGTGCAAAATTATTCGGCCCCTTTACTTTCAGTGCAGCAAACTCACTCCAGAAGTTCAGCGAGGATCTCTGAATGATCCAATGTTGTCCTAAATGACTGATGGTGATAAATAGAATCCACCTATGTGTAATCAAGTCTCTGTATAAATGCACCTGCTCTGTGATAGTCTCAGGGTTCTGTTGAAAGCGCAGAGAGCATCATGAAGACCAAGGAACACACCAGGCAGGTCCGTAATACTGTTGTGGAGAAGTTTAAAGCCGGATTTGGATACAAAAAGATTTCCAAAGCTTTAAACATCTCAAGGAGCACTGTGCAAGCGATCATTTTGAAATGGAAGGAGTATCAGACCACTGCAAATCTACCAAGACCTGGCTGTCCCTCTAAACTTTCAGCTCAGACAAGGAGAAGACTGATCAGAGATGCAGCCAAGAGGCCCATGATCACTCTGGATGAACTGCAGAGAACTACAGCTGAGGTGGGAGAGTCTGTCCATAGGACAACAATCACTCGTACACTGCACAAATCTGGCCTTTATGGAAGAGTGGCAAGAAGAAAGCCATTTCTCAAAGATATCCATAAAAAGTCTCGTCTAAAGTTTGCCACAAGCCACCTGGGAGACACACCAAACATGTGGAAGAAGGTGCTCTGGTCCGATGAAACCAAAATCGAACTTTTTGGCCACAATGCAAAATGATATGTTTGGCGTAAAAGCAAAACAGCTCATCACACTCAACACACCATCCCCACTGTCAAACATGGTGGTGGCAGCATCATGGTTTGGGCCTGCTTTTCTTCAGCAGGGACAGGGAAGATGGTTAAAATTGAGGGGAAGATGGATGCAGCCAAATACAAGACCATTCTGGATGAAAACCTGTTAGAGTCTGCAAAAGACCTGAAACTGGGGCGGAGATTTATCTTCCAACAAGACAATGATCCCAAACATACAGCAAAATCTACAAAGGAATGGTTCACAAATAAACGTATCCAGGTGTTAGAATGGCCAAGTCAAAGTCCAGACCTGAATCCAATCGAGAATCTGTGGAAAGAGCTGAAAATTGCTGTTCACAAGCGCTCTCCATCCAACCTCACTGAGCTCGAGCTGTTTTGCAAGGAAGAATGGGCAAGAATTTCAGTCTCTCGATGTGCAAAACTGATAGAGACATACCCCAAGCGACTTGCAGCTGTAATCGGAGCAAAAGGTGGCTCTACAAAGTATTAACGCAAGGGGGCCGAATAATTTTGCACACCCCACTTTTCATTTTTTTATTAGTTAAAAAACTTTAAAAAATCCAAAAGATTTTGTTCCACTTCACAATTGTGTCCCACTTGTTGGTGATTCTTCACAAAAAATAAACATTTTATATCTTTATGTTTGAAGCCTGAAATGTGGCAAAAGGTTGAAAAGTTCAAGGGGGCCGAATACTTTCGCAAGCCACTGTACTTTGGCATCTGTTAGATATTCTTGTGTTTTTATTTTTCTTATTTCTTCTTCCTTTTGTGTCTCTTTGTTTCTAATCGAGTATAATGCACTATAGTATGTTTGAAAAGCCTTTGCGATATCAATTGTTTTATGTACCATCTCTCCTCTCTTGTTTTTTTTATCCTTTCTATGTAATTTAAAGTCTTCTTTTTTCTTAAGATTTTTGCACGATATTTCCCAGGTTTATTTCCCCATTTGTATCTCTCCTTTACTACTCTGTTAAATACCTTTCTTGTTTCCTGTTCCATCAAATGTTTTAGTTGATCTCTTTTTATAATTAAAGCCTGATGGATTTCAACTTCTCCTTGCTTTTTATGCCTTTGTTGTAATTCATGTATTTCTTTTACCATTTTTTCCATAGTATTTCCTTCTTTTTTCGTGCCCCAATAGAAGTCAACTTCCCCCTAATAAAGACTTTAATTGAGAAAAGAAATCCCCTAACAAACACATATGCATAATCAAAAATAATTGTATTTTATTAAATGTACATAAAAACGTACGATCATATAGGGGGTCATTTACTATAGCGCCACGGCGCTAATTCACGCAAATTGCCACGAATTAGCGCTAATTTGCGGCAATTTAGCACGAATTAGGGCTAATAGCGCTAATTCACGCTAAAACGGTATTCACTACAGCGCTGGTGAGAAAATTCTCCCAAAATCGAATTTACTATAGCTCCCTGAAACTAAATAGTGCCCAAACCCTTACTCTGCTAAAACTTAGAGAATTGCACATGGAAATAATGTTTAGAGCATGATATAATTGCCTAAATGGTACTGAAATATGCGGTATATTATTTAAAGATAATCTGCTTTTAAACTGTGTGAAAAGGTGATTTCTACGCTGAAATATCTTTAAAAGTATGAAAATTGAAAAATTCCCCGTTTTGGACAACTAGGTGCCAACACAACTGAGCATGCTCAGACCTAAAAAATTACTCTCATTTTAACTCGAGTGCCTTTTTTAGTAAATACCAAAATGAGAGCTAATTAGAGAACACTTTTTGGGAGTTAAAATCTGCTCTATTTTAGTCCAAATGAAGTATCATTTATTGATTCTAATAGAACAATTCCAGCTTTCACAAAAAACCTTTTAATGTTGAGATGAAATGTATCTTTCTGTGAAATAAATTTTCCTTTGCAACATTGTTGCTTCTACTTAAAATATTTTGTTTTTAAGAATGCTACAATGTGGAATGTTTTGATGTTTTGGTAAAATATATTTTTCTCTGTCACTTTCACTTGTTACTCTCCATCTCACAACCATCTTTACCCCAAACTCACACAGGTGTCTTTATAATCCACAAACAATACCATTGCTGATGAAAATTTAAAATGAATCACAATTTTTTGTGCTTTTTATTATTTCCAAATATTCATAATTTGAGCCCAAAAAATGTGATATGTGTACCAACATCAGAAAGCAAAATGTAATTCCCAAAAATTTGAGGGTAATATTCTACTCTCACCCACAAAAAAACACCAAATATCACAGAATAAATCAAGAAGAATGACTTTTGAGTAATGTAATTCCATCACCTGTATGTCCATAGAAATGCAGTATTTATGTGGTTTTTTATGCATATTTATTTGTAGTTATGTGTAGTTATGTGTATGAGGGTCTCACATGTGGCAGCTCTGTGGCTTAGAGGTTAGAACTTCTGCTTAGTATCTCTGAGGGTCTGGGTTTAAATCCCAACCATGTTACTTCATGTAGAGAAGTTGTCTCATCTCCCAGGTCCTATAACTATGTCTAAATGTAGTAGTTATGTGTAGGAGGGTTCCACCACCATTGTAAGTCTTTTCCAGATGCACTATTTAGCCAAAAGTATTGGGACGCCTGCCTTTACACGCACATGAACTTTAATGGCAGCCCAGTTTTAGTCTGTAGGGTTAACATTTGATTTGTCCCACCCTTTGCAGCTAGAACAGCTTCTGGGAAGGATGTCCACAAGGTTTAGTGTGTCTATGGGAATGTTTGATCATTCTTCCAGAAGTGCATTTGTGAGGCCAGGCACTGATGTTGGATGAGAAGGCCTGGCTCGCAGTCTCTACTCTAATTCAGCCAAAGGGTGTTCTATCGGGTTGAGGCCAGGACTCTGTGCAGGCCAGTCAAGTTTCTCCACCCCAAACTTGCTCATCCATGTCTTTATGGACCTTGCTTTGTACACTGGTGTGCAGTCATGTTGGAACAGGAAGGGACCATCCCCAAACTGTTCCCACAAAGTTGGGAGCATGAAATTGTCCAAAATGTCTTGATATGCTGACGCTTAAGAGTTCCCTTAACTGGAACTAAGAGGCCAAGCCCAACCCCTGAAAAACAACCCTGCACCATAATCCCCCTCCACCAAATCATTTGGACCAGTGTACAAAGCAAGGTCCATAAAGACATGGATAAGTGATTTTGGGGTGGAGGAACTTGACTGGCCTGCACAGAGTCCTGACCTCAACACAACAGAACACCTTGGGGATGAACTAGAGAGGAGACTGTAGGTCAGGCCTTCTCGTCCAACATCAGTGCCTGACCTCACAAATGCACTTGGAAGAATGGTCAAACATTCCCATAGACACACTCCTAAACCTTGTGGACAAGAAGAGTTGAAGCTGTTATAGCTGCAAAGGGTGGGCCAAATGAGTTTTGAACCCAATACTAATACTGGGATGCCATTACAGTTCATGTGCATTTAAAGGCAGGCATCCCAATACTTAGGCCAATATATTGTATATTGCTTGTGACACTGAGCATGGCTATGGACTTAGAGCTGGTTCACACCACAGAGATGCAGAAAACATGTGTGGGGCTGCCTGGTGGCTAAGTGGGTAGCAGTTCTGTCTACCAGCACCTGGGATGTTGGTTCAATTCCCCAACATGCTAATCCTTGTGTTGAAGTTTATATGTTCTCCCTGTGTGGGTTTCTCACCACAATCCAAAGACATGCTGGCATATTATTTGTCTCCTGTCGAAATAGGTTCTAATGTAAGAAAGTTAATTTTGGACTTTAGATTGGAAGCTCATTGCAGCCAGGGACTGATGTTAATGTTTATTAGCACTAATCATGCTCAGGGACTTGGACATTTCAAATTTTAGGGTTTACACTGCACGGGTACATATGCTTAGAAAACTGTTGCTTTGTTTATGTGGATGCAAATGGACTTTGATCTTTGGCCTGTAGTTGGAGATTTGATGCACATAGCCAAGGCTAACACAGTTGCAAAT
This sequence comes from Lithobates septentrionalis, assembly GCA_037952835.1. NCBI lineage: Eukaryota > Metazoa > Chordata > Amphibia > Anura > Ranidae > Lithobates > Lithobates septentrionalis. The sequence goes on along the minus strand of JBBDGP010000918.1, from coordinate 3,298,031 downwards.
AGTATTATGTGTTCCTGCTCATCAGGTGCAATCACTTTAGACATACATGAAGAGACAGATTGAAAGATACTGGTGGGTGTGTACTTCTATTGAGTGTGTCAGTGTGCTAACAATACAACCTCTCTTATATAAAGGCCTGCAGTAGGGGGGGTTCGTTTGGCCTGAGAAGGTCAGGTTTTTTGCTGTGATTTGTGGGAGAAGGAATGAAATTGGAAGATTTGATGAAATTCTTGTGCATTTTTTCAATCAAAAGTGGGTTTATGTGGCCATGCTGTCAATGTTGTGCATGTATTGTTCCTGTCTGATCATGCAAACATCATTTGGAAGCATCTGCCGACCTACTCTTTTTGATCTCGTTGTTTAATCGTGTACACCGAAATGCAGCTTCCAGCAGAACATGGTCACCAATGTATGTATGTGTGGATTGTGGGCTGGTGGTGGGTGTTTTGAATAAGTCTTTTGTAATATTATGTGGGAATGCTTTGTAAGAATGACTGTTAAGTATGTTTCTATAATCTTGCAGATAATAATGTGATGTGTTGCCCGCTATACACTAAAATTAAAGCTGTGTCCACTCTAAGGTTTTGTCTAATTTTAGATTGTAAGCTCCTATGAGCAGGGCCCTTAAAATTCCATTGCTAAATGTAGCACCATATATCCTGTCCATCGTTTTTTGAAGATAGTAAATGAATGTAATTTTTTTTTTCTGCTGGTAAAATAAAAGTACATTATTGAGCTTTTGTTGTGGTGGTTTTTTTTTTTCTTTCTCTTTAGTTTTTGTGGGTGGTGGTTTTGGGAAAGTGAAATATCACTTATTATTTATTTCAGTATTTATTTGTGCACCAAAAAACGAATCTCTTTGCCCTGGTTCACATTGATGCTACTTTGAAATTGCGCTACTTCACTTGAAGTAGCACGATTTCAAAGTAGCAAGGTCAGCGTGATTTCAGGTGGCTTCATACACAAATGTCTATTGAAGTCGCACCTGAAATCGGCAAAAGTAGTGCAGGAACTACTTTAGCAAATTGGTGCGGCGCCACAAAAAAAATGTTGCAGCAATTGGAACAGTGCAATTGCCAATTGTCATGCGATTTGATCTCTCAAATTGCATGACCAATCGCTCCAATGTAAACCTAGGCTTCTGCACAACTGCAAGTTAATGATAAAGGTGGAATCTTTATATATAACAGCTGTGGAGAATTGCAGGTAAGGAGTTCAGCTGGTGGATAGGCAGTGTTTGAATGTGTCAGCTCTGGCTCACATTGGTGTAACTTGACTTGTCAAATCTGTGGCAATTGCACTGTTCTAATTGGTGTGATTTGTATTGATATTGGTGCAGAAACCTGCACCGATGTCTCTGATGTTGCCCCCCACAGTTGGGACTGACATGCACGAATGAAATTGTGGGAGTTCAGCTGAACGATTTCCTCCCTCTGTCAGTGTGAACCAGGGCTCAAACTGGGCCTTTTGTCTTTGTAATTCACCTGCTGCTAACCCAGGGACACCATTTCTTAGAGCACATCTCACATAAAAATGTTTCTTTCACATACATGGATCATGGTTACAGTGCAGTACTATATAACAACTTGGTAGGTATTGGCATTTGCATATACACGGAAGCGCTAATTAGTGCCAGCTTAGAATTTACTAACATGTGTTTCTCACTAATAGCGCTAATTTTTCATTCGCACATTCGCCTGTTGAAATTTATTTGGCTAAAATGGGAGCTATTATTTGCCATAGTGCCCAGTACTTCCTGGCGCTATAGTAAATGACCCCCATAGACTTTAACGGTGTTCGCGTGCTCGAACAAACTTTTTTCCTGTTCACATGTTCTGGTGCACCGAACAGGGGGGTGTTCGGCTCATCCCTACCTAGCAGTAAAAAGGGTCGCTGGTTCGTATTCCCAACCACACCACAAGACTACCTGCCTGGAGTTTGCATGTTCTCCCTGTGCCTGCGTGGGTTTCCTCCCACACTCCAAAGACATGCTGGTAGGTTAATTGGCTTCTGTCTAAATTGGCCCTAGTATATGAATGTGAGTTAGGGACCTTAGATTGTAAGCTCCTTGAGGGTAGGGGCCCATGTGAGTGTATAATGTATATGTAAAGCACTGCATAAATTGACGGCACTATAGAAGTACCTTAAATAAAAATAAATAAGTCTTCCCTAATATTATGGTGTGAATCTCCAAAACACCATACACTAGCTAACAAGCAGTTTACATTTGATAAACTTTATTGTATGGTATATAAACCATCAAACACTAAAATATTTTGTATATATAATTGTGTTCAGCCCAATAGGCTAGCAGTTAGCACCTATACCTTCAAAAATTCAGGTATTTAAAGACTCATAGGTTCAAATCCCACAGAAGAATCCTAAAAGATTACTATTGGTGGAGAAAAGGAGAATTACTGTTAGCCAGTTAGCCAATTAGCCAAAGCAGCATACAGTGAATGCCAAGTAGCCAATACACTTTAATGTGGTTGATATTATTGTATTAACTCTTCAAATGCTTGCAATGGTATGTAAGTATTCACTAATATTATGGTGTGAATCTCCAAACACCACACACTAGCTAACAAGCAGTTTACATTTGATAAACTTTATTGTATAGTATATAACACATCAAACATTAGTAAAAGTATTTTGTATGTATAATTGTGCTCAGCCCAATAGGCTAGCAGTTAGCACCTCTACCTTCAAAAATTCAGGTATTTAAAGACTCATGGGTTCAAATCCCACAGAAGAATCCTAAAAGATTACTATTGGTGGAGAAAAGGAGAATTACTGTTAGCCAATTAGCCAAAGCAGCATACAGTGAATGCCAAGTAGCCAATACACTTTAATGTGGTTGATATTATTGTATTAACTCTTCAAATGCTTGCAATGGTATGTAAGTATTCACAAATATTATGGTGTGAATCTCCAAACACCACACACTAGCTAACAAGCAGTTTATATTTGATAAACTTTATTGTATAGTATATAACACATCAAACACTAGTAAAAGTATTTTGTATGTATAATTGTGCTCAGCCCAATAGGCTAGCAGTTAGCACCTCTACCTTCAAACATTCAGGTATTGAAAGACTCATGGGTTCAAATCCCACAGAAAAATCCTAAAAGATTACATTGCTGGGAAAAGGAGAATGCCAGTTAGCCAATTAGCCAAAGCAACACAAATATATATATATATACTGAAAATAGGTGATTGCCAAATAGCCAATGCACTTTAATGTGAATGATTTTATTGTATTAACTCTTTAAATGCATGCAATGGTATGTAAGTATTCAATTATATTATGATGTGACATTCCAAACACCACACACTAGCAAAAGGGCAGTTTACATTTCTTTGTTTATTTTAATTCACTTGTGCACTGAAAAAATAAACACAGCTGGTGGATGGTAGGTTGGCTGTTGTTTGACGTCATACCATGAGTGGTGTGGAGATATCCAAGCAGACCACTAAGCCATTGTGCTAAGTACAAGACCTGCATAATAGTGTAGTATTATTAAAGAATGAACATAAATAATTACTGCTTTATAGTCAACTAAATTAATAAATAATAAATCAAAAACATGAAAAAAACAACATACAACAAATAGGTAACCTAAATGATTAATACATGTAACTTTACAGAATAGCAGACATTACTATGTAATAATCATTCAGAACTGCATTTCTTAGCAAAAGAAGGAAAAAAAAAACTAGGAATACTAATTGCAATATAAATCAATAGATGCACGGGAACTAGAGCACATCTCTGATAAAAATGTTTCTTTCACATACATGGATCATGGCTACAGTACAACTTGATAAGAATTGGCATTTGTATATACGCGGAAGCGCTAATTAGCGGCAATTTAGAATTTACAAACGGTTGTTCCCTGCTTATATCGCTTATTTTCATACGCAAATTCGCCGGTTTTGGTTCCATTTGGCTAAAATGGGCGCTATTATTTGCCATAGTGCCCAGTACTTCCTGGAGTTATAGTAAATGACCCCCATAGTGACCAATATTAAAAAAGACATAAGAAAATATTACAAGAATATACAAAACATCAAAAACAAAACAAAAACTGACAAGTTACATGGTAAGTATGACAAAAAGATTGTTACTCTCCAGTATATAGTAATCCCCAGTACCCAACGCATTTCTGGTTAAAGCACCTTTGTCTGGGGTATAAAGTTGGCGTATGTATGGTCATAATTTTGTCTTTACATGCAAACAATTCCTTAATAAATAGATGAAGCTGTGCCAGCGGGGATGTGAATGGGTGCCAACCAACTATGGTAGGGTTATAGGAACAAGAATGTTCCCTAAATTTTAATTTGCCTGATGATCACAGGAGGTCAAGTATGGCAGATTGCCAGAACAAAATGTGTAGGTTTGTTTAGCCTGGAAACGCTAACCAAAGCCTTAAATAAGGCTCCAAGTATGTATATGGCTGCAAACTTCCCAGGTCCTATAGGTATATCTCCCTGTAGAAGTATGGAAAAGCACAAAGGTTGAGGTCTCCCCGCTCTGCAGTGCTTGTGTTAAAAAACTTTATGGGCTTCCCATATAGTTGCCTTTGTTAATTCTCGTTCAGCAAGAAATATTGGTCGATTTCATTTGTTACAGTCTTTTCTACTTCTACATCTTCTATTAAATCTTTGTTTAACCTCCATGGGCCTTTCCCCTGTTCTTCCCCTTTCATTCTCATCTTCATCATCATCCGATATTGTTGTTATTCCAATTGAGATTTATATTACAGCTTTCAGGACTCTATGCTCCACCAACATATAATCCAGCCTGGAGTACGTGTCGTGCACTGCCAAGTGGTAGGTATAATTTTTTGTGCTCAGATGTTGAATTCTTCAAACATAAACCAATTGATGGTTATATGTTTTTTTCTTTACCAATCTTAATTGTTTATTTTCTTTATGCAGTGCACCAGACGTACTATCCAGTTTATGGTCCATGGAAAAATGTAAGTCTCCGGCCAATATTAGGAACCCCTGCTTAAATTCCATCAAGTCATTTAAAATTTCCTTTAAATATTTTTTGGGGTATTCATTGGGGCAATATATGTTTTCAAGCGTGTACTTCATACCCTGTAAGGCCCCCCTCAATACAAAAAGCAACCTTCTGGGTCTACCTTTCTCTCCTCGAAGATGAAACTGGCCTTTTTCTCTAATCCTATTGCTACACCGTTTGCCCTTCTACTTGGAGAGTCCCCATAATACCATATTGGAATGGCTTTTGAGTATAATGTGGTGTTTGAGTCCTGTGCAAAATGTGTCTCTTGTAGAAATATTATTTCTGCAGCATATCTTTCCAGTTCCCTTAATACCATATGACTCTTTCCTGTGGAATTTAAACCTCTTACATTATATGTCAAAAACTTTGTACTATTCATGTTTCTTTTTTCCTCTATATCTCCCCCCAAACATGGAACGAAGCGGTGAGCGGTGAGAACTCCCCTCATATCAAAACCTGAAGGGCAGCAAAACTCTTGAAAATTCACAAACCATATCTCCTCCCTTCCTTCCTCCCCCGCAACCCCCTACCCTCCTCCCTCTCCTCCCAACCCCCTCCCCTTCCCTCCCCTTTTGGTGTTTAGACCTCATGGTTTTCGAGCAGGTTTCTATTTCTTTCTTTGGGGCCTCCCTTTTCCCCCCTGCTAGAAAACTTTTGCTTAAAAAAACCCCACAAAGACACCTCATATCAATTCTATAACTCTCTCTTTTTGAGGGAAAAAGTGATTTCTCCAGTACGTCATGCCAAGCATGGGAACAAGACCTTAATATCAACTTAACTAATACTGAATGGGAAACCATTTACAGGTATGCATATAAAGGATCGTTAAATGTAGCTACTCAAAAATGCGGGTACAAAATTCTCACAAGATGGTACAGAACACCTGTTTTGCTAAACAAATTCTCATCCCAGACATCAAGTAGATGCTGGAGGTGTGAAAAAGAGGAGGGATCAATGATACACATATGGTGGCCGTGCCCCATGATCCAGGAATTCATTATTATTCCTTCTAAAAAAGAATGGTTCTACAGAATCAACAACATAGAAAAAATAGAAGAGCTTAGTAGTATATCACAGGAAACAATATCTAAATTCACCTCCACATGGTATAATTGGATTCAATTCAAATCCTCTTCAGCCTACAAAGCAACTATTGTATAACCACAGAAAACAATATTCAACAATAGATGAAAAAGAAAGTGTAGCGCTTAAATGAAAATAATAATACTGAAATTCATATAGTATATTTACATAGTAGGTGAGGTTGAAAAAAGACACAAGTCCATCAGTCCAACCTGTGTGTGTGATTATATGTCAGTATTACATTGCATATCCCTGTTATCCATGTTGCGGTCGTTCAGGTACTTATCTAATAGTTTCTTGAAACTATCAATGCTCCCCGCTGAGACCACCGACTGTGGAAGCTCTTACAGTAAAGAACCCTCTACGTAGTTTAAGGTTAAGCCTCTTTTCTTCTAATTTTAATGAGTGGCCACGAGTCTTGTTAAACTCCCTTCTGCGAAAAAGTTTTATCCCTATTGTGGGGTCACCAGTACGGTATTTGTAAATTGAAATCATATTTCCTCTCAAGCGTCTCTTTTCCAGAGAGAATAAGTTCAGTGCTCGCAAACTTTCCTCATAACTAATATCCTCCAGACTGTTTATTAGCTTTGTTGCCCTTCTTTGTACTCGCTTCATTTCCAGTACATCCTTCCTGAGCACTGGTGCCCAGAACTGGACAGCATACTCTAGGTGCGGCCAGACCAGAGTCTTGTAGAGCGGGAGAATTATCGTTTTATCTCTGGAGTTGATGATCCCCTTTTTAATGCATGCCAATATTCTGTTTGCTTTGTTAGCAGCAGCTTGGCATTGCATGCCATTGCTGAGGTCCTTTTCCATCCTAGATTCCACCAGAGGTTCTCCCCCCAGTGTATAGATTGCATTCATATTTTTGCCACCCAAATGCATTATTTTACATTTTTCTACATTGAACCTCATTTCCCATGTAGTTGCCCACCCCATTAATTTGTTCAGATCTTTTTGCAAGGTTTCCACATCCTGCAGAGAAGTTATTGCCCTGCTTAGCTTAGTATAGTCTGCAAATACAGAGATTGAACTGTTTACCCCATCCTCCAGGTCGTTTATGAACAAGTTAAATAGGATTGGTCCCAGCCCCAAACCCTGGGGGGCCCCACTACCCACCCCTGACCATTCTGAGTACTCCCCATTTTTCACCACCCTCTGAACTCGCCCTTATAGCCAGTTTTCAATTCACGTACTCACCCTATGGCCCATGCCAACGGACCTTATTTTGTACAGTAAACGTTTATGAGGAACTGTGTCAAATGCTTTTGCAAAATCCAGATACACCACGTCTACTGGCCTTCCTTTATCTAGCTGGCAACTCACCTCCTCATAGAAGGTTAGTAGATTGGTTTGGCAAGAACGATTCTTCATGAATCCATGCTGATTACTGCTAATGATACCGTTCTCATTACTAACATTTTGTATATAGTCCCTTATCATCCCCTCCAAGAGTTTACATATTATTGATGTTAGGCATACTGGTCTGTAATTCCCAGGGATGTATTTTGGGCCCTTTTTAAATATTGGTGCTACATTGGCTTTTCTCCAATCAGCTGGTACCATTCCAGTCAGTAGACTGTCAGTAAAAATTAGGAACTGGTCAACTGGTAATGGTCTGGCAATTACTTGACTGAGTTCCTTAAGTACCCTCGGGTGCAAGCCATCTGGTCCCAGTGATTTATTAATGTTAAGTTTCTCAAGTCTAATTTTAATTCTGTCCTCTGTTAACCATGGAGGTGCTTCCTGTGATGCGTCGTGAGGATAAACACAACAGTTTTGGTTACTGCAGCCCCCGATTCCCTTGTGAAGACTGAGGAGAATAATAAATTTAATACTTTTGCCATCTCCCCATCCTTTGTAACCAGATGTCCTTCGTCATTCTTTATGGGGCAAATATGGTCTGTCCTCCCTTTTTTTACTGTTTACATACTTAAAGAATTTCTTGGGATTTTTTTTGCTCTCCTCCTCTATGTATCTTTCATGTTCTATCTTAGTCATCCTTATTACACCCTTACAGTGGGGACGGAAAGTATTTAGACCCCCTTAAATTTTTCACTCTTTGTTATATTGCAGCCATTTTCTAAAATCATTTAAGTTCATTTTATTCCTCATTAATGTACACTCAGCACCCCATATTGACAGTAAAACACAGAATTGTTGACATTTTTGCAGATTTAGTATTAAGTATTCAGACCCTTTGCTGTGACACTCATATATTTAACTCAGGTGCTGTCCATTTCTTCTGATCATCCTTGAGATGGTTCTACACCTTCATTTGAGTCCAGCTGTGTTTGATTATACTGATTGGACTTGATTAGGAAAGCCACACACCTGTCTATATAAGACCTTACAGCTCACAGTGCATGGTAAATGTTGGTGGACAGCCATTTTTAGGTCTCTCCAGAGATGCTCAATTTGGTTTAAGTTAGGGCTCTGGCTGGGCCATTCAAGAACAGTCACAGAGTTGTTGTGAAGCCACTCCTTTGTTATTTTAGCTGTGTGCTTAGGGTCATTGTCTTGTTGGAAGGTAAACCTTTGGCCCAGTCTGAGGTCCTGATCACTCTGCAGAAGGTTTTCGTCCAGGATATCCCTGTACTTGGCCGAATTCATCTTTCCCTCAATTGCAACCAGTCGTCCCGTCCCTGCAGCTGAAAAACACCCCCACAGCATGATGCTGCCACCACCATGCTTCACTGTTGGGACTGTATTGGACAGGTGATGAGCAGTGCCTGGTTTTCTCTACACATACCGCTTAGAATTACGGCCAAAAAGTTCTATCTTGGTCTCATCAGACCAGAGAATTTTATTTCTCACCATCTTGGAGTCCTTCAGGTGTTTTTTAGCAAACTCCATGCGGGCTTTCATGTGTCTTGCACTGAGGAGAGGCTTCCGTCGGGCTACTCTGCCATAAATATAAAAGAAAAAAAACGCCCTAAAAAGCAAAAAGTAAAGTAGTAATAAAATTCATAGATTGCCTGTAAATAAATAATGAAATCCAATAATGAATAAATTCATAAAGTGCCTGTGAATAAATGATAAAGTCCAATATTAAATTAAGTGCACATATGATTAAGTGAAAGAATATATATTAAAAATGTAATAGTGATCAAAGTTCATAGATTGCTAGTGAATCAATAGTGTTATCCATCTGTCCTTGCAGAGGGCTGTATCTGCATGTGCATATGACCATAAGGAGGTCCACCACTTCTGGTAAGGGCTCAATTTTACTGTTACCTGGATTCACTGTCTGCCTGGATACTTCCTTCACACTCCCTCCTTACTTTTTCCTCTCACACGGGCTGGGACCGATGAACTGTGGATGTGTGATTCTCCTTCATGGGATTTGTGTGTCCTAATCGAGCTCTCTATGAATGGACTTAATTAATTATGGATTCACTAGCAAACTATGAACTTTGATCACTATTCCATTTTTAATATATATTCTTTCACTTAATCATATGTGCACTTAATCTAATATTGGACTTTATCATTTATTCACAGGCACTTTATGAATTTATTCATTATTGGATTTCATTATTTATTTACAGGCAATATAACAAAGAGTGAAAAATTTAAGGGGGTCTGAATACTTTCTGTCCCCACTGTTGTTGCATTCTTTATAAAGTCTGAATGATGATAATGATCCCTCAACCTTGTATTTTTTGAAGGCCTTCTCCCTTGCTTTTATATGCATTTTTACTGTGGCGTTAAGCCATCCAGGACTTTTGTTTGCTCTTTTAAATTTATTACCCAATGGGATGCATTGGCTAATGCCCTTATTTAATATGCTCTTAAAGCAAACCCATCTCTCCTCCGTGTTCTTTATTCCTAAGATTTTATCCCAATTTATGCCTTCTAGCAAGGTTCGTAGTTTAGGGAAGTTGGCTCTTTTGAAATTCAGTGTCTTTGTATTCCCCTTATGTTTCCTATTTGTGTGATTTATACTGAAGCCAATTGACCTGTGATCACTGTTACCTAAATTGCCCCGTATTTCCACATCCGTGATCAGGTCTGTATTGTTGGTAATCAGTAGATCCAGTAACACTTTATTTCTAGTTGGTGCGTCTACCATCTGACCCATAAAATTGTACTGTAAGACATTTAGGAATAATGTGGCCCCTCATGATGCATTTTTTATGATGAAACGTTGGGTGGAGCTAGGGACGTGTGACGCAGGACATAGGCGGTGATGTGGTGGCCATCTTACTGGTTTGAAACACTGGACGTTTCTACATGCCTGTTTAAGCTGTGATAAATGTGAGTGGATTCTTTTTTATCTTCAATAAATCATTTTATATCGATCATTGCGCAATGAGCATTCCTTTCTATCTTTACATTTATGTGGATGCTGGAGCTTGTCCGCAGTAGGTCTTTTTTTGGGGTGGAGTGATTTCCTTACCCTTAATGGTCTTATATGAGGAGGATCAGCTTAAACCATATGTGGAGTGGATCGGCTTATGCAGGAAGGATTGGTGGTGCCGCTATCTAGTGCATTTAAAAGTGTATACCCTATACACTGATGGTAAGGGTCCGTACTAGTGGGTGATGGTGATGGTCTTACTTTCTCTCCATGTATGAAGACACCTTAAATGGACTTTGTGCTGATTGATTGAACGTTTATTTTCTGAGGAATTTCAGTATTATTATTTTCATTTAAGCTCTATACTTTCTTTTTCATTTCTTCAAATTGTACCCAGCAATTTAGTGTCAGCAGCTTTTTTTATTATTTTATATATTTTTTGTATTTAGCACAACAAATCCTCTTATTTCAAAACTCAACAATAGAATACACTAGACATTGGAGGAAGAAAGAAAGAAAGAAAGAAAGAAAGAAAGAAAGAAAGAAAGAAAGAAAGAAAGAAAGAAAGAAAGAAAGAAAGAAAGAAAGAAAAGGGAAAACTCTGATACAAAAAGAACCCCTCCCCCTACCCCCCCCCTTCTTTTTTTTTTATTATTGCAATATTTTTCAAAACTAGGCACAAACTGCAATTTTCTAAACTCACATTACTAATGTAAGAAAAATTTGAATTTTACATCTACAAACTAGAATACAAAATCAATATATAAATGAACAATACAGTATGCATATCTCTGTAAAGTACTAATTGACTCTTAAATATTACTATCCTATTTTACAAAAACAGAATGTCTTTCTCTATCATTGTACCTTAATGCTTTCAAATGTTACATTGAAATGTTGTACGATTTTCGTATGTTCACTCAATAAAAATTTATGAAACAAAAAAGAACAAAAAAAAAACTGGCTTTGCCGTTTTATTTTCCACTAATGGTCTTTAATGGACCTACACCTTCTCCTGAGAGTCCTTTACACTTTTATACCCCCTCCTCTGATCGATTCCTTCATGTGTCCAGTCCTTTACTTCTCCAAAGACACACCAAACACGGTGTACTCTCCAAAATACATCATGTTACCCGTGAAGGAAAAATACAACCTTGTATCCAAAAATGTCAAATTACATATATGTAGTGTACAGTGTATATACAGTGTACAGTGTATATATTAAAATAAAAGGGTTCAAGTCTTTGCTAATTGATCAACATATACCAGCTATGTTATTTTATGTTATTAATATGCATTTTTCTATATTTTCTTCTTCTTTATATAAATAAAAAATAAAAAGTAAAGGCACTTACCACTCCACCTTTCTTCTTTTCTTTTCTTTTCTTTACTTTTCCCTTCCTTTTTCTTCTTCTCTCCCCCTTTTCCTCCTCCCTTCTCTTCTCCTCCTCTCTCCCTCCCTCTCCAAACCTTAGTCAGATGGGGGGGCTATACAGCTCTGCCCCGTAAGGTATCCGCAGTTCATTCTTCGCCTCTAAATCGGAAGTCCCTGGGGGGGCCTCACTCGGCTCCACTCGGCTCCACTTGGCTATGTTTGGCTGTCCCTGGTCTCTGACGATCTCTCACTGCTGCTCTCTGAGTGCCTAAGTCTCCTCCAAGCACATTAGGAATTCCCTGGGGGGGCCTCACTTTGGCTCCACTCGGATCCACCCAGCTCCACTCGACTATCTCCGGTCTCTGCCGGTCTCCGCTGCTACTCTCTGAATGCCTAAGTCTCCTCCCACCGCCTCCGAGTACCTCCGAGCTCCGGATACCCACAACCTCCTCTCACGCCAGTAGCCTCCTATATTTGTCCCGGTCTAACCCCTCCACCCCAAAAAGGGAGGGGGGCACTTCTCCACCACCTCCACACCAAGCAATCTCCAGCTATCCCCAGTCTCTGCACTCACAGTGGCCGTTGTCCCCCGCGAGAAAGGGGCAGACTGAGCCAGCAGGTCCGGTGAAGGAGAGCCTCCCCCATTCTACGGCAGACACTGGTCACAGGGACAAAGGAGAGGTAAGCCAAGAAGGGGTAAATTGAGACGGACGTGCAGTATGGGGATTCAAGCCAGGCGTATGAAAGGGCATGAAAGGCACCGTTTCACTCCATTAGGGGGTTTTGGTGACCTGGAGCTCCTACGGCGTGCACCTGTCCAGCCCCATTACTAGACTCCTCCCTCCTTCATATAGGTGATACTATTAATGTCCGCCACTAGTATGATAAATTGGCCTCCTTCATCCAGTATGGAAGCATGTAGTTTGAGGGAAGTTGTGTCTTTAAATGCCACCAAGACTCCTCTTTTCTTTGTCTTGTAGTTAGTCTGAAATATTTGGGAAAAGTTCTTATGTGTGCATTTTGGGGGATTTACTTCAGAAAAGTGTGTATCTTGTACACACAGAATGTCACAACGGTGGTTGAGGGCCTCTTTCCATAGCGTCCTGCATTTATAGGGGCTGTTAAGCCCTTTAGCGTTAAGAGACAAAAACTTAAGTACCATAGGTGATCGTAAAGTCAGTCAGCGTGTAGTTAAGCAACGCGATTCCAAGGAGATTATTGTACTGGTAAACATAAAAAAATTGACAGTTTGTTGCCAATCCATATAAACTTGTTAGGGAGTAGTATCTGGGTACGGGCAATTCCCATACACATGTCAGGTGAGGGCTGAGAGTCTAACCGGACAGGATCTTTTTGGGAAGTGTGTTTGGGTTAGTGATGCCAATATTTTCTTATATTTGTTTTTAGGTTAAGGGAACAAGTGTTCCTTAAGGGGGGTGGGTTCCTCTGCCCTGTTTAAAGTGAGTCAGAGGGCGTATTGTAAGTCAGGTAGAGTTCACTTGCCTTCCTCATGGAGTCCCGGATGTCGGAGGGAGGGTTTGAAATGTTGTCTTCTGCTTGGGGTAGAAGGCCCCATCATTTTATGAGGATTAGACCTTCATCCAACGAGGATACAAAATAATTCCTATTATTGATATCAATGGATAGTTTAGTTGGACATTTTCACTTGTAGGGGATGTTGTTATTTCTCAGACTTTTTGTTATGGTGATCAGGTTTTTTACGGGTCTGGATGGTTGCTTGGGAAAGGTCTGTATACAGGGAGATCCCTGAATAGGGCTCTGGCAATGTGTTGTATTGGCGTGAGAAGAACATAAGCTGATACTAAATGTGAAAAAATTGTATCTTAGTGATAACATCTCTGCGTACATGTTCTGGAAGATATGTTGGCTTTGGTAATCAATGGGCTCTGTCGATAACAAGCTCATGAGATTTTGTTGATGGAAACAGTTCAGCAATCATTTTTTGAAGGAATGCACGAAGATCCGCTGGTGGGATGGTTTCTGGAATGCCCCTGAATTTCATGTTCTTCCTGCGTCTTCCAGGTCGACCATTTAAATTTTTATGTTGCAGATATCCTCCATTAGTTCTTCATGTGCATCTACCACTTCACTATGGGCCTGTGCATAATCCCCCAACTTATTTTCGATGTGGACCACCCTGTCGCCTATTGCTTTGATCTCTGTGGTGGTCTGTTTCATAAAGCATGCCATGTCATGCTGTAAAGCACCTCTAAGGGTTATAAGAATGTCTTTGAGCATTGAATCCATTATGAGCTGGCCTACAGTTGAGATTATTGATTTCTTTAGGGTTGTCAGTAACAGCTCAAGATTCACTTACTATCTGTTGTACTGCGCTGTTAAAAGCAGAGGAGGGTGATTCCTCTTCTGATCCCTGTGCGGCTGAGTGGCGGAGCTGATATGTGCTCTTAGTGGAAGCAGTCACCTCTGCTTGTCTGTGTGCTGAATCAGTGGCATCGGCTCATCTTGGAAGTCTTGGGCGCCCGGTGTTCTGAAAAAGTCTGTGAGCCTATGAAGTCCTTCATGGTCTTTTCTCTTTTCCCGCATGTCACCGCTGCTTTCCAGGAGTAGTGTGAGGTACTGGGGTGATGATTCTTTCATCACCTTTCTCTAGAAGTCACGTTATAGATCCTGTGGTGCCGGAGATATTCTACAGTGCGACCATATCCTCCGGCTGCCGGCCACGCCCCCTTCATGACCAGAGCATTTTTGCTATGCAGCTCTGCACTACTTTAACTGTCAATTGTTCGGTCATGTAGCAACCAAATGAAATTAATATCATTTTTTCCACACAAATAGAGTTTTCTTTTGGTGGCATTTTATCACCATTAGGTTTTTTATTTTTTGCACTATAATTGAAAAATGTCCAACATTTTGAAAAAAAAAACAAAAAAAAAAATATGTTCTACTTTCTGTTATAAAAGAATATACCATTTAATCAAATGATGTCATAAATTTAGGCCAACATGTATTCTGCGACGTGTCTTTGTTAACCACTTCCCACCCACCTATAGCAGAATGAGGGCCAGGCGGTGGTTCTGTTATCCTGACTGGGCGTCATATGACGTCCAGCAGAATAACAGGCCACGGGGGCGTGCAGCGCGGGGACACAGGTGTTGTGTGTCAATCTGACACACTGCATCTCCGATCATAGTAAGGAGCCTTTGACAGAGGCTCCTTACCACATGATCAGCTGTGACCAATCACAGCTGATCACAGCATTAACCAGGAAGTTCTGGAAAATGGCTTTCCTCAGTTTGCTCTGACAGGGAGAGCCGATCAGCGGCTCTCCCTGTCAGAAGGGGCGTCTGTGCTGATAATCAGCACATTGATTATCTGAACAGCCCCATCAGATGTGCCACAAACCATGCCAATCAGTGCTCATCAGCTGCCTGTCAGTGCCTATCACAGTGCCAATCATTGCCCATCAATAAAACCTGTCAGTACCTCATCATCAGTGCTGCCCATAAGTGCCATTTATTAGTGTCCATCAGTGCCACCTATCAGTGCCCATCAGTGCCGCCTATCAGTGCCCATCAGTGCTGCATATCAGTGCCCATCGGTGCTGCATATCAGTGCCACCTATCAGTGCCAATCAATTCTACAGAAAGAGATCATTGTAACTGTAAGCGCAGATACACAAGTGCATACAATGCTTGGGGTGTTAGGTAGCTAGGCAATTAGACATAGCATTACATATAACAGTTCAAGGGTTAAGCAGGTATCTGGCAGTTCAGGGGTTAAACAGGTAAATATCGTGGCTGGTTAAAAAGGCGGCTGCTGTCCTCAGAGAGCTGGCTCTGTAGTAGGCAAAAGAAGGTAAAGAAAGGAAGCGCCACCTAAGTGTAGTATTAGAGGGTACGTTAATGACACAATAAAAGGTCACACTTACAGGCACCCTTTGTTTCCTGTAAGTGTGACCTTTTATTGTGTCATTAAAGTATCCTCTAATACTATACTTAGGTGGCGCTTTCTCTACCTTCCCATTAATTCTACATATCAGTGCCTCTTCATCAGTGCCGCCTCATTAGTGCGCGTCAGTGAAGGAGTAAACAACATTTTATAACAGAAACAAAGAAAACCTTTTTTTTTTTTTCAAAAAATTGGGTCTTTTTTAGTTTGTTTAGCAAAAAATAAAAACCCCAGAGGTGACCAAATACCACCAAAAAAAAGCTCTATTTGTGGGAAGAAAATTGCAACAGCGCTGAAAGCTGAAAATTGTCCTGGGCAGGAAGTGGGTGAAAGTACCAGTATTGAAGTGGTTAAAATAATATCCCAATAAGTGTATATTAATTGGTTTGTGTGAAATTTAGAGCATCTACAAATTATGGTATACAGTATACAGTGGAGACGGAAAGTATTCAGACCCCCTTAAATTTTTCACTCTTTGTTATATTGCAGCCATTTGCTAAAATCATTTAAGTTCATTTTTTTCCTCATTAATGTACACACAGCACCCCATATTGACAGAAAAACACAGAATTGTTGACATTTTTTCAGATTTATTAAAAAAGAAAAACTGAAATATCACATGGTCCTAAGTATTCAGACCCTTTGCTCAGTATTTAGTAGAAGCAACCTTTTGATCTAATACAGCCATGAGTCTTTTTGGGAAAGATGCAACAAGTTTTTCACACCTGGATTTGGGGATCCTCTGCCATTCCTCCTTACACATCCTCTCCAGTTCTGTCAGGTTGGATGGACAGCCATTTTTAGGTCTCTCCAGAGATGCTCAATTGGGTTTAAGGCAGGGCTCTGGCTGGGTCATTCAAGAACAGTCACGGAGTTGTGTCAGGGCTCTGGCCCAGCCAGAGCCCTGACTTAAACCCAATTGAGCATCTCTGAAAAGACCTAAAAATGGCTGTTCACCAACGTTTACCATCCAACCTGACAGAACTGGAGAGGATCTGCAAGGAGGAATGGCAGAGAATCCCCAAATCCAGGTGTGAAAAGCTTGTTGCATCTTTCCCAAAAAGACTCATGACTGTATTAGATCAAAAGGGTGCTTCTACTAAATACTGAGCAAAGGGTCTGAAAAACACAATTCTGTGTTTTTCTGTCAATATGGGGTGCTGTGCGTACATTAATGAGGAAAAAAATGAACTTAAATGATTTTAGCAAATGGCTGCAATATAACAAAGAGTGAACAATTTAAGGGGGTCTGAATACTTTCCGTCCCCACTGTATACTGGAATTTGCCCAGCTTTTACTTTATGGCTGCCTATCACTTTTCTTGGGGTACTAAAATGCCAGGACAGTACAAGACCCCCGCAAATGACCCCTTTTTGGAAAGTAGACTAGACATCCCAAGGTGTGTGCTGAGAGGAATGTTGAGTGCATAGACAATTTTATTTTTGCCACAAGTTTTGGAAAATGGCAACATGTATTTAGTTATTTATTTTTTTATACTAAATTGTCAGTCTATTTAGATATTTCTCACACATGCCATGGCTATATGTGGAAATACACCCAAAAACACATTTTGGTAATTCTCCCGAGTATGGGGATACCACATGTGTGAGACTTTTTGAGTCGCATACTGACCCCCAAATTCCAATGACCACAAGGGTATATTTCCTTACTTCCTTACTACCTATCACAATTTTGGAGGCACTGAAATGCCAGAATAGTACAAATATCTCCCTAAATGACCCCTTTTTGAAAGGTAGACACTCCAAAGTATTTGCTGAGAGGTATGTTGAGTTTATGCATTTTATTTTTTGCCACAAGTTTTTGGCAAAAATCTTTTTTTTTTTACACAAAGTTGTCAATTTAATGAGACATTTCTCACACATGCCATGGGTATATGTGGAATCACACATCAAAACATATTCTGCTACTTCTCTCGAGTATGGGGATACCACATGTGAGAACTTTTTGGCAGCCTAGCCACGTACTGGGGCCGAAAAACAAATGCCACCTTCAGGCTTTTAAAGAGCATATATATATATTTCTATATCTATATATATAGATATAGAAATATATATATATCAGATCTTAGTATTTCTTGTAGTTACAAGCAATGAAAGACTTAAATAGGCTATATGTTTTAAGACGAGCCAGATCTTGAATCTTGGTTCAAATATTTTAATGAAACCGGGTTAAAACTTTTACAGTTCTTAGTGGACAGAAAAAGTGTCAAGTTGTCCCTTATAGATTCAGAAATTAAAGATCTTCGAGACAAGTTGATACCACACAAGGGTACAGCGGAGTACATTTCTCTGTCCACTAATTTGAAAAGTATTCTTGAAAGAGAAGAAAAAGAACAAAGGAATAAAAAACAAAAAAAATATAATAGGGACTTCACTGATTACACTTCTAATTTGGTATATGGATGGCAAAAAAAGAATTTGAATATTCCCCCCACCAACAGTGACCCCTCTTCTGGTGACACCTTTGTTCCTGTAGTTGCACATCAAACTAGGAGATTAATCTATGAACCTCCCCCGGTACAGGGACATAAACGTTCTGGGTCTAATAGACCAGGACCTAGACCGCTGCCTGCCCAACCCCCAAGGGATTCCCCCCCTCTTCTTCCACCCACCCCGCGGTTGCGGGGAGGAGGTGGACCCAGAGGAAGAGGAAGAGGCCAGTACAATAATCCATCAGTAGATTCTCAATACAGACAGTATCCCAGAGGCCCTCCTCCAAATGGAAACCACGGACCTAACGGTCAAAGGTCACAGTATGATCCGGATTATGGTTATCGTACTCCGGTTCACACCGATAACCGTTTTGCTCCACTGTATGATAATGATTCTTACGGTAATTTTTCAGATCCATATTCACATTACGATGGGGATGTGGATTCTTCTAATAGAACACCCTACTACTCTAATTCTAATTACTCGGGTCCCACCCAACCTTTGGGTTTTCACAGGTCTGTGGAAAGGCACCCAAGAAATTCAGAAGGAAAAGAGGGACCAGAGGGGGGTGGAGGGTCCAAGGCCAAAAGGAAAAGGACCTAGGGAATACAGGCATTTTTAATCTTAGTTCCTGTACTCTGACCAAGGCAGAACAAACAGTCCTTGACAAAGGTCTGAAGTTCGTTCCTCCCAGACCCCTTAATAGGTTCTCTACCTTCATTGATGTTCTTAAGTACACACGAAAACTCAGTGTCCAGAGACATTTTTTGGCTCAAACCATCCTCCCTTCCCAGACGGAGAGTATTACTCCTCGAATTTCAGCCACCACGTCCGAATCAAGGACTGTCTTGCACTCGGGATTGAGCAATCCCTCCTTATTCAAACCCCCTGGGTCTTTGGCGCCCTCAGTAAGGTGTTTAAAAATCTTGTGCTGGAAGACCTTGAAAAATTGTCTCGTAATAAAAAAAGAGTTTATATTAAATCTGAGGTTAAAAAGGGACTTGAAATGTTGTGCGAAAGGAAAAATCTCATTATCCGCCCCGCAGATAAGGGGGGTGGTATTGTAGTTTTGGATAAAGCCAATTATCTTAAGGAAATGTATAGACTGTTGAGTGATACTGACACATATAGTGTCATTCCTAATGACCCGACCACCATTTATAAAAAAGTTATTACATCTTGTTAATGAGGGTTTTTCTTTAGGGATTCTGAACAAAAAATAAAAAAGCTTTTTGGTCCCCCTTGCTCCTCGTATCCCTACAATTTATTATCTTCCCAAGGTCCATAAGGACCCAGTCAATCCCCCTGGCCGACCCATAGTCAGCGGGATTGACTCGGTCACAGCTCGAATTGGTAAATACGTGGACCACTATTTACAACCACTGGTTAGATCTACCGCTTTGTATTTAAAGGATACGAGGGACACCATCAAACTTTTAGAATCCACGCCTTTCAAAAAAGGGATGCTCCTTGCCACAGCCGATGTGGCGGCACTTTATACGTGCATACCCCATCGGCTTGGTTTTGAAGCGGTCAAGAGTTTTTTGTCTAGGGATTCTCAACTTCCCCTCCTACAGCGTAACTTTATTATGCAACTGTTGCGTTTTGCCACTCGGCACAATTATTTCTGGTTTCAGAACCAGTTCTTCCTACAGAAGAGAGGCGTGGCTATGGGCGCTAAATTCGCGCCCAGCCTCGCCAATCTTTTTATGGCACAATGGGAGGAGGATGTCGTCTATGTTGACCGGAGGCTGGAGTTAGTCCTCTGGGCCAGGTACATAGAAGACATCCTCCTCCTATGGGATGGAGATCGCCAGTCCCTGGATGACTATATGACCATCCTAAACTCCAATGATAGGGGTATCTCCCTAAGCTATGAGGCCAGCTCCTCTCATGTTCATTTCCTTGATTTAGAAATTATGGCCATGGAGGACCACTTGGAATTCAAAACCTATTTCAAACCCACCAACCGGAATGGGTACATTCCGGTCGAGAGTTGCCATCAAGAACAATGGCTTAAAGCAATCCCACGTGGCCAATTCCTTAGGCTACGCTGCAACTGCAGCAAAACATCCAATTTTTTAGTCCAATCACAGTTGCTCAAGAAAAGATTTATTGAAAAGGGTTATGGAATAGACCATTTGGATGAGGAGATTAATGCTGTCTTGGCTGTAGAGAGAACGGCCACATTGACGAGCATCCCAAAAATACCTCAGACTCTAGTTTTAAGTGGGCTTTCATCATCACGCATTCTATACAGTCTAAACAGGTCAAAAGCATCCTTAAGAAACATTGGAGGGTGCTTTTGAATGACAGACTATTGGGTCCCGTTCTTCCCGAACGAGCACCAGTGATTTTTAGAGGTGCACAATCCATTCAGGGGCAGATTGCCCCTAATGTTATCGATCCACCCAAAAAGATATCCTTCTTCTAAGACTGCAAGGGTTTTTACCCTTGCCGTAAGTGCAACGTATGCCACCACAATAGTGCAGGCAGACAAAAGCTACTAACCTTTACATCCACAGTAACGTCTCATGTATATCACATGAAGGAGTTTGCCACATGTGCATCTCAATATATTGTTTATTTGATAACATGTCCTTGTCATAAACAATATGTCGGACGTACCATCAGGACCTTCTCCATTCGTGTCAATGAGCATATCACCGGCATTAAAGGGGGAAAGAGCAAACATACGGTACCGGGACCTTCTCCATTCGTGTCAATGAGCATATCACCGGCATTAAAGGGGGAAAGAGCAAACATACGGTACCGAGACACTATTTGCAACATCATAATAGAGACCCTTTAGGCACCCTCTTCCAGGTCATAGACAGATTTGTCCCACACTGGAGGGGTAAATCGCGATTACGTGGCGTATCACGCCTCGAAACCTACTGGATCTACGAGTTGAGGTCCTTCTTTCCTTTTGGGATGAACGTCGAGTGGGACCTCAACTCGTTTATCAATACATCCTAGTAGTCATGTATTTTTCATGTATGATTTTTCCATTTCTGCTTGTTCATTTTTTATGTCCCTTTATGGTATGGGGGTTTCATTTGCCCCCCCCCCCTCCCTTTTTTTTGCTGATTTAATATTGCGTTATTATCAGTGTCTTTTTTCACTTATTCCTTTTTCTTACAATACCAATTTGTTCCATGTTTTTATTTCCTAATTTTCCGTTCCAATCATTTATTAGGAAATTATATTTATTATTTATTCATTTATTCAATTCAATATGTTGATTATTTGTAATACATTACCTAACAGCCATGTTAATATTTTTATAATTTTTTCTTTCATTGCTATGTATATTTTGTATGTACTGGTATAGATCTATTTGGGACATCTTGTGTCCGATTTAGGTAATGCTGCTTAGTATTGTTCAGTAATGCTTATTTTCTGTTTTGGTTTATCACCACTTGCTAGCACTATTTCACTTTAGTGCTGCCATCTAGTGTTTGCCATTATTATTGTTTATTTTCACATTGATGTCTTTAGCCATGTGACAGCACCAGATCCGATCATGTGATCGGGACTTGAGCTGAGGAGATTCGGTTTCCGTGACTACCCTCTCCCATCCTGTGCACCTTTTGGTGGTTGTTGATTGGGTCAGGGAGCCGGGACACCGCCCCTTCACACCACATCACATGACCAGGAAGTGATGCATTACCAGGAAGTGATGTCCACTATTGCTTGCCATGCGGTGGGGAGGTCTCCAGGCGTCAGTCTCACTATTAGACTGCGCTATTGGGTCCTACACTCATTGGCTGTTTTATTCATGATTCTGATTGGTCTAGCGATCAACAGGATCCAGTTCCTGATTACTTGACCTTTGTAGCTCCACTGTGACTGGCTATAGGGGTTATCTTATTTGATTAGATATTTATATATAGGAGCAGCATGAAGGGGGAAGCTCATGCCCCTGTTGAAGACCCTCTTGGTCAAAACGCGTCTAGTGATCTCCCCTTCCTTACGCTGCTTAGATTTTATTTCAATTGTGATGACTTTTATCCATGTTCTGTATGGTATTTTTAGAAATAAAAATCCCTGGTTTACCTGCACTATGCAGAAGCTTTTTATTTTTTATTTGCATATTATCCCGATGCAAGAAACTGCCTTCCAGTAGCCCTACTTCCATCATGGGGTCTGGATCAAATCTGTCCCTGGCTTCTCCTTGGAACACATCCTTGAGGTCTATTGGCTGATATCCAGTAGGCGGCCTTTCCTGATGTTTCTTCACCCCACCAGAGAAGTCGAGAAGTGAGACAGAGGTTCCACCGTTCCGGATATCGTTTTCCAGCCTAGGTTTGGCTCCATGCACCATTGACTCCATGTCATACGACAGTGGAGTCCACGTCATCTGGTAAGAGTACCCATCTTATCTTACTTCTTGATGTTTTCATTCTGATGCCCCATATCGAGATGTTGGTTTACAGCTACGGAAGTTCTGTACCCCGTTGTTGACTCACAGTCACAGATCCACACCGTGCACCATTGACTTTAATTTCCAGTCTCACATCATTTTTTGGTCCATACCAGTTCCTCTTATTAATTTGAGTTTGGAATCATCCATTTACTATATGTGGACACTTTACACTGTGTTTGTTCATTTCACTTCACTTATGGTTTTTGCACATATGCTTTACTGTTCAGTACAGCATTTCTTAATTGTTTCACTACAACCCAACTTCCCAATATTTCTTAGCGCTGCATTTTTTCCTAGTTACCAGTTATTGTTTGTCACAATGTATGCAGCTGCTGGCTCACATATATTTTATTTTTGCTATTAGAGCGCAGTGTTTTCATATTCTCTTATATGTTTTAGAAAGACTAAGGTGTTACAATCAATTTTAACAATTATATAATCAAGAGCAACAAAAAATGAAAAAGTTGTTAAACTTTTAACTGAGTAATATGTAATAAAGAAATAATATTAATTAATATGAGATTCAGTTATTTATAATAGGACATTAGAGCTTACTATCTATTATTGTATTATAATTGAACATTATAAAAGTGAATGTTTCACTACCATTTCGTTATGTAAAAATAAATAGGAGAAAACAGGGTAGAATAAGGAGAAAAAAAAAAGAATTAAAGGAAAGTAAAGATAAGAAGAAGAAAAAAAAGTCTGGATTAGTAGAGGTTTCCGGGGATTTCTTAGTAACAATATATACATAGTATGTTTTTTATCAGTTATTCAAAACAAAGTTATATAGTTATCAAGGTCTTAGTAAAGAAGTGTCAAAATTAGGAGAAAGTGAGTCACCCAAGGACTCCAAATTTTCTCAAATTTAGGTATGTTATCATTGGATATGGCATCTGTTTTCGAGAGGATCATGGCCTGATGTATTCTATTCGTAGTTTCAGAAAGCATTTATGATGAGGACTTCCACGCTTTGGCGATGGTCTGCTTTGCGGCTGTGGTAATTTGTAGAAGGAGTTTAAAGTATATAGGAGATTTGGGTAGGCTTTAAATTTAGAAGCGCAACTGTAGGATCTGGGATGATAGTTTTCTTGAATAATTTATAGAGCATTAGGAATATGTCTTTCCAATAATTTTTTGCTATATGGCAATCCCAAAAGATATGAAAATGCGTTCCTAGATCACCACAGCCGTGAAAGCAAAGTGGAGAGTATTGTGGAACATATTTCGCGATCCTAACAGGGACCAGATACCAACGCATAAGTACTTTATAGTTCGTCTCTAAGGCTACTACATTATGAGAAGATATTTTGGTATTGGCCCAGACTTTATCCCATTTGGATGAGTCCATGTGAAAACCAAGATCATTCTCCAATTTTTCCACATAGGAGGGTGTTTTTGTATCAGGCAAAGCATTCAGGTGACTATACAACATTGACACAAGCTCCTTTGAGTGGGGGTCATTTTTACAAATACGTTCAAAATGCGTTATGTCACATAGATTATCTCTACCTTGTATAAATGGCATAAATTTTTTTTTGATCTGTAGATAACAAAAGAGTTCTGAATCTAGAAATTCATGGGTTTCACATATTTCAGGAAATATTTTAAGTGAAGTGGTCATTATCAGGTCATAGAGTTGTGTTAAATCAGCAGAAATCCATTTTTTAAAAGTTTTCGAAGATGTATGAGCCGGTTAGAAAAGTGGATTTCTAATAAATGATACAAGAGGTATATGCGGAGATTGTAGTCTTTTGATTACTTTGAATCTATCCCATATAGCAATTGTATGTTTAGTAATCCGATTTTGTATTATTTTATGGTCAGAAGAGGTAGACCATATTAGATTTGGTATGGAGATCGGATCACAGTCGATTGATTTAATCGCTACCCAGAGAGGGATCTCGTGTTTCGTGTGATATTTAGGAATATACAAATTCGAAAAATGTGAGAAAACATAAAATATGAATATATACATTGAGATTATATAGCAAAGTCCATAAGTCAGAAATTCAAAGAATTTTCTGAATAGTAATAAGTGCATATAAATCAATTAGTGCCAAAATCAAAAAATAGTGAAAAAACATCAAATGTGAATATATATGTTGATGTTATATAGCAGAGTCCATAGATCAGAAAATAAGAGAATCTTCAAGGGGGATGGGGAGAGTCCCCTGATAGCTCTTCATAGGGGCCAGTGTGGAAAGGTAGGAAAGGAAAACACCCCTCACAGTGATCTTCCACCACGGGGCATGCGTTGGGGGGTTGACGCTCTGACGTCGTCGCATCTTGTCTCGAACTGGCGCTATTAATACTTTTTGTACTGCTATCTTGTAAGTTTTCTACCTTATATAAATAAATTGTTTATCGGATTTACACTATGGCCACTCTTTCTTTGCCCTTATGTTCGTGATTTGGGTTGCTGTACCATCCATCACATACCCGCAGCTACGCTGCCAGAGAGATGCCTTATTGCTGGCTGGATATCCAAATTTGAGGTCATATATGTGCCCGGTTTGCCTACTACCCACCATGCTACATAGAGGGATGCCTTATTGCTAATTGCCTACCAGGTTTTGGTCTACCTACGTGCCTGTTGTGCTTGCAATCTGGTAAGCGTGCATTCTAGGTGGTGGAAGATCACTGTGAGGGGTGTTTTCATTTCCTACCTTTCCACACTGTCCCCTATGAAGAGCTATCAGGGGACTCTTCCCATCCCCCTTGAAGATTCTCTGATTTTCTGATCTATGGACTCTGCTATATAACATCAACATATATATTCACATTTGATGTTTTTTCACTATTTTTTGATTTTGGCACTAATTGATTTATATGCACTTATTACTATTCAGAAAATTCTTTGAATTTCTGACTTATAGACTTTGCTATATAATCTCAATGTATATATTCATATTTGATATTTTTTCACATTTTTCGAATTTGCATTAATTGATTTTTATGCATTTATTATTATTCATGGCATAGCGCAGTTTTTTCCTTGTTTTCTTTGTATTGTTGTGTATATTGCACAGTTGAACTGCAGCTTTTTAAGGGGTTTATTTGAAAGCGCTGTGTTTTTTTGTTTTTTCTATTTAGGAATATGTGCTATTTGTGCTGCATGGAAATAATCAGTAAAATTAGGGAAACCTAATCCTCCTTTAAGTTTAGAAAGTGTTTTACGTTGTAGGTTCCTAAGGAATGGGTAATACACGAAAGAGATATAACATTTTAGGTAATACAGTCATTTTTATTACATTTATTTTACCAATCCATGATATTGGCAAAGAGGACCATTGTTTGAGAAAATTAGTAATTTCTCGTAGTAGTGGAGGATAGTTAGCAGAGAAGATATCAGATAGATTGGGAGTAAGAGTAATACCTAGATATGTGAGGTGAGACGTTGACCATGTAAAAGGGAGAGATGTTTGAGCTTGTTTTAGTGTTTGCGGGGGAGAGACATTTAAAGCTGTTGATTTTTGTGAGTTTATAATTAGTCCAGAAATTTGGGAAAAGTGATCTAGTTTGCTTATAAGATTGGGAGCAGAAATATGAGGGGAAGACATAAAAATTAATATATCGTCAGCAAATAGACATAATTTATGTTGATGGCCTGCTAAATCTATGCCCTTGATTGAGGGGTCTGTACGGATAACCTGGGCAAGAGGTTCAATGAGTAAGGCAAATAAAAGTGGGGAGAGAGGACAACCCTGACGTGTTCCTCTATTAATGTCAAACATGTCTGATTTGTATCCTGCATATTTAACATATGCCTTGGGATTATTATAAAGTGAAGTGACCCAGCTTAGAAAATGAGGGCCAAAGCCCCATTTTTGTAGAGTGAGATTTAAGTAGGGCCACATCACTGTATCAAATGATTTTTTGATATCTAATGACAGGAGACACAGAGGTATTTGCCTTGTTTTAGCTGCTTGAATCAATAATGATGCTCTACGGACATTATCTGCTGCTTGTCGTAAAGGGATGAAACCTACTTGATCTTTGCTTATTAATGAACCAATTATATTATTAAGACGAGATGCCATTACTTTTGCTAGTAGGTTTATATCTAGGTTTAATAAGGATTTAGGTCTAAAGTTAGTACAAGATGAGTCATCGGACTGAGGTTTAGGGATCACTGAAATTATTGCTGTTAAAGTTTCCGGTCAGAAGGATTGTTTGTTGAGTAGGGAGTTAAATGCTTTTGTCAGGATGGGAGTAAGAATATGGGAACATTTTTTATAGTAGAGGGCTGAGAATCCATCAGGTCCTGGTCGTTTATTTAACTTAAGGGATTTAATTGCTATTTCGATTTCTATAGGTTCAATAGGACTTTCAGGGTTATCATATTGAACTTGAGAAATGGTTGGAAGTTTAACTTGTGAAAAAAATGATTCTGCTGAGGATTGGTCGAAGGATCCTTCTTTTTTGTATAAAGAAGTAAGATGTTTATAAAAGATGTGTAATATCTTTACTGGGTTACTAGTGTATTTATCATGGGGTATTTTTAGGCGAATTGGCTTAAAGGGGTTATTTCATTTTTGAAGCGCACGTGCAAGAAGGGTGCCAGGTTTATTAGCTTTAAAGTATAATTTATGTTTAGATGTACGTTTTGTTTTGTCCACCGATTCTGATAGGAATAGGTCAAGATTTAAACTTGCCTTATCAAGTTGTTCTTTTGACACTGGAGTAGGGTTTGATTGGAAATTTGTGTGGCAGTCATTAAAATATTTTTCTAGTTTTTGTTGTAGTTGTCGTTTTTCTTTTTTAAGGTATGTTGCTTGTCGTAAACAGACCCCTCTAAGAATAGGTTTATGGGCTTCCCACAATGTCAGTGGAGATATATCAGGAGTATCATTGTTTCCCAGATATTCTTTTATTGCTGATTCTAAGTCAGATGAATGTGATGGGTGTGTGAGAATTGAATCGTTTATGTGCCATGTGGGGTCTTGAGCTTTTGGGATTAAAGAGGTAAAGGTTGAAATTATCGCACAATGATCTGTCCAAGTATAAGGTTTAATATAAGAGTTAAGCAATTCTGGTGACATACTTATAGATATTAGGATATGGTCAATACGGGAAAAAAGATTTATGTGGGTGGGAGTAAAAAGAGAATTGACGTTTTGAAGAATTTATTTCAGGCCAGGAATCTAGCAGTGAATGTTGTTGAAGAAGTCTTTGAAACATACAAGATTGAGAGCTGGATACGGTTGGAGTAGGGGATTTATGTAGATAGGGGTATAGAACTTGATTTGAATCACCACATATCAAAAGTGAGAGAGGAATGATGTTGGTCTTTTATTAGGTGCATAATAGGAAACAATTGTGAGTGGGATGTCACATACGTGTCCCAAAAGTATAAGATATCGGCCTTCTGGATCTTTGATCTCTGTTATGAGGGGAAAAGGTGTAGTTTGGTGAAATGCTATTAGTACACCTCTGCGTTTTGATTTAGCTGAAGCAGTATAAACTTGGGGGTAGCATGTCCCAAAATATTTAGGGGTTGAAGTTTCAGTAAAATGCGTCTCTTGGAGGCACACTATATGGGCTTTTGAGGAGGATAAAGATCTGAATACTTTAGTTCGCTTATGAGAAATGTTTACACCTTGGACATTTAAGGTTAGGACATTTAAAGGAGCCATATATCATTTTTACATAAGATATATCAATATATTTCTGTTATCAGGTGCAGAATCAAAGAAACCCCAGGGAAAGATTGGATAAAATAAAAAAGGAGAAGTAGATTATGAGAGAAGAAAGAAATAATAAGAGTCATATATTTAAAATAAGTTATAATTACTAATATATGTATAATAATAAAACAAATGGCGTATTGAGCACGCAAATCTGCTAGCTCAGAGGCACAAAGTCTATCTGAGGAGGCCCCTCACACTGTAACCCAAGTGGAGGAGAGTCCTAGGACAGAAAAATGGGGGCAGCAGTGACCAATTCTCGGGTCCCCCGCGGCCAAATTTTATGAAAAAATAAAAAAATTCAATTTAGGCATCTGATTTTGGCTATATTCCTTAAAAAATAAGCAAACATAAGAGTCAGATCAAATAGTATTCCTTTTAACAAATCCTTAATTAATTATATATGAATATTTGAATGTAAAGTTATATACTTTAACTTATAACATATTAAGAAATATTTAAAATTAAAGATAAGGTAGGTGAGCCGTTAAGTTGAATGAGCTTCAGAGATAAATGCAAAATGCGTTCAGTCCATTGTGTATGGTGAGTCTAGGTCTCGGGAATTGAATCTACCCCTTTTTGATGCACTTTGTCTGCTTCTGTCAGTTCCATGCTTAGATGCACTTTGTGGAGAATTAGATGTTGTACATCGACAAGGGCTAGTAGAGGGCCCATTGTATAGATGAAGGTTTTGCAAAGTGTTCTGTAATTGTTCAAAGGATCTGCTTGAATATTTGGTGTAAAATGAATAGAAAATGGGGATCCCCATTGACAAGGGATATGGTGGTGTTGGAGATTTTGGAGCAAAGGTTTCATCGAGCGCCATTTAGCAACTGTTATTGGTGATA
The DNA here is from genome assembly GCA_037952835.1 of Lithobates septentrionalis. Taxonomy (NCBI): domain Eukaryota; kingdom Metazoa; phylum Chordata; class Amphibia; order Anura; family Ranidae; genus Lithobates; species Lithobates septentrionalis. The sequence goes on along the minus strand of JBBDGP010000918.1, from coordinate 3,268,887 downwards.
GGTCAGCAAAAATCTGGTATGAATGACCTTGAAAAGTACGAGATTCTTTGTTCCTGGCAGCTGTCATAAGTTGCTCTTTAGTGCGAAAAAAGTTGAACTTTACAATTATGTCACGAGGGGGACCTTCAGCTTTGCATGGCGCCAAAGTTCTATGGATTCTGTCCATTTCTAATCTTTCAATTGGGATTGATGGTGTTAATTCCTGAAAAAGAGCAGTCATAGTCGATTGAAGGTCAATGATTGACTCAGGCATACCTTGTATGCGGAGGTTTGAACAACGTGCCCTATTCTCAAAATCTTCTAAACGCGCTTGCAGTGTTAAATTTTCATCTTTAAGAGACTCCAATTCATTGTCATGTGATAGTACATTAGTTTCAATGTCATCCATTCTGTTTTCCAATTCAGCTGTGCGTTGGCCTAAATCACGTATTTCTTTTGTCAGTGTCTCTGTAATTTGGTCAGAGGTCTGCTTTAAAGCTTTCTGTAGCATTTTCTCTATTTGTTTTAATATATTTGGGTGTAATGTATCTGCTTGTTGTGGCTGGGAGCTGCCACTGTATTCACTATCTGTGTCATACAGTTCCTGAGGTAAATGCATCAGTTTCTTGTCAGCGCGTGCCTTAGCTGTGTGAGGAGAATTTGACTGAGCCATATTACAGGAGCCTCTGAGCGGTTTTTCCTTGTGGCTTTTCACTTTTGTTTTGCCTCGGGCAGCTCCAAAAAACATTCTATTTGGTTCACAAGGTACTAAGGAGGATATTAGTATGCTTTTTGTTTAGTTACCCTGCCATTCGGGCGTCTGTGGTAGCCGCGAAGTCCCGGGAATAACAGAGCCTCAGCGGAACGTGTCCATCGCTGTCTGCTCCGCGCATGCACCACCCCTCTATCTATCTATCTATCTATCTATCTATCTATCTATCTATCTATCTATCTATCTATCTATCTATCTATCTATATATGTATATGTCATTTTTCAAAAACTTGTGGCCAAAAAAAAATCTTCCATGGACTCAACATGCCTCATATCAAATACTTTGGGGTGTCTACTTTCCAAAAAGGGGTAATATGGGGGTGTTTAAACTGTCCTGGCATTTTATGCCCAACATAAAGCAAAAGTAGTGGCCGGCAACTTCAACATCTGTATAAATATACTTTTTTCTTGCACAGGAGTGAATAAAATGCTTACTTTTTTGTCAAGTAGCCTTGTTCACAGTAAAATACACACTAAAAACATAGACCATATATACTACTACAAACGCCACCCACTTGTGGGCTACATTGCGAAGATCACAATTAATTAAAATTAAGAGAAGTGTGTGCCATTAGAAAGAAAAGGTGTAGGCATGGACCTTCGTTATCAACAAAAAGAAAGCTGTATACACAAAAAGATGAACCGATACTGATTGGTATTGCGAAGCATATGTAGATAACACACATTAAATCCCTAGACAAGTGAATGGCTTTAGGAGGAAGCATATGAGTGTAGTCCTACCAAAGGATTCAGGAATGTTTCCTTATATACGAAAGAGATGCACATCCCACCTGGAGTTGAGTCCACCAGGTGTTCTACTACCCAGGGAAAAGATTCACCACACATCTCTTTCGAGAAATCTGCAATGGATTATTCCCAACATTAGAAGCTTCTGTCACACACTACCCACTGTTCTAACCACAACTGAAAAGGGTCCAGGAACAGAAGGAATGGTGAGATCGACTGCCTGTGTTTGCAATTCCAGGCACAGGCCGATCTCTCATTGTCTACAGGTGATCAGCAGTTCCCCAGCCAAAATCATTAGCTGGCACCTGCTCACAAACTGGTGCTGCAGCCAATGACACCTCAGGCTTCTGGGTGCAGGTGCGCATGCTTGCATGGACCCAGAAGAAACCTCTGACATACAGGTACATGAGTGTGCCTGTATGAGCCTACCTGCTGCAGTAAATGTACTACGGCGGGTCAGCAAAAGGTAAATAGCACCCTTTTTCCTTTTAGTTTCCTAATGAATGGGAAAAGTTAAGTGTTCACAGGTAGCTGTTCAACTCACATTTGAGCTTGCTTACAGTGGGATTGTGAAATAAATGGATTTCAATAGGTGGAGTAAAAAGACATTATTTTAAACAAGTTTTTTGCCGTCTTTTTCAGATTTTTTTCTAGGGCTGAGTTCTTTTATTTAATCCAAATCTGAATTTTACTTTGTGTTTGGAGGTACAGCAAATGGCGTATCTGAATCTCTGAATGAAAAAGTAACGAATAGTAATGAATTTAGTTGAAAACCGTTAAAATTAATTTTGTTTATTCATTTTTTAATGAATTCCAACTTTTCAGAAAAATTTGAATTTGGATTGGTCGAAAAACGATCGACTGATTCAAATTCTGTGTGAGTGGAGTTTGCATGTTCTCCCTGTGCCTGCGTGGGTTTCCTCCCACACTCCAAAGACATGCTGGTAGGTTAATTGGCTTCAGTTCAAAATTGGCCCTAGTATATGAATGTTAGTTGGGGACCTTGGATTGTGTGGGCTCCTTGAGGGTAGGTACCGATGTATGTGTGGAGCGCTGCGTAAATTGACGGCACTATATGGGTACCTTAAATAAAAATAGTAATATAATAGATGAGCATCTTAATGAGACACAATGTACAGGGATAGGGACAATTGTAGTCATGCACACTCACTCAGGTTGAACTTGATGGACTGGTGTCTTTATTCAACCTTGCTAACTATGTAACTATGTAGAGTGTACAGAACATGTTGCAGAAAAAAAAAATTCTAAAGAAAAAAAATGAGTCAAAATACATTTAAATTGACTCGCTATTGCCGGCCCAGCTATTTAAAAAAAAATTAAGGAAAAAATGGCTGGGCTACGACAAGGGCCTTATCCCCACAACTGTAGGCATTCGGTGGGAGCATTGTTATTTTCATTTTTTTGGGTCAGCGGGCATCATGATTGATGATGGAATTATATCGAGGGACACTATTTTTTGTTTTTTAATAAAGGAATAGTCAAAAACTTGTCTCTTGTTTTTATTTACTTTTTGTACACTTTTTTGGTGAATGGGTATGGGCACAATGTACCTGATACTCATTCACATAGGGGGGACCAGGATCTGGGGGCCCCTTCTCAAAGGGGGATTCCAGATCTTGATAAGCTCCCCAACCACAGAACCCCACAACCACCGGTAACAGTTGTGGAGATGAGGCCCGTGTCCATTTTATGGGTGCAAGGGGCTTTGGGTGCTCACCCCCAATGTTGAGGGCATGTGGCCTGGTATGGTTCAGGGGGGGGCTCACTTGTTCCCCCTTTCCTGACCTGCCAGGCTGAATGCCCCGATTTTGGGGGGACTCCGTGAGGAAGCCCGCTGACAGGTGATAACTCATGGTTGTTAAGGATGCAGACGGCCGGCTTTCTGGCCCGCTGCTTAACAACCAGTTATTTCTTCACACAGAATGATCCAAATTCTAATCATTCTAAAAAGTTAGAATTTGTTAAAAAATGTATAAAGGAAACAAATTTTAACAAAAACGAAACAAATTTTAACGAAAGCAAAAACTAAACGAATTCCGCAACTAAACAAATTCCGAAACCAAACTAAACAAATTCCATAATGAAACAAAATTGGTAACATAATGAATCTATCCAAAACTAAACAAATTTTTCTGTTCTGCACATGTCTAGTGTTAACAACCAGTTGCATACACAATGGATTTGAATAAGTTCAAAACTCATAAGTTGTGGATAAAATGAAGAGTTTCATTCTTTTTTGTGTTTATTAAAAGTCAGCAGCTACAAAAAGTGTAGCTGCTGACTTTTAATAACACACACTCACCTGTCCCACAATCAAGCGATGTGGCCACTCGAACCCTCCATTCTCTCCCACTCCTCTCCCCAGTGCCGGCATTAGAATTGTGGGCACCCAGCTGTAACAGCTTGCAGCTTCACAGCTGGGTGCACATTGCACATGCGTAAGTTGTACTGTACCTGCTTAATGGTTGGGCGTTGTGATGTGTCCCAGAAGATTGCAGGGAGGGAAGAGGAGAGGAGAACTTCCGGTTGGATCACATAGGAGGTCCTACCAGAAGTGGGGACAGGTACCTGTCAAAACTAGGTACCTACTCCCCCCCAAGAAAAATGACATGCCAACTGTGGCATAGAGGAGGGGGGAGGAATCCTTAAAGTGGAACTTCCCCTTTTGGTTGGTGAACTGCTTTAAGTGACATTTTAAACTTGTAATAAAAAGCTTAACATTGTAGAAAAAGCTTTTTATAATGATGACTGATTGTGAGACAAATTTCCTTAATTATGTCTGAGTCAGCTTAGATTAAACTGTGAGTTTTATTATACACACAAAAACTTGGTAAATACTTAAAAAATAGTACATTCATATTCATAATTATTCTTGCTTCATATATGCAAAAATGGTCAAGTATAGTTCATTTGTTTCAAAGATCTGAAAAGAGTTCTTAAAGTTATTAAACCATGTGCTTTTCTTCTTTGTCTTGGCTTTTTAAAATGTCCGATAAACCTCATGTGTCCTGAAAGAAAATCTGTGTGCTGTAGATACTGTTCTGAAGGCAGGTAAGATCGAACAGAGTGAACAGCTTTTTTGCTTTTGTCTATATGGACTCAGCCTTTTCAAATTTGCGCCCAAACACAAACCCCATAATCACTCCCCTTTTTACAAGGGTGGGGGCAAGAGTAGATATCTGAGCTCTCAACATCTGGTTCATTTTAAACAGACCTTCTATACATAAGACAGGATACGTGGGAGAGGGGCAATCAGACCAAACATCAGACCACTTAAAAAATGCCTCTTTCAAACAGAATATCAGTTACATAGGAATACCTTAAAGATATGAATATATATTATTTACAATATTCATCAAAATCCTGACTGCCGCCCCCCCCCCAGCAGTCACAAAAAAAATAAAATTAAAAAAAAGGCCCCCAAAAAAATAGAAGAAATGTCCGGCCACCGGACACAGTGCACTATGGGAAGCGCCACATCTATGCAATCACGAGATTACAGAGGAGACACTTCATTTGCAGGGTTTTGAATGGCCTTGTCGCACAGTCCATCGCGTCGGACAACTCTCATTTCCGCAAAGCCACTACGGCGGGGTGCTTTGTATCACTATGGCGGGCTACAAAATGATGGCCGCCGTGAGGACTAATCCCCTTGTGTTCAGAGGGGAGGGGAGGCCCCTCCCCTCTCCACTGAACACACTAGAAAGCCGGGAACTGACAAGCTGCCGCTGAAGGGGACAGATGCGGCATGAAGGAGGAGCTCCGCTGCCGGGGACACATGTGAGGAGGATTCTGCTAATGGGTACACTGAGATGTGAGGAGGACTCTGCTGATGGGGACACACATGTGAGGAGGACTCTGCTGATGGGGACACTGATGTAAGGAGGGGCTCCACTGATGGGGACACTGATGTAAGGAGGGGCTCCGCTGATGGGGACACAGATGTAAGGAGGGGCTCTGCTGATGGGGACACAGATGTAAGGAGGGGCTCCACTGATGGGGACACTGATCTAGGGAGGACTCTGCTGATGGGGACACTGATGTAAGGAGGGGCTCTGCTGATGGGGACTCAGATGTGAGAAGGACTCTGCTGATGGGGACACTGATGTAAGGAGGGGCTCTGCTGATGGGGACTCAGATGTGAGAAGGACTCTGCTGATGGGGACACTGATGTAAGGAGGGGCTCCGCTGATGGGGATACAGATGTGAGGAGGGGCTCTGCTGATGGGTACATGGATGTAAAGACGGGCTCCGCTGATGGGGACACGGATGTAAGGAGGGGCTCCGCTGATCAGGACATGGATGTGAAGAGGACTCTACTGATGGGGACACTGATGTAAGAAGGGGCTCGCCTAATGGGGACACTGATGTAAGGAGGGGCTTCACTGATGGGGACACGGATGTAAGGAGGGGCTCCTCTGATGGGGACATGGATGTAAGTTGGGGCTCTGCTGATGGGACACAGATGTGAGGAGGGCTGCGCTGATGGGGACACGGATGTAAGGAGGACTCCGCTGATGGGGACACTGATGTAAGGAGGGGCTCCGCTGATGGGGACACAGATGTAAGGAGGGGCTCTGAAGATGGGGACACAGATGTAAAGAGGGGCTCCGCTGATGGGGACACTGATCTAGGGAGGACTCTTCTGATGGGGACACTGATGTAAGGAGGGGCTCTGCTGATGGGGACTCAGATGTGAGGAGGACTCTGCTGATGGGGACACTAATGTAAGGAAGGGCTCTGCTGATGGGGATACAGATGTGAGGAGGGGCTCCGCTGATGAGGACATGGATGTAAGGAGGGGCTCCGCTGGTGGGGACACGGATGTGAAGAGGACTCTGCTGATGGGGACACTGATGTAAGAAAGGGCTCGCCTAATGGGGACACTGATGTAAGGAGGGGCTCCACTGATGGGGACATGGATGTAAGGAGGGGCTCCGCTGATGGGGACATGGATGTAAGTTGGGGCTCCGCTGATGGGGACACAGATGTGAGGAGGACTGCGCTGATGGGGACACGGATGTAAGGAGGACTCCGCTGATGGGGACACAGATGCAAGGAGGAGCTCTGCTGATGGGGACACAGATGTAAGGAGGTGCTCCGCTGATGGGGACACAGATGTGTGGAGGACTCTGCTGATGGGGACACTGATGTAAGGAGGGGCTCCGCTGATGGGGACACAAATGTAAGCAGGACTCTGCTGATGGGGACACAGATGTAAGGAGGTGCTCCGCTGATGGGGACACAGATGTGAGGAGGACTCTGCTGATGGGGACACTGATGTAAGGAGGGGCTCCGCTGATGGGGACACAGATGTAAGCAGGACTCTGCTGATGGGGACACAGATGTAAGGAGGACTCCGCTGATGGGGACATTGATGTAAGGAGGACTCCGCTGATGGGGACATTGATGTAAGGAGGACTCCGCTGATGGGGACACATGTGTAAGAAGGGGCTCTGCTGATGGGGACACAGATGTAAGGAGGACTCCGCTGATGGGGACACAGATGTAAGGATGGGCTCTGCTGATGGGGACACAGATGTGAGGAGGGCTCCGCTGATGGGGACACAGATGTGAGGAGGACTCCGCTGATGGGGACACAGATGTGAGGAGGGACTGCGCTGCTGGGGGGACCTGATGTAAGGAGGGGCTCCGCTGATGGGGACACAGATGTAAGGAGGACTCCGCTGATGGGGACACAGATGTAAGGAGGACTCCGCTGATGAGGACACAGATGTAAGGAGGGGCTCTGCTGATGGGAACACATGTAAGGAGGGGCTCCGCTGATGGGGACACTGATGTAAGGAGGGGCTCCGCTGATGGGAACACAGATGTGAGGAGGGCTCCGCTGATGGGGACACAGATGTGAGGAGGGCTCTGCTGATGGGGACACATGTGTAAGAAGGGGCTCCGCTGATGGGGACACAGATGTAAGGAGGACTCCGCTGATGGGGACACAGATGTAAGGATGGGCTCTGCTGATGGGGACACAGATGTGAGGAGGGCTCCGCTGATGGGGACACAGATGTGAGGAGGACTCCGCTGATGCGGACACAGATGTGAGGAGGGACTGCGCTGCTGGGGGGACCTGATGTAAGGAGGGGCTCCGCTGATGGGGACACAGATATAAGGAGGACTCCGCTGATGGGGACACAGATGTAAGGAGGGGCTCTGCTGATGGGAACACATGTAAGGAGGGGCTCCGCTGATGGGGACACTGATGTAAGGAGTGGCTCCACTGATGGGGACACAGATGTGAGGAGGGCTCCGCTGATGGGGACACAGATGTGAGGAGGGCTCTGCTGATGGTGACACAGATGTGAGGAGAGACTCTGCTGGGGGCACCTGATGTGAGGAGGGACTCTGCTGGGGGCACCTGATGTAAGGATGGACTCTGCTGGGGCACCTGATGTAAGGACAGACTCCGCTGGGAGCACCTGATGACATCTGGTGGCAGGCGATGTGGCAGGTGATAAGAAAAAAACAAACTCTGCACCAAATGAAATTACAAGTGAAACATTTTTTAAAATAGTTGCATAGTGAGCTGCTCCCCAGATTGAGCAAAAAATTGGTCAATATATATGTAATTAGGTAGGGGGCGCTAGTGATTGGCAATGAACAAAGCAAAAAAGAGTGACACAGCTAAATCTCAATATAAAACTTATCACAGACATAAAAACATGAATGGTGAAAAAATACAATAAAAATAATATCACACAATAAAAAAAACGTGATAATAATAAAGTCCCAATAGTTGAACACAATAAGACAGTGAAGCGAAAAAATCTTCCAAGATAGATTGGTTCCTCAATATAGACAAATGGAAAATCCTTCACCAAGAGTTAAAGTGCACCTTACAGTGGTAGATAGATATCTGCTCATCAGATACCAATGACTCCTTTAGTTAAAAAGAGAGTCATCAGCGCTTGATCAGGGTTGTGCCTGCTCACATGGGACGGCTGGATGCTGGATGGTAATAGGCAAAGGATCCTTCTTGCCTCGGTACTCAGACATGGGATATATGAAAGACAATAGAATCTTCCATAGTGTAAAACGGTTTATTAAAATTGTAACAGACAAAAATAAAGCCAAATGGCCGCTTACATTAAAAAGTGCCTACCTGGCACTGGGGCTGCTCGCTCATCTGGGTAAAAGTCTCAGTGAAGATGCCATCACAACACCTCGATGGTCGGTGTGCGTTCCACCTGGCGTGTGCAGCAACCAGAGATACCGGACGTAGGGGGAGATCATGTGACCACGTACTGCTCCGACGTACATTTCATATGAACGTCTTCAGGGAAGCATACGTTGGTCACTAGGAGACGAATCAAACCACAAAAACTATGCGCTTAGGACATATAGCAGAGAAAGTGGGGAGGGGGGGGGAGGGGGGGGAGAGGATGGTAAGGGGGGGAAGAAAAGGGAGAGAAGAAGAAGATTGTAAGGTATGCTGCCTCCCCAGGTTAAGCCCTCAAAGAGAACTAACGTGTTGTGAATTGTTAATGGGGGTATAGCGCTCCCTTGTGGGCTGTGGAAAATTAAATGTACATAGACAGTGACTATGCTAGATAAATTAAATAGTAATCCAAACACAAACGGTGAAGACTGTGAAATTCTTACTGGGTGACCCCATATTACATCACAAAAACCTTGTAGAAATATGCATATGCAACCCCTATCATATTGCACATACCTCTATATTACAAATAATGCGAAATGCTACTAGGTGCTGCTGCTAAGCAGCTATTATGATACCAACTTATATATGTACAAAATTAGTGGCATATGCATGTGCCAGTGCAAAAACAAGTATATGACAGTGCGATGTATATATTATGACAGTGCAATCCTGCACATACGTATATATATGACCGTGCAATCCAACTTATAAATGTGCAATAAAGTGCAATATAGTGCAAACGAGTCCAGCAAGACTCTAAATGGCCAGTGCAGAAACAAGTATATGACAGTGCAATGTGTGTATATAATATGACAGTGCAATCCAGCACATACGTATATATATGACCGTGCAGTCCAACTATAAATGTGCAATAAAGTGCAATATAGTGCAATCAAGTCCAACAAGACTCTAAATAGCGTCAAAATTTCAAAAAAAGGCAAAAAAAGAGAGAGTCTGTTCTCAAATAGTGCATCCCAATTTTGAATGGCAGCAGAAAAGTTCCAACAGCTTAGTGACTTTTGGTGCCCACAGAGGTAAATCCGTGACTTCTGTGCTCCCCTTTGGCTCCCCATTCACCAGCTTCCACTACCCCTGCAGGGGTGACAGGCAATCTAGGATCCCAAAGCCGTCCTCTTGTCCGGTATCCCGTGGTTGCTACGATGGAATGGCCTCTCTCCCAGGAATTCCGGATTACCACCTCATACGATATCCAGGATGGGGATCACCAGCTAAGCCCTCAAGGAAAGAGATGCCACCTCATAGTGTAGTATGATAAAAATTTTAATAGCATAAAAACTCCCCTCTGGGGAAAAAACATACAGCGTACTACACTATGGGTGAAGCCGAGAGCCAGGAAATGTATCCTGCAGCGTGTGGCGTGCGGTCCAGCTGCGTTCCAGGCTCTCTCGCTCCGTACCCGGAAATGACGTAAGTGCGTAGCCCCGGTACGGAGCCAGAGAGCCTGGAACGCAGCTGGACCGCACGCCACACACTGCAGGATACATTTCCTGGCTCTCGGCTTCACCCATAGTGTAGTACGCTGTATGTTTTTTCCCCAGAGGGGAGTTTTTATGCTATTAAAATTTTTATCATACTACACTATGAGGTGGCATCTCTTTCCTTGAGGGCTTAGCTGGTGATCCCCATCCTGGATATCGTATGAGGTGGTAATCCGGAATTCCTGGGAGAGAGGCCATTCCATCGTAGCAACCACGGGATACCGGACAAGAGGACGGCTTTGGGATCCTAGATTGCCTGTCACCCCTGCAGGGGTAGTGGAAGCTGGTGAGTGGGGAGCCAAAGGGGAGCACAGAAGTCACGGATTTACCTCTGTGGGCACCAAAAGTCACTAAGCTGTTGGAACTTTTCTGCTGCCATTCAAAATTGGGATGCACTATTTGAGAACAGACTCTCTCTTTTTTTGCCTTTTTTTGAAATTTTGACGCTATTTAGAGTCTTGTTGGACTTGATTGCACTATATTGCACTTTATTGCACATTTATAGTTGGACTGCACGGTCATATATATACGTATGTGCTGGATTGCACTGTCATATTATATACACACATTGCACTGTCATATACTTGTTTCTGCACTGGCCATTTAGAGTCTTGCTGGACTCGTTTGCACTATATTGCACTTTATTGCACATTTATAAGTTGGATTGCACGGTCATATATATACGTATGTGCAGGATTGCACTGTCATAATATATACATCGCACTGTCATATACTTGTTTTTGCACTGGCACATGCATATGCCACTAATTTTGTACATATATAAGTTGGTATCATAATAGCTGCTTAGCAGCAGCACCTAGTAGCATTTCGCATTATTTGTAATATAGAGGTATGTGCAATATGATAGGGGTTGCATATGCATATTTCTACAAGGTTTTTGTGATGTAATATGGGGTCACCCAGTAAGAATTTCACAGTCTTCACCGTTTGTGTTTGGATTACTATTTAATTTATCTAGCATAGTCACTGTCTATGTACATTTAATTTTCCACAGCCCACAAGGGAGCGCCATACCCCCATTAACAATTCACTAGGAGACGAATATTTATAATACAAAGAGGCGTACTTGAGGGCGTGGCATGAAAGCTCTGCACAAAGCCATAAATAAAGTTGCAATAATGGAACTAACAATGTTTGTGAGGCACTGAATAGTGCTCCCCCTTGTGGATCATAAACAAAAGTTTTTATAAAAACCGGAACAACAAAAATTAATTAAAATTTAAAAATAGACCTAAATAAGCGTGCAGCCTCAATCTCGGTTGACAATAATTATTTTTAAAAATGCCATTAGATTTGATCACATTGGAAAAATATTATGAATTAGCATATACTTATTAAATAACAAAGAAATTATTAATAAACAACTACCTATATTGGACTATAGAAATTGATAGACAACAAGGAAGAAAAAGAATAGTGTGTAAATATTTAGATAGATGATTATTGGGGTTGCTTTTAAACTGGAAATCCAGGATAAGTAAAGCCAACTCAAAATTGCAGGGATAAAAAATATATATAAACAATTGGGGAAAGGCAGAGGGTATCAGTCATTTGTCAAAAAGCAATTTAGATCTATTTTAATATTCATCCCATAAGGTTGCATGGTATGTAATTTGTAAAGCCAGTATGTTTCATTTTGGGATATAGATCTCTTCATGTGGGTACCCCTCAAGTGTTTAGATATTTTGTCAATGCCATAGAAGGTACAAAGTGTTGGATCACTATCATGAAAAAGTTTGAAGTGTCTGGAGACACTATGGTTGGGATAACCATTTTTAATATTTGTAAGATGTTCATTTATTCTGGTTTTTAATTGCCGTGTGGTCCTGCCCACATATTGTAAGGAACATGGGCACTCCAGAACATATGTAACATGGTCAGAGTCACACATGATAAGGGTATAAACAAAAAAGTCAGTGCTACTATCCATACATCACATAGAAAGCAGAGATCCCAGGTGCTCGATCCACAGTCGCTGGCTGAGTAGGTAAATGAGGAAAAGATGATCCGCACTCCGGTGATTGCTCTTAAGAAGTATAATATTTATTGACAAGCCACAGTGACCAAACGCAAATAAGAACAGTTGACGCGTTTCAGCCTATAAGGCCTTAGTCATAACCTCCACCTGATAAGGGGTTTAATTGTGAATTCTTGTTTTGTCACCAGAGATTTGAAATGGGATATTCTGTTAGTTGTACCTGGTTTCCTAGTTAATTTGCAGGCTTTGCACCTTGTGCAATAGTGGAAACCAGATCCATCTAAAAATATGGATGGTTTTCTCGGGGGGTCTGGTACATTGCAGGCAATACGGTTTCTAAGACCTGGGGCCCTTCTATAGATAAACTTGGATTTGGTGGGCAGAGAAGACTGGAGATCTTTATCTTTAAGCAGAATGGGCCAGAATTTTTTGAAGATGGTTTCCACTTCTTTATATTGGCGATGGAAGCATGATATGAACGCTGAGTCTTACTTGAATTCTTTTTTGGGTTTGGTAGCCAACATAGACTGTCTATCCATAGTTGACATCTGTGAGACAAGTTTTTTTTTTAGTGTGCGCAATGGATAGCCCTTTTCTAGAAATCTAGTGGTGAGAACTTCCGCCTGTAGAAAGTAATCTGTATCATTATCGCAATTACGTTGTATGCTCATATATTGCCCCTTAGGGACCGCCCCTATCTATTGAGGATGGTGGCAACTGTGGGTAGGTACAAATGCGTTACGATCCGTTTCTTTGAAAAATGTTCTTGTGCCAATGGTGTTGTGATGTTTGGTAAGTGTTAAATCTAAATAGTTCACTGTGGTTAAACTGTATTCTGCCGTGAATTTTAAATTGTATTTGTTGTTATTCATTTGTTCTAGATATTTAAGAAAGCTCTCCCGGGTACCCTCCCATAGCAAGATGACATCATCAATATATCTTTTTTAGAAAAGAAGCGATAGAGGTTGATTTCTAAAAATTGTTTCTGTTTCCCATTTGTTTAATGTGATGTTTGCCACACTGGGAGCGTAGCGTGCTCCCATGACTACACCACCAGTTTGGTTATAGTATTCATTAAGTGCCCAAAAATAATTATTCCCCATAGCCATGGATAATCCTTCAATCAAAAATTTTATTTGAGATTTAGTTAGATTGGATTTTTGGGATAAAGACCACTTTACTGCTTCCAATGCATCTGTTTGACGTATGCTGGTATATAGAGACTCAATATCTATTGTTACCATTAAGGTAGTATCAGTTACAGCAATGGATTGTAAAAGTAAAATTAATTATCTACTATCTTTGAGGTAGGATTGGCTCTGTGCAACAAAAGGCTGGAGGAATATGTCAAGATACTCCCCACAGCCTGGAGTACAAGGAACCAATCCCATTGACGTGACAGGTGACACACTCAGGGCTCCCACTGACCCACTGATTCTGCATTATGGTGAGTTGAATGATTTCATTTTAAAATTACAATGTATTTACAGAAATAATGCACTTCAATTATCCTGGCACCATAACAACCATGGTGCCAGGTTGATTGAAGCGCTAACACCAGGTGTTTGGAGTATCTTTATCTGCAGATTGTTAAACTTTCTGAAATACACATATTTCTATTGTTATGTAGGATCTGGGCCTGCGGTCCCTCCATCTCTCTCTCCCTCCCTCTCCCTCCATCCCTCATTCATCTCAGACTCTAACCACACCCCCTTAGAGCCATGCCCATTTAAGCCACACCCACTATTGAGCTGAAACCATGCAGATTCATTGCTATGCCATGCCTACAAATGAATGTCCCACCCCTAATTGTAATAAGGGGCATGGCTTATGAGAAGTGGGATGGGTCAACAAGGAAGGGCGGGGTCTGGCACCCCCATCCTAAAACTTCACCAGCCGCCACTGAGCCCTAGATATCACTGTGAACCCTTATAGCCCATCTAGCAGGGGTGGTGAGGGTAATGCAGGAAGGATTAGACAGTTGGTGGTAATAAGGGATTCTATAATCAATAAGAACTATAGAATAATTTGTCACCGAGTCCCCTCATTTAAATAGCCTGCTGTCAACCTCATGCCAGAGTTTTACATTTGGTGGACTGGGTAAACAACTTTCTGGGAGGGGCCAGGCATGAATTAACTGTTTTGGTCCATGTTAGGACCAATCACAGAATACATGGAAGATGGAGGATCTGTAAGAATTAATTTAAAGAACTGGCTGCAATTTGAAGGGAAGGACCTTCAAGGTTGTATTCTCTGGAATATTGAATGTGCATTGTGTAACACAGGAAAGGCAGTGGGAGCTTAGAAACCTAAATGCATGAATGAAGACCTGTTGTAAGAGGAAAAGAATTGGGTTTCAAGAGCACTTAGCTGACTTCCATTGGGAATTTTTATATGATAAAAATGGAAAGGGGTCTGCTAGGGTAGAGGTCTATGGAAAGATTGGAAAAGTATTGGGGCAGGAGGAGTATTTGGAATATAATGGGGCAGATAAATCAGACAGGGGTTAAAAACTAATGGAGGGTGGAATAGGGAAAGATTGGGGGAGGGATATGTCAGGTGAGAAGGAGATTCCCATGTTATAAGCAAGTATTGGTGATTGCTGTACTATTTGTGCTACTAAAACAGATATGGTAAATACAAAAGCCAAATGCAACAAGGGATTAAACTGTTTTTTTTTTCATCATTACCAGAAGTCTGTCATGCAAATTAGGAGAGTCAGATGTGTTGGTGCAGGATGATCACTATGATTAATTGGTAGTGCTGAAATCTGGTTTCATTCTTGAAAAACCTGTTTAAAGACCATATTTAGACAATAATGATTAATGATTCATACTCTGAATTGCCTAAGGTTGCTTATGGTGTTAGGACCATTACATTTTCACCTATTTATAAATGATATAGTGTTTGTGATTAAAAGTACCATTTTTGTGTTTTGCCTGTGACACCAGGCTTGGTAGTAAGTATGAACCATGAGTTTGATCCAAACCCAAGCTGTTACTAAGCAGTTTGATGTATGGGAAACCTAAATGACCAAATTTGGCCAGTCCCCCCTCCATGGAATGTGTGGATAAGTCCCTAGTTCTCATCAACTTTGGGACAAGGAGGATTGTCAGGTGGCTCCCCTTAGGAGACACTTTCCCCATGTTGGGGAAGAGTGGGCTGGTATGATGTAGGGGGTATAGGCTCTCTACATGCCCGGATAACCCATGCTGTTTATTTTTTGTGTGGGGCCCCCCCTTAAAAACCATAGCAGACCCCTATGTTTTCTCTTTTGTGGTGCATGTAGGATGGTATGGGGGGGGGGGGGAGGGTTGCATCTCTCGATGCTGTGTGTAAAAAAGGGTCTAGTATATATTTTGAGAGGGACCCAATGTAAAAAAAACAAAAAAAACAAAAGAAGATGCTTGATGGAATATGTAACAGACAATGAATGTACATCAGGGACGTTGGTAAAATTAGTAGCGAGCATGTCAATTTTAAAGGGGGTACCTACTGTTCAGCTGATATATATATCATATATCTATATATATGTAGCGCTGGGATTTTTGCCATCTAATGCTATGAAAGTATATAATGCTATTAGATTAGTGTTTGGCTCCCTCTAGTGGCCTGCTCATCTCTGTAAAATAAGACTTTGTTTGTTTACACATCAGAATATGCTGTAAAAAAGACTTACTTACGGACAGTGCCTCACTTACCTACCCATGAGGCCAAGTTAAAGAACTGCATGCTGGGAGTGAAATAAAAGGCCCAGCGCGGCCATGCTTTGTCTCTTCTTCCCGGGATATGAGACCTGCCTGCAGGGACCTGTGTGGGAGTGTTCAGAAGAGCGCGGCCTGCTTGGCGCGGAATGGAGTTGATGCCACCGGAGAGGTGTTGGACACAGTGAGCTGGAGGCACGTCTGATCATGTCAGAGTATCCAGGAAGCCTGAAGGAGCCCAATGACAGCCATCGGTCAATGGACGGGTGGTGCGGTGTACCGGAGCCCACTGGAAGTGGGACTGAGATCGTAGAGACGGAGCAGTACAGCTGTCTGGGCTTGGTATGGTAAGAGGGCTGTTGCCCAAGATTTATATAGAGCACTTAACATGGTACAGACTAATAGCGGAGTGTTGCTGAGACCTGTAGTCCTATGAAACAGTCTCAGTCAAATTGACTGTGTTTAACCAGTCCTCAAAGCCTGTACTCCACTAGACATTGACTGACGGTCCGATTGCATTCTCACAGAAGAAAGTTACAAGTGTGTTGCATAATTGAGTTCACCGTTATCTACCACTTTATATTACTTTGTCATCTGCTAACTCACTGGAATACAAATACTGCAGTATAATATGGCTAGCTGAAGAAAGAAGACAACAGACTATACCATTCATTGTAAGGCCTTGTGTTTCCGTGATATGCTCTAGGAGCTGTATTGCACCGAAGGAGGAGCTCTTGAGAATTTATATTGTGTTGTAGTGTTTTTTCTAGCACTAGATAGTGTGCTGCAAGTCCGGTGTGTGTTGCGTGGTTGTACTGGAAGTGGGAAGGTGCCCAGTGTCAAGGTCTTATCACCCTGAGCACTAGTCCCACTTGGAGGCGCGCCTGCATGCATCATTCAGGTGATCTTTGAGTGACAATTAGTGACTAGTTTATTATTGTTCTGAATTTGTGTACCAGAATAGTTATTGTAATTACTGTCTTAAACCAGCCTTCAGTAAACTTAGTCTGGTTAAAATATAACTGGCATGAGATTTTGTTTGTTTTCTAAGCAGGTGGAGCAACGGATACCCTCGTAACAATATATGTATACTGCTGTTGTGGGGTTGTTCCTTGTTATTGGGTTTCACACCAACACTGTTACACAGCTGTGTCAAGTGGGTTGAGCCAATTCATTGGGGGTGGAAACGCAGTGTGCAGGCTGATTAATTACCAGCAGCTCCTTAGGGGGTAAGTGCTATATATATATATATATATATATATATATATATATATATATATATATATATATATATACACACACACAGGGCCACCATCAGGGGGGTACAGGCAATACTGTTGTAAGGGGCCCGAGCGTCCCAAGCGGCCCGGTTGGCCCGGGCCCTCTCCCCGCCTCCCCCCAGCAGCACACAAAATTAAACTTTCATCTGCAGGCAGCCGCTGACCCGAAGCATACAACCCTGAGCCGCCGCCGTCTTTCACTAGCACCCCAGGCAGGTGATGGAGGCCAGCACTCGCTCTGCTTCCTTCCCTGCTGAGGCGGAGCATGCTGGCTGGTGCTAGGTTAGTGTGCAATCTGATTGGCCGAAACTCGGGCAGGGGGTGTGGTCAGTTCGTAAGTAGTGAAAGTGGACCCAGCCCTCTCAGGTGCATGCAGATACAAGAGAGCAGCTTGGAGGTTAAGTCACAGAGTTAATATGTGCTGATGCCTGAACCCCCCATGCTGTAGACTTGGACTCACTCACTTATTCCTTGGATGGGGCACGGACACCTGAGGCTGACAAGCTGGCATGATGGAGTTGCATGGATGAGGATGGAGTTGCATTGTGAAATCATCATCCTCATCCATTTTCACAAGGCAACTCCATCATCCTCATCCCCACCCAGCATCATCCACCTCTCTAGTATGCCCATCCCCACCCTGCATCATCCATCCATCCCTCTTATATGCCCATCCCCAACCAGCATCATCCACCTCTCTAGTATGCCCATCCCCACCCAGCTTCATCGATCCATCCCTCTAATATGCCCATCCCCACCCAGCATCATCCATCCCTCTAGTATGGCCATCCCCACCAAGCATCATCCATCCCTCTAGTATGGCCATCCCCGCCCAGCATCATGCATCCCCCTAGTATGCCCATCCCCACCCAGAATCATCCATCCCTCGAATATGCCCATCCCCACCCAGCATCATCCATCCCTCTAGTATGCCCATCATCATCCATCCTTCTAGTATGCCCATCCCCACCCAGAATCATCCATCCCTCTAGTATACCCATCCCCACCCAGCATCATCCATCCCCCTAGTATGCCCATCCCCGCCCAGCATCATCCATCCCTCTAGTATGCCCATCCCCGCCCAGTATCATCCATCCCTCTAGTATGCCCATCCCCGCCCAGCATCATCCATCCCTCTAGTATGCCCATCCCCGCCCAGCATCATCCATCCCTCTAGTATGTCCATCCCCACCCAGCATCATCCACCCCTCTAGTATGCCCATCCCCACCCAGCATCATCCATCCATCCCTCTAATATGCCCATCCCCACCCAGCATCATCCCTCTAGTATGCCCATCCCCAACCAGCATTATCCATCCCTCTAGTATGGCCATTCCCGCCCAGCATCATGCATCCCTCTAGTATGCCCATCCCCGCCCAGCATCATCCATCCCTCTAGTATGCCCATCCCTGCCCAGAATCATCCATCCCTCTAATATGCCCATCCCCGCCTAGCATCATCCATCCCTCTAGTATGCCTATCTCCGCCCAGAATCATCCATCCCTCTAATATGGCCATCCCCATCCAGCATCATCCATCCCTCTAGTATGCCCATCCCCACCCAGCATCATCCATCCCTCTACTATGCCCATCCATGCCCAGCATCATCCATCCCTCTAGTATGCCCATCCCCGCCCAGCATCATCCATCCTTCTAGTATGCCCATCCCCGCCCATCATCATCAATCCCTCTAGTATGGCCATCCCCACCTAGAATCATCCATCCCTCTAGTATGGCCATCCCCACCCAGCATCATCCATCCCTCTAGTATGGCCATCCCCGCCCAGCATCATCCATCCCTCTAGTATGGCCATCCCCGCCCAGCACCATCCATCCCTCTAGTATGCCCATCCCCACCCAGCATCACCCATCCCTCTAGTATGCCCATCCCTGCCCAAAATCATCCATCCCTCTAATATGCCCATCCCCGCCTAGCATCATCCATCCCTCTAGTATGCCTATCTCCGCCCAGAATCATCCATCCTTCTAATATGCCCATCCCCACCCAGCATCATCCATCCCTCTAGTATGCCCATCCCTGCCCAGCATCATCCATCCCTCTAGTATGCCCATCCCCACACAGCATCATCCATCCCTCTAGTATGCCCATCCATGCCCAGCATAATCCATCCCTCTAGTACGCCCATCCCCGCCTAGCATCATCCATGCCTCTAGTATGCCCATCCCCGCCCAGCATCATCCATCCCTCTAGTATGCCCATCCGCGCCCAGCATCATCCATCCCTATAGTATGCCCATCCCCGCCCAGCATCATCCATCCCTCTAGTATGCCCATCCCCACCCAGCATCGTCCATCCCTCTAGTAGGCCCATCCCCACCCAGCATCATCCATCCCTCTAGTATGCTCATCCTCACCCAGCACCATCCATCCCTCTAGTATGCCCATCCACGCCCAGCATCATCCATCCCTCTAGTATGCCCATCCATGCCCAGTATCATCCATCTCTCTCCACAATGTATGCCCATCCACGCCCAGAATCCTGGAGAGGGATGGATGATGCTGGGCATGGGTGGGGATACATTATGGAGAGGGATGGATGCTGCTGGGCATGGATGGGCATACTAGAGTGAAGGATGATGCTGGGCGTGGATGGGGATACAATATGAAAAGGGATTGATGATGCTGGGCGTGGATGGGCATACATTGTGGAGAGGAATGGATAATGTTGCGTGTGGATGGGCATACATTGTGGAGAGGATTGGATGATGCTGGGTGTGGATGGGCATACATTAAGTTGTAAGAGTGTTAAAATAAAAGCGGATGCACCGAAGGACTCAGTAGCATAGCCAGTGGACGGATTTGGTGGGACAGCCAGAGGGCGGGCCCTGGGGAATGTTGGTGGTCAGGCCCCGGGGGGCCCAGGCCTAAAGCTGTGTAAGGGGCCACAGAATTTCTGATGGCTGCCCTGTATATATATGTAAATGTGCAAGGCCTTGTCACAGTAAACTATGCCATTTAAGGGCAGACCTACTTTTTCCCCACTCCAAATCCACTCAGAATTGCTTCTCTCCTATGTATTAGCATATAAACTTCCTGGGCAGCAAGCCTTTATATCAGTATCCTGGCATTATTATTGAAAAATTACAGAGCATATGCACAAAATTTCCACATAATAAGGCAAGTGGTACAGTATAACAAACAGCAGCATAAGAAATGAATGAGAAAAATTGTCAGCAAAGATAGCTCTGAAAAGTAATAAAGGTATCCATCTATCAATGAGATAGCACAACTTGAAAATCTCTGATAGC
The DNA here is from genome assembly GCA_037952835.1 of Lithobates septentrionalis. Lineage (NCBI taxonomy): Eukaryota > Metazoa > Chordata > Amphibia > Anura > Ranidae > Lithobates > Lithobates septentrionalis. The sequence goes on along the minus strand of JBBDGP010000918.1, from coordinate 3,248,436 downwards.
TTTACGTGGAAAGCATAACAAAACCTGACATTAGTCTATGTAAGTCTCAAGGTAATGAGATAAAAAGCAGTATCCTACAGAATACAGCTACAGACCATGGGCCAGAGTCTGCTGTTACACCTTATAATTCAATCACAACAAAAATTAAAAAAAAAGAAAAAAAAAAGAAAAGGAGAAAATAAGTATGAAAAAAGGCAAAGAGGCTGGTACCATTTTTAAAGCCGGCAATTCGCTTTGCTGGAAAAGTGATTGAATGGCTATAAAGCTGCTATATCACTTTTACAGTGCTGCAGAGCCTTCCCTTCTGCCACCACCCACTACCTTTCTGGGCTCTAACATTCCACCAAGCCAAGGGAAGCAGTCAGGTTGGCTGGTCACAGAGGAGATGGAAGAACATTGATTCCTTGATCTCCTCTGTGATAAATGAATCTGAAAACGATGAGGATTTCATCAGTTTGGTTCAGAACTGTCATTCTCTGGCCATTACAGACAGGGAAACAGCTGATCAAACACGATCTGTGTTTTATTAGCAGTCTTGGATGGCAGGGGAAACATCAAGGGTCCAATATATCTCCATAAGGTGTACCTGTCACTTCCCAAAACTATCACAAGGGGCTTGTTATGATAGCAAAAAAATTAATGAAAAAAAAATGAAGAAAGTGTTAAAAAAATGTAAATAAAATTGAACAGCACCCCAGCCCCTCACACACAAATGCAAATGTCACACATATGTAAATAATGATAGCACCACACATGTGAGTTATTGTCATGAATGTAGGAAGGAGAACAATAATTCTAGTGCCATAGATCATGTTAAACTCCAAATTGATAACATGTAAAGGCTTTTAAAGCATCTCCTATGGACAATTCTAGTTGTACTCGGAGTCAACCTGTGATAATGAAGGGAAAACAAAGAGACAACAAAGAACATTGACCTGAGGTGTGCCGGGGTCACGTGGTCAGAATGCCTAAAAGGGGGCATACCCAAGTATGAAAAGAAAATGAAATGAAATGAAAAATGAATGAAAAGTAAAGAAGAAGGGAATGGGTGGGTGGGGTAGGAGAGCCTATGACCACAAGGGAAGGAGGCAGAGGCGGGCCGGCTTTATGCAGCCTGACTCTGCCTACAAAAACAGGCTGACCTGCGGTCAGCCTTATACTTGTACTCAGAGTCAACCTGTGATAGTGAAGGGAAAACAAAGAGACAACAAAGAACATTGACCTGAGGTGTGCCGGGGTCACGTGGTCAGTATGCAAAAATAATACAGTAGGATGAAAGCTTAACAAAAAGTTTATTATACACTGTATCACATTTAATCAGCCAAATTGACAAATGCCTGCAACATCTCCAAAAAAGGATCTGGAATATACCTAGAAAAACAAGCTGACCTCCACCTGCCTAATTTCTTAATGATATGAGCAGGTACCCCTTGGCGTGAAGCTGCAGAAGCCGCTCCTATCCTAAAAGAATGACCAGAGTACGCCTTAGGGTCCAGACCCAGATTACCCAAAAGGATGCAGCAATGAAGAGTGAATTGAGCTACAGAGAGGGGAGCACAAGGGAAGGGCAACAACGGCGCATCTCTATGTTTATCAGCCGTAGCCCTGACTAGCTGGTCTAACACTGACACCGGGCACCATGCCTTCCCGTCTCAAAATACCTAATGTCCGTACCACCTCCTGTTTGCTGTGTCTTGCACGCATGTAGATGTAAGCAAAAATAGCCTGGTTGCCTGACCAACTGGTTGGCCAGAAGTAGGCGAGACCCTGTACCTGAATGCACAAATTCCCCTGGCCTCAAGAAACCGAAAAAGGCCAGATAAATTGCTGCCTTAAGCACCAAGCTCAGTAACCACCCAAAAGGAGATCTAGAGAGAATATCGGACATGTCCCAGAAAATGTGACCAGTTATGGGAAGTCTGCTGAGCATGACAGGGGGGCTACACTTCTGGATTCCTTTGAGGATGGACCTGATCGGGTGAGCAGAAAAAAATAGAGGGCCTATTAGGGTCTTCTAAAAACATGAAGTGTTGAATGCCAGCCAGATACGTCCTAATCGTACTATGGGCCAGTTTGAGTTGAGAGTGGCAAAAAGTGGTAAAAGCAAGTAGGTACTGGATATTATAACTGTCAAAGCTAGGAAATCTTGCCTGGAAGGCCTGGAAGACCCTCCAAGCTGTGGCATACGCCTTCCTGGTATTCAGAGATAAAGAACTGTTGATTAAATTAGCCGCTTCAACCCAGTGAGAGTCTAATCCATCACCAATTGTTGGAACTTGCGGAGAAGGTGTAGCGCAAGCGTCTGCGTCCAGGACCTGCTGAAAAAATAACGAGAAATTAAACCGGGACAAAGCATCGGCAGCTACATTGTCTATACCATTGATAAATCTACAATAGATGTGAAAGTTGAAATGAAGGGATAACCAAATGAGCCTACGCACAAATCTCATGATCAGCAAGGATCTGAATCTGCCACTATTGATGATCTCAGAGATTGCTTGATTATCAGTCGAAAAAAACACTGTCTGTCCTGCCCATAAATGCCCCCACACCTGAGCAGCTGTCACTATGGGATACACTTCGAACAAAGCCGAAGTCTCAGTGAACCGAGGAATTGCCAAAACCTCGTCCGACCAAAATCCCGCCATCCAATGTGAACCAAAAATGGCTGCATAGCCCTTTGTGGCTGCTGAGTCTGTGAAAATTTGGGGAGAGGAATTAGACTCCGCCGGGATAAACATAGCGACCCTATTCCAATGCTGCAGGAACTCATCCCACATCAGAAGGTCAGAAAGCGCGGAAGGATACAGGAACACCTGAGCATCAGAGTTGGGGGCCGAAGGCAATAATGATAGCAATCTAGAAATAAAAGCTCTCCCCTGGGGAATGATCCTCATAGAAAAATTTAACATACCGAGAAGCGACTGTAATTCAACCCTGGTACAGACTCGGGAGACTGTAAACGCATGAATGCGATCCCTGATTCTCACGAGCTTGTCTGTGGGAAGACTGGCCTGCATGGATTGCGTATCAAGCGTGATACCCAGGAACGTAAGTCTGGTAACTGGACCCTCCATCTTTTTGACTGCAAGTGGGATGTTAAGTGCAGAGAAAAGTGAAGTAAGTTTCCGAAGGTCGGAAGGGACCTGATCACCACCTTCAATGAGGAGAAAATCGTCTAAATAATGGATCACCTTGTGACAATTCTCCCTGTACGTGAGGATCCAGCTAAGAGCCTGAGCAAAAGAGTTGAACAACCAAGGGCTACTTTTAGACCCAAACGTAAGCTTGGTGGCAAAATAGTAAACACCTTTCCATTTGATACCATGCCATTGCCAAAGAGATGGTAGAATAGGCAGAAGCTTAAAAGCATCCGCAACATCCGCTTTGGACAACCAAGCGCCTGAGCCCACCTCAATGATAGACTGAATCGCTTGATCCACCGAAGCATATTTGAGAGAAAATTCTTCCGAAGGGATCAAAGAGTTGAGGCTAGCAACATGTGTACAATGAGGGGCAGGCAAGTCATAGATTAAACGTGACAGAAAAAACCCGTGGGACCATAACAGAGAAGTCAAAACCAGATAAAAATAAAGGAACCCCAGCAACTGGCAGCAGCATGTGACTTGTGCGAGCAACTTGAGCTGTCAGAGAAACGCAAGCTGCGTGAAGAATGAAAACAATCATGAGTGCGTGAATTAAAACGAGTGTATGAGAGAAAGTGAGCATGAGAAACGTAAAAAACCCACGCGATAACACCCGACACAAGAAACACGAATTTGCATGAAAACGTAATCGCATGATAATCTAACCCATAGTAGGAAAACCTGAGTATTACCAAAGCAGGAATGACCCAAAAAAATGACAAAAGCACGATTGTCCGTGAAACATAGGTTGCACGAAAACATACCCTGTGTGTGAAACGTACCTTGCATGAGACAAACGTAGATTGCACGAACAAAACGTAGATTGCATGAACAAAACGTAGATTGCATGTAGAATGCATGAACAAAATGTATAATGCATGAATAAAACATAAATTGCATGAATGAAACGTAAATTGCATGAATGAAACGTAAATTGCATGAATGAAACGTAAACTGCATTAAGGAAACGTAAACTGCATGAAAGAAACATACATGCATGATAAACGTAACATGAATAAGAAAACATGACCTGCCTAAGGAACGATATGCTGCGTGAGCACCGAAAAAGAGACTTGTCACAGAACCAGCCAATTAAACAAACCTCAATCTGTAGAAACCCTAATGCCCCATACACACGGTCGGATTTTCCGATGGAAAATGTCCGATCGGAGCGTGTTGTCGGAAATTCCGACCGTGTGTGGGCTCCATCGGACATTTTCCATCGGATTTTCCGACACACAAAGTTGGAGAGCAGGAGATAAAATTTTCCGACAACAAAATCCGTTGTCGGAAATTCCGATCGTGTGTACACAAATCCGACGGACAAAGTGCCACGCATGCTCAGAATAAATAAAGAGATGAAAGCTATTGGCCACTGCCTCGTTTATAGTCCCGACGTACGTGTTTTACGTCACCGCGTTCAGAATGATCGGATTTTCCGACAACTTTGTGTGACCGTGTGTATGCAAGACAAGTTTGAGCCAACATCCGTCGGAAAAAATCCTAGGATTTTGTTGTCGGAATGTCCGAACAAAGTCCGACCGTGTGTACGCCCTAATAGACGTGATGAGTAACCAGTAGAAGTGTGAAAAAACTAACTAAACCTACAATACATACCTGAACAGCCTGGGAAACCCAAACAGAATCCTGAGCACCTTGCTGCAATGTGGAAAACCACTATAGAAGGAGAAACAGGAACGTGAGGGTTTTTTTTTTTTTTTTTTTTAATATATTCTAAAAAGTAATTCCTTCTTTATACCAGAAATAATAGACCCAACATGCCCAGAATACCAAAAATAACAGCCGAGAATCACTGTAGAACTACCCCTGAATCCTCCAGCCTGTTCCTGAGCCCTCAGTACGGCTGATAACCCCTGACAGAAGCACCTAATACTCCACAACACCCGCTACCCTCCCCACGCATCCCCCGCCAGTGACACTAACCCCGAGTGGGGTGACCAAATAGGGAAGCCGAGACTCCCCTTACCTGCCCCTCTACCGACCCAGAGGCACCGGACAGCACTGTTGATGCAGAGCTGAGAAGCGAGGCACCGCACGAGCTGCTCCGAACCCGGAAGTGACATCAGAGTTGCCCGGGAATGACGCTGTACGAGAGCCTACGACCACAAGGGAAGGAGGCAGAGGCGGGCCGGCTTTATGCAGCCTGACTCCGCCTACAAAAACAGGCTGACCTGCGGTCAGCCTTATACTTATCGTAGTTTGTTGCCATTTTACAGGTGTGTGCAATTTTATATCTTGACATGTTTGGTATCTATTTACTCAACACAATATCATATTTTATATTTTACCAAAAAGTGGGTATCATATTGTGTTTGTGTGTGCTAAAATTTATTTAACTGCATTTTTCCTGAATTTCTTGCATTTGATAAATGGCTGCACAAATATTGTGTGACATAAAAAATTGCAATAGCCACCATTTTATTCTTCTGGGCCTCTGCTTTCAGAAAATGTGTACGCTTTAGGGGTTCCAAGTCATTTTCTAGCAAATGCAGAGTTTAGCATGTATGTGAAAAAGTAAAAAATTGCCCATGTAGGCAAGCGGGTGAAGTGAATTATTATTAGAGTTTGCATTTTAGTCATGTTTTTCTCAACATCTGCTATACCAATGATCTATTCTCATGTTGAACTTCATTCTAAAAAGAAAAATCCTGTCACCTATAACCTTTTACACATCATTTTTTTTTTAAAACTGTATCTGAACAAAGCATAAACTTATCATTTGAAAGGGGTTATAACATATTAATCTATGTTACAACATGTTGTACTTTAAACCTATATAAAACATGTTCTGCATGTATTGTATCGCTCAAGCTGTATGTCATCAAGTGAGCAATATTTTATATAATTTAGATGAGGTGATGTCTGCAATGCTTTCAAGCTCAAAACATAGAATATCATTTGAAAAAGACAGATACTTCTGGGTGAGGAATTGTGATTTAAGATGCTTTCTGGGTCCTAAGAATTACAATGAAAAATTGATCCATTGTCTAAACAAATACCTGTGTTGTTTGCTATTTAAAGAAAAGGTTGTGTTTGTATAATTGTGGATGTTGTATTTTATTAGTCCGTCTTTCTTTATAAGTATGATAACCACCTTATAGGTGATAATTGATAGCTGGACTAAAGCCACGTTCGTCACTGTATTTCTTAAGAAGCACACATAAATGAATGTCTAATTTCATTACTTCTTCTTTTGGAACTTATACTGAATAAGTGCACAAGACTGCAGTCTGCAAAACTAACCAATATAATATCTATATTGCCTGTTTTTGCAGACAGGAAGGATATGATTAGAAAGAACCAACATTACATGTGCTTTTTAAACTACTTTTGCTGTGATCTGATTTGAATAGACAGCCTATGCTGGAAAATTTGGTAAAAAAAATTTGTAACTTGAAGTATCGGTTCCCTTGGCAACTAAAACAGTATGAAAACTTGTTCCTAGTCCCAAGTAACCATGGAAAATGATTACTTTTTAGATCAGTGTTATCTTTGCTCTATGTCATTTTAGCTACAACTTTGATTATATTAAGCTCAAATACAAGTTTGCTTTATCTACTTTCCGATATACGTCGGCACAATGGCAGCCGTGGGACTGGCTCGATGTCCGCTGGTCTCCCGGGAATCGTGTCACGGAGCCTCAGAACGGGGAAGTGCCTATGTAAACAAGGCATTTCCCCGTTCTGGGTTGTGTCATGACAGAGATCACTGCTCCCTGTCATCAGGAGTGGTGGTCGCTGTCATGTGACTTGAAGCTCACCCCCCCACAGTTAGAATCACTCCCTAGGACACACTTAACCCCTTCATTGCTCCCTAGTGGTTAACCCCTTCACTGCCAGTGTCATTTACACAGTAATCAGTGCATTTTTACAGCACTGATCGCTGTATAAATGACAATGGTCCCAAAATAGTGTGAAAATTGTCTGATGTGTCTGCCATAATGTCCCAATAAAAAATCGCATATCGCCGCCATTACTGATAAAAAATAAATAAATAAATAAAAATTCCATAAAACTATCCCCTATTTTGTACACTCTACAACTTTTGTGCACACCAATCAATATATGCTTATTGCAATTTTTTTACCAAAAATATTTAGAAGAATACATATCGGCCTAAACTGAGAAAACAAATAGTTTTTTTTATATATTTTTGGGGGATAATTATTATAGCAAAAAGTAAAAAATAATGCATTTTTTTTCCAAATTGTTGCTTTTTTTTGTTTATAGCACAAAAAATAAAAACTGCAGAAGTGATCAAATACCACCAAATGAAAGCTCTATTTGTGGAAAAAAAAATGGATGTCAATTTTGTTTGGGTGCAACGTCGCACGACCGCGCAATTGTCAGTTAAAGCGACACAGTGCCGAATCGCAAAAAGGGCTTTGGTCAGGAAGGGGGTAAAATCTTCCGGGGCTGAAGCGGTTAATATACGCCTACTGGGTAAAAAAAGGCTAGGAATGATCAGTGGTATAAAGTAACACACAACAATGTAATTACATTTCAACTTTCAACAGCTCAGAGCAGTTAGGATAATTAAATAATACAGCTGGTTGATTGCTATGTGCTGAACATAAAACATTAAACATAAACATTTAAAATATCAAATCACTAAACTGTATGTGATATTTAACTACATTTGTTATATTATTTAATAATTTTCTCCTCAAAGCACCCATCACATACCATAATTCTGTTGGATGGCTATTTGAAACTCCAGCCCCAAAACTTCCAGTCTGATCGGGCAAAGGTGGCCTATATTATTTTTCTCCTGTCCGGCGAGGCTTTAGCTTGGGCTGGCCCAATGTGAGAGGAAAGACCCTGAGGTTTCCAGCCTCTCTAATTTTTGGAAACTCTTCCGGAATATCTTCAAGGAACCAGGTTGTGTCTCTTCAGCGGCCAGCGGCCAGCGCCCTTTTACGTCTCCGCCAAGAGTCTGCTTCTATGGGACAGTATGCTCTTCGTTTCCGCATACTGATGGCTGAGCTGAGCTGGAACAATGAGGCCTTAGTCGCAACCTTTCTGCATGGCCTTTCTGATAGAGTGAAGGGCGAAATAGCAGGAAGAACCATCCCCACTGATCTGGACGAAGTTATCTCCCTGTGTAACCAGATTGATATTCGTTTTCAGGAAAGGACCATAGAAAAGCGACGCCAGCACTCCTTGGTCCTTAGTCAGCCCGAGCTCCCCACTTTTCGTCCTGTGGAGCATCTCCTGCCGGCTGAGGAACCCATGCTGCTGGGCCAGCCCAGGCAACCCCTGAGGAACGTGCTAGGCGCAGAACTCTGGGCCTGTGTCTCTGCTGTGGGGGCAAAGGTCATTTTCGTGACATGCTCATTTTGTCCAGGAAAAGCTTGGTTAATACATCTGGAAGGTGGAGTATTGACCCAGAAAAGTCATCTTCTCGTCTCCTTCTTTGGGTGTTTCTTCATGTTGGCGTTTCCTCCCACTCGGCCTTGGCTTATCTGGATTCGGGAGCTGCTGGCAACTTTATGGACTGGAGAACTGCATCTTCCATGAACCTTACCCTTTTTTCCTGCAACAGTCGGGCTGATGCACTCTCTAGATATTTTGAAATTCAGGATGAGGAGCCTACCACTGAACCTGAGCCGATTATCCCTACTTCATGCATCTTTGCCCATTCTACCACCCTGAAGTCAAAAATTCCTCCTGGCAAGACCTTCGTCCCCACTGAACTAAGAGCTAAGATCCTTCATTGGAGACATGACTCTAAGGTGGCAGGTCATGCTGGGTTTCTTCGATCCTTCATCTTCATCAGTCGCTACTGCTGGTGGCCTACTCTCCATTCGTATGTCAAAGACTATGTTAAGGCTTGTCATGTCTGTGCCCAGTCTAAGTCCTCCATGCAGGCTCCTGCTCGTCTTCTCATGCCCTTGCCCATTCCCAAGGAGCCCTGGTCTCACATAGCCATGGACTTCATCACTGATCTTCCACCTTCTGAGAAGAATACAGTTATTTGGGCGGTAATTGATCGATTTTCTAAGGTGGCCCATTTTGTTCCTCTTCCTGGTCTCCCTTCTGCTCCTGCCTTGGTTACGATTTTCCTACGAGAGATTTTCCGTCTTCATGGTGTCCCTTCCCATGTTGTTTCGGACAGGGGTGTTCTGTTTACTTCTCGCTTTTGGAGAGCCTTTTGCAAATCCCTCAACATTACCTTGGATTTTATCTCTTCTTACCATCCCCAATTCAATGGCCAGACTGAAAGGGTTAATCAGGAGTTGGAGATCTTTCTCCGTACTTTGGTCTCGGCTCATCACGATGATTGGGCATTACTACTCCCGTGGGCAGAGTTCTCCCACAACAATCATGTCAACGTCAGTTCTCAGAAGACACCCTTTGTCACTGTTTATGGAAGACATCCTCAGCTCCCTCTTCCTATGACCTGTTCTTCCGACATCTCAGCTTTTGCTACCGTTCAGGAATCATTTAATTCCATGTGGGTTGACGTTCATGATTCCCTCCAGAAAGCTGCCAACAAATTCAAAAGTTTTGCTGAACGTCGCAGGCGTAAGCCCCCTTCTCTACAGCCAGGAGACAATGTCTGGCTTTCTACCAGGAACATCAGACTCCTTTTCTCAAGTTTGCCCCGAGATTCATTGGTCCTTACAATATAATTTCTAAGCTGAATCCTGTTTGTTTTAAACTCCAGATCCCTAAAAGCCTCAGGATCTCAAACTCCTTTCATGTATCCCTTCTTAAACCTTTAGTTTTCAATAAGTTCTCTTGTCCTCTCCCTACCTTGGCTCCAGTCTCTGAAGATGATCAGGAGTACAAGGTTAGTCAAATTTTGGATCCTCGCTTCTGTAAAGGTGTCCTTCAATATCTCATAGATTGGAAAGGTTTTGGTCCTGAGGAGAGATCTTGGATTTCTGCATCTGAAGTCTTTGCACCTCGTCTTCTGAAGAAGTTCCAATTGAAGTTCCCTTCCAAGCCAAAGCGGAGGAGAGGGAGGCCTCATAAGAGGGGGGTACTGTCATGACCTTGCAGTAATACTTTCATGACCTGTCTGTCTCTTACCTGGTATGTGTATCAGCCTTGAGGCTTGTACTCTCACACCTGCATGCTTAAGTAATCTTCCCTCAGTGTGGCTCCACCCTAGCCTCAACAGGAACCACTATTTAACACCGTATTCTCCTAGCCTGCCTTGCCGTGCAATATTGTGTGTTTGGCTTCCTGTTTCCTGCTTGCCGTGTGCTCTAAGTTTGTCTCTGTTACTGATCTTGGCATGTTCCTGACTATCCCTGTCTGCTTGTGACCCTGACCTTTGCCGTGTTCTCGACTATCTCTGTTTGCCTGTGATCTTGACCTTTGGCATGTTCTTTGTTATCCTTGTCTGCTAGTCACCCCGACATTTGGCTACCTCCTCACTATCCCTTGCTGTCCTGGGCTGTTGTTCCCTCTCCATCCTCCTGTAGCCTACTGCGAGCGTGAGCTGGGAGACCCAGGGGGTCACGACCTGGAGCCATTTGCAGCCCAGTCCATCCTCACCACTAGAGGCTCTGGTGAACACCTGCTGGCTCTTAGACTCCGTGCCCTGGGGAATCTATGCTCTAACTCGCTGTGGGATCCGTGTTGGTGCTCCAGGGGACCTGCCTTCCTGAACCGCCCTGAGTTCCATCCGCAGCAGTCAGCCTTAGGGTCCACTATCTTAGCGGTGCACTCCTGACCCCAATGGGGTGCATCTGTCACCTGGACTGAGGTGACCTGACAGTGTGTGAGAAGAGCGAGATGCGGTCTATGGAAGAATTAATTCTAATCGAAGAGAAATCAAATAAACAAACCCAAAAAATATGGCAATTAGAGGAAAAATTTCAAACCTCTGGAACTTTTACACAATATCTATAAATAAGACCCGAACCCTTTTCCCCTAGTCCCTCTTTTTTTCCCTTTTGTTTGTCGGTGTGTGTGAGATGGAAGTTTGTTATATGTTAATGTGGAGTTTTTCTTGTAGGCTGGATATGGATAAAGAGAAAATAGTTTAAATTATTAATAGATAACTAGAGGTGAAACCCTTGACTTTGGGAGGGATTGTATTCAGAATATGAAGGATTCCATGTGTTATTCTATTGGTTGGAACAGAAAATCTAGTCCCAGGGAATAGGATTGATCCAACGTTTTAAATGCAAATCTATAGCTTATGTGGTCCCTTTACTGTGCCCACTTATTATAATGGGTATGGTAAAGATGGAAAAATAGTTGGATGGAGATGTATTTTGAATATATTATTGCCTCTTTTTTAATTTAATTTTTTATTATTATAATGTACAATATTATACTATCTACAGTAACTCTACAAGTGTTTAATGTATTTTCGTATAATTTGTCAAACATTGAAAACTAATTAAAGAGAAATTGGAACAAATCTTTCCTCACAACTGAGGTTGTCTATGTCTTTCCTCGGTTTGTTTTCCCTTTCTCTGCATTCTCTCCAGTTCTTCAATGTCATTTTTGTGAACTGGTTCCTAAAAATGAACTGCCCTGAAATGTTCTAGGTGAGAACTTACAAATGCTTTGTACAGGTGCAAGATTATGTCTCTCTGTTTCTGGAGTCTAAAATTATTTTATTACAACTTTAACTTTACATGTATCAACATTAAGGGGGTCATTTACTATAACTCCAGGAAGTACTGGGCACTATGGCAAATAATAGAGCAAATTTTAGCCAAATGGAAACAAAACGGCGAATTTGCGCATGAAAATCAGCGATATAAGCAGAGAATAAACATTTTCAATTTCTAAATTGCCGCTAATTGGCGCTTCCGCGTATATACAAATGCCAATTCTTATCAAGTTGTTATAAAGCACTGTACTGTAGCCATGCTCCACGTATGTGAAAGAAACATTTTTTATCAGAGATGAGCTCTAGTTCCCGTGTGCATCTACTGATTTATATTGCAATTAGTATTCCTATTTTTTTTTTCCTTCTTTTGCTAAGAAATGCAGTTCTGAATGATTATTACATAGTAATGTCTGCTATTCTGTAAAGTTACATGTATTAATCATTTAGGTTACCTATTTGTTGTATGTTGTTTTTTTCATGTTTTTGATTTATTATTTAATAATTTAGTTGACTATAAAGCAGTAATTATTTATGTTCATTCTTTAATAATACTACACTATTATGCAGGTCTTGTACTTAGCACAATGGCTTAGTGGTCTGCTTTGATATCTCCACACCACTCATGGTATGAGTTCAAACAACAACCTACCATCCACCAGCTCTGTTTATTTTTTCAGTGCGCAAGTGAATTAAAATAAACAAACAAAGAAATGTAAACTGCCCTTTAGCTAGTGTGTGGTGTTTGGAATGTCACATCATAATATAATTGAATACTTACATACCATTGCATGCATTTAAAGAGTTAATACTATAAAAACTTTCACATTAAACTGCATTGGCTACTTGGCAATCACCTATTTTCAGTAAATAAATATACACGTATATTTGTGTTGCTTTGGCTAACAGTAATTCTCCTTTTCTCCACCAATAGTAATCTTTTAGGATTCTTCGGTGGGATTTGAACCCATGAGTCTTTCAATACCTGAATGTTTGAAGGTAGAGGTGCTAACTGCTAGCCTATTGGGCTGAGCACAATTATATATACAAAATACTTTTACTAGTGTTTGATGGTTTATATACCATACAATAAAGTTTATCAAATGTAAACTGCTTGTTAGCTAGTGTATGGTGTTTTGGAGATTCACACCATAATATTAGTGAAGACTTATTTATTTTTATTTAAAGCGGGGGTTCACCCACACCGCCAAAAAAAAAAAAATTAAAAGCCAGCAGCTACAAATACTGCAGCTGCTGACTTTTAATACATGGCCACTTACCTGTCCCAGGGTCCAGCGATGTCGGCAGGGGACGCCGAGAACCCGCTCGGTTCTCGGCAGCTGCCGCCGCCATCCTAGGTGAGGGAATCAGGAAGTGAAGCGTTGCGGCTTCACTTCCCGGTTCCCTACTGCGCATGCGCGAGTCGCGCTGCGCGTCCCTAGTGGTCGCTGCTCTCTCCTGGGAGCTGTGTGTTCCCAGCAGACAGCGCGGTCGGGACGGGAAGAGGCATAGACTCCCATGGGAGTCTATGCCTGAAGTGGGTGCAAATACCTGTCTTAGACAGGAATCTGCACCCCCCTCCCCCCTGAAAGGTGCCAAATGTGACACCGGAGGGGGGGAGGGTTCCGAAAAGCGGAAGTTCCATTTTTGTGTGGAACTCCGCTTTAAGGTACTTCTATAGTGCCGTCAATTTACGCAGTGCTTTACATATACATTATACACTAATATGGGCCCCTACCCTCAAGGAGCTTACAATCTAAGGTCCCTAACTCACATTCATATACTAGGGCCAATTTAGACAGAAGCCAATTAACCTACCAGCATGTCTTTGGAGTGTGGGAGGAAACCGGAGTACCCGGAGGAAACCCACGCAGGCACAGGGAGAACATGCAAACTCCAGGCAGGTAGTCTTGTGGTGTGGTTGGGAATACAAACCAGCGACCATTTTAGCCAAATAAAATTTCAACAGGCGAATGTGCAAATGAAAAACTAGCGCTATTAGTGAGAAACACATGTTAGTAAATTTTAAGCTGGCGCTAATTAGTGCTTCCGCGTATATGCAAATGCCAATTCCTACCAAGTTGTTATATAGTACTGCACTGTAATCATGATCCATGTATGTGAAAGAAACATTTTTATGTGAGATGTGCTCTACCTCGTGTGCATCTATTGATGTATGTTGCAATTAGTATTCCTAGTTTTTTCTTTCTTTTGCTAACTAATGCAGTTATGAATGATTATTACATAGTAATGTCTGCTATTCTGTAAAGTTACATGTATTAAACATTTAGGTTATCTATTTGTTGTATGTTGTTTTTTAATTTAGGTGACTATAAAGTGGTAATTATTTATATTCATTCTTTAATCATACTACACTATTATGCAGGTCTCATACTTAGCTTAATGGCTTAGTAGTCTGCTCAGATGTCTCCACAGCACTCATGGTACAAGTTCAAATACCAGCCAACCTACCATCCCCCAGCTGTGTTTATTTTTTCAGTGCACAAGCGAATTAAAATAAACAAACAAAAAAATGTAATCTGCCCATTAGTTAGTGTGTGGTGTTTGGAATTTCACACCATAATAGTATTAAATACTTACATATCATTGCATGCATTTGAAGAGTTAATATAATAGAATCAGCCAAATTTAAAGTGCATTGGCTAATTGGCATTCACCTATTTTCAGCATATGCTGCTTTGGCTAATTGGCTAATAGTCATTTGCTTTTTTTTCACCAATTCAATCTTTTAGTATTTCTCTGTGGGATTTGAACCCATGAGTTCTCTCAAGGTAGAAGTGCTGACCGCTAGCCTATTGGGTGTAGCACAGTCATACATAGAAAATACATTCACTAGTGTTTGATGTTTCTTCTCCCCGAGCTGTCTCTCCTGCTGCCACCATCTTCTCCCGCTGATGTGTTCTTCAGCGCAGCCGGTTACCCACTAATAAAAAAAAAGCCGCTCTTCTTGTGGCGGTCTTCTGTGGCCATCCGATAATGTCACCCGGAGAGTCCGCTCCATGGCTATGTAAGAGACACTACACAGCGGGTGACAACACAGCGAAGGAAGACCACAATGGAAGAAGAGCAGCTTTTTTTTTTATTAGCGGGTAACCAGCGGTGCGGAAGAACACAGCAGATGGCGGCGGCAGGAGAGACAGCTCTGGGAGAATACAGCTCGGGGAGAAGATGGAGGAGGGAGAGACAGCGTCTGGAGAAGATGGCTCAGGGAAGAAGACAGCTCGGAGCTATTCTACAATAAAGGACTTGTCAAAAACCGGCTATTAATTTTTTTACATTTCACTGCTTTTTTTGGTGAATGGGTAAGGGTAAAATGTACCCCATACCTATTCACATAGGGGGCAGGATCTGGGAGCCCCCTTGTTAAAGGGGGCTTCCAGATTCTGATAAACCCCCTGCCTGCAGACCGACAACCACCGACCAGTGTTGTCGGGAATAGGCCCTTGTCCCCATCAACATGGGGAAAAGGTGCTTTGGGGCATGTGGCCTGGTAAGGTTCAGAAGGGGAGGGTGCTCACTCGTCCCCCCCTATCCTGACCTCCAGGCTGCATGCTCAGGTAAGGGTCTGGTATGGATTTTGGGGGCCCCACATCAAATTTATTTTACATTTTGGTGTGGGGTTCCCCTTAAAGTCCATACTGAAGGGCCTGGTATGTACTGGGGAGACCCTACGACATTTTTTTCCTTGAATTTTGGAATTCCATACCATATTTTTGAATAAGTACATACCATTGCATGCATTTGAAGAGTTAAAATATGGAATAAAGCAAGCTGATGTGCTTTGCCTAATTATGCTTCTGAGTACAATGCACACTTCTGGGAGGTGATGCTGTCAGTGGGATTTGAATTCATGGCTTGAACTTTTGGGGGCAGCAGGGTATACCGCTATGCTACAGAGCTGAGCACTTACCTACAGAGAAAATACATTTACTAATGTTTGATTCAATACAATAATGTTTTGCATTTCAGGCATTAATATTATAGTAACAACCATGCTCGTGCCGATGTGGCATTGGCTAATAGGCATTTGCCTCTTTTCAGCATATGCTGCTGAGTACAATGCAAGCTTTCAGTAGGTGATACCATCTGTGTGATTTTCAGCCATTTGAGCACAATTATATTGAGAACATATGTTTACTAGTGTTTGATGGTGGGACTACTTTATATTCTAGGTATAAAATAGTACTCAGCACAGTGACTTAGGCACCTTTCACACTTGTGCAACCTGAAAGTTGCAAGATTTTAATGCGACTTTAAGCAATGCCTATGTAATCTTGAGGTCTATGGACGCAGGAGTCGCAGGGAAAGACACGCAACTTTCCCATTATTTTGCATCAGCAATTTTGCCGCAATTCCAGGGAATGCCTGTGTAAACTTGAGGTCTATGGATCTCAACTCGCATCAAAGTCAGACCAAAGTAGTACAGGGACTACGTTGAAGTCAGTGTTACTTGAAGTCGCACAGATATGAATGGTACACATTAAAAATCATGGGGTATGACTTGTCATACGACTCTGATGTCCAAAGTGTGACTCAGCCCGACTTTGTCAGCGATTTCAGAGACATCAGTGCACTTTCCTGCACAGATGTCTAGTGAAATCACATAGGTCCCAACTGTTCTCCTTTAAGAAGGTGTCCTATGCCTACCTACTTTTGCTAATAGGTGTCCCTTATACCCATCTCAAAAAGTTGGGAGGTAAGAAATCGCCCCCTGAAGTCGCCCAAAGTAGTGCAGGAACTACGTTTGGGAATTGTTGTGGCGTCGCACCAATTCGGACAGTTCCATTGCCATCAATAGGTGCCGATTTGGCCTACAATTTGACATGTCAATTCAGATCTATGTGAACATGGGTGAAGTTGCATAGATATTAGAGCTGCACGGTTCTGGCCAAAATGAGAATCACAATTTTTTTGCTTAGAATAAAAAGATCACGATTCTCGCGACGTAAAATCTTTCACATTATCCCACAAAAAATTGGGCTAACTTTTCTTTTTTTTAATTCATTAAAGTACTTTTTTCCAAAAAAAATTGCATTTGAAAGGCGCAAATACAGTGTGACATAAAATATTGTAACAATCACCATTTTATTCTCTAGGGTCTCTACTAAAAAAAATATATATAATGTTGGGGGGTTTTAAGTAATTTTCTAGCAAAAAAAAAAAATGATTTTAACCTGAAACCAACAAATGTCAGAAAAATGTTTAGTGTTTAAGTGGTTAAACTTTCCTCACTTACACAGAAGTCTATTTAATTGACAAATTGTTACAAGGTTTCTAGTTAAGTTCACTGATAAAGAATGTTCTAATTCTTGGCAGACTTCCTGGTTTTTCGGCTGTGGCTTCAGAAGAGCAGAGAGAGTTCTTTGCATAGCAAGAATCGTGAAACTCTTTTTTCAAGATTGTAAAGGGGGAAAAAATCACGATGACGATTAATCGTGCAGCTCTAATAAATATGCATGGAAATCATGGGGACAACTTTTCATGTGACTGAGGTCCAAAGCTCCATGAAAAGTCACCCAAGTGTGAAAGTAACCTAATGCGATTAATTGATAACACCTTTGAATAAGGCCCCATTTGCTCTTGTGCGACCTTAAAATTGCACAGCTTTGTCATGACTTGAAGCAATGTCTGTGTAATCTTGTGGTGTATGGACCTCAAATCGCATCAAAGTCAAACCAAGGTAGTGCAGGGACGAATTTGCTACACCTTCAGGATGCACAAGTGACAATAGGGCCAAATTCAAAGGTGTTATCCTTGAATCTCATTCACACTGCTGCGACCTGAAAGTCACACTATTTTGCTGCCACTTTGCCGCTGCAACTTGGCCCCAACTTCTGGGAATGCCTGTGTAATATTGTACCCAATATACCTCAAGTCACACCAAAGTAGTACAGGGACTACTTTGAAGTTGGTGCAACTTAAAGTAGCACAGATATGAATGGTTGTCATTGAGAATCATGGGGTACAACTTGTCATGCAACTCAGAGGTCCAAATTTGCTGGAAAATTCACCCAGCTGTGAAACAAGTCATATATTTTAATAAAAGGAGCTCTCATTTATACTTGCATAGTCCTTACTGATTTACATCAGCAGAACAAATACAGGAAGTGATGTGTGCACATGGGACGGAAGCAAATGTGTGGTGATGCCAAACAAATCAATGAACCCCACCCACACCAAATCTAACTATGATATCCACCCCGCATTGATTAAGTACAAGTACATATCCTACACTTACCCAGCCAATGAGCAGCGCCTCCTCTCTGCTAAAGAGACCTCGCCATGTCCACCTATATGGAGATCCTGACCAGCACAGGAACTTCCGGGTGCATACAATGAATAATTTCCAGGTCAGAAGGTGAAACCACGCTTTTGATTGCCGCTGCGAATATGTGATCTCAACCATGATTAGTATTTTTTTATTTTTAGATATGCAAATCTGTATTTCTACATATATTTGAAGGTAAACTTAAGGGAGTTTGCTAAGACATGGTGTCCCTGGGTTAGCAGCAGGTGAATTACAAAGGCAAAAGGCCCACTTTGAGCCCTGGTTCACACTGACAGCGGGAGGAAAGCGTTCAGCTGAACTCACACAATTTCATTCCTGCATGTCAGTCCCAACTGTGGGGGCAATATCAGAGACATCAGTGCAGGTTTCTGCACCAATATCAATACAAATCGCACCAATTAGAACAGTGCAATTGCCACAGATTTGACATGTCAAATCACACCAATGTGAACCAGAGCTGACACATTCAAACACTACCTATCCACCAGCTGAATTCATTACCTGCAATTCTCCACAGCTGTTAATGATAAAGGTGGAATTTTTATATATAACTTGCAGTTGTGCAGAAGCCTAGGTTTACATTGGAGCGATTGGTCATGCGATTTGAGAGATCAAATTGCATGACTATTGGTAATGGCACTGTTCCAATTGATGCAACTTTTTTTTTGTCGCACCGCATCAATTTGCTAAAGTAGTTCCTGCACTACTTTTGCCGATTTCAGGTGCGACTTCTATAGACATTTGTGTATAAAGCCACCTGAAATCACACTGACCTTGCTACTTTGAAATCGTGCTACTTCAAGTGAAGTAGCGCAATTTCAAAGTAGCATGTGAACCAGGGCAAAGAGATTAGTTTTTTGGTGCACAAATACATATTGAAATAAAATATAAAAGAGATATTGCACTTTCCCAAAACCACCACCCACAAAAACTAAAGAAAGAAAAGTAGAAGAAAAAAAAAAAAAACACCACACACACACACCACAACAAAAGCTCAATGTATTTATTTTACCAGCAGAAAAAAAAAAATTTACATTTACTAGCTTCAAAAAAATTTGGACAGGATATATGGTACTACATTTAGCAACGGAATTTTAAGGGCCCTGCTCATAGGAGCTTACAATCTAAAATTAGACAAAACCTTAGAGTGGACACAGCTTTAATTTCAGTGTATAGCGGGAACACATCACATTATTATCTGCAAGATTATAGAAACATACTTAACAGTCATTCTTACAAAGCATTCCAACTGAATATTGCAAAAGACTTACTCAAAACACCCACCACCAGCCCACAATTCACACATACATACATTGGTGACCATGTTCTGCTGGAAGCTGCATTTCGGTGTACACGATTAAACGAGATCAAAAATAGTAGGTCAGCAGATGCTTCCAAACGATGTTTGCATGATCAGACAGGAACAATACACACACAACATTGACAGCATGGCCACATAAACCCACTTTTGATTGAAAAAATGCACAAGAATTTCATCAAATCTCCCAATATCATTCCTTCTCCATCACAACAAAAAACCTGACCTTCTCAGGCCAAACGAACCCCCCTACTGCAGGCCTTTATATAAGAGAGGTTGTATTGTTAGCACACTGACACACCCAATAGAAGTACACGCCCACCAGTATCTTTCAATCTGTCTCTTCACGTATGTCTAAAGTGATTGCACCTGATGAGCTGGAACACATAATACTATTTGCAACTGTGTTAGCCCTTGGCTATGTGCATCAAATTTCCAACTACAGGACAAAGATCAAAGTCCATTTGCATCCACATAAACAAAGCAACAGTTTTCTAAGCATATGTACACGTGCAGTGTAAACCCTAAAATTTGAAATGTCCAAGTCCCTGGGCATGATTAGTGCTAATAAACATTAACGTCAGTCCCTGGCTGCAATGAGCTTCCAATATAAAGTCCAAAATTAACAATCTTACATTAGAACCTATTTCGACAGGAGACAAATAAGATGCCAGCATGTCTTTGGATTGTGGTGAGAAACCCACACAGGGAGAACATATAAACTTCAACACAAGGATTAGCATGTTGGGGAATTGAACCAACATCCCAGGTGCTGCTAGACAGAACTGCTATCCACTTAGCCACCAGGCAGCCCCACACATGTTCTCTGCATCTCTGTGGTGTGAACCAGCCCTAAGTCCATAGCCATGCTCAGTGTCACAAGCAATATACAATATATTGGCCTAAGTATTGGGATGCCTGCCTTTAAACACACATGAACTGTAATGGCATCCCAGTATTAGTATTGGGTTCAAAACTCATTTGGCCCACCCTTTGCAGCTATAACAGCTTCAACTCTTCTTGTCCACAAGGTTTAGGAGTGTGTCTATGGGAATGTTTGACCATTCTTCCAAGTGCATTTGTGAGGTCAGGCACTGATGTTGGACGAGAAGGCTTGACCTACAGTCTCCTCTCTAATTTATCCCCAAGGTGTTCTGTTGTGTTGAGGTCAGGACTCTGTGCAGGCCAGTCAAGTTCCTCCACCCCAAAATCACTCATCCATGTCTTTATAGACCTTGCTTTGTGCACTGGTCCAAATGATTTGGTGGAGGGGGATTATGGTGCAGGGTTGTTTTTCAGGGCTTGGCCTCTTAGTTTCAGAGAAGGGAACTCTTAAGGCGTCAGCATACCAAGACATTTTGGACAATTTCATGCTCCCAACTTTGTGGGAACAGTTTGGGGATGGCCCCTTCCTGTTCCAACATGACTGCACACCAGTGCACAAAGCAAGGTCCATAAAGACATGGATGAGCAAGTTTGGGGTGGAGAAACTTGACTGGCCTGCACAGAGTCCTGGCCTCAACCCGATAGAACACCCTTTGGCTGAATTAGAGTAGAGACTGCAAGCCAGGCCTTCTCATCCAACATCAGTGCCTGGCCTCACAAATGCACTTCTGGAAGAATGATCAAACATTCCCATAGGCAGACTAAACCTTGTGGACAGCCTTCCCAGAAGCTGTTCTAGCTGCAAAGGGTGGGCCAAATCAAATTTTAACCCTACCGACTAAGACTGGGCTGCCATTAAAGTTCATGTGTGTGTAAAGGCAGGCGTCCCAATACTTTTGGCTATATAGTGTATCTGGAAAAGACTTACAACGGTGGTGGAACCCTCCTACACATAACTACTACAATTAGACATAGTTATAGGACCTGGGAGATGAGACAACTTCTCTACATGAAGTAACATGGTTGAGATTTGAACCCAGACCCTCAGAGATACTAAGCAGAAGTTCTAACCTCTAAGCCACGGAGCTGCCACATGTGAGACCCTCCTACACATAACTACACATAAATACACATAAAAACACATTAATACTGCATTTCTATGGACATACAGGTGATGGAATTACATTACTCAAGAGTTATTCTTCTTGATTTATTCTGTGATATTTGGTGTTTTTTTTGTGGGTGAGAGTAGAATATTACCCTCAAATTTTTGGGAATTACATTTTGCTTTCTGATGTTGGTACACATATCACATTTTTTGGGCTCAAATTATGAATATTTGGAAATAATACAAAGCACAAAAAAATGTGATTAATTTTAAATTTTCATCAGCATCAGCAATGGTATTGTTTGTGGATTGTAAAGACACCTGTGTGAGTTTAGGTTAAAGATTGTTTTGAGATGAAGAGTAACAAGTGAAAGTGACAGAGAAAAATATATTTTACCAAAACATCAAAACATTCCACATTGTAGCATTCTTCAAATCAAAATATTTTAAGTAGAAGCAACAATGTTGCAAAGGAAAATTTATTTCACAGAAAGATACATTTCATCTCAACATTAAAAAGGTTTTTTTGTGAAAGTTAGAATTGTTCCATTAGAATCAATGACTGAAACTTCATTTGGACTAAATTAGAGCAGATTTTAACTTCCAAAAAATGTTCTCTAATTAGCTCTCATTTTGGTATTTACTATACCTCCAGGTAAAAAAGACACTTGAGTTAAAATGAGAGTTATTTTCAGGTCTGAGCATGCTCAGTTGTGTTGGCACCTAGTTGTCCAAAACGGGGAATTTTTCACTTTTCAGACTTTTAAAGATATTTCAGTGTAGAAATCGCTTTTTCACACAGTTTAAAAGCAGATAATCTTTAAATAATATACCGCATATTTCAGTACCATTTAGACAATTATATCATGTTCTAAACATTATTTCCATGTGCAATTCTCTAGGTTTTAGCAGAGTAAGGGTTTGGGCTCTTAGTTTCAGGGAGCTATAGTAAATTCGATTTTGGGAGTATTTTCTCACCAGCGCTATAGTGAATACCGTTTTAGCGCGAATTAGCGCTATTAGCGCTAATGCGCGCTAAATTGATGCGAATTAGCGCTAATTCGCGGCAATTTGCGCGAATTAGCGCCATAGCGCTATAGTAAATTACCCCCTATGGTAATATAAGCACAGTGGAGGAGATACCAGGTGATGTTCAATTACCTAATTTGGTCAGTGATGTTACCAGTGATTGGGATGGGAGAACGGGCAAAATAGTTTGCCCAATCTGCAAATGTTGAACAGTTTGCTTTGAATCCAGGTCAGACCTGAACCTGAATCTCATTATTATTATTATTAATAATAATAATAATAATAATAATAATGACAATAATAATATATTATGAACAGGGTATCCTATTAATTGTATGTCTGAGTTTTTTTTCATAAAGTAAACACACATGATTTGAAATTATTTCTTCTTTTGAATGTTTAAAGTATATGTAAACTTCAGAGTGTATTTAGCAAGTTTTACTTAGTTAGAAAGTATTCAAACTGTTCTGTTTTTCATGTCACAACATGCAAACAATTTGAATACCCATGAACAATAAATTAATCATTTCTGCCTAAAGGACTATATTGATTTCTATTTTAAACACCTCATAAATTAATTTGAAATTCAACTTCTGCTGGGGCTATAGGTTATCCTGTGTCAGAATATAACACCTAAATAATACTGTTCTAATTCAGGTCTAATTCTATAACAACAGTGGCTGTATGAATCTAATAACAAAAATGAGGCCAGAGAAGGAGAATCTATGCAAAAATGAAAAACTAACATATTCAGCACAATTTCTTATTAAAATATGTTAATAAATGAAATGTAAAAGTGAATGAGAAAAGGGCAGAGCATTAGCTAATATCAATATTTTTGTGAACTCCAGCTAAACTTTTTTTTACCTTCATTATATAAAAAACTTGTTTGACATTGTATTTAAATACACCCCATGCTAAATTATACATTTAGTTGAACTTTTCACATCTATAGTATTATGAATGTTTAAGTATCTCATTGCTATTGTGGACCTTTAAAAGATAATGTAAATTTTCTGTATATATTATATTAATAGTGTATTCCTATTTTTTTTTTTCTTTTTACAAAACAAAGAACTTGAGAGAAAATGTAAATTTAAAAAAACTTTCTGATTCAGTATTGGCAGGCATATTGAACAGCTTACACAGGAATATAAAATTATTTTAAAATACATTTAGTGCAAAGTCCACTTTTCCAAGCACAATGCATGTATTTTGCTGAGCATTAAATGTATATTATCCCTTTTCTGACTGATTTCCAAGAAGATATTGTTTTGTGAGTGGAGGTTTGTTGGCATTCATAACCCCTCTTTGCCTCCTACCTTCCATATATACTCACCTTCTCATCCACCTATACATGATCTGAGCATGGTTAGTACTGTACAGTACTGCATTTCACTGGGTGTCTGTTCCATACAAACCTGCCAGCATATAGATGATAATGAAGTCAATTCCATAATCAGTTAGACAAAGAAAAATATGGAACAAAGCCAGAGACACAGCCTGAGAAACAGCACATGCTTTGGATTGGTTGAATCTTTCATCGGACATTTTTGTATTCTCTCACTAACCACAGAAGAACCAGGAAGTAAAAAGCAGAGCACTGCCTTGTTACAATAAAAATCATAATTTAGCAGCACGTAGTAGCAAGACAGGTTTAGCAGTAAGACAGGTGAGTGAATTGTTTCTTTCCATTTTACATACTATATTATGTGCTATTTATATTTTATTTCTAGCCCACAATTCATCATTTATTTAGACTCACTTTTGCTTTCAGATGAGCAAAGTCAGAAACAAAGTCAGGTCTTGCAGATTCTGATAGGGTTTAGGAGGGACGGAGACAGCTGGCATCCAGCATTGAGTCTAGTAGCTAAAATTATCAGCTCCTGGGCTTTTGATCTTGCTCTATAATGCTCCATGTAAGCTTTTGTAACAGATCAATGGAAACACAATACTTCTGAGTCAGCGATATCCATCCAATGGTCCAGGAGGAAATAGCACTCGCAATGTTAATAGTGCCCCAGAGAGATCCAGGGAGACCAGGCAAATAACGCCCCCAGAGAGCAGAAATACACAAGGGCGTATAGGGTGACAAAGTTGTAATATATATGAAAAAGAGAGGGAAAGAAAAAAATAAATAGAACTAGGGGATTACTTTTTGTTTTTAACTTATCTGTGGCTGTTGCATGTGATTTTACAACTTTTGTCAACTTTTGTCAACATGTAAGTATAACCTGTATAACGACAAAAGAGCAAAAAAATGGATGTACTGTTTTTGTGATGTATTCATCCTTTGTTTATTTTATTATAGAAGTAATCCATTCTATAAAAACACACACCCCTGATAAAGGCTGCTGTCCTTGGGCATCTTGGTGATCTCATCATTGTAGTCCAGGGACTATATAGAACTATACTCTCTGCTGATCTTTGTTGTGTTGACTTGTATGCCTATCAGCCACCATTGCTGTTCATTATAACTAAATGTCTAATAAAACTTGTATACATTTTTATATACCCCTTTTTCTAATCTTTTATTTCTCTGTAACAAATTGTATAATATAGTTGGACTGTTAAAGTTCAGTCAAGGGGGATTTCTTTTTATTTTGTCTGTTTGGCAAGTGGGCCCATTCCATTGATCAACCATACTTACATTTTCCTTAAGCCCTGATTGCCATTAGGTATTGGGATGAAATCCTTGGACCCATTGTCAGACCCTACTCTGGTGCAGAGGGTCCTGTGTTGCTCTTGGTGTATGACAATGCCCAGCCTCATGTGACAAGACTATGCAGCCAGTTCCTGGAAGATGAAGGAATTTATACCATTGAATGGCCCCACGCTCACCTGACCTAAATCCAATAGAACACCTCTGGGACCTTATGTTTTCTAGCCATCTGCCGCCGCCAGGTTTCACCTCAGTCTTTTTTTTTTTACTCTTTATTTTATTTTACAAAAAGTACAAAACAACAACCCCTACAGTTGGGTGGGGCTCTACAAATCTAAAACAAGGTATGTCTATTACTCATATTAAGTTTAAGTTACATAGTAGTACCCCTCCATTGTTCCCTCCCCCTCCCATCTTCCCCCCCTCCCCTCCCCCGCAGACGTTTCACTTCCTTTCTGGGCATGTCAATTCGAAGACTCTCCAATTCAGACAGCAGAAGGAAAATTACAATGTCATAACTTCCACATATCGCTTAGATTTTCTGAAAGCCACCCAACTTCCCTATTTGCCCCTTTCATCCTCTTGATCCCTATCTACATGAACTTCTACTTCTACTTTCTCCATTAAGAAGATTTTGTTCACTCTGGTGATCCAATCCCTGGGCTTCGGGGCCTCCACTTTCTGCCATTTCTTTGGGATTGCATTATTTGCTGAATTTAACAGTATTGGGGTTAAAGAGGATTTATACCTTTTTTTTCCTCCCTCCGACCCCTGAAACAGGCAATCCCAGGGGTTGTATGCTATAACCTTACCCGTTATCTCTTCAGTTATCCTGATCACTTCTTTCCAGAATAGTTTAATTTTGGGGCAGTTCCACCAAAGATGCGCCATGTCTCCCAGTGTCCCACACCCTCTCCAACAGTTGGGTGACCTCTCCGGTGTAAATTTACTAAGCTTTACCGGGGTCAAATACCACCTGGCTAAACACTTATAGTTGCTCTCAATCGTTTTCATGTCAGATGCGGTTCCATGCGTGGCCCCCAGGATGTTCTTCGCTGTTTCATTACTACAGCCTACTCCTAATTCCTCCTCCCATTTCTTCAAAAATGGCGGTGGTTCTAACCCCACTCTACTCATCAAAATTTTGTAGATTGCGGAAATTTTCCTCTTCACCAAGTCCCTACAGAATAGCTTCTCAATCCCTCTGAAGTCCACTTCTTCCCTTAAGGGACCCGGCAGACTTCATACAAAGTGCTTGAGTTGCCAATACCTCCACCCATTTAATATCAGTAAATCCCTTTGTGATTCTAATTCCTGTTTGTGTGCAGATATTTCCTCCGCTAATAATATCCCTTAACTGTGCTTCTTTATTCAGTATCCAGTTTCCTCCCACCTCCTCAATCCCTGGGGGGAAGAACATATTATTTTTTAAGAAAATAAGGGGGAATTAAACTCCCATTTATTAATTTGGTGCATCTGATCCCATATTTTCAGTGTAAGGTGCGTGATATAGTGCGTTTCTGTCCCTAACCTCCTCTGACAAGGAGGGTTCCATATCATGTGATTTAACTGTGTATTACTTAACCCTAACTCTAAGTTCACCCATCTTTTATTTTTGCCATTTTTCCCCCCACTCAAGTGCCCGTGATATAACAATCGCTTTATAGTAGTTTCTAAAGTCGGGGATCGCCATCCCCCCCGTGCTTTTTCTCTACCCAACACTGTGTATGCTACCCTAGGCTTTTTATTTTCCCAAACATATCTGCTTATTACTTCTGCCAATATTCTGAAAAAATTTTGCGGTATCAGAATGGGAAGCATCTGCATCTTATATAACACTTTTGGAGCTAAAGGTTTCACCTTAGTCGGTCCAGATCTGGGAGGATATACCACAGGACACCATCCGTCTTATTAGCAGCATACCCTGACATTGTCAGGCATACATACAAGCACGTGGGGGCCATACAAACTACTGAGTACCATTTTAATTTGTTGCAATGAAATTTCAGCAAGTTGGACTAGCCTGCTGCATAATTTTTTCACTTTGATTCTTAGGGTGTCTTTGAATTCAGCCCTCTGTAGGTTGATAATTTTCATTTACATCAAGCGATGTGGCATCCTTTCGTTCCTAACACATTACTCAATCCATATCAATATAGATATCCAGCATGATATTTTTACCCATTGAGATCTGAGGTGTTTTCAAAGTGTTCCTTAAATAGCACATGTATATGTTATAATATTTTTTCTTAACAAAGTGGAGTTCTCCCTTAGACTTGCACAGGGTCCCTGTTTAGCAAGAATTTGTTTCCTTTATTGTTACAGGTCCTTGTGCAGCTGGCAATCTAATCCCTCTATGCTGTGCATCACTGGGTTCCTCAGTTCAGACCCAAAACAGGACATGTCTACCTGCACTGCAGAATATCAGATTAGGCACCTATGAGGAAGGGGGTCTCTACTTCCAGTAGAGAGGATGCTTGCTGGTCTTTTTCAGATTGTGCCACCCATACATATCTTATGTTTACCTGGTTGCTCCTTTTCTGATAGGAGGGAACAGGTTTGGTCTTGGACCCACAGGACATGCACTGCAGGCCATCTTTGGACAGTCAGTCACCTTCAAGCCCCTGTCTGTGCCAGGAGGAATTGTTTCCTCCATCAATAGACAGGTTCTTCTAGCCAATGTCAAATCTTACTGTCTCAGGGGATGGCAATTCCAATTCTAGCAGATGCAGTTTTAAGATGAGTACTATTGTTGCTCTGAGGGATGCCTATTTTCCACTCCCCAGATCTGTCTTCTCTGACGTACCTCTGTTTCTACATGAGACACATGGGTTAAGACATTATGCATCTTACTTGTTTGCTGGTTGAATTCCCGATCCACTCCTTCTCTAGACAGAGATCTCTGTAAAGAATACAGAGGAAGTTCCCAGAACCCTACATGAGGTTGGCTGGCTAGTGTTTCAAAAAGGGTCATCAGACCCCTATGCAAATTTTTTGTGTATCTGAGAGCCTAATTAATCATGGTTCAGGATACATTGTTTTTGCCACTAGAGCATATTGGTGATAAGATGCTGAGATATCCTGGCTTGCATCTCTTCACCTGTCAGTGTCTCATTGTTGCTCGGGACCATGGTCTCTCCCATTTCTATATTAAAGTTGTCTCTAATGGAAAAAGCTTCCTGCCCAAAGGGTTTTTTTCCCCAATGTTGGACATGCACCCAGCTATTCATGTGTCGCAAACAGTCAGATGGAGTCTGTGCTTGTGTGCTGAAAAGCTATGGTTAGTGGAACTCCACTGTTGGGAAGTTTTTTTGGACATTCCGACTTTTTGGCCAACTCAGAACCTGCAGGGTCAGTCTACTGATAGAGGTAGAGATGTATGTGACCTGGGTGGGAGGAATCTCTCAACAATTCAGTGAGTCTGCTTTAAAAACTTCTAGGAGAAATCCATATTTTGTGGCCATGTTGGACAACAAGAGGTTCCTACATCCAGGTTCCTTCAAGTGGATTTCATCTCTGGGCAAGACTTCAGAATTAGACCTGCCAGTATTTTATGACTATTACAAACCAGAAAGCCTTTTTCAGGGGAGCCTGGACTAAGCCCACTGCTGCAGATGCTGTAATAGATCAGGAAAGCTCTCACAAGCTGTATGCTTTCGCTCCTGCTTGATTCATATTATTTTTTTGGATCTATTGCTAAAGACAATGACAATCATTGCAGTAATTCCCCAGAGGCCATACAGGTCATAGGAACTGCTTTGGTACCAGGTTATCAGAACCCAGCACTTTCTTTCAGATGAGATCTTCTGTTGCAAGGTGCGATACTCTACCCTTGTTCATCCCTTTCCCAGCTTCATCATGAGAGGAAGAGACTGATCAGTCTTGGCTGTTTTTCAAAGCTGATATTTATAGATAGTACAATAGGATTTTAATTATGTTTGTTCAATTTGGACTGCTTTGTTTTCTTCCACCTCAGTCCTCAGGTCAGGTAGATTCTGGACTTCAATTAATCTTAATCTCTCTTAGATCAAAGACCTCTGCAGTCCCTGTCATATTCAATGTCTTTCTGGGTGAGCTATTCCTTACTCATCCAATACCTTGATGGGGAACTGCATCTGAGACACGAAGGAGACTCAATATGGTATGCCCCCCCCCCAAGATCCATACCAGACCCTTATTCAAGCATGCAGCCTGGCAGGCCAGGAAAAGGGGGGCCCCCCAGATCCCCCCTGTATGTTAATGCATATGGGGAACATAGAGACCTTTGACGAATAAGCCAAGTCCTCAAGCAGTCCTTAGGGTACTAGTCTCCATGGAAGGTATTTTCATAAAGGAAAATGGATAGGTTCTCCCATATGTTCATGTGTATAGTTAAAGAGGAGAACATACCTTCCATGGAGACTATTACCCTAAGGACTGCTTGAGGACTTGGTTTATTCGTCAAAGGTCTCCAGATCGGATGTTTCCAACTTTGGCGTTTGCCAACACAAGCTTGTTTGACTCATAGGATGTACGTCATTTTGAGTTCAAACCATCTGGTAAGCCTTCATCCTATCGGTGGCGGATTACTCACCTTCACATATTGTTTCACCATTTATCCACTAATTTGATGTCAAAATGATGTTATGAACACTTGGCGTATGCCCCTTTAAGGGTCATTTGGTCTCACTACGCATTGGTTTTTCATTCCACTCAGGGACTTTATGTTTAAGTTTTTTTTTCCTTTTATTCTTTTTCATGCAAAATCACTGTGTATTCATTCAATTAGAGTTCCACATTGTTTGTATTGATCAGTGTGAGACCTATCCAATGGTGTTTGTTCACTTGAAGTTTTAGCGCTGCACTTTTACCTTTATCACTATTATTGCAATTGTCTGTTTGCCATGTTTGCTGCTGAGTTCTATTTAAGGGCATAGCGCGGTATTATATTTGTATTTTTTCACTTTATTAAATAATAAAAAATAAAAAACAATGTCTCCCGATGTAGATCCATCGTCAATCATGACGCTTCTGCTGACCCAAAAAATAAGACAAAATGCTCCATTGTCAACTAAGGCAAACCACCAAATGCCTGGCTTGCAGTTTTACAGTTCTTATAAAAATAAGGGGCGGAGCCACCTGGTGACTACTTTGTACCCCATACACATTCACATGGGGGGCTGGGATCTGGGGACCCCCTTCTCAAAGGGGCTTCCAGATTCCAATAAGCCCTCTGCCCACAGACCCCCACAACTACAGCCCAGGATTGTGGGGATGAGACCCTGTCCCCATTACATTGGGAAAAGGTGCTTTTGGGTGGGGGAGCAGAGCCCCCCTGCCCTAAAGTACCCACCACCCATGTTGAAGGCATGTGGCCTGGTATGGTTCAGGAGGGGGGGCACTCGCTTGCCCCCCCTTTTCTGGCCCGCCAGGCTGCGTGCTCGGATAAGGGCCTGGTATTGATTTTAGGGGGGACCCAATGACTTTTTTTTTACTTTGGTATGGGGGTTTCCCTCTAAAATCCATACCAGACCCAAAGGGCCTGGTATGGACTGGCGGGACCCCATGCTGTTTTTTAAAAAAATATTTTTCTATTGTTGGCAATGGTATTGTTTTGCTGGTAATTTAAATGTAATTTCATGCATGTTTTTTCTTTAGAAATGTAATATTTGCTGCAGCATGTTCTACAAATGCTACAGATGCACCACTTTACAGGTAGACTAAGAGGACCCCCAGGCACTATATTTAAAGGAATGTTTTATTTTTATCTTTGCACTTTAAGCATAATTAAAATCACTGCTCCTGTAAAAACAATCTTTTAAAAAAAATGTGCATTGATGCATGTCCCCTAGGTCAGTACCCGGAACCCCATACCATTTTTATGGCCAATTATCTGCATATATGCCTTCAAAATGGGGACTTTTTATTTATCAAGTTTGGGTCCAATGGACTTTAATAGGGTTCACCGTTTGGGTCAGAAATTATTTTTATGTTCGGGAGTTCTGGTGTGAACCAAACAGGGTCTCTATTGTTGGCATTCTGTCTAGTATGGGTAGTGTTTATGCAATTCAAGGTGGCTTTGACATCATATGAGAACAAAATAATTGTTCTCTCCACATGCAGGATCACTAGGGATAACTGGTTCCATGCTTTGCTTAGAGTGTTAGGACATCTTTGTCACTCTCTCTAGCAGAACCAGCAGGACATAGATATCATCCAGGATCATTGCTGGATGGGTCGTGTCAGTTAATCAACTGGCTTAGGGCGTGGTTCCTATGGTAGTAGTGACAACACACTCAACTAGGAGTGGGTAGACTTCATGAGCTCCCAGTAACAGGGCACCCAAAATAGCTGTAGGGTGAAGACATGGTCCCCCACTAAGGCTGTTCTGGCTCACTATGGTGTAAATCTAGCTTTGTTATCTTGTTTATTTTTAGCCATTTTTTTTGTTGGCTAAGTGCTATGATTGAAACCTTACCTTTTTTCAGCATCCCCACCCTTGTTCTTTGAGCTAGTTAGTTCCCAAACATATGCTGCCACGGAGTCTGTCAAGAAAACAAAAAAATTCCTTTTAAATACTTACAGTAATTTTCCTTTCCTGATGAACTCCATGACAACAAAAGTATCCTCCCAGTGTTATGAGTAGGTTAGTTACAGAATGCAGCCGCTGGCGCAGCCTCAAAATTTATGGGAGTGGGGTCCTATTGGGTATGGGCCTAGGTGGGGCTACCCAAACATATGCTGTCATGAAGTTCATCAAGAAAAGAAAATTATGGTAAGTATTTGATAGGAAATTTTCCATTATTTCTGTTTTGTAGTTTGTAGTAGAAATAAAATGCCACACACATCATATGTATTATTTCTCCAATTTCTTGTAGACCGCATTTGCTAAACTGCATCCCCATTTTTCTGATAGAATTAAGATGACATACACTACATTTTCTTTTTTTTTTTTTTTAAAGTATAATTTTATTGGGTTTACACATAGGTTACAGAAATGAAAGCATGTAAGTAAATGTCACATATTAGCCCATAGCCAAGTAAAACAGTACATGTTGTACGACATTATAAGTACAATAACATAGTATGAACAAAAGAACAAGGGAGCTACATTCAGAGATTTTGTAGGTGGTTTCCTACGTAGAGGGGGAATAAGCCTTGAGTTATGGTAAACTATATCTGTGTGAGATTCCCTTGTCGTTAAAATACATTGCCAGTTTGGTATGAAAAAAAAAAAAAAAAAGACTAAACCATAAAAAAATAAACCATAGTACGCTATCATCCCAGACGCTATAGGTAGTAATGCATTTACATCTACATCTAAGGCAAGGTGTGAATTATGTCAGTACAATGCAATTATATTTACATCCAAGTCAGGGTGTGACTTAGGTCGTTATAATTGGAATTTAAAGTATCAATTTAAATTAAAATCGTTGTTAAAGCATATTGTTTTGTTTTCAATTAATGCATATCTCCAATTCCTCCTTTCTCTTCCCCTTATCATCCCGTCTGCAACCTTCTCTATTCCCCTGCATTCTTTCCTAAACTCTTTCCTTATCCTTAACCGACCTTGTTTGCTCAGTTCCACCTCTGGGCACCCCTATTGGGAGCAATCTGTGCCCATTGTGGGACATATGCGGACATATGAGACAAAAGCATGTCGGGTCTGCCTAGTTAGCTTGAAAAAAGGTGTTACTGTGAAACCTATCAGGTCTCAGAACGGCAGCGAGGGATCCTTCAGATCATTAGTGATCCCTTGGGTGGTAAAGAGGGTCCTACAAGGGAGGGGGAAGGGGGAAAGAATGATGGAAGAACAACGTAAGCTCAAAGATAATTCCATGGATTAAGCAGCCGATTGTGTGTGCACTGTCTCCCCAGTCCTTTGAGGGGTGGGGTCAGTGGAAGTGTGCGGGATGTGGGTCGATTTGAAATGGGTCCAGCAGGCCCATATATGTTCAAACTTGGATGGTGTGTCATTGGATTGATGTATAAGGTGTTCCATTTCAGCTATTCTGTCTACTCTCCGGATCCATTCCTGAATAGTAGGGGGGGAGGTGTCTCTCCAGTGGACAGGGATGCATAAGGTAGCTGCGTTGATGAGGTGGAGAACCAGAGATTTCTTGTAGGTGTGTTGTGGAAGTGAGGTGTGATGAAGTAGGTATTGGGCCGGGGTGAAATCAGGAGAGTAAGTCGTAATCTGTGAAATTAGTCGATGTATGTCTATCCAGTAGTTTTGAATGAGGGGACAGTCCCACCATTTGTGTAGAAGAGTGCCCCTGGATGCGTGACAACGCCAGCAGAGGGGGGGAAGGTTTGGGTGGAATTTGTGTATCCTATCTGGAGTTCTGTACCATTTTGTAAAGATTTTATATCTGTTTTCCTGTGTGGAGATATTGAGAGAACCCTTGTGTATATGAGTAAGGATGTGTTGCCAGTCTTCTGCAGTGAGGTCTAGATGTAAGTCCCTTTCCCATTGTAAAATCAGGCTATCAGAT
Source organism: Lithobates septentrionalis (assembly GCA_037952835.1). NCBI lineage: Eukaryota > Metazoa > Chordata > Amphibia > Anura > Ranidae > Lithobates > Lithobates septentrionalis. Next base: position 3,214,906 of record JBBDGP010000918.1, on the reverse strand, counting down.
TTGATTTCTTGTGATGTGAATAAGAGTTTATATATAGACGAGATAAGGTGTCTTTGGGGCTCTGGGTTATTGCAAAAGCTTTCAAAGGGTGTAAGATCTCTGTGTAAGTCTGCAATAGGTTGGATGCTATTAGCGAAGTGGCGTATCTGCAGGTATTTATAAAAGGGAATGTGGTAGTCTGGAAATGTCCGAGTCATGGTCTGGAAAGACATGAAAGTACCCTGTTGGAACAGTTGGTGTAGTTTGAGGTTGGGGCGATTCATATCCGTCGTTGGGGTCTTGGTATGTATTCCTGGTACGAAGTCAGGGTTGTTTTCCAGAGGTGTCAAGGGATCCGGTGTGGGTGTCAATTGGAGTAGTTTGCAGGCTGCTTTAAAAGTGTTTAGAGTTGCATTGATGAATTGGTTATGTGTAGCCCCCTCAGGTATTTTATTTTGCTTAATCCATGGTAAAAGATTTAGAGGTATTGCGGTAAAAGCATTTTCTACATGTATCCAGTCTTTGTTAGGCCTGTTATTGTGCCAGTCAACTATCCTAGCGAGGTGACAGACCCAATAATATTTTTGTATATCTGGTATGTGTAAGCCTCCTTGGAGTTTAGGAGACGTCAATCTGTTCCAGTTCAGTCTGGGTTGTTTGGAAGACCATACGAAATTCCTACATGTTCTCTTAAGTATGCCAAAGAAGGAAGGAGGGAGTTGTATAGGGATGGTTTGGAATAAGTAGAGCAATCTTGGAAGTATGTTCATTTTTAGGATCGCCGTCTTTCCGAACCAGGAAAACGGTCCCGAGCTCCATTTTTGTAGATCTGCTTGGACGGTTTGTAAGATGGGTAAAAAGTTTAGTTTATATAGGTCTGTCAATTTAGAGGGTATTTTGATGCCAAGATACGTGAGCGCATGAGGTTCCCATTCAATCGGGAAGTTAAGTTTACATTGTGTGACTATGTCATCAGGTAGAGATATGTTTAGAGCTTTGGACTTAGAGAAATTTATTTGTAGGTTAGAAAGAAATTTGAAGTGAGTAAATTCTTTAAGTAGGTTAGGGATGGTAGTGAGCGGGTCAGTGAGGAACAGCAGGATATCGTCCGCATAAGCGGCTATTTTAAAGTGTTTCTTGTCAATTTCCAACCCTTTGATGTTCGGGTTATCCCTAAGTTTGCGGAGGAATGGTTCTAGAGTGATAATGAAAATTAGTGGGGATAAGGGGCATCCCTGTCTGGTACCATTGGACACGGAGAAGGCGCTCGACAGGCGACCATTCACCCTCACTTTTGCTGTGGGGGAGGAGTACAGTGTCATGATCATTTGGAGTAAATGTGGAGGTAATCCTATGGAGCGCAGGGTAGCTTCCATGAAGTCCCATGCCACCCTGTCGAACGCCTTCTCCGCATCAAGGGATAAGAGGAAGCCTTTGGAGTTAGAGGTAGTGATCCAATGGTGTATGTTTAGCGCTTTAGTGGTGTTGTCTCGGGCCTCGCGACCGGGGACGAAACCTACCTGTTCTGTGGATATTAGTTTGGGAAGTAGAGGTAATAGACGGTTGGCGATGGCTTTGGCAAACATTTTAATATCTACGTTTAGTAGGGAGATAGGGCGATAGTTGGTGACCATGGTTTCATCTTTACCTGGTTTCGGGATAAGGGAGATGTGTGCTTCTAATGTGTCTCTGGTAGCAATACTGGAAGGTGGGAAGTTGTTATACGCTTTAGCTAGAGGTGGGATTAAAATGTCAGTAAAGGCTTTGTAGTATCCTACCGTAAGTCCGTCTGGACCCGGACTTTTGCCTGGTTTCATCTGTTGTAAAGCTAGTGTAAGCTCCTTTATCGTTAGAGGAGAGTCTAGTGCCTCTGCGTCCTCTGCCGTGAGTGGGGTCGGGGCGTACTGGGCTAGGAATTAGTTGATAGCTTCCTGTCTATCCTCTAGGGAATTTGAAGTACTTGGTAAGTTGATGGAAAATCGAGTGTGTAACAGCAATGTCGGATAGGAGGGAATTATCGAAACGCCATATTGGGGAGTGCATTATTTTAGCAGGCAGTTGTAAAGTCAATGATATGGGACTGTGATCTGATAGGACCGTGGGTTCAATGGTGGATTTTTTGACCATTGGTAGGTCGTCTTGGGAAATGAAAAAATAGTCTAACCGTGAGTACTTAAAGTGTGGTGGGGAGTAAAAGGTAAAATCTTTTCCATTAGGGTACAGAGTATGCCAGGTATCGTGCAATAGTAAGCCTCTCAGTTGCTGTTTTATGGCCCGAAGGGCTCTGTATGTGAGGGAAGAGTGACCATTGGATGTATCAAGGTTAGGGTTTAACAGGACGTTAAAGTCACCTCCAAGTATTAACAAACCTGATCGAAAGGACGTGAGTGTCTGAAGAGTGTCGCGGAAAAAGGAGACTTGTCGCGAATTTGGAGCATACAGGTTTGCTATAGTTATTGGTTGCTCATGTAGGGTGCCTTTTAAGAAAATGTATCTCCCAAGGGGGTCTCTATGGGTATCTGAAACAATAAGTGGGCAATTTTTAGATATGAGGATGCACACCCCTTTCGATTTGGCCTCATCATTAGATGCGTGATAAATTGTCGGGAAATGCCGGTCCTGTAATTTGGGAATTGTGTCTGTTCTGAAATGTGTTTCTTGGATCAGGGCAATATGGGTCCGGGGCTTGTGTAGAGAGGAAAGTAAGAGGAAAGAGAGGAAAGTAAGAGGGAATGTTTTTCTGGTGTGTTCAGACCGCGTATGTTGATGGATTGAAGATTTAGAAGAGCAGGAGATAGCTCCTTATCAGCTGGTGCGTGATTAAGATCCATAGCCTTCAATCACAAAAAAAAAAAAAAAAAGGGGTGTTTGATTATCCGAAGAGATTACGGAGATAATCAATACCTTGATTATCCCGCCTTCTCGAGTCTAGAAAAGGGATCGGAAAAGTACAGCGTGGGTGCAGCGCCTATCCCGTGGGAAACGGGTTATTATACTGCACCGTTGCTGTGCGGGGGTTGGTGTAGACCGTACACGAATGAGGTGGTGTGTGAGTGAGAGGGGTGTAGGCCCCGCCATCACGTGACCATGAAAGTTAAATGAAGGAGGGGTACACTAATAGTTCACTAGCTATTGACGTTGGGGTTCACCGGGAAGGGCAAAAGAGGTGATGGTTGAATCACCTCAGTGACCCTGAAGAACATCCAGTATGTGCTTTACTCGAGATAGGGTGCCATGTTTTCTTGTTTCGTTAAGAGTCACTCAGACCTCTGGAATCGCAGCATTGTCTGAGGGGATATGCAACAAAGATTCCAGGGTGTGAGATTGAGCATAAGATATAATCTATATAGTATAGTAAATGAGCTTAAGACCTACTCTATGCTTAAGTCTACTAACCGTTACAGTATAAGGCTGAACATACCTTTGAAAAACCTTAGTTGAACTTTAGAATTTAGACAAAATGCAGTCCATACCAGTAGTAGATGCCTCAGGTAAAGTACTCTATGAGGCGTACCTGTAAAGAAAAAGGGGTTAGCGGAATCATCTGTAGTTAGTCAGCGGCTTTGGTAGTAGGCATCTTCGGCTACACTGTGTGTCCTTATTTCCCAGAAAATCTCAATAGCTTGAGTATCCGCTGTTATTCTGAGATCAAAGTGTGAAGTGGGATGTCCTTCAGTATTAGGGATCTGCAGTCCATCGGCCGGTCGGTCTGGTGGTATCAGGGTTCCCAGGAGATTAAGCAAGCAAGGCTGTAGGACATGGTGGTCATCTTTTCTTAGCCGTTAGTTTTTAGGTCCGGTACAAACGTGTACCACGGTGTATGCTGCAATTGAGCCGTATATCGGATAAACTCTTCCCGAACTTCTTAGAAGGTGGCGACTCACAGGGGGAAGCATGACTTCAGTGCATAGTGGGAATCCGGAACTTGAAGACCTATTGCCTTTGTTGAGACAGGGACTGTGAGGTGCGCTAATCAGGGAGCACTTGTTCTTTCCGCTGCCAGCAGGAGGGCAGGTGGTCATTTCCGGAATCAGCGCTGAAGGCATTATGGGGGTTGTAGGCAGCCGCTCATACCTCAATCCTTCTAGGCATGGGGTAGGCCGCTAAGGGGGAGCATACAGTCCCATTGGCGGATTCCATACAAGGCCTAACGGTCTGCGCTTACGCAGAAAATCTCGCCCTGTGATGACCGTTTTAGGAAAGTTGTCAGTAGTTGAGCACAAGCACTCACTATTCTGTTTTAATAAAGATAAAGATAACTGTTCGCCTAACATGGCATAACTACGTGGCTGGGCATCTGTGACATTAGGCGCTTCTCTGACCTATTAACGGTCCCGTCTGGCTCTTCTCGAGGTGGGCGAGGTTGCTGCACCGAATTCCCGACGATGATAGCGGGAGGTGCCGTGGTACGTCGGGGCAGAAGGCGACCGTCTCCTCCTGTGTCCTGCATTCAGGGTCTCCATAGGTTCTTCAGGCTGGCGTTCTCTACGGACAGCCGAGCGGCGAAAATCCGCATACCACTCCGGTACCTCCACGACGGGGATGTTCAAGGTTTCACAGAACTGGGGAAGATCCTCAGGTACTCTAAGGAACGCTGAGCGCCCTTGCGAGGATGCCGCGAGGCAGAAGGGGAACTTCCATTTGTACGGTATGCCTCTGGTACGTAAAGTATCTAGGAGCGGCTTCAGGTCTCTGCGGTGCTGTAGGGTTATGCCAGAAAGATCCTGAAAGATTTGTACCGTCTTTCCTTCATGGACGATTTGCGGGATGCTCCTGGCCTGGCGTAAGATGTCTTCCTTAACCTTGTAGTCCACCAGACAGCAAATCACGTCCCTGGGGGGTTCAGTGGCTTTTCCTTTGGGTCTCAGTGCACGGTGGATCCGTTCAAATTCAACCGGTGTCTGCTGCGGCCTATGCATTATGCCATTGAACAGGCTAGTTACTGAGGGCAAAAGTTGATCCCCCTCAATCGTCTCAGGGAGCCCCCGTATCCTTAGCTTTCGTCTTCTGCCCCGGTTATCGAGGTCTTTGAGATGCCTCTGCATATCCCTCATTTGGAGGGTATGTGTGTCTACTTGTCTGGTGGTTTTGCGGATTTGAAGGTCTTGCTGCTCTGCCGTGCGTTCTGTCAGCGCTACCCTGTCAGCCAAGGCACGGATGTCTAAACGGAGTTCAGATACGGCTGCTGCGAGGGCGTCTTTTATGTCTGTGGCGATCATCCGTAAGTCGCTTATGTTTAAATGATGCTGGGGGAGCTCTTCTGTGGCATTCTTCCCTATTTGGCTGTTAGGTAGGGCTACTGGTGGTGTGCCCTGTGAGGAAGATGCGGCCTGGGCGCTTCTGTGGCGGGAAGACGCCATGTTTCCTCTGCTCGATCGGAACATGTCGGGGATATTGTGCCCGGGGTTGTCAGGCTGTTCCCTCGGCGATCTGGAACGGGATGCGGATGTGTTCCTGGATGCGGTCCCCATGTTTTAAGAAGGTTGTAGCTCAGTTTAACCTCCGTTATACTGGTCGTAGGTCGTGTGATGGCGGGGGCTGAGGAGTTAAGCTGCCATCTTCATGGAGGGTCAGGCCACGCCGAAAGATAAAGGTTAATGAAAGTGGCTCACCAAGTTTAGTGGAAGAAAGGTCCACTTGGTATTAGGAAGGGTGGAAGAAAAAGCAGTTGAGGTGTCCCTGAATTAGGAAGATGGCCACCGTCTGCTATAGGTAGGCCAGAGCCTCAGCCTTTCCTAGGTGGTGGTCTGAAGAAAAGGTGGCAGGCTGTGGGTGTCCGAGATCAGCTTTTCCTAATCTTTTCCGACCTTCAGGGTCTCTACATCATGCATCTATCATCCGGATGTGTCTGTAATAGGAAGGGCCGGGTTGGCTATCGCTCGTACCGCCGATTGCGGAACTCAAGCCTGGGGACGCTGGAGGCTTCACAGGCCTCAAGATGGCGGCGGGCCGCGAGTGGTCGGAGGTATTTTTCACTATGTTTGCCGGCTTGTACTGTGTCTGCACCCCTACCGATCCTCCCCCGGGAGAATATTAGTAGCTTTTGGCGATTCGTTGTCTCTTAATTCGGCCGATCACGGCACTCGAGCCTGGGGACGGTGAAGGCCTGTGGGCCGCAAGATGGCGGCGAGTCTCTGTTATGAGGAGCCGGCCGCGGCCTAATAGCAACTCAATCGGCCAGCCAGACTCAGTAATTTCCCCAGGGGCAGATGTATCAGGTGTCCAGTGACTTATGTGGGAAGTTAGGAGGCTCACCAAGGTATGAGAATCGTAGGATGGTGTTGGATTGCCGAAAGCTCAGCGGAGCTATGGAGCAGTATGTCTGGTCTCCTCAGTGTCCGGACACGCCCCCCTGGATTTTTAATCGTGCGTAGCGCCGATTGCGGTACTCGAGCCCGGGGATGCTGGAGGCTTCACAGGCCTCAAGATGGCGGCGGGCCGCGAGCACTCAGAGCTAATCCTTCCGTGTTTGCAAGCATCCACAGTGACCGCTCACCACCTGACCTTCCCCTGTAACAGCCGCAGCAGATGGGGGCAATTCAGCTGTTCTGTGTTCGGCCAATTACTGTATTTAAGCCTGGGGATGATGAGGGTCCGTAGGCCGCAAGATGGCGGCGAGTCTTTGGAGATGAGGAGCCGGCAGCAGCCTAAGATCCACTACATTTTATTTCATTTGCTAAACCATCACATCCCCATTTTAGTTTTTGAGTGTCCACAAAAAAAAGTACATTTTTATCATTAAAATGGGAGGAGTGTGGCACACACTGCAATAATTTTAAGGCTGTCCGCAGATCTGACACGTCCATACGACATTTCCGCTGCCCTCTCTTCAGTGTAAGGTGCACTTCATGCTGGTCCTCAACCGGTTCCTGCTTCCAGTTCCTGGCTTCCGTTGCCCGACTAGACGCCGGCTTCACCTTGCGCACACTTGGGTCTCACCGTCCTCCCCGCAGCAAAGCACCCACCAGCGGAGGTTCACACACTGCGGACAGCCTCTTTACATCTCCCCAGCGCTTTGTAACATCCTTTGGATCCTGCACTGTGAGCAGCTGAGATGACATCCCTGGGCTACATGTTTTTATGTGCCTTACTTTTACTTTATCCTTGTGAATAGCCACTTGGCCGTTCATTTTTTTATATTTATATTAAAGTTACATTTTGATACTGCACTTAGATTGGCGCACCTTGTCTTTTATCTACACATTGCCTTCCAGAGTTTTGCTTCTACTCCCAAGAGAGCAGCCGCTGGTGCTTAGTATCATCCTTATTTGAACTTTTTGTTACTTTTTGTTACTTTTGGGACTTCCTAGCTATAGCGTATATGTGCCCTGTATTGCTAATACTTATACGCCTTATTGTAGCCATACATTGTCTTTTTGGACATTTTGGACACTTGGGACATTATTTTGATATCTTTTTCTTCTCATGTTTGGTTAATATCTTGCGCCATTTCTCCCTTTTCTATGAGGGCACAGAAAGCCAACAGACTGACTTCATCAGAAAGCCAACAGTCAGCTTGTGGAGTGTATTCATGCTCCCTGCTGCTGTAGTAGCTGGAAGTGTGTATGTACAACCCCCCCCCGCTGTAACCAATTTATGACATATGTTAATGGCAGCAAAAGGGTTCAAGTCTGCTATGGCCACCATTTTTTCTGTTAGACAGGGTCTCTAGGAATTGCTTATAAGTGGTAAAATTCCTTTGCTTTGAAGTGGCCACTCTCTGCTGAATGTTCTTTATCCTTTACAGAGGGGATCAGCAACCTGTGGATAGCGATCTACCAGTGAATCATGGACAGGTGACTGGTAGATCATTAAATAAAATTAAAGGAATACTGCGCTGTGAACCTGCAACCTAGCAGCCAGCACAGCTTGTAGACAAAAAGCAAAAACTGTGAATAAAAAAGTGCAGCGCCAAGTGCGCATGCGCGGGACTCCCGGGAAGACGCTCTGAACGGGAGCTCCGTCACAGCCGAGCCTTCCGCGGTCCCCAGACGCCGGATTATTTAGCGGAACCGTCCCTGCTTAACACCCGCTGGTAGAGGAGGCTAGCGGGCACAAATCTACATGCCCAACCGATCACAGCGCCCAGCGGCTAGCAGGAAACTCTCCTTTGGCCTACCCGACCCCACTACATCCAAGATGGCGGCCGCGACCTCCTCACAGGCAGACACAGGAGACAGAGTCATCATGGCTGACATCCCAGAGGAAGATCAGCTTCCCAACATCACACCGGGATCCTCTGTGAGTAACATCTCCCCCAAGAATGCCTATCTTACAAGCAAAGACTCCGTTTTTAACAGGACCCTAACTGACATGCTCCATATCCCTTCACTGCATGCTTCCGCCCCATCCCCTGCTATACAACAGGCAGCACCGCTGAACTCTCCCCACCAGTCAGACATGGCACAACTTCTGAATTGCTTTTCAGACATGCTGGCCACAGGCCTGGCCCAAAACGCAGCACAAATCACCACGTCTATTAAGGCAGACCTACAGAGCTTGGGGGCCCGCATTGACCTGATTGAACAAGCAGTTGATCAAACGGTTGCGCGCACCAATCAGAATACAGACTGCATTTACTTGATGCAAGATCAACTTGAAACAGCTTTAGGGAAGATTGACGATTTGGAAAATCGTAATCGGAGAGGAAACTTCCGTATTCGAGGTATCCCTGAGTCTGTAACTAATATTCATGACACGGTGCAGCTTTTCATGAAAGAACTGATCCCAGATATCTCTGACCGCAAACTGGAGATTGACAGGGCTCACAGAGCGCTGCAACCACCCAGACAGGACGGGCTCCCGAGGGATATAGTGGTTAAGCCCCACTATTACGAGACCAAAGAGGAGGTCATGAAAAGATCTCGGAATCTAGACGCCTTATCCTTCCAAGGAAACAAGATTCAAGTCTTCGCAGACATCTCCAAAACTACAATCCTAAAGAGAAGAGCTTTAAAACCTCTGCTTGAAATCCTCTCTCAGAAATCAATTAAATATCGCTGGACTTTCCCTTTCCGTCTTCAGTTCCAACATAAGGAAAGATCGTATGGATTCTCCTCATTCCAAGAAGGCGAACACTTACTCCTGCGACTTGGATTCATCTCTCAAGAAGCTTCCCCCCAGGATCCTCCGTCCAAGTCAAGTTCTTCTAAGAGACCCCCTCCAGGCAGCCCCATCACCCCCCTCTGGAACAAACAGCAAACGAAGCGTCACCGCGATTCCTTTCCTCCAAGATGAATTCATCTCTTCTCAGCTTTATGAGGACTTTGTGACTCCCTTTTCTCCCTAAGGTTGTACCCTCTGAATGAGGGGCTATGGTGTACATTGCATACACCCCTTCAGACCCCACTTATCCATCAGTGAGGGTGGTCGCACTTACCTGATCTTCCCCCACTCTCTTCACTGCAATGAAGATGGACGAAGATGACTCCGGCTTGTTTCCCTTCACCTCCCCCCCACTTTTTTTTTCTTTTTTTTTTTTTTAACAACTATCCTCGGTTTTCATAATGGACCGCACTTGAGGTTATTTTGACTTACGGGGAAACCAGGGCATAAGTTTGTACCTCACTTCACTCTCCCCCCTCCCTCCCACTTCCCTGTTCCTACCCTCCACCCCCCCTCCCGGTTATTAATGGACCTTCCCCTATGGAGGGTTTTGTTTTGTCATTTTTATTTAAAACAGTGATTTGCCCTTGTACCTCTTAGAGTTTGGGCTCAACTCCTCATTTTTGATCCGTGTCTTTTATATGGGTATATTATTCAAATTTCTTGTGCTCACACTTACTAGGTTCCATTGTTCCCCATTAGATGGGGCCCCGGCGGCTCGGCTGGGCTAGCATCGCCACTTCCTCTGTTGTGATCAGGGGAGATCCTCCCACTGATTACACCAGACTAACAACCTCGGCTGAGGTTGTTCTTGTTTTTCTGAGACCCTTTTGTTTTTGGGTCTCAGACTCGAACTGAACTTTTCAGTCCAGTTCCTGGATTTTCTGGGCTTTTACGCCTAGTCTTTTTTGAAGTTACTAGAATGTATTATTTAATGATTCTTCCTCTCTTCTTTCATTCTCTTATCTCTCCCTTCTTCCCTCTCTTCTCCTCCTTCCCTTTTTTATATTTCAGGAAGGTGCACAGGAGACCGACCTTACCCAGAGCCCTCCGCTGCGACAGCAAGATCTCTCTCCCAGACTCCATGCTGCATCATCAAGGATCCGGGTCCGGGTAGGAACACACCTAACGCACCAGAGTTACTCCCTTAGTGAAAATGACTGACCCACCTACCTTACAGAGGACACTTAAAGTTGCCTCCCATAACACCCAAGGGCTCAACTCACCCGTCAAGAGACGCAAAGCTTTCCAAAGCTATCACTCAAGAGGAGTAGATGTAGTGCTCCTCCAAGAAACACATTTCCCCTCAAACTACTCGCCTTCTTTTTTACACAACAAATACCCCACTTTTTTTCTCGCAAACGCTAGCGAGGAAAAGAGAGGAGTAGCCATCCTAATCTCCAAACAAACCCCTTTCTCTCACACTTTAACTGTGCGAGATGATGATGGAAGATACATTCTAATCAAAGGACTGATTGAAGGTAATCTATACACTTTCATTTCCTATTATGCCCCCAACAAAGGCCAAGCTAAATTCTTCTCCTCCTTACTGGCAACTCTCTCACCCCATTTTGAGGGTAGGGTGATTATGGGAGGGGACTCCAATATTACCTTTGATCAGATCTTAGATAAAGCAGCTCAGGGGATCCCTCGCCTTAAACGACCCCCCAAACAAAGCCTCCAGATTGACAAACTTATTCACTCGGTGGGACTCATTGATTCATGGAGGGAATTAAACCCCGCAACAAGGGACTGCACACACTACTCAGCACCCCACAAGACATATGCTAGAATCGACCACATTTTCTTATTGAACTCTGACATACAAATTGCTAATCACGCCTCCATCCACGATGTTCCGTGGTCTGACCACTCCCTAGTAATCTTAGGAATATCCAATTCGTTATCCCCATCTGGCCCACGCACTTGGCGCCTAAATGAGAAAATCCTAGCTAATCCCGTCCACTGTACTATACTAGAAAAGGATATTAAAGAGTATTTTCTATTGAATGACACGGCAGACATCTCCCCTAGCACGCTCTGGAATGCTCACAAAGCAGTAATCAGAGGGAAATTGATCCAATTTGCAGCCAAATTAAAGAGAGAACGGCAAATTGATATCAAGAAACTAGAGAAAGAATACAAAAATCTCAGCAAGTCCCATAAACTGAACCCCAATCCTACATCTCTATCTAAGCTAGATTCTATTAGGCTATCCCTTAATTCAGCTTTGACTTCCAACGCAGAAAAGCACCTCCATTGGCTCAGCGGCAGTTTCTATCTACGAGCGAACAAATTTGGCCCCCAGCTAGCGGCTAAACTTACCCCGAAACACAGGTCTTTTGCCCTACCTAAAATAAGAACCCAATCCGGATCGCAAACCCAAAACCCAAGTAAAATTCTTAAATCATTCCAATCCTTTTATGCCAACCTGTATTCCGACGATTGCCCAATTTCTCAACAAAAGTTGGATGCTTTTCTAGACAAAATCCCATTGCCTAAAATTTCTGAATCTCACCGCTCCATACTGGAATCCCCATTTCAAGAATCTGAGATCCGAGCAGTCATAAAAGGGCTCAGAAAGGACTCAGCCCCAGGCCCAGACGGTTTCTCAAACCACTATTACAAAACTTTTATAGATTCCCTCTCTCCGTACCTGGCCCGCCTTTTCAACTCCTTAGCTAAAGCATCTCCGTTAGACTCAAATGCCAATTTGGCTTTTGTTTCAGTTATACCTAAGCCAGGTAAAGATCCCAGCGATGTCAGTAACTATAGACCTATTTCGTTAATTAATAACGACCTAAAACTTATGACAAAAATATTATCCAATAGACTCGCCTCTTTTATAGATACCTACATACATAAGGACCAAGTAGGGTTCATACCAGGGAGACAGGGGCCGGACCAGATACGGAGAGCGATAAATGCAGTCTCCCTAATGAGATCGGGGTGGGATGGGGGATCTCCCCAGGGGGGCCTCCTCCTCTCCATAGATCTCCAAAAAGCGTTTGATACGGTGGCTTGGCCCTATCTCTTCACAATTTTAGGTAAATGGGGTTTCGGCCCTAACTTTATCAATATATTAAGAGCCCTCTATCATCAACCTAAGGCACAGGTGAGGCTACTAGGACACCTATCAGATAAATTTTCCATACAGAAAGGAACAAGGCAGGGATGCCCTCTCTCTCCCCTTCTCTTCGCGATGGCTATAGAATCCTTGGCCATCGCGATTAGACAACACCCAGACATCCATGGAGTTCGCTGTGGGCAAAATTACCACAAATGCGCTCTATTCGCGGATGATGTCCTCCTGTTCGTCACGTCTCCCATGACCTCCATCCCCAACATATTGCAACTTCTACAAAACTTTGAATTAGCTTCCGGACTTAAGGTTAATGTATCCAAATCAGTCGCTCTCAATGTTTCCACCCCTCCAGACATAGTAAATATCCTAAAGAGTAAATTTCCATTCTCATGGAATTCCACATCTATTCCTTATCTTGGCATTAACCTTACATCTGGCATAGATACTCTCTATAAATATAATTTTCCCCCCATGATCAAAAAGCTCACGGATGACCTGACCCAATGGTCGCTATATAAGCTCTCGTGGTTGGGTAAAGTGAACGCAGTTAAAATGACACTCCTACCTAGGCTACTTTATCTCTTTCGTTCCTTACCCATTCCAGTCCCCAAACCGCACATTCAACGCCTACAATCTGCCATAATCCGTTTTATTTGGGATAAAAAAGGCCACAGGTTTTCTAAAGAGGTGCTTTTTAGGCCCAGAAAAAAGGGAGGACTAGGGGTCCCTAATCTGTGGTGGTATTATCAGGCAGCACAATTGAGCCAATTCTCAACTATATATATGAAAGGACCCAAACCAGACTGGGTGAGCATGGAGCGTGAGGCGGTTCCCGGTTTCACCTTAGACTTTCTGCTTTGGAATATCCCCAAAAAACGCCCCCCTATTTTGGCACCAACATTATCTCACTCAATGAAACTCTGTGATGCCCTTCATAAGTTCAAACCCCTCATCTCCACATGGCACCCCCTGGCACATATCTTCAGAAATCATAATTTTCCCCCTGGCCTGGAGATTCGGGCCTTTAAATGGTGGCTGGACAAGGGCCTTTATAGAATTGGTCAATTCTTCAACTCCAATGGTCCCCTCACTCTAGCATACTGTACCTCCAAACTCGAAATGCCCCCAACCGAAAAATTTAGATTCCTTCAACTCTTTCATTTTTTAAATCGGGTATGGAAGGACAATGAAAACCATCTCTTTGTAACGCCTTATGAACAATGGTGTGCTTCAGCCTCGGACACTAAAGGGGGTATCTCTCTCATCTGCTCATCCCTGGCGGAACCCACGGAAAAAGCAGCATACATGACAAGCTGGGAGCGAGATCTTGACTTCAGCTGGGACCTGGATAAGTGGCATATTAATTTTGCCCGCTCCTTTAAAGGTATGGTTAATACTACAATTAGTGAAGCAGGACTGAAAGTTCTCACACGCTGGTATCTGGTACCGTCACGTCTTGCCAAAATCTATCCGCTAACGTCACCTCTTTGCTTTAGAGGATGCGGTCATGTGGGGTCTCTTTTACACATACTATGGGAATGCCCTAAAATCAGAATGTATTGGAACAAGATCTTCTCCCTTATCCGCAGAACATGCGGTTGTACTCTGCAACAAGATCCAACTGTTGCATTGCTAAATGGTCCCATACCAAAAATTTCTAAACATACACAGAAGCTGATCCAGTTTATTCTAGTGGGGGCCAAAATGACCATCACCAGGGCCTGGAAATCACCGAAAGTGTCCATTCGGTTAGCCAAGCAAAAAATCACGTGGATCATGCTGCAAGAAAAAATTTCCAACATTATCCTAGATACCACTGATAAATTTAACACTATTTGGGAACCCTGGGCAAATCTAGTAGGGCATCCTTTGTATGTGTGATAGATAGTACACTGGAGTGGTCCTTAGCTGAGGGGCTATCGGTCCCCCCCTCTTTGAGGTCTCCTGTGCACTTCCCTCCCATAACTCCTGAAGATCAACTAACCCTTTCACCCTCTCTATCCCCTCTGCCCCTCCTGTTTTCTTCTTTTCCTCCTTTCACTCTCCTGTTCTCTATACACATCTATATTGGTCCCTCAAGCTCTCAGTACTTTTAATTACCTGGGCTATATGCCTCAGGGCAGATTATCGAAGGTAACACCCTTCTAACCTTCGAACATAACATGTTATGGACTGGATCATCAAACCAAAATTTGACCCATCATGAGAGATAGACAGACCAATTGGTTCCCTTCCTTTCTTATTTTTATTTTATTTTTTTTTTATTGTTTTTCCCAGTAACGAATGTATAAATGCGTTATTGACATGATCTTCCATAGTTACAATGATACAAGCCCCTTTTGGTTGTCTCCCTTTTATCATTTTCCAGTTTTTGTAGGCGTGTATCTGTACTCTAGACAGTTATTCACTTGTTTGGGGAGAGATGGGCTGGGGGAGACCCGGCTCGTCGGAGCAGTTGGTTCCCAGAAGGGGCTCCGACGCCGGGACTCCCAATGCCCATAACTAGATATCCAGTTGTGTTACAAGCCTATATCTGCCTACAATTTATTGTTGTCATCTTTTACGAATGATGTATTATTTTTATATTTTGTACTCGATGAGCGATGTGCTCCTTTTTCATTTTGACGATGGATGTATTCTATTATCTTCTTAATAAACTTCACTCTTTAAAAAAAAAAAAAAAAAAAAAAGTGCAGCGCTAAGGTTGCAAAAAAGCAAATTTGCATAAACAAATGATATAAATGTGACTTGAACATAAATATATCAAATAAACAGAGATTCATACATGGTGAAATGTGAATCAAACAAAGAAAAAGTGAAATTTCTGAAAAAAATATAGGTATGGTGAAAAATGTGCTAGTATGGTGACTATACCATATATCAGGTGAGAGATAGAAATCAGGGTGTTTATATTGAACAGAAACACATCAAATAAATAAGGATTAACACATAATGAATGTGAGTCCAAACTCAGAAAAAATGAGAGTAGTTTCTGAAAAATGTGCTAGTATAATAATGTGCTAATATAATAATGGCACAATAAACAAAGTCCAAAAAACGAAAATGGTGAATTATAAAGTCCAAAAAAATTCCAATTAGATGTGCAGTCCCGTTAAAAAAGATCTAAACTAAAGACAGAAGCACAAACTAATAAAGGTTGATGTAACCTGTATCCATATTTAATGTTTTTCTAAGCACAAAACGTGACTGCATTGATGATGCCCCTGTGAAAGAATGCAGCTAAACCTGATGAAAAAAGCTCTGACCCTTTTGACCACTGTCAAAAGGGGAAATTGTTGGAGTGATCAATGAAGGCAATAGACCATTCTAATTTTCTGTTATGGCTGGGGATCAGGTGGAGGTGGAGTTTGACTCTGAGGTTATGATGTACAAAATGTTATGTCTGGCTATGTGAAGGGGGACAAGATTATTTGCCTGACCTAGAAATCAGAAAATATCATTTTTGTACAGGACAATCAAGAGATCCCAGGCTGGCTAGTGCCAGAAAAAATATAAATGTAATAGATGGGAAACCAGCTGATCTTAACACTACTGTCCTTTTGATACATGGTTCTTAAAAAATTGTTGTTGGCTAAAACTAATGGCTATACAGAAATTGTTTAATACCTTTAAGTGGCACAATAAAACGCAACACAGTTTTACCCTCTTTTAAATCCAGAGGGGGACTTGGTGCACCCAGTCTGATTAAATATTACCACCCTACACATAAATGGTCCACCAATACCCACTTAACCGCTGGACTAAAACAGAAATTTTGCAGCTTAACCCCACACACTGTTGCTCACTGATATGATCCAGGGTATCTAACCACTCCAGATTTTTTAAATAACCCTTATTATTTTGTCTCCTCCTATAGTTAAAAATTCCATGTTCCATTCCGATGCGCCTATATCAATACATTGAATTTGCAGTTATATACTAAATAAAAACTACAAAGCACTATATTGATTCAGAAATCTATAGCTGCCAGCTCAGCTCGTTATATAGTTGTGTTTCAAACAATGACAAATTATTTCAGACATTTGGCCATCAGCCATTTGCATTTATGTTTTCATCTGAGATTCTAGAAAATCAGCTATTGTTTTATTATGCTGAAAACGTGTTTTAGCATATATGACCAATGAAAAATACTAATTTGTGAAACATAATCTAAAAAGACAATTGGGTGTAACACTGTAATAATTTAGAATTTAGAGATCTTTCTTTCCAGATTCTTTGAATGTTTATTATCATGACAGCTGGTATATAAAAATTGATACACGAGCAATTTACACCAATTGCTACTGACATAGTTTGTATGTTTGTGCTCCAGGACATTGTCATGCCCAGGGCATGTATAACAAAATATCAGTATAATTATTTCTATACACTGCTATCTAAAACACTACCACAGAAAAAAAACAGCTTGAATTAAAATAAGGGTTAAAATGATACCATGTTTCTAGTGACAAGTCCTGTGCTACATTAAAGAAAATTATTTTTTTCAGCAAAAAGATTGTGTATTAGTATGTTGTATCAAAAATCCAGTCTACTAATAATTAAGGGAAATATAGTTTTCACATCAAAAATGTAATGGGTTGTTAAAAAGAATAGAAGATAACACTTACTTCCACAAGCCAAAAAATTAATGCAGGAAGAACTTTGGATATGAAGGAGAATGATGTTACAGTAAATTGGATTTGTACAGGGCCAAACCAGTTGCCTACAAGGTTTGCACTTGCAATTACACTGGTGCCATTTACATCTAGTCTATTCACCTTGTTGTATATTAAGCCCTGGTGAAGAGGGCATTCTTGGACCATTGAAATGTGTTTGCTCTGTAAAGGTCTCTAATCTACTAGGTCTCAATTTCACCCGTATGCACAATAGGAGTAATATAGACTGTTGTTGTAATTCCCTGAGCATCATAGTAGCAGTGCAGAAATCATCTGGTAAAATTGTCGCTGGCACATATAGAGTGCAAACAAAGTGAAAGCCTCCAAAAAATTATTAGGCTGTATCAGTTATCAGCGAGAGCATAGAGTCACTGGTATCCTGGGTATCCAACCATGGACCCCAGAGATGGTAAAATTTCCTAGGACACCCCCAACTTTGTATGTCAACTTATGCACAGAGGTAACGTTTTCCAAAAAACAATATGAAGCACCATAGTGAGGGTCCAATTGAGGACAATCACCTTCCTGGCATAATAAAGTAGGAGCCGGAGGAAATGTTTGGTTATGGTGGGACCATCTAAATCCTCAAAAATGGCAAGGAGGCACCACTTAGGGCAACTTAGATTAGATAAGTCAAACGTAACCGAAATGAACACTATAATCTGGGACCAAAAGGTCTTGATGGTATCACAACCCCATACTATGTGTAGAAAGCCAGCTGGTTCCCTTTCACATTTGTGGCAGGTAAGGGTCTTCCTTTTATGCATTTTAAATTGCCTCTGTGGAGTATAATAGAGCCTAAGTAAATATTGAAAATAGATGAGCCGTTCCCTGGCTGATATGACCGTGCTAGCATGGGAATTAAATAGTTCTTTCCAATTTTCTTCCTAGAGATCAGAGACATCATGCAGCCAATGGTTTTGCATTTTAAGAAGGTAGGGGGATGATCTATCTAGCAACAAGTGCAGATAAGTTGGGTATTATCAGGGAAGAGTAGGGCTCCTTCCAGTTTGGAGATACTCAGTTGAACATTATGAAGCCCAAATTGAGCTTCTGCAGCTACGTATATAAAAAATAACACATAACATTTAAAATAAGTTCACCCTTCCCATCAAAGAAAGAGGTAGATTGACCCATTTTGCAACTTTGGAAAGAAAAGAGGAGATACATGGTGTTAAATTGGCTGAGAACTGAGTTAGTGGTAGTTGGACATCAATACCCAGTTATCTAAACGTGACTAATAATGGACAATCAGGTGATAGATAAAAGGTAGGATTCAGATCTACCAAGAAGACGGTGGATTTAACCTTGAAGTCTGAATAATTACAGAAATGCTGGAATAACCGGAGGACTTTTGGTATAGTAGATTGTGGGTTAGAAAGACACAGCAGCATATCATCAGTGTATAACAGAACATGTTTGTCTGATGGGCCAATAGAAACACCTTTCAGGAACAAAAAGGTCCTAAGAAGCTCAGAAAAGGGCCCTATGGCTAAGGCAAACAGCAGGGGTGAAAGTGGACACCCTTGTCTAGTGCCCCTCTGTATAAAAAAAAGGGCCTTGTGGATATCTAAGGATCTCAGATGTTTAGGGGTATCCAAAGTATTTGGCATTTGCAGATTAGTAAATAGTCTATAGCAGGGGTGTCCAAACTTTTTTCAAAGAGGGCCAGATTTTATCAAGTGAAAATGCGTGAGGGCCGTCCACTTTGCCTGACTTTCTTTGAACCATTAAAATTAAATTCAAATTAAATATTTTATGTAAAGTTCATTGCAAACGGCATACTTTTCATTTTGTCACTTGGATGACAAATCTAAACAGGTGTTAAATCACTCTGCCTTTCATATCTGAAGGCCAGATGAAAAAAAAATCAAGGAAGCTAAAATATATGTCAGGAACATTGTAAAGTACATTACATAGTATAATAAAGGTTGTCTGTCAACTTTTAAGTTAAAAAAATATGAACAGGAACATAACACCAAGTATACATCTTGTGTCCAAATATATTCATAACTTATTTAGACCAACTGACATTAACTGAGATTTTACAATATATTCATCTCAATTGAAAAAAAAACTTGCCTGCACTAATGTGAAGGGTGAAACTGAGATCTGTACTGCAGCACATAAGCTAGGTCTGGGTCAAAGGCAGTGGTTTTGATGTGCAAAATGTCACGCAGGTGAGAGTCACTTAGTCTTGTCCTCACGCTGTTCTTGTTAAAGTTCATAGCAGAGAATGTCTTCTCACACATATATGTTGGGCCAAACAAGCTCAGCATTTTCTTAGCCAATGTTTGAATCTCTTGAAACCGGCTCTTATCCAGTTGGCGGTAAAAGTTCACAAGAGAGAGCTGTTGGTGCGACTGTGTAATCCGCTGTCACAATGCAGCTCAATGAGCTCAAGCTGCAACTGATCTGGAGCATTATCGGGGTCAACAGAGATTAGAGAGGAAAAAGGCTGATCTCCTTTTCAATAGCTGCAAAATCCTGAAAGCACCATTTAAACTCCCCAGCCAGAGTTGTGATATCTGCTGCATATCTGCTCATTTGCACACTGATATTGCCCTGTGGAAAACTGTTGCAGCACTGAAAAATGTATGTTATTGGGCTGTGTTTGTGACAACTGCCTTATGAAAAGTTGAAGCTTTGTTCCAAAGGCTTTGAGGTGTGAATAAAGCTGATTCACCTCTGCATCTTTCCCCTGAAGACTCGTGTTCAGTACATTCAGATGCTTTGTTATGTCAACTAGAAACCCCAAATCAGCCAGCCAAATCAGATCAGATAGTTATCACATTGGTTGTCCCTTTGTTTCCAAGAACTCTCGATTTCCTTCCTGAGAGAGTAAAAACGCTGCAGTGCAGACCCCTGACTGAGCCATCTTACATTGTTGTGATATAAAACATCTTTGTATTCAGCCTGGATGTCCAGTAGAAACTGTTTAAACTGGTGGTGGCACAGGGCTTTAGAGCGAATAAAATTAATAGTCTTTACCACCTGTTTCATAACATGGTCATATTTGAGATGTTTAGCACATAGAACTTGTTGATGAATGATACAATGGAGTTTAATGGCTTTGCTTCTTTCTTCGATCACCTTGTTACAGATTAGGGCTGCTAATCCACTTCGTTCACCAGCCATGGCAGGTGCCCCATCAGTAATAATCCCAGTAAGTTTGTTCCAAGGCAGTTTCATGTCATCTATGGTGGAACTAACAGAAACAAATAAATTGTTTTCTCTTGTTTGGTCCGTAACGCTCTGGAGGTCAAGTAGCTCTTCAGTCACATTCATTTCATCATCCACATCCCTCATAAAAATCAGCAATTGAGCTGTGTCAGATAGGTCCGTTCTTTCATCACAGGCTATTGAAAAGAAGTCAAAATCCACTCCTTTGCCTGAAGAGAAGATGGCTGCTTGATTTACTGGCTCTCTCTCACCTCAGCCTACCTTGAGCCTCAAACGGGGTCTACTACTCCCAAAAATTCTTCTCGACGATGGGAACATCAGCTCGTGGACCCTCACAGAGCAGATCCCGATCCCCAAGAGGAACTGCCCACAGCACAAGCCACACGATCCCGGAGATCTTCCGGACGCAATGGACAACAATGGCGTCCTCCCCTCCCGCCTCAAACACCTCTCCTTCTCACTCAGAGATAACCCTCACCCCCACGGATATCAGTTATGCCCCGCAACTCCAACCGCCACCGGCACACCGTCAGCCCAGCTTGCAGGATTTGCAAACAGTAGCGGCTGATATAAAGGATACCTTATTCTCGGCCATCACGGACCTGCGCCGTGAATTACAAGCCATCACAGGCCGCATACAAAAGGTAGAAGATGAAGCTGTGAGGCAAACCTCAAAAGTGCAGAAAATCCAACATAACGTTGATTGCCACTCACTACCGCTTAGGGACCTTCAAAGACATGTCGAAGATCTCGACAACCGGGGCCGCAGACACAACCTCAGGATAAGAGGAATACCAGAATCTGTGGAACATGACAGAATATCTGCGGTTGTGACAGGCCTTTTCAACCACCTGTTAGACCGCCCTGAACACACTCAGATCGATATGGAACGCATCCGTAGAGCTCTCCGCCCTAAAGGGAGAGAATCGGACCCCCTGAGGGACATAATATGTCACATTGATGATTTCTCCATCAAAGAGGAACTCCTGCGAAAAGCCCGCGAAAAGTCTGTCTTGGAATACAACAGACAACCCGTCCACATTTACCAAGACCTTTCTGCTATAACGCTGCGCCATCATAAAGATTTGCGCCCTCTACTGGACGTCCTGAAAACAAGAGGGATAAGGTATCACTGGAAGTTTCCTTTTGGTTTATCAGCTACACACCGGAGTCTCTCTGCCCTCCTCAGAGTACCGGAAGACTTGGAGGATTTGTGCCGTACGCTGGATATCCCTTACACCCCGGTCCCGAACTGGTACTCTGAATTCAACATACAATCCGACCGATCCTCGCACGGAGAAGAACCCATGGATGCCCACAATACCAGCTTTCGCAGGCGGCGCTCTCCCTCCAATACCAGAACCGACGCCTCTCCTGGATCACACCACCCACCAGCCAGCCCCATGACGGCACCCCTTCCTCGCAGAGCTCGCAGAGATCGCTGGTGATCCGACTAGAAGGTACCTAGATGACACTACCGTTCCTTCTCCCTTACAACTCCCCTGCCAATGACTGACATACAACATGACAGATGAAGCAAACCGGAGGATTCTGAAAAGACATGATGAATTGAGACACAGGAAAACCAACTCGACCACCGGTAACCTGGACAGCCGATCCCTGCCACACCAGCAAATCATCTCCACACACGGACGAGATTGACTCTCCCTCCACCTCCTCTACCCCCAGTGTTATGAACGCACAACCTCGGACTATGTTCCCAATCACATACTACCCTTTAGACTGTTCTCTGACGACGCTAACCTTCAACAGGAAAGATACCCATAAAATACAGATCGGCTTCATCGTACCCACACACTCCCCCTCACCGGACCACCGAGAGACATCACCACGATCAACCCCACCTCAAGAACCTACCAGACACCTCTCCGGAGTGCCATCAGACCAACCTTCTTTCATCTAGCAATCGATCCAAGTTTTATAGGTATTGTTTAATATGCCTGCAACCTGTATACCATTCTATAAGATATTCTACCTCCCGATAAGGGAAGTCACGTAGGCCCTTGGCCTCCTTCACCACATATAGTTCACTATCACTGTTATGTTTTAACTATAAGTTTTATATTGGTTAACTTCTATGGCTTACCGCAACTTTTTAACTCAGCGATTGCGCCGGATGCCAGAAGTCAGGGCTATAGATGCCACACTTGCACAGATACACCTCTCACCCAACCTATCCCCCCGGGATCGACCCGAGCTTAGCACACAATGTGGAAATGATGCTTATGCATCACCCACTTCGTATCACCCTGACCACACAAACGGGGATGATGACACACATATTCTATTTCATCACCATGATACTTACTATAATACACCTTCCACTAACAATAATCCCATTTACACTACAGTCCCAACAAAACTCCCTCGACACCCACACTTCTACAACGCCCCTGTTTGGGTATGCCCAACAGCTTGCATACCTTCCCTTATCCTGTCTATACACACTGTACCGCTTCCAGATAGCGTACACCACGATGGACTTGTACTAGTCCTATCATACGCGCACTAACATCATAACAAATCACCCTACCAGGGTTACTAACTGCGGAACCACACATGCTCCACCCACACCACAGAGACAGACACTAACACCATAAACCAGACCAGTTATCTCTATGAGGTCATCACACACTACACACCCCCCCGTCCCCAATCCGGGATTGCAGCCTGCAGACTCACTGCTAATCCATAGGTTATGCATTATAAAGTTATACGATTGTTGTTTGGTTTTATTTTACATATTTTCCGGTTTCTGTTTTAAAATATGCTGTCAACAAACTAACATATTAGATACCATGTTTTAAATACCTATGTGTTAAGCAAACTGTATTCTATCGCTGGTACATTGTCTATATATAATAACAGAAATTACCCATTATTAGGGGACAATACGTCTCCCCCAATGACCACCTCTATACTTCGCCTAACCCCGACCTCAATGCACTGAATCTCAATGCTCCCCTGCGGTGGGGTAAACATCAACCACGCAAATACTCACCCCATCACAAACGTCTCTTTGACCTCCCACATGTTTTCCACCACTATTTGCTAACAGTGCCCTACATATTTTAATTCCCAACTTACACTGTTAACTCCCCGCCACACTCTTCGTACTTTGAGGCTGCAGGTGGGACAGACCTTTCAAATCTCTACCACATTCTTACTTTTCTCTACACCCAGATTCCTCAACAGACAAGCCAACCCCCACACGGTGGTATTAATACTCTCGCTAACTTTCGCACCCAACAACCAATTAGACCCACCGAATTTTACTGGCGAATATAATTTTAGTGGCATAGAACACCTGATTCGGTGATCTAATCGCCACACATTGCCAGTTTCGTCTACCCCTCCCTCCTGTTACGCCCCCTCTACCCCACCACCCTTTCCGCCACCCCCTCCTCCAGTGTCCTTCTCCCCCCCAACACACTCCCCATCCACACCCACGCTCCTTAACAAGACACTCTCCAATCACCTCAATATGATGCCGCAAACAAACGACGCAAACACCCCAAGTCTTAAAATACTCTCCCTCAATGTAAGGGGCCTTAATACCCCAGAAAAACGCTCCAAAATACTCCTCACCATGCACAAACTCCAGGCGAGCATAGTGCTATTACAGGAAACACATTTCCGCTCTGATTGTACCCCTAAATTGTCCAATGCCCACTACCCGACTGCAATACACGCTACCAATCCCCACCACAAAACTAAAGGAGTATCAATCCTTCTTGCAAAAAATTGTCCCCTGAATGTCACTGAAATTCTCAAAGACCCAGAAGGTAGATACCTATTCGTCAAAGGTTCCATACTAAACAAAACTATAACATTGGCGAATGTATACGCCCCAAACAAACACCAAGTCCCATTTTTTAGATCTACCACTACAGCTCTCACAAATTTCCAAGAAGGTACTCTCATACTGGGAGGTGATTTTAATGTTCCCCTTAATCCTATCCAAGACACCTCAACTCACTCGTCGACACTGCCATTCAAAGCTCTCAAAGAAATCAAATCTCTACTCCAACGACTATTACTTCACGACACCTGGCGCATGCTAAACTCAGACACCAAGGATTATACCTTCTACTCTACGCCACACGACCGCTACTCTAGGATAGACTACCTTTTCTTGACACAAAACGACCTACCCTTACTCTATCGAACTTCCATCGAACCCATGACTATATCTGATCATAATCCGATCTCCATGACCTTACGACTCCCTGATTCTACCCCCCGCTCTCGAATCTGGAGACTAGACTCTTCACTACTTTCCGATCCCAACATCACATCGGACATAAAATCCACACTACAACACTTCTTCCAAGAAAATAACCCAGAAGACACGTCCTACCTTACTAATTGGGAAGCACACAAAAGCGTAATTAGGGGCACCTTCCTTGCAGCAGCAGCTAAACGTAATAAAGAAAGAAGGAAACAACATTCAGACCTATTGGACAGAATCCGCAAACTGGAAGGATTACACAAACATTCCCAAGCACTTTCAACCCTTAACGACCTAATACAAGCTAGAAAAGACTTACTTGATCTACTGGACACTCAGATAAAACGTAAATACATACTCTCAAAAAAAAAAATTCTATGAATTTGGCAATAAGGCCAGTAAAATGTTAGCAAGAGCATTACAAATCTCCCGGTCCAACAAAACGATACACCATATCACTGATCCCTCGGGACGCAAAATTACCAAGACACCTGAAATCGCTCACCAATTCGTACAATACTATAGCAAACTGCATGCCCGGACTGGCCATAGGGCAGACTGGGCATTTGCCCGGTGGGCCGGGTCCACCCGCTCCATGGCCTGTTGATGATCAGGCCGCACAGCGGGAGGTAAGCGGCGACCGCGGCCTGAACATGGGTAACACAGGCCGCGGCCGCCGCTCGCCTACCGCCATGCAGCCATACCTGTGTCATCTCTGGCGGCTGCATGGGCTGAGCTGTGTGTCTCTCTCACACACAGCTCAGCCTCAGAGCCGCGCTGACAGTTCCGCAGCCGATCTTCTTCTCCAGGCATAAGTGTCCGCACGGTGGGGAGAGCTGCAGGCTGCTGTGATGATATTCCCCCCTCGCCCCCCCCTCCCCTTCTCATGTCGGCAGCAGGAGAAGAGAAGGCTTTCCTGTCTGTTCATTTTCCCTCCCCACACAGCAGAGGGCCAATCAGAATCAACTAGAAGGGCATCATGGGAAATGTAGTCCCAGAGCTAGGTGGCCCAATTGTTCTCAGCAGGGAGCAGACTACAGTCCCCAGCATGCACTCTGCTGGGGTGAAAGAGAAAACCCGGAAACAAGCTGAGGAGTGCTTATAGCAGGATATATGGAAAACGAAAGAGAGGACTGTGCTGGGGGAACTAATAGCCCCAGCACCACCAGATAGAGCCACACTGTACCCGCACAACCAGAGAGAGAGTCTCGCTGTACCCGCACCACCAGAGAGAGCCACGCTGTACCACGCCACCAGAGAGGGAGCCACGCTGTACCCGCATCACCAGAGAGAGAGCCACACTGTCCCTGCACCACAAGAGCGAGAGCCACGCTGTTCCTGCACCACCAGAGAGCCACACTGTACCACACCACCAGAGAGGGAGCCACGCTGTACCCGCACCACCAGAGAGAGAGCACCACGCTGTTCCTGCACCACCAGAGAGAGCCACGCTGTACCCGCACCACCAGATAGAGCCACACTGTACCACACCACCAGAGAGGGAGCCACGCTTTACCCGAACCACCAGAGAGAGCCATGCTGTACCCGCACCACCAGAGAAAGAGAGCCACGCTTTACCCGCACCACCAGAGAAAGACTGCCACGCTTTACCCGCACCACCAGAGAGAGCCATGCTGTACCCGCACCACCAGAGAAAGAGAGCCACGCTTTACCCGCACCACCAGAGAAAGACTGCCACGCTGTACCCACACCACCAGAGAAAGAGAGCCACGCTGTACCCACACCACCAGAGAAAGATAGCCACGCTGTACCCGAACCACCAGAGAGAGAGAGCAACGCTGTACCCGCACCACCAGAGAGAGAGAGACACGCTGTACCCGCACCACCAGAGAGAGAGAGCCACGCTGTACCCGCAACACCAGAGAGAGCCATGCTGTACTGCATCACCAGAGAGAGAGCAGGTCAGTGTCACTGGGCCGTGTGGGCACAATAGGAGACAGACAGTACTGGCATTGTGTGGCCACAATAGGACCGGGACACTGTAATATAAAGGGGAATGCACTGTAATCATTGCAGTGCCCCTTTATACTGCAGTTCCCTTTATATCACAGTGTCCCTGCACATTACAGTGTGGAGGACCGACACCAGCCGTCCCCGCGAATGTCTACCGACCCCCCCCCCCCCCCCGGTCCCTGGAAAAGTTGGCTGCTCAGTCGAAAATGCCCGGGCCTATTTTTTCTCCCAGTCCGGGCCTGGCAAACTGTACAACCTAGCGCCCCCATCTCTCGCCAATACTAGCACTACACGTCTCCAAATGATATCTGAATTTCTAAAACAATACAGCCCACGTCCCATATCAGACTCCATATCCCAAGACTTAAACGCCCCACTCACACACACCGAAGTCACTGAAGCACTAAAACAAATGAAAGCGGGTAAAAGCCCGGGACCCGACGGCCTTACAGCTAGCTACTACAAGACCTACGCGGAACTACTTACACCCCATTTCTTAAAAGCATTCAACTCTTTTGCTCAACCCGTCCACCCTCCACGAGACCTCCTCACAGCTCACATAGCAATAATCCCCAAACCGGACAAAGACCTATCCCTAGTCACCAACTACAGACCCATATCACTGCTTAACGTTGACCTTAAATGGTATGCAAAAACTTTAGCCAACAGACTCCTACCACTAATCCCCCAGCTTATTGACCTTGACCAAGTGGGCTTTGTCCCAGGTAGGGAAGCGAGAGATAACACTCTCAAAGCAATCAATATACATCATTGGCTCACGTCTACCAACAACAAAGGTTTCATGCTCTCGCTCGATGCGGAGAAGGCATTCGACAGAGTGGCTTGGGACTACATGAGAGAGACTCTCAAAACCTTAGGCCTTCCCCAAATAATGCTAAACTACATATAGGCACTTTACTCCAACCCTACAGCAAAAGTCCAAGTTAACGGCCACCTGTCGGATGCCTTCTCCGTGTCGAATGGCACTAGACAGGGATGCCCGCTATCCCCTTTAATCTTTATTCTTACCCTAGAACCCTTCCTCAGACGTATTAATGCTAACCCTGACATTAAAGGGATTCAAATCAAACACCACACATATAAATTAGCTGCGTTTGCTGACGACATCCTCCTATTTCTTACAGATCCGCTTACAACAATCCCAAATTTACTTAAAGACTTCCAAACCTTCCACACCCTTTCCAATCTCCAAATCAATTTTTCAAAATCTACTGCTCTCAACATATCCCTATCCTCAGAACTATGCCAACAATGCAAACATAACTTCCCATTCACTTGGAATAGGAACTCAATCCCATATCTAGGCATTCAAATACCAACCTCCCTATCGGACCTATACGCCCAAAACCACTCCTCTCTCCTTCAAAAAATACGATTAGACTTAACTAAATGGTCATCGGGACAATTCTCCTGGTTCGGCAGAGCCGCAATCATTAAAATGAATATCCTTCCTAGAATTTTATATTTCCTGCAAACAATCCCGATTAAACTACCACCCTCATTCTTCTCCATATACCAAAAAACTTGTACGAAGTTCATTTGGGGGAAGACACGCCCACAACTTAGCTTCAAGAGATTGACAAACCCCAAACTTCTAGGAGGAATAGGGCTCCCTGACGTATGCAAATACCAACAAGCATGTCACCTGGCTAGGATCGTTGATTGGAATGTTAATACTAAACATAAAGCTTGGATTCAAATAGAACAATCACTCTCACATATACCCATCCACCACACACCGTGGATCGATCCTCAATTCTTACCCCCTGCTTACTCTCAACACCCGCTGATTAACCCTACATTAATATCTTTCCGAAATACATGTACTAAACACAACATCTCCTCAATCAAAGGCCCAATGACTCCGATACGCCTAAACCCAGAGTTCCCTCCGGGCATGCATGTCTCCTTTTTAACGGATATTTGGCCCCATCAAACTATCAGAGCAAATCAATTTTTCGAGAACGATAGCCTCCTATCCCAAACTAACTTAGCCTCAAAATTACACATAGACGAATTTCCCTTCTGGACATATGTACAATTACAAAACTTCTTCAATAGACCTTCTCCTGCAGCGAAATGGTCCCGACCTACAACACCATTCGAAAACCTATGTTTAAACGAAAACGCGCTCACTCACCTGATCTCACAAAACTATAACTTCCTGTTTAACGACCTCACCCCTACAAAACACTGGACCAACCGCCAATGGGAACGAGATCTCTCCATTCAGCTGAACGACCAAGATTGGGCAAACATTTACACTTTGATTCACAAAGGTTCGATGAACGTGCAAATCCAAGAAAATGCATACAAATTATTCTCCAGGTGGTGTAGAACACCACAACTTCTACACCAATTCAACCGAACACTTCCTTCTACATGCTGGAGATGTAACACAGACACTGGTTCCTTGTTACATATCTGGTGGTCTTGCACCAAAATCCAACCTTTCTGGGTGAAAGTCCACGAAATGATCACACATATAACCACTTATACCTTGGACTTTGAACCTCAAATGTTCCTTCTACACCATTCTAAGACACAACTACCGGCATACAGACATTCTCTAGCCATGCATTTAGTGAACGCCGCAAAAATGTGTATTCCCCTTAAGTGGCGATCCACAGAACCGCCTACTATAAAAGAATGGTTCCACCGCATTCAACAGACAAAGATCATGGAAGACCTTATCCATCAATCTAACGACTCACAGACTAAATTCACGAAAACATGGACATGCTGGATACATTTCACCACTACAAACGAATACAAACTAACAATGACCTAACTGACCATACCAGAAGGCAGCACACGCAAAAGTCATATCCCTTCATCACTGCCCCGATACTACTACCTATTGTTCACTTCACCCCCCCCCCCTTTTTTTTTCTTCATATGCCACCAGCGTCTGCGCCATCCAGATAAACAGCACAAGATAACGGCTCATTCTTGGATACCTACTAACCCAGTGTCACCCCATAGGCTCTCCATCCTCTCTTCCCTGAGTACGTTTACTACCCCCTCCCCCCCTACGTTGTTTCCTTCTTTTTATTACATTATACTCTTTACATCCGCAAACACACTAACAAACAAGATACGTTAAGTCTTGAAAGTATGGAGGTAACACTGAGCCATACATCCACAAAACCTCATAAAGACTTCCACCTCTCTCCACCCTACAATATAGTTATAATATTCCAGTTATGCATGACAATTTAAATATCCCACATAATATATGACAAATGCTATACTTAACATCTATGTCTTGCCTTACGAATGCACATATGAATGTAATATCTTATCATACTACTATTGCGGCTGCGCCCGCACTCTCGCATTTTCATGTACAATCATTTACTTCTTGCTGTACCTGTAAACTTTTTTTTCTGAAAAAATTCAATAAAAACTTGTTTAAAAAAAAAAAAAAAATCCACTCCTTTGGATGTCAACTGTCTCTTAATATCTGATGAAATTTCTTCAATTCTCCGTGCTACAGTGTTACAAGCCAGGCAAATGTTGTCAAACTTTTGCTTCTTCTCTGGACAGATATTCTCAACCATTTTCATAATGCATTCTTTGATAAATTCACCCTCAGCAAAAGATTTGCAATTTTTAGCAATTAACGTTGCCACCTCATAGCTCGCCTTTGTGGCATTTTCATTTGACTCATGGGCTCTTGTGAAAAATCGCTGTTGTGACAGCTTCAAGTTGCTTCAACTTTTCACTGCGGTCGCTCCCTGTTAGCTTGTCATATGTGCTATGTCGCGACTGGTAGTGTCTCTTGACATTAAATTCCCTATAAACAGTCACAGTTTCTTGGCATATCAGACAAACACAGTGATTCCGTATTTCAGTGAAGAAATATTCCACTTTGTCCTTGTCCTGGAAGCGGCGACCTTCATTGTCAACTTTCCTTCTCTTGTTTATAGTCGCCATTTTAGAAATTGACCAGAAGGGGAAGGGATCATGTGAGGGCAGTGCCAGAGGTTTTGGTCTAAGTGTGTTCGTCCGATATACTAATACACTGCCCAACAAGAATTTTCCTACCTTTATGGCTGTGTGTGGTGAAGAGTCTGAGGATGAGCTGTTATTTGGGTATATATAGCTCCTCTTTGGCCCCCAACAAAATCCCAGAGCTCCGCTCAGGGTAAGGATGAGCTCAGTTTTTACAAAATATTTATTTTCTCTTCCTGATCCTCTGAGAAATCTGGCCTTTATCACTTCTGTGGTCCCCAGGCTCCTATCAGGGCAAGGATGAGCTAGTTTTTTTCTTTTTTTTTTATGTTTTATATTCTCTCTGGGCCCCATTTATAATTTGATCTTATCTCTTCTGTGGCCCCAGGCTCCGATCACGGTAAGCATGAGCTATTTTTTTTTAAATATTTTATATTCTCTGTGGCCCCCACTTGCAATTTGCCCTTATCTCTTCTGTGGCCCCAAAGCTCTGATCAGGGCAAGGATGTGCTTGTTTTTTTTAAATTATTATATATATTTATATATTCTCTTTATATCCATTACAGTACTTTAACTTATCTTATCCCCTGAGAAATTCCTGAGCGCCTCTCACTGCAAGGATGACCTTGGGCGTGTTTGCAAGTCGATGTGCTCGAGCCTGCTAGGACACTGACAGCGCATAGCTCTGCAGCCAATCACCGCCACCAATCACAGGCACTAAGACACTGATAGCTCTGCAGCTGTAGACCGGGAAATTACTTGGTGTCTGATATTGGGGCTGCACGCTGTCAGCTTCCCAACGGGCTTTGGAACATGCCCCAGTAACACACCCCAGCTTATCAGTGAGAGGCGCTCTGAGATTTGTCAGGGGATAAGAGAATTTATATATATTTTAAAAAACTGAGCTCATCCTTACCCTGTGTGGAGCTTGGGGGCCACAAAAGTGATAAAAGCAAATTGCAAGTGGGAGCCATATAAAACCGGACTGCGGGCCGGACTTTGGACATGCCTGGTCTATGGGGATTAATGTTTGTAACTCGACCTGGGATAAAGTCTGTTTGGTCAGATTTTACCAATGAAGTCATCACAGAGCTAAGGTGACGGGCAAGAATTTTTAGACAAAATCTTAAGATCTGTATTAACCACTTGACGACCGCCTCACGCCGATGTACGTCGGCAAGGTGGCACGGACAGGCAAAATCACGTACATGTACGTGATTTGCCTTCCGCGGGTGGGGGGTCCGATCGGACCCCCCCGGTGCTCGAGGCGGTCGTCTTTTGTCCAGCGGCGATCAGAGGTGAGGGGGAGACCATCCGTTCGTGGCCCCCCCCTCACGATCGCCGCCGGCCAATCGAATCATTCCTTTGCTGCTGTATGCTAAACAGCAGCAAAGGAAATTATGTCATCTCTCCTCGGCTCGGTGATTTCCGCTCCGGCCCGAGGAGAGACGACATGTGAGTGAGTGCACCAACACACACACACACAGTAGAACATGCCAGGCACACAAAACACCCCGACTCCCCCCCCCCCGATCGCCCCCCGATCACCCCCCCCCTGTCACAAACTGACACCAAGCAGTTTTTTTTTTTTTTCTGATTACTGCATAGTGTCAGTTTGTGACAGTTACAGTGTTGGGACAGTTAGTATTACCCCCCTTTAGGTCTAGGGTACCCCCCTAACCCCCCCTAATAAAGTTTCAACCCCTTGATCACCCCCTGTCACCAGTGTCGCTAAGCGATCATTTTTCTGATCGCTGTATTAGTGTCGCTGGTGACGCTAGTTAGGGACGTAAATATTTAGGTTCGCCGTCAGCGTTTTATAGCGTCAGGGACCCCCATATACTACCGAATAAATGTTTTAACCCCTTGATGGCCCCCTAGTTAACCCTTTCACCACTGATCACCGTATAACCGTTAAGGGTGACGCTGGTTAGTTTGTTTATAGTGTCAGGGCACCCGCCGTTTATTACCGAATAAAGGTTTAGCCCCCTGATCGCCCGGCGGTGATATGCATCGCCCCAGGCAGCGTCAGATTAGCGCCAGTACCGCTAACACCCACGCACGCAGCATACGCCTCCCTTAGTGGTATAGTATCTGAACGGATCAATAACTAATCTGATCAGATCTATACTAGCGTCCCCAGCAGTTTAGGGTTCCCAAAAACGCAGTGTTAGCAGGATCAGCCCAGATACCTGCTAGCACCTGCGTTTTGCCCCTCCGCCCAGCCCACCCAAGTGCAGTATCGATCGATCACTGTCACTTACAAAACACTAAACGCATAACTGCAACGTTCGCAGAGTCAGGCCTGATCCCTGCGATCGCTAACATTTTTTTTGGTAGTATTTTGGTGAACTGGCAAGCACCAGCCCCAGGCAGTGTAAGGTTAGCGTCGGCGGTGATGAAGGCGGTGATTGGTTTTCGGGGTCCCGTGCATGGCTAGGCTCCCAAAAAGTCCCACACATGTGGTATCCCCGTACTCAGGAGAAGTAGCTAAATGTATTTTGGGGTGCAATTCCACATATGCCCATGGCCTGTGTGAGCAATATATCATTTAGTGACAACTTTGTACAAAAAAAAAAAAAAAAAGTGTCACTTTCCCGCAACTTGTGTCAAAATATAAAATATTCCATGGACTCAATATGCCTCTCAGCAAATAGCTTGGGGTGTCTACTTTCCTACTTTTCATTTGGGGGGGTTTTGTGCCACCTGGGCATTCCATGGCCTCCGAAACTGTGATAGGCAGTGAAGAGTGAAATCATAAATTTACACCCTTAGAAATCCTGAAGGCGGTGATTGGTTTCCGGGGCCCCGTACGTGGCTAGGCTCCCAAAAAGTCCCACACATGTGGTATCCCCATACTCAGGAGAAGCAGCAGAATGTATTTTGGGGTGCAATTCCACATAGGCCCATGGCCTGTGTGAGCAATATATCATTTAGTGACAACTTTTTGTAAATATATATATTTTTTTTGTCATTATTCAATCACTTGGGACAAAAAAAATAAATATTCAATGGGTTCAACATGCCTCTCAGCAATTTCCTTGGGGTGTCTACTTTCCAAAATGGGGTCATTTGGGGGGGGGGGGTTGTACTGCCCTGCCATTTTAGCACCTCAAGAAATGACATAGGCAGTCATAAAATAAAAGCTGTGTAAATTACAGAAAATGTACCCTAGTTTGTAGACGCTATAACTTTTGCGCAAACCAATAAATATACGCTTATTGACATTTTTTTTACCAAAGACATGTGGCCGAATACATTTTGGCCTAAATGTATGACTAAAATTGAGTTTATTGGATTTTTTTTATAACAAAAAGTAGAAAATATCATTTTTTTTCAAAATTTTCAGTCTTTTTCCGTTTATAGCGCAAAAAATAAAAACCGCAGAGGTGATCAAATACCATCAAAGGAAAGCTCCATTTGTGCGAAGAAAAGGACGCAAATTTCGTTTGGGTACAGCATTGCATGACCGCGCAATTAGCAGTTAAAGCGACGCAGTGCCAAATTGGAAAAAGACCTCTGGTCCTTAGGCAGCATAATGGTCCGGGGCTCAAGTGGTTAAGTAAGGATATGGGTCAAAAGGATAATAATTGTACTCAAAAATTAAGTAGTGGTGAAAAACATATCCAATCTGGATAGCATTTTATGAGAGTCAGAGTGACAGGAATATGCTCATAGATCAGGGTTTCTCAAGTGCTAAATGCAAACAAAGCCATAGTTATCCTTCCAATCCTTCAAGACAGTGGAGGGGGAACTAGAGCCTCCCATTCTATCTAGCAAAGCATCCAATACCATGTTCAAGTCACAGGCAAGGAGATTAATAAAAGCCTCTGAGAGTTAAAAAGAGGGAGGGGGTAAGTAAATATTTACAAGGGCGGCACAGTGGTGCAGTGGTTAGCACTCACGCCTAGCAGTAAAAAAAAAAAAGGGTCGCTGGTTCGAATCCCAACCACGACACTACCTGCCTGGAGTTTGCATGTTCTCCCTGTGCCTGCGTGGGTTTCCTCCGGGTGCTCCGGTTTCCTCCCACACTCCAAAGACATGCTGGTAGGTTAATTGGCTTCTGTCCAAAATTGGCCCTAGTATATGAATGGGGACCTTGGATTGAGGGTAGGGACTGATGTGAGTGTGCGATGTACAGGGTTAGGGACAAGGGTCAGGGTTGTAGACACACACTCACTCAGGTTGAACTGGATGGACTGGTGTCTTTATTCAACCTTACTAACTATGTAACTATGTAACAAAAGTATAATAATGATCCTGATATTTAAGCACTAGAATTATATACTGTAACAACCTTGGGGGTCAGTGAAAACCTCTTCTATGGTAACTGCCAGAGCCTTAGTGATCAAAATAGAAACCTCTCTAGAGTGGGATAAGTAAGTGGCATGGGAAGCATGTGCTATATCAGGGCGCTTAAGAGCCATGACCCTGGAGCGCATGAAGTGAGTCTGGGTCATGGTCTTTTTAAGACAACTAATGCCGCGACCGGGCTTTACGGCATACTTTGCCCGGCGGACTTTTCAACGTACTTTACGACGGACTTTCCGAATGAACGGACTTGCCTACACACGATCAACCAAAGTCCAACGGATTCGTACGTGATGACGTACGACCGGACTAAAACAAGGAAGTTCATAGCCAGTAGCCAATAGCTGCCCTAGCGTCGGTTTTTGTCCATCGGACTAGCATACAGACGAGCGGACTTTTCAACTGAACTCAAGTCCATCTAAGTCCATCTAAGTCCGTCAAACTTTTGATAAAACAAAGTCCGCTGGAGCCCACACACGATCGAATTGTCCGACGAAATCCGGTAAGCCAGATCAAGTATGCCGTAAAGTCCGATCGTGTGTACGCGGCATAAGAACCATTGACCTTTTCATTTAGTCCTTTAAAATTTCAGGACACTATAGTAAGATGCGTCATGTAGAGGGGAGGAAGAAAAATGGATTGGACAAAATGCCATAGACCTAAGGAACAGCAATAAAACAATAACACAGGGTGTTACACCAGGAGAAAGTACAGTGTAGGTGAATCAGTGACATAATACGGTTTAGACCAACCATAAATTCGCACTTCCCCTCCCCTTGCTCCAACAAAAAGAAACACAGCAGCCTTTGTCCCAAAACATGAACAACCAGCCGGAGGCGTGTCCCTGAAAATCCAAAAAGGACAGTGGAAACGAGTACATACTGTGTAAACAAATACAAGACAAAGGGTTCCCCTGGGTGGACTTTTCCGGCACTTGCAAGGGCAAACAGGTGGAGTGTATACAAAGTAAAGGGCGTTTGTATATAATAAAACGGTATAATTTTATTAGTATAGAAAAGTACATATGATAAAAACAAGCAGTAGATATCCAAGGTAACACAATGAAACTACATAGTAGCCATGATGAACACACCAAAAAGCAATATATAATGAAAGAGCTCTTCTCAAGCCCGACGCGTTTCGGGGTACTAAGTATCTGTACAGTCCTTCTTCAGGGGCAAAATTGAGAGAGAAGGGTTCATCTATGCTAATTAACAAGAGGATGAAAGGGAGAGAAGGTCAGGTAATTGGTAGAACCTTAAATGATATTAGAGGGAGGATTGGGATGATCAGTTGATCACCTACCTGAAAATGTGCGGTTAAATGCTTGTAAGGATTTCTAAAAACACAGAGGGACACAGAGTGATGGCAGGGTATGGCAACAAATATTGATATCATAACTACTTAGACGGTGAAAAATGCAGGATGGTGGGCTGCAGTCACCGTGGGGAGGTGTGACAGTACTCCCGTCCCGCCCGACCCGGGCGCGTGCATAATTTACATATCTATGCATCCACTCACATCTCTTTCAACCCATATACTATGGACCCCTGTTTAAGGTCCTCTCTACATTCTCTTATTTTCCAGAGACGTCTTCCTCTGACCTCAGCACGCCGCTCTGGTTTGCACGCGCCCGGGTCGGGCGGGACGGGAGTACTGTCGCACCTCCCCACGGTGACTGCAGCCCATCATCCTGCATTTTTCACCGTCTAAGTAGTTACGATATCAATATTTGTTGCCATACCCTGCCATCACTCTGTGGCCCTCTGTGTTTTTAGAAATCCTTACAAGCATTTAACCGCACATTTTCAGGTAGGTGATCAACTGATCATCCCAATCCTCCCTCTAATATCATTTAAGGTTCTACCAATTACCTGACCTTCTCTCCCTTTCATCCTCTTGTTAATTAGCATAGATGAACCCTTCTCTCTCAATTTTGCCCCTGAAGAAGGACTGTACAGATACTTAGTACCCCGAAACGCGTCGGGCTTGAGAAGAGCTCTTTCATCATATATTGCTTTTTGGTGTGTTCATCATGGCTACTATGTAGTTTCATTGTGTTACCTTGGATATCTACTGCTTGTTTTTATCATATCTACTTTTCTATACTAATAAAATTATACCGTTTTATTATATACAAACGCTCTTTATTTTGTATACACTCCACCTGTTTGCCCTTGCAAGTGCCGGAAAAGTCCACCCAGGGGAACCCTTTGTCTTGTATTTATAGATTATTGGACGTGGCACGGCTCTCCTTCCTAAACTAGTTGGTCACCCCCTTTTTCTGTTTACTGTGTAAACAAAAGTTCCTACTGTGGGTAAATGAACAAAGTACTCAACATAAACAGCATATGGTTGTAACGCACATAATCCAGATTCAAAAGACACAGCAATCAATAACGATAGGTAAAGGCATAAAGGAGGAACAAATCCCTCTAACAAAGTCAGGAGGAAAATTAAGCCAGACCATCAAGCCAAGTGGACGTCTCTTTAGGTGAGGTAAAGAATTTTCACTGATGACCCTGAGTTTAGCCAGTTACAACATGCTCTATGGGAGATTCTTATCTTATAGCCTACGCTTGACTGTGGTAAAGGCTGCTCTTTATTTCTGTGTAGCTGTAGAGTAGGGATGAGCTTCGAGTTCGAGTCGAACTCATGTTCGACTCGAACATTGGCTGTTCGCAAGTTCGCCGAACACCGAACAATTTGGGGTGTTCGCGGCAAATTCGAATGCCGCGGAACACCCTTTAAAAGTCTATGGGAGAAATCAAAAGTGCTAATTTTAAAGGCTTATATGCAAGTTATTGTCATAAAAAGTGTTTGGGGACCTGGGTCCTGCCCCAGGGGACATGGATCAATACAAAAAAAAGTTTTAAAAACGGCCGTTTTTTCAGGAGCAGTGATTTTAATAATGCTTAAAGTCAAACAATAAAAGTGTAATATCCCTTTAAATTTCGTACCTGGGGGGTGTCTATAGTATGCCTGTAAAGGGGCGCATGTTTCCCATGTTTAGAACAGCCTGACAGCAAAATGACATTTGGAAGGAAAAAACTAATTTAAAACTACCCGCGGCTATTGCATTGCCGTCAATACACATAGAAGTTCATTGATAAAAACGGCATGGGAATTCCCCACAGGGAAACCCCGAACCAAAATTAAAAAAAAAAAAAATGAAGTGGGAGTCCCCCTAAATTCCATACCAGGCCCTTCAGGTCTGGTATGGATATTAAGGGGAACCCCGGCCAAAATTTAAAAAAAAAAATGACGTGGGGTTCCCCCTAAATTCCATACCACGGGACATGACGGGACTTCCCTGTGGCATTCCCCGTGACGTCACAGGGAAGTCCCGTCAAGTCACCGTGCGTCAGAGGGGGGCGGGGTCACCGGGTGGCCCCGCCCCCCGTTATTTAAGAACCGTCAGATGAGGAGACGCCGTCACACAGCAGGAGCCTCCCTCCATGCATGGATGCGGAGCGGCCCGGAGAAGAAAATTAAGAAGAGAAACAGAGAAGAAGAGAAGAAGGAAGAAGAGAAGAGGATGAAGAAGAAGATGAAGAGAAGAGCGGGAGCCTCCCCCCCAATGCCATGGGTGCGGAGCGGCCCGAGGAGAAGAAGATAGAAGACGCCGCGGAGGAGATGCTGGACGAGAACGCCGGAGGAAGAGCCAGGAGAGCCAGAAGAACCAGAAGAAGAAGATGAAGGAAGAAAGAAGAAGCATTTAAATAAAGGAATTGTCAAAAACTGTCTCTTGTCATTTTTAACTATTTTGACACTTTTTTAGTGAAATGGTAGGGGTAAGTACCCCCTTACCATTTCACACGGGGGGGGTGGGATCTGGGGGTCCCCTTGTTAAAGGGGGCTTCCAGATTCCGATAAGCCCCCCGCCCGCAGACCCCCACAACCACCGGCCACGGTTGTGGGGATGAGGCCCTTGTCCTCATCAACATGGGGACAAGGTGTTTTGGGGGGCTACCCCAAAGCACCCTCCCAATGTTGAGGGCATGTGGCCTGGTACGGTTCAGGAAGGGGGGGCCGCACTCTCGCCCCCCCCCTCTTTTCCTGCGGCCTGCCAGGTTGCGTGCTCGGATAAGGGTCTGGTATGGATTTTTGGGGGAACCCCACGCCGTTTTTTTTTTTTTTTTTTTTTTTTTTGGCGCTGGGTTCCCCTTAAAATCCATAAAGAAAGAAACAAGAGAGCGCACCAGCCTAGCGCATTATCCTTGGCAAGTTTAATAAATTAAAAACAAGGTAAAAAGCTACTCACAAAAGTCGCAGGTAAAATTGCATATCGAAAAAAAAAAAAAAAAAAAAAAAAAAAAAAAAAAATTGCATATCGAACGCACAAAGGCAATAGTTCCAGTGGTAGGCAGCTGTCCAGGTCCCAGGAGGGAGGCACACGGACCGCCGCTGGCTTACGCGTTTCAAAGGTTTGACCTTCTTCCTCAGAGCCTTATTGGTGGCAGTCTCCTGCCGACTTTTTATATACACATGTTAGGCTGAAGCAAACTGATCAGGTTGGTATCGGGACTCCTCCCTTAATTGGTGGGCGGTCCTCTGGGGGGAGGGGAGGGGGGGTGTGGGGGGTGTGGGGGGGGTGTGTTATGGATCTTGGCTAGGTAAACATTGTTGAAGAGCCATACCATATTGATTTATTGATTTCATTTGATAATTAATTGGTGTGCTTCCATATCCATTATTGTTATCGCTATTAAAATTAGTCTAACCCATAATGGGTGAGCTGATAGGGTCGTACCAGTAGTTACCCATACACAATCTGCTCTTCTACCCTCGCATTCTTATATCACATAGATGATACAGAGTAATGTGCAGTGATCAGAGGGTTAGGAGTATGAAAAAGGGGGGTACCTTATCATCTGTAGATCTAATGCCATCTCCTCTGCTCGAGTGCGTTTGTCTTCTGCAGGGGCTGTGTCTGTGTGGGCTGCCATTGCTGACACGTTCGCTCCTGTGCCCCATAGAACTGGGTGGAACGCACGCCGCCGATTGACTTCCGGGTTGCGGTCCACAGGGCGGAAGTGCGGTCGTGATGTCACATCCCGTGTGCCGTGCGGCGCCTGGGATGTGACACAATAGAGTAAACAGTGGCCTCCATCTTGCTGTAGACACAGATAGAGGTCAAAGTCGGACTGATAGCGTCTGACTTCAACTAGAAGGAATGGAAATGTTTAAAAATGTGTAACTAGATAAATGACAACAATAAATAGTAGTGAGCAATAGTATGCAATGATAGCAGGGAAATTCAAGGGGGACCAAGGGAGGGGAGTGGTGGAATCTGGTCTAGAACAATAGTTAAAAATAGCAATGCTCAAAACATGTGTATTTGGAAGCCAGCAGGAGACCCACTTACATTGTGTTTAAAATAAATGGTAATAAAATACATATAATACACCTTCTATAAAAAGTTATAAATATATGTATACACATATATATAGAAAGTAAAAGCCTTATACACATCCATCGCATATCCATATATGTGCATATGGTGATTATTGAAAAAGACAAATCTTTTTTTATATATAAAAAGGAATTTTTTGTTGTTAAAAATCCGTGTATAAGTACAACGGACTATGTACCTTGCCTGTCTATTCTAAAAAGA
Organism: Lithobates septentrionalis; assembly: GCA_037952835.1. NCBI lineage: Eukaryota > Metazoa > Chordata > Amphibia > Anura > Ranidae > Lithobates > Lithobates septentrionalis. The sequence continues at coordinate 3,174,746 of JBBDGP010000918.1, read as the reverse complement.
GAGAGAGGGGAGGGGGAAGGGGGGGGGGGGGAGGAAGGATTTTGTTGCTATCACCTCATATAGACATTCCTATAGTGGTTTTGTATATTAGGGCAATAGCCCAGAGGTTATTTTAGTATAAAATCGGTGAACGAGATATAGTGTGGGAGGGGGGGGGGGGGGAGGGACAATCAACAACACTTATTGCCAATATTATTATACTATTTTATGTACTTCTGGATCCTCATTTAGGCCTCCTGGAGTGAGACTACCGAGGGTAAAGATCCAGAAGGCTTCTCTTTTGCAAAGCCTCTGGTACCTTCTTCCTATATCCAGCTCCCTTCCAATCGACTCAATCCCAAATACTTTCATACCTGCAGGGTCCCCCTGATGGACTTCTACAAAGTGTCTAGGGACTGGGTATTTGTCTCTTAAGTTTATTATACCGCATTTGTGTTCACCAATTCTCACTCGCATTGGGCGTTGTGTGCGGCCTACGTATAGTCGCCCACAAGGACATACTATACCGTATACCACATATTCTGTTCCGCAGTTGATAAATTGCTTAATTGGGTGGATTTTCCCGTCTCTCCCAACCACCGTTTTTTTCCTATGCCACATGTACATGCATGTGCCACAGTTCCTGACGCCACATCTATAGCAACCTTTTTGATCGAAGATTGTTGTCCAGCTATTAGTTGGTTTGCTAGTACATGTTTTTACCCTGCTTGGGGCTATCAGGCTCCTAAGATCTTGGGGTTTCCGAAAAACTATATTAGGGTGATCGGGGAGTGTCTTACCCAAAACAGGGTCGTGCTTCAGAATATTCCAATTCTTTTTGATAATATTCTGAATTTCGAACGCTTTGCTTGTATATTGGGTAGAGAAGCAGGCCTGATGGATAGCTGGGGTGGTCTGGTGTCGGGGTTCTGTGTTGTTCAAATCCTTACTAGATTGTTCGTCGTAGAGAGCCAGATATTTAGAAAAGGCTGATTCTATGTGGTTGGCTTCATAGCCCTTCTCACTAAATTTCTGCATAAGAATTTTGCTCTGTTCTAAATAATCCTCTTTCTTGGTACACGTTCTTCTGAGGCGGCAAAATTGGCCGAAGGGGACATTCTGTATCCACCTGGGGTGGTGGTTGCTTTTAGCATGTAAGTATGAATTGCCCCCACTGGGTTTAAAATGAGTTTTGGAAAAGATGTTACCATCTTGGTCACTCTGTAGTTCTAAATCCAGGAAGACTAGACATTTCTCATCTAGGACATGAGTGAATTCTATTCCAAATGGGTTGTTTCTGCAATGTTCCAGAAAGCTCTGGAGACTTTGATCTGACCCATCCCAGATGATCAAAATGTCATCAATGTATCTCGCATATAGAACCAGGTTTGCCCCAAAGGGATTGTTCTTCCATATGAAATGTTCTTCCCAAAATCCCATAAAAATATTCGCATAACTGGGGGCAAACCTGGCTCCCATAGCTGTACCTTTTATTTGCAAATAATGGTCGCCTAAGAAGGAAAAATAATTGTGCGTGAGAGAGAATTCCACACAATCCAATAGGAACTTAGCCTGCCGAGGATTCATCCTGTCATCCTTTAGTAAGAAATGGTTAATGGCTCTTAGGCCAAATGTATGGTTTATTGATGTATATAATGAAGCTACATCCAAAGAGAGCCATCTGTAACCAGGTAGCCATTTGTAGTTTGACAGTATCTCCAGCACATGGCCAGAGTCTTTGACAAAGGATGGCAACTCGAACACTATATCCTGCAGGAAGTGGTCAATATAGCACCCCAAGTTACTAGAGAGGCTGTCAATCCCAGATATTATAGGTCTACCTGGAGGATTGAGGAGGCTTTTGTGTACCTTCGGTATGTGATAGAAATGCGGGGTGGCAGCATGTCTATTATACAAAAAAAGGTACTCATTTTTGGTGAGGACCTCTTTGGATAAAGCATCATCTAGAAGTATTTTAAGCTCCTTAGTGTATTCCAGAGTGGGATCTCTTTTTAATACAGCATATGTTTGAGTGTCACCCAGGAGTCTTCTTGCCTCAGATAGATATTCATCTCTATTTTGAATGACTAGACTCCCACCTTTATCAGCCTTTCGGATAATTATATCCTTATTTTGTTTGAGGGCATCTATAGGTACAGCATTTTTGTCTATATTCATATTGGTCTTCATAGGTTTATCGAACTTTACTTTAAACGTGTTAAAAACCGTATCATAAAAAGTGGAGATGAATCTCCCTTTGGCCCAATGGGGAAAGAAGGAGGATTTTGGTCTGAAAGAGGTATGGACCATAGCACTTTCACATGGGGGGGCAAATTTGGGTTCGAAAAATGTTTGACCCTCGAAGTGTGCTGGAGACTGCCACCAATAAGGCTCTGAGGAAGAAGGTCAAATCTTTGAAACGCGTAAGCCAGCGGCGGTCCGTGTGCCTCCCTCCTGGGACCTGGACAGCTGCCTACCACTGGAACTATTGCCTTTGTGCGTTCGATATGCAATTTTACCTGCGACTTTTGTGAGTAGCTTTTTACCTTGTTTTTAATTTATTAAACTTGCCAAGGATAATGCGCTAGGCTGGTGCGCTCTCTTGTTTCTTTCTTTGTTTTTCACTATTAGGATAATCCCATCCTTCGGGAGCAGCAAAGCCGAAGTCCATAGTCCTTCTTGAACTTTTTTAGCTAACACACCAGTGCGCAAGAGTACTTTTTTTCGTTCCCCTTAAAATCCATACCAGACCTGAAGGGTCTGGTATGGAATTTAGGGGGAACCCCACGTCATTTTTTTTTTTTAAATTTTGGCCGGGGTTCCCCTTAATATCCATACCAGACCTGAAGGGCCTGGTATGGAATTTAGGGGGACTCCCACTTCATTTTTTTTTTTTTAATTTTGGTTCGGGGTTTCCCTGTGGGGAATTCCCATGCCGTTTTTATCAATGAACTTCTATGTGTATTGACGGCAATGCAATAGCCGCGGGTAGTTTTAAATGAGTTTTTTCCTTCCAAATGTCATTTTGCTGTCAGGCTGTTCTAAACACGGGAAACATGCGCCCCTTTACAGGCATACTATAGACACCCCCCAGGTACGAAATTTAAAGGGATATTACACTTTTATTGTTTGACTTTAAGCATTATTAAAATCACTGCTCCTGAAAAAATGGCCGTTTTTAAAACTTTTTTTTGTATTGATCCATGTCCCCTGGGGCAGGACCCAGGTCCCCAAACACTTTTTATGACAATAACTTGCATATAAGCCTTTAAAATTAGCACTTTTGATTATTCATGTTCGTGTCCCATAGACTTTAACGGTGTTCGCTTTTTCCTGTTCGCATGTTCTGGTGCGAACCGAACAGGGGGGTGTTCGGCTCATCCCTACTGTAGAGATATCTAGAAATACAGAGGTATTCCCATTATATTTCAATTTGCCCAGTGTGCAGACCATGCTGCTGTCAATCAAAACCAATGGCGCGGGTGCCAGGGGGCGGGACAGAGTCCGGGATTCTTCTTCTATGGACGCAAATGCTGGACTCGTGAGCACGCCCGCAAGGTAACCCCCCGGGAGAGCGCTACTCCTAGGGGGTTATACGATGCGGGGAGGAGCTACCAGCGACGTGGGAGGAGCCCAAAAGTCGAGGATGGGGGCCACTCTGTGCAAAACGAACTGCACAGTGGAGGTAAGTATGACATGTTTGTTATTTAAAAAAAAAAAGAAGAGACAGTACAGAGAAACACTGATCGGTCTCCTCCCCTTGTGAGTCCCCTCCCCCTACAGTTAGAATCACTCCCTAGGTAACACATTTAACCCCTTGATCGCCCCTAGTGTTAACCCATTCACTACCAGTGACATTTATACAGTAATCTGTGCCTTTTTATAGCACTGATCGCTGTATAAATGTGAATGGTCCCAAAATAGTGTTAAAAGTGTCCGATGTGTCGCTGCAATGTCACAGTCACGATAAACATCGTAGATCGCTGCCAATACTAGTAAAAAAAATAAATAATGAAAAAACACCATAAATCTATCCCCTATTTTGTAGACGCTATAACTTTTGCACAAACCAATCAATATGCGCTTATTGTGATTTTTGTTACCAAAAATATGTAGAAGAATAGATATCGGCCTAAACTGAGGAAAACATTTTTTTTTTTTTTTTAAATTGGGATATTTATTATAGCAAAAAGTAAAAAATTTTGTGTTTTTTTTCAAACTTGTCACTCTTCTTTTGTTTATAGCACAATAAATAAAAACCGCCGAGGTGATCAAATACCACCAAAAGAAAGCTCTATTTGTGGGGAAAAAAAATTATAAAAATTTTATTTGGCTACAGTGTTGCATGACCGCGCAATTGTCATTCAAAATGCGACAGTGCTGAAAACTGAAAATTGGCCCGGGCAAGAAGGGGGTGAAAAGGCCCTGTATTGAATTTGTTAATTTAGGTGTGATCCCTAATAAATTGTTGCAGAGAACAAATCTCACCCTGTAAAGGGTTAAAGTGATTGTAAACGCAGAAGGATTTTTATCTTAATGCATTCTATGCATTAAAGTGATTGTAAAGGATCGTTTTTCATTTTTTTTAAAATAACAAATGTCATTAGTCTGCTGCCAGACTCATCCACCTTACAAACCGCACAGTGTCTGCTACCCCTCTCTGCCAATCCCCCCATTGTCTGCCACTAGCCCAACAAATTAAATTCAAAATACTAACATTAAGTTACAAAGCCATCCACAACTCTGCCCCCAGCTACATCACTAGCCTAGTCTCAATATACCAAGCTAATCACCCTCTTTGTTCCTCCCAAGACCTCCTGCTCTCTAGCTCCCTCATCACCTCCTCCCATATCCGCCTCCAGGACTTCTCCATCCTCTGCAATTGGCTACCCAAATCTGTCAGACTGTCTCCAGATTTATCCACTTTAATGCCGCGTACACACGAGCGGACATTACGGCGGACTTTGCCCGGCGGACTGGATTTCGTCGGACAATTCGATGTGTGTGGGCTCCAGCGGACTTTGTTTTCTCAAAAGTTCGACGGAATTAGATTTGAAACTTGTTTTAAATTTATCCGTTGAAATCGAGTCCGGTCGAAAAGTCCGCCGTCTGTATGCTAGTTCGACGGACAAAAAGCCACGCTAGGGCAGCTATTGGCTACTGGCTATGAACTTCCTTGTTTTAGTCCGGTCGTACGTCATCACGTACGAATTCGACGGACTTTGGTGGATTGTGTGTAGGCAAGTCCGTTCATTCACAAAGTCCGTCGGAAAGTACGTCGAAAAGTCCGCCGGGCAAAGTCCGCCGTAATGTCCGCTCGTGTGTACGCGGCATTAGGCGATCCCTGAAAACTTTCCTCTTCAGAGAAGCCTATCCTGCCTCCATCTAACAACTGCACTATTTTCTCCATTAGCTCATCCCCCACAGCTATTACCCTTTTGTATAACTTGACCCTCCCTCCTAGATTGTAAGCTCTAATGAACAGGGCCCTCTGATTCCCCCCTGTATTGAATTGTATTGTAATTGTACTGTCTGCCCTAATGTTGTAAAGCGCTGCATAAACTGTCAGTGCTATATAAATCCTGTATAATAATAATAATACTTACCTCCACTGTGCAGCTCAAATTGCACAGAGTGGCCTCAAACATCCTCTTCTGGGCTGCTCTTGCGGCTCCTCCCTGCATCAGATAACCTCCCTAGGAGAAGCGCTCCCCTGAGGGGGTTACCTTGCGGGCACGCTCCCAAGTCCAGAATTTGCATCCACAGACATGAATGCCAGACTCAGCCCCGCCCCCCGCCTCATTGGATTTGATTGACAGCAGCGGGAGCCAATGGCTGCGCTGCTATCAATCTATCCAATCAAGAATCGGGACCCCGTGGAGAGATGGACAGCGTGCCCCCGCCGAGGAGATGAAGGGGCTCAGGTAAGTAAAATAGGGGCTGGGGGGCCGGTGACTGCCAGGTGTTTTTTCACCTTAATGCATAGGATGCATTATGGTGAAAAAACACAAGGGTTTGCAACCCCTTTAAGATAAAAAGCCTTCTGTTTGCGGCAGCCACCCTCAGCCCCCCTAATACTTACCTGAGTCCATCTCTATCCAGCGATGTTGTAGGAATGTCTCGGCTGCCCGAGACTCCCCTCCTCATTGGCTAAGACAGCAGTGCATCGCCATTGGCTCCTGCTGCTGTCAATCGAAGTCAGTCAGCCAATGAGAAGAGAAAAGGGGTGGGGCAGGGTTGCGGCTCCATGTCTGAATGGACACACGGAGCTGTATCACGGCTTGGGTGCCCCCATAGCAAGCTGCTTGCTGTGGGGGCACTCAACAGGAGGAGGGGCCATGAGCTCCAGCCAGGGACCCGAGAAGAGGAGGATCTGAACTGCTCTGTGAAACTCCCCATGGAGCCATCAGAGCATCTGCTGCTTCTACCAGAGGATCTCTGTATCTGGAGACAAATCTGTCCAGTTGGCTGTTGAACCTTGAGGCTGGGAGGTCCACATCCAGTGCCCCACACCTATGATACAAGAACTGAAACACTGTTGTTGTGTAAACACATTTTGTTAATATGGGACGATACATTTTACTATGAATTTCAGTGACCAATCCATCACCTTTTTGGAGATTAACATCTCCAAATCAGAGGATGGATCTCTCTCTACCGGCCTATACCCTAAACTGACTGCAGGAAATATGGTTTTGCATGTGTCCAGCTCACATTCACAATCATTAATGATGTCAATCCCTTATAGTCAATATTTGAGGCTAATGCCCCATACACACAAGCGTAATTTCCGTCGGTTTTTCTGGCAGAATTCCGCTCAAGCTTGGCTTGCATACACACAGTCACACGCGGTGATGTACAACACTACAACAAGCCGAGAAAATAAAGTTCAGTGCTTCCGAGCATGCGTCGAATTGTCTCCGAGCATGCGTGTTTTTTTGTGCGTCGGAATTGCATACAGGCGAACAGAATTTCCATCAAGAACTTTTTTCATCGGAAAAATAGAGAACCAGCCCTCAATCTTTTGCTGGTGGAAATTCAGACAGAAAAAGTTGGATGGAGCATACACACGGTTGGAATAACCGACCAAAAGCTCCCATCACACTTTTTTTGATGGGAATTCTGACCGTGTGTATGCAGCATCAGAAGTTATTGCTCTACAGATGAGGAATTTTGTCAAGAAGCCATTTTACTTAGAAACAGACATTTGGAGCGAGGCTATTCTCCAACCTGTCTGAGAAAGGCGTTTCGTCATGCTCGTGGCCATCTACGACTGGATTTACTGTTTTCTCAAAAAAAAAAAATGAAATATAGGCACATCAACGATTCGCCTAATCACTACATATAACAAACAACATAAAGCTCTTAGAAGAATAATTGAGAAACATTGACATCTATTACAAATCGATCCCTCCTTGAAATCTCACATACCTGATAGTCCAGCTATTACATATAGAAGAACACACTCTTTAAAAGACCAACTTGTCAAAAGTGAATATTTAGGCACTTTTAGATTGGATCCTTGTAAAAGACTGGGCACTTTTACCTGAGGGGGTTATTCGTTCTGTACTATAGATACATGAAGACACAACCCAATGTGATTCTACCAAATGGCAAACCCCACAAACCTAAACACTATGCTAATTGTAAAACTGCAGGGGTCATTTACCTGTTAACTTGCCAATGTCATAGTTTTTATGTGGGAAAAACTAAACTTGAATTTTGGAGAAGAGCAGCAACACATATAAGTAGCATGACTAATGCCAATCCCGACCTTTAGGTCGCCATGCTAGAGATCATCATCAAAGTAGATCTCCCCGTATCCTTTTTACCATTCTAGATCGAGTACATCCTGATCACAGAGGTGGAGATTGTACGCTGGATTGTTGAGCTAAACGCCACCTCCTCACCAGGCCTTAACACACAATTAAGCTATCGCCCCTTTTTAGAGGGCTTTGCTTCAGGGGGTTGTGAAAAAGAGTAGATACAATTAGCTGCTTTTTTCTTCTTGAATCATGAGCCCAAAATCCTTCTCTCCTTCCCTTTTTTCCCCCTCCTTTCCCCTTCTTCCCTCCCTTCCCCTCTCCTTTTTTTTTCTCTCTCCCCCTTTCCCCACCCCTGGACCTCCCAACATTCCCTTTTTCCTTCCTGGCCCCACCATCTGATTTATTGTGTGGTATGTACATTACAACTGACATTTACAAATGATCTTTCAAATGTGAAATTTCGATGTTGGATTTTTTTCTGTCTTTTAGCATCTCAATCATTATATTCATATTTTGTTTTATGCTTACAGTTTATCTACTGTATCCGGTCATCTTATGTAAGTTGAGCATATATGCATCATGGAACTATTTATGTACATATCTAAAGTTTTGTCCTTCTGCTATATATATATTATATACATGTTTTGGAACTATCCCAAAATTCAAATTTTCCTTTTTAGTGGAACTAAACATTTTTCATCTTTTGTGTTTTCTTCCTCGACCTGTCAGCTCCCCACCCGGCGCACACTGAGGCCCTTCCTATTCCCTTAGGTTGGGCCTCCTACATGTGGAGCACCTGTGGTTGATCTCCACCGATGCCGCCCTGTTCTTCCACATTGGGTGATCTCCACTTTTTTGCGCCGGTGAGCACGGTTTGCATGACGCTCCCCCAGCTCTCCATTTTTATATTGGGTGTTCTAAGGGTTGCGCCGTGCAATCCCTGCTCTGAGGTTCCCCCTCAGTCCCGGGGCATGATGGGACTTTGACGTCATAAGGGGGCAGGGTCATCGGGTGACATCAACTGGTGACCATGCCCCATGCCTATATAAGTCGTTGCGCACCTCGCACACAGCATTACAGCAGGAGAGAGCGTCGTGTCAACATTGGAAAAAGAGAAGAGGGAACAAGGTGACGGAGAAGACCGGGCCACCGCTAGCAAAAGAGCAGCAAAAGAGCAGAAGATAGCGGAGGAGCCCGGCAGAAGAACCGGAGAGTGGGAGAAGAACCAGACACTGGGAAAAGAGGCCGGAGAGCGGGAGAAGAACTGGACACCGGGAGAAGGGGCAGTAGAGAGCAGAGAAGTCGTAAGAAGGCCCCCAAAATTGGAAGAAGACTCCCGGAGCTGCCTAATAAATTACTTTAAAAACACATAGGGTGGGGGGGCTGGGATCTGGGGGATCCCTTATTAAATGGGCTCCCGGATTCTAATAAGCCTTCCACCCACAGACCCCGACAACCAACGGCCAGGGTTGTCGGGAAGAGGCCCTTGACCCTCATCAACATGGGGACAAGGTGCTTTGGGGGGGCCCGCAGGACGCCCCCTGGCCCCAAAGTGCTCACCCCCCATGTTGGAGGCATACAGCCTGGTATGGTTTGGGGGGGCTCGCTCCTCCCCACCCCCTTTCCTGACCGGCCGGGCTGCATGCTCAGATAAGGGTCTGGTATGGATTTTGGGGGGACCCCCACGCTGTTTTTGCAGCATAGGGGGTTCCCCTTAAAAAGGGCCTGGTATGCTCCTGGAGGGGAACCCATGCTGGTTTTTTATTTAAAATTTGGCATGGAGTTCTCCCTTATGATTCATACCAAACACCTGTCGTCAATGCTTGTCGCTCATCGCGAAAGGAAAAAACACATTTTTCCTTTCCCGATGAGCAAGCCAGCTCGGCGCTGGCTCCCGCGACGGGGCTCGCAGGTGTCAAATCTCACCGATACAGAAGTTGACCAAAGGGTGGCAGTAAAGAGCTGAAAAAACATGCGATTTGGTGAAAGTTGGATGAAAGTTTGCCGTGTGTATGCTTAATTGGTTTAAGGCCAACGCCCTTTGTACAAAAATCCATGGTAAAGTTTGTACAAAGTCCTATCGTGTGTATGAGGCTTAAGATCTCAACGCTGTGCAAGTACAGGATCAGTAAGGATGTTAGCTGGATCATATGACATATGTTTAGTTTATGCCTCCAGTGTTTTGTCATACATACATTACAGCTAATCAAAAAATCCAAAAACATTACTTTGATAAAAATTTTCAAACGTTTTCTAATGGGATCCTAAAGACTGGTGCATCCTGAACAGGTATGGTCAGCATTTCATTAAAGTGGAGTTCCATCCAAAAGTGGAACTTCCACTCATCAGATTCCTCCCCCCCTCCGGTGACACAATCGGCACCTTTCAGGGGAGAGGGGGGTACAGATACCTGTATATTACAGGTATCTGTACCCACTACCGGCATAGATATCCACAGAATCTGCGGTTATTTATGCCACTTCCTGCTCCCTCCATGCTGCCTGCTGGGAAACACACGGGTCCCAGAGACAGCAGGGACCATCCGTATTGCGCTGCGTGACTCGCGCATGCTCAGTAGGGAACCGGGAAGTGCAGCCGCACGGCTTTACTTCCTGATTCCCTTACCGAAGATGGAGGCGGCAGCACCCGAGGACGGAGAGACGGTTCGGCCTCGGGTGCCGACATCGCGGGCGCCATGGACAGGTAAGTGTCCATGTTTTAAAAGTCAGCAGCTGCAGTATTTGTAGCTGCTGACTTTTAAAAAAAAAAATTTTGGCGGCGCTCCGCTTTAAGGTGGAATATCACCGGATCCACAATGTGAACAACCCACTTCTTGATAAATGCCTCCTCAAATGGTTATTGGTCTGTAAAGCATTTATAAAGAGTAAATATTTTATCAGGACTTCTCCTCACCATACAGAACAGGTTCAATTGAAGAGTGTACAGAAAAAGTGAAAGTCTGGGGGCCTTTCAGGTATCCCAGACAACTAACAGCACCGATAGTAGCTACAGGCTGTTGCTATGATTTGTACTAAATATTAGATCCAAAATGCCTGTGACTACCACAATCCTCCTACAGGCATCCTGGAAGAAATAAGAGGCGCTCTAAACCGCAACCTAAAAAGAGTGTGTCCAAGTGATTTATATACAGTAATGGTGTGACCCTCTAAATGTTTACTAATCACTCACACAAAGTATAATCTTACCATAAGCTGATAAAAGCTAGAAAAAAGTATATATATAACACACAATGAAAAAAATGTGTCTAAGTGTCTTAGACACAATGATGGTGTGAACCTCTTAATGTGTACTAAGCACTCACACACAGTGAAAAATTACCATAGAACTAAATGATAATTAAATATCCAGTGAAATATTTTTTGCAGTCACTTCATTCCATGCTATAAATGCACCAGATCAAAAGTGCATGACATAACTAAAAAATAAAATAAAACAGTCCAGAAAATATTAAATCAAACGTGACAAAAGTGTCCAAGAAGGTGAAAAATAAATCTTGATAAAAAATTCAACAAAGGTGACTCTGTGTCTCTTCCACCTCTCCCTTCGTGATCAGTGCTTCCACTCCCTCAAGAATAAAACTCACCGACTTGATTTGCCAGCACTCTCATGCAAGGCAATAATGACTTGTTTACCACACACAAGGGTAATCGGATCAATCGATGTTCCACAGCAAATGTTTTAAATCAGGTCCACATGAAAGAAATAATAAGTGCTCCAATAGTGTAAACCAGTATAGCACATTTATTAAAAACACTGCAATCTTCCAATAATGCACTCACATTTCAAACGATAAAAATCAGCCAAAGTGTAGTTCTGTTTACACGGAGGAACGGAGGACTATCAAGGGAGGGGTGAGTTTGGGAGCTTGGCACCAGCACACCTCGGGTCCGCCGTGACCGTTTGTTATTTATGGTTTCACTGGATTGAGTTTGATGTGAACTACACTTTGGCTGATTTTTATCGTTTGAAATGTGAGTGCATTATTAGAAGATTGCAGTGTTTTTAATAAATGTGCTATACTGGTTTACACTATTGGAACACTTGTTATTTCTTTCATGTGGACCTGATTTAAAACATTTACTGTGGAACATCGATTGATCCAATTACCCTTGTGTGTGGTAAACAAGTGATTATCGCCTTGCATGAGAGTGCTGGCAAATCAAGTCAGTGAGTTTTATGCCGCGTACACACGGTCGGACTTTTCGTCTACAAAAGTCCAACGGACGCTGACGGACTAAAGCTGGCTGGTAATCCGATCGTGTGTGGGCTTCTCCGGACTTTCAACGGACTTTTTTAGCCTCAAATCCGACGGACTTTAGATTTGAAACATGCTTCAAATCTTTACGTCGTAACTACGACGGACCCCGAAGTCCGCTCGTCTGTATGCTAGTCCGACGGACAAAAAAACGACGCATGCTCATAAGCAAAAACTAAATGGAAGCACTCGGTCTAGTAAAACTAGTGTTCATATTGTAGGTAGCACATTCATCACGCTGCAAAATCTGTGATCGTTGAATACAGCGCATTTTATGTCTTCTTTACGAATGCTATAAAGAACGAAGGTGTTTTGCTGTTCATATTCAAACAGAGTTCTCCCAAACTGATTTCTGGATTCTTTTTCTCTTTGATCTCATGAATGATATAGTATGCTTTTTAAAAACAATGTTTCCATACTAATAATACTTTTTACCCTTTTTATTTTTTTTTTGTGTGGAGTCATATTTTCGTGTAATTTTTTTCAAGATATTTATTTTATGATTGTTGTTGAACTTTTTTATATGTTTATCTCTATATTTGTTTTTTTATTTTTTTTGTGTTTGTAAAGTTACCACAAAGAAACCATTTGTATTATTTTTTTTATTTTTATTTTTTTGTTTAGGTTTGTAAAGTTACCACAAAGAACCCATTATTATAGTTTTGTTTTTCTAGTTTTTTTTTTTTTTTTTTTTAGATAAAGTTAACCCAAAGCACCGTTTTTGGTTATGTATCTTTTTTTTTTTCAAGACTTACCACTCGAACATTATTAACATTATTTATGTATTTTTGGTGTGTTTTTGCAAACTCAATGAGATTGTTGTCCCTTGTTAATTTAACATTGTGTGTAAAATCAGTGATTTAAAAGAAAACACATAAAGTCTTTTCCTAAACTCAAAAAAGATCCATTTATTCATGGTCAAAATAAAATAAAGAGGAAGTCAACGCTGGAAAAAGTCATTGTACAAGAAAATTGGGATCTTGAGGAGTCCATATAAGAGGGAGCACAATCTGGTCCAAGAATCCCAGAGATCAACAGCACCAGCAGATGATATAGATGTCCCCAGACTGTGGTACTACAACAGCCTGCGTCTTCTGTCAGACCAGACTGAACCCAGGTCATCACTTTCTTCTCTTCCCTGCAGCCTTTCCTCCACGCTGCCCTGCAGCCTTCCCTGCAGCCTTCCCTGTAGCCTTCTTTGGAGGCTGTGGCTGTGGTGTTTCAGTTGTGGCAGGAGGAGGAGGAGGAGGAGGAGGAGGGGGGGCTGCCTCATGTAGTTGGGTGTTTCGGGTTAGCGTGCCCTGCAGCCCCTTCTGGATTGTTTCCCCAAATAGGCGCTCGCAAATGAGGCACTGCTCCCAATCCATTTGAAGAAGCCAGCTGGCTAAGTAGCAGCCATAGGACTCTTCTGCTTCGGGGGGGCTCCTCAAAAAACGGGTGGCCTCTTGCATGAGGCGCAGGGATGCCTCCTGTGTGACCGTCCCCTTCCTGGCCCTTTTTTTGGGAAGGCGGAGGGGAGGCACTTGGGATTGGGTCATGCTACTACTGGGCCCAGCCACCTCACTGGGACCAGCCACCTCACTTGGCCCAGCCACCTCACTTGGCCCAGCCACCTCACTGGGACCAGCCACCTCCTGCCTGACACTGGGCCCAGCCTCCTCCAGGATGATGGTGAATCCGGCCTCCTCCAGGCTGTCCATGGGCCCGGTCTCCTCCTGCCTCCCACTTTCCACACATTCCTCCTGGATGGACTCATCCTGTGTATAAAAAAAGGACATAGTTTTAGTTTTTTTTGGGGGGTTCATCAATGACACACAATTTGCTTCTCATGACTAGCAAATTCAATGTGAATACATCTCTTTAATAAAAGAGTCTAATCAGACACCCTCATTTTTTCTAGCAGGTGCCAAACATATTTAGCCACTCCTGTCAATTGATATGTATACACAATTTTGATGGCAAAAATCTTTGAGACAATTATAACATCCAGTTAACCTCATTAATATTAGTACAGTAAATATTGTTTAAACTAATTTACCTGACTCCAGATGGTCATATCCGGTTCATCCAGGATGGAAGACCCAGCTTGCTCCTCATCAGCCTCTGCTGGGGTGGAGGGAAGGGTGGAGGGAAGGGTGGAGGGAAGGGTTGAAAGTGATGCCCTGGCTTCAGTCTGGTCATCAAGAAAACGGAGTTGATTGTAGTACCACAGCCTGGGTACATAAACATCATCTGCTGATGCTCCTGATCTCATTGATTCCTGGATCTTCTTATGCTCCCTCTTATACATATTCCTCAAGACCCCAATTTTCTTGAGCAATGTCTCCATTGTTGCTTCCGGGATGGTCGCCTGGACAAAGGACAGAAGTCTCTCCAGCGTTGACTTCCTCACATGCTTTGCATAATACTGAGGGTGTTTCACCTCCCACAAATTCCTCATCTCTCGATATTTCGAAATAAAAGCTGTAAGGAACTCGGGATCCTTAAAGAGGGGATTCATAATATCTGGAAAAGATAAAGTCACAAGACAAAAAACACTTATTAGGTTTCTGCTAAACCCTCATCATCTTCTCCCTATGTAGGCCTCATCAATCTGTCAAGCCATATAGGCCGCTTGCTACAAAGTCATGACCATAAAAAAAAATATAAAGTTAAAATTACCTTCGTTTAGTAGCGTCCCGGTCCACTATCACCTACGCACAGAACGTACGTACGACACGTGCACAAGGCCCCTCTTTATACCCTACGCATGTGTGAAACTCCGCCTGCGTCGCCCGCCCCTGACGTACGATTTTAACTCATGCTCTCCGCCCCCTAATTCTACGCACAGAACGTACGTACGACACGTGCACAAGGCCCCTCTTTATACACTACGCATGTGTGAAACTCCGCCTGCGTCGCCCGCCCCTGACGTTCGATTTTAACTCATGTTCTCCGCCCCCTAATTCTATGCACAGAACGTACGTACGACACGTGCACAAGGCCCCTCTTTATACACTACGCATGTGTGAAACTCCGCCTGCGTCGCCCGCCCCTGACGTTCGATTTTAACTCATGTTCTCCGCCCATTTTTATTTACGGCGCGTATTGGGGTGAATAATGGCGGAGACACATCAGGTGCGTACTACCTCAGGTAGCGAAGAAAGCCCGGAGGCCGGAACGTCAAGATCTGTGAGGCCTAGATTTAAGGCCTCCATTATGTCCTTTAAAGAGATGGTGGAAATGGTGGCCATTCTTAAAAAAAGGATTATGATGGGAAGTATGGGCCGTACGCCCGGCCAAATTTGCGCGAAGCCAAAATAATGTCGAAGGTGGTGAAGACTTTGCAGGCTTCTTTTGGGGTACAGCGCTCCAAGGATCAAATTAGAAAAAGATGGTCCGACCTCAAAATCAGGGAGCCGGATCAGTACAGACGGATCCGTAAAGTGATGAAAAAAAGTAAGTACTTGTCGTGTTTTTCTCTTGTGTTTATTACCTTGTATACTGCTCCATGTGCTTTTCATTCCTTTACGATTTTTTTGCTCATCGTTTCAAACGATCTTTTAATAAACCTTGTTACATATCTATAGATATATCTCTATATAGATATATCTATATATATATGTATGTATTTTAATATATATATATATATATATATATATATATATATATATATGTGTATGTATATATCTATCTATATATCTATATCTCTCTCTCTATATATATATATATATATATATATATATATATATATATATATATGTGTGTGTATGTATATATCTATCTATATATCTATATATCTATATGTATGTATGAATATATATATATATATATATATATATATATATATATATTGGTGTATGTATATATATGTATATTATATATATATATATATATATATATATATATATATATATATATAGATATATATATCTATATATATATATAGATAGATATAGGTAGATGTAGATATGTAGATATATAGATATAGATAGATATAGAAATGTTCAAAAATATTTTGGAATATTTTAAGTTATATATTTTTTTTTTCTTTACATTTTGTTTGATATTTATATTTAGTTAGAGATATAGAGAGAGAGAGATCAAAAGATTAGTAACTATATTTATAGATATTGATATGTAGATATCTATCCGATATGTCTTTAGAAATTTAAATATTTAGGTAAAATAGGAACTCTACACAAACAGAACATTTGTACACCACTTCACTACAAATGTTTGAAAATTACTATGTACTAAAATATCTGTGTGCTAAGTATATTAATTTTTTGGTTCACATAGGGGAAAAATCACTCAGCCAACAAGAAGAACACAGTCCCCCCCAAGCAAAAGAACATACTTGGGAAATCAGCCCAAGCCCCACTGAGGATGTGGAGGAAGGAGAGGTGGGCGACATGGGCACCCCACCAGGTGAGTGTCTGACACACCAGCTTACGGTAATCTATGCATGGCTGCCTTTTCTTTTATGTAATTTTTCTACTCTATTTTAGGTGATCTGGTTGTGCTTGAGTCAAGCAACAGCGCCACCCCCGAGGATGTTCAGGAATTATGCGACATGGGCACCCCACCAGGTCAGTGTCTGAGACACCAGCTTTATGGTAAGGTAAACTATGTATGTGTGCATATTTCTAAACACATTTTTTTGTTTCATTCCACTTTAGGTCCAACAAGTGACTATTTCACCACAGACAGTGCCCAACGGCTAATTGCTCAAATAATGGCCTGGAATGGGGAGATCGATGAAATGCGTAATCGGCTGGATCGTATGCAGCAGGAAATGAAGGACATGATTGATGTTTTGGGTCGAATCTAAATGCCCTTTTTGAAACCCCAAAACATCGATCATGTCCTTCATTTCCTGGTTTGCTGACCCCATTCTGGGCCTTCTCTTTATTATTTTTGGTGAAATTATATGGCTGTTTAACATCATTTAAAAAAGGAGGGCTGTTTAGAGAAAATACCTTAAAAATCGACAAAAAATAAAAAAGGATTTTAAAAAAACAAAAAAAAAGAAGGATTTTAAAAAACCAATAAAAAAAAAAAAAGGATTTTAAACCCCCCCCCCCCCCCCCCAAAAAAAAGGATTTTAAAAAACACACACAAAAAAAAAGGATTTTAAAAAACAAAAAAAAAATAAAAAAAAGCCTGTTTGCTAAAATCAAAATGCCCAAAAAATTGTATTTTTGATTATGTAAAAATATTTAACTATAATTATATTTTTCAAAATTATTAAGATATCATTATATTTTTGGCTAGGAACATTTTATACTAAATGCATAACTGAATGCATAACAACGATTAATAAAAACATCTGCTTAGGAATTAAATAAAGGTGTGGTTTGTTATTTCAATGCTCAGTATCAGTTTGGTTATAATTTTAAAAAAGTTGTTTACAGTGGCAATGGAGCTTATTTAGAAATTTAAAAGGAAAATACAGTTGGCACTACAACTGCTCGACCATAACCTAGGAGAAAGCCCAAAAGAAAGGCAAGCAATAAATATAATTCAAGATTTCATCAAGATTTTTTTTATTTAAAATATTTAGATATCCTGGCCCATTGCAATGGCCCCCCTACCCATAAAATAATTAACATATTGCTGTCTAACTTGACGGGCACTTTGGGGGGCCAACAAGTATATATATAGTGTAGCGCTATGTGTATGAGTAGATAAGGATGAAATGTTAGAATCGAGCCATCTTGCAATGGCCAGAAAACAAACAAAAAATTATTTTGAAAAAGTGACTTAATGAAAAAAATTGGTTGCACTAATACAAAATCACATATAAAGCATAATAGAAATACACCAGTGAAAAAGTGAAAACAGGATCAAAATATAAATCAACCATAAATAAAGTCCATATAAATGAGATGTGTCCTTGATGGAAATCAAAAACCACCACCAACAGTCTCTGGGGATTAGCTGATGAGGACAACAACAGGGTGTTACTGGTGGGTGAAACGGAGGAACACCAAATCCAATGTGACGTCTATGTGTGTGTCAAAACCACCACCATAACATCTGAGGAGGCTTACCAGACGCAAAGGACTTGAAAAGACATACGTCTTACAAGTCACAAAAAGCTTGTTTAGCCACCGAGGCTAGCAGGATAAAAACATCGGGTATCCAAAACTTCAATTAGAGGGGAGGGAGGATCTGTCGACAGCTTCAACCGTCCAGACGTATCAGCAGACCAACCGGATGTGTGATTGGAACCATGAGAGAAGGAAGACTCACATGGCGTGATATCGTTTTAAAAGGCATGCATTTATTAAAACAGTAAAAAAGAAACACTCACATGGTATACGATCGTAAACAGCTTAAATGGTATCAAACGCGGTGATCATAGGAGGTCCACCCGACATGTTTCGGCTGATTTTTTACTTCTTTGTCTTAGAGGTGTGTTAGCCGCTTATTGTGTAAATATTATTTTTCAACATCTTTGTAGCAGCGCTGTACTCATCCCCTATCTGTTTCCAGTACTTTGGGGGGCCAAGCCAGTACGGACAGTATCCAGGCCCGTAAGATTGTCATCGATAAGTCCGGCCTCAGGCCCAACTGTTACCATATAATTTGGAGAATGTTGGTGTAAAAAGTTGTGCAGGATGCAGCACGATAAAATGATAAAATTAAGTTTGTATTCCGCCAAATTAATGGAGGTTTGAAACAGGCGGAACCGGCTGGCCAGAATCCCAAACGCATTCTCAACCACTCTTCTAGCTCTGGCCAGCCGGAAATTAAAAACCTTCCTCTCCGGGGTGAGGGTTCTTTGGGGGAATGGCCTCATGAGGTGCTTGCTCAGAGCGAAGGCTTCATCGGCAATGAAGACAAAGGGGAGTCCTTCCACGTTATCCGCATCAGGTGGCAATCCCAGGCCACCACTCTGGAGACGCTGGCAGAACTCCGTCTGGGCAAATACTCCGACATCCGGCCATTCTTCCCCACGTCCACATATAAAAATTCATAGTGTGCCGACACCACCGCCATTAAAACAATACTGTGGAACCCCTTATAATTAAAATAGTATGACCCCGAATGGGGTGGTGGCACGATGTGGACATGTTTCCCATCTATAGCCCCTCCACAGTTGGGAAAGTCCCAACGGGTGGCAAAATGGGATGCCACAGTCTGCCATTCCTGTGGCGTTGAAGGAAACTGGGGAATCAAACAAGAAAACAAAAATCAGTAATTTGGAAGATAACATTGCAAGAAAATTATACAATTAAAAACATTATTCCCCAGCATCAGTATAACATTAAATAATTTAAATCTTCGGGAAGAAATAATATGGAAAGGCACACTTATCAGATTGCTCACCCCCTCTGATGGAACATTGATTACATTTTAGGGGGTTGTGAAATCCCTAAAAAGATTACTTTTAGGACAAGCAGGGATTTAGGGACTAAAAAGGCTACAAGACTGCAGTTGTCGCACTCTGCAAGTGCAGTTGCTACCCAGCTTACAGTAAATGAGGTAAGGTAAAAAGGCAGTCATGTTGCAAGGAGTACACAATCACATGCAAGGGCAATTAATGAAAACACTTTGTGGCTTGCATATGATTTGATGATGGAAATCAGCAGAGCTTCTGCTCATTTACTAAAGCACTGGAACAAATGCACTTGTAGAGTGCACATGCATTTTGCAAAGTGCAACATATATTTGCTTTATACAAATCAACACCACAGAACATTCTAGCAAATTTTTACGGGGGTGGGGGGGGGGTTGGGAAATCAAGCTAATTGCTAATTATAAGCACACTATTTGGATTGAGTTTAGGTGGGGGGGAGGGGGTTGGGAAATCAAGCTAATTGCTAATTATAAGCACACTATTTGGATTGAGTTTAGGTGGGGGGGAGGGGGTTGGGAAATCAAGCTAATTGCTAATTATAAGCACACTATTTGGATTGAGTGTAGGTGGGGGGGAGGGGGTTGGGAAATCAAGCTAATTGCTAATTATAAGCACACTATTTGGATTGAGTTTAGGTGGGGGGGAGGGGGTTGGGAAATTAAGCTAATTGCTAATTATAAGCACACTATTTGGATTGAGTTTAGGTGGGGGGGAGGGGGTTGGGAAATCAAGCTAATTGCTAATTATAAGCACACTATTTGGATTGAGTTTAGGTGGGGGGAGGGGGTTGGGAAATCAAGCTAATTGCTAATTATAAGCACACTAAATACACTCAAACAAAATACATTCAAAATTAGTAGACTAGGTGGATATGTGCCCATCATTGCATGCTGGGGAGGTTATTGAAGGAAAATATACATGCATGACAAAAAAGAACAGGAAAAAAATCCAGCATGTGTGAGGATAAAAAGGGGACATTCACACTATATTGCAATGATGGTAAGTAGTGTTTGAGGCAAGAAATACATTACATTATCAAAGATTACATAAAAGAACATGTGATGCTAATAAAAGAAAAATATCTTACCTTAATATAGTCCTTCTGCAGGACCTGGATGATGGCAGAACAGGTCTCTGGGATAATGATCCCCAGAGCCTGGGGGGAGATGCCTGTCGAGAACTTGAGGTCCTGCAGGCTTCTCCCTGTCGCCAAGTACAGCAACGTGGCAACTAGCCTCTGCTCCGGAGTGATGGCTTGCTTCATGCAGGTATCCTGCCTGCTGTTATAGGGGGTCAGCAAAGCCAACAAACGGTCAAAAACGGGGTCCGTCATCCGGAGAAAGTTCCTGAAATCCTCAGGATTATTCTCACGGATCTCACGGAGCAATGGCATGTGACAGAACTGGTCACGCTGGAGCAACCAATTCTTGGTCCATGAACTCCTCCTCGCCCTGTTCATGGACTGGTCTTGGTCTGAAGAATAAACTACAGCACCAAACACATACAATGCACGAGCTCGACGACGAGTACGTACAGGTAACATGGTTTCAAAACGGTCGGCTGGTCAGAACGCACTAAACAGAACGCACTGAAGAACAGCAAGGCCTGTGAAGAGCGACCTGAAAATCAGGAACGAGCGGACAATAAAACAAAGATTTCTCAATGCCAACTGACCAAACGCACTGAAAAGCAGATACAAACCTCACAAGCACAGACTGAACAACAGTTAAAACAAACTGAAAAATACGAGTCTCACAAGCGCGAATCGTCTCTCACCAAACTTCTACTAACACGAGATAAACAAGAGATTAGCAGAAGGAGCCCAAAGGGTGTCGTACGGGCTATTGAACTTCCGTTTTATAGTCTCGCCGGACTTGGTGTACGTCACCGCGTACTAGGCTGTCGAACTTTTGTGTGGTCGTGTGTAGGCAAGTCCGTTCGTTAGAAAGTCTGTCGCAAGTCCGCCGAAAGTCTGCCGGAAGTCTGTCGGACAGGCTGTCGGACTTTTGTAGCTGAAAAGTCCGACCGTGTGTACGCCCCTTTATTCTTGAGGGAGTGGAAGCACTGATCACGAAGGGAGAGGGGGAAGAGACACAGAGTCACCTTTGTTGAATTTTTTATCAAGATTTATTTTTCACCTTCTTGGACACTTTTGTCACGTTTGATTTAATATTTTCTGGACTGTTTTATTTTATTTTTTAGTTATGTCATGCACTTTTGATCTGGTGCATTTATAGCATGGAATGAAGTGACTGCAAAAAATATTTCACTGGATATTTAATTATCATTTAGTTCTATGGTAATTTGTCACTGTGTGTGAGTGCTTAGTACACATTAAGAGGTTCACACCATCATTGTGTCTAAGACACTTAGACACATTTTTTTCATTGTGTGTTATATATATATACTTTTTTCTAGCTTTTATCAGCTTATGGTAAGATTATACTTTGTGTGAGTGATTAGTACACATTTAGAGGGTCACACCATTACTGTATATAAATCACTTGGACACACTCTTTTTAGGTTGCGGTTTAGAGCGCCTCTTATTTCTTCCTGGATGCCTGTAGGAGGATTGTGGTAGTCACAGGCATTTTGGATTTAATATTTAGTACATGTAAATTTATTTAACCACCTCAATACAGGGCATTTTCGCCCCCTTCCTGCCCAAGCCATTTTTCAGCTTTCAGCGCTGTCGCACTTTGAATGACAATTGCACGGTCATACAACACTGTACCCAAATGAAATTGTTATTATTTTTTCCCCACAAATAGAGCTTTCTTTTAGTGGTATTTGATCACCTCTGTGGTTTTTATTTTTTGCGCTATAAACAAAAGAAGAGTGACAAGTTTTAAAAAAAACACAATAATTTTTACCTTTTGCGATAATAAATATCCAATTTTTTTTCTTTAAAACAAATTTTTTCTCAGTTTAGGCCGATATGTATTCTTGTACATATTTTTGGTAAAAAAAATCGCAAGAAGCGTATATAGATTGGTTTGCGCAAAAGTTATAGCGTCTACAAAATAGGGGATAGATTTATAACATTTTTATTTTTTTTATTTTTTTACTAGTAATGGCGGCAATCTGCGATTTTTATCGTGACTGCAATATTGCGGCAGACACATCGGACACTTTTGACACATATTTGGGACCATTCACATTTATACAGCGATCCGTGCTATAAAAATGCATTGATTACTGTATAAATGTGACAGGCAGGGAAGGGGTTAACACTAGGTGGTGATCGAGCGGTTAACTGTGTTGCTAGGGAATGATTCTAACTGTAGGGTGAGACCGATCGGTGTTTCTCTGTACTGGGAACACACCATCGGTCTCCTCTCCTCTGACAGGACCGTGGATCTGTGTGTTTACACACACAGATCCACGGTCCTGCTATGTTACCGGTAATCGCGGGTGCCCGGCGGACATCACAGCCGCCGGGCACACGCACCGGGTGCCTAGTGACACAGCGGGCGCGCGTGTATGCCGGCGGCGGCGCGCGCGCGCCCCCTGGTGCCCTAGGAAAGCGAGGACGTCATATGACGCCCGCCCGCCACGAGAGCTGCTCAATTGACGGCCGGCGGTCGGCAAGCAGTTAAAGGGGCGGCTCAATCACTTTTTGTGTTAATTAATTTTATCACTCATTTTGGTATATTCACATATAATTTGTGGATTATAGGGGGCGCGGTGGAGGTATTGTTTGTTTGAAGGGCGGTTTACCATTCAGAATACCTTGATATATTTATGTTGCTATGATTTGAATATGGATGACAACCATATCATATCTTTACAAATTGAAGATATGACAGCTACTCAGAAACAACTTAATCCATCAAGATTTTTTCAAACACTTCATTATACAGTAAGTATCAAAAATTACCGCGCTACTCACTATAAAAAAACTCGGTTATAAAACTGAAAAAGCAGCAGTCTTAATGTGAGGCGTGCACATATTAGACAAAAATAATCAAAAAAGACCGCGCTAAAAACAATGACATGTGACGTAACTAAACGAACATGATACGTGCATAAAAATACAATTCATCAAATATGAAAAATAATAAAATATTGAAACACCAAAATTCTAGTGAAAGTGAAAATAAAAGTGACTAAAAAATGAAAGTCCCAAATGAAGTTAGAAAAGTGACTAAACAGTCATAAAAATACACAGTCCTCGGGGCCAAGGCAAATGCAATCGGTGATTATACACGTATAACACCCAGTGAGAAATCCTCCACCTAATAAGATGTGCGCTTACCAGAGGTAAGCTGTAAATCAGCTTAATATGAACCTCCACTCAGGGAAAAAACAGCTCCTCAGGTCTCCACACAAGGTAGGGGGGCGGACAAAATCTTTCGATGAGATGGACTCAATCCGCATATCAGGAGGACCCAAAAGGACAAAACAAATTCTCCATAGTGTAAAACTGTATATCATTTATTCAGGTAAAAAGATGGTCACACTTACATGTAAAATCACGATATAAGGCACATAAGATGAACAACAGCCGGCCGGCTCGCATGCACCCGTTCAAACGATGACGTCAGCGCGTCAGCCTTCCGACGTACGTTTCGTCCTATTGGACGTCGTCATGGGAACCCATACAGAGCCTCACTACTAGAAAGCTCAGAGACTGCAACATCTGCAGCATGTCTGACACAGATTATGAAGGTGATGATATAGAAGTATACTTATGGCCCCTGCATTCTGATTCAGCAAACATAGGTACAGTTTAACCAATAAAATCGAGTATAACTGCGAATACCTCCTCTAAAAAAGACTATGAAGAGTGTATTACCTCAAGAAGAGGACACTGATCCAAGCTGTTAGTGTCATGTCCAGTCAGGACCTGAATCACTTGCTGGTGGTTGTAGTTCCAGTGTTCACCAGCGGGTGTCTCTTAGCAGCACATAGTTTTTGGTAATCAGCTCCACCTGGTGCTGGCTGCTGGGAGGATACTTAAAGCGGAGTTCTGCCGATTTTTAGAAATACTGCAGCTGCTGACATTTAAAATAAGGACACTTACCTGTTCAGGGCGGCCGCGATGTTGGCACCCAAAGCCGATCTGTCCCTCAGCTCTCAGGTGGAGGTGCCGTCATCTTCAGTAAGGGAATCAGAAAGTGAACCCTTGCGGCTTCACAGCCTGGTTCCCTACTGCACATGCGCGAGTTGCGCTGCGCATTCCCACTGGTCCCTGCTGTCTTCTGAGACCTGTGTGTCTCCCAGAAGACAGCGGGGGGAGATGGAGGAGGAGCCGGACATGGCGTAGATATCCGCGGATACTGCGGCTATCTATTCCCAGAAGTGGGAGCAAATACCTGGATTAGACAAGTATCTGCTCCCCCCTCCCCCTGAAAGGTGCCAAATGTGAGTGGGGGAGGATTACGAAAAACGGAAGTTCCATTTTTGGGTGGAACTCCGCTTTAAGTCTCGTCTCTGCGATTTCATCTTGCACCAGTGTTTTGTTTTGCTTTCTGTGCAAGTCTAAAGATGTGCCATTTGTCCTTCTCCTGATCTTGATCTTTCTCTAGCCCTGCATCCTGTACTCTTCTTCCTGCTGCCTTACACCTGCTCTCCTTGTTCATGTACCCAGTCCTGATTCCCCCTTTTCTTGCATCTCTGGTATTCCCTGTTACCCATATACCTCGTCTTGTATATATATTGTACATTTTGTATGTGGTTAGTTTTTTAGGCTTTCTGTTACTTTGTTAGACACTTTTCTGTTCACTGTTTGCTGATGTGTGCTTGTCTTTATCTTTACAATTTATAATATTACTTCACTATTTATAGTCTGGTCTCAGTTTCCTTTTATAGCTACCCAGATAAGGCCATCTCAGCTGTTGAATCTTAATAGGTCCTTAAGGAGGGAACTGTTAGTGGAACATGAGTTTGAGAGGCATGATTCAGCATAACTGTCCCCTTGCATTTGGAATCCAATGTTACACTGTTCAACAGAGACAGCTTAACTAAGAACACCAGGTAAAACCCTGGGGTATTCACAAACAATCAGCTAAGATGGTGACCAGATCACTGTAGGTGGCCTCAAGAACCAACCAAGGTAGTTGTGTCACTTGCAAAAAGTAGAAATAATGGGAAACAGCTACCTCATGCTGCAGTCACAGAGTACACAGGTAAGACCCTCCAGTTAGTGATTCACATTTAGGTGATCTATGTGTTAACCCTTTCTGGGAAAAACAATGGAAAAAAGACACGTAATATTGGCATTCAACAGAACCAGTAAATGCAGTAAACCCCAGTGGTGGAACTGCCAGGGCCACAAAGGTCGCACTTTGAACAGGGCCCTGGTGTTCCACCACTTTCGGGGGCCCAAGTGGAGTTGCTGGATGCAGAGCTCTGAACTAAGAGCATCCCTCTCATACAGCCTAGAGCCTGCACTGACAGTTACCCCTCCCTCTTCCCTCACACGGATGGGAAAGGAGAGAGCCGATCTGCTCCTTCTACTCCCACCCATCTCCTCCTGTGTGCACCATGGTAAGTGTAAAGCTAAGCAGCTGAGTTTAATCGGTGCACACACAGGAGGAGAGGGGCAGGAGGAGAAGGAGCAGATTGGCTCTCTTGAGGGAAGAGGGAGCGGGAACTGTCAGACACTCTCTAAGCTCAGAGTCCTGCTGAGGAGGCACTGATGAGGAGGCACTGATAGGCGGCACTGATAGTCAGCACTGATAGTCAGCACTGATGGGCAGCAATGATAGGCTGCACTGATGGACACTGATATGCAGATTTGGTGAGCACTGATAGGTGGCACTGATGGGCACTGATAGGCGGCATTGATGAGTACTAATAAGTGGCACTGATAGGAAGCACTGATACGCGGCACTGATGGGTACTGACAGGTGGCATTGATGAGCACTGATAGGCAACATTGACAGGAAGCACTGATAGGCTGCACTGATGGGCAGCGATATTGATGAGCACTGATAGGTGGCACTGATAGACAGCACTGCTAGGCTGCACTGATGGGCACTGTTAGGGCTGCACTGATAATCAGTGCTCTGATTATCAGTGTAAACAATGTACTGATGGCCTTGCCAGTTATTGGCTCTTCTTTCCTCACACAGACACAGCAAGCGAGGAAAGGACTGCTGATAACCAGCAAATCTGGTTACATGTTATCAGCTGATCACATAGTAAAGGGCCATTGTGATTGGCCCTTTACCGTGATCTGTGATAAGATGCGTCCAAAGGACACAGCAGTCATATCGCTTGCTGGATGTGCATGGGAGGTAGGGGTTCTAGGAGGATGTCCATGGACATCCACCCAGAACTGGAAGCCCAGGGCTCAACTAGATGGGGAGGACAAGGGGGGCCTTCATGAATTCTTGCACCGGGGCCCTGAAGGTTCTAGTTATGCCTCTGGTAGGCCCTAATACTAGGCTTTGGATCTGGAAATTGCTCTGCAGCTAACACAGTATACTCAGGTCTGGAAAGAACCTCAAGCAGAGTCTAGTTCCTGGAGGTGACATTCTAGGCAGACTCTACAATCTTCGGTCCAGGGTACGGTCTTTAAAACTAAATATGAGGATACGTTAATCCAGATAGCTACATAAAGAGCCCACCTCAGCAGAATGTATATGAAGTCCTAATTAAAGAATTAAGGGAAAAAAAAACTTTTGAAAGAAGAAAATGACTAGTAAAAATGGAAAGAAAAATACCCCATAAAGAAAAGACGATTATCCTCCTATGACTAACAATAGACTAAAGCAAGCCTTTTTGTTCACCAGTTTTAATTTCTCCTGAAGGTAGCAGTATGACTCAATTGTCCCTGAATAACTCTTTTTTTGTCCCTATTAATGAGCTAGAATGAAATGGTAAGACTTCACATTTGGTTAACCAGACCCTCAGGGGATTTTTCTATTCCAGCATGTGCACATCATTGATTTAAGCATTAATTAATTCTAAAAATCTACAGCTTCAGATATATTTATAACTGTAAAAAACAGGTTCTGTTACCCCCTTTTCACAGTACAATATAAGGGATTCCCTATCTCCATAGAATTTAATTGTCAGAACAGAAATATGAATATTGCACTAATCATAATGAGAAAGAAAATTGGTTTTGGTGCTTTATGTGATAATTCATTAATTATTCTTCTGCTTTTTTTCCTATGGAAAATACAAAACAATATAAATATGACAAAAAAGTTTTTGGAATTAAGTAGAAATGTTTTTGCAATTAGATAAGAACTTTTAAACTCCCATGCCTAGAAATGTTCATAAGAGCAAGAGGGAATGAAAATGTTGCTACCACTTATAACTTGGAGGTTCTGCAGTGTCAATAAGTATTGCGATGTAGCAACATTATTATTGTTAGGAAAGACCTTTAATTTGCATTTTATATGCCAGTTACAGCAACCTTGCAAGAAAAAATATAAATTAACCCCTTATTAAACGTTAGTTAATCCTATTCAGCCCTAATTAGCTTCTCCCTTCAGTTTTCCCTTAGCTAATATTCTTGTTGCTGACTTTTTTTATTTCTATATTTTTACCATTCATATATAAACTTTTTTTTTTATTTTCATGCATGTTGTTCTTATTTTAGTGATGCATTTAATTGTGCATTTTTATACTTAGTAATTGAAACATAATTTTTCTTTCAATATATTTTGTATATTTTGTTTATATGTGGTTTTAGACAAATGCAGTACAAAAAAGCATCTGCCCTGGCAGAGCTCAATAATCAAATAAAGACAAAGGCAATAACAAATCCATTAACATACAGTAAAGGTAGAAGTCACAGGATCTGCAGAGTTTAAGACAATAGACTATACAGTGCAAGCCACACTAAAGACACAGGCCCTGGTCAACATCTCACAATCTAGTCAGTCCAAGATTTCCATGCGGTTTCAAAAATAAAAAAGGTCCCTTCTCAAGGCCAACATCCATTCTGTCAATTGGACAAAACACATTGACCGGTGCCTGTTGCACATGGCATAATCCCATAGACATGTTGTCAATCTTGCAGTCCATGTATTGCGGGTCTAAAGGTGTATGCTATTTGTTCCTTAGAATCGGGGCTGATATACATCAAATGAAAGTGCAATATTTTATATGATTTTTTTTATTAATAGAAGAGGATTTACAAGATAGGGTTTCTCTCTGCTTTTTATTCTGGCCTTCCATCAGGTAACATCTGAGAGTGGATATAAAAACAAGGATATGTGTATAGAATCCAGTGGTAGCTGGAAGCAAGCTGTTCTTGGATCATAGGATTATAAAAGAGCCAGTTCTATTATTTGCTCAGGTGAAGTGCTAGTGTACAAAGGTGGCAGTTGCACAGGGGTGAGAGCA
The DNA here is from genome assembly GCA_037952835.1 of Lithobates septentrionalis. Lineage (NCBI taxonomy): Eukaryota > Metazoa > Chordata > Amphibia > Anura > Ranidae > Lithobates > Lithobates septentrionalis. Next base: position 3,146,068 of record JBBDGP010000918.1, on the reverse strand, counting down.
CCATGAAGATGTTTGTCGGTTCATATAGGAAGATTCATGCACTTTATTGGAGCACCTGGCACTTTATCTTTTAATATTGGACACTATTTATTTGATTATTAAATGTGGATATTTTTTACATCTTATTGGACGCTGTCTGAGAGCACTTTGATATTAGCACATTTTTATGAATTGTATTTTATATTTTAAGGCTATAATAATTCTTGATGAATTTTGTAGCACATTATTTCATGAATTTATTTAGTTCACAAATTAATTGAGGACACAATACATTTTTAGTTTTTCTTTTTAATTTATTTGAGGAAGAAATGCAATGCTGTCATACACTGATTTACAAGGTTTCCATGCATTCTCAAAAATAGAGAAATTGTCCTCTCTTAAGGTCAACATCCATTCATGTAAGTAGTGTTTTTTTTTCTTTTTTTTTCAATAGACTTTATTGAAGGAATTAAGCAATACAAGGCATAGTGAATGTGACAGGTCGATGTCCCATGGGTACAGGGTGGATTACAGTGTAGAAGTAGTGAAAGAAAGAATATTGGGGATATTCATTGTACTCCAAACTCCCATATCTGAGGGGAGGAGGATACAAAGAGAAAAGACTGAAGGCAGAAAACATAGATATAACTCAAATCAAACAGAAAATAAACCATCAACACATGAGAACTGGATGGATTCTGCTAGCTGAAAAAAATTAACTTTGTGTAGGGGGGGTGGTACACCTATTTCCTTGAGATGAGACACTTGTAGGTGAAGTATAGATCAGAGGCAAAGTGCTATCCTTTAATGTAAATGAGAGAAGAGAGAGTTTAAGGGGTGTCCTCCTTGTTGTAGAGCATTTGGAAGTCCTTGTGATATGCGAATGAGCTGTCCAATGCCTCTATTTCTTCTTGAGACAAAGTAAAGCACATGAAGGCCTGCCATCTTAGGTAGAATCATTTTCTGGAAGTATTGTGATTTAGGTCTGTGGTGAGTTTTTCCTTATATAGTAACATCAGTAGTTCCTGTTTCATCTGTGAAACTTTTGGTAGATAGGAAGAGGTACATTTTTTTTAAATGGCTCTCCTGACCACTAAGAGGCAGATTAAACACCAGTCCTTGTGGTATGAACGTTTGGGGACCACGTCAGGAGTTGTTTGTCCCAGTAACCAAAAATTGGAAAGAGAGGATCTTTTGGAAATTGAAGCAAGGTGATCCCATGGATGTAGGATATGACTTGGTCTCAGAAAGTAGCTATGTATTTGCAAGCCCAAATGCGGTGAGTTAGGGAAGGTTTTGACTGGTGGCAGAGAGGGCAGGAGGCAGCTTGAGGGTTGTTTTTTTCCGATAGGATGGGTATGTGGGCAAAATAAGTATTTCCAGGTGAGATTCTCTCCAAGACTCGTTGGGGGTCAGCTGACGGATTTTGTTGTAGCCTTGCAGTAGTTTGTCAAGTAATTCTGCATCCGGAAAGTCTTTGCCCCAATTTGCCACTGATCTTGAGGCGAGAGGTGGAGTAGTGTCAAGGATCAAGGGTTTATAAATGTCTAAGATAGTATATGATCTTTCTGTAAGTAGACGATCTAGTAAAGATATTCAAAATCTCTTACTGCCTATACCGCATGAGGTACGGATGAAACTGATACATTGCCAGTAATAGAAAACATGAGTCTTAGGTAGGGAGAATATTTCTGCTATGACCATGTAGTCCTGAGGTGTTCCAGACTTCAGGTCACACACAGACGAGAATTCAGTAAGACCTTTGTTGCCATAGAGAGAAGATTTTGTTGTACATCCTTGAGGGGAACATGGGGTTACCTATGATTGGTAAATGCCTAGAGATGTGGGGGGGGGGGTGTAGGCTCTTTTGTGTCTCCCTCCATGCTATGACTGTATCTCTCAGAAGTAGGTTGTGTTGCAGGTCTGGACGGATAGTTTTCCATTTGCAGTGTAATAGGACCACTAAAGAGTATGGGTGGGCCATTTCTGATTCTATAGGGTAGTTTGAGCAGCGGGAAGCCTTTGAAATCCAGTCCAGGCCTATTCGGAGCAAGCAGGCTAGGTTATACATCCTGACATTTGGGAGGCTAATACCACCTTCTTTTCTGGGGAGGTAAAGTTTTGTAATTGCTATGCGTGGCCTTTTTAGCTCTGTTCAGCAGCTGGATGTCTTTATGTTTTAGAAGTGGTGGAATTGTTTGTAATGGATACAAGAGCCGGGCGAAACTGACCATCTTAAATAAATGGCATATCCCCAGAAGTGAAAGAGGTAGATCCATCCAGTTCTCTAGTTCCTGTTCTCTATTTCCTGAGCACTTTTTTTAAATAAAGAGGGATAATTTAGAGTGTATAATGCAGACGGGATTTTACCTATCTTGATGCCTAGATAGGTTATGTGTGATTTGGCTGTGGTGAAGGGTGAGTGGTGGGTCCAATGAGGGTTTGGTGAGGTGCCTAAAGGGAGAATTTCACTCTTGTTGATGTGAAGGCCCGAGCAGAGTTTAAATTCATCAAAGGTTTCCTTAATTGTGGTCATGTCAGAAGCGGGGTTTGCTGAAAAAATGAGCACGTCAATAATGCAGTACACAGTTCGCAGTTATCTATATGAATTCCATTTAATGGGGCCTGTCCATTTAAATATCTGGAGAGGGGTTCTAATGCTAAATTGAAGAGCAATGGGGAAAGGGGACACCCTTGTCTCGTTCCTTTGTAGAGGCGGAATTCATCAGTGAGGAGGCCCACCATGAACAGCCTAGCAGCAGGGGAGGTGTACATTGATTTTACAAGGTGGTTGAAAGAACCATTAAAGCCCATTTTTGATAATACCAATGAAAGACAGTCAAAACTGACTTTATCAAAGGCTTTATCCATGTCTAGAGTGATGATGGCAAAGTCCTTGTCTGGGTTGATTTTGGCCTGTTCCAGAACCCCCAGACGATGTCAGTGACAGACGAAACGTACGTCGGGAGGGTGACGCTCTGACGTCATCGCAACTCACCACGAACGGGTGCTCGCTTGCCGGCCGGCATTTGCTTCCTTTATTGCTGCTTTCTGTAAGTGTTTTTACCATTTTTAAATAAACTTTTGTACCAGATTTACGCTATGGTTGTTCTCCCTCCATTCCTATGTCCTTACTTGGGTTGCTGAGTGGTTGGAGCCATGCCATATGAGGGAGGTCCTAGACAGCATACCAGGGTCTGGTCTATATACTCACCATACATAAGGGTATCCAGAGGATTGTCTTCACCATCCTGCAGCTCTACCCAGAGGTTGTCCTAGTTGAGCCTATTTGTGCTTCCCATCTGGTAAGCGCATTTTGATTGCTGGTGGAGGTTCACTTTGCATGGGGTATTTCGCCTTCCATTTCTCACTGGGATTTACAGAGGAATACCAGGGGACTTTTTTTGTTTTTCACTACATCTATGAACTTTGCTATTTGTTCACAGCACTGTTTTGATATCAATAATATATATATGTGCATTTATTTTTTAATTTTTTATTTTTTTCTATCAAGTGCATTATGACATTTGAATTTGTCATCGATTTAATACACTGATTTGACATCACTGTTATCTATTGATTTAGTATTTATATCATCATTATCTCCTTTACATTTATTATACAGCGCAGTTTCTTTTGTTTTTTTGTTGTCTATTGTCAAATTTTTCATGGTTGTACTGCTGCTTTGTTCGGGGGGTTCTCTCTATGGTAGCGCAGTGATTTTTTCTGTTTGTTTTGTCGGCCAGAACCATCATGACTTTCCGAATATTTAGGGTGGCTGTTCTCCCTTTCACAAAACCTGACTGGGCGTGGATTTTTAAGGATGGAATAATGGTGGCGAGTCTGGTGGCAGCAATTTTTGAGAGAATTTTGACGTCTAGGTTTAAGAGTGATATAGGCCCGTATGAGCCTGGCTCAAGGGGGTCTTTGCCTTTTTTTGAGAGTAATTTAATGATGGCTTGATTCCCTATAGGAAGGTAAGGGCCTTCTGCCCATATGCTGTTATATACTCTGAGAAGGGTAGGCTCGACCGTTTCCCGGAGGGTCCCAAAGGATTCCCTGTGAATCCGTCAGGGCCGGGGGCTTTGTTAGGGGCTAGGTGTCAGATAATCATGGAGATTTCTGGCAGAGACATGTGAGCATTTAGAGTTGCTAGTTGGGAGGGTGAGACTTTCGGTAAGTGTAGCTTATCTAGGAATTTCTGTACTATACTTTTGTCAATAGGATCAGGGGCATATAGGGAGGAATAGAAATGTAGCATAACCTTGTTGACTTCTGAAAGTGTGGTTTTAATGGTACCTGAGATGTCTCGCAAAGAGGTGATGTGGGTGGGGCGATGTGGACCTTTGCAAATCCTCGCTAGAAGCTTACCTGCTTTGTTACCATATTTATGTAACGTGGCATCCATATGTGCATGTTTGGTCAGCTCTAGAGTGTCTGCCCAAGAGTCAAAGGCCCGTTTGGCTGTGTGCCATTCGGCCTTGTTTGCTGGGGAGTCTTCAGTGGAGATGGAGCGCTGAGCAAGCTTGAGGCGATAGCTTGCTTCTCTATAACTTGTTAATACATGTTTCTTGTATGAGGCAGCATATGAAATGACCTACCTCGGATATAGGCCTTGCCTGCTTCCCAGAATAAGTTGGGGTTGTCCAAGTGAGTTGAGTTGTCAGAGGAATATTCTTTCCAGGCCTTGTCCATATATGACTGAAAATCAGTATTGTTATATAAGTAGGGTGGAAAACTCCATAAGCGTGGATTAGATTGGGAGTTTGAGAGTTCAAGTGATACTGAGATTGGGACATAATCCGATATGGCAATATCTCTGTCTATCTCTATAGAATCTCTGTCCCTGAGATAGTCGAGATGATACTGTCAGTGCAGAAGAAGTAGTTGGTTCGAGTAAATACGTTATGAAGGAGGAATAAAATGTAAATTCCCTGTAAACCGGGTGGAAGAGCTGCCACACGTCGGTAAGGGGAAAGGAGGACATTTTAAAGGCAAAATAAGTTTGGTCGGGTTCTCTGGTGGTTTTATGTAGACGTTTGAGTGTGGATCTATCGTCTGTCAGGTGTAGAATAGAATTAAAGTCCCCATGTATTATGTGTTAGATATGTGGTGATTTTAGCAGTCTGGTCAAAAGATCCCCAAAGAATTGTTTCCCAGGGCTGTTGGGAGCATACACGTTTGAAATCAGAAGGTATCTATCACCGAGGTGATGGGCTGTAAGAAAGCGTCCCTGATCATCAGAATCCACAATTTCGCAGGGGAGTTTCTTTTGGATGAGCACCCTGGCCTGCATCAGAGCTTAATACTGTACCCACCCAGAGTTTCTTCATACAATGGAAGTCAAGAGAAGTTAGGTGGGATTCCTGTAACCGGGCAATGTCAGTTTTTAGTCTCTGGAGGTGCCGTAAACCCTTAAGTCTCTTAATAGGAAACCTATCCCTTTTCACATCCCTTGAAGTTACTCTCATGAGGGGTTTTCTTGAAAGGGGATATGAGCAGATATTGAGGATGGATAGGTGTTTTTCAGGTGTGAGGGTGATTTTTTTGGTGGACTAAAAACAAAAATCCAGGCGCACAGACCAGAGGCCAAGTGAAAAGCCAAAAAGAAAAATTAAATGTAGCTGTGGCCGCTGCTGTCCAAAACTCATAGACAAACGTGGACAGAAGATATAATCAAAGGGGTGAACAACGCTGATCAGCAGACATAAATGGGACCCTAAGGCAAAGTAAAAACTTTTTCTTATTGTTAAAAAAATAATAAAATGTTCACCAAGGTATACAGCAGTCAATTGATGGTCATGCAGAGACTTGGATTAAAAAACTGACAGTACCTGGAGGCTGGAGCCGCATGGATGACACAGGGGCTTAGGGAAAACCAGCACAAAGCTGTTGGACAAAGAACACAGGAGCACCACTGATTGGGGGCCCGTCTAGGACTGTAGCACCAGGGGTCTGATAAAAGGGGAACCAAACTGCAGGCACAGGAACTGTTGGGGCCAGTATACAGCAGCCGCTCGCACTGTGTACGAAGCCTGAAAGTGATGTCACAGCCTGGCGGAAGTCAGCCAAGGGAATCCGAAGAGTATGGGCAAACCCTGCTGCTGGGGCCAATTAGGAACTGCCGATACCAAGGGAGCAAAGAGAGTCACACATTGCAAACTGGAGACACTACATGTTTCGGGGACACGCCCCCTTCTTCAGGTTATCTGATTAGTTGGCTGAAGATTAAATAGGGAAAATGACACAGAAGTGTGAGTGTGGGAGGGGGAGGAGCTAACAGCCCATGTCATCCATATGGCCCCACCCACCCGAGTGGATAGTAACAATACCCAGTGCACAATACTTTATCAATAATTGCATATCCTAAAAATTTACTGTTGAAAAGTAATAATAAAAAAAATAAAAACAACAATAATAATCCTAATAATACACATGTATAAAAAGGAGAGGTTCTTTTGGATCAGGATAAGCACCCCAGCCTTTCGGCCAACTGCGTCAGAACCTAATGCTGTATCCACCCAGAGTTTCTTCATACGGTGGAATAAAAAAGAAAAAAATGGGTTTAACAAGGACCCCCTGAGCGGACTTTAGAGGCACAAAATACGATGGAAGTCAAGCGATGTTAAGTGGGATTCCTGTAACAGGGCAATGTCAGCTTTTAGTCTCTGGAGGTGCCGTAAAACCTTAATTCTCTTAATAGGAGACCTAAGCCTTTTCACATTCTTTGAAGTTACTCTCATGGGGGGTTTTCTTGAAAGGGGATGTGAGCAGATATTGAGATGGATAGGTGTCGTGGTGTGAGGGTGGTTGTTTTAAAGGATAATAGTGAGGAAGGATCCTTATGTGGATTGTTGTTTTCATTGGGGATATTGATCTGGTGTAAAGCAGTAGGAAGTGTAGGTGTATCATGAAGAGGGAAAAACAACATAAATAAACAATACAAAAGAACATCCATGAGACGTCGCTATTTTACGCATGGGTCACTGTATGAGCCAGCTCCTCTTGATGGACCCAGTGCAAGTTGCATGGATACACCCGTTTGATCAGGGGTATATGCGTAGTCGACTGGGGTCATTAGGAAAGGAGGCATAGCAGGAGAATGCACTGGGACCCATAAGGAAAAATTTTGAGGCGAAGTCTGGTAGGATAACAATAGCATGCCGGTTTGCTATGTGAGGCCGCTGAGGAAAGAAATTTAACAAGTATAACATTGAAAATCACCATAATAAAACTAAGCAGTGGTTATTCATTTACCCTTACTAAATTTTGAATGGAGTCACCATGAGCAAGGTGTCAGCGGTGATTCAAGCAATTGTTCAGACCAGAATATCTGAAGCGTTTTGGGGAGTCCTTGCATGGGCTTCGTTTATCCAGGGGGGCGAGGTATCGGGGGTGCCATGGAGGAGAGATTGGGTTGGGCTTCCGAGTGTAATGATCACAGGTATATCTCAGCCTCTGATGGGTCATGAAAGGTCATGATCTCTGTTCAGTGCCTTGAGGCGGAGAGTGGCAGGAAAGGCCAGGGTGAATTTCACTTGTTGCTGGTGAAGAGCTGTGGAGATCTGCTGGAAGGCTTTCATTATCTTGGAGACTTCGATGAATTAATCAGCAAAAATCAGGATTTTTATTTTGTCAATTTGTAGGGACCCGGATTGCCTGTACTTTTGCAAGCTGGTGGCTTTGTCAGCGTAACTTAGGTATTTGGCGATTATTGGGCAGGGGGGATGTGCCGTCTGCAGAGTATACACCCATGCGATGAGCCCATTCCACTATATAGGGGCCTAGTAAGCCTAGCAATTTAGGAATACACCGGGCACAGCATTCTGTAATGGCGGCTGCTTGTAAAGCCTCTGGGACCCCCACAAAGTGTAGATTACTGCATCTTGATCTGTTTTCCAGGTCTTCCAGCTTCTGGAGTATATATTGATTTGTTTTATCCTGTGCCTGTTCTGTAAATTAAGCCTGGTACAGCTCCTCTTCCATAGAGGAAATTCTCTGCTCAGCCTCATTAAGCTGAGTGGCATGTTCCCCTAATTCTTTTTTAAGAAGCAACATCCCTGCGCTGACAGCCTTCTCTACTGTGCCTGTTATGGTGGGGGTGAGGAGTGCAGCCACAGCCTGAACGATACTTTCCGTGCTGCTGTCCTGATGCTGGGAGGCAGGGGCAGAGCCGACTCTCACCTCCATGACAGGCACCTCCGCCATGTTAGAGAGCGGGGCCAGATCTGTGATGTCAGATGAGCGCTGGGTGGATTGCGATCGCGGCCCACTTTTATCTAAAAAATGGTCCATTCGTGTAGGGAGGCTTCCCCGATGGTCCGTGGCTAGTGGTGGCGTTCCGGGCTGGTTTGCTGGGCAGATTTAGAGGCTGAGTTGCGGGAGCTATCATGGAGCACAGCTACCTCATGTGGTGCAGGAACCAGAAGTCAGTAGTGGGTCTTTATTATGGTAACAGTTTTGGACAGGTTAGGTGCTAGATGTTGCTTCCAGTGTCTGGTAATCCTGGCACCTAATAGGATGCGTGTAACTACTGTGCAGTTTGTGACCAGAAAGTTATTAATTTCTAAGTTCAGGACAGCAAGAGATGGTTTGGGAAAGACCAGGACACAAGTCACCTCTGAAATAATCTGGAAGAAACTGGTTACATTTTTACAAGTTCACAAAATATGGATTAAATTGCCCGTTTGATTGCATCAAGTATGTGGAGAGAACTGCACCAAAACAGGGTTAAATACCATCATAGCAGGAGAATTTGTGCTAGTTCCCATTGATCGATACAGTGGGATGCAAAATAAATTGACTTTAGGGTGATAAGTAGGGATGAGCTTTGTGATCGAGTCGAACCCATGTTCTACTCGAACATTGTCTGTTCGCCCGTTCGCTGAATTGCGAACGATATGGGCCGTTCGCGCCAAATTTGTGTGGCGCATCACGGCCCATAATTCACTGCGGCAGTGCATTGTTGGCTGATGATTGGCCAAGCATGTACTATGACCCGCATGCTTGGCCAATCACAGCGCCGTCTGAACAGAGAGCCGTAATTGGCCAAAGCCAAGGAGGCTTTGGCCAATTATGGCTCAGGGGATTTAGTACACGCCCCACACTATATAAGGCCGCCTGCACGGCGGCCCTGTGTAGTGTGTGTTCCGGCGTTGAGATAGATAGATAGACAGAGAGACAGTGTCATTCGATTTAAGTTAGATAGATTAGGCAGGACAGTCAGTGAGTTAGCTACACTTACAGTGTATTGTGTATATATATATGCATCCCAGGTGTTATATATATATATATATATATATATATATATATATATAAAATGTATTCAGTTTAGCTAGATCCATTCCTGTTATCTTGCTACTGACAGGCAGGCTTGTCTTGTTACAGTATTTACAGCTACCTGAAGAAAATTGCTGGTGTTCTTTTGATCCTATTAGTACCACAGTCAGGCAGCTAGACTATTTACAGTTAGTGTAGTGCATCCTCCCCTCAGTGTTTAGTTAAAGCTACAAGTTAGTTTAGTGTGACCTCTGCACAGTGTTCAGCTAAAACTACAAGTTAGTGTAGTGCACAGTGTTCAGCTAAAGCTACAAGTTAGGGTAGTGCATCCTCCTCACAGTGTTCAGCTAAAACTACAAGTTAGTGTAGTGCGACCTCTGCACAGTGTTCAGCTAAAGCTACAAGCTAGTGTAGTGCACCCTCCTCACAGTGTTCAGCTAAAACTACAAGTTAGTGTAGTGCGACCTCTGCACAGTGTTTAGCTAAAGCTACAAGTTAGTGTAGTGCTTCCTCTGAACAGTGTTCAGCTAAAGCTACAAGTTAGTGTAGTGTGTCCTCCTCACAGTGTTCAGCTAAAACTACATGTTAGTGCAGTGCGAGCTCTGCACAGTGTTCAGCTAAAGCTACCTGTAGAAGGTTGGTGGTGTTTTCCTGATTTTATCACTACCACAGGCAGCTAAATAAGCTACAAGTTAGTGTAGTGTGTCCTCCTCACAGTGTTCAGCTAAAACTACAAGTTAGTGTAGTGCGACCTATGCACAGTGTTCAGCTAAAGCTACAAGTTAGTGTAGTGAGACCTCCTCACAGTGCGGGTGGAACGCAGGAACGCCCGCACTTCCTGGTCTTTCGAATGGCGTGCATTCCACACATGGCATGTGGCACTATTATGGCTCCTGGGAGCCGGAGGAGCCCTGCACCATCCACCCCAGTAGATCGGAGGCATGGGGACACAATTAGAGCTGCATGCAGGAGGTGAGGTGTCTTTGTTTTGGCGCACCCAATCCCCCTTCCCCTGCACTGTTGCACATAGCCTATGGTGAGAGTGAAATTGATCTGCTGGCTCAGTGATTTTATTTCTATATTTATATTTATATTTGATTTTAATTAATCAATTTTTTTTTTGTACTAGTATTACTATTATTATTTTTTTAGCAGATAACATAGAGTGATGTTTGCCCTCTACATTTTGGCTACAAATGGGGAATCACACTCAGAGGGATGGGATAGGGAGGCTTAACCCGAATGGGTGGGTGGTGCCTAATATCTGTGGGAGGGGGCGTTGTCACTAATTGGGTGGGGTAAGCACAGGCACATACATACATTTATAGAGAGAGCAATTCGAGAGACCAACCATTGCCCGCTTAGGCTCTGAAGAAAGGGGTGCTCCCCCGAAATGCGTAAGTCATCAGCCATTTGCGCTGGTCTGATCCTCTCGGCAACAGGTCCTGGGGTGTCGATCCACAGAAACAGCGCTTTTGCGCCCTTTTGAAAGCTATCTTTACTAGCTCGTTTGTGAGTATAATTTTTACTGTTTTTATGCTGCATTAAAGTTTATCAGTGGTAATGAACTAGGTTGGTGTGCCCTCTTTCTTTTCTACCTCCTCACAGTGTTCAGCTAAAACTACAAGTTAGTGTAGTGCGACCTCTGCACAGTGTTCAGCTAAAGCTGCAAGTTAGTGTAGTGCGTCCTCTGAACAGTGTTCAGCTAAAGCTACAAGTTAGTGTAGTGTATCCTCCTCACAGTGATCAGCTAAAACTACACGTTAGTGTAGTGCGAGCTCTGCACAGTGTTTAGCTAAAGCTACCTGTAGAAGGTTGGTGGTGTTTTCCTGATCCTATCACTACCGCAGGCAGCTAAATAAGCTACAAGTTATTTTTTTGCGAGCTCTGCACAGTGTTCAGCTAAAGCTACCTGTAGAAGGTTGGTGGTGTTCTCATACTACAGGCAGGCAGTTGATTTTGCTAGCTGCAGTATATATATATATATATATATATATATATATATATATATCCCAGCTTAGTGCAGCTACAGGCCATTAGTATGTCTGGAAGGCCAACAAGGAGAGGCAGACAGTCACAAGCCAATAAAAGAGGGCAAGCAGGCTCTGTGTCTAGAGGCAACAGTGCTGGTCGTGGAGACGGTGCATCCTCATCAGCACGTGGCCGTGGGACACGCTTGGCCTTTTTTTCGGCAGCTGGCCGCGTTGAGCCGAAACATGCGGAAGACTTGGTCGAGAGGATGACCAAGCCATCCTCATCCTCCTCATCCTCTCTCACCCACGCTCAGGGTACTTTGTCTGGCAAAGCAGCTGCCAACGCGGCCTCTTCCCTCGGCTCAATGTCATCAGTGACTCCTTCCCTAGCCCCACCATGTCCTCCTGAGGAGTCCCTCGAACTGTTTGACCACAGTGTTGGGTACATGCTCCAGGAGTATGCCCAGAGTTTAGAAGGCTCTGATGATGATACTGAGCTAGACGAAGGCAGTAATGTGAGCACGGACAGAGGGGATGCCCAAGAAGGACAGCAATCTGGCAGTCATGCTCCCCCTGCTGCAGCATACTTCCAGGTTTGCTCCAGTGATGAGGAGGGAGGGGATGATGAGGTCACTGACTCAACGTGGGTGCCTGATAGGAGAGAGGAGGAGGAGGCACATCACCAAAGAGGCAGGATGCCCTCCAGGGGCCAGCCTAAGGGCAGCACACTGACTGCATCACACCCCAAAGCTCCGCATGTGCAGGGCGCTGCTGTGCGCGTTATTCCAAAAGTTCTTTGGTGTGGCCCTTTTTTGAGACGAGTGCATCAGATCGCGCAGCTGCTATTTGCAACATATGTCTCAAGCGTATCTGGCGTGGCCAAAACATCTCCCTCTTGGGCACCACATGCTTGACCAGACATATGTTGACCTGCCATGCAGTTCGTTGCAAAGTGTATCTAAAAGACCCACACCAAAGAACAAAAAGGACCTCTCCTTGCTCCTCATCAGCTGAGATCTCCAACCCCACTATACCTTCAGTCCTCTCTGAGACCTGCACTGAGAGGAATGAAGGTGTAGAATTAGGTGTGTTACAGCCAAGTACTTGTGGGCAATCTGCTTTCGGTACACCGACGTCAGATTGTACCAGGCAAATTTCCCTGCCCCAGCTGCTGCACCACCGAAAGAAGTTCGCTCCCAGCCATCCACATGCCCAGCGGTTGAATGCTAGCTTGGCAAAATTGCTAGCACTTCAACTGCTGCCTTTTCAGTTGGTAGACTGTGCCCCCTTCCGTGAGTTTGTGGAATGTGTGGTTCCTCAGTGGCAGGTACCCAAACGCCACTTTTTCTCATGGAAGGCGATTCCGGCTCTCTACCGGCATGTGGAAGGCAATGTCCATGCCTTGCTGGACAGGGCAGTCAGCGGTAAGGTGCATATTACCGCTGACTCATGGTCCAGCAGGCATGGACAGGGATGTTACCTAAGTTTCACCGCGCATTGGGTGACTCTGCTGGATGCTGGGAAGGATGCAGGACAAGGTGCAGTAGTGTTGGAGGTTGTTTTGCCACCATGCCTCCAAAATGCCACTACTAATGATTATGACACACCTCTCTCCTCCACCCCCTCCTCTTCTTCTTCCTCCATGGCCTCTTCCTGTGCTTTGTCCTCGGAACCAGCGGTGCTCCGTAGGCGTTAAAGGGGCTACGCAAGTACGCAGGCCAAAGGATGCCATGCGGTGCTTGAGCTGGTGTGTTTGGGGGACAGGAGCCACACTGGGGCAGAGGTTCTGTCAGCTCTGCAGGGGCAGGTTCAGAGGTGGTTGACGCCAGGAATGGTGGTTTGCGACAATGGCACCAACCTCCTCTCTGCCCTCCAACAGGGACAACTGACCCATGTGCCCTGTTTGGCTCACGTCCTTAACTTGGTGGTGCAGCGGTTCTTGGTCAGGTACCCGGCTTACAGGATGTCCTGAGGCAGGCCAGGAAAGTCTGTGTGCATTTCCGCTGGTCATATAATGCCAGTGCTTGGCTGGCAGACCTCCAAAAGGAATTTAACCTGCCCAAGAACCGCCTAATCTGTGACAGGCCCACAAGGTGGAACTCAATGTTGGCCATGCTGCAGCGGCTGCACACACAGCAGAGGGCCATCAATGAGTACCTGTGCCACTATGGCACCAGGACAGGGTCAGGGGAGCTTGTTTTGTTTTCCCCACGCCAGTGGGCCATGATCAGGGATGCATGCACTGTCCTGTCCTTGAGGAGGCCACGAGGATGGTGAGCAGTGACAGTGCATGCATTGATGACACTGTCCCCCTTGTCCACCTGTTGGAGCACACGCTGCGTGGCATAATGGACAGGGCACTTGAGGCAGAACAGAGGCAGGAAGAGGAGGACTTCCTTAGCTCTCAAGGCCCCCTTTATCCAGACAGTGTTCCTGCGTGCCCGCCGATCACACAGGAAGAGGAGGAGGAGGAGGTGGATTGTGTCAGTATGGAGGTGGAGCCTGGCACTCAGCATCAGCAGCAGTCTTTAAGGGATCAGTCCCAAGAAACACATGGACTTGTACGTGGCTGGGAGGAGGTGGCTGCGGACCATGTCATCCTTAGTGAGCCAGAGGACTCCGGACCGAATGCCTCAGCAAACCTACGCTGCATGGCCTCCCTGATCCTGCAAAGCCTGCAGGAGGATCATCGTATTCGTGGAATCAAGGAGAAGGACCAATACTGGCTGGCAACCCTCCTTGATCCACGTTACAAGGGTAAGGTTTCGGACCTTATCTTGCCATTGCAGAGGGAGCAGAGGATGAAACATCTTCGGGAGGCCTTGCAGAAAGGTCCGTGCAACGCGTTCCCAGAGACTGGGAGGTTACAAACTCCTGTTTATGGACAACGCGTTGCTGAGGCTTCGGTCAGTCAAAGAAGGAGCGGTGGAGAAGGTGGCCGTCTGACCGATGCGTTCAGACAATTTTTTAGTCCGCAGCCCCAAGGTATGATCGGTTCCAGCAACCATCGGCAGCATCTGTTTTACATGGTGCAGGAATACCTAGGGGCAAGATCTGACTTGGACACCTTTCCCACCGAAAATCCTCTGGATTACTGGGTCTTGAGGATGGATCACTGGCCAGAGCTTGCACAGTATGCAATTGAGCTACTGGCCTGTCCTGCATCCAGCGTTCTTTTGGAACGCACATTCAGTGCTGCTGGAGGCTTTGTAACCGATCACAGGGTGTGTCTGTCCACCGACTCGGTCAATCGACTGACCTTCATAAAAATGAATCAGTCTTGGATCACCATCAGCTACCAAGCACCTGATGCTGATGTAACCGAATATTTTTTTTTTTAAATCTCAGATCCCTTCAAAGACTGCCTATGCTGATGCTGAGTGACTATCCTGAGTAATTATCCTCTTCCTCCTGAATGATCATGCTGATAGCTTGTAAGAACATTTTTGGTTCTGGGCGCCGCCACCAGTGCCTAAGGCCCAATTTTTCAGCCCCTGTTAAACAGGAGCGTGTAATTACAATTTTTGATGCAATACTTTGCAGCAGGGCTCGTTCCTGCGTTCCAACTAGAGTATCTGTGAGGGGTTGCAGTGTTGTGGCACCAGCACCAGTGCCTAAGGCCCAATTTTTCAGCCCCTGTTTAACAGGGGCATGTAATTACAATTCTTGATCTAATATTTCACAGCAGGGCCCTGTGAGGGCTTACAGTGTTGAGGCCACAACAACACCTAAGGCCCAAATTTCTGCAGAGTATATAGGGCAGGCCCCTACTTTTAAACATTCAACTTACAAACGACTCCTACTTGCAAACGGAAGGAGACAACAAGAAGTGAGATGAAATCTACCCCATAGGAAGGGAAGTTCTCTCCTGTAAGAGTTAATATGGGAAAAAAAATTCTCCTTTCCACTGATGCTTTCCAATCCTTGTTCCACAAAAAAATCCAAATTTTCAAAAAACATTTTTCATTGGGACAAAAAGTGAGGTGAAATCTTCTGAAGAGGAGGAAAGACAGCAAAACAAATGTCACAGGGGTGATAACCCTTCCCTATGTTTTCCAAAAAGCTTAAAAAAGATTTTTTGGCTGGAGCTAAACACGTTAAAAATGTACCCGTTCAAAATTACAAAGAGATTCTACTTAACAACAAACCTACAGTCCCTGTCTTGTTTGCACCGCCTGTATACTGCTGTTCAGAGTATATAGGGCCTGGTGGCTCCACACCTTTCTTTATTTTAATTTGGGTGCGGGGTTCCCCTTAATATCCATACAAGACCCAAAGGGCCTGGTAATGGACTGGGGGGTACCCATGCCGTTTGTCTCACTGATTTTCATCCATATTGCCATGACCCGACATTACATTAAACCCGCAAGCAGTTTTAAATGAGATTTTTTCCTTTGAAAATTACATTTGGTGCAGGGACTGTTCTAAACACGGGAAACACGCGTCACTTTACAGGCATACTATAGACACCCCCCAGGTACGATATTTAAAGGAATATTTCACCTTTTTTTTTTTTACTTTAAGCATCATTAAAATCACTGCTCCCGAAAAAACGGCCGTTTTTAAAAGTCTTTTTGCATTGATACATGTCCCCTGGGGTAGGACCCGGGTCCCCAAACCCTTTTTAGGACAATACCATGCAAATTAGCCTTTAAAATGAGCACTTTTGATTTTGAACGTTCGAGTCCCATAGACGTCAATGGGGTTCTAACGTTCGTGCGAACTTTCGGTCCGTTCGCAGGTTCTGGTGCGAACCGAACCGGGGGGTGTTCGGCTCATCCCTAATTAACAATACAAACAACAATCCCCCCCTCCTCAGCCTATTCATCAACAGTTCGTTTCCTAGCCAGTCCTGGAGGCTAATGTGATTAGCTCACTCAATTAACAGGTTGAGTTCAGAATCAACCAAACCAATAATAGTCTCTACATACATCCTGGGAGATATTGTGGACAAATATTACTGTCCCATTTTAAGTCGTCCAAGATATATTTTCTCACTCACCCTGTGCCAGGATGGCACAGGGTGACTTAGACATAAGATGTATTCTGAGTTCCACGGGCCCTCCCGTCACAAAGACAAAGTTAGAAAAATTAAAAGGTAGTAAATGAGAGGTACTGTTGGTGCAATCAGTTGGCTACCAAGGTAAGGGATAATGGAGTCAGGGGCCTACGAGAAGAAAGTTTGAGATCCAATGCTACTTTTGAAGGTTTGGTCTATGCCAAGACCTAGCATGCAGGACTTGGAGTAGGTAATTTTGTAAAGGGAGGCTTTATGAAACAGGTCTAAGGTACAGTATGATGTTGGTGTGGGAGTGATTGCACAGGATTAGTTCCATGACCAGGGCAATTATTAGGGGAGAGAGGGGGCAGCCCTGTTGGGTTTGATTAGCTATTTGCAGGGAGTCTGAGAGAATATACCTGAGGTGAGAACTCTGGCAGAGGGGGAGGAATATAGAGCCATTATGGCTTTTAAAAAGTTTTTCCAACACTTCTTTTAGGTTGTTCCAATCAACTCCAATTTGGTATGGAGATAAGCCTATAGCTGGCAGGGTCATTGAGCTTTTAGAGATTCTCCAGGTATGGATCCTGTGGTGACTATATGGTTAAAGGAATCACAGAAGTGGGGAATAAGAAGCTTGGGAAATTGTTTGTAATATTCAATTGAATTAAAAAATGTAGATATGGCTCTATTCTTCTCTATGTACAGTGTAGTGGAAAGAAATATCTGGCAATTGAGACCCATGAAGTGAAAAAATCTTTGGCTAGTCACCAGACCTAAATAAAAATTAACAATAGAAAAATTCCAAACCAAAAAAAGAAAAAAAAATTGAAACCGTGAAAAAATTTTGTTGTGTTATACCCTCTGCCTCTGTGATATCAGGCAACCAAAACAAAAACTTGTGTGAAGTGTTTTGACTCTACCCAAAGGGTGTTATGGAATCCAGATCCCAAGACACCTATGGTACCAGAAAAAATCCCATACGTGTTACACCCCCTGCCTGTCACAAAAAATGCAGATAAATAGTGTACAACTGAAAAATAAATATTCCTAGTGACACAAGAATTTCTGCAAATAAGTTGGTAAAAAACAGCAGGGTAGGTTAAGTGTATTACACCCTCTAGAGGGTATTAAAGGTTGAATTCCCTTGTGTAAACAAGTGATTTGTGTTACACCCTCTGGAGGGTATCAGAGGTTAAATCTCCTTGTACAAACAAAGTGATGAAATGGTGTAAAACCAGCAGGGTAGGTTAAGTGTATTACACCCTCTGAAGGGTATTAAAAGTTGAATTCCCTTGTGTAAACAAGTGATTTGTGTTACACCCTCTGGAGGGTATCGGAGGTTAGATCTCCTTGTGCAAACAAAGAGAATTATATACTTATTCTTTTGTGTCAGAGATCAAAAACATAAACATAAAAAGTAAAAAATAAGCCAAGATTAAATAATGTGTTGCACCCTCTGGAATAGAGGATACCAAAGATTAAAAATCTTGGTGCAAGCAGAATAACATGTGTGTTTGATCCTCTACATCAGAGACCACATCACTTGCATGTAAACACAAATGTAAGTAATGTATAATACATACCAAACCAATATAAAACTCAAAATTAAATTAAAAAAATGAAATATATAATCCAACTGTTTTAAATTATATACAGTTTCATTGAATAAAGTGACTTTGTGCTTTAAAACGGTGTTCAGTGACTGTTCAAAGTTAGTTCTGGTATTTCTCTCAGGTGACAATGGTGCCAGGTGACTTTATCCGTGCTGGAATTAGATTGCACTCACCAGATAACGTTCCCCCTCAGGGTATTGAGCGTTCACAGTTTTAGCCACTGTGTAGCTTACTGGAGCCTGCCGGATGGTCTGCAAGTCAAATGCTTTCCAGTGTCCCAGGTCTTTGAACTCAATGTTGGAACACAAGGCAATTCAACCTTTAATACCCTCTAGAGGGTGTAATACACTTAACCTACCCTGCTGTTTTTTTACCAACTTATTTGCACAAATACTTGTGTCACTAGGAATATTTATTTTTCAGTTGTACACTATTTATCTGCATTTTTTGTGACGGGCAGGGGGTGTAACACATATGGGATTTTTTCTGGTACCATAGGTGTCTTGGGATCTGGATTCCATAACACCCTATGGGTAGAGTCAAAACACTTCACACAAGTTTTTGTTTTGGTTGCCTGATATCACAGAGGCAGAGGGTATAACACAACAAAATTTGTTCATGGTTTCACTCTCTTTTTCTTTTTTTGGTTTGGAATTTTTCTATTGTTAGTTTTCGTTTAGGTCTGGTGACTAGCCAAAGATTTTTTTACTTCATGGGTCTCAATTGCCAGACATTTCTTTCCACTACACTGTACATAGAGAAGAATAGCACCATATCTAAATTTTTTTATTCAATTGTTTGCTCCACTTAGGTGGTAGCAATACGTAAAGGCAGCAATTCACCTTACTCTCTCTTTTCTTTTATATATATTTTTCTCTTAAAAAATTTTTTCTCATATTTTGGTATTGGGGTACCCACCTGTCTGATCTCATCATTAATATTACACACATTCGCTTTATAGATACCGTGGCGCAGAGTCACCTACCTTTTCTTATAATATTCAATGCTGAAGCCGTCAGGTCCCAAGCTTTGTGTAATGAAAGAGATGCAATCGCTTTTTTGAGTTCTACTGGGAAGAAGGGGGTAGAAAGGCTACGTAGGTGTTCTGGGGACAATGATGGGAGTGATACGTTATCTAGAAATTGTTTAATGTCATCCGACGATGGGGGTGAGACAGCACCATAGGAAGTGAAATTGTATAGAGTGGCATAATAAGAACTAAATTGAGAAGGGGGGTAGGTGGGACTTTAAACGAGGCAGTGATTGGGTAGTGTCATAGGCCTCCATGCCTGGTACAAATAAAAAAAGAGGGGAAAGTTGGGACTTTAAATGAAGCACTCAGCTATGCGGTAATGGAAAAAATGTATATATAATACCATGTTTATTGGTACATATACACATGTTGAGTCATAATAAAATACAGTGAATAAATAGTATGGCTCATTAGTAACACATGATACATATGGGTGGTGTTAGTTGGTAACTTAGACCTCTCTAAGTAATATTAAAAAGTCAATAATAAATCATGATTGTAAAAGAAAGGATGATCAGATGGTAGTGATAGATTAGCATTTCCACTCATCAGGAGCCAATGCAGGGTACATATACTTGTATCTGCAAAAAAGTGCATATATATGTCATCTGGTATTTGATGCAAAAAAAGAGAGGGGAAGGAAAAGGGGAGGGGGAGAATAACACCCTGGTTACTCACGAGTCAGCTAAAGGTTTCAAATGGGGTGCTGAGAGCCGAAGACATAAAGGGGGATTCATCTCTAGGAGCTGTGGCAGTGGCCAGTGGCACAAAGTCAACACAAGCAGTAATGAATAGACTACAATGCAGTGTGTGTCTCAAAGGACACTCTGTGGACAGTAAAAAAAAAAAAAAAATCAATGTAGATAGTGCATGTCCAATGATATAGTAAGGACTAAAGCCCAAAGCATGGTGTCAGTAAAAGTGAACCCAGGTGAGGAATCAAAGTAGATAATAACATATAAATGAAAACATGTAGCTTGCACCAAAGGAATAAGTGGTAGGAAAAAAGCACCAAGAAAAACCAGTGACACAAAACAGTCAAAATGAACATTGTAACCAAGAATGCCTGAATCCTGGGTGAGAGAGCATGATCAAAACAGGGTTGTTGTGTAACAAGCAAAGCAAGAAACAGGAAGTGAGTGCTCAACCTGGAAGTGATATTTATAGTGGGGACATGCCACTGAGCCACGCCCTAACACCACAGCACTTTTTTATGCCATGTGCTTAATTTAAAGTCCCAAATTGCCTCTATTTTTTTTATAAGAACTAAATTGGTTAGCGATATCTTTGGGATTGGTAAAGCAGGTGCAAGTCTGGGAGGTAAGGTATAGGATTTTAGTATGAGCTAGATGGTGTTTAGGTAGTTTAGCTAGACAAGCTCCTGCTTTGTTATCATGGGAATAAAAATATAAACAGAGGCCCCTAAGATAGAGATCAATATTGTTATGGAGGTGTTCGCTTAGGTTTCGCCTGGTGCGTAATTCAGTGTCGAGATGGAGATAAGGTTGGGTTTTGTTAGTGCAGACAAACAAAAAGGAACTCAGCGCTCATATGGAAAGGCACCCTTGAGGTGTACACAGACCCAAGAAGTAGGTTAGGAAGACAATTGAGATTAATAAAGTCTCTCAGTAAGAGGGACAATGTCCATTGTAAAAACCCATTGTAAAAATCTATAAAAGTCTTTAAAAAGCAGGAGAATCCATGATCAAGCATTAAGGGCAGCCGGTGTAAATTTCTGATCACAATGCATATATTCATAATCAGTGTCGAGATGGAGAGAAGGTTGGGTTTTGTTAGTGCCGACAAACAAAAAGGAGCTCAACGCTCACATGGAAAGGAACCCTGGAGGTGTACACAGATTAAGGAAGTGGGTTAGGAAGACAATTGGGATGAATAAAATCTCTCAGTAAGAGGGACAATGTCCATTGTAAAAATCTATAAAAGTCTTTAACTGGTTCCCAAGTGGCGCACGACGATGTATGTTGGCAGAATGGCACGGCTGGGCAAATGGGCGTACCTGTACGTCCATTTGAATTCCCCGCCATGCCATTGTGTGCACGCGCCGGCCGGGAGCTCCGTGAGTCAGGTCGCAGGTCCCGCGGACTCGATCGCCGCTGGGATACCCGCAATCGCCTCACGGAGAGGACGAACGAGGAGATGCTGATGTAAACAGCATCTCCCCGTTCTGCCTAGTGACAAGTGTCACTGATCACTGCTCCCTGTCATCGGGAGCAGTGATCAGTCTAGTGACACACACAGCCCAACCCCCCTACATTTAGAAAACACTCCCCTAGTACTGATTAACCCCTCCCCACCCCCTAGTGGTTAACCCCTTCACTGCCAGTGTCATTCACACAGTAATCAGTCTGTTTAATCGCACTGATTGCTGTATAAATGACAATGGTCCCAAAAATGTCCGACATGTCCGCCATAACATCGCAGTCACAATAAAAATCGCTGATCGCCGCCATTACTAGTAAAAAAAAAGATTATTAATAAAAATGCCATAAAACTATCCCCTATTTAGTAAGCGCTATAACTTTTGCGCAAACCAATCAATAAACGTTTATTGCGTTTTTTTTTTTACCAAAAATATGTAGAATACATATCAGCCTACACTGAGGGAAAAAAAGGTTTTTTTATATATTTTTGGGGGATATTTATTATAGTAAAATGTAAAAAATAATGCGTTTTTTTCAAAATTGTCGCTCTTATTTTGTTTATAGCGCAAAAAATAAAAATCGCAGAGGTGATTAAATACCACCAAAAGAAAGCTCTATTTGTGGGAAAAAAAGGACATCAATTTTGTTTGGGAGCCAGGTTACACACGACCGCGCAATTGTCAGTTAAAGCGATGCAGTACCGAATCACAAAAAGTGCTCTGGTCAGGAAGGGGGTAAAATCTTCCGGGGCTGAAGCAGTTAAAAAGCAGGGGAATCCATGATCCATCACTAAGGGCAGCCAATGTAAATTTCTGATCACAATGCGTGTGTTCATACTCCGTTTGTGAGTGGTCTGCTTATTGTTTTTTTATCATTAAATAGTTCCTTAATACTGCACTTAGAGGCGCTGTGTCTTCTTACTTTTTGTTAGCGTGTCCAAGAATAGGTATTTGTTCTAGCAGTCGCTCAGTGGTAGCATTGCATTGCCTTTTCTCGTAGGCCTCCAATTTAATAAGGAGACTTCTAAGATATGCTTTATGGGCATTCTACAAAAAAGTAGGATTGGTCACAGATCCCGTTCTCATTTTCGGAAGCGATATATCTCTGGTGACAGAGATCAGAAATAATAGAGGTATTGAGTCTCCAAATCAAACCCTTTTTATTGGTTGAAGTAGAAAATAGTTTTAGGTGATCAGATCATGTAATGGTACCGATATGAGCGTCTTTAACTGTTTGAAGCGTATATTTGTCAACCAGAAACATTTCTATCTTAGAATAGGTTTTTTGGGTGTGGGAGTAGAAGGTGTAGTCTCTCTCTTTGTCGTAACGACACCTCCAGGAATCATATACAGTATCTCACAAAAGTGAGTACACCCCTCACATTTTTGTAAATATTTTATTCTATCTTTTCATGACACAACACTGAAGAAATGACAAATGTAAAGTAGTGAGTGTACAGCTTGTATAACAGTGTAAATTTGCTGTCCCCTCAAAATAACTCAACACACAGCCATTAATGTCTAAACCGCTGGCAACAAAAGTGAGTACACCCTAAGTAAAATTTCCAAATTGGGCCCACTTAGCCATTTTCCCTCCCCGGTGTCATGTGACTCGTTAATGTTACAAGGTCTCAGGTGTGAATGGGGAGTAGGTGTATTAAATTTGGTGTTATCGCTCTCACTTTCTCATACTAGTCACTGGAAGTTCAACATGGCACCTCATGGCAAATAACTCTCTGAGGATCTGAAAAAAAGAATTGTTTCTCTACATAAAGATGGCCTAGGCCAGCGATGGTGAGCCTTGGCACCCCAGATGTATTGGAACTACATTTCCCATGATGCTCATGCACTCTGCAGTGTAGTGGAGTATCATGGGAAATGTAGTTCCAAAAGATCTGGGGTGCCAAGGTTCACCATCACTGGCCTAGGCTATAGGAAGATTGCCAAGACCCTGAAACTAAGCTGCAGCACGGTGACCAAGATCATGCAGCGGTTTAACAGGACAGGTTCCACTCAGAACAGGCCTCGCCATGGTCGACCAAAGGAGTTGAGTGCACGTGCTCAGCATCATATCTAGAGGTTGTATTTGGGAAATAGATGTATGAGTGCTGCCAGCATTGCTGCAGAGGTTGAAGGGGAAGTGGGGTCAGCTTGTCAGTGTTCAGACCATACGCCGCACACTGCATCAAATTGGTCTGCGTGGCTGACGTCCCAGAAGGAAGCCTCTTCTAAAGATGATGCACAAGAAAGCCCGCAAACAGTTTGCTAAAGACAAGCAGACTAAGGACATGGATTACTGGAACCATGTCCTGTGGTCTGATGAGACCAAGATAAACTTATTTGGTTCAGATGGTGTCAAGCGTGTGTGGCGGCACAAAGCCTCCACCGACGTTAGGGATGGTCACCAAACTAACCTCCGATGGGAAGAACACCAAGACTGGATCCAAAAAGGTCAGAAACCCAACTGGACAGCAGGGTAATCTCTCATCCGAGTAGTATGAAAAAAAGCAATGCTTCCAATAGTGTCGATCAAAAAAGTATGTTTTTTTATTCATAAAAACCGGCATACAGCAATAAAAAACTGTTAAAAAGTTAAACGTTTTGGGCAATGTGAGGAGCGGTAGGCATTATGCCCCAGTTGAAGGCCTTTTTGGTCGAAACACGTCGGACCAGGCTTATCGCTCCTTACATTGCCCAAAACTTTTAACATGTGATCACAGTTTTTTATTGCTGTATGCCGGTTTTTATGAATAAAAGAATATACTTTTTTGATCTACACTATTGAAAGCATTCCTTTTTTCATACTACCCAGATGAGAGATTAGCCTGCTATCCAGTCGTGTTTCTGACCTTTCAGATCCAGTCTTGGTGTTCTTCCCACCGGAGGTTCATTTGGTGGCCATCCCTAATGTTGGTGGAGGCTTTGGACCCTTCGGAGTTCCATGTGACTGCCGTTTCCTGCACCCATGCCTATATGACTCTTTGTCGCTGACACTTGAGTCCACCAGTTCCAGTAATAGTATATATACCTCTTCCTTCTATCGATGAAGCCATCTTGACGTTTTCCTGGCTGGACAGTGTCAGCACAATACGTCCCTGTTTCACCATCTTTTTGCGGATGATATATAAACCACCTTTAACAGATTCAGTTTATCTTATGGACTCTTTTCACATTTGTCCTTTTATACTTGTCACTTGAACATTTGACCTTTTGCACGGTTTTATTTGAATATTGATGTGTACATGTATTAGCGCTACAACGTTCACCATTTAAGTCCAGAAGGACTATATTAGGGTAAGTTTTATCCTTTAACATCCCATTCTATGTATTTAATGTTTGCTAATGTATTGTATTCATTTCATCATTCTATAATTACCATGATTGTAATATGCTGTGAATGTCCTCGTTGTCCTCATGCATGCTGTAAGCTTTTATTATTTATTTTCATATTTTTGTATTATGACACTTCTTACCTGTCCAGTGGGCTGCCAATAGTGTAAATAAGGAGGGGCTGGCCAAAGTAAAACACATTATTTATGCATTTAGCTCTCAATGAAGTGGAGAGGGTTACCTGTCCAAAACATGTACCCCACCCATCATTAATTTTTTCCAATGGGCCACCAGAGGGGGTGAGGAATCTGATAAGTTGACCTTATACTTTTGTCTTTAAATACTCATTTCAATAATGTTGTTATACTTATGTTGGCCAAGAATGTTTGTGTCTAATCTGCTTGAAATGTTATGTGCAAAAGTACTATTTTTTTTTCTTGTTTGACTCCACAGTTTCCTTCCAACCCACAGGAATGGGAGACTGTGGCTTCCCAATTCCACCACCAGTGGGACTTTCCCAATTGTGGTGGTGCGATCGATGGGAAGCACGTCCGGATCATCCCACCACCCAAATCGGGGTCATACTACTTCAACTATAAGGGCTTCAGTAGTATTGTGATGTTGGCGGTGGTTGTGATGGCCAATTTTGAATTCCGATACTTGGTTGTAGGGAAGAACGGCAACCCCTTCCTCCAAACTAAAGTAGGTGAGAGGAAGGAGTTGCACCCCCGAAACACATCCATTGATCCCCCATGATGGAAGCTAGCACATGTTGACACACTGGGGCTTATTTCAGAAAGGACAATCCACTTTGCCCTACAAGTGCACTTTCAAGTTTTTTCTTTTTTGAAATAAGCCACAGTGTGTCAACATGTGCTAGATCCCATCATGGGGGATCGATGGACGTGTTTCAGGGGTGCAACCCCTTCCTCTCACCTACTTTAGTTTGGAGGAAGCGGTTGCACCCACAAAATGCGTACATTGATATCCCATGATGGCAGATAGCACATGTTGACACACTGTGTGCATCTTCAAAATCTGGCTTTGCAATTCATTTAAAACTTTAAAAACATGTACAACAATAACGACAACTTAAAAATTTGTTTTTGGTTTAGATTTTGCCTGAAATATCAATGATGTTGCTCAGTCTTTTTTGAACATCATGGATATTTTGCTTCATCTTTTCCAAATCACGATTGCACACCATGATCTCACTGATGAGTAGGGATGAGCTTCGAGTTCGAGTCGAACTCATGTTCGACTCGAACATCGGCTGTTCGCCAGTTCGCCGAACAGCGAACAATTTGGGGTGTTCGCGGCAAATTCGAATGCCGCTGAACACCCTGTAAAAAGTCTATGGGAGAAATCAAAAGTGCTAATTTTAAAGGCTTATATGCATGGTATTGTCATAAAAAAGTGTTTGGGGACCTGGGTCCTGCCCCAGGGGACATGAATCAATGCAAAAAAAAAGTTTTAAAAACGTCCGTTTTTTTCGGGAGCAGTGATTTTAATAATGCTTAAAGTGAAACAATAAAAGTGTAATATCCCTTTAAATTTCGTACCTGGGGGGTGTCTATAGTATGCCTGTAAAGGGGCGCATGTTTCCTGTGTTTAGAACAGTCTGACAGCAAAATGAAATTTCAGAGGAAAAAAAGTCATTTAAAACTACTCGCGGCTATTAATGAATTGCCGGTCCGACAATACACATAAAAGTTCATTGATAAAAACGGCATGGGAATTCCCCACAGGGGAACCCAGAACCAAAATTTAAAAAAAAAATGATGTGGGGGGTCCCCCTAAATTCCATACCAGGCCCTTCAGGTCTGGTTTTTATATATTAAGGGGAACCTCGGCCAAAATTTGTTTAAAAAAATGGTGTGGGGTCCCCCCAAAAATCCATACCAGACCCTTATCCGAGCACGCAACCTGGCAGGCCGCAGGAAAAGAGGGGGGGACGATAGAGCGCCCCCCCTCCTGAACGGTACCAGGCCACATGCCCTCAACATTGGGAGGGTGCTTTGGGTTCACCCCCCAAAACACCTTGTCCCCATGTTGATGAGGACAAGGGCCTAATCCCCACAACCCTTGGCCGGTGGTTGTGGGGGTCTGCGGGCATGGGGATTATTGGAATCTGGAAGCCGCCTTTAACAAGGGGACCCCCAGATCCTTGCCCTCCCCCTGTGTGAAATGGTAAGGGGGTACCATTTCACAAAAAAACTGTCAAAAATGTTAAAAATTACAAGAGACAGTTTTTGACAATTCCTTTATTTAAATGCTTCTTCTTTCTTCTATCTTCTATCTCCTTTCTTCTATCTTCTATCTTCCTTTGGTTTCCTCCTCCATCTTCTTCTTCTTCTGGTTCTTCTGGTTCTTCCTCCGGTGTTCTCATCCGGCATCTCCTCCACGGCACCTTCTTATCTTCTTCTCCTCGGGCCACTCCTGGTTGGGACTTTGTTTGGCCGGTCCTGGGGGTTCCGTGCCCGCACCGCCTACTGCGAGGATTCACATGTAAGTGTATGGGACAATCCGGTACATGGAGGGTCCTTCCACGTCCTGGATTTGGCCCTTCTATCTAATTAAGATATTTTTAGTCTTAAAAATTATTTTTCATTTTAATTTCTATTTTCAATATTCTTTATAATTCTTTTATATTTTTTATCCATAGACAATATACCAAGGTTTCACTCCTGACGATAGGCTATAAGGCCTTGAAACGCGTAGAGCTAATATCAACCGATGTATATACATTCATGAATTATTTTGTATGGCCGTTCCTATTCAATTTAATCTGTTCCCTATTCCAGCCTCATTTTGGTGGTATTTCTATTGTTATGATTTATGTAGCTATCTTTTGCTCACACAATTTTGTCCGATTTCATGTATTCTTAATATTTGTACCAACTTAGTCTTGGATTGTTTATCTATGTGCAATATTTGGTTCTGATGAATTGTATTGAAATGTACAGATATTTATATATAGCAAAATGTGTTAAATATTTTGATATGAAAGTTTATGACAGTTTGAACCAATTAAAAACATTTTAATTAACTTTATCTTGCTACCGTGTGCTTCGTCAAAGTCCCGCCAATTTTTTCATCTTCTATAACATTATTCGGGATGGAGGTGGGGACTTGAACGGCCCCGTCTAACCTCATTTAAAATTAAACAACTCTCTTTTTTTTTTTTTACCTAATTAGGGATGGAGGCACACGGCGGCACTAACAGCCAACTTTTTTCCATTTATTGAAATAACTACCAGCTAGCCGTTCAGACTACATTCACAATTTAATCTTTACTAGCTGGTAACATTAAACCACAGTTCTTTATTGGTTTCCTTATTCTTTTCATTTGGCCCAAATATGCCTTTTTTTGTTTCTTTTCGTTTTTTCTCTTTTTCCCTGCATGTGCGCAGTGGTGGTGCTGGTTGCAGTTATCCGTTGGGCCATGCCTTCCCTTGCCCCGATCAGGAGCTGCGATGTGTCACGCGCGGCACCGCTGGTGGTGAGTTTTCCACCTGTTGGTCCGCTGGGGGAGTGGTTTGGTTGGTGCTTCAGGTCACGGGGCCGTGGCGGTTGGGCTCTTTGCTTGGTGGCGCCTTCCTCCTCCCTCCCCCCATTGGACCAACATATGACGTTGGGGGTGGTTTGTGCTGCGGCCTCGCCTATATGGGCTCCCTCCCCAGTTGGGTTTCATACTCTGGACACTTCACATCATTCCCTTCCGGGATAGATCATGCACACTGGCCATTTCTTCATTCCTCCCACAGACATTGATTCAGGTAACTTTAACACACATCCCACTCACTTTACACTTGTTTTTTCTTTGTTGTTTTTTTCACTTCACTGTTTTACACCATATCCTTTTTATGTTCATCACAGAGGTCTCTCACCAAGGTGGTCACCCCCACCAACACAACCAACACCATCACCACACATCCACACCCATTTGGGGCGGTGTCCGTGTTTGGCCTTGCTGGCAGCACCGCGTCCCCTCAGCTCCCAGTTGGGGCTTTGTTTGGCCGGTCCTGGGGGTTCCGTGCCCACACCGCCTACTGCGAGGATTCACATGTAAGTGTATGGGACAATCTGGTACATGGAGGGTCCTTCCACGTCCTGGATTTGCCCCTTCTATCTAATTAAGATATTTTTAGTCTTAAAAATTATTTTTCATTTTAATTTTTATTTTCAATATTCTTTATAATTCTTTTATATTTTTTATCCATAGACAATATACCAAGGTTTCACTCCTGACGATAGGCTATAAGGCCTTGAAACGCGTAGAGCTAATATCAACCGATGTATATACATTCATGAATTATTTTGTATGGCCGTTCCTATTCAATTTAATCTGTTCCCTATTCCAGCCTCATTTTGGTGGTATTTCTATTGTTATGATTTATGTAGCTATCTTTTGCTCACACAATTTTGTCCGATTTCATGTATTCTCAATATTTGTACCAACTTAGTCTTGGATTGTTTATCTATGTGCAATATTTGGTTCTGATGAATTGTATTGAAATGTACAGATATTTATATATAGCAAAATGCGTTAAATATTTTGATATGAATGTTTATGACAATTTGAACCAATTAAAAACATTTTAATTAACTTTATCTTGCTACCGTGTGCTTCGTCAAAGTCCCGCCAATTTTTTCATCTTCTATTACACTTTTATTGTTTCACTTTAAGCATTATTAAGATCACTGCTCCCGAAAAAACTGCTGTTTTTAAAACTCTTTTTTGCATTGATCCATGTCCCCTGGGGCAGGACCCAGGTCACCAAACACTTTTTATGACAATAACTTGCATATAAGCCTTTAAAATGAGCACTTTTGATTATTCATGTTCGTGTCCCATAGACTTTAAAGGTGTTCGCGTGTTCGAGCAAATTTTTTGCCTGTTCGCAAGTTCTGGTGCGAACCGAACAGGGGGGGTGTTTGGCTCATCCCTATTTGGGAGTAAAGATGTTGGTGCTCTGGTTCTGGTACGTGACTACCAATTTGGTAGGAAAGCCCCATTTGTATGGGATGTGATTCCTGAGGATAGCAGTGGTCTGGGAGAATTCTCTCTGTTTTTTAGTTAGCTGTGGCAGCAGAGATGTCTGTGTACAGGGACACAGAAGTGTAAGGGTCAGGTAGCAGAGAGGTGGATCTGGCAGCCATGATCTTCTTTTTTACTTGGAAGAAATGGACGTGTGCTAGTATATGTCTAGGAGGTGGCTAGGTTTGACAATGCGGTGCGCCCGGTCAATAACCATTTCAGTTTGGCGCAGTTGATCGATAAGTGTGAAGAATAGTTGTTGGATGTAGGCGATCCGTTCTGGGGGCTTAACAAATTCTGGTACACCCCTAAATTTTATGTTATTCCTCCTTGAGTGACCTTCTAAATCTGCGACTTTGGCCTGCAGATATTGAATCTCCTCAGCGTAGTGATCATGGGCATCTGCCATTTTGTTATAGACCGCAGTGTGCTCAGTGAGCTGTTTTTCAATGTCATCAGTGCGGTCTTCCACTTGATCAATTCTGCAGTGTAGCATGGAGATTGAGGATCGTAATTCATTGCGTATATCATTTTGTAGTGACAGCAGCATAAGTTTGAGTGTGTGTTCGGATGCTAGCTGGTCAGAAGTGGGCAGCGTGGGTAGTGAATCAGAGCTTGGTAGTTCAGGGCCTTTAGTTGCTGGGGGATCCCAGTGCTGCTTCTTAAGCAGGGGAGCTTTAGCAAGGGAGAGGGCTGGGGACTGAGTGGCTCTCTTACCTCGATCAGCGGATGAAGGCTGAGAAGATTCTGCTTCTGGGGCTGCACTGTCCATCTCCTCAGGGTAGGCAAGGTGTTTCTGTGAGGCCCTGGTGTCTGGTGATGAAGCGTGCGGAGCCGTGTCAGCACCATCTTTGCCAGTCAGCATGTCGGCTCTCCCGAAGTAATCAGTGAGGCAGCGCGGCTTGTGAAGGCTGGTATTTCTGCTCCTGGACATGCCAACCGGATGCCCGGTGGTTCTTCTCCCCTCCTGTGTGACAGAGAGGGGGGATATGTCAGGATTAGATGCTGTGAGTTACTGTTTATCCAACGGCTGAGTGGAGCTGAGGTATCAAGCAGCCATTCCGCTCCGTGGCCAGCCACGCCCCCAAACCCAGTGCATTTTGTGGACTGCCCAGTCTGCATTCAAAGTTAAAAAGAAAACTTACTAAGTTGTATCAGTAATGTGAATTCATGTCACTCTGTCAAGAGAAAAATATGTTGACTTTCGTTGTTAACCTTTCCTTCTGAAACAGCTTAAGCTTCAATTTCAAAACTTTGGGTTACTGACCCAGAGCGAGTATAATTGTAAGGAATTGCAACTTTTTTTGAAGTAGGAAGTGATATTAAAGTGAATGTATTGGTTTCCCCTACTTGGGCAAAGCAGATGTTCACTTTAATTAGGGCAGTAAGAATTTAGTGCAGATCATGACCTACATTTTAAAAGTATCTAGATTCATGGTGATACTACTCTGCTAAGTGCCACATCCCTCTTCAGATATAGAACAAAGAAAAAAAAACTGTTGGTGGGACTTTAAAGGCACAGAAGTCACAGAGTATATTTGATATACTCTGTGACTTCTGTGCCTTTAAAGTCCCACCAATAAGGTTTTTTCTTTGTTCTGCATTTTAAAAGTGGTAAAGGTCTTAAATGTGCTGAACCATTTCAGTTTTTTTTTCTGGTTAAAAAGTACAAAAACCACAGCTTCCACAATTTATTTAGGGGAAGACCATAACTTAACAATAACAAAACAATGTATAACCTCAAAAATATTTTACATAAATAAACCATATTATGGATAAAACAATCTTTAAATGTATCTCAAGAACGAACATTTTTTTTTTTTTTTTAATTTACAGGTTCTTAGACATGGTGGCTTTATTATTTTATTTCTTTTTTCTTTAATTTCAACTGGTGATCCTACCAGTTAAATATTTCCTGTCCTTGGCTGACAACACATACTCACCATAATGTATCAAATGGAAACATGTGTTATTAGCATAAGATAGGACAACTATAGATCCCCCTCTTCTCCATAATATAGGATGGGAGTTCTGTAACCCTAAGGATAGCTTTGAACAATGTAATGATATCCATTTTCTTATAGGATCAACAGGTATTTTTGTACTTATCAAACTGATAAAACTAAACATTTTTCAATTGTATAGCTAAAGCTAACCTCCAGCTTTTAGTGAAGTTTAAATAGTTTGTTTGGTCCAAGCTTGGTCAAAAAAATACTATTACCTTCACTAAAAGATGCAGCAGCTCTGTGCGGTGTACAAACTGTATGACCGATCTTATAAAATATTTGTTCATTAACTACTTTAGGACCAGCCTATATCAGTTTTACTTCTACAGGGCAGCTCCCCTGTGCAGAATCATGTATTGTATACAGCCATGGCCAAAAGATTTGAGAATGACACAAATATTAATTTTCACAAAGTCTGCTGCCTCAGTTTTTGTGATGGCAATTTGCATATACTCCAGAATGTTATGAAAAGTGATCAGATGATTTGCAATTAATTGCAAAGTCCTTCTTTGCCATGAAAATGAACTTAACCCCATAAAAAAGATTTCCACTGCATTTGTGAAGAAAACTTCAGGGCGCCCAAGAAAGTCCAACAAGCACCAGGACTGTCTCCTATAGTGGATTCAGCTGTGGGATCAGGGCACCACCAGTACAGAGCTTGCTCAGGAATGGCAGCAGGCAGGTGTGACTATATCTGCATGCACAGTGAGGTGAAGACATTTGGAGGATGGCCTGGTGTCAAGAAGGGCAGCAAATAAGCCACTATTCTCCAGGGAAAACATAAGGGACATGTGGATATTGTGCAAAAGGTACATGAATTATACTGCTGAGGACTGGTGTAAAGTAATTTTCTCTGATGAATCCCCTTTCTGATTGTTCCAGAAAAAAACCTTGTCTGGAGAAGAAAAGGTGAGCGCTACCATCAGTCATGTGTGGGGTTGCTTCTCAGCCAAGGGAGTGGACTTACTCACAATTTGGCCTAAGAACACAGCCATGAATATAGAATGGTACAAAAACATCCTCAGAGAGCAACTTCTCCCCATCATCCAAAACCAGTTTGGTGATGACCAATGTCTTTTCCAGCATGATGGAACACCTTGCCATAAGGCACAAAAGTGATAACTAAGTGGCTTGGGGAACAAAACATCAACATCTCGGGTCCATGGCCAGGAAACTCCCCAGAATATAATCCCATTGAGAACTTGCAGTCAATCCTTAAGAGGCGGATAAACAAAAAAACCCCCACAAATTCTGACAAACTCCAAGCATTGATTATGCAAGAATGGGCTTCCATCAGTCAGGATGTGGCCCATACGTTGATTGACAACATGCCAGGGTGAATTTCAGAGGTCTTGAAAAAGAAGGGTCAACACTGCAAATATTGACTCTTTGCATAAACAATGTAACTGCCAATAAAAGCCTTTGACACTTAAGCAAATCTTGTAATTATACTTCAGTATACCATAGTAACATCTGACAAAAAGATCTAAAAACACTGAAGCAGCAGACTTTGTGAAAATTAATATCTGTGTAATTCTCAATGCTTTTGGCCACGGCTGTATATACGATTCTTCACTTTCGCCTGTAGGATGCGTGCACTCTTTGCCGCGAGACGCTCCTGCTGTGATCATCACAGCAGAAGCCGGTCTGTGGGTGCTGGCCACTGGATGTCCACCTGCACCCCCCGATTGTCAGTAATACACACAGAACTGAGATCTGTAAACAAGGCAGATCTCAGTTCTGACTGAGAGAAAGGAATAGATTTTGTGTTCCTGCAAAGCAGTGAACAAAATCAATCTCTTCCCTCAGTAAAAGCACTTAACACAGTGCACAAAAACACTGGATATGCACACAGTTAACCCTTTGATCACCCTAGATGTTTGATCCCTTTCCAGCAAGTGTCATTAGGACAGTGGATATTTTTAGCAAACTTTTTTAGACACACAAAGTGTCAAAAGTTTCAGTTAGAGTCCGAATGTCCACCACAATATTGCAGTCCCGCTATAAGTCGCTAATCACCGCCATTACTGGTAAAAAAAAAAAATGCATAACTGTATTCCATAGTTTGTAGACGCTATAACTTTTGCGTAAACCAATCAATATACGCTTATTGGGATTTTTTTTTACCAACAACATGTAGCAGAATACATATTGGCCTACATTTATGAAGAAATGTTATTTTATTTATTTTTTTTTTTTTTGGCTATGTAAAGCAGAAAGTAAAAATTTTTTTTTTTTCAAAATTGTCGGTCTTTTTTTGTTTATAGCTCAAAAAAAATGCAGTGGCGATCAAATACCACCAAAAGAAAACTCCATTTGTGGTAAAAAAAATTACATACATTTTATTTGGGTACAGCATTGCATGACGCGCAATTTTCAGTTAAAGTATCAGTGCCATATCACAAAAAATGACCTGGTCAAGAAGGGCGGAAATCTTCCAGAGGTCAAATGGTTAAAGAATTATCATTTAACCACCTCAATACAGGGCACTTTCACCCCCCTTCCTGCCCAGGTAATTTTTCAGCTTTCGCACTTTGATTGACAAATGCACGATCTTGCAACACTGTACCCAAATGAATATGTAATCATTTTCTGTAAAAAAAAAACAGAGCTTTCTTTTGGTGGTATTTAATCACTGCTGGGTTTGTTATTTTTTACAAAAAAAAGAAAAAAGTCTGAAAATTTTGAAAAAAAATGTTTTCTTAGTTTCTGTGAGTAAATTTTGTAAATAAGTAATTTTTGTGCTTCACTGATGTGCGCTGATGAGGTTGCACAGATAGGCACTGATGAGCACTGATAGGCGGCACTGATGGGCAGCACTGGTAGGCACTGCTAGGTGGCACTGATGGGCGGCACTGAAAGACAGCACTGACTGGTGTCACTAATGGGCACTGATTGGTGCCACTGATAGGCACTGATTGGTGTCACTGATGGGCACTGATTGGTGTCACTGATGGGCACTGGGGGGCATTACTGTAATCAGAGCACTGATGATTAATGCCCTGATTGCCTGTCTGTGTGTCCCCTGCAAGGAGATGCCGCAGATCAGCTCTCCTCACCGCACACTCTGTCAGTGCGAGGCGATGAGTGCCAATTTCCTGCACTTCAGCATTTACATGTGACCGGCTGTGATTGGACACAGCAGAACACATGGTTAAAGAGCCGCGTCATTGGCCAGAGATCTGGGTTGCGCTGTGTCCTAGCAACATGGTGTGCCCGTGATCACCGTGCTGCGTGCCCCCATGGGCACGCGAGAGCTGCCGTTCTGGGGCAACATCATATGACGTCCACCCAGAACGAGAGCCATGCCGCTCCTCCATCATTTGACTGTGGGCGGGCACCAATTGGTAAAGCTGATTTCCAGATTTTAGTGAAGTTTAAATAGTTTGTTTTGACCAAGCTATTTACTTCACTAAGAGATGCAGCAGGATGGGAACTTCCTGTCGCACTTCCAGAGCAAAATCAAGTTAGGCTGGGCATTGCTTAATGAATGAATAGAAAGCTTCATCTGACTGGCTGTGGATGAGAGGTGGGCAGATGATGTCATGATATCTGCCTCAGCCACTTATTGGAAGCTTTGTATTCATTCATAGAATACAAAGCTTCCCTTGAATGGCTGAGCAGCACTCATCCCAACTCAACTTTGTTCTGGGAGTGGAACAAAGCGCTGTATACTATATATAGATAAAGTTACATACAGTTTATGTAGCACACACAGCCACTGTAGATCTTAGTAAAGGTAAATGTTCATTTAGACCAGCTTGGTTCAAACAAAAGCTGGGGATCAGCTTTAAACAGACCAAAGAAAAGAGGCCAATTGTTGAGGTTAGCATGTCGGTAAATGTTTTTAGTGTCTTTGCCAAAGATCTATATTTTTAATACTAACATTAAGCATATATGGTCAAATACTTCCAAAGAATGTGATTTTATAAAAGCACTCATTTTAGGTATGTCCTTGGTTGATTTACCATTATCTGAGAGGTAATCCTCTCTCAGTCTGAAGTAGAAGCAAAGTGGGAAACAAAGAAACATTGGCCGGTTCGATAAAAAAACTCCCCACATTCGGCCCTTATGCATAGCAGCCAGCTTCTGTCAGAGGAGCATGCTGGAGCATGCTGTAAAACCAGCAGCCGACCAGCTCCGATCAGCGTTCTCAGCCAATGACTGAGAGCGCTGACCGGAGTGTTCTAGCGGGAGAGCTGTTTCCCTGTCAGAACACAATAGAATAGCAGGGAAAAGCGCTATACTAACATTGGATTGTTAGTACAGCGGCTTTCGACCAGAGCTGTCAGGTTTTTTTTCATTCAACCCGCTGGGTTGAAAAAAAAAACGAGTGTGCTAGGCTTTAGTGAATGCTTGGCACTAGGCTAGTGGTGTGTGCTAGGCTTTAGTGAATGTTTGGCACTAGGCTAGTGGTGTGTGCTAGGCATTAGTGAAATTTTGGCACTAGGCTGGTGGTGTGTGCTAGGCTTTAGTGAAATCATGGCACTAGCCCGGTGGTGTGTGCTAAGCATTAGTGAAATTTTGGCACTAGGCCGGTGGTGTGTGCTAGGCTTTAGTGAAATCCTGGCACTAGGCTGGTGGTGTGTGCTAGGCTTTAGTGAAATGTTGGCACTAGGCTGGTGGTGTGTGCTAGGCTTTAGTGAAATCCTAGCACTAGGCTGGTGGTGTGTGCTAGGCTCTAGTGAAATTTTGGCACTAGGCTGGTGGTGTGTGCTAGGCTTTAGTGAAATGTTGGCATTAGGCTGAAAACAGGAAGAAGTAAGTTAGCTTTTGATGGTCAAGCTTTCTCTACTTATTTTTAGAAGCTGTATACGGTATACGTTCCTTTTTAATGATGAAATTATCCATTCTCACCTAACACACTTTTATAGCTATGATTGCAGAACAGGAAATATGATTATATTTGGAAAATTTGATGATTTTCAATAAAATAAAACACACGAACCAGCTGAAAGAAAAGGGCAGTCAGAAGAAAAATAAAGGGCACACTAAATTAATTTTTAAGAATGCCAAAAGCAATGTCTTGAAGATAAAATGTTAAAAGCCATTTTTCTTTGAGTCTGCTTTTTAACACATTACTGTATGCATAATTTATGCTGCACAGTATTATTTTTCATTGCCCATGTCCAAAGGACTGGTAATATTTTTTCAATAGCTTATATAAAATGTAAAATGTACTGAAAAAATCAGTTTATTTTTGCATAATACTACTGTACAGTATACTGTCATTGAGGTAAGCAACCTATTATAACTCAGAAATCTGACTAGAAGGCACAGTGACAGACCTAGCAGCACCACACAATCACAGAACAACAACAAAAGGTGTCATGTATAGAAATTCAAAAGTATAAGAATATTTCAGGCGGTGACATGAGCAGAAACTATGAGAATTTTTTGGATAGATGCTGAACCACAATCAAAAGCAAGCAACATAGAAATTCT
Organism: Lithobates septentrionalis; assembly: GCA_037952835.1. Lineage (NCBI taxonomy): Eukaryota > Metazoa > Chordata > Amphibia > Anura > Ranidae > Lithobates > Lithobates septentrionalis. Next base: position 3,109,206 of record JBBDGP010000918.1, on the reverse strand, counting down.
ACTGCTATATTTATAAGGGCAAAGAGCAATGTGCAAAGCACAAACCATAGCAACTAAATGTTTAGTAACCTGACCTCATTAAAATAAAATCTGATTGATTAGCATGAGTTACTGCACTTTGTATTTAGTTATTGCTCTTTATAGTATAGTCTTAATAAACAAGTGAAAAAGGTGTATTTTGACAGGAGCTAAAAAAGTTTGTTCAGTATTTTCACTTCTCTCTACTGCAGTATCATATTCTGTCATTATCTGGAATCCTGTTGCTGTTCAAATTCTGTTACCACATAAGCTAATAAGTAGGGATGTGGTTCATGAACTTTACATATTCAACATTTGTCTGAACTCCAAGCTTTCGTGGACAGTCAGTGGGAAATCCAAGCCAAATATCCCATACTGCATTGTACCATGAACTCTGTTCAGGTGTAATAATGCTGAATTTTGTTCCGTCTAAGGCTAGTCTGTGTAAGGAACTAAATGGTATATAAGGCTCAATTTACAAACTGACGCACCAGGATAAAAATCCTTTTTTTCAAAGAAGTGTCAGTTCATTTCATCTCAAGTCCAATGAGCTTTGAAAATGACAGTCACATGGATAAAGATTTTTATCCCAGTGTTAAAACTTTGTGAACTAAGCCTATAGTGTAGTCAGGACTATACAATGTACTATATAGCTTATGTCAATGGATCCTGGGTTGGGAAAAATTACCTGGTGTCGTTAATTCTTGGGACTAAAAAATACTCCACATACTGTAGGTGGGGTGTGGGGATTTCCCTGGCCTCAGTTGTCTGGAAGGAAAAGATATTTACAAATAGGTCTTGGTAAGCCTTAGGTGTGCTTACACTATGCTATTGCAGTAACACATTATGTATGTTGGTGTGCTGCAGTGCTCACTGGCACCCTAAGGCCCCATACACACTATTAAGGCCCGTACACATGATCAGATTTTCCAACGGGAAATGTTGGATGTCAGGTTGTTGGCGGAAAATCCGACCGTGTGTATGCTCCAACGGACAATTGTTGTCTGACAAATGTTGTCTAGCATATTCTCAAATTTTCCGCCAACAAATGTGTGTTGTCGGATTTTCCGATCGTGTGTACACAAGTTCGTCGGACAAAAGTCCAAAATACAAACACGCATGCTCGGAAGCAGAAGTGGTCGGTCTTGTAAACTAGCATTTGTAATGGAGAATTAACATTCGTGACGTGGCAAATTATGAAATCTCCAAATGCAGCGCACAATTCTCTTCTTCTTTAATGGGATAATAATGAAGCTGCTTTGCTGGTAATACTGATGGAGTTATTGCAAACACATTTTCAAAGGCTTTTTTTTTTCTAGTGATTCCTTTTTTATCGGCTTGTCATACGTCTTGTATGTCATTACGTTCGTAATTGTTGGCCAACATTTGTGTGACCGTGTGTATGCAAGACAAGTTTGAGCCAACACCCTTCAGAAATTTCCACGGTTTTGTTGTCGGAAAGTCCGATCTTGTGTACGAGGCATTAGATTTTCTGCAGATTTTTGTCTTCAGATTTACCAAAACCATATAATATGAGGTCAAACCTTAAAAGTTTCAATTTGTATGCAATCAGGCAGACCCTTGCACTACATGGTTTTGGTAAATCTGAAGACAAAAATCTGCAGAAAATCGAATATTGTGTATGGGGTCTAGCACAATAATGCCATACAGAGAGCAAAACCTGTCCAGTTTAGTAGGGAATGGATAATTTTTGATCCATATGTGGCCCAGTGCTCTGAGCTCAGTTGATATTGGAACTGTACCTTGCACACTGCATAAACGGCTGGATTGAAACTGTGCGCCCTGTTTTTTTACATACTGTCCCTATGATGGATGATTGGCAACTCTGCTCTGGGGGGGTAAGACCCTCCTGACCCCCCCTTTATTTATTAGCCTGACCTGTAGGTGATCGGCCCTGGGAGCAGACAGCCTGTGTTCAGGACAGATTATTCAATGTAATTTCCCAAATATAGCCTGTGACCATACTTGGGCACAGATGTCTCTGCTATCTCTGTCCCCTTTTCTTATGTGGCTAGGGATTTCTGGCCACATAAGTCAATAGTGCCTGTGGCATCAGCAGTTTGATAGGGATGTGGAAGGTGCCAGCACCTGCTGCTTCCTTAGCAATCACAGACAGTGGGAAGCTATCATGTATTGAATATATTGCTATATTTCTACCACTTTTATATATGATGTTCATCTCCCACTGATCATGGAACGAATGACCAAAAGTCTGAACAGCTGAAGTTCAGTTCACACCTAGATGCAGACTGTGTTCCTAATGTGCCCCATATTTTTTACATTTTTTGCAGTCTTTTTGCCATTCTAGTTTGTATTCATTAAAAAAAATCAAAGAGTTTTTTCTTTGCTGTATGATTTAGGATTAAGCCTAGTACACACAATGAGATTATCGGACGAATGATCATCCATATTTTTTTTTGCATGCTAGTCTCAATATAAAAAATGAAGAGGTTACTAAAGTACAAAAATTCTTGTACCTCAGAATAAAAATTCAGAAGTGATGTAATGTATTGTATTATATTTGTATTGTATTTTCAGATGAAAACTGTACTTATCAAACGAAAATTGTAGGAGAAAATTTTTTATGTTTGTCCCATTGGATAATTTCAGATAAAAACTGTGTACTAATGATCAGATTATCGTATGATCACTTTGAAAGTAGTATTTTTTGTATGATTTTCTGATCTTGTTTCATGAACTTTTAGTGTTTGGGGCAGGGATATGCAATTAGCGGACCTCCAGCTGTTGCAAAACTACAAGTCCCATCATGCCTCTGCCTCTGGATGTCATGCTTTTGGCTGTCAGAGTCTTGATATGCCTCATGGCACTTGTAGTTCTGAACAGCTGGAGGTCCGCTAATTGCATATTCCTGGTTTGGGGTTTAGCTTTTTAGGGTTTTTTTTTTCTGTGCGGTATATTAGATTTTACATAATTGTGTTCATGATATTTTATTGTTTGTTTTGCAACTGGGGAAGCTGTTTTTTTCACTACATCAGTGGCTCCTTATTCACAATGTATGTATCATGTTTTCACTGTTTGAAGAGTCAACCAGTATGATGATCTGTAACAATGCAGACACTATATATATATATATATATATATATATATATATATATATATATATATATATATATATATATATATATATATATATATATATATATATATATATATATATATATATATGTATATGTAGTATTCCTTCTGGAGAACACAAGGTGGTAATATAATATAGCAAGCACTGGAGGCACAGCAACAGGAGCAAGATATCCAGGTGTCTCAGGGCCAACTTTATCCTAACACCATTCCTATAGAGCCACACCAGAACATGAGGAGCACAAGGAGAATGCAGAGGGTTGCTAGATCATAATTCAGTGCTTTTTAAATGTCCTTTAGGATTAATAACATCAGTCACCCTTTTTGATTCATATTATAAGAGGAAAATCACAGAGCTCACCCACCCTCACAGAGAGTGCATAAAATGAAACACCTGGAGCATGTGCTGTGAAGGAACCTCTTAACCTCCTTTCCAGAGACCAGCAGTATACCGTTTTACAGCCAACATAGTTTGGAGCATCATGCCAGTAAAAGAAAGAGCAGCAGGGCAGGGGAGGCCTAATGATGCTTTCATTCTTTAGTTCCCAGTGTTCAGCTACTGCCAGAAGCTATAGACACCTCCTTAAATATATTGTGGCAACTTACATGCCATCAAGGGTGGATGTTGACACCCTCAGAATGGATGATGACATTGACTATTAGATATTGGTGACAGACCACTGACCAGAGCTTGTCCAGTATGCTATTTAACTGTTGGGCTTTCCTGCATATTTACTGTATCAGTGGGTTTTGTTACACAAAAAGAATCCGCTTGTCCCCAGACACAGTTGATACAGTTGACTGGCTCACAGTTGTAATACCAATAACAATATTATATGGTACAGCCTCAGCAGCATCTTCTTTTACCACTGCCACCCTAAAATAAATACCACCTCCTACAACCATAATTATCTCTTGCCTTTGTTAGTAAACCCTGCCACCAATAATACTGTACCTCCTACTGCTGATGGCTGGACAGCAGAAACATCATTATGCTGCATCAAGATTACAAGAAAGCACTTAATGTTTCTGCATGCTGCTCCTCAGTTATCAATGTTTTTACCTTTATGTAGGATACATTATGCATTTGTCTCAATTTTGTGGGCTTATTGCAGTACATTGGATAGTGGTCCAGCAGGGATTTTTTTCATTATGCCCCTTTCTCTCCCTCTGATAGTGGCCTATAAAAAATGTGTAGATAATGTGTACAATATATTTGTATTTTGTCACAGGAAGAATACAGTGCAATTTTTAACCACTTAATGACAACCTGCAGTACATTTACTGCTGTCCGACAGCTCCCCCAGGCACTACGACGTACCCAAACTGCTGTGCCCACTGGCTAGGCTATTTCAGTGCTCAGTACCCAGATACCACATGATTTCTGTGCGATCACATGACACCTAATAAACAATAGTCATGAATAGAATCCATTTACCCTGTTTCCCCTAAAATAAGACCTAGCGTGATTGTCGGCGATGGCTGCAATATAAGCCCTACCCTGCAAATAAGCCCTACCCTGTTTCCCCGAAAATAAGCCCTACCCTGAAAATAAGACCTACAAGGACTTTAACTAGGGCTTATTTGGGGGGTAGGGCTTATATTGAAGCCATCGCCGACAATCACGCTAGGTCTTATTTTAGGGGAAACAGGGTACTACTGAGTGTGATCTGTGATTGGTCACCAGTGATCACATGGTATCTGGGCTAATCACAGTTTCCTGTACCATGTGATAGCTGTGGGCCAATCATAACATCACAAAGCCATTCATGACAGTTCAAACGATTGCTGTTGCAGTAATCATCATAACAAGCAACCTGTTAGATAATTAATTTATATGAAATCTCCAGATTGTAACAGATTGAAATAACACTGTAAATATGAATATATTTTAGTTGGAGTTTGATTAATGTGAGTGGGTGATATACCTTCTGATATGCCTATTTTCTTAAGATTGAGTGTTTTTGTAGTAGTCTAATAATTACTACTGTATGTGAGTAGAATTTTCTCATAAAATTCGGTGCTTGTTTGTTTATCTGAACAATGGGACCCAAACCCCATTTGCTTTACATATATCCACTTCATAGGATCCCCCTGTTTAGATATGCAATGAGGGGGGGCTATCCTTTAATGAATACATAATTTTTCCACTATAAAGGTCACAAACTTGTGTATACCTAATTTTCTCTGCAAAAAGGTTTTAATTTAAAAAGGGGCTTGTGTATGCTAACTAGAGGGGATTGGGAATAGTCCAATCCTGAAAAGATGAAGAATATTTGAACAGATAGAATAGATAGGCCCACCAATCAGGATTGCCCCATGCAAGCCAATGTAGGAGAGGGAGAAAAAAATAAAGTTTTGGGACATCAGATACCAGAATGAGGCCCTTACATATAGTTCAATGATAATTATGGAAAATATCCCTGGCACTTATCTAACGTTTGTCTTATGCCTTTTCTTTATTACTTCTGTATATAGTACTATGTTTGAGCTCACTTAATATACTTTTTTTTTCCCTGTGTCTAGATAGATTCCTGTTTGTAAGATTTAGACCTTCATAATATGTACCAATACATTTCTGTTGTGTTGAAGCTTTAATTCAGAGGGGGGGGGGGGCATATTTGTACTGTGCTGGCATTTTATTGTCTCAAAAAATGAGATCAGGCAGTCAGTACATCAGGATTGATCCATTTTCAAATCTATATACCGTAGTTTCTAGACTCTATAATTTTCACACAGACTAATTAATATACACTGCTTTGGGTTATTTTTACCAAAGAAATGTAGCAGAAATAAAACGTTCCACTCCCAACAAAGGCTTCCACCATCTGTCCACTCTCCTGTCTGACAGTTCTTAAATAACCAAGGGGCGGTGCCACCCAGAGTGACGTCACTGGGTGGCACCGCCCCTCATGATGTCACTGACCCAGCATGCCCCGAAAAGGAAAACCCTTTTCCCACAAACTGTAATTTTTAATTCCCATGCCCTTTGTTTGGGTTTGAATTAACATCTGAACTTTTGAGCAGTTTGGCAAACATTCGGTGAACCAAACCTTGGTGGGTCCAGCTCATGCCTAGGAGTAATGTATGATTTGCATACTGATAATTACATATAAGTTTCATAATAGATGATTTTTCCATAATTCATTTTAGATATTACTTTTTACTGGTTAGACGATAATTTCTGATTTACGGAAAATCCACAGACAAATTTGGACATCTGCCCTTTTAATAAAGATCATCGAAAACTAGATTGAAAACTTGCCGACCTCCTAACTGGTAATTTACGTCATGACTTTGATGTTAAATACCGGGGTCATGGCTGCAGCTAGATGCCATAACCCTGTTATTTTCTTTTACCTTAGGTGGCAGAATTTCAGATAAAAGTGGTCCCTGTGGCGGATTCGTTGAGAGATCGCTTTTAGAAGAGGCGAGAGAGATACCCCCCTCCCGCTGCTTCCCGGTGGTTCCCAGGCTTATGTTTCTGATCTCTGAGCCCGGGAACCATCCGATGTCCACGGTGTTTTCACATAAAGATAAGCGATGGCAAGGTGGCCACCGCTCAACTCTATGCCCTTGGAGGACCGGAATGAAGTCATGATGTTACCTCCTATCTTCTGGCCATGTAACCATGTGGGGTTTTTTTTTAATCTTTTGCTTCTAAAGGGTAAAAAAAGAGATTTGTGGTCTTTTAGACCCCAGATGTCTCCATAAAGAGGACCTGTCATGCTGTATTGTTATCGCAAGGGATGTTTACATTGCTTGCGATTGCAAAAAAAATGATTAAAAATTTTTTTTTGAAGGGACAGTGTAAAAATTGTAAAAAGTAATAAAATAATGTGAAAAATGTGAAAGTGCCCTTGTCCCCACGTGCTCGTGCACAGTAGTGAAAAAAAAATACATAGATCACGCCCACATATGTAAACGGTGTTTGCACCACACATGTGAGGTATCACTGTGAACAACTGAGTGAGAGAAATAATTCTATCACTATACTTCCTCTGTAACGCTAAACTGGTAACCCGTAGAGAGTTTTAAAGAGTCACCTATGGAGGTTTTCAAGTACCATAGTTTGGCGCCATTCCACGAGCGCATGCAAATTTAAAGCATGACATGTTAGGTATCTATTTACTTGGTATAACATCATCTTTCATATTATACAAAAAAATTGGGGGATATATTAATATTATTTTTTTTTTATTCATTAAAAAGTGTATTTTTTTTATTGCATTTGAAAAACCGTGTGACATAAAAAATTTTCAACGATTGTCATTTTATTCTCTAGGGTCTCTGCTAAAATGTATATATATATATATATATATATATATATATATATATATATATATGTGTGTGTGTGTGTGTGTGTGTGTGTGTGTGTGTGTGTGTGTGTGTGTGTGTGTGTGTATGTATGTATGTATGTATGTATGTATGTATGTATATATATATATATATATATATATATATATATATATATATAAAAAATGTTTGGGGGTTCTAATAATTTTCTAGCAAAAAATACAGATTTTTAGTTGCAAACAACAAATGTCAGAAAAAGGCTGGGTCCTTAAGTGGTTAAGGAAAGTGATCCCTAACTATCAACTATAAAGGAACACCCTGCAAACATGTCGCACATTGTTGCCATGGCTACTCAAAAGGCAAAGAAAGGGGAGTTGTTCTGATAACTGTGAGAATAATAATGACAGCCCTAAGTACAAACCTATACAATTTGTGTACAAAAAATAAGCACACTACTAATAATTCCATCTATAACTAATAAATGAAAGAAATGTCATACAGAACATTTTTATTGTAACTCATTTCAATCAAATACAGTTCAAAATCTTTGTTGAGGCTAAAGCTGTGTATAGTATTAATCCTGTTTCTCTACATCATGTACAGCGTATCCTTCCTTCAGGGCTATCTCTGCAACAATAATCAGCAAGAGGAAGAGACCTAAGCAGAGTGATGAATCCCCTGTTAGATGGCACAGATTGCAATATAAATGTGATTTTCTTCAAAAGTGAAAAAAATAATAATAATAAGCTAATTGTAATGGAACAATGGTTATTAAATGCTTTTTTATGTATTAGGCAATCTTCTTTAAAAAAAAAGGGGGTCTTCATTGGCTTGGATTATAGCCATAGATATTTTATTGAACATGGCATATCTCAACAACTTCCTGTTTCTTGCCCACCTAGTATAATGATTGATTACCCACATATTGCAACCGTTGCCCATTTGTTTCCCAGTAGCCATTTTGCCGCCAGTTTATTGGCATAATTCCCATTAAATGCCCATATATTGTCACAATTGCCCATTTGTATGCAGTGCATGTATGTGGGTACTATATTATAGGAGATCCAACGACATCTCTGATGGTCTCCGCCTACTACGATCTTGATCTTGATGGAGGTCGATGACTCCCCTCGACCTCCAGGAACTCCTGCTTCCTCCTCAACCTCCCACACTGTGGATCTTCAACCTTTGTGAAGCCCTGACCACCATGCAAATAGGAACTCTGGTTCTTTTAGCTGACAATGGCTGTCTAATGCTCTGTTCATCTTTCTGACCTCCAAGCAGTGCTGTATTTTGGCCTAGGCCAACAAGGCCCAGGCCTAGGGCGGCACTTTGCGGGGGGGCGGGGCGGCGGCCATGGCACTTTGTGGGGGGCAGCGGCCGCGCCACCCCCACACATGAAAAAAGCCCCCCCTCTGCCTCCCGAGTCAGTCCATTGCTTTGCTGGCCGAGCGTCTCTTACATAGAGCACACACAGCGTGTGCTCACAGTTCCCCCTCCCCTTCCCCTCTGCACAGACAGGAGAGAGAACTTGTCAGCATCTCAGCTACAGTCTGTATATCTTGGAGGGTGAGAATAAAATCCCGATCCTCTTCACTGTCTCTCCTTGAAAACCTCACACAGGGCTTATCTGTGCTCTGACTTAGTTTCTCCTATCATCTCCCTGTTATCTGAAATACAGACTCTTTGATAATTAACCCTCTGTGTCCTTGCTGTGCTTTACTACTCTGTTTCAATGGACACATGTGCACTGCTGCTTACATATATGATTAACTCTTTACAGCTCAATATCTGCAGTCTGGTGCTTCTGGAATCAATGGCATTTAACACATATAACATTTTGCAAATAAGTATTTTCTTTTAAAAAAATTTTGACCAAAAATGATGCTGCTACATTTCTTTGGTAAAAATAACCCAAATCAGTGTTTATTTGGTGTTGGCAGTGATGGGGGACAGACAGATGTTTTATGGGGACACAGACATGTGTATGGGGACAGGGGTGACAGGACAGTGGTGCTTGGTGTACTGTTTGTGGGGTGATCTGTAACAGCTCTCTGTGTAAAATCATTCTCGCACATAGAGCTGTCACAGATCTGCAGATTACCCCCCCCCACCACACTGAGCTTGGCGGGGAGAACTGTCACAGAGAGATGTGTCTCTCTTTACATTGTGACGGCTGCAATTGGACACAGCCATCACGTGATCGGGAGGGCCGATCACAGCGCCCATATCTCGATCTCTGCTCAGCTGGATTCTGTGATCATAATGATCACAGGATCAAGCCGCAGCACGCCTTGTAGCTGTGCTGCGAGCACTCACTCTGAGGGACGTTCCTGAACTTCCACTCAGGACAAGGAAATGACCACCCGGCCGTTTACACTACCGTTCAAAAGTTTGGGGTCACCCAAACAATTTTGTGTTTTCCATGAAAAGTCACACTTATTCACCACCATACGTTGTGAAATGAATAGAAAATAGAGTCAAGACATTGACAAGGTTAGAAATAATGATTTGTATTTGAAATAACATTGTTTTTACATCAAACTTTGCTTTCATCAAAGAATCCTCCTTTTGCAGCAATTACAGCATTGCACACCTTTGGCATTCTAGCTGTTAATTTATTGAGGTAAGCTGGAGAAATTGCACCCCACGCTTCTAGAAGCAGCTCCCACAAGTTGGAATGGTTGGATGGGCACTTCTGGCGTACCATACGGTCAAGCTGCTCCCACAACAGCTCAATGGGGTTCAGATCTGGTGACTGTGCTGGCCACTCCATTACCGATAGAATACCAGCTGCCTGCTTCTGCTGTAAATAGTTCTTGCACAATTTGGAGGTGTGTTTAGGGTCATTGTCCGGTTGTAGGATGAAATTGGCTCCAATCAAGCGCTGTCCACTGGGTATGGCATGGCGTTGCAAAATGGAGTGATAGCCTTCCTTAGCTTTTACCCTGTACAAAGCTCCCACCTTACCAGCACCAAAGCAACCCCAGACCATCACATTACCTCCACCATGCTTAACAGATGGCGTCAGGCATTCTTCCAGCATCTTTTCATTTGTTCTGCGTCTCACAAACGTTCTTCTTTGTGATCCAAACACCTCAAACTTGGATTCATCCGTCCACAACACTTTTTTCCAGTCTTCCTCTGTCCAATGTCTGTGTTCTTTTGCCCATCTTAATCTTTTTCTTTTATTGGCCAGTCTCAGATATGGCTTTTTCTTTGCCACTCTGCCCTGAAGCCCAAAATCCCGCAGCCGCCTCTTCACTGTAGATGTTGACACTGGTGTTTTGCGGGTACTATTTAATGAAGATGCCAGTTGGGGACCTGTGAGGCGTCTGTTTCTCAAACTAGAGACTCTAATGTGCTTATCTTCTTGCTTAGTTGTGCAACGCGGCCTCCCACTTCTTTTTCTACTCTGGTTAGAGCCTGTTTGTGCTGTCCTCTGAAGGGAGTAGTACACACCGTTGTAGGAAATCTTCAATTTCTTTGCAATTTCTCGCATGGAATAGCCTTCATTTCTAAGAACAAGAATAGACTGTCGAGTTTCAGATGAAAGTTCTCTTTTTCTGGCCATTTTGAGCGTTTAATTGACCCCACAAATGTGATGCTCCAGAAACTCAATCTGCTCACAGGAAGGTCAGTTTTGTAGCTTCTGGAAGGAGCTAGACTGTTTTTAGATGTGTGAACATGATTGCACAAGGGTTTGCTAATCATCAATTAGCCTTCTGAGCCAATGAGCAAACACATTGTACCATTAGAACACTGGAGTGATAGTTGCTGGAAATGGGCCTCTATACACCTATGTAGATATTGCACCAAAAACTAGACATTTGCAGTTAGAATAGTCATTTACCACATTAGCAATGTATAGAGTATATTTGTTTAAAGTTAGGACTAGTTTAAAGTTAGCTTCATTTAAAAGTACAGTGCTTTTCCTTCAAAAATAAGGACATTTCAATGTGACCCCAAACTTTTGAACGGTAGTGTATGTGCAGTGGCCGCATGGGAGGTGGTTAATGTACAGAGAGAAAGAGGTGGAGCTCTAAGAAGAAAAGGTGGAGCCTAAAGAGGAAAGGGTGTGGCATTGACAGGAAAGGGTGGGTCGTATTTAAATTAGGGGGTGCACAAGTTTAGTCAGGCCTAGGGCAGCACAAAACCTAAATACACCTCTGCCTCCAAGACTCAGAAAAATGAACTGCCATGACTTATACTTTTTCCCTATTACACACAGACATTGCATTGGGCTCCATAGCCTCATCACCCTCCTGGGATAACCACCTTGCCTTTCTCTGTGTCTCTGGTGCACCATGGGATCCCCTCACCTGTCACTAGACTGGGTCTCCCACCATGACAGCTTATGGATGCTTTATTGCCAACTTAATAGCATGACTGCCCCAGGGTACACATTTTATTGTACTACTTTTTACTATGTCTACAACCACAGTTTGATTGTTTGTTTTATCCTTGTATTACCGCACTTTCATGGAGCATCTGTACTCTCAGCCAATAACTTACATTGATTCCTTTTCCTACTCCTTTATCATCTATATTATGAGATGCGGATGCCTTATACTTATACCTTCTATCTGCCTTGTTTATTAACATTACACTCTCCTGCTGGGGTAATTTTTATACTGTTAATGTTTCATTCCATCAGTCAAAGGTCAACAACTGATGCCTTTGCTAATCTTCTAGATGTTTCCCTTTGCTATGGCATATTTTTACACCCTTTTATTAAGTCATGTTCATTGCCCCAGAATATTTCACTGTGCCCCCCCCCCCCCCCACCTTGAACTCTGCGACAGACCATGGGCTGTAGTGCCAAGTTACAACTCCCAGAGTTGAAAATCCAATCTTATGAGGCACTAAACCACTGACTTGCACCATGGCTTTTCAACACTTTTGATCATTGAAAGCATCCATAGTATGTTTACAGGAGACTCATTTTTCACAACACTCAGTCCCTAAGTTTTTCAGTGCTGGCTACCCTATTGCTTAATAAGCCAATACCCAGACTAAACAGAGAGGAGTTCTCATATGTTTTCATAGATCAATGCACTTGACATGCAAAGGGAAATTAAAGACCCAGCTGGGTGCTACCTACTCCTCACGGGACAATTACTTGATACGGAAGAGGCTATTGTAATATACTACTCCCATAACACCTCACAAATTCCCTTATTTAACTACCTTCTGCAAGTTACTGGGCACCACCAGATAGGCACTCTCATCTTTTGCGGCATTTCTGAAATGGTCCTCTTCAGTGGTGGCCCGTCTATTAAGGCCCCCCGGGCGCCTCCCCCTCTCTTCTCCCCACCTCCTATATGCAGTATATAGATTCATGCATAGCATGAATCTATCCATGGCCGCCGTGGCCACCCCCTATTCATGTGGCTGGCCCCTTTTGGGGCACCAGGCACATGAGTTACAATGGCCAGTTTTTTTTTTTGAAGCACCTGATTAGAGCCAGAGGCTCCAATAGACTTTAAAATAGCATGAGCTCAGATTGCAGAGGATGCATCTGGAGCCCACCCAGGTGTGTTGCAACAGCGAATGAATATTTGCTGTTGCAACACTGATCCTCCTCCCGGCCAATTGGGAAGCGGGTCTGGTACCCAGATCCTATTGGACACTTTGCAAGGAGGAGAGAAGAGACACACGGCGTCTCTATGAGAGGAAACAGAGCCGCTCCCAGGACACATCTTGCTGCCATTCACCCACTGCCTGACCTCTAAGATGGGGTAAGTGCAGGGCATACAGCTTGTGGGGGGTGCTGGATGAGTGATTGCCTATAGCTGTGTCTGACATTAGGGTCCTCCTGGATCAGTCCGCTTCACTGACTGGGTGAGGGGGTTGGGGTGGCTGAGTGTGTCCATGCAGCTGGCCGCATGCGTGGGAGGGGGGTGTCACTGGATGAGTCTGCTGGCGTGGAGGGGGGGTTGGTTCATTGCTGCCCCCCAGAAAAAAAAACATGATCCGCCACTGGTCCTCTTCCCATTTCTGGACAAATCAAATTCACCTTCCCCTTCCCAAAGCCAACCTAGTTCACTAAGAACTCTTCTGGCCAGACATACACTAGTGGATTGTTGAAAGGAAGCACATCCTACCACATAAGATTGCATTTACTATTCTGCCCCTTATATATACATCCTATATACATCCTATAGGAAACTCATTTGCATCAGCTCCTGATGAGTGGGGAATACCCATGAAACGCGTCGAGCTTTGTTTTTTGATGCTTCAGCTATTTTATATGGAACCACAGTCATCTGCACCATCTGTTCCCTCTAAATACATCGTTAAATTAATATACTTTTTCCTACTTAATATATGCATATTTACTATGTGGGTGCATGTGTCGCTATCAGACATATCGTTGCTAATAACATTATGTTTTACTACTTTTTCTTATTTATATGAGATCATGTGTTGCTATGTGCACATAATTTTTATCATGCCTATGCTATTTGTACATTTCCTATACATTTATACAATGAATGATCTATTGCATATGAAATGAATACTCTTTTTATTGTCTGTCATTCTGTACAATCAATAAACATTTTATATTGCATTTTAATACGGTTTATTTTACCTCCACTACCCAAGTGCTTCATTTTAAAGTCCCAATTCCCCTTTTCAATTGTACCGAATACCGGGATGGAGGCACTTAATTGTACCTCATTTAAAGTCCCAATTTCCCCCTTATATTTTATACAGATACCGGGATGGAAGCATTTGGTTATATGGGACCGGCAGTGTTCCCCTGCCCTCCCTGTGTGAGGTTTGCCCTCACTTATAGGGTAATACCATGTATAGGATAGTGTCCTCCATATATACATACATCTTGTAGCTATGGACATATCAATATATTATTTAGTCCATCAAATTTATTTATTATTTTTTCTACTTTTTGACTGACAGCATCTTGGTTACTGACTTCATGCCCCATTTGGCTTTTCCTTTAACATATGCCCCAGACACGCTCTCCACCCGGCAAGCAATCATGCTCTGGGTGCGGTGATTGGGCGCTTGGGCGGTTATGGGTTTTTGTCTCTGCGGGAGCCGCGATGCGCCAGTGGGTCCTCCCCTTCCGCCCATCTATCACGTGATCGGGGGATCGGGCGGACGCCCCTCTGCGCATCGGCGCCACGTACCTGACGCCATGCGCGTGACGTCACTTCCTGGCGTCACTGCGCTGACGTTCAGTGTTTTCCAATCTCGGTGTCTCCAGGGAGGAGCCTCGCGCTGACAGCTGAGTGGTTACTCAGTTCAGATGCGGCGGTTTCTCCTCTACGCCACCCACGTGGCGTTGGCGGCATACTTATACTCCCCATTCAGAGCTGGCTGTTTACACGACCAGTCTCTCTTTGGGGTCTCTGCACACCAGCCTCACCATAGCGTTCGGCTGCTAGTGCCTTTTGATGCCACATACGGGTAGGTTCTCTTCTCCCCCCTTTGTCTCCTTCTCCTCACATATCGGTTCCTTTTCCCTGGTCTATGTACCTATTCTCTTGGTGAACCTGTCTTTCTTACACCCTTTCACTACCTCACATCTTAAAATTTCCCATGCACTGGATACCATCACAATCTCACTTATTTGGTTCATCCCTATATTCACTCTTATATCGCCTATTTTTTAAGGCATAGATTTCCCACACATCTATCTACCCATGCCATCACCAACTTTGGAACTCTCTGGGCTCATTATTTAATATTTAATGAACAAAACAGTTACCCCATACCCTATATATCTAACATAATATTACTATTTTGTTCCTAGATCTGCTTGTTCCCATTACCATACACCCTCCTTCGTGAACACACTTTGCCTCACTCTTTTCCTTTTAGCCTATCCGATGTCGCATCTATATGTATGCCGCCTCGGCTTCCGTGGAGGGTCTATGCCCGTGGCCTACCGTGCGCCCATCCCTGCACACTTGCACTTGCTGCCTGAGTTGGTGAGTGTGTCCAGCATAAACAACCATACATATTTATGTTTATTTATTATTATTTTTACCTTTTTATATGGACTATGTGGTTCATTATACTTTTTTATATATACATCCTATAGGAAACTCATTTGCATCAGCTCCTGATGAGTGGGGAATACCCATGAAACGCGTCGAGCTTTGTTTTTTGATGCTTCAGCTATTTTATATGGAACCACAGTCATCTGCACCATCTGTTCCCTCTAAATACATTGTTAAATTAATATACTTTTTCCTACTTAATATATGCATATTTACTATGTGGGTGCATGTGTCGCTATCAGACATATCGTTGCTAATAACATTATGTTTTACTACTTTTTCTTATTTATATGAGATCATGTGTTGCTATGTGCACATAATTTTTATCATGCCTATGCTATTTGTACATTTCCTATACATTTATACAATGAATGATCTATTGCATATGAAATGAATACTCTTTTTATTGTCTGTCATTCTGTACAATCAATAAACATTTTATATTGCATTTTAATACGGTTTATTTTACCTCCACTACCCAAGTGCTTCATTTTAAAGTCCCAATTCCCCTTTTCAATTATTCTGCCCCTTATAACTCCTTTTCCTGAATTGACTATCTCTTCTTATCTCACACCATGGTTGTCTCACTACAGTCAGTATGGATATTTCCAATTCCCTGGTCTGACTAAAAGACAAAAACAGAACATTACATAGCTCAACTCACCAACCAGTCTGCTGACCAACCAGATTAATCTGTCCAACAGTCTGCATTAAAAACAGGGGTTTAGATAGCATGCATTTGCAAACGCATGCGTAAGGCCTCTTCACGGCACATTGTGTATGCTTGAAGTCCTAAACACTACTGAATTTATGATCATCTCCACAATGGGAGAACATGCATTCAATGGATAGATGAGGGGCAGGTGGCCTGGAGGCAGCCCAATCCCCCTTAAAGGAACAGGAGCACACTGGACACCCAGCGATTGAACAGTGGCAGCAAAGGTGCCCAGTGTGTCCCTGAACCATATTTACACCAGTAACAAACAAATGGCCCTGCCCCCACCTATAACTGGCCTTCACAGCAAGGAGCACATGGAAGGGCAAACGCATAAAAGACAAAAACAGAACATTCCATAGCTCAACTCACCAACCAGTCTGCTGACCAACCAGATTAATCTGTCCAGCAGTCTGTGTTAAAAACAGGGGTTTAGTTAGCACGCATTTGCAAAAGCATGCGTAAAGCTGCAAGGTCTCTTCACGGCACCCTGTGTATGCTTGCAGTCCTAAACACTACTGAATTTATGAGCGTCTCCACAATGGGAGCACATGCATTCAATGGATAGATGAGGGGCAGGTGGGCCTGGAGGAAGCCCAATCCCCCTTAAAGTAACAGGAGCACATTGGACACCCAGCAATAGCACAGTGGCAGCAAAGGTGCCCAGTGTGTCCCCAGACCATATTTACACCAGTGACAAATGGCCCCTGCCCCCCTATTCTATAGTATTCTTGCAACTCTCATCTATGCTGGCAGAGGGCATAGATCTCTCCTGGTCCCTCATTGAGTCACTCCTTTCAGACTCTCCATAGCAAACATGTATTTGTTCTCAGATCATGGACTACTTGACTCACAATCGGACGCCGGATATCTCTGGCTTGTTGTTCTGGGAAGACCACAATGCAGTTATCTGAGGCCTCTGCATTCAACTGGCCTCCTCTCTTAAAAAGGAATGATCAACAAAACTCCCTTTCTTAGAACAAGAATACTTAGATAGAGCACAAGTTTTTCAACTTAGCCCATCTAAACCAATTAAACTGGCACTGGAGGAAGCCAAATGTAATTTTAGATGTATGAGATAAATCCGCGCAATGGATTAGGTATTTTGTTATGGGTGTGGCTGCTGCCTCTACAGATACAATACCACCTAGGTGGAATGTATTAGAAAATGGTAAAAAAGCAGGAGTAGTATGGCGCTGCCCTTATGGAGATAAAACAGATTTTTTCTTTGTAGTGAACAATAACTCTATGTGTTACCTAGTATCCATAATTCCTAAAGTATTGCTTTTAAAGATGGTTATTATAAACCTGTGTGTGCCAAAAAAAATGAGTATTTTTATATTCAAATCTGTGACTGGTGCTGGATTCTTGCTAATAAAAGTAAAATAGCAACATAAGGTGCTTCAATTAATCAACAAAAGTGCATTATGCAAAATCAATAAAGTTACCAGTGCTAAATCATACAAATTCATACAAAATTGTGTAAGATGTATAAGATAAATCCGCGCAATGAATTAAGTATTTTGTTATGGGTGTGGCTGCTGCCTCTACAGATACAATACCACCTAGGTGGAATGTATTAGAAAAAAAAAAGCAGGAGTAATATGGCGCTGCCCTTATGGAGATTAAACAGATTTTTTCTTTGTAGTGAACAGTGACTCTATGTGTTACCTAGTATCCATTATTCCTAAAGTATTCCTTTTAAAGATGATTGTTTATAAACCTGTGTGTGCCAAAAAATTGAGTGTTTTTATATTAATTTGTGACTGGTGCTGGATTCTTACTAATAAAAGTGAAATAGCAACATAAGGTGCTTCAATTAATCAACAGAAGTGCATTGTGCTAAATCAATAAAGTGACCAGTGCTAAATCATACAAATTCATACAAAATTGTGCAAATTATCCATCATAAATAGTGACTGATGTGCTGTAACCAGTATTAATTGGATAGGAAAAGTTCCGTTTGTGAGAAAAAAGTTATTTTTGGAGTGTTTTGAGGTGTTCAATCTTTGAGGATCAAATATCTGTAGGAAAACTTCTTATCCAGGTGCTGGTTCTTTAATTAGTGCCTTGTCTGCATGCTCTGACAATGCTTGCACTCACCGGATTTTTCTTTCCCCTGCAGGGGTATAGGCGGTCACAGTGTCTGCCACTGTGTAGCAATCAAGGATGTCCCCCAAACTTTACTTGCATGTTATGGTGTGATATTTACATGTAAAGGAAAGAAGGGTTACCCATCGCGTAAAACCATAAGAGAACTTTTATTAACGCTTAATAAATATATTTCCTGACAGACTCCATGGCAGCAACGTGTGGGTTAAGTCCCGCCTCCACTACCCTATAGGACACTACTCCCATAAATCTTTGCTCCCAGCCCCTGGCCGTGTTCTTTTTTTGTCCTCCTCCGTAGGACCTAGGTTGGTCTTCTACCTGAAGATTTACTCCCACACATTTCCACGCTCTGATGGCCGAGTAGCGATTTGGGACTGGAATGTCGCTAGACTCCGTTAAGCCCTAGCTATTAGCGGGGTATGGAGCGGGCACTGGAAGAAGCGCTGGAGGAAGCCAGGAACCTAGCCACTGGCAGGCAGGCTGCGCATTGGTCTAATAGCCCAGCTAACTAGCAGGTGACCTTGTTTGCCCACGAAAGTCGGTGATCTTCTTACCTTCGGCCTTGGTGATGATCGTGTGGGGGTGGTAAGATTATGGCTTTCTCTTCATGGCAGCAGTATTTGTTTACCTTTTCGTCATCCATGTATTCTGTGTTTATTTCCTGTTTTTGCTGTAGCTAGGCATGGCGGCTGGTTCCCCTGCGTTCCAGCCGCCGTTTACTTTTGTTTTCACCCGCTCAGCCGTATTGCGCATGCGCCAGTACGGCGTGAGAGCGAGGCTTGGTTCGCGCATGCGCGGTAGCGGCAAAATAACGCTAATCGCGCATGCGCACTAGCACCGCGCTCGCTGCGGTGATGATGTCACAGGGGCGCCTTATTTAAACAGGGGAATAGCCTACAAGCCTTGGGAATGCTTGTGGGCTATTGCGACGACTTCCCCTAGTCCCTAGTGTTTATTGCCCTGGTATGTGGCTCTCTGGGGCTGGTGGGGAGAATTCCTTCTACATCTGGCTTCATTATAACTCTTGTTACAGCTCTGATGGAGGCATCTAGGGATATGGACTCTCCACCGCCTGTTTGTGGCCAGCCCTCTCACCAAAGGTATTGCGGGCCGGGGGGGTGGCAGAGGGCGGGGGGGGGGGAGAACCTGTCTTGGTCGTCCTAGATTACCTTTATCTGTATCTTTTTGTTCCTTGTATTTCCTTTATGCAGCCCATCCAGGTCAGAACAGCGACGCAGCTCTCACAGGGGAAGCGACTCTTTAAAATCACATCACCAGCGTTCTTCTTCCAAATCTAAACACCACGGCTCACCCTCAAGATCTGGGCGCCATAGTGAGGATCGGTCTCGCTCCTCCAAGGCTCACTCCAGCCGTCCAGCTGCTAGCGTTTGCTGGGGTTGTAGATCACAAGTACCTCCTGGAAGATCTCTTTGTGATCTTTGTTTTTCCAAGGCTTCCAATGAGAGAGGGAGCACGGACCAGCAGCTCAAATCCCTGGTCGAAAGGGCTGTTAAAGAGTCTCTTAAGGGTATCGGGTCTAGCCAGACCACCGTCCCTCAAGCAGAGTCTCCACAGTCGCCAGTAAGGGACTCACAAGTCCAGGACACCTGGGAGTCGTCTCTACCAAGTCATCCTTCATGCGGCATCGGACAGTGAGTCCGAGGAAGATACTGCCGGTGTGGGGTTTGACTTTGCTTTACTCCCCCCCTTGGTAAAAGCTATTCGAGAGGCCTTGAATTGGGAGGATCCCGTGGCCTCTCCTTCTAAACAAAGAAAGTATTTTAAGCAACTAAAGAAGGAACGTCTCAACTTTCCATTTTTCGCCGAACTTGGTGAGGTCATTACGGATGAATGGGGCAAGGTGGAGAAAAAGAATTCTTTGCTTTCAAAAATTCTTAAGCTATACCCCTTCAAGGAAGAGGAAGTCAAGCATTTGGAGTCGGCCCCTCTGGTGGACGCAGCTGTGATGAGGCTAGTGAAACATGTTACACTCCCCTTAGAGGATACGGTTTCTTTTAAAGATGCCTTAGATAGGCGGATTGACTCTGACCTAAAGAGAGTCTACCTCACGGCTGGTATGGCCTGTAAGCCAGCTTTGGCTCTGGCCGCAATGTCCAAGGCGATGGAAGTCTGGTCGGACAGTGTGGATGATACTCTCAAGAGCATTTCGGATGAAGCTGCAAAGAGCTCTCCTATCCAGGAGTTACGGCTAGCATCCGCTTTTCTGGGGGAGGCATCGATTGATATCATCCAGCTGGTGGCTCGGGTCATGCTATCTGCAGTTACGGCCAAACGAGCCCTTTGGCTTCACCCCTGGCTGGCCGATCCAGCCTCTAAGCAGGTCTGGTGCCGAATTCCTTTTGATGGGTCTTCCCTCTTCAGCAACAAATTGGATTCTGCCATAACCCGAGCCACTGGGGGGAAGTCGGGGTTCCTTCCTCAGGATCGCCGTTTGCAAAACCAGAGAAAACTTTTTTCTAAAAAACAATACCAGGAACGAGCCAGGGAGGCCCGTAACTACAGGCCGGGCTGTGAATTCTCCAGGACATGGAAGTCAAGGCAGGCATCCTTCAAAAGAGCTGCTAAGAGCAGTTCAACAGGGGAAAGAGAGCCGACCAAGTCTTTTTGAGATTGGGCCCGCTCAGACAGGCCAAGTGGGAGCTCGTCTCCTGCGTTTTCGGCACGTCTGGGCGGCCTCAATCCAGGACTTCTGGACCGTCAGGACGGTCTCTGCAGGTCATACCTGGACTTTCAGCGAATCTCCCAGACTCAGGTGTGTTCCCACCTCCCTTCCGGCCTCAGAAGAAAAAAGGGTGATTCTTCTAACCTACGTAAGATCTTTATTGGTTCAAGGCGCTGCCGTTCCCGTCCCAGACGAACAAAGAGGTATGGGAATTTACTCTCCTCTCTTTATGGTCCAAAAGAAAAGCGGATCTTGGAGACCTGTCATAGACCTTACCCATCTGAATCGGTTCATCAAAAAAGAAAGGTTCAAGATGGAGACACTGTCAACAATCCAGCAGTCGGTCCAATCAGGAGATTGGATGATCTCTATAGATCTAAAGGACGCATATTTTCATGTCCCTGTGGCAGAAGATTTTCAGCAATTCCTTCGCTTCTCCTTGGGCAAATTGCACCTACAGTTCACATGCCTACCATTCGGGCTATCGACATCTCCCCGTGTCTTTTCGAAGGTATTGTTAGCAGTAGTGGCCCTCTTGAGGACCAAGGGGATCCGTCTCCATCATTACCTGGACGATCTTCTACTACTAGCCCAAAACAGAGATCGATTATTAATGCACAAGAGTCAGGTTATGTCCACCCTCCAGGAATTCGGGTGGATCCTGAACCTAGAGAAGAGTCAGTTAATACCATCTCAAACTCTAGTATTCCTAGGAGCCCATTTCGATACAGTAAAAGGCACCATCTCGCTCCCCGAGGAGAAAGTTTCGATAATTCGGGACAGAATTTGTCCGGCCATTTCAGCCTCCCATCTCCAGGCTCTCCAGTGTCTGAGGATCAGCGGCACTATGGTGGCTACGATTCCAATGGTGAAGCGGGCTCAGTGGAGGATGAGACCCTTCCAAAAAGGGTTTCTTCACCAGTGGTCAGGCAGCAAGACTCAGCTCATTCGTGTCACCTCTTCAATGAGGAGCTCCCTGCCCTGGTGGCTCCAGCGGGAAAATCTTTACAAGTGTCATTCCATTCTTCCCATCTCGTGGATAACAGTAACAACGGATGCCAGCAACAAGGGCTGGGGCGCCCACTGTCTGACAGAAGTGGCACAGGGTACTTGGGATTTTCCCTCCAGAAGAACGGTGTCGAACATTCTGGAATTGAGGGCAGCATTCAAGGCGCTACTAGCTTTTCGTCACCTGCTTTCCGGAACCTCTGTCCGTCTCAGGTTAGACAATACGACAGCTGTGGCATACATAAGGAGACAAGGAGGTACTCGGAGTCTGTCCTTACTTCAGGAGGTAGAGCCAATTATGACTTGGGCTCAGAAGAACCTGGTCAATCTAACAGCAACATACGTACCAGGGATGCAGAATGTTCAGGCAGACTTCCTGTCTCGAGTTCGTTTAGACAACAACGAATGGTCCCTCAACGAGGAAGTATTCAGTTGGATTCTGACCTTAGGAATCTCTCCAGAAATCGACTTATTCGCCTCCCCTTGCAACAAGAAACTGGCGAGATATTATTCGAGGTTCCGGGACCCTCAGGCTTATGGGGTGGACGCCCTGACGGAGCGATGGTGGTTCCGCAGAGCTTATGCCTTTCCACCAACCCCCATCATTCTTCAGTTCCTGCGGAGACTCAGGTCAGAAGCAGTAGAAGTGGTAGCCATAATACCTTACTGGCCCAACAGACCCTGGTTCCCCCTGCTAATGCTTCTCAGTGTCAAGGATTCGATTCCCTTACCCCTCAGACCCGACCTTCTATCCCAAGGCTCGAAACTACATCCTTGCCCAGCTCATCTGCACCTGAAGGTCTGGTTTTTGAGAGGGGAAGGTTAGAAGCTCTTGGATGTCCAAAACAGGTTATCCCTACTCTTATGAGTGCGAGGATAAAAAGTACCAATCAGGTATATGAAAGAATCTGGGCCAGATTTACAAACTACATGTCCTCAGGGTCCAACTCTGACTGTATTCCGACAGTTCAGGATGTCTTAAGATGTTCCTTTATCTGTGAGCGCTCTCCGTGTGCAAGTCTCCGCAATTTCAGCCTTACCTGGAATATCATGGGCTAAACAACCCTTGGTTCAACAATTCTTCAAGGGAGCAGTTAGGCTCAGACCTCAGAGGAAACCTAGATTCCCTAAATGGGATCTACCACTAGTCCTTGACTTCTTCTCTCAGCTGGACAAGTCTCTTTCGGTTAGAGATCTCACCCTCAAGACTTCCTTTTTGATAGCCATTTCCTCGGCAAAAAGAGTCTCTGAAATCCAGTCTCTAGGATCAAAGCAGCCCTTTCTCACCTTTTTCCCAGATAGAGTGGTCCTTATTCCGATGCTAGGATCAAATCCCAAGGTCACTTCTGTCTTCCACGAAAATCAGGATATCACACTCCCTACGTTTAATTCTGCTGGAAGTCTGGAGACACATCCCCTCGACATGGGAGTTATCTTGAAACAATACTTGGAGGCTACAGCTTCCTTTCGACAAACGGAATACCTCTTTGTCCTGTTTCACGGCAAGAGCAGGGGTCTCAGAGCTTCCGTCAGATCCATCGCAGCGTGGATTGTTCAGGCTATCCAATGGGCTTACAGAGAGAAGGGCTTGGCTCCTCCTGTGGCGGTTACAGCACATTCCACAAGAAGTCTTTCTACTTCCTGGGCGGCTTCACGTCATGTGGCACCTGAAGTTATTTGCAAGGCAGCCTCCTGGTCAACGATTCATACTTTTATGTCTCATTATTGCGTTGAACCGGCGACTCTATCTTCTGTTGATTTTGGCTTAAAAGTGCTGTCAGTGGACAGTGTTAAATAAATCTTTTTGTTCAGCATTTATGCCCACCCGGGTGTGTATGGCGAGTTATTTCCCACACGTTGCTGCCATGGAGTCTGTCAGGAAAACGGAAAATTCCTATCAAAATACTTACCGTAATTTTCCTTTCCTGATGGACTCGATGGCAGCAGGAGTTCCCTCCCAAATGGCTGGAGTAGGCTAGTCATCGAACACGGCCAGGGGCTGGGAGCAAAGATTTATGGGAGTAGTGTCCTATAGGGTAGTGGAGGCGGGACTTAACCCACACGTTGCTGCCATGGAGTCCATCAGGAAAGGAAAATTATGGTAAGTATTTTGATAGGAATTTTCCGTTGTACTCACATTTCAAATGAAAAAACGAGCATGAGAAAAAGATATCGAATTCCCTTTGTTAGAGGTGCTGCAAGGCGTCCGTAGCCCGCCCTATGCGCGTTTCGTCGTCAGACTTCTACTGGGGCGTTCATCTTGCTGCACCTCCTGAGTTTAAATAGTGTGGCCCGTAATAGGTGCAATTACTAATGCATCGGCGGCCATTTTTGCTAAGGTTTTGAGGACCAAAGCCTAATGGAATTGTCCATTAAGTTGTTATTGCTGCCATTTTGTTGGGGATATTTTGGACCGAAGCCTAATGGAATTGTCCATTGAATTCTTATGGCGGCCATTTTGTTGGGGATATTGTGGACCGAAGCCCGGGTAGCACGCATGCGCTTTGATGTTAATGAGGGAACGTGAGGTCTGAGCGTTCAGCAAAGAACGTCACCGTTAACCCTCGGCCACATTCTTTCTTTCCCCACTTCCTATTGGAATCTAAGCCGACTTCCGGGTCGGTGACCCCCCAAGACACTACTAATGGATGCACATACTGGTCCCACTATTAATCTGTGTTCTAATGGTTCAACATATATTTTCCAGAGATTAACATTTTAAACATTGCAATGAAATTAAAAATGAAAAATAAAATGAAATAGAAATAAAAATATAAAATAAAAGTGAAAAATTAAAGTATATAAAAAATATGTATATCCAACCAGGAGAGGTGTTCTTGTTTATTTATGTGTGTATACATATTTTATTGTAAAACTATGGTTGTTAGAGAGGGCCCTCGGTGTGTGCCCTATAGCTAAAACGATAATGGGTTCTACATTAGATAAGGGAAGGGGGTGTGTATATTACACATGATCTATATATGGTTGGGAGCTTCGTATTCTATTTGTATATGTACTCCTAAGTGAGTGTTTAAATGGGAGTAAGAGTTGGAAAAGTTTCTTAGAAAGTCAGAATGCATATTTCAGATCTCATAGACAATAAAATATGAATGTAATTAAAATGTTAAAAATCTTAAAAATGCTAGAATACTAAAAATTGAGAATTGTTTGTGATTCTAGAAATTTGTAAGGAAACAATTTAGATCCACGTCTATGTTCATTCCTGCCGGTTGGAGGGTGTCCAGCAAGAAGATCCATTTGGTCTCATTTTGTGAGATTTTGATTTTTTTGTTCTCACCCCTCCAATGTCCTTTAATTTTATTGATCCCATAGAATACCTTACATGACGGATCTTTATTGTGCGAGTCTTTAAAATTTCTTGAGACGCTGTGTTTATGATATCCATTTTTGATGTTTTTTATGTGTTCCCTGATTCTAACGTGTAGCTGTCTTGTCGTCCGGCCCACGTATTGTATATGGCACGGGCATTCCAGTACATAGGTCACATGGGTACTGTTGCAGGTTATGAGCTCTTTGATATTGTATTCTTTTCCATTGTTTGCTGATCTGAATGTTATTTTCCTATTGTTTTTTTGCTGCTTTTACATGGTAGGCATTTTCCGCACTTGAAAAAACCTTTCAGGTTTTTTATTATTTTGATCTGTTTTGGTGGGTCCAGAGCGTTATGCACCAATTTATTTCTGAATGGAGGGGCTTTTCTATAGATGAAACTGGGTTTTTTTGGTAATATGGAGTTCAGAATTGTGTCTGATTGTAGAATAGGCCAGTGTTTCTTAATTATGGACTCTGTAATTTTGTATTGTCTATTATAACCTGTTAAGAAGGCCATGCCTATATTTTTGTCCTTTTTCTTGGTGTTACCAGCTGGTTTTCCTTCTATTAGCGTGTTTCTGTCCATTCTTTTCACCTTCTCCTTTAGGTTTATTAGCTCCTTTTTGTTGTAACCTTTTGCAACAAACCTATTGATTATAATATATGATGTTCTATATTCCCTGGCACAGAGAAAGATTCCTGCGCTGGGATTAATAACATAAACAAATACATATATACATCATTGTGTTCTTTGCTATACTGTCATGGTGAAGACACGCTGGTTTTTGTCATTGTCTCTGCACTTTACATTGTGCCGCTCTGGCTGCCCTTTTTTTCTCCTTTTCATACACATTGCCATCCTTTTGATATATCTGTGATGCTGGGATCCGTTTAGTCTATTCCCCGGGGTTGCGACGCGCCCAGCCCAGGACCCATCACCCCCCTGTCACTGACGTGGGCGGGCCATGGCCTCGGCGCGTCGACGTCATGCCTCCTACACCCCGCCTGCGGCGTCTTGGCCGCCGCAGACGGTACGTCTAGAGTCTTCCCTTCTCCGGGCTCAAGTGCTGTGGGGTTGGCTAGGCGGCCGCATCCATCGGCCTCCCCTCCCCTTACCGCGTCATCACGCCCGCGCGTGACGTTGGCGTGAGCGCGCCGCATGTTTGCGGCTATTTGAGGCTCCATCTGGCCGGGTATCCAACATTTCCGCCATGCACACCAGACGTCTGGCTCGGCTGGGCACCCACCACTCAGGTATTCCCTCACATTCTGCCACCTCCCCTCACCCACTCCAGCTACCTTGGTTTTCTCGCTTATGCCTTATCTTTCCCATCACTTCCACTCCCTCTAGTGTTCTAGCTCCTTTCCACACACTTAGGGGCACGTTACACTGCTCCCACCCCACTCATTCCCAATACCACTATCCCCTATCCCACACATCTCTCATACCTCCATTTTTCACGTTTTTCCCAAGCTCCTCTACACTCCCTGCCCTTGTCGGACGTCCCTGCCTGCCGGTCCTGTGGGTGCCGGTGCCACTTGGGCTACTGTGGCCGGCATCATTGGGGTGCGCTCTCTGCCTCAACCCCGGGGGAGACTCCATGGACCCAGACCAACATCACATTGCAACACACAAGTCATCACAAACCAACTACTGCACAATTTGTGAGTATGCAGAAGATCATGTTTTCAGCATATGTTCTCCACAAATACCTATCCATACAATAACAGATACTTTATTGCTTCTGTTATAGTTTAATCGCATCGGACTCCTGACGATTGGTTTAAAGCCAAGAAACGCGCAGAGTTTAGATCTATTGATGCATTCATTGTCTGTACTATGCATGTGTGTTCTTGTCAATGCACTACCTACTTATGTACCTCGCTTGTCCATACATTGCTGTCAATATGTTTTAGAGTCCAGATCCATTCATGTATACACTGACTGTACAATGTATATATGTTCTTGCAACTGTATATCTATTTATGAACCCTGCTGGTCCATACATCGTTGCTAACATGTTTTATTTTGGTTTTATATGTGCCCTTTCCCTCATTGACTGTATCTGATTCGAATATCCATGCTAATAAACTTTTTTACCATTATCACCTTTCATCAGTATCCATGTTGACCTTATATATCTTATTCTTACTCCATCCATATAATTTTCAATTTATATATATATTTTTTGTTCATTTTTTCACACCCCACCCTCATCATTGGCCCAACATATTCACCCACATGCCTCATACAAAGTCCCGCTTCTGTCCCCCCATTTTGCTACATATATTTGGGATGGAGGCATATGGGTGTTTCTCTACCAAAATAGTGTGGATTGGTCACAACCCCTTTTGACTATTGATTATAATGTTTGCTTGTTCTTCATAATCATTTCCATTGCTACAGTTTCTGTGTATCCGCATTAATTGTCCCTTTGGAATGTTCCCAATCCATTGTGGATGATGACAGCTGCTGGTTGGGATGTACCCATTCCTGTCGGTACTCTTAAAGAAGGTCCTGGTGTTTAGATATCCATTATTTTTGAAAATCTGTAGGTCTATATAGTTGATACTTTGTTTGTTCCACCTACCGGAAAAGGAAATTCCGTATGCATTACAGTTAATTTAATCAAAAAAGGCTTGTAGTTCTTCCTCCGTACCCCTCCACACAATAACTATGTCGTCTATATATCGACGGTATAGTTTCAGGTTTTTTCTCCTTATGCTAAAAATTTGTTCCTCCCCACATCTGTTGAGAAAAATGTTTGCTACGCTCGGGGCGTATTTTGCCCCCATGGCTACTCCCTTTGTTTGGGTATAGTAATCCCCTTTATGCCAAAAATAATTATGGCTCATGGCCATTTCTAAGCCTTCCGTAAAAAATATTTAATTTGCTCTCCTTTTGGATCAGTTTGTTTGTGTAGAGCCCACTCAACACTGCTATGGCCATCATCCTGTCTAATATTTGTGTACAGGGAATTAACATCTATGGTCACCAAAAAATCTTCTTGTTCTATCTTAAAATCCTTCAATTCCTTGATCAGTTGCCTATTATCCTTCAAATATGATTTTCCTTCTAATACGAGTGGTTGTAGAAATCTGTCTAAGTATGCTCCCAATCTTGAGAATAGCGATTCAATGCCACTGATTATTGGTCTCCTTGGTGGTCTGGATTGATTTTTGTGTATCTTAGGCACATAGTAGATCACTGGGGTCTTTGCTGTTTCTGGGGTTAGGTATGTAGCTTTTTTTTTTGTTAATATTCCTCTTTTTTCTCCTCTTTGGATGTATGCCTTTAATTTTTTCTTATATTCTCCTTTTGGATTCCCTTTTAATTTCTTGTATGTATCTGGTGTTTTCAATAATCTTTCCATTTCCGTTTCGTATTCTTTTTTATTAAGTATAACCAGCCACCCCCCCACCCCCTTATTGGCCGGTCGTATCACTGTTTTTCTTTTTCTCAATTTCTTTAATGGTGTTCCAAATTTTAGTATTTTTGTTTTTCTTTAGGTTAATTTTCCTTAAATCTCTCTCTACCATTTTTTTAAAAACTACTAGACTTTCATTTTGTTGTGTTTTATGGTTGAAAATGGAGTTATTCTTCAAATTTGAATGCTTGTAGTAGGGAATCTCCTGGCTAATTTGGTCCTTTTCCTTCCTTTTTGCTGCAAAAAGTTTTTTAATGTTTAATTTCCTTACAAATTTTTGTAGGTCTATGTACACCTCGAATTTGTCCAATTCTTTGTCCAGAGCATATTTCAGGCCCAAATCCAATACCTTCATTTCTTCTTCATTAAAACGTACATCACTTAGATTAAAAATGCCACTTCCTAATATTCCCTTCTTCTTTTTCTTAGCCCCCCCTCTCTTTCCTCTGTATCGTTTCTTCTTGCCCATTTCGGTGGTCTGTAGGTATGATCTATCTTCTCCTCTCGTTGTGTTTCCTCCTCCCTTTCCCTGTTCCTTGTATCCATATTTCTGGTTGCCCTTGGATTCCATCCATAATTTTGACTTCTGTAGGGAAATCTGAAAGGCCTCCACTCCCTTTGTCCTCTGTAGGGCCTTCTCTCCCTTTGGGGTGCATTGTATCCCCTGTGTACTGGTGGTCCCCTCCTGGGTGTTGGAGGTCTCCCTCTGTATTCGGTTGGAAAAAAACCCTTCTTTGTTGCGTTTCTCCATATGGGGTATTGTGATGTTCATATTTATCCCTTAATGGAGAATATCTATTATGATATCTCGGGGTCCTGGGTGTAAATGGAACGGTGTTATGTTGTTGTGTTCTGTTGTCATATCTCCCTGGTTGTCTGAAATTGCGTCCCAGGCTTTCTCCTTCCCTTCTAGTTCTTAGGGTTGTTACGCCTTCAACGATGTTTCTTGCTTGGGTGGATCCTACTTCCTGCCATGGTACGTTTTCCCTTTCTATTGAATTGTCCCTCGATTCTTCCATTAATGAGATGTTAAGATCTTCTTCCATATAATTTTCATCTGATTGCTACTTGTAAACATGTTGGTTTTTATAATCTAATACATCTCGCTTAAACTTTTTTTGCTTTTTCTGTTGTATTTCATTGTCATATTTCTTCATTGCGTCCTGTAGGTTGTGTTCTTTATCCTTATATTCCTTTGTTTCTTGAAACGGTATCAGTTGGTCTCTTAATTGTAGGATTTCAGATTCTATGTTCTTTAGTTTATGTAGTCTAATAGAAGGAAAACCAGCTGGTAACACCACGAAAAAGGACAAAAATATAGGCATGGCCTTCTTAACAGGTTATAATAGACAATACAAGATTACAGAGTCCATAATTAAGAAACACTGGCCTATTCTACAATCAGACACAATTCTGAACTCCATATTACCAAAAAAACCCAGTTTCATCTATAGAAAAGCCCCTCCACTCAGAAATAAATTGGTGCATAAAGCTCTGGACCCACCAAAACAGATCAAAATAATAAAAAGCCTGAAAGGTTTTTTCAAGTGCGGTGTAAAAGCAGCAAAAAAACCAATAAGAAAATAACAACATTCAGATCAGCAAACAATGGAAAAGAATACAATATCAAAGAGCTCATAACCTGCAACAGTACCCATGTGACCTATGTACTGGAAAGCCCGTGCCATATACAATACGTGGGCCGGACGACAAGAGAGCTACACGTTAGAATCAGGGAACACATAACAAACATCAAAAATGGATATCATAAACACAGCGTCTCAAGACATTTTAAAGACTGCCACAATAAAGATCCGTCATGTATGGTATTCTATGGGATCGATAAAATTAAAGGACATTGGAGGGGTGAGAACAAAAAAATCAAAATCTCAGAAAATGAGAGCAAATGGCTCTTCTTGCTGGACACCCTCCAACCGGCAGGAATGAACATAGACGTGGATCTAAATTGTTTCCTTACAAATTTCTAGAATCACAAACAATTCTCAATTTTTAGTATTCTAGCATTTTTAAGATTTTTAACATTTTAATTACATTCATATTTTATCGTCTATGAGATCTGAAATATGCATTCTGACTTTCTAAGAAACTTTTCCAACTCTTACTCCCATTTAAACACTCACTTAGGAGTACATATACAAATAGAATACGAAGCTCCCAACCATATATAGATCATGTGTAATATACACACCCCCTTCCCTTATCTAATGTAGAACCCATTATCGTTTTAGCTATAGGGCACACACCGAGGGCCCTCTCTAACAACCATAGTTTTACAATAAAATATGTATACACACATAAATAAACAAGAACACCTCTCCTGGTTAGATATACATATATTTTTTATATACCTTAATTTTTCACTTTTATTTTATATTTTTATTTCTATTTCATTTTATTTTTCCTTTTTAATTTCATTGCAATGTTTAAAATGTTAATTAGTGGGACCAATATGTGCATATCTTTTTTTTTTTTTTAAAAACAAAAACAAAAAAAAAACATTAGTAGTGTCCTGGGGTGTCACCGACCCAGAAGTCGGCTTAGATTCCAATAGGAAGTGGGGAAAGAAAGAATGCAGCTGAGGGTTAACGGTGACATTCTTTGCTGACAGCTCGGACCTCACGTTCCCTCATTTTTTTTTTTTTTTTTTCCATTAAAGAAGTTTATTACAGAAGTATTAAGTAGACAGTACAGATCAGAGAGTACAAAAACAAATAAAAGTGTTTCTGATCAAGCATAAGTTTCAGTAAAAAGGCCGCAGTTTACATTTGTTTATGCAATGTTGATTCAGAATAATCAAAAATTAAACAGTGTAATATCGGTTGTGTCGTTTACATAAACCATATCAATTCAGGAGTAAGCCTGTTCAATGTCACAACCCCTTTCGCCTAGGCCTATAATAGTATTATATGCGATATTACGATTGACCCTCTGAATAGTTCAAAGATATGAAAAGAGGGGAAAAGATAAAGTAACATGTGGAAGGAGGGTAAACGGAAACCAAAACCCTATGTGGAGTATGAAAAGTGAAGTTTGTGTTTATTCAAAAATCATAGTATAAAAACAAAATAAAAAAAAAAAAAAAAAAAAAAGGGGGGTAAAAGAAGAGTGAATGATCTTGAATGATCCTAGTTGACCTCGACCACCCACGTCGACCAAGTGTGTAATCCAGCACATATCTACTGTTAGGCCATATCTAAAACTAATTTAGCTTATCTCCTGAACCTGAGCACCGACAATGTCGGAGAATGCTTGGGAGTATTTAAACTCGTTCCATGGGCGCCATGTATCAAGAAAATTTTCAACTTGTTTGTTTGCTTGCGCCAAAGTGTCTTCCATTTCATAAAATTCTGTGACCCTGTTTAGCCATTCCTTTGTTGTTGGTACGCGAGTTGATTTCCAATAAATTGGGATGAGGGACTTGGCCGCATTCAGTAAATGTTTTGTGAGCGAACGTTGTATCTCCTCAGAGGCCAGCTCGAAATATGCAGCAGGCAACAAGCTGCGTCTAAAGGTAGGGTGGTCTCAGTGATTTTTTTGATATATTCTCGTACACTGTCCCAAAAATGGGTAATCAAGGGGCAATGCCACCAGATGTGTAGCAAAGTTCCACTATCTCCCATACACCTCCAGCAACGATCTGAAGCCTGGGGGAACATCTTATTTAATTTTGTTGGAGTTAGGTACCACTGAGTCAAGAGTTTGAAAGCTGTCTCTTGCACTTTGGTGCTGATAGAGCACTTATGTGATAAGATGCAAGCGTTCCTCCACTGATTCGGGGTTATGTTTACCTGTAAGGGTTCTGACCACCGCTTTCTGAGTCTGTCATCCATGGGTGTTTTCGTGTTCTGTAGCCACGCATAAATAATTGAAGTGGCCCCACGTATTGGCTCTCCCCTAAGGCACACCGACTCGAAGTCCGTCAAAGGCCTGGAAAAGTCTCCCACCTTGTGATTAGTGCTTACATAACTTCTAACTTGGAGGTAGGTCCAGAAGGGCAAGTCAGTCACATTGTCATTTTGTTTAAGTGTCTGAAAGTCTTTCATTTTGGCTTGGTGGTAACAGTCTCTTGCTAAAAGAGGTCTGTCACTGTGAGAGGATCTGAGGTGAGGGTTGCCTACCCCTGGGATGAAATCTGGGTTATCCCTCAGTGAGGTAAGTGGACCCAAGGCGGATGTAACTCCTGTGTCAGCGGGTATCTCATGAATCACTTTCAGAGTGGTACCCGTTAAGGGATGTTGCTTTAGGTCGTCAGTGTATGAAAGCCGTGGTCGCCAAGGTGCAAAGGTGAGAGGGAAGGCTTGAAGGTCCATTTCCAGTTTCACCCAGTCTTTGGAATCTCTGTGACAGTGCCAGTCGATGACCCTTGTTACGTGAGATGCTTTGTAGTAGCCCTGTAAGTTGGGTACTCCTAACCCTCCCAATGTCTTCGCTTTCTGCAGTGTTTCAAGTTTGATTCTCGGATTTTTTTGTGCCCATATAAATTTCAAAAACATGGTTCTCAGTATCCTGAACATGTTGGGCGGTATTTTAATCGGTAAAGTGCGCATAAGATAAAAGGAGTCTGGGGAGGACCGTCATTTTAATGATTGCTGCCCTTCCAAACCAAGAGAAGGTTCCAGCGTGCCATTTGTGTAAGTCAGTTTCAATTGATTTTAAGAGAGGGGGAAAATTTTGTTCGTATATTGTCGATAATTGAGGTGTTAAAAACACCCCCAAATATTTCAGTTTTTTGTGGTCCCATTTAAAGGGTGAGTTTTCTATCACTGATGTGAGTGAGTGGTTGGGGAGGGAAATGTTCATGGCTTCAGATTTTGAATAGTTTATCTTTAGATTAGAGACATAGCTATAATGTTCAAAGGCTTTCATAAGATTAGGGAGAGTGGTGTGGGGCCTAGATATGAAAAATAGCAAATCATCGGCATAGGCGGCTACCTTGAACTCCCGCCCCCCCACCTGAAATCCCCCGACCGAATTATTTGCATTGACCTGTCTAATAAATGGCTCTAGGGTTAAAATGAATAAGAGTGGTGAAAGGGGGCAGCCTTGTCTTGTTCCATTCGCTATATGTACCCGATCCGAAAGAGTGCCGTTTATTTTCAATCTAGCCGAAGGGTTATGATAGAGTGCGGAGATCCAGGCCAACATCCTATCACCCAATCCAATATGTCTACAAGTGGACAGCATGTAGTCCCAAGCCACGCGGTCGAAGGCCTTCTCCGCATCCGTGGATAGGAGAAGGCCCTCAGATCCGCTGGACCCCATTTGGTGAATTAGTAGGAGGGCTTTGGTGACATTGTCTTTGGCTTCACGGTCGGGCATGAAACCCACCTGTTCCGGGCCAATTATTTTTTGGAGAAAGGGTCTCAGCCTGTCAGCCAGTATCCTCGCAAAAATGTTTACGTCCAGATTCAGTAAGGAAATAGGACGATAGCTGGCACAATCGGAAGGGTCCTTACCTGTCTTCGGTATTACTGTTATGTAGGCTGAAAGTAAGTCTGGAGTGGTGGATCTGGGATCGGACAGGGCGTTCAAGGCCGCCGCCAAAGGGTCTGTCAAGAAGTCTGTAAAAGTTTTGTAGTAAATGGCCGTGTACCCATCTGGGCCAGGACTCTTGCCTAGTTTCAAATTCTTAATGGCCATTCTAATTTCAGCCGTGGTTATTGTGTCTTCAAGGGTGTTAGCTTCCGTGGTGTCAAGAGATGGAAGACCACTCTTGCTAAGATAGTCTTCGATTACTTGTGATCTGTTACCGACCATACCCGGTTGCTTGTGTTGTGGCGGTAAATTGTAGAGCTTTGAATAAAATGTATGAAAATGTTTAGCAATCTCCTCTGTGGTGACATCTAGTGTCCCATTTTTTTTCTGTCTTATGCCTGTAATGTTATTGTTTTGGGTGTGTACTCGTAACGCCCTTGCCAATGTCTTGCCCGGTTTGTTGCCCCCCTCATAGTAGATTTTTTTCCTAAAAAATAAAAACCGTTTGGCTTTAGCATCAAAAAGTGTCTGAAGTTGTTTCCTGGCTACTAGTAATTCTGTGGCTGTATCCACTGCAAGAGATTGTTTGTGTAGGGATTCTAGCTTATGGATACAGCTTATTAGAGTTTTGATTTCCCTTTCTCTCTCTTTTTTCCTTCTGGCACCCATCGAGATCAGTTCCCCTCTTAGTGTACATTTGTGAGCCTCCCAAATCATTAGTGGGTCCATCCCTGGAGTGTTGTTCTGGGCGAAAAAATTTGACAGGGCCTCTTTGAGTTTGGGTAGGTGGGTGGGGTCCGAGAGTATCGAGGAGTTAAGTCTCCAAATCTGGGTCTTTTTTGGGGATCTTGTCAGGTCTAGCGTTACTGCCACTGGAGCGTGGTCAGAGAAGGATTGTGTGCCTATGCAAGCCTCAGCGAGAACAGGAAGGTCTTTTTGAGTTATAAACAGATAATCTATCCTTGTGTATTTTTTGTGGGGTGCTGAGTAAAACGTATAGTCACGTCCCTGTGGGTTAAGGAATCTCCAGGAGTCTACCAGTCCCAGCTTATGGAGAAGGGATTTAATACCTTTCAGGGTTTGGTACCTAATGCTAGTGTTGCCATTGGAGGTGTCTGTTAGGGGATTCAAAGGGATGTTGAAGTCTCCTCCCAGTATCAGACACCCCGTAGCAAACTCCTGCAGCTTATGGACCATCTGTTTACAAAATAGCAGATGGGCTGAGTTTGGGAAGTACACATTTGCTATTGTGATGGGCGTTCCGCTGTAGTGCCCTTTCAGAAAAATGTATCTACCCTCAGGGTCTATCAGTTGGTCCGTCAGGTCGAAAGGTGCATTTTTACTGACCAGTATTGAAACACCTTTGGTTTTAGCAAGGTTATTTGTGGCATGAAAAACCCTTGTGAAGTTCGAGTCGGTGAGCCTGGGTACATGACCAGTTTTAAAGTGGGTTTCCTGTAGCAGTACGAAATGTGGCTTACCTTTTTTAATTTCTCTAAGTAATGTAGATCTCTTTTCTGGAGTATTCAATCCCTGTATGTTGTGGGATATTACTGTGGGGTTGCACCCTAGAAAAGAGTAAGCCATGGTGCAGACTCAGGAGCGGTGCGAAACTTTGATCTGAAAAAGAGATATCGGTGGTCAGTTAAGGCGTTCTTAAGTACTGGAAACAGATAGGGGATGAGTACAGCGCTGCTACAAAGATGTTGAAAAATAATATTTACACAATAAGCGGCTAACACACCTCTAAGACAAAGAAGTAAAAAATCAACAAGTATATATATAGTGTAGCGCTATGTGTATGAGTGGATAAGGATGAAATGTTAGAATCGAGCCATCTTGCAATGGCCAGAAAACAAACAAAAAATTGTTTTGAAAAAGTGACTTAATGAAAAAAAATTGGTTGCACTAATACAAAATCACATATAAAGCATAATAGAAATACACCAGTGAAAAAGTGAAAACAGGATCAAAATATAAATCAACCATAAATAGAGTCCATATAAATAAGATGTGTCCTTGATGGAAATCAAAAACCACCACCAACAGTCTCTGAGGATTAGCTGATGAGGACAACAACAGGGTGTCACTGGTGGGTGAAACGGAGAAACACCAAATCCAATGTGACGTCTATGTGTGTGTCAAAACCACCACCATAACATCTGAGGAGGCTTACCAGACGCAAAGGACTTGAAAAGACATACGTCTTACAAGTCACAAAAAGCTTGTTTAGCCACCGAGGCTAGCAGGATAAAAACATCGGGTATCCAAAACTTCAATTAGAGGGGAGGATCTGTCGACAGCTTCAACCGTCCAGACGTATCAGCAGACCAACCGGATGTGTGATTGGAACCATGAGAGAAGGAAGACTCGGTATGTATATCGCTAATCTACAACATCGGGGTCACAAGTGAGTGTAGACTTAAAACTTAAAAGAATGCTGATATTGTGGCCGGGCGATCTGGAAGTATTTAGAGTGGAGATCCAAGCCTCCTTCTCAGCACGGCCGGATTCCATAGGACGGAGCGTCATTTCGCTCCGCCCCCTCTAATCGGCCGGGTATTGAGGACGTGCGCAGTAGCGGAAATCATAAAGAGGAAGTCCGCCGCCGCACCAAGCCTCGTTTTGAACAGTGAATCCTACGGGTTGGGGCACTATACTCCGCCCCCTGGTGTCACCTTGATGGCTCTTGTCGAGAGTGTGGCCGCACTCAGAGTCCGCCCACATCTCAGCTCACATTAATAAAACAAAGCCAAGCCTCTCATTCACAACAACGTGTGAACTTCCTGTATAGAGAGCCATGGTTGGACGGAGAAAACCGGAAATAAATCCCAGCGCTCTGGCGATGAGTGACAGTGTCAGCAAAGGTGGTAAAAAAAGAAATAATAAAACCTATGCCATGAGTCAAAAAATATGTTTAGCAGAAGTCCAAAAATGCTAAAAAAATGTCGAGTGAAGGCAAACCTTAACAGGGGCTGATTAATAAGATAGTGACACTACCAATGAAGGACATCCCACATAACTTATACAATGCATATGGAGAAACCAACAATAAAAACCTGTATAAAGGTAACA
This sequence comes from Lithobates septentrionalis, assembly GCA_037952835.1. Taxonomy (NCBI): domain Eukaryota; kingdom Metazoa; phylum Chordata; class Amphibia; order Anura; family Ranidae; genus Lithobates; species Lithobates septentrionalis. Next base: position 3,071,892 of record JBBDGP010000918.1, on the reverse strand, counting down.
TTTGCCATATTGGAACTAAATCCACAAATAAGTAAGAGGTTGATGTTAAAATCACAGTAACGAGTAACTATAAATAATATAAAGGGTATATATTCCCAATGATACAAGGTTTAATATAAAATAATTGAAGACGACTGAAAATGAACAATAAAAACATTTTGAAAGAAGAGTCACAAATATGATAACTATGCCTGATTGATAAATGAATTGATGTCCCACTCCACGTTAATACCTTGCGGGAAGTGGGAACCCAATTCATAAATCCAGTAAGTCTCCAACCTGGAGAGCCCCCTAAGTGTTGACCCCCCCCGCCAGGGGGCCACATATTTATCAATGATAAGGAACTGTGTGCCCTTGGGGTTTCGATCATGGAACTCCCTATAGTGACGGGGCACAGTGTGTTTCGTACTACCTGCCTTAATTAAATTAATATGCTCAGAAACTCGCGTGGCAAAGGACCTAATTGTCCGTCCCACATACTGCTTGCCACAGGGGCAAGTCAAAAGATAGACTACCCCCGTCGTGGCACATGTGCAAAACTGTTTTATTTTGTGGGTACGACCGTTTACCCTAGAAGAAAAAGTGTAACTAGTGCGTCTCCCGCTGATATTAAACTGACAAACTAAGCATTTTTTACAAGGGTGGAACCCAATCAGATTATGAAAAAAGGAAGGTTTAGTTGGAGGGTTGACCACATTGGGTGCCAACTTGTTACGGAGGGATGGAGCTCCTCTAAAAACTAGCTTAGTAGTGTCGGGCAATCTGGGGCCCAAAATCTTGTCAGTTTTCAAAACATCCCAATGATGTTCAAAAATCCTTCTAATGTGTTTATGTTGGATAGAGAAGGATGTCATGAAAGACCATTTGAAGTCCTCATTGACTTGCTTGGGTTTATCCTCTAAAAGTGAGTGACGATCCACTAAACCAGCGCCATCGATTTCCCTATCCAGGTCCAAAAGTTTGTACCCCTTTTCTAAAAATCTACTCTTCAAAGACGCTGCCTGAGTCCTGAAAGTATTGGGGTCACTACAGTTCCTCCGCAATCGCAGGAACTGGCTCTTGGGGACTGATCTGATCCAGGGGGCATGATGACAGCTATCGGTAGGTATATAACCATTCCGGTCGGTGGACTTAAAGTATGTACTAAACACAAACTGGCCATCCCTTCTGTCTATGACCAAGTCTAAAAAATGGACGGAAGTTGCGCTTGCCTCAAAGGACAAGACAATATTCCTATCATTGGCGTTAAGATTCGTGAAGAAGGTGGCCAAATCATCTTGGCTCCCAGTCCATAGGAGGAGGATGTCGTCTATGTACCGCGCCCACAACAGAAGGTGTGGGCATTGCATGGCATAGACGACATCCTCCTCCCACTTGGCCATAAATAAATTGGCCAGGCTGGGAGCAAACTTCGCTCCCATCGCGACACCCCTGTGTTGAAGGTAGAATCTCCCATCGAACCAGAAATAATTATGTTGAGTTGCAAACTCAATTAGCTCAATGATATAGTCCACCTGGGGTGAAGCGAGGGAGGCGTCTCTATCGAGAAAACACTTAACTGCATCAATCCCTCTACTTTGCGGGATGCAAGTGTAGAGAGAGGCAACGTCCGCAGTTGCCATAATTAAGTCACCGGAATGGGAAACCCTGGAAAGTAAATTGATCACGTCCTTAGTATCCTTTAGATAGGATGGCATTTTGACAACTGATGGTTGAAGGAAGTAATCAATATACCTCACAATTTTTGAGGTAACAGAGTCGATGCCACTAATTATTGGTCGACCGGGAGGATGTAGAGGGTCTTTATGTACTTTAGGCAGGTAGTACATAACAGGTATGCGTGGGGCCAATGGGACTAAAAAAGATCTCTCCTTCTTATTTAGAATGTAAGAATCATACCCTTTAGAGACCAAACCTTGTAACTCTTTCTTATATTTATGTGTAGGATTACTGGGAAGTTCAACGTATGTTTCCTGATCGCCAAGAATACGGTGCATTTCTTGGACGTAGTCTGATTTGTTCAACAAAACTATGCCTCCGCCCTTGTCGGCGGGGCGGATGACTAAATTTTTGTTGTCACATAAAGTGGTGAGGCCTGCTGAAGGTAAGGGATTATAGAATTTGCGTTTTAAGGGGACATTATTAAGGTCCTTCAACACAAGTTCCTTGAACAAGTTGATAGCAGGTGGAAGCTGTGTTGGGGGACTAAAAAGAGAGGGATTGGATAAGCCCGAATGAACTGTACCAGACGTTGCCGCTCTGGCCATAGTCCTGGAAGGATTAGAAATAATATATCTCTGGACATGGATCTTCCTGATGAACTTTTGAACGTCGATAAAGGTATCGAACTTGTTCAATTTACGTGGAGGGGCGAACTTAAGACCTTTGTTTAGGATAATCTTTTCTTCATTGGTAAGGATCGTGTCACTGAGGTTAAAAACCCCTTGACATATTAGGTCCTTTGCCTCTTTTCGTTTCTGAACCCTCCTCCCTCCTCTGGACCCTCTCTTGTTTCTGGACCCCTTTTTTTGTTTAGGTGGTCCTCGTGAAAACCCCGAGAGGTCCGTGGTCCAGAGTAGGGTTGTTTGTAGGGAGATGGACCATATCCGGCATTCGGAAATGGATAGATGTTTTCATTATGATGTTCCTGCAAAGGGGAATACACGGCCGGATTCCATAGGACGGAGCGTCATCTAGCTCCGCCCCCTCTAATCGGCTCATGGTTCCAATCACACATCCGGTCGGTCTGCTGATACGTCTGGACGGTTGAAGCTGTCGACAGATCCTCCCCTCTAATTGAAGTTTTGGATACCCGATGTTTTTATCCTGCTAGCCTCGGTGGCTAAACAAGCTTTTTGTGACTTGTAAGACGTATGTCTTTTCAAGTCCTTTGCGTCTGGTAAGCCTCCTCAGATGTTATGGTGGTGGTTTTGACACACACATAGACGTCACATTGGATTTGGTGTTTCTCCGTTTCACCCACCAGTGACACCCTGTTGTCCTCATCAGCTAATCCTCAGAGACTGTTGGTGGTGGTTTTTGATTTCCATCAAGGACACATCTTATTTATATGGACTCTATTTATGGTTGATTTATATTTTGATCCTGTTTTCACTTTTTCACTGGTGTATTTCTATTATGCTTTATATGTGATTTTGTATTAGTGCAACCAATTTTTTTTCATTAAGTCACTTTTTCAAAACAATTTTTTGTTTGTTTTCTGGCCATTGCAAGATGGCTCGATTCTAACATTTCATCCTTATCCACTCATACACATAGCGCTACACTATATATATACTTGTTGATTTTTTACTTCTTTGTCTTAGAGGTGTGTTAGCCGCTTATTGTGTAAATATTATTTTTCAACATCTTTGTAGCAGCGCTGTACTCATCCCCTATCTGTTTCCAGTACTTATTAGACACCTAGTATAGCTGCAGCTCATATTCATTTAAATATGGATATATTTGATTACCGTGCATCCAGAGTTGTAAACACCGAGGGTGTTTTTATAGCCACTTCCAATGACACTGAGATTGGTGGACTATTTTTGAGGTTAAAAAATGTTATGACCTCTGAACTCCATCTTCAGTGGGATCTTGTCTTCCTAGAACAATATGTGGCAGAAGGCATGATCCCACGAAGTCTCAGATGGGATATCCACCCTCAACAGGGTGAATTCGAACTCGATACCTGGTTCAAGTATTTTAATGAAGCTGGTATTAAATTCCTTGATTTTCTGATCTCGAGGAAGCGCACCCGGCTTTCCAACTTGGATCGAGAAATCAAGGAACTTAAAGATAAATTACTCTTGTTTAAAAATTCAGTGGAATACAACACTTTGTCATCCAATTTGCAAGCTCATCTTGTAAAGGAGGACAAAGAACAAAGAGTTAAAAAACATAAAAAGTATTCCCGAGATACTGGTGATTATAAGGCGGGTAAAGTGTTTGGCTGGCAGAAATCAATCACAATACCCACTCCAGAGGTTGCAATGGAAACTAACTCCTTGAGTGATACTACAGTGGTTCCCCCCAGGGAGCCCTCTGTCCGCTCAAAACTTCCTGCTAATAGGGATCAGGCTCATGATGCGGGCCCCTCTTCACGTAGGAGCCGGCATCCTAGCACGCATTCCCCTAGAAAGCAATCAAGAGGCAGAGGTCACTACTCTAGGAGTAGGGGCAGAGGTGGAAATAGGGCTGATTACCATGGTCATGGGGAACGTCGATACTATGAGCAGGACAGCCCCTACTACAGGGGCTCTCCGGGTCATAGTTATGAGTATCCACACTACTCCCCATACCAACATCCACCTCAGTATAGGCACCCCCCTGTATCTACATACAACAGGTATTCCCCTTTGCAGGAACATCATAATGAAAACATCTATCCATTTCCGAATGCCGGATATGGTCCATCTCCCTACAAACAACCCTACTCTGGACCACGGACCTCTCGGGGTTTTCACGAGGACCACCTAAACAAAAAAAAGGGGTCCAGAAACAAGAGAGGGTCCAGAGGAGGGAGGAGGGTTCAGAAACGAAAAGAGGCAAAGGACCTAATATGTCAAGGGGTTTTTAACCTCAGTGACACGATCCTTACCAATGAAGAAAAGATTATCCTAAACAAAGGTCTTAAGTTCGCCCCTCCACGTAAATTGAACAAGTTCGATACCTTTATCGACGTTCAAAAGTTCATCAGGAAGATCCATGTCCAGAGATATATTATTTCTAATCCTTCCAGGACTATGGCCAGAGCGGCAACGTCTGGTACAGTTCATTCGGGCTTATCCAATCCCTCTCTTTTTAGTCCCCCAACACAGCTTCCACCTGCTATCAACTTGTTCAAGGAACTTGTGTTGAAGGACCTTAATAATGTCCCCTTGAAACGCAAATTCTATAATCCCTTACCTTCAGCAGGCCTCACCACTTTATGTGACAACATAAATTTAGTCATCCGCCCCGCCGACAAGGGCGGAGGCATAGTTTTGTTGAACAAATCAGACTACGTCCAAGAAATGCACCGTATTCTTGGCGATCAGGAAACATACGTTGAACTTCCCAGTAATCCTACACATAAATATAAGAAAGAGTTACAAGGTTTGGTCTCTAAAGGCTATGATTCTTACATTCTAAATAAGAAGGAGAGATCTTTTTTAGTCCCATTGGCCCCACGCATACCTGTTATGTACTACCTGCCTAAAGTACATAAAGACCCTCTACATCCTCCCGGTCGACCAATAATTAGTGGCATCGACTCTGTTACCTCAAAAATTGGGAGGTATATTGATTATTTCCTTCAACCATCAGTTGTCAAAATGCCATCCTATCTAAAGGATACTAAGGACGTGATCAATTTACTTTCCAGGGTTTCCCATTCCGGTGACTTAATTATGGCAACTGTGGACGTTGCCTCTCTCTACACTTGCATCCCGCAAAGTAGAGGGATTGATGCAGTTAAGTGTTTTCTCGATAGAGACGCCTCCCTCGCTTCACCCCAGGTGGACTATATCATTGAGCTAATTGAGTTTGCAACTCAACATAATTATTTCTGGTTCGATGGGAGATTCTACCTTCAACACAGGGGTGTCGCGATGGGAGCGAAGTTTGCTCCCAGCCTGGCCAATTTATTTATGGCCAAGTGGGAGGAGGATGTCGTCTATGCCATGCAATGCCCACACCTTCTGTTGTGGGCGCGGTACATAGACGACATCCTCCTCCTATGGACTGGGAGCCAAGATGATTTGGCCACCTTCTTCACGAATCTTAACGCCAATGATAGGAATATTGTCTTGTCCTTTGAGGCAAGCGCAACTTCCGTCCATTTTTTAGACTTGGTCATAGACAGAAGGGATGGCCAGTTTGTGTTTAGTACATACTTTAAGTCCACCGACCGGAATGGTTATATACCTACCGATAGCTGTCATCATGCCCCCTGGATCAGATCAGTCCCCAAGAGCCAGTTCCTGCGATTGCAGAGGAACTGTAGTGACCCCAATACTTTCAGGACTCAGGCAGCGTCTTTGAAGAGTAGATTTTTAGAAAAGGGGTACAAACTTTTGGACCTGGATAGGGAAATCGATGGCGCTGGTTTAGTGGATCGTCACTCACTTTTAGAGGATAAACCCAAGCAAGTCAATGAGGACTTCAAATGGTCTTTCATGACATCCTTCTCTATCCAACATAAACACATTAGAAGGATTTTTGAACATCATTGGGATGTTTTGAAAACTGACAAGATTTTGGGCCCCAGATTGCCCGACACTCCTAAGCTAGTTTTTAGAGGAGCTCCATCCCTCCGTAACAAGTTGGCACCCAATGTGGTCAACCTTCCAACTAAACCTTCCTTTTTTCATAATCTGATTGGGTTCCACCCTTGTAAAAAATGCTTAGTTTGTCAGTTTAATATCAGCGGGAGACGCACTAGTTACACTTTTTCTTCTAGGGTAAACGGTCGTACCCACAAAATAAAACAGTTTTGCACATGTGCCACGACGGGGGTAGTCTATCTTTTGACTTGCCCCTGTGGCAAGCAGTATGTGGGACGGACAATTAGGTCCTTTGCCACGCGAGTTTCTGAGCATATTAATTTAATTAAGGCAGGTAGTACGAAACACACTGTGCCCCGTCACTATAGGGAGTTCCATGATCGAAACCCCAAGGGCACACAGTTCCTTATCATTGATAAATATGTGGCCCCCTGGCGGGGGGGGGTCAACACTTAGGGGGCTCTCCAGGTTGGAGACTTACTGGATTTATGAATTGGGTTCCCACTTCCCGCAAGGTATTAACGTGGAGTGGGACATCAATTCATTTATCAATCAGGCATAGTTATCATATTTGTGACTCTTCTTTCAAAATGTTTTTATTGTTCATTTTCAGTCGTCTTCAATTATTTTATATTAAACCTTGTATCATTGGGAATATATACCCTTAATATTATTTATAGTTACTCGTTACTGTGATTTTAACATCAACCTCTTACTTATTTGTGGATTTAGTTCCCATATGGCAAATGTTACCTTTATACAGGTTTTTATTGTTGGTTTCTCCATATGCATTGTATAAGTTATGTGGGATGTCCTTCATTGGTAGTGTCACTATCTTATTAATCAGCCCCTGTTAAGGTTTGCCTTCACTCGACATTTTTTTAGCATTTTTGGACTTCTGCTAAACATATTTTTTGACTCATGGCATAGGTTTTATTATTTCTTTTTTTACCACCTTTGCTGACACTGTCACTCATCGCCAGAGCGCTGGGATTTATTTCCGGTTTTCTCCGTCCAACCATGGCTCTCTATACAGGAAGTTCACACGTTGTTGTGAATGAGAGGCTTGGCTTTGTTTTATTAATGTGAGCTGAGATGTGGGCGGACTCTGAGTGCGGCCACACTCTCGACAAGAGCCATCAAGGTGACACCAGGGGGCGGAGTATAGTGCCCCAACCCGTAGGATTCACTGTTCAAAACGAGGCTTGGTGCGGCGGCGGACTTCCTCTTTATGATTTCCGCTACTGCGCACGTCCTCAATACCCGGCCGATTAGAGGGGGCGGAGCGAGATGACGCTCCGTCCTATGGAATCTGGCCGTGCTGAGAAGGAGGCTTGGATCTCCACTCTAAATACTTCCGGATCGCCCGGCCACAATATCAGCATTCTTTTAAGTTTTAAGTCTACACTCACTTGTGACCCCGATGTTGTAGATTAGCGATATATATACCGCGTATTATTGTTTTAAAAAACACATTACACAAAGTTTATATACACATATTTGAGAACCGGAAGTGACATCATTTGGTCACTTCCTGGGTTGTGACACTCCCAGTGGGGGTCATTTCTAGTTTAAATAGCGGTGAAATAGGGGGGTCCACACCCCAGATGAAGGCTGATCAGCCGAAACATGTCGGGTGGACCTCCTATGATCACCGCGTTTGATACCTTTTAAGCTGTTTACGATCGTATACCATGTGAGTGTTTCTTTTTTACTGTTTTAATAAATGCATGCCTTTTAAAACGATATCACGCCATGTGAGTCTTCCTTCTCTCATGGTTCCAATCACACATCCAGTCGGTCTGCTGATACGTCTGGACGGTTGAAGCTGTCGACAGATCCTCCCCTCTAATTGAAGTTTTGGATACCCGATGTTTTTATCCTGCTAGCCTCGGTGGCTAAACAAGCTTTTTGTGACTTGTAAGACGTATGTCTTTTCAAGTCCTTTGCGTCTGGTAAGCCTCCTCAGATGTTATGGTGGTGGTTTTGACACACACATAGACGTCACATTGGATTTGGTGTTTCTCCGTTTCACCCAACAGTGACACCCTGTTGTTGTCCTCATCAGCTAATCCTCAGAGACTGTTGGTGGTGGTTTTTGATTTCCATCAAGGACACATCTTATTTATATGGACTCTATTTATGGTTGATTTATATTTTGATCCTGTTTTCACTTTTTCACTGGTGTATTTCTATTATGCTTTATATGTGATTTTGTATTAGTGCAACCAATTTTTTTTCATTAAGTCACTTTTTCAAAACAATTTTTTGTTTGTTTTCTGGCCATTGCAAGATGGCTCGATTCTAACATTTCATCCTTATCCACTCATACACATAGCACTACACTATATATATACAAGGCGTTCTTAAGGTCGAGTACGTGGGTGGTCAAAACCCCTGAGATAAATGACAAAAAAAAAAAAAGAAAAAAAAAGGGGGGGGGGGGTAGGCGGGGAAGGAAACAGAAAAGGAGAAAAAGAGCAGAAAGCAAGAAAGCAAGGAGGTGAAGGTGGGAAGAGGAGCGAGTATAATAAGAATTAAGTTCAACCTCTAGATAGAGCCCTATCTAGAGAACTGTAGTGCGTCTGCAAAGCTTAATGCAATGACAGACCACTTGCGGGGGTAGGGGGAGGCGGCTGCCTGGTGTGTAAATCAAACAGAACAAACCGTTAAGTTTAAACAGAAACTTATGAAGGATATATCTGGCATAACCAACCTCCAACGGACACACAGCCTGTGACTAAAAAAGATATACTTCTCTTAACTGAAGTAAAATATATATGATTAATTCACCCTGTAGAATAAGGGAGCCTCACCGGACCCGCACAAGAGAGCCAAGAGGCCCCGTTGTCATTGTCACCCCCACGGCGTGAAGACCCAGCCCCCCGCCACCTCTAAGGTGTCACGACCAAGCCGGCACCCCCCGCCGTGGGGGTCACAAAACTGCAATAATTCAGACTAATGCTTAAACGTCATGAAAAACAATTGTGGTACAAGATATGTGCAATGAGCACGCCTATGTCTGCTTTGAGAACATGGAAGTCAATGGTGCAATGCCCTAATAAACTAAACCTTAAGAAAAGAAAAACATAAAAATAAAAATTAAAAATTAAAAAATGAAAAATGAAAAAAATGGAGTATAGATTGGGCAAGAATAACTCCCTTTGACGTCAAAGCAGTTGGTCAGAACGATGTGGAGGATCATAGGCTGGACAGCTTGGCATCAATCCTCTGCGTGTTCACAGTCCCAAAGAGCTCTTGGATTCGGTGTGTTGAATTTGGAGCTTCCTGCTTTGCTTGACTTCATTTTCTTGGACGACCTTTTTTCAGGTGTGGAAAATGGTGATCTGGATGGACTCCTGTTGTGTGGTGGTAAAGCAAACTCAGCGTACCAATCCGGCAAGTCCACTGGGTCAAGGCCAAGTCCTGCACAGAAATCGGGGAGATCCAATGGGGTGCGTAGGATGTGCTGGTGCCCATTTGTCGCCACAATGAGGGCAAAGGGGAAGCGCCAAGTGTACCTGAGGTCTTTTTCGCGAAGTTTGTCCGGTAGTGGGCGCAAGGCCCTGCGATTTTTGAGTGTAATCTGGGACAGGTCTTGGAATAGCATTATGTTCTCTCCATTGAAAATGATCCTCTCATTCCTCCTCGCTTTGCGCATTATGTCCTCCTTTAATTGAAAGCTTTGCAAGCAGCAAATGATGTCCCGGGGTGGTGCAGTGTCAGGGCCTCTAGGCCTAAGTGCTCTGTGAGCCCTAATGAAATCAATCACAGTCTCCTCTTGCCTTTCCAGTAGGCTGTTAAAGACCCTCTGTAGAGCCGGGTCTATTTGGTCTGCCTCCACTGTTTCGGGGATCCCCCTCACCCTAATATTATTCCTCCTGCCTCTGTTGTCGAGGTCTTCTAGGTGTCTGTTTACATCTATAAAGTGTTGGGTATGGGACACAGCAATCTTGTCCATCCTGTCCAGGGCCTTATCTCTCTGTTTCCCCGCATGTTCCGCCGATGCTAGCTTTTCAGTGAGGACAGCCAGATTCGTTTTGAGATCGGTTATTGCGGCTGAAAAGGCCGATTTGATTTCGGCAGTAAAACCGGACATATCTGCGTATGTTAGGGGTTTATGGAGTCTTGATTTCCCCCTGTTCATGTCCTCATTAACGTCTGACTCACCGCTGAAGTCTTCCTCGTGGAGCTCTGCCTGCTGCGTCGGCGCCATCTTGGGTTCGGCCTTGCCGTTCTCAGCCTCCGACTTTTGTCGTCAGCCCTTTGCGGGAACGAGTGTGCGGGGTGCCGTGAAGCTTCCTGGCCGGCATGGAAGGTTCTTGTAAAGGGTGTCAGGCTAACAGGCTGTGTGTCTGATGGAGCTCCTCTAATGTGCTGCCATCCAAGCCGCGCGCCAAGCCACGCCCCTCATTTTTTTTTTTTACATTAAAGAAGTTTATTGCAGAAGTATTAAGTAGACAATACAGATCAGAGAGTACAATAAGAGTGCTTCTGTTCAAACATATGTTTCAGTAAATCGGCCGGAGTTTACATTTATCTATGAAGTGTTGATGCGAAATAATCAAACATTAAAACACTGTAATAACGGTTGTGTCGTTTACATGAACATCATCACCTCAGAAATATGCCTTTTTACTGTCACAACCCATCTCGCCTAGGCCTTAAATGATATTATGTGAGATAATGCAATCGACCCTCTGAATAGGTCATAGAAATGAAAAGAGGAAAAAGATAAGGTATACATATAAGAGGAGGGGAAACGGAGACAAAAACCATATATGAAGTAGGAGAAGTGAAGTTTGTGTTCATTCAATGTCGTATTATGAAAAAGAAAAGAGGATGATCTTGAATAGTCTTAATTGATCTTGACCACCCACGTCGACCAAGTGTGTATTCCACTACAGTTCTACTGTTACGCCATATCAAAAACTATTTTAGCTTAGTGCCTAAACCTGGGCACTAAAGATGTCGGTAAATGTTTGGGAGTATTTAAAAACGTTCCATGGGCGCCAGGTATCGAGGAAGCTTTCAACTTGTTCGTTTGCTTGCGCCAGAGTGTCTTCCATTTCATAAATTTCTGTAACCCTATTTAGCCATTCCTTCACTGTTGGTACTTGAGTTGATTTCCAATAAATTGGGATGAGAGACTTGGCAGCATTCAATAAATGTTTTGTGAGCGAACGCTTGTATCTCCTCAGAGGCCAGCTTGAAATATGCAGCAGGCAACACACTGCATCTAGAGATAGAGAGGTCTCAGTGATTTTTTTGATGTAGTCTCGAACACTGTCCCAGAAATGGACAATCAAAGGGCAATGCCACCATATGTGTAGCAAAGTTCCGCTGTCTCCCAGACACCTCCAACATTGGTCCGATGTCTGAGGAAACATCTTATTTAATTTTGTTGGGGTTAGGTACCACTGAGTCAAGAGTTTGAAGGCTGTCTCTTGCACTTTGGTGCTGATAGAGCACTTGTGTGCTAAGATGCAAGCGTTCCTCCACTGTTTCGGGGTTATGTTTACCTGTAAGGCTTCTGACCACCGCTCTCTGAGGCTGTCATCCATAGGTGTTTTTGTGTTCTGTAGCCACGCATAAATAATTGAAGTAGCCCCACGTATTGGCTCTCCCCCAAGGCACACCGACTCGTAATCTGTCAAAGGCCTAGAAAAGTCTCCCACCTTGTGGTTAGTGCTAACATAGCTTCTAACTTGGAGGCAGGTCCAGAAGGGCAAGTCAGTCACATTGTCATTTTGTTTAAGTGTCTGGTAATCTTTCATTTTGGCTTGATGGTAGCAATCTCTTGCCAGAAGAGGTCTGCCACTGTGGGAGGACCTGAGGTGAGGGTTGCCCACCCCTGGGATAAAATCTGGGTTATCCCTCAACGAGGTTAATGGTCCCAAGGCGGATGTAACTCCTGTGTCAACGGGTATTTCATGGATCAATTTCAGGGTGGTTTCCGTTAAGGGGTGTTGCTCCAGATCGTCAGTGTATGAAAGCCAAGGTCGCCATGGTGCAAAGGTAAGTGGTGAGGTCTGAAGGTCCATTTCTAATTTCACCCAGTCTTTAGATTCACTGTGACAGTGCCAGTCGATGACCCTTGTTACGTGTGATGCTTTGTAGTAATCCTTTAAGTTGGGAACTCCCAACCCTCCCAGTGCCTTCGCTTTCTGAAGTGTTTCAAGTTTGATTCTCGGTTTTTTGTGTGCCCAAATACATTTCAGAAACATGGTTCTCAGTGTCCTAAACATGGTAGGCGGCAGTTTAATCGGTAAAGTGCGCATTAGGTAGAGGAGCTTGGGAAGGACTGTCATTTTAATGACAGCTGCCTTTCCAAACCAAGAGAAGGTTCCAGAGTGCCATTTGCGAAGGTCCGTATCTATAGATTTTAAGAGAGGGGGGAAATTTTGTTCGTATATTGTCGTTAATTGGGGTGTCAAAAACACCCCCAAATATTTCAGTTTTTTGTGGTCCCATTTGAAGGGAGAGTTCTCTATCACAGATGTGAGTGAATGGTTGGGGAGGGATATATTCATGGCTTCCGATTTGGAGTAGTTTATCTTTAGGTTAGAGACATAGCTATAATGTTCAAAGGCTTTCATTAGATTAGGGAGAGTAATGTGGGGCTTAGATATGAAAAATAGCAAATCATCGGCATAGGCAGCCACCTTGAACTCCCGTCCCCTTACCCGGAATCCCCTGACCAAATTATTTGCATTGACCTGTCTAATGAATGGCTCTAGGGTTAAAATGAATAGGAGTGGTGAAGGGGAACAGCCTTGTCTTGTACCATTCGCGATATGTACCCGATCCGAAAGGGTGCCGTTTATTTTCAATCTAGCCGAGGGGTTATGATAGAGTGCGGAGATCCAGGCCAACATCCTATCACCCATTCCAATATGTCTACAAGTAGACAACATGTAGTCCCAAGCCACGCAGTCGAAGGCCTTCTCCGCATCCGTGGACAGGAGAAGGCCCTCTGATCCGCTGGAACCCATTTGGTGGATTAGTAAGAGGGCTTTGGTGACATTGTCTTTGGCTTCACGGTCAGGCATAAAACCAACCTCTTCCGGGCCAATTATTTTTTGGAGGAAGGGTCTCAGTCTGTCAGCGAGTATCCTCGCAAAAATTTTCACGTCCAGATTGAACAAGGAAATAGGACGATAACTGGCACAATCGGAGGGGTCCTTACCTGCTTTCGGTATGACTGTTATATAGGCTGAAAGTAAGTCTGGAGTTGTGGTCCTGGGTTTGGATAAGGAGTTCAAGGCTGCCGCTAAAGGGTCTGTCAACAAATCTGTAAATGTTTTGTAATAGATGGCCATGTACCCATCTGGGCCAGGACTCTTACCTAGCTTCAAGTTCTTAATGGCCATTCTAATTTCAGTCGTGGTTATTGGGTCTTCAAGGGTGTTAGCTTCCGCGATGTCAAGAGATGGGAGACCACTCTTACTAAGATAGTCTTCAATTACTTGTGTTCTGTTTCCCTCCATTCCCGGTTGTTTGTGTTGTGGCGGTAAATTGTAGAGATTTGAGTAAAATGTATGAAAATGTTTAGCAATCTCCTCTGTAGTGACATCTAGTGTCCCATTTTTCTGTCTTATGCCTATAATGCTATTGTTTTGGGTGTGTACTCGTAACGCCCTCGCCAGCGTCTTGCCTGGTTTGTTGCCCCCCTCGTAATAAATTTTTTTCCTGAAAAATAAAAACCATTTGGCTTTAGCATCGAAAAGTGTCTGTAGTTGTTTCCTGGCTGCTAGTAATTCTGTGGCTGTATCCACTGCAATAGATTGTTTATGTTGGGATTCTAACTTATGAATACAGCTAATTAGAGTTTTGATTTCCCTTTCTCTCTCTCTCTTCCTTCTGGCACCCATCGAAATCAGTTCCCCCCTTAGGGTACATTTGTGGGCCTCCCAAATCATCAGTGGGTCCATCCCTGGGGTGTTATTCTGGGTAAAGAAATTTGACAGGGCCTCTTTGAGTTTGGGTAGGTGGATGGGGTCAGAGAGTATCGAGGAGTTAAGCCTCCAAATCTGGGTCTTTTTTGGTGATTTTGTCAAGTCTAATGTTACTGCCACTGGTGCGCGATCAGAGAAGGATTGAGTGCCTATGCAAGCTTCGGAAAGGACAGAAAGGTCTTTTTGAGTTATAAATAGGTAGTCTATCCGTGTGTATTTTTTGTGGGGGGCTGAGTAAAACGTGTAGTCATGTCCAAGTGGGTTAAGGAATCTCCAAGAGTCTATCAATCCCAGCTTGTGGAGAAGGCATTTAATACCTTTCAGGGTTTTGTACCTAATGCTGGTGTTTCCATTGGAGGTGTCTGTTAGGGGATCCAGAGGGATGTTGAAATCTCCTCCCAGTATCAGACACCCCGTAGCAAACTCCTGCAGCTTATGGACTATCTGTTTACAAAATAGCAGATGGGATGAGTTCGGAAAGTACACATTTGCTATTGTGATAGGTGCTCCACTGTAGTTCCCTTTTAGGAAAATGTATCTGCCCTCAGGGTCTGTCAGTTGGTCCGTCAGGTCAAATGGTGCATTCTTACTGACCAGTATTGAAACCCCTTTAGTTTTAGCAAGACTGTTTGTGGCATGAAAAACCCTTGTGAAGTTCGAGTCGGTGAGCCTGGGATTATGACCAGTTTTAAAGTGGGTTTCCTGTAGCAGTATAAAATGTGGCTTACCTTTTTTAATTTCTCTAAGTAATGTAGATCTCTTTTCAGGGGTATTCAATCCCTGAATATTGTGGGATATTACTGCGGGGTTGCGCCCTAGTAAAGAGTAGGCCATGGTGCAGACTCAGGAGCTGTGTGAAACTCTATTGATCTGAAAAAGAAACACCAGTGGTCAGTTAAGGCGTTCTTAAGGTCGAGGACGTGGGTGGTCAATACCTCTGAGAGGAGTAACAAGAAGAAAGATAGAGAGGTGGAAGAGAGAAAAAAAAAAAAAAAAGAAGAGCAAAAAATAAGAAGACAAACAGGTGAGAGTGAGAAGAGGAGCGAGTAGAATGAGAATTGAGTTCAACTTCTAGATCAGTGGTTCTCAACTCCAGTCCTCAGGACCCACCAACAGGCCAGGTTTGGAAGATAGCTGAAATACATCACAAGTGATATCACTTGCTGCTCAGTGATTGCAGTATTCTAGTCTGCAACTCCCCAAGGTAATACTTAAAATCTGGCCTGTTGGTGGGTCCTGAGGACTGGAATTGAGAACCACTGCTCTAGATAGAGCCCTATCTAGAGAACTGTAGTGCGTCTGCAAAGCTAAATGCAGTGACAGACCACTTGTGGGGTAGGGGGAGGCGGCTGCCTGGTGTATGAGTCAAACAAAACAAACTGTTAAGTTTAAAATGAAAACTTATGAAGGATATAACTGGCAAAACCATCCTCCAACGAACACACAGCCTATAGCTAATAAGAGATATACTTCTCTTAACTTAAATATATATGATTAATTCACCCTGTCGTTTAAGGGATCCTCTCTGTCCCCAAATAGGAGGACCAAGAAACCCCGCTATCACTGTCACCCCCGCGACGTGACGACTCAGCCGTTCGCCACCTCTAAAGTGTCACGGACAAGCCGGCCCACTCCGTCGCAAGGGCCACAGAACTGCTGTCACTCAGACTAATGCTTAAACATCATGAAATAAATTGTAGTACATAATATGTGCATATAGCATGCCTAAATCTGCTTGGAGGTAATGGGAGTCAGTGGGGCAATGCCCTAATAAACTGAGCCTTAAAAGGCAAAAAAAAAAAAAATTGGAGATTAAACTGGGCAAAAATAACTCCCTCTGACGTCAAAACATATAGTCAGATCGTTGTAGAGGCTTTTGGGCTGAGCAGCTTTGCATTAATCCTCCGCGTGGTCACGGTCCCAAAGAGATCTTGGATTCGGTGTGTTGAATTTGGAGCCTCCTGCTTTGCCCGACTTCATTTTCTTGGAAGACCTTTTTTCAGGTGTGGAAAATGGTGATCTGGATGGACTCCTGTTGTGTGGTGGTAATGCAAACTCAGCGTACCAATCTGGCAAATCCACTAGATCGAGGCCAAGTCCTGCACAAAAATCGGGAAGATCCAATGGGGTGCGTAGGATATGCTGGTGTCCATTTGTCGCCACAATGAGGGCAAAGGGGAAGCGCCAAGTGTACCTGAGATCTTTTTCACGAAGTTTGTCCAGTAGTGGGCGTAGAGCCCTACGGTTTTTAAGTGTAATCTGGGATAAATCTTGGAATAACATTATGTTCTCTCCATTAAAAACGATCCTCTCATTTCTCCTCGCTTTGCGCATTATGTCCTCCTTTAGTTGGAAGCTTTGAAGGCAGCAAATGATGTCCCGGGGTGGTGCAGTGTCGGGGCCTCTAGGCCTAAGTGCTCTGTGAGCCCTGATGAAATCAATCACAGTCTCCTCCTGCCTTTCCAGTAGGCTATTAAAGACCCTCTGTAGGGTTGGGGCTATTTGATCTGCCTCCACAGTTTCGGGGATCCCCCGCACCCTAATATTATTCCTCCTGCCTCTGTTGTCGAGGTCTTCCAGGTGTCTGTTTACATCTATAAAGTGTTGGGTATGGGACACAGCAATCTTGTCCATCCTGTCCAGGGCCTTATCTCTCTGTTTCCCTGCATGTTCCACCGATGCAAATTTTTCAGTAAGGACAGCCAGATTCGTTTTGAGATCGGTTAAAGCAGCTGAAAAGGCCGATTTGATTTCGGCTGTAAAACTGGACATATCTGCGTATGTTAGGGGTTTATGGAGTCTCGATTTCCCCCTGTTAATATCTTCATTAACGTCTGACTCACCGCTGAGTAGGGATGAGCTTCGTGTTCGAGTCGAACCCATGTTCGACTTGAACATCGGCTGTTCGACCGTCCGTCGAATTGCGAACGATATGGGCCGTTCGCGCCAAATTCGTGTGGCGCGTCACGGCCCATAATTCACTGCGGCATCGCAGTGCATTGCTGGCTGATGATTGGCCAAGCATGCACTATGACCCGCATGCTTGGCCAATCACAGCGCCGTCAGTAGAGAGAGCTGTAATTGGCCAAAGCCAGGGTGGCTTTGGCCAATTATGGCTCAGGGGATTTAGTACACGCCCCACACTATATAAGGTCGCCTGCACGGCGGCCCTGTGTAGTGTGTTCCGGTGTGCTGAGAGATAGAGAGAGAGAGAGACAGTGTCATTTGATTTGAGTTAGATAGATTAGGCAGAACAGTCAGTCAGTTAGCTGCACTTACAGTGTATTGTGTATATATATGCATCCCAGGTGTTGCATATATATATATATATATATACACTGTATTCAGTTTAGCTAGATCCGTTCCTGTTATCTTCTATCTAGACTATTTACATTTAGTGCAGTGCGTCCTGCTCACAGTGTTCAGCTAGATCCGTTCCTGCTATTTACATTTAGTGCAGTGCGTCCTGCTCACAGTGTTCAGCTAGATCCGTTCCTGCTATTTACATTTAGTGCAGTGCGTCCTGCTCACAGTGTTCAGCTAGATCCGTTCCTGCTATTTACATTTAGTGCAGTGCGTCCTGCTCACAGTGTTCAGCTAGATCCGTTCCTGTTATTTACATTTAGTGCAGTGCGTCCTGCTCACAGTGTTCAGCTAGATCCGTTCCTGCTATTTACATTTAGTGCAGTGCGTCCTGCTCACAGTGTTCAGCTAGATCCGTTCCTGCTATTTACATTTAGTGCAGTGCGTCCTGCTCACAGTGTTCAGCTAGATCCGTTCCTGCTATATACATTTAGTGCAGTGCGTCCTGCTCACAGTGTTCAGCTAGATCCGTTCCTGCTATTTACATTTAGTGCAGTGCGTCCTGCTCACAGTGTTCAGCTAGATCCGTTCCTGCTATTTACATTTAGTGCAGTGCGTCCTGCTCACAGTGTTCAGCTAGATCCGTTACTGCTATTTACATTTAGTGCAGTGCGTCCTGCTCACAGTGTTCAGCTAGATCCGTTCCTGCTATTTACATTTAGTGCAGTGCGTCCTGCTCACAGTGTTCAGCTAGATCCGTTCCTGTTATTTACATTTAGTGCAGTGCGTCCTGCTCACAGTGTTCAGCTAGATCCGTTCCTGCTATTTACATTTAGTGCAGTGCGTCCTGCTCACAGTGTTCAGCTAGATCCGTTCCTGCTATTTACATTTAGTGCAGTGCGTCCTGCTCACAGTGTTCAGCTAGATCCGTTCCTGTTATTTACATTTAGTGCAGTGCGTCCTGCTCACAGTGTTCAGCTAGATCCGTTCCTGCTATTTACATTTAGTGCAGTGCGTCCTGCTCACAGTGTTCAGCTAGATCCGTTCCTGCTATTTACATTTAGTGCAGTGCGTCCTGCTCACAGTGTTCAGCTAGATCCGTTCCTGCTATTTACATTTAGTGCAGTGCGTCCTGCTCACAGTGTTCAGCTAGATCCGTTCCTGCTATTTACATTTAGTGCAGTGCGTCCTGCTCACAGTGTTCAGCTAGATCCGTTCCTGCTATTTACATTTAGTGCAGTGCGTCCTGCTCACAGTGTTCAGCTAGATTCGTTCCTGCTATTTACATTTAGTGCAGTGCGTCCTGCTCACAGTGTTCAGCTAGATCCGTTCCTGCTATTTACATTTAGTGCAGTGCGTCCTGCTCACAGTGTTCAGCTAGATCCGTTCCTGTTATTTACATTTAGTGCAGTGCGTCCTGCTCACAGTGTTCAGCTAGATCCGTTCCTGCTATTTACATTTAGTGCAGTGCGTCCTGCTCACAGTGTTCAGCTAGATCCGTTCCTGTTATCTTCCTACTGACAGGCAGGCTTGTCTGGTTACAGTATATAAAGCTACCTGAAGAAAATTACAGGTGTTCTATTTGATCCTATTAGTACCACGGTCAGGCAGCTAGACTATTTACATTTAGTACAGTGCGTCCTGCTCACAGTGTTCAGCTAGATCCGTTCCTGTTATCTTCCTACTGACAGGCAGGCTTGTCTGGTTACAGTATATAAAGCTACCTGAAGAAAATTACAGGTGTTCTATCCCAGCTTAGTGCAGCTACAGGCCATTAGTATGTCTGGAAGGCCAAGAAGGAGAGGCAGACAGTCACAAGCCAATAAGAGAGGGCAAGCAGGCTCTGTGTCTAGTGCTGGTCGTGGAGACGGTGCATCCTCATCAGCACGTGGCCATGGGACACGCTTGGCCTTTTTTTCGGCAGCTGGCCGTGTTGAGCCGCAACATGCGGAAGACTTGGTCGAGTGGATGACCAAGCCGTCCTCATCCTCCTCATCCTCTCTCACCCATGCCCAGGGTGCTTTGTCTGGCAAAGCAGCGGCCTCTTCCCTCAGCTCAATGTCATCAGTGACTCCTTCCCTAGCTCCACCATGTCCTCCTGAGGAGTCCCTCGAACTGTTTGACCACAGTGTTGGGTACATGCTCCAGGAGGATGCCCAGCGTTTGGAAGGCTCTGATGATGATACTGAGCTCGATGAAGGCAGTAACATGAGCACGGACAGAGGGGGTGCCCAAGAAGGACAGCAATCTGGCAGTCATGCTCCCCCTGCTGCAGCATACTGCCAGGTTTGCTCCAGTGATGAGGAGGGAGGGGATGATGAGGTCACTGACTCAAGGTGGGTGCCTGATAGGAGAGAGGAGAAGGAGGAGGAGGAGGAGGAGGCGGCACATCACCAACGAGGCAGGATGCCCTCCAGGGGCCAGCCTAAGGGCAGCACATTGACTGCATCACACCCCAAAGCTCCACATGTGCAGGGCGCTGCAGTCTCTGCGCGTTATTCAAAAAGTTCTTTGGTGTGGGCCTTTTTTGAGACGAGTGCATCAGATCGCACCGCTGCTATTTGCAACATATGTCTCTAGCGTATCTCGCGTGGCCAAAACATCTCCCGCTTGGGTACCACATGCTTGAACAGACATATGTTGACCTGCCATGCAGTTCGTTGGCAAGCGTATCTAAAAGACCCACACCAAAGAACAAAGAGGATCTCTCCTTGCTCCTCATCAGCTGAGATTTCCAACCCCACTAGACCTTCAGTCCTCTCTGAGACCTGCAGTGAGAGGAATGAAGGTGTAGAATTAGGTG
This sequence comes from Lithobates septentrionalis, assembly GCA_037952835.1. Lineage (NCBI taxonomy): Eukaryota > Metazoa > Chordata > Amphibia > Anura > Ranidae > Lithobates > Lithobates septentrionalis. The sequence continues at coordinate 3,051,562 of JBBDGP010000918.1, read as the reverse complement.
TGTCACAGCCAAGTACTTGTGGGCAATCTGCTTTTGGTACACTGACGTCAGATTGTACCAGGCAAATTTCCCTGCCCCAGCTGCTGCACCGCCGAAAGAAGTTTGCTCCCAGCCATCCACATGCCCAGCGGTTGAATGCTAGCTTGGCAAAATTGCTAGCACTTCAACTGCTGCCTTTTCAGTTGGTAGACTCTGCCCCCTTCCGTGAGTTTGTGGAATGTGCGGTTCCTCAGTGGCAGGTACCCAAACGCCACTTTTTCTCACGGAAGGCGATTCCGGCTCTCTACCGGCATGTGGAAGGCAATGTCCATGCCTCGCTGGACAGGGCGGTCGGCGGTAAGGTGCATATTACCGCTGACTCATGGTCCAGCAGGCATGGACAGGGACGTTACCTAAGTTTCACGGCGCATTGGGTGACTCTGCTGGCAGCTGGGAAGGATGCAGGACAAGGTGCAGTAGTGTTGGAGGTTGTTCCGCCACCACGCCTCCAAAATGCTGATTGTGACACACCTCTCTCCTCCACCCCCTCCTCTTCTTCTTCCTCCATGGCCTCTTCCTCTGAACCAGCGGTGTTCCGTAGGCGTTCAAGGGGCTACGCAAGTACTCAGGCCAAAAGATGCCATGCGGTGCTTGAGCTGGTGTGCTTGGGGGACAGGAGCCACACTGGGGCAGAGGTTCTGTCAGCTCTGCAGGGGCAGGTTCAGAGGTGGTTGACGCCACGCCAACTTAAGGCAGGAATGGTGGTTTGCGACAATGGCACCAACCTCCTCTCTGCCCTCCGACAGGGACAAATGACCCATGTGCCCTGTTTGGCTCACGTCCTTAACTTGGTGGTGCAGCGGTTCTTGGGCAGGTACCCGGGCTTACAGGATGTCCTGAGGCAGGCCAGGAAAGTCTGTGTGCATTTCCGCCGGTCATATAATGCCAGTGCTCGGCTGACGGACCTCCAAAAGGAGTTTAACCTGCCCAAGAACCGCCTAATCTGTGACATGCCCACCAGGTGGAACTCAACGTTGGCCATGCTGCAGCGGCTGCACACGCAGCAGAGGGCCATCAATGAGTACCTGTGCGACTATGGCACCAGGACAGGGTCAGGGGAGCTTGGTTTTTTTTCCCCACGCCAGTGGGCCATGATCAGGGATGCATGCACTGTCCTGTCACCATTCGAGGAGGCCACGAGGATGGTGAGCACTGACAGTGCATGCATCAGTGACACTGTCCCCCTTGTCCACCTGTTGGAGCACACGCTGCGTGGAATAATGGACAGGGCACTTGAGGCAGAACAGAGGCAGGAAGAGGAGGACTTCCTTAGCTCTCAAGGCCCCCTTTATCCAGACAGTGTTCCTGCGTGCCCGCCGATCACACAGGAAGAGGACGAGGAGGAGGAGGAGGAGGAGGAAGATTGTGTCAGTATGGAGGTGGAGCCTGGCACTCAGCATCAGCAGCAGTCTTTAAGGGATCAGTCCCAAGGAACACATGGACTTGTACGTGGCTGGGAGGAGGTGGCTGCGGACGTTGTTGTCCTTAGTGACCCAGAGGACTCCGGACCGAATGCCTCAGCAAACCTACGCTGCATGGCCTCCCTGATCCTGCAAAGCCTGCGTAAGGATCCTCGTATTCGTGGTATCAAGGAGAAGGACCAATACTGGCTGGCAACCCTCCTTGATCCACGTTACAAGGGTAAGGTTGCGGACCTTATCTTGCCATCGCAGAGGGAGCAGAGGATGAAACATCTTCGGGAGGCCTTGCAGAAAGGTCTGTGCAACGCGTTCCCAGAGACTGGGAGGTTACAAACTCCTGTTTCTGGACAACGTGTTGCTGAGGATTCGGTCAGTCAAAGAAGGAGCGGTGGAGAAGGTGGCCGTCTGACCGATGCGTTCAGACAATTTTTTGGTCCGCAGTCCAAGGTATGATCGGTTCCAGCAACCATCGCCAGTGTCTGTTTTACATGGTGCAGGAATACCTAGGGGCAAGATCAGACTTGGACACCTTTCCCACCGAAAATCCTCTGGGTTACTGGGTCTTGAGGATGGATCACTGGCCAGAGCTTGCACAGAATGCAATTGAGCTACTGGCCTGTCCTGCATCCAGCGTTCTTTCGGAACGCACATTCAGTGCTGCTGGAGGCGTGGTAACCGATCACAGGGTGCGTCTGTCCACCGACTCGGTCGATCGGCTGACCTTCATAAAAATGAATCAGTCTTGGATCACCACCAGCTACCAAGCACCTGATGCTGATGTAACCGAATAATTTTTTTTGAAATCTCAGATCCCTTCAAAGACTGCCTATGCTGATGCTGAGTGACTATCCCTGAGTAATTATCCTCTTCCTCCTCAATCATCACGCTGATAGCTTGTAAGAACATTTTTGGTTCTGGGCGCCACCACCAGTGCCTAAGGCACAATTTTTCAGCCCCTGTTTAACAGGGGCGTGTAATTACAATTTTTGATGTAATACTTTGCAGCAGGGCTCGTTCCTGCATTCCAACTAGAGTGTCTGTGAGGGGTTGCAGTGTTGTGGCACCAGCACCAGTGCCTAAGGCCCAATTTTTCTGCCCCTGTCTAACAGGGGCGTGTAATTACAATTTTTGAAGCAATACTTTGCAGCAGGGCTCGTTCCTGCGTTCCAACTAGAGTGTCTGTGAGGGGTTGCAGTGTTGTGGCACCAGCACCAGTGCCTAAGGCCTAATTTTTCAGCTCCTGTTCAACAGGGGCATGTAATTACAATTCTTGATCTAATATTTCACAGCAGGGCCCTGTGAGGGCTTACAGTGTTGTGGCCACAGCAACACCTAAGGCCCAAATTTCTGCTGAGTATATAGGGCAGGACCCTACTTTCAAACATCTAACTTACAAACGACTCCTACTTGCAAACGGAAGGAGACAACAGGAAGTGAGATGAAATCTACCCCTAGGAAGGGAAATTCTCTCCTGTAAGAGTTAATATGGGAAAACAATTTCTCCTTTCCACTGATGCTTTCCAATCCTTGTTCCACAAAAAACCCAAATTTTCAAAAAACATTTTTCATTGGGACAAAAAAGTGAGGTGAAATCTTCTGAAGAGGAGGAAAGACAGCAAAACAAATGTCACAGGGGTGATAACCCTTCCCTATGTTTTCCAAAAAGCTTAGAAAAGATTTTTTGGCTGGAGCTAAACACGTTAAAAATGTTCAAAATTACAAACAGATTCTACTTAACAACAAACCTACAGTCCCTGTCTTGTTTGCACCGCCTGTATACTGCTGTTCAGAGTATATAGGGCCTGGTGGCCCCACACCTTTCCTTATTTTAATTTGGGTGCGGGGTTCCCCTTAATATCCATACAAGACCCAAAGGGCCTGGTAATGGACTGGGGGGTACCCATGCCGTTTGTCTCACTGATTTTCATCCATATTGCCATGACCCGACATGACATTAAACCCTCAAGCAGTTTTAAATGAGATTTTTTCCTTTAAAAATGACATTTGGTGCAGGGACTGTTCTAAACATGGGAAACACGCGTCACTTTACAGGCATACTATAGACACCCCCCAGGTACGATATTTAAAGGAATATTTCACTTTTTTTTTTTTACTTTAAGCATCATTAAAATCACTGCTCCCGAAAAAACGGCCGTTTTTAAAAGTTTTTTTTGCATTGATACATGTCCCCTGGGGTAGGACCCGGGTCCCCAAACCCTTTTTAGGACAATACCATGCAAATTAGCCTTTAAAATGAGCACTTTTGATTTCGAACGTTCGAGTCCCATAGACGTCAATGGGGTTCTAACGTTCGTGCGAACTTTCGGTCCGTCCGCGGGTTCTGGTGCGAACCGAACCGGGGGGTGTTCGGCTCATCCCTACCGCTGAGGTCTTCATCATGGAGCTCTGCCTGCTGCATTGGCGCCATCTTGGGTTCGGCCTTGCCGTTCTCAGCCTCCGTCTTTTGTCTCAGTAAGTCCACGATATTTCTGGCTGTGGAAGTCGTCAGCCCTTTGCGGGAACGAGTGTGCGGGGTGCTGTATAGCTTCCTGGCCGGCATGGAGGGTTCTTGGGAAGGGTGTCAGGCTAAAAGGCTGTGTGTCTGATGGAGCTCCTCTAGTGTGCTGCCATCCAAGCCGCGTGCCAAGCCACGCCCCCCACGTTCCCTCATTAACATCAAAGCGCATGCACGCTACCCGGGCTTCGGTCCACAATATCACCAACAAAATGGCAGCAATAACAACTCAATGGACAATTCCATTAGGCTTCGGTCCTCAAAACCTTAGCAAAAATGGCCGCCGATTCATTAGTAATTGCACCTATTACGGGCCACACTATTTAAACTCAGGAGGTGCAGCAAGATGAACGCCCCAGTAGAAGTCTGACGACGAAACGCACGTAGGGCGGGCTACGGACGCCTTGCAGCACCTCTAACAAAGGGAATTCGATATATTTTTCTTATGCTCGTTTTTTCAGTTGAAATGTGAGTACATATATTTATTAACCACTTCAGCCCCGGAAGGATTTACCCCCTTCCTGACCAGAGCACTTTTTACAATTCGGCACTGCGTCGCTTTAACTGCTAATTGCGCGGTCATGCAATGCTCTACCCAAACGAAATTTGCGTCCTTTTCTTCCCACAAATAGAGCTTTCTTTTGATGGTATTTGATCACCTCTGCCGTTTTTATTTTTTGCGCTATAAACGGAAAAAGACTGAAAATTTTGAAAAAAAATGATATTTTCTACTTTTTGTTATAAAAAAAATCCAATAAACTAAATTTTAGTCATACATTTAGGCCAAAATGTATTCGGCCACATGTCTTTGGTAAAAAAAATGTCAATAAGCGTATATTTATTGGTTTGCGCAAAAGTTATAGCGTCTACAAACTAGGGTACATTTTCTGGAATTTACACAGCTTTTAGTTTATGACTGCCTATGTCATTTCTTGAGGTGCTAAAATGGCAGGGCAGTACAAAACCCCCCCAAATGACCCCATTTTGGAAAGTAGACACCCCAAGGAAATTGCTGAGAGGCATGTTGAACCCATTGAATATTTTTTTTTTTTGTCCCAAGTGATTGAATAATGACAAAAAAAAAAAAAAATTTACAAAAAGTTGTCACTAAATGATATATTGCTCACACAGGCCATGGGCATATGTGGAATTGCACCCCAAAATACATTCAGCTGCTTCTCCTGAGTACGGGGATACCACATGTGTGGCACTTTTTGGGAGCCTAGCCGCGTACGGGGCCCCGAAAACCCAGCACCACCTTCAGGATTTCTAAGGGCATACATTTTTGATTTTACTCCTCACTACCTATCACAGTTTTGAAGGCCATAAAATGCCAAGATGGCACAACCCCCCCCCAAATTACCCCATTTTGGAAAGTAGACACCCCAAGCTATTTGCTGAGAGGCATGGTGAGTATTTTGCAGCTCTCATTTGTTTTTGAAAATGAAGAAAGACCAGAAAAAAAAAATTTTTTTTTCTTTTTTCAATTTTCAAAACTTTGTGACAAAAAGTGAGGTCTGCAAAATACTCACTATACCTCTCAGCAAATAGCTTGGGGTGTCTACTTTCCAAAATGGGGTAATTTGGGGGGGGGTTTGTGCCACCTGGGCATTCCATGGCCTCCGAAACTGTGATAGGCAGTGAAGAGTGAAATCAAAAATTTACGGCCTTAGAAAGCCTGAAGGCGGTGCTTGGTTTTCGGGGTCCCGTGCTCGGCTAGGCTCCCAAAAAGTCCCACACATGTGGTATCCCCGTACTCAGGAGAAGCAACAGAATTTATTTTGGGGTGTAATTTCACATATTCCCATGGCACGTTTGAGCAATATAACATTTAGTGACAACTTTGTGCAAAAAAAAAAAAAAATAAAAAAATTTGTCTCTTTCCCGCTACTTGTGTCACAATATAAAATATTCCATGGACTCGACATGCCTCTCAGCAAATAGCTTGGGGTGTCTACTTTCCAAAATGGGGTCATTTGGGGGGGTTTGAACTGTCCTGGCATTTTATGCACAACATTTAGAAGCTTATGTCACACATCACCCACTCTTCTAACCACTTGAAGACAAAGCCCTTTCTGACACTTTTTGATTACATGAAAACATTTTTTTTTTTTGCAAGAAAATTACTTTGAACCCCCAAACATTATATATTATTTTAAAGCAAATGCCCTACAGATTAAAATGGTGGGTGTTTCATTTTTTTTTTTCACACAGTATTTGCGCAGCGATTTTCAAACGCATTTTTTGGGGAAAAAACACACTTTTTTAAATTTTAATGCACTAAAACACACTATATTGCCCAAATGTTTGATGAAATAAAAAAGATGATCTTAGGCCGAGTACATGGATACCAAACATGACATGCTTTAAAATTGCGCACAAACGTGCAGTGGCAACAAATTTAATACATTTTTAAAAGCCTTTAAAAGCCTTTACAGGTTACCACTTTAGATTTACAGAGGAGGTCTACTGCTAAAATTACTGCCCTCGATCTGACCTTCGCGGTGATACCTCACATGCATGGTGCAATTGCTGTTTACATTTGACGCCAGACCGCCGCTTGCGTTCGCCTTAGCGCGAGAGCAGGGGGGACAGGGGTGCTTTTTATTTATTTATTTTTTTTTTTAATTATTTTTTTGCTTTTTTATCTTATTTTTAAACTGTTCCTTTCATTTTTTTTTTTAAAATCATTTTTATTGTTATCTCAGGGAATGTAAATATCCCCTATGATAGCAATAGGTAGTGACAGGTACTCTTTTTTGAAAAAAATTGGGGTCTATTAGACCCTAGATCTCTCCTCTGCCCTAAAAGCATCTGACCACACCAAGATCGGTGTGATAAAATGCTCCCCCAATTTCCCAATGGCGCTATTTACATCCGGCGAAATCTAAGTCATAAAATGCTCGTAGCTTCCGGTTTCTTAGGCCATAGAGATGTTTGGAGCCACTCTGGTCTCTGATCAGCTCTATGGTCAGCTGGCTGAATCACCGGCTGCATTCTCAGGTTCCCTGTTGAGACAGGAGAGCCAGAGAAAAACACGGAAGACGGTGGGGGGGGGGCATTCCCTCCCACTGCTTGTAAAAGCAGTCTAGAGGCTAATTAGCCGCTAGGATTGCTTTTACATGAAAGCCGACCGCTGGCTAAAAAGAATGATACCAAGATGATACCTAAACCTGCAGGCATCATTCTGGTATAACCACTCAAAGTCGTGAATGGCGTACCTGAAGACAAAAAAATGGTTAACAATAAAGCACAGTAAACGGTAAAGTATAAAAAATTGCATACCTGAAAAGCAAACATGATAAAACATAATAACAATAAAACATTGCAGAATAGAATACAGTAAAAAAAGAGCAGAACAATAGAGAGAGAGAATAGAGAGAGAGAACAATAAAACGACAACTATTTTTTTTTATTTTTGTTTGTGTTTTTTTTTTTTTTTTTACACTTTTTTTTTGTAACTGTAACTTTTATAACTGTAACCGCTTCCAGGTTCGGGTCTCTCAAAATGCGATGGCATCTTGGGAGACCCTGTGAAAGTGTGCCTAGTCTGTGCAATGCTGTACCCTACGCTAATACTCAACTAGTGAATGGTAGCGTTCAAAACATTCACCAATGCAAAGACCAGGATTGTCAGGACAGGAGGGACAATAATAGTGAGTGTCACGCCTATATCCGCTCTTGCTGCAGACACAACATCTTTTTTGGGGGGGTTCGTTGGGTAGGGGTACTCGGGAGGACATAAAGAAAATGCCTCTCATGCAGCCGACTGCATTTGGTTGGGGATGTGAATGGGGGAAGTACGGGCGCTGCAGAAGCGGTGGGTTCCCAATTAGGATTGGCGAATGCAGCAGGAAGGGCACTATGGGCACGACGGGCCTGTGTTTGTCTTTTTGGTGGCAGCGGGACACTACTTGTGCTTGCCACCTCACCAGCTTGAACTGCACTTATGGGACTCGCCACGTCACCAAGTGTTACTGCAGTGCTGGTTTGACTACGACCGGGGTGTACTAGGCCGCTGGTGCTTGCCAGTTCACCAAAACGCTACAAAAAAAAGTGACAGTGATCGATCGATACTGCACTTGGGTGGGCTGGACTGGGCTGGGCCGGGCGGAGGGGCAAAACGCAGGTGCTAGCAGGTATCTGGGCTGATCCCGCTAACACTGCGTTTTTGGGAACCCTAAACTGCTGGGGACGCCAGTATAGATCTGATCGGATCAGATATTGATGCGTTCAGATACTATACCACTAAGGGAGGTGTACGGTGCGTGTACGGTGCGTGCATGGGTGTTCGCGGTACTGGTGCTAATCTGACGCTGCCTAGGGCGACGCATATCACCGCCGGGCGATCAGGGGGCTAAACCTTTTTTCGGTAATAAACGGCGGGTGCCCTGACACTATAAAAAATAAACAAACTAACCAGCGTCACCCGTAACGGTTATACGGTGATCAGTGGTAAAAGGGTTAACTAGGGGGCCATCAAGGGGTTAAAACATTTATTAGATAGTATATGGGGGTCCCTGTCGCTATAAAACACTGACGGCGAACCTAAATATTTACGTCCCTAACTAGCGTCACCAGCGACACTAATACAGCGATCAGAAAAATGATCGCTTAGCGACACTGGCGACAGGGGGTGATCAAGGGGTTAAAACTTTATTAGGGGGGGGTAAGGGGGGTACCCTAGACCTACAGGGGGCTAAACTTTTATTTGGTAATAAACGGCGGGTGCCCTGACACTATAAAAAATAAACAAACTAACCAGCGTCACCCGTAACGGTTATACGGTGATCAGTGGTGAAAGGGTTAACTAGGGGGCAATCAAGGGGTTAAAACATTTATTCGGTAGTATATGGGGGTCCCTGTCGCTATAAAACACTGACGGCGAACCTAAATATTTACGTCCCTAACTAGCGTCACCAGCGACACTAATACAGCGATCAGAAAAATGATCGCTTAGCGACACTGGTGACGGGGGGTGATCAAGGGGTTAAAACTTTATTAGGGGGGGTAAGGGGGGTACCCTAGACCTACAGGGGGGTAACAGTCACTACCCTAACACTGCTAACTGTCACAAACTGACACTATGCAGTAATCAGGAAAAAAAAAACAAAAAAAAAAAACCTGCTTGGTGTCAGTTTGTGACAGGGGGGGGGGGGTGATTGGGGGGGGATCGGGGGGCGATCGGGGGTGTAAGGTATGCCTGGCATGTTCTACTGTGTGTGTGTGAGTGTTGGTGCACTTACATGTCATCTCCCCTCGGCGCTGAGAGATGACATCACATCCTCTGCCTCTGTGTACTATACAGAGGCAGGGGATGTTTGTCATTGGCTGGGAGCGATCGCGAGGGGGGGGCCACGATCGGATGGCCTCCCCCTCGTCTCCCATCGCTTCCAACCAAATGCCGACCGCAGCTGGCACCGGGGGGGGGTCCGATCGGACCCCCCACCCGCGGGAAGGCAATCACGTTTCAGGTACGTGATTTTGCCTGCCCGTGCCGCTCTGCTCACGTATATAGGCGTGAGGCGGTCGGCAAGTGGTTAAGCTTTAATAAAAGTTCTCTTATGGTTTTACGCGATGGGTATCCCTTCTTTCCTTTACATGTAAATATCACACCATAACATGCAAGTAAAGTTTGGGGGACATCCTTGATTGCTAAACAGTGGCAGACACTGTGACCGCCTATACCCCTGCAGGGGAAAGAAAAATCCGGTGGGTGCAAGCATTGTCAGAGCATGCAGACAAGGCACTAATTAAAGAACGAGCACCTGGATAAGAAGTTTTCCTACAGATATTTGATCCTTAAAGATTGAACACCTCAAAACACTCCAAAAATAACTTTTTTCTCACAAACGGAACTTTTCCTATCCAATTAATACTGGTTACAGCACATCAGTCACTATTTATGATGGGTAATTTGCACAATTTTGTATGAATTTGTATGATTTAGCACTGGTCACTTTATTAATTTAGCACAATGCACTTCTGTTGATTAATTGAAGCACCTTATGTTTCTATTTCACTTTTATTAGTAAGAATCCAGCACCAGTCACAGATTAATATAAAAACACTTAATTTTTTGGCACACACACAGGTTTATAAACAATCATCTTTAAAAGGAATACTTTAGGAATGAGGGATACTAGGTAACACATAGAGTCACTGTTCACTACAAAGAAAAAATCTGTTTTATCTCCATAAGGGCAGCGCCATATTACTCCTGCTTTTTTTTTTCTAATACATTCCACCTAGGTGGTATTGTATCTGTAGAGGCAGCAGCCACACCCATAACAAAATACTTAATTCATTGCGCGCATTTATCTTATACATCTTACACAATTTTGTATGAATTTGTATGATTTAGCACTGGTCACTTTATTGATTTTGCATAATGCACTTTTGTTGATTAATTGAAGCACCTTATGTTGCTATTTTACTTTTATTAGCAAGAATCCAGCACCAGTCACAGATTTGAATATAAAAATACTCAATTTTTTTGGCACACACAGGTTTATAATAACCATCTTTAAAAGCAATACTTTAGGAATTATGGATACTAGGTAACACATAGAGCTATTGTTCACTACAAATGTAATTTTAACCTTCTTTTGGTGAATCAGGTTGAAAAAGCTGTAAGACGAACCAAACATATTTATAATCTTAAAACAACTTTTTCAGAGACTGTGGTGGACACCTTCTTCTCTAAAATCTTACCGCGTATATTGGACTTGTGGTATCAAGTGCTTGAAGCTCCTATCTCAGTTGAGGAGGTCCTTAAGGCCATTAAGTCTTTGAAACCATGCAAGAGACCAAGGCCAGATGACTTCTGTTTCCTCTACTACAAATGTCTCTCAAATATTATTGCACCCCTACTGTGCAACACTTTCAATGACCTCCACAATCATAATGCCCCGTACACACGGTCGGACATTGATCGGACATTCCGACAATAAAGTCCATGGATTTTTTCCGACGGATGTTGGCTCAAACTTGTTTTGCATACACACGGTCACACAAAGTTGTCAGAAAATCCGATCGTTCTGAACGCGGTGACGTAAAACACGTACGTCGGGACTATAAACGGGGCAGTAGTCAATTGCTTTCGTCTCTTAATTTATTCTGAGGATGCGTGGCACTTTGTCCGTCGGATTTGTGTACACACGATCGGAATTTCCGACAACGGATTTTGTTGTCGGAAAATGTTATAGCAAGCTCTCAAACTTTGTGTGTCAGAAATTCCGATGGAAAATGAGTGATGGAGCCTACACATGGTCGGAATTTCCGACAACAAGGTCCTATCACACATTTGCCGTTGGAACATCCAACCGTGTGTACAGGGCATAAGTCTTTCCGACCGGAATCTTTCCAGGCATCCATCTCAATGATCTCAAAACCCAATACTGACAATATTCAGTGCTCTAACTTTCAACCAATAACTCTCCTAAATGTGGATATTAAACTTCTAAGTAAAATCTTAGCCACCTGTCAGGATACACCCATCAGCAGACAGCCTCGAAGATGTCTAAGGCACAGAAAAAGACAAATTCCTGTTGCACACAGAATCCGGGCTTTGGCATTTAGACATCTGCATGCGCGAACAAGAGTGCAAACAGTAGCCGTCACGCATTCCTGAGCAACAATCGGCACCTGCACACATCCGTATGTATCAAACGCGCGCACTAGCGCGCGTTCACGTTGGCGCCAAACGGTCCATTTAAGTCCAGCTGGTGCTTGGCCTGGTGCTGCCTTGTCTTCAGCTTCTGAGTATCCAGCACCCTGTGAACCTGTATCCTGACTCCTGGCTTGTCTTGTTACCTTCCCTTGAACTCTGCCTGTACCGACCCCGGCTTGTCCTGTGACTAATCTTCTGCTTTCTCCCTGGCACCTGCACTGCTGATCTGGTTTGACCCGGCTTGTTCCTGACTATGATCCTGCCTGCACCTAGTACCCGATTTGATCTGCCGTGTATGACCCTGCCTGTCTGACCCTGCTGCTTGTCGTTGTCATCTGCACCTGCTGCCATCTGCTAGTCTCCTGCGGAAGCTTCCCTGTGTCTCTCCAGTACGACCGAAACCCGCTACCCTGCTACCACCAAAGACTTTCTGGCACTCGTGCGACTCTGTACTTTGGTGCCTTCTGTTTGCTCTATCAGGGGCCCTAAGTCAGAGTGGTAAGGGAGGCCTTGCTCGTCCATTCAGGCTCTTCTACCAGGTACGTGATAGTACAAGGCAGCCATGACTGAGCCTGAACGAGCAACCTCCCCGGTAGAGCAGCTGTGTCATCACCTAACTGCATTTACCCAAACAGTCAAGAGTCTGTAAGCAAGTTACAGCCAGCTGGAAGAACGGATTCATGAACTTTCTCCGACACATGCTTTAATAATGCAGTCACCGGAACCCAGGGTTCCTATTCCAGAGAAGTTTTCTGGCAACCGTGGCAAGTTCAGGACTTTTCAGAATGCCTGTATTCCTGTATTTTTCATTACAGCCCCAGACCTTCTCTCAGGATACCACCAAAGTGGGGTTTGTAATCTCCCTCCTACAGGGTGAACCTCAGTCCTGGGCTCACCATTTACTGGAACAGGACAATCCCTGTCTGTCAAGCCTGACCTCTTTCTTTGCATCCATGGCTCGTATCTACGAGGACCCTCTGCTAACTGCCACGGCCGAGTCTGCTCTGCATGCGCTCCAGCAAGGCCACCGAGCTGCTGAGGACTATGTAACAGACTTTAGACGCTGGAGCGCAGACGTTGAATGGAACAGTGCTGCTCTCTGTTACCAATTTCGACTAGGACTATCCGAACCCCTAAAAGATGAGCTGGCTCGTGTTGGAGTACCTGAATCCTTAGAAGCACTCATCGACCTGACAATTCAAATTGACAGACGCCTGAGAGAACGCAGTGCCGAGAGATCAGCTGAACGATTCCAGCCTCTAGGGTTGTTACCACAAGAGCCTGGTCCATCTAGTCCAGCTCAACCCGGCAGGTTCCATCCCTCCCTCTCTCCAGAGGAACGCCTGTACCGTCGTCAGAACCACTTGTGTCTGTACTGTGGGAAGGATGGCCATTATGTGAGATCCTGTCCTGTCAAGACTCGAAAATGCCTGACTTTTTTCCCTGCCAGCCAGTCATCCCGGCCTCCCAAGTCTTCTCACCTGGCCGTACAAATTTCACTACAACTTTCAGAGAGAGTGATCCAAGCACCTGCTATTGTAGATTCAGAGGCTTGCAGTTGCTTCATTGATTTGACTTTTGCTCTTCAACATAAGATTCCCCTGCAACCCAAAGCTCATGGACTCTCTATCCACCTGGCAGACGGGTCACATAATAAATCCGGTCCGGTTACCCAGGAGACTGTCCCGTTATTAGCTACTATTTCTGGTGACCACAGAGAACTGTTACGTGTGGATGCCATAGTTTCACCGCTGTTCCCTATCATTTTGGGTATGCCATGGCTCCAGGCACATAATCCCTGTATCCATTGGGATGTTGGAAAAATCGAGTTTCCCTCTCTCTACTGCCAGCAACATTGCTTCTCCAGACCGTTCTGTCATCCATCCCCCTTGCTGTGCTTGGACTCAGATGATGAAACCCGTTCTTCCATTCCGGCACCCTACCAAGACTTTGCCGATGTGTTCAGTAAGAAGGGAGCTGAGACTCTACCTCCACATAGACCATACGACTTCCCCATCGAGCTCCTCCCTGGGGCCGAGATACCTTTTGGGCGAATCTTTCCCTTGACTGAGCCTGAACTTGCCGCCTTGAAAATCTATATTTATGACAGCCTGAGAAAGGGATTTATCCATCCCTCTACATCCCCAGCCGGAGCTGGGATTTTCTTTGTTGAGAAAAAAGATCTTTCCCTTCGCCCGCGTGTGGATTACCGGGACTTAAATAAAATCACGATTAAAAACCGATACCCCTTGCCTCTAGTACCAGAGCTGTTTCAGAGACTCCGTTCTGCTGTCATCTTCACAAAGTTAGACTTGCGAGGGGCATATAACCTGGTACCTATTCGTGAAGGTGACGAATGGAAGACGGCCTTTCGTACCAGGTTTGGACATTTTGAATACTTGGTGATGCCCTTTGGGCTATGTAATGCCCCAGCAACGTTCCAGCACTTTATTAATGATGTTTTCCGGGACTATTTAGACTTATTTGTTATTGTATATCTTGACGATATCTTGATTTTTTCCCCTTCTTTAGAAGCTCATCGAGAACATGTCAGAAAGGTTTTGGTTCGACTCAGACAGCACGGCTTGTTTGCAAAAGTAGAAAAGTGCGAATTTGAATGCCAAAGCATCCAGTTCCTGGGCCTTGTCCTTTCCACAGGTGGCATTAAGATGGATCCCCAGAAGGTCTCGGCCATCCTGGATTGGCCGGCTCCTACGGACAAGAAAGGGGTGCAACGGTTCGTAGGATTTGCAAACTTCTATAGAAAGTTTATCAAGGGGTTTTCCGCAATAATTTCTCCCATAGCTCAACTGACAAGACAATCTCAACGGTTCCAGTGGTCTTCCGAGGCGCAAACCGCATTTGAAACTCTGAAAGGTCTTTTCACAGCTGCACCTATACTACGTCATCCAGACCCTGCTCTGCCGTTCGTTCTAGAGGTAGACGCATCAGAGACGGCAGTAGGGGCAGTTCTGTCTCAATGCCAGGGGGCCAAGTCCCTACTGCATCCTGTGGCATTCTTTTCTCGCAAGTTGTCCCCGGCAGAGAAAAACTATGACGTGGGAGACCGTGAGCTTCTGGCAATTAAAGCTGCTCTCGAAGAGTGGAGATACCTATTGGAAGGTGCAGCTCATCCGATCCTGATCTACACCGACCATCGAAACTTAGAGTATCTGCGAGTCGCAAAGCGCTTAAAACCCCGGCAGGCCAGGTGGGCACTCTTTTTTACAAGATTCGTTTTCCATATTACCTACAGGCCGGGATCTAAGAACATTAAGTCGGATGCTCTGTCTCGAATGTTTGGCACGACAGAAGAACCAGTTTCTCCGGATACCATTCTTCCTCCCGGAAGTTTCCTTTTATTACAGGAAGATTTGTTGTCACAGATTAGACAAGCCACTATTGATGTCTCACCATCCCCTGGGATGACGCTACAAGCTAAAGATGGCCTTTTATGGCACAACAACAAAGTCTTTGTGCCTGAAGGTTTATGAGTCTCCACCTTGGGTCTCTGCCATGACCATGCCCTTGCAGGACGCTTTGGAGTCCACAAGACAACTGAACTTTTACAGCGTACCTTTTGGTGGCCTTGTTTAAAAGAAGACTGCAAGAAGTACATTGGAACCTGCCCTACCTGCGCCAGAAATAAATATAGCGGAACAAGATCCTGGGGATTGTTGAGACTCTTACCAGTTCCAGATAGACCCTGGCAAATGATTTCTATGGATTTTATTGTTGAGCTCCCTCCTTCCGAAGGTTACTCTACCATCTTTGTATTCATAGATCGGTTGTCGAAGATGGCGCATTTCCTACCCATGAAGGGTACCCCGTCTGCTTCTGAGACAGCGCAGGTCTTTATTAAAGAGATTGTGAGACTGCATGGACTTCCTGCCAATATCGTTTCGGACCGCGGGGTACAATTCACGTCCAGATTTTGGAGAGCCTTGTGTAAATCCTTAAAAATCGAACTATCCTTTTCCTCAGCTTACCACCCACAGACCAATGGTCAAACTGAAAGTACCAACCAGACGTTAGAGCAATACTTACGCTGTTTTTCTTCCTTCTCGCAGGATGACTGGGTGGCACTATTACCTCTGGCGGAGTTTGCGTATAATAATTCAGAGCATTCTGCCATCAAACAAGCCCCATTCTTTGCCAACTATGGGTTCCACCCTTCATTTTTGACTGCCTCCGCTCCAGAATGCCCTGTTTCGGCAGTTCAGGACGCGATAAACTTTTTCAGATCCAACAATCAGTTGTTACAGAAGACCATGACCAAGGCCCAGGAAGACTATAAAAAATCCTTTGACAAGAAGAAGCGGGGAGAGTTGATTTTGGAACCTGGTGATCCTGTCTGGTTAGCTACGACTAATCTGAAATTAGCCTGCCCATCTAGAAAACTAGGCCCTAGGTTTGTGGGACCCTTCAGGGTGAAGAAAAGGATCAATAATGTGGCTTATGAGTTGGTACTCCCGGATTCCTTCAGAATTCACCCAGTTTTCCATATATCTCTACTGAAGCCTGCTAGTCCAGATGCATTTCCCGAACGGAGTAGTAGTCCTAATGCACCTGTAATGGTAGATGGGGAAGAGGAGTACGAGGTCGAGGCGATCATGGATTGCAGGAAGAGACAGAATCAGGTCCAGTACTTGGTCAAATGGAAAGTTTGGATGGATAATTGGATAATGCAGCCTGTCATAGTACCACATCCTGGGGATATAGATGTCATCTGCTGCTCCGGATCTCTGCAAATCCTGGACTTTCTTGCGCTCCCTTACATATGTGCTCCTCAGGCCACCAATTAGGATCTTCAAATATATGATGTCTGCCGTGGGGATCATCTGCTTCACAATTTCCAACAATTGATCCAGCGCTGCCTTCCTCTTTGCTTAGTTCTTTTAATGTTGGTGGGTTATCTCCCACAGACAAGGCAGCTCCCTGAACATGTCAATGAATATTACCATGAAGTCTGTATCATTCAAGATATCCATTTTCACTGCAAGACACAACACAAGACAAACCCTAATGTCAGCCAAAACCCTCCTAATCTTGTTACAATATAGGCCTCAATGTAGAAGCAGTATAGGCACAAGTATGTCTCTTACCTTCGTTCTTACGATCGGCGCCTCCAATGCTCCTTCCTCCACTCACAGATCGTACGTAATACGCACGCGTGTTACACTTTATACGCACTGCGCATGCGTGTAACTCCACCTGCCCCTGACATTCTTTCTAGTCTATTCCCCGCCCCTTTTTGTTCGCCGCAGTGGGGGAAGAGCACATGGCGGATACACAGCAGGTGCGTGCTAATTACAGGAACGAGGAGGAGGAAAGCCCGGATCCGGACACGTCCCGATCCAGAAGGAGATTTAAGGCCTCAAATATGTCCTTTGGTGAGATGTTGGAGATGGTGGAAATCCTGCAGAAGGCCGATTATGATGGAAAGTATGGACCTTACCCCAACCACAATGTCAGAAAGACCAAGATTATGGCGAAAGTGGTCAAGAGTCTGCACCGGAATTTCGGGGTACGTCGATCCAAAGATCAGCTCAGGAAGCGGTGGTCGGACCTCAAATTACGAGAACATGAGCAGTACAGAAAGATCCGGAGAGTGCTGCAAAAAAGTAAGTAGTTGTGCTGTGTTGCTATTCTTTATGTTTATTACGTTCATGCTGCTCCATGTGCTTTTCTTAAAAGTGTACATTTTAAAATGGCAACTTTCATGTTTATGGGCACATTATTCGTTCGTATCAAACATTTTTCTTTCGGCCTATAAAACACCATTGTTTTGGCCATATGCATTTGGCCACATTTTTTACGCCCTACTTGTATGAAACTAATTTGGTGGTGTAGATGGCTTTGTTACTAGAATGAAATGCAAACTAGATTCTGTGTAAGGAGAGGACACTCAGCAGCTGTTTTCACATCTGGACACTGGAGCACTAGTGTGGGACACAAGAACCCCATTTTTCTTAGGGGACCCACACAGGTGCTCCAGTGTGTACTATAGGGGGGTCTCCATCTGTGAAGCTTGTACAAAACAGGTAAAGTATTGCAGCTTGACAAAGGACACTGAAAATGCTACATCTTGGAACTCTGCTAAAATAGACAATTGTACCCCACTTCCAAGCAATGTTTCATCCTTATAGTTCTGCCATCAAATATCTGTGAGGTAAGTATAGCATTTTTGTTTTACATAGGGGATAAAAGACTCGGAGGACACCCCTCATCCGAGGAGACCAGCCCCCCCCGGAAGAAGGGGAAATCACCCCAACCCAAGAAGAGCAGGAGGAGGGAGAAGACGTGGTGGAAATTGTCACCACAACAGGTGAGTGTCTGCGACCACAGGCTCAGGTAAGAGATGGATGCCGGCATGTTTTTTATACCTGTTTTGTTTTGCTTTCTTTTTAGGTGATCGTGATGTTGTGGATCCAGATCCTTTCACATCAGAAAGTGCCCAGATCCTGATTGGGGAGAACATGGGGTGTAATTTAGCTTTGGAAAACCTCAAGAAAAACATCAATGATGTTATCCAAAAAAATTAGAACATCATTGATGTTTTGGGGCGAGTTTAAAACCCCTCAAAATCACTTTCTTCTTTTGTGTTCTACAAATTTAAAAATGTTTTAGCGATTTTTATAAAAGCTACTGTTAGGTACCTGGTAGTGAGCCTGACTTGTAGGAGAAGACCTCTCATATAACGCTGGTTCAAGAGCCACTGGAGTGGGGACAGTGGTCTCGTGAGCACAGTGGGGTAGCAGTGCCTGCTGAGATGAAGGCTCTGATGCTGGAGCAGAGTAGAGATCCCTCCAGGGATGGCTGGACTGCAGGTAAGGTGATAACAGGAAGCAGCAGGCTGCAGCACTGAAGATGCAGAAGTCACTGGAGCTGGAGCTGAGGGTGCAACAGCACAGCAGCAAACGGCAGGCACAGGCAAGGTCAAACAGTCCAGGTCAGCAGACAGCAAGGCGGATAATACAGTAGGCAGAGGCAGAGTCGGTAGGCAGGCAGAGGTCGGCAACGGTATTGGTAGATGCAGTAGCAGAATCAGGCAGGCCGGGTCAGATTGGAGAAGGAGGAATGGTCAGACAAGCCGGGTCAATAGGTAATCAATCAATCAGGTACAGGTTAAGCAAATCCACAGAGCTGAGACTAAACAGCAGCGCATTCCTGCAACAGGAGAACTTTTATGCACCTCTTGGCGCCAAAACGGCACTAATGCGAATGCGCGTGCGTACGCACCCGCGTGCGCATACACGTGCCGCGCTCCTGCGCGCGCCCGAGCGCCGCGCTGATGCACGGCAACAGCTGGAGATTGTTTATATGCCTGAGCAGGAGCGCACCGGCGCATTGGCGCACGCACATGTGCCGGTCTGGTGCTGACAGATCCCTGACATTGCCCCCCTCCAAAGGGCAGCCTCCGGATGCCCACACGCCTTCTTTTCTCAGGGTGGGCAGAGAAGAAGGCGCGGACTAATCGCCTGGCGTGGACATTGCTGTCTGGTTCCCATGAGTTACTCTCTGGGCCGTAACCTTTCCAATTAATGAGAAATTGATTTTGTCCTTGTCTTCTTCTACAGTCAAGAATAGCCTCAACCTCAAATTCCTCGCTTCCATCTACTAAGACGGGTTCAGGAGGTCTAGTTCCTCTATCAGGGAAGGGATCAGGTATAGCAGGTTTAAGCAGAGACACATGAAATACCGGGTGAATCTTGAGAGAATCAGGCAAAGTCAGTTCATAAGACACTTCATTAATTTTTCTCTTAACCGGAAAAGGTCCCATAAATCTAGGTGCCAGCTTCTTAGATGGACATGCTAACTTGATATTGGTGGTAGAAAGCCATACCTGATCACCAAGTTGTAACTTCAACTCCCCTCTTCTTCTTCGATCGAAGACTCTCTTGCTGTCCGCCTGGGCCTTGGACACCGCCTCTTGCAACATCTGGTTGTTGTGGCTGAGGAAATCCACTGTATTCTGCACTGCCGGAACTGAGGATTCTGAAAGGAAATCGGGTAGAAAGGTTAAATGGAAGCCATAATTGGCGAAAAAAGGAGATTGACCGGTGGTTGAATGTTTGGCATTGTTGTATGTGAATTCTGCTAAGGGTAGCAGGGACACCCAATCATCCTGTGTCAAGGAAGTAAAGCATCTGATATACTGTTCAAGAGTCTGATTGGTCCTCTCTGTCTGCCCATTAGTTTGAGGATGATAGGCCGAGGACAAGGCCAGTTCAATTTTTAGGATTTCACACAGGGCTCTCCAAAAATGTGAGGTGAATTGTACCCCTCTGTCCGAAACTATACTTGCAGGTACTCCATGTAGTCTGATGATTTCCTTTATGAATATGCGGGCGGTTTCAATAGCAGTTGGAGTTCCCCTTAAAGGAAGGAAGTGGGCCATCTTGGTTAGACGGTCTACCACCACAAAGATGGCTGAACACCCCTTAGAACATGGAAGCTCTACTATAAAGTCCATGGAAATAATTTTCCAGGGTCTATCAGGTACAGGCAAAGGTTTTAACAGACCCCAAGCTCGATTTCTAGACGTCTTATTCTGGGTGCAGATAGGGCAGGAGCTGACATATTTCTCACAAAAGTCCTTCAGATTGGGCCACCAGAATGTGCTTTGCACAAGTTCCAGGGTCTTGCGGACTCCAAAATGGCCTGCCAGTGGATGATCATGAAGAAGCGTCAAGACCTTGATCCGAACCTTCTCAGGGACAAAAATTTGACTCCCCTTCCATAGCAATCCATCTCTGGATGTCAGAGTAATCCCTGTAGGCCTAGATGACTCAGAGGATGCTTCTTTAATCTGGGAGAGTAGATCCGTTTGCAGGAGTAGGAAATTGTTTGCGGGCAAGATGGTGTCAGGAATGGATGAGTCCTTTGGGTTGTCATGCATGCGTGATAATGCATCCGGTTTGATATTTTTTGAGCCTGGCCGGTAAGTTATATGAAAACAAAAATGGGAGAAAAACAGGGCCCAGCGGGCTTGCCAAGGCTTCAGTCGTTTAGCAGATCTCAAGTACTCTAGGTTCTTGTGGTCAGTGTATATTAATACCGGATGCACAGCTCCCTCCCACAGGTATCTCCACTCCTCCAGGGCAGTTTTAATAGTGAGGAGCTCCCGGTCGCCAACATCGTAGTTCTTCTCCGCAGGAGAAAGTTTACGGGAGAAAACCCCCAAAGGATGCATTAGGTCTTTGCTGCCCCTTCGTTGTGATAATATTGCACCCACTGCTATTTCAGAAGCGTCAACTTCCAAATTGAACGGTAGTGACGGTTCAGCATGGCTGAGGATTGGGGCCGAGGTAAACAGTCTTTTGAGATTCTCAAAGGCATCTTGGGCTGACTGGTTCCAGGAAAAATGAGCATTCTGTTTGGTCAACTGCGTGATGGGTGCAATTATGGCCGAGAATCCCCTGATGAATTTTCTATAAAAGTTTGCAAACCCGATAAACCGCTGAATTCCCTTCTTGTCTAGGGGTAACGGCCAGTCCAGCACAGCGGATACCTTCTGGGGATCCATTTTAATGCCTGTTGGAGAGATTATCAGTCCCAGAAATTGGATGCTTTGTTGCTCGAACTCGCATTTCTCTGCCTTTGCATAAAGTCTGTGTAAACGGAGGCGACCCAACACCCTGCGGACATGTTCTCGATGCAGATCAAGAGATTCCGAAAAGATCAGGATATCATCCATGTATACGATCACAAACACGTCTAGAAAGTCCCTGAGAACATCGTTAATCAGATGTTGGAAGGTCGCAGGGGCGTTGCAGAGTCCGAAGGGCATAACCAAGTATTCGTAGTGTCCGAATCGGGTCCGAAAAGCTGTTTTCCACTCATGCCCGGCCTGAATGCGGATCAGGTTGTAAGCCCCTCTTAGATCGAGTTTAGTAAAGATAACCGCAGTCCTTAACTTTTGGAACAGTTCAGGTATCAAGGGTAGGGGATACTGATTTTTAACCGTAATTTTGTTCAGTTCCCGGTAATCTATACACGGGCGAAGAGTCTTGTCCTTCTTGGTGACAAAAAATATTCTGGCACCTGCTGGGGAAGTTGAGTGGCGGATGAACCCCTTAGCCAAGTTCTCATCAACATATGTTTTTAGTGCCTCTTGCTCCTTCTCCGATAAAGGGAAGATACATCCGAATGGAATCTCGGATCCTGGCAACAACTCAATTGGGCAGTCGTAGGGGCGATGAGGTGGAAGGGAGTCTGCCCCTTTCTTACTAAAAACATTGATGAACTCATGGTAATGTTTAGGTATGGACTGGCATAGTTTCTGGTCAGTGTCAAGGCATAGCAGAGTAGCTGAAGAGTTGGGGTCTCCCACCAGACAGTGTTCCTGACAGTAGAATGATACAAATTTTACTTCTCCAGAGACCCAGTTGATGTGCGGATTGTGGGCTTGGAGCCAGGGAATGCCCAAGATAATTGGAAATAGAGGAGACGTAATGGCATCAAGGGTCAGCAGTTCCTTATGTTGAGAAGAAGTAGTAGCAGGCAAGGGAAGAGTTTCCTGAATTACTTGTCCAGATCTAATGCGGGAGCCATCAGCTAAGAAAACAGAAAGTCCATGGGTTTTAGTCCGTAACGGGATGTTATGTTGGCTGGCAAAGGTCAAGTCAATAAAGCAGCTGCAAGCTCCGGAGTCAATGATGGTGTTGACTGGAATTATCTCTTCCTGGAGCTGTAACGAGAGAGGAATGGCAAGATGGGTAGAGTTGGCAGACAAAGCAGAGAGATTGGTAGATATAGAGGATGAGCACTTACTTATCTTGACTGGGCAATTATGGACATAGTGACCAGTTCCACCGCAATAGAGGCACAGGTTAAGTTGACGACGACGTGCCCGTTCTTCAGGGGACAAGGCAGGTCGCATCAGTCCTAGCTGCATGGGTTCCGAAGTGTCAGGCGTGGTGTTGACTGGATTCATACTGGGTGAAGGTAAGTAACGTGCTGCAGGAACCGGAGCCCGTGCTGTCATCCAGGCCGGGCGGGTTTCCTGGCAGAGCATTCGGATCGATGTTCTCGAAGACGACGATCAATCTGGATTGCCAAAGAAATCAACGCTTCAAGAGTGTCTGGTATGCCAACTCAAGCAAGTTCATCTTTTAGCCCTTCAGATAGGCCCATGCAGAACTGATGACGCAGGACCGCATCGTTCCACTGTGTGTCCGCGCTCCAGCGTCTGAAGTCAGTGACATAGTCCTCAGCCGGTCTGCGGCCTTGCTGGAGCGCGAACAGAGCTGACTCAGCTGTGGCAGTCTGCTGAGGGTCCTCATAGAGCTGAGCCATGGCTTCAAAAAAGGAGGGTAACGATTGGGTTAAGGCTGAGTCCCCCTCCAGTAAACGGTGAGCCCAGGTCTGGGGTTCCCCTTGTAGGAGGGAAATCACAAGCCTCACTTTAGTAACTTCCAGTGAAAAGGTTCGGGATTGTAGAGCAAAGAAGAGTTGGCAGGCATTGCGAAAGGCCCGAAACTTGGTCCGATCTGCGGAAAACCTCTCTGGGATGGGGACCCTTGGTTCAGGTGGAAGCATCACAATGGAGGGAGCATGAGCAGGCGGTGTTGGAGCTGCGGCTGAGGAGGATGCCATGGGACTAGGGCCAGCGAGATTCTGAACTTGTCCCTCAAGTCTGGTATAATTGTCCTGAAGGGCTTGCACCGCTTGAGTGAGGGCCTCAAGGTGCGTGCAGATCTCCTTCATCGGGGAGGTCTCTCCTGCAGGCTCAGTCATGGCTGTTTCGTACTGTTAGGTACCTGGTAGTGAGCCTGACTTGTAGGAGAAGACCTCTCATACAACGCTGGTTCAAGGGCCACTGGAGTGGGGACAGTGGTCTCGTGAGCACAGTGGGGTAGGAGTGCCTGCTGAGATGAAGGCTCTGATGCTGGAGCAGAGTAGAGATCCCTCCAGGGATGGCTGGACTGCAGGTAAGGTGATAACAGGAAGCAGCAGGCTGCAGCACTGAAGATGCAGATGCAGAAGTCACTGGAGCTGGAGCTGAGGGTGCAACAGCACAGCAGCAAACGGCAGGCAGAGGCAAGGTCAAACAGTCCGGGTCAGCAGACAGCAAGGCGGTTAATACAGTAGGCAGAGGCAGAGTCGGTAGGCAGGCAGAGGTCGGCAGCGGTATTGGTAGATGCAGTAGCAGAATCAGGCAGGCCGGGTCGGATTGGAGAAGGAGGAATGGTCAGACAAGCCGGGTCAATAGGTAATCAATCAATCAGGTACAGGTTAAGCAGATCCACAGAGCTGAGACGAAACAGCAGCGCATTCCTGCAACAGGAGAACTTTTATGCACCTCTTGGCGCCACCCGCGCGCACGGCAACAGCTGGAGATTGCTAAATTGCCTGAGCAGGAGCGCGCTGGCGCATTGGCGCACGCACATGTGCCGGTCTGGTGCTGACAGACCCCTGACAGCTACATTTGGAGGATGCACACAGTGTGCCAACATGTGCTATCTGCCATCACGGGAGATCAATGGACGCGTTTTGGGGGTGCAACCCCTTCCTCAATAATAAAGTAGCTGAGAGGAAGAGGTTTCTACCCCAAAACACGTCCCTCGATCCCCCGTGATGGCAGGTCACACATGTTGACATTCTGAAATTGGTGTGCATCTTCCAAATGTGGCTTTTCCTGGGGTGACTTCATCCCATCTGAACGTATTATCAAACACAGTTCCTAAATACTCATGTCTGATATTGCCTTCAAGTTCTACCTAATGTGAACTTTGTAAGTTCAAGATTTGTGTCTTTCTTGTTGGTTTTACACATGCCTGTTTTATCTTAAATGGACATTTCTATTTGTGATAATGCCACCCCAAAAATTGTTATACAACAAGCATGTTGGTTTGTTTTAAAAACCTTTTCTAAATGCACCTGTGATTGTGCTGGTATTAAAATGATTGTTAATGGGGGGCGTGGCCTGCTGCGGACCAGGATGGCTGCCTGAAGTCCGAGCTGCGCTCCACGTCCTGGATACCGGCAACCCTTAGCTACTTTCCTCCCCGCTGCTCACACCACAGAAGCAGGAAAGGACTGGGGAGACTCCAGGGCACATCGATGCGGCGTTACAAGCCGCCGAATCCCCGCCGTCTCACCGACTATTACCCGACGGATGCCGCCAATCAGAAGGCCCAAGATGGCGCTGATGAAAGCGACGGCGATCGCTTTAACAACAACCCAGATGGCCTGCCTGCTACTTCTTCACCACTCCCTCTCCAAGGAATTATGGCCACATCAACTAACAGGGACCGCATGGACACACATCCCCCTCCAGAGGAAACCCCAGGAGGACTGCAGCAAGACAGAGGTAAGAGGCTGGCTACCTCCCCTGCACATTCCCCAAATAAAGAGCCACATGCAAAGAAGCAGCTATGGTCCCATGTTGTTGCAGGGACACACAGAGCCCAAAATACTCCCTCCCTGGCTGCTATACCTGTCACTGACAACACAGTGTCTGAAGCTATGCTGAAATCTATGCTTCTTACACTGCAGCAGGATCTGCACAGAGAGCTCCAAATGTCATTATCCCAGATGCATGACAAAATAGACTGCCTAGAAGAGCGTACAGACACTCTAGAAGAAAATCTGCAAGATTACTCTAAGGCGCACAACGAAATGTTAGATGCTCATGAGCATCACTCGGAAGAAATTCACCATATTAAAATGAAATTGGCAGATTTGGAAGACCGCTCTAGGCGGAACAACATCAAATTCCGAGGCATCCCTGAATCGGTCAAACCGAACGAAATAACTCCTTACTTGCAACAACTTATCTCAGCCTTACTCCCACGCCTTAACGCCCGCGACACCCTAATCGACCGGGCCCACAGAATTGCTAAACCGCCACACCTCTCCGATGATATTCCTAGAGATATCTTGGCGCGTATACATTTCTTCCATGTTAAGGAACAAGTTCTCTCTGCCACCAGATCCGTGAAACCCCTGCCAGCCCCTTACACTAATATCAAGCTGTTCACTGACCTGTCTCCGGCCACAATGGAGATGCGCAGAGCTTTCGCCCCTGTGACTTCCATACTCCAACAAAAAAATATAAAGTACAAATGGGGCTTCTCTACGAAGTTGCTGGTTACTCACCAAAAAAAGATCGTACCTATTCTCTCTCCGAAAGATGGCTACAAGAAGCTCACCTATTGGGGTTTACTCCCCATTGCTCCCAGAGAAGCGGAACAAGCTACTCCCTCCCACAAGCCATCTGACTCCAGAAATATGGCGAATAAACCTCCCAAAAAGACCTAACCTTGGTATAAGCCCAGGTCCCCAGATCTACTTCTATCCAGCCTGGGCGACACATCTGTACAGTACATTCTCCTCACCACCCCTCAGGTTTAACCGGTTCAATACAGGGCAATTTCACCCCCTTCCTTCCCAGGCCAATTTTTAGTTTTCAGCGCTGTCGCACTTTAAACGTCAATTGCGCGGTCGTGCAACGTTGTACCCCAAAAAAATTGACATCCTTTTTTCCCCACAAATAAAGCTTTCTTTTTGTGGTATTTGATCGCCTCTGCGGTTTTTATTTTTTGCGCTATAAACTAAAGAAGAGCGACAATTTTGAAAAAAACACAATATTTTTTACTTTTTGCTATAATAAATATCCCAATTTTTTTTTAAAAAAAATAATTTTTTCCTCAGTTTCGGCTGATACGTATTCTTCTACATATTTTTGGTAAAAAAAATCGCAATAAGCGTATATTGATTGGTTTGCGCAAAAGTTATAGCGTCTACAAAATACGGGATAGATTTATGGCGTTTTAAAAAAATATATATTTATTTATTTTTTTAGCGCCGATCGCGATTTTTTTTCGTGACTGCGACATTATGGCGGACACATCGGACACTTTTGACACATTTTTGGGACCATTCACATTTATACAGCGATCAATGCTATAAAATTGCATTGATTACTGTGTAAATGTGACAGGCAGTGAAGGGGTTAACCACTAGGGGGCGGGGAGGGGTTAATATGTTTCCTAGGGAGTGATTACTAACTGTAGGGGGAGGGGACACACTAGGGGAGGAGACCGATCAGTGTTCCTCCGTTCTGGGAACACAGATCGCTCTCCTCAGAGCTGACAGGCTGTGGATCTGTGTGTTTACACACACAGATCCACATGCCGGTCCGGTTAACCGGCAATCGCGGGTGCCCGGCGGACATCGCGGCCGCCGGGCACACGCACCGGGTCCCGAGGAACGCGGCGGGCGCGCGCGCGCGCTCCCGGCGGCGCGCGCGCGCCCCCTAGGCGGCCGGGAATCCCAGGACGTCATATGACGCCCACCCAGGATGGGAGATCCCATCTGTGGACGTCATATGACTATGGGCGGGTATTGAAGTGGTTAAGGTTGTGCTAAGCACACATTTTTTCTGATTTTTTGTTCTTTTTTTTCTTGATTACAGCACAGATTAATCTGCATTGATTATATTTTTCTCCTAGAATTTTAGATGTTTGTATTGAGCAACTCACTGGTTTTTGTCATATACCTGTACCATATACGGCATTTATTTATCTGCTTGTGTATTTCACATCCATCAACAATAGGTGAAGTCTCTCTCCCTCTGCCCAGGCCCTCATAACTGTAATACCACTATGACACTCTCGATTACCTCCCTCAATGTGAAAGGCCTAAACTCACCATTTAAGCGCAACCTCTTATGGAAAGAAGCACTACAACAACGGGCAGATGTAATCTGCGCCCAGGAAACACACTTTGCTAAGCTTAAACAACCCCAATGCAGTCACAAAAAATATCCCCACTGCTTCTTTGCAAGCGCCCCTAAAAAAAAGAGAGGAGTAATGATTGCCATAAACGCAACAATAGATTTTAAGCTCCATCATTGTGAAAGTGATGAAGATGGCAGATTCTTAATCCTATCAGCCACATTTGACAACTGCCCTTTCACTATAGTTAACATTTATGCCCCCAATACAGCCCAAAAAAGATTCTATGCCACTCTCTTTGCCAAACTAGCTCCTTACAGATCCTCCCCCCTGATAATTTGTGGAGATTTTAGTGAAGTAATTGACCCTACACTTGATACTTCCAACGCTGCGAGAAGTAGGCCCTCAGCAATATCAAATATTCTCAAAAAAGAAGATCTATATGACACATGGAGGTGCATGCACGATGAGGAGAGAGACTACACCTACTTTCCCCCCCACACCAATCTTATTCCCGAATTGACCTATTCATAACAGATAAACACCTACTACAATCTATTACTGCCTCCACCATAGGCACTATATCGTGGTCTGCCCACGCTCCAGTCACGATCAAACTAGCATCCCCTTCCCAAGCTACTAGACATACGAGATTAAACACCTCCCTTCTCAACAACCCCACCTTTGAGTCTCAGATACAATCTGAGATTGATAATTATTTCCAGCAAAATGTCAATTCTGTAACTCACTGTGCTATTGTTTGTAATGCTCACAAGGCTTGTCTACGAGGTCTTTTTATTAAACTTGGGGCCCAGGCTAAAAAACAACACTCTTATATAACCGAGTCCCTCCTGAAACAAATTTGATCTCTTGAAATAACAAACAAGAGATCCCCCTCTAATACTATTTCTTCAGAACCTAAAAAGCTTAGATCCCAACTCAGTGGTCATCTCCACAAAAATTTTGATTACTTTATCAAGCGACTACGACTTCAGATATACTCATCGGCCAATAAATCAGGAGCATTTATGGCCAAACAATTTAAAAAACAACTTTCTAATAAAAAAATTGCATTTATCACAAATCCCCAGGGCAAACACTTGACCAATACGTTAGATATTGCCAACGAATTTGGTAATTTTTACACCAAACTTTACAACCTTACGAAAACAGACCCCCATCTCGCACCCACCCAAGATGACATAAAACATTTTTTATCCTCTATCTCCCTCCCCTCGATTTCTCCAGAACAACTTGACTCTCTAACGACTCCTTTTTCACAGACCGAAATCCAAAAAGTGATAAACAACTTACCTCTACATAAAGCGCCAGGACCTGACAGACTATCCAATGAATATTATAAACGATTTGCCCAACCCTTAGTCCCCCACCTATGTGCCATGTATAATCAATTTGCTACCACAGGCATAATCCCTAAGGAATCCCTCGATGCCCTAGTGGTTACCATTCCCAAACCGGGTAAGCCCCCAGACAACCCAGCCAATTACAGGCCGATATCACTCCTTAACACAGACACCAAAATTTATGCCAAACTCTTGGCACAATGCCTCTCCACCATCATCCCCCAGATTATTCATCCCGACCAACTGGGATTTGTGCCTGGCAGGCAAGCCTTAGATGGAACTAGACGTTTTATTGACCTTATCCAATGGACAGAGCACACTCGAACGCCTTCTCTCTTCCTATCTTTGGATGCAGAGAAGGCGTTCAATAGGGTATATTGGCTGTACATGGAGGCAGTGCTCCAAAAATTTGGACTTTCAGGTACCTTTCTCTCTGCCATACTAGGCCTATACACTCACCCATCTGCACGCATTTGGACGTCGGGGGTTGTTTCCAACCCATTCCAAATTACTAATGGCACGAGACAGGGGTGCCCGTTGTCCCCTCTAATTTTTGCCATGATAATGGAGCCCTAAGCACAAATCATTAGATCTGACCCCTCGATCACGGGTATAAAAATTGGACAAACCGATCACAAAATCGGTTTATACGCGGATGATGTGATCATTGCCCTAACCAATCCGCTATTGTCTCTTCCAGCAGTCCAACGAGTCCTTGACATGTTCAGCGCAGTATCAATGTATAAACTAAATCACAGTAAATCCCTAATGCTTAACCTTGGCCTAGACTTTCAAACTTTAAATACCATTACCGCTATCTCCCCCTTTGCTTGGGCCCCTAACTCCTTTATCCCATACTTGGGTATTCAACTAACTTTCCCAAGTCGGATGCTATTGAGAACCAATTTTGAAGACCTCGTAGGCAAGCTTGCACAACTAGCAAAAGATCTAGGTATGGTTCCAGCCTCCTGGGCTGGTAGGATAGCTCAGACAAAAATGTATTTACTCCCCCATGTCCTATATTTTTTTCGTACATTACCTCTACCTCTAGCACAAAATCAGATATAAAAAATCCAAGGGATCATCAACGGCTTTATTTGGCAACAAAAAAGACCTAGAATAAAAAAAGTCATCCTCACAACCCCAGTTCAACATGGAGGCCTGGGTGCCCCGGATGTCCAAGCATATCACCGAGCAACTATTCTGGACCAACTGAAAACATGGTGGTCAGACAAACATCACACAACCTGGAAACAAATTGAAGCCAACCTACTACCCACGGACCCTAAACATGCAGATTAAAGCAGATTAGACACAAACATTCTTGGCCAACATCAAGATCACATTTATTAAGGGGAATTTTACAACACCAAAGTATAAGGTACATCTATCATATTGCCCCTCCCACCCCCTCTCATGGGCCATTTCTAACATTATAGGGGGGGGGATCTTGGACAGGTAACCCTCTTCACTTCATTGAGTGATGAATGCCTAAATACAGGGTATTACTTGGAACAGCCCCTCCTTAGTTACACTATTGTCAGCCCTCTGGACAGGTAAGAAGTGTCATAATACAAAGATATAAATACACATTGTACACATATGAGCACATTTTGACATTCTGCTATTACCTATCAGGATAATAATAGGATATAAAAACTTTAAACAGTACCATTTGAAAGTATACAGGCAGGCCCTTGCACTACATGCTTTGGGGAATTCATCCATAAATCTGAGCACAAAAGAGATGGGTATAGTGTGTATGGGTTTGGCAAAGTCAGCAGATAGATGATTGAGGATAGATAGAGAATTGGGATCAGCTGACTTAGCAGTTGGGGGGAGGGAGGGTTAATAAAAATGATTTGGGGGCACTAAAAAACAAAGCCTCTGGCACTCTGCCTGAATTTAAAGCACAAATCACATTTCTAAACATTTTAGGGGGTGTTTGGGGTAAAGCACTACTATGGAGCTGATAAAATACATTGTTTTAAGTGGTGACTACATGAGGTGAATATAGGGCCTGTAGACCATGCTGGGGAGGTTAGTGAAGGCAAATATGTATGAAGGACAAAAAAAAATTACATAAAAATCCAGCATGCATGAGGACAAAGGGGACATTCACAGCATATTACAATCATGGTAATTAGGGAATGAGGAAAGAAATACAATATATTAGAAAACATTCAATACAATAAAATGTGATATTAAAGCATAAAAATCTTACCTTAATATACTCCTTCTGCAGGACCTGGATTATGGCAGAACAGGTCTCTGGGTTAATGATCTCCAGAGCCTGGGGGGAGATGCCTGTTGAGAACTTCAAGTCCTGCAGGCTTCTCCCTGTCGCCAAGTACCGCAGGGTAGCGACCAGCCTCTGCTCCGGAGTGATGGCTTGCCTCATGCAGGTATCCTGTCTGCTGATATAGGGGGTCAGCGAAGCCAACAAACGGTGAAATACGGGGTCCGTTATCCTGAGAAAGTTCCTGAAATCATCAGGATTATTCTCATGGATCTCACGGAGCAAAGGCATATGACAGAACTGGTCACGCTGAAGCAACCAATTCTTGGTCCATGAACTCCTCCCCACCCTGTTCATGGACTGGACTTGTGTCAAGGTCATGACCCCAACACCAAGCCCCCGCACAGCACGAACTCTACGAGGAGTATGTATACAAAACATGGCTAGAAAACGGTCGACTGCTCAGAACGAAGTAACAGAACGCACTGAAGAACAGCAAGGCCTGTGAAGAGCGACCTGAAAAACAGCAACGAGCGGGCAAGATCGCACAGAAAACTCCAATATGAACTTACTGCAGGGGGCGTGGCTTGACCTCGTAGAGAATGGCTGCTTAACTTCAGAGCTCCGCTGACAGGGATAGAAATCTGAATTTTAAAGACGGTCAACGGCCTCCCAAACACCCGAAAAGCGATGGGTACATCCTCTAGAACTTCGTCGACCTCCCGGTCCCGTTCTCCCCGTGAAATACCGGCAAGATCCAGTCAGAACATCCCGGAGATGTTCCGGGCACAGATGGGAACTTCGGCGCCGGCTCCCACCTCACGGAGCCAGCATCAGCATCCTCCTCACTCTAATGCTGCTGCCTCTCCATCTCACGCTGAACTCAATGACAGGGGAATTCTCCTCACTCCTCAGCATCCGAGCCTGAGCGATCTCAGATCCGTAGCTGAGGACATTAAGGACACCCTGACAGCAGCAATCTCAGATTTAAAAATTAAAATCCAAGCTATTACAGGCAGAGTTCAGGCGGTGGAACAAACGACTGCCCTTCATTCATCCAAGATCCGTCACCAGCATCTGGCGATTGACACACATACACGGCAATTAAGAGATGTCAATCGCCACTTGGAAGATTTAGACAATCGCGGCAGACGCCATAACCTCAGGCTGAGAGGTTTGCCTGAAACCGTGGATGCGGATCATCTTCAAAGTGAAGTTATCCATATCTTTAATAACATACTCGGCAGACCCAGAGAGGTTCCTATTGCGATGGAAAGAATCCACCGTGCCCTGCGACCGAAGGGAAAAGACTCTGACCCGCCTAGGGATGTGGTATGCTGCATTATTGACTACCGTTTGAAGGAAGACATTCTGAGGGCTGCACGTTCCCTGACCCCTTTACTACATAACGGCACAGAACTTCGTCTATTCCAGGATTTATCAAACATAACCTTGCAGCGCAGAAGGGAACTGCAACCCCTTCTGACAGTACTGCGGGCTAAAGGTATAATTTACCGCTGGAAGTTCCCTTTTGGTTTGGCGGCAACAGTACAAGGACGCTCAGCTCTCCTCAGAGTCCCTGAGGATCTACATTCCTTCTGTGATACGCTCGGAATCCCTCTCATGGAGGTCCCAGATTGTTACGCGGAATTTCGTACCCCTACAGCATCTAAAGCACCTTCCAGGAGTGAAGCAATGGAGACCCAACATACAAGCTACAGAAGACACCGTTCGCCATCGGAACCGAGAATTCATCAACCCGACCCGCAGTCTCCTTCCATCTACAGCCCAACGAAACCTCCACGCTCCAGAAGAGCTAGAAGAGATCGGTGAATACAGATGGCATCTGCAACATAGACTGAAAGATTTCCTCTGACTGTTCATGTGCCATTTTTAGAATATTGAAAGTTCATACCCCGGCTGGTAATATGCTCCTAAAGTATTTCAAACTGATAAGTTTAGTTTATGTAGATCATAGTTCTTACACTCAGGCATATCTATATCCCCCTTAATGCTGACTATCAAAGCAGCGCTTTGACTGCATGGCTTATTCTGTCACACCTTACTCTCCAATACAGCCCTACACTAGCAGTTCCACCCTTCATTAGAGCTCTATTATAATTAAATTCTTATGTGACTGTACTTTCCAATCTAGTGAGGTATAGGGCCATCAGAGATCTCTAATCTACTTTATCTCTCCCTCCTCTAGCTGATCGGTACACTGACAGTTTGACAGGGTTTCATCCCGCTCCGATTGCACGGATTGATAATTATAACTGCAAATATGCCCTTCTCTTTCACACAACAGGCTGCTAGTAATACTCATTGACACCCCTATTTTGATCCTGTATTAACTCTCTGTTCCTCTTAGATAGCAACTACATTAGTAGGTAACTACTAGAACTACCACACAATCTTATTGCCATGACAACCAGCTGTTCATCGCTCTATTGGTTGCTGTCTTTCGGCGCGAAGTCATGAGAGGAGCCAAGGTCTGAGGTAAAAAGTTCTCCCCCACCATGACTCATACAGTCGCTCATTGGCTCTCACAAGGTTAGAGACCTGACTTGTTACCGTGGTGACACTCTGCAGACTTTTCTCCCCTGCCTCCACACACGCACCTCCCATAGGAGGATGCCTGTGTCATCCCAGCCCGAGATGGTTGTGACACATGATTCATCTCCTTAGTAGTCCTAAACATCACCTTATCTGTCATGAATTACGCAAAGATTAGGGCACTCACTACCCTGTATGATTATATAGAACTTATCCTTGCGAGTGCCTTTCCCTGACTAGACAGCTATCTACATACCAAAAACGGAACTGACAGGCTTCTCAGACAAAGGCACTCTAAGGGAGTTTCACAGACACTGATCTTTCTCATATAATCCTCCCCTCCTATCCACTGAGATATGTTCCTAATTAGCATAACGATCTACATGGATCCTTCGTTTTATTAATTATTTTGACAAGCTTCTTCATAGCCTTCAGGGGTAGTTAATTATTAATTAGTTCAGGCACGGTTTATCTATCTTAAGAGATAATACTTTCTACCTATGTTGAATACTCTGCTCTGCTAACTGTTCAAGTTTTCTGGCTGACTGTTTAACTGAATTATTACATAGACTTTTGCGCTATGAATATCTGCGCCTCACCAGATGTTTATTTTATGTGCTACTCATGGGGATTTTTATTTCTTTTATTTCTTTTATTTTTCTGGGGTTTTTTTGTTTTTTTTTCTCATTCTTTCCTCTCACTTAACGATCACCAGGGGAACGATCTCACAAAATATGTCATTAACTTAATGTTTCATCTGACCATACACCTAATTCTTTATCTGCTTTTCGCAAATCTGACCCATGCTGTTTCTCCAAATCCACTGAGAAAGTTAATAGGCGGCATTCACAGCAATCTAAATGCAACCATTTCACACATGGACCGTCTTCAGTCCATGCCTTCTGCCTACATCTATCCCATATGTCAGCGGCTCTTGTCCCTTATTGACAGGTTTTACTTTTCTCTACGTTACCGTTTGGTCACCTTCCCAAACAGTGGTTTCAATTGATTACCTGATTTCTTCACTCAACCCTCCTTTAAACCACCACTGACCCATTCCGGTACCATATATCACGAGTGTATACTCGTACATAGCCTAGCGAGCAGGCATCGCTAGTCCCCGGATTACTTTCCACTACCTATAGCCCCTAACAACACTACACAGTGGTCTTCACAGTTTCCTCTCCCCCGCATACCCAATATCCCTCACATCACTCCCTATTCCTGAACAATCTACTCTCATCCTGAATAGAATCTCATCACTCTCCTAGAACGCGCCTTCCACACATAAGAGCATAAGGCACAAGTCCAACTACTGTTCTTTTTCTGCCACACATACACCTGCACCGCGGACTATCTTCAGTAAACACCACTCCAGTCTAACTCACAACACCTCCCAAATTACAGAATGACACCGGTCTCACACAATTCTACACCAATATCTCACCACAAAGCCACTACTAAACTAGTCTCGCTCAACGCACGGGGACTAAATGTCCCTGAGAAACGTACACAAGTTCTCCTTTCTATGCATAAACTCAAGGCAGACATTATATACATCCAAGAAACGCATTTCAAAACGGACTCTATCCCCAAATTCTCCGACTTACGTTATCCAACAGCTTTTCATGCTACCAACAAACAATCAAAAACAAAAGGAGTTTCTATCCTTATCTCAAAACAGTGTCCACTCATAATCAAAGACACTCTAGCGGATGAAGATGGAAGATTTCTTTTTGTCAAAGGTTCACTTTTCGGTAAACCTTTAACCTTAGCAAACATATACACCCCCAACATTAAACAAGTCCCGTTCTTCCGACACACACTGCAATTGCTCGCATCGTTTCAAGAGGGTATACTATTAACTGGAGGAGATTTTAATGTTCCCTTAAACCCAATACAGGATACATCTTCGGGTGCATCCAAATTACCCTTCTCAGCGTTACGAGCAATTAAACAATGTTTTCAAGAATTGACATTACATGACGCATGGCGTACTCTAAACCCCTCAACTAAAGATTACACTTTTTTCTCCAACCCACATGGCAGCTACTCCAGACTTGACTATTTCTTTATTTCACAAAACGATCTCCCCATGCTCAAGCACACCTCCATCGAACCAATGTACATATCAGATCACCACCCGATAACCATGTCCTTGGAATTTCCATCCAAACATACTCGCTCACAAATATGGCATCTTGATCCCTCACTGCTGACAGACATTTCAATTGTGTCTACTATACACGACAATCTAAAACTTTATTTCCAGGATAACGACTCCTTGGACATATCCCCAATGATAAAATGGGAAGCCCACAAATGCACCATACGGGGAAAATTAATAGCTATCGCTTCCAAGAGAAGACGAGAAAGACAAGCGCATATTTCTATCCTTTCCAAACGCATACAGAATTTAGAAAAAATACATAAGAAAACTCGAGCGCTCTCCACGCTTGAGGAACTTACTCAGGTGAGGACAGAGTTGAAAGAAGTGTTACATAAACAAATAAAACGCAAATACATATTATCACAAAAAATATTCTACGAACATGGCAACAAATCCGGTAAAATTCTAGCCAGAGCCCTCCGTGCAAAACGATCATCTACAACACTTCATTCCATTAATGACCCTTCGGGTTCTAAAGTAACGTCTAATACACTGATAGCAGACCAATTTGTGAATTATTTCTCGCAGCTCTATAATATCAATCCTCATCAACCCACGATAAACAATGATCGTAGAACACACTTGATTAAAGAGTTCCTAGCCCAACATGGTCCCAAACCCATTTCTGATGCAGAAGCTTCGCATCTAGAACGTCCCATCTCTAAGGACGAACTAGAGACTGTGCTCAAACAACTCAAAACAGGCAAAAGTCCAGGTCCAGATGGCCTAACAGCAGGATACTATAAGGAATTCATAGCTACGCTTTATCCTCACTTCTTAAATGCTTTCAACTCCCTTTCATCCGAGAACCCCCCTCCCAGAGATCTTCTCACAGCTCACATAGTGGTTATTCCAAAACCTGATAAAGATCCAAATTTAGTTCACAACTACAGACCAATATCTCTACTAAATGTTGACCTGAAAATATATGCAAAAATTTTGGCTAATAGACTTTTACCCCTTCTCCCTGGCCTCATCTCCTTGGACCAAGTTGGTTTTGTCCCAGGTAGAGAGGCAAGGGACAACACCCTAAAGGCAATCAGTACTCACAATTGGCTGACTTCAAAGAAACAACCGGGATTCCTTCTCTCCCTTGATGCGGAGAAGGCATTCGACAGGGTAGCCTGGGACTACCTAAAAGAGGTCCTAACACACATTGGCATACGAGATCGCATGCTACAATTTATTCTTGCTCTATACTCCACCCCAACTGCCAAAGTCCGGATAAATGGACACCTGTCGAATGCCTTCTCCATATCTAACGGTACAAGACAAGGATGCCCACTCTCTCCGCTTATTTTTGTCTTGGCACTGGAACCATGTCTAACGCATCTAAAAAACAATCCAAACGTTAAAGGAATAACCATCGCAAAATCTACCTATAAATTAGCGGCATTTGCGGATGACATCCTACTATTCCTGAAAGAGCCACACATTACGCTACCCAATCTCCTCAAAGATCTTACTCTCTTTGAAAATCTCACATATCTTAAAATTAACTTCCCTAAATCAGAGGCCCTAAATATCACTCTACCACCAGATATAGTGAAACAATGTCAAACAAATTTCCCTTTCATATGGAAACCGAGCGCCATTAAATACCTTGGGGTCTACATTCCAACCTCGCTATCGGACTTATACAGCAAAAACTATACTCCCATTATCCAAAATATTCAAAAAGACCTCAACACTTGGTCAACGGGTTTGTTCTCATGGTTTGGCAGAGTCTCCATTATAAAAATGACTAATGCCAAAATTTCTATACCTGCTCCAAACAATCCCAGTGTCTCTACCACAAACTTTTTTTAATGCGTACCGCAAATCCTGTATGAAATTCATCTGGAACGATAAGCGACCTAGAATGAGTTTCAACAGAATGACCGTACCCAAAATGAAAGGTGGATTAGGCCTACCGGATCTTCGAAAATACTATTGGGCCTGTCAACTCTCTCGAATAGTGGACTGGAATGTTCACCCTAAAACTAAAGCGTGGATCGCAATTGAACAAGCCTTCTCACAAATCCCGATCCATAACCTACCCTGGATTCACCCTCGCCACATCTCTCCACATTGCAAACAACATCCCCTTATCGATACGACACTGAATTCCTTTAAAAAGACATGTAAACATTTGCACATTTCCTCCTCTCCAGGCCCTCTCACGCCAATCAAACATAACCCAGACTTTCCACCAGGCAATGATGATTCGTTCCTTCATCACATAGGATCCCAGACAAGGATGACAGCGGGAGATTTCTTCGCTAAGGGGAATATTAAACCGCTGTCCTCATTGAACTCCCAAGAAACAAATCACCAGATCCCTTTCTGGTCTTATATGCAACTCAGACATTTTCTTCTTGATCCCCAAACTAGGGCTGCATACTCAAGAAACCAATCACACTTTGAATCCCTTTGCTCTGCCACTGAACCCCAAAGACACCTGATATCCACCATATACTTGAACCTCTTTCTCGAGCATACTCCTAAAACAAATATAGCTAGTGCAAAATGGGAAAAAGATCTTTCCATCCACCTCTCTGATAAGGAATGGGAAAAGATATACTCTAACATACACAAAGGCTCCATTAATGTAACAACTCAAGAAAACGGACACAAGCTTTTCTCCAGATGGTACAAAACGCCTCTCAAGTTACACACCATTAATCCAGAGATCCCATCTAATTGTTGGAGATGTAATGACAAAAACGGATCACTCCTTCACATATGGTGGGACTGCCCTGCGATTTCTGCCTTCTGGACTAAAGTTTTTCACCTCTCCTCCCAAATCACTACACTTCAGCTAGAATTCTCTCCAGCACAAGCCCTCTTACACCACTCCTCCCTACCGATGAAAACTTATCACAAATCCCTAGCACTACATCTAATCAATGCTGCCAAACTCTGTATCCCAGTTCTCTGGAGATCTCCCAACCCACCCACAATCGCAGACTGGTTCAAAAGAGTAAACAAAATTGCTGAAATGGAGGAACTTGTACATCAAGCACGAGATTCCTATACTAAATACAGGAACACTTGGGCCTGTTGGCTACATTTCCGCACAACATCTGAATATACCCAATTAATCAATCAGGAACCCTCCTCCAGCACACCATAAGACACATCATACATCCCATCCCAACTGTCTATAGTCCTCCCTATAGTCGTGCATGAAACAAAATTCAGGAGGTAACTATATCATTACGCATACAGAATTCACTTCAAAAGCTCTATTATGCTTTTCTTCCTGGGACTTGGTCCTTCTGTAAAGATATTTCCCGTTAGACCCATGGCTGAGCCAGGGACGGGAAATAACTTTCCCCTACCTTCCCTTTGTATTTCTCACTATATTTTGACCACCATTTAATCGAAACTTTGCTATGTTAGATATCCATGGTTGTATGCTATGATTATATCTCTATCTACAGACATTACCCGACTTATGGACACCACGCACCAGGATCAATTTCACACTCTCACACAGACATAGTAATTAACGATTATTCCAAACACAATCCAACAAAAATCTCAGACTCATATACTAAGGCTATCATAGGCAATCTATTATAATACGGTTTTTACTCCTCTCTCCCTTTTTAATCTTTTTCGCCCTCAAAAATCAACATGTTTAAAAAAATGTTTTACCTGCTTTACTATATGTTCTTTATATTTTCTGCCCACACTACTCTGTAATCCCATTTATCCACACCCCAGATGTAATGTGTTTTTCAACAAATCCACAGTCGTAGATTTGAATACTTGTTAAAATACAACGTTGTACTCTCTGGACTGTTCCCTCTGTATAACACTATTGTCATTTTATCTCAAACCTTGCTTTTATGTACTACTTTTCTGTATGGATTTAACTTAATAAAGCTTTATTTGGAAAAAAAAAAAAAAAAATGAACTTACTGCAGGCACTGAAGAGCAGATACAAACCTACAAGCACAAACTGAACCGCAGAAAATGATCTGAAAGCCACGAGTCTGAAAAAGTGCGAATCGTCTCTCACCAAACTTTTACTAACACGAGATTAGCAAAAGGAGCCCAAAGGGTGCCGCGCTTGGTTCTGAACTGGCCTTTTCTAGTCTCGTCGTACGTGGTGTACGTGACCGCGTGGTTGGCGATCGGAAATTCCGACAACTTTGTGCGACCGTGTGTACGCAAAACAAATTGGAGCCAACATCCGTCGGAAAAAATCCAAGGATTTTGTTGTCGGAATGTTCGATCAATGTTCGATCGTGTACGGGGCATTACAATCCTTCCAATATTAATGGGAACCCCACAAACTGCCATACTTGGGAGTTTTTCTCAATAAGAGTTACTCCACTTCATAGGAAGCATATTGCCCGCCTCTCCTCCACAAACTCCAAGCCCTACTGGATACCTGGGAAACATATCTCCTGGTTGGTTTGTATTGCGGCCATAAAAATTCCATACTTACCTAAACTGCTTACCTCTAAGCAGTGCGCATGCGAAAGTGGCTCTTGCGCTCGCTCACATGAGTTTGTTCACTGCGCGGCCAAAATCTTAGTAAATGTTAAGCAATGTACATGCAATTGCACGGGTTGAATGGGCGCACCTCTAAACTTGACAATTTTTATTTTTTTTACGCTGGTTCACCTTTAT
This sequence comes from Lithobates septentrionalis, assembly GCA_037952835.1. Classification (NCBI taxonomy): domain Eukaryota; kingdom Metazoa; phylum Chordata; class Amphibia; order Anura; family Ranidae; genus Lithobates; species Lithobates septentrionalis. The sequence continues at coordinate 3,011,274 of JBBDGP010000918.1, read as the reverse complement.
GTATTTTTTTAAGGAGATTTGCACACGGGTCATGTTGGCATGTTACATTGCCAACATGTGACATACACCTTGTTAAAATTATGTAAAAAGACTCTTGCTCCTCTAGCTCCTCCTAAAAGGGCGTTTAACCTTCCCCCTCTAATGCATATGATTTCCTTGGGCTAGCTTTTGCTTTTAAAGGGGAACTCCACACTCCATTCTCCAATGCTCTTGTCTCCCCCCTCTAATCCCTTGGATTTCCATGGTCTAGCTTTTGCTTTTAAAGGGGAACTTCACACTACACTCCATTCTCAAAAGGCTGTGAGCTGCCTTCGCCAATCCAAACCACTTTCTTTTTCAGAGCATACAACAGGGCCAGCTAGGAAAGGGGCGAGAAGAGCAATCGCCCAACCCCCTCCTGAACCATACAAGGCCACATGCACTCAACATAGCTGGCTGCCTTTGGGGCATGTTGGGCTAAGCCCAATACCAACCACAAAGCACCTTGTACCCACTAGTTTAAAGGGGCTTTCCACATTCCGTAAAGCCCCCTGTCTGCAGCCACCACAACCTCAGCCTAGGGTTGTTTGGAAGAGGCCCTTGTCCCTCTGAATATGGGAACAATGTGGTTGACTTTTGAGGTGCCCGAGCCCCTCCTGCCCCCAAGCATCCACCCCCTTTCATGGGCTGGCTTGCTGTGTGTTTTGCTAGGGGTTTGTTAGTGTGTGGGAGGGGCACAATATTTTTTTTAGTTTTGGGTGGTATTTTTTATGTGGGGGTTCTCACTTTGAGCCTTAACAGACCCAAACGGCCTTGTTTGTATTGGGGGCAGGCTATTTTTTGTTTTGGGTTAAAATTTTGCAGCTGCAATGTAGATTTGTAAGTTTTCTCTAAAGCCGTACATCTTTGAAGCAGCATTTTGGATACATGCTACAGATGCACCACTTTACAGGCAAAGCAAGCCCCCCCAAGTTACTAGCTTTTAAGCAATTTTGCATTCTTAAAGGCATTTCTCCTTGTTTCATTTTTTGTCCAAATTGGTGACATTGATATATGTCCCCTAGGGTGGGACCTGGTCCCCCATACCCATTTTAAGGCCAATAACAAGAATATAAGCCAGCCAAGTGAGGACTAGCAAAATTAACAAGTCAGTTCCTATAGACTGCAATGGTATTTGTTGTAAAACTTTTGCCCATGTTAGGCTCTTTGTTTGTCCCCCCTGGACCGGGGGGTGTTTGTCTCATCTGTAATTTTGTAGCATGCTGGATGATGTGCTTAATTTTGGACAGGGGGTGGCTTATTTTGTGCTAGCTGCATTTTGGTTGGTCTGAGCAGGCTCAGGGACTTTGTTTTTTTTGTGTTTATTGTGTGTGAACAGCACTTGGATTTTTCTGAGCATGCTTTAACAGGACATCTTTAACAGGTTTACCCACTTTGAAGTTCTATCTCTACACTGGGTGAACTTGCATTTTGTGTGTTTCATGAACTGTGCATGTGTTTTCAATTGCCCCATTGCCCTGAAAAGAGGCCAGATTGCTTGAGTGTGTGTGTGTGTGTGTGTGTGTGTGTCAAGAGAGTACATTTGGGTGTCCTTATAGAGTTTGTAACACATGTATTTTTTTGTTATGTCTTTGCAAAACAGATGTGTTTTAGAGCAAGTATTTTTGACTTTTGTTTATTTATTTTTTAGGGGGAGGTATTTTTTACTGAAAATTTTTTGATGTTGTCAATGTTGTTAATAATTTGTTTTGCAGATGCATGCTCAATCCCAGTAATGCATTATACACTCCCCCCCCCCCCCCCCCCAAACAATTTTCATGCAACAGATTTCCCAGCTGCAGCTTAATTAGGCTGATTAGCATGGCAAAACAAAAAAGTGTGATTTATCTAAAAGCTACTTTCCTGGTGCCTTCATGGTAGCATATGCATGGATTGTGTGTATGCTGCCATGGATAGGCACCAGGAAAGGAAAATTACAGAGAGGTAAGTATTTATTCAACTTTCCATTTTAGCGCAGTGATTCTCAGCCTCAGTCCTCAAGTACCCCTGACAAGACATGTTTTGGGAATTTATCTTAGCTGAAATAGCTGTCCAAAATACCAAGCCATTGACTGTGATTTAAAGCACCTGTGCAAGATGAAGGAAAACCTGCAAACATGGCCTGTTGGGGGTACTTGAGGATAGGGTTGAGAACCACTGATTTAGAGCACTGAGCTAAAATCTACAGTAGCTCAAGACAATCCTATTCTAATTGTGGGCATTGAGGGAAACCAAAGTGAGTGTTAGAACCCCTGCTTGTCCTTTTTCGGTTGATATGGATGTTGTTGTTTTTTATGTTCCTTGCATGTCCCCCTCAGATCTCCAGCAACTGCACTTCCAAGTGCACTTGTAGTGCAAAGTGGATGTGCCTTTAGTAAATAAACCCCAAAGTTCAAAATACCTAATAATTTGGGGTGTACACAGCAAAATGCTAGAGTGTAATTTACCTAATGAGGAAACTATTTATATTGACATGTGTGTCACCAAGGAAAGACATTGGTAGGGTTTTACCCTCACTTCCTGTTTGGCTGTGACAGGAAGTGAAAAAATTCGAAGGAGAAATTGGCAAAATTTGGGAGGTGTCTTCACCCTATGAGGGGTGCAGACATCCCCAAAAACTGACAAGACTTCTATACCCTCTGCACTCTATCCCCAAACAAAAATAAGAAAGTATTTCATTTAGTTTAACTTTGCGAAGACACATTCCTAAGTTCAACTGTGATGCATGTCAATGGCCCATTAAGACCTCGTTTAATAGAAAACACCAGTTGTCTTTCACTACAGGCAGTCCCCGAGTTACGAATGGATTAGGGACTGCCTGTTTGTTATTAAGTCGGATTTGTTCATAAGTCAGAAGCGCATGCGCAGAACGGCAGAGACGTTGTTCTCCGACGTCGTTTTCGATGTTTTCCGCTGTTTTCCGCTGTTTTCCCCGCCTACGCCGCCTCCCATTCGTAAGTAGGAGTCGTTCACAAGTCGGAGGTTCATAACTCGGGGACCTCCTGTATAAACATTTGTTAGTCCAGTCCTGTAAATCTGCATCTGCTTTACTATTAATTTCTGTAAAAATTGGGTTCCTGCAGCTAGATGCACCAAATGCATCTAGATGTGTGACCGCTGTGTATGTGAGATGCGCAACTGCTGTGTGTGCGGAGGTATGTACGTGTGGCACATATCTGGTACCCGGAAGCAGTGGCCAGCACACAGGAATGACATCACACCCCTCCAGGAAGTTGCTTGTACTGCTGCTAATTTCTTCTCACCACCATGCCCCGCTCACTGTTCTCTGAAGAAGATATGATCCTTATTTGCAAATTAAGATAATTTTTGATTTATTTTTACATGGGGTGGTGTTTGTGTGGGTCATGTGTGTATGTATAAATGATTTGGCCTCAAAACACACACCTATTTGTACACCTACCTGTGTACCGATTCACTTCTGGGCCAGAAGTATATTGTTTCCTGCTCCAAGATAGATAGATAGATAGATAGATAGATAGATAGATAGATAGATAGATAGATAGATAGATAGATAGATAGATAGATAGATAGATTTGGTTTGAAGACTCCTGATCACTCTAGCATGTCTTGAAAAAAAGGTGGTTTTCGTGCCTTGTATAATGCCCAAGAAATATCGTTTGGAAAATACAAGTGGGTCATGGCACATCTACATTCCAAATTTGGCACTTAAGATGGTCATGCACTATGCAATCTGATTGGCCAATCTCTGTACAACTCACGCACTTGAACAATTAATTCAAATTATAGGAAATCAAACAGGCTCTTGCACTAAATCTAATTTATTTAAGATCTAACTGATTGCAGTGTATGGTCACCTTTAACCACTTCAGCCCCGGAAGGATTTACCCCCTTCCTGACTAGAGCACTTTTTACAATTTGGCACTGCATCACTTTAACTGCTAATTGCGCGGTCATACAATGCTGTACCCAAACGAAATGTGTGTCCTTTTCTTCCCACAAATAGAGCTTTCTTTTGATGGTATTTGATAACCTCTGCGGTTTTTGTTTTTTGCGCTATAAATGGAAAAAGACCGAAAATTTTGAAAAAAAATGATATTTTCTACTTTTTGTTATAAAAAAATCCAATAAACTCAATTTTAGTCATACATTTATGTTACATGTCATTGGTAAAAAAAATTTCAATAAGCGTATATTTATTGGTTTGCGCAAAAGTTATAACGTCTACAAACTAGGGTACATTTTCTGGAATTTACACAGCTTTTAGTTTATGACTGCCTATGTCATTTCTTGAGGTGCTAAAATGACAGGGCAGTACAACCCCCCCCCCCCCCCCAAATGACCCCATTTTGGAAAGTAGACACCCCAAGGAAATTGCTGAGAGGCATGTTGAGCCCATTGAATATTATTTTTTTTTTGTCCCAAGTGATTGAATAATGACAAAAAAAAAAATTACAAAAAGTTGTCACTAAGTGATAAATATATTGCTCACACAGGTCATGGGCATATGTGGAATTGCACCCCAAAATACATTTAGCTGCCTCTCCTGAGTATGGGGATACCACATGTGTGGGACTTTTTTGGAGCCTAGCCACGTACAAGGCCCCGAAACCAAGCACCGCCTTCAGGATTTCTAAGGGCATAAGTTTTTTATTTCACTCCTCACTACCTATCACAGTTTTGAAGGCCATAAAATGCCAAGATGGCACCCCCCCCCCCAAATTACCCCATTTTGGAAAGTAGACACCCCAAGCTATTTGCTGAGAGGCATGTTGAGTCCATGGAATATTTTATATTTTGACACAAGTTGCCGGAAAATTACAAACTTTTTTTTTTTTTGCACTTAATGCAAAAAAATGCAAAACGTCCCCCCCTGCTCTCACGCAAAGGCGAACGCAAGCGTCCGTCTGGCGTCAAATGTAAACAGCAATTGCATAGCAATTGAACCATGCATGTGAGGTATCACCGCGAAGATCAGATCGAGGGCAGTAATTTTAGTAGTAGACCTCCTCTGTAAATTTAAAGTGGTAAACTGTAAAGGCTTTTATAGGCTTTTAAAAATGTATTTAGTTTGTCGCCACTGCACGTTTGTGTGCAATTTTAAAGCATTTCATGTTTGGTATCCATGTACTCGGCCTAAGATCATCTTTTTTATTTCATCAAACATTTGGGCAATATAGTGTGTTTTAATGCATTAAAATTAAAAAAAAGTGTGTTTTTTCCCCAAAACATGCGTTTGAAAAATCGCTGCGCAAATACTGTGTGGAAAAAAAAAAATGAAACACCCACCATTTTAATCTGTAGGTGCTTTAAAAAATATATAATGTTTGGGGGTTCAAAGTAATTTTCTTGTAAAAAAAATAATTTTTTCATGTAAACAAAAAGTGTCAGAAAGGGCTTTGTCTTCAAGTGGTTAGAAGAGTGGGTGATGTGTGACATAAGCTTCTAAATGTTGTGCATAAAATGCCAGGACAGTTCAAAACCCTCCTAAATGACCCCATTTTGGAAAGTAGACACCCCAAGCTATTTGCTGAGAGGCATGTCGAGTCCATGGAATATTTTTTATTGTAACACAAGTTGCGGGAATAATACAATTTTTTTTTTTTTTTTTTTTGCACAAAGTTGTCACTAAATGATCTTTTGCTCAAACATGCCATGGGAATATGTGAAATTACACCCCAAAATACATTCTGTTGCTTCTCCTGAGTACGGGGATACCACATGTGTGAGACTTTTTGGGAGCCTAAAAAGGCAGGCATCATTCTGGTATACAATAATAATGTGGCGCTAAAAAAAGACAGTGTCCGTTATCGGGCAACCACCAACCAGAATGATCGTCTGGAGGTTAACTGCACAATAAAGTTTTATTGAGATGGAACTGAACTATAAAAGGATCATCAAAATTCTATACTGTGTAAGTAAGTGTATAAACTTGTGAAAAAAATCAAAACTACGTGCTAGGGCACATGTGACTAGTGTCAATAAAAATGAGGGTTCAATAACTCTCTATAGAAACGTAAGCTGATAACCATACATCCGCATACTTTCCAAGGAACGTACTAAAAAAGTGACAGTGTACATAAAAATGTGTACCCCTAAAAGATGATAATAAGTGACATCAAATAGATCACAAAGGTGCACTTTCATATAATCACTGCTAAGAAAAAAGTGAGTGGATGTAGAGTCACAAACTATACATAATAAGTATAATCAAAACATCTAAACAAATTAGTGTTTGCCAGGCAGTTCAAAAAAAATGTGTACATCCAGTGTTGGTAGAGACCAGCTCCAATAGTTCCAATAAGTTGAATTCCCCTGGTCTATAATGACAGGGATAGACCTTGAATCACCCAGATCTTAAATGGCAGGGATAAACCTTGAAGTGACTTGACATCTATAGATATATATAAACGGTTGGATTACCCTTACCGGAATAGGTGGACTCCCTAGCCGAAGGCTGGGAGTCAAACAGGGCTTATATCGCAATCATCCAGGGTATAACCATTCTGGTATAACCACTCAAAGTCCAGCAACATACCAATACGTTGCTGGTCCTTGTTGGGCATATATTGTTTTTTTTTTTTTATGCAGCCCGTGGGCTGAACGAAAAAAAGAGATTGATCGGTGGGTATGCCCACCATTAGAATACCTTCCTTCATCCACCCACTTCTAATGATGGGCATACATGCACCGTTTATATATGCTGAAGCATGGGGGCATCCGCCCCAAAAGTTAGGAGCAAATCGCTTCTCCGCCCCTGCTGCCCCCATGCTTTGGCATATATGTTTTTTTTTTAACTGTGGTGGTGAAATCACCTCCTACAGCACTGGAGTCACGGCTTTATGTATCGTGGGAGCAAACGCTGTTGCTGTCAAGATAAATAAATCCGCGCTGCAACTGAATGGCGTACCTGCTAAGCAAATGATAGTTAACAATAAAACAAAGTAACATTACAGTATAACAGTAATACTTACAATACCTGCAAAGCAAATACAAAAAAAACACAGTAAAAAATAAAACATTTAACGCAACCTGTGCCAAAAATATATATATGCCGAAGCATGGGGGCATCCTCCCGCAAAAGGCAGGAGCAAATCGCTCCTCCGCCTTCTGCTGCCCCCATGCTTCAGCATATATGCTGAAGTATGTAACTGTGGTGGTGAAATCACCTCCCACAGCGCTGGAGTCATGGCTTTATGTATCGTGGGAGCAAACGCTGTTGCTGTCAAGATAAATAAATCTGCGCTGCAGCTGAATTGCCTACCTGAAAACAAAAAATGGTTAACAATAAAACACAGAAAACAGTAAAGTATAAAAAAAATTGCATATCTGAAAAGCAAACATGGTAAAACATAATAACAATAAAACATTGCAGAATAGAATACAGTAAAAAAGAGCAGAACAGTAGAGAGAGAATAGAGAGAGAGAGAACAATAAAACAACAACTATTTTTGTTTTTTTTTATTTTATATATTTTTTGTGTTTTTATTTTTTTAAACTTTTTTTACACTTTTTTTTGTAACTATAACTGTTGTAACTGGTACTAGGTTTGGGTCTCTCAAAATGCGATGGCATCTTGGGAGACCCTGTGTTAGTGTGCCTAGTCTGTGCAGTGCTGTACCCTACGCTAATACTCAACTAGTGAATGGTAGCGTTCAAAACATTCACCAATGCAAAGACCAGGATTGTCAGGACAGGAGGGACAATAATAGCGAGTGTCACCCCTATATCCGCTCTTGCTGCAGACCCGACATCTTCTTTGGGGGGCTCGTTGGGTAGGGGTACTCGGGAGGACATACGAAAAATACCTCTCATGCAGCCGGCTTACTACATTTGGTTGGGGAAGGTGAGGTGGAGCACCGTCTGGAAACAGAAGGGCTCTGACGATCTCTTCCTGGAATTTAAGGAAGGATACAGTCCATCCTGAAGCTCTGTATAGCACATGAGCATTCAGCAAAGCCAATTGAAATAAATAAACAGACACTTTTTTGTACCAGCATCTGGCCTTATGGGCAACTAGGTACGGCGCCAACAACTGGTCGTTGAGGTCCACCCCTCCCATGTTAAGGTTATATTCGTGGACACAGAGGGGTTTCTCCACAACACCAGTCGCCGTAGGAATTTGGACCGTCGTGTCTGCATGAAGGGAGGTAAGAACGAAAACATTCTTATTATCCCTCCACTAGGGATTGGATATTATTAAAAATAATATTAAAAATAATTAAAAAGAGAGTCAAAGGGGTCATTGGTAGCAGATATCTACTACTTCAAGGTGTATTTTCTTCTTTCTTTTGGTGACAGAACTTTTTTTATATATCAACGGCAAGAAATTGGCACATTTTGGAAGATATCACTCCACTCTAGAATTATTATTCACTGTTAGTGATAATTTATCATTGGCATTGTTATCAATGTACTGTTTTGGTGGGTTATGCACTAACTCCACTGCCAATATTTATATCAATGGAATTTTCTTTTATTAATTAAGGTACTTAATTAAGCATAATTCTGCTGCACTTCAAATATTATATCTTAGTTTCTAGCACCCCCTATTTACTTATCTACCATCTGATCATTTATGTTCAAGTTGGGGAGCAGCTTGATTTATGTGTATTTATCTTTTTCACTGTTTAAATTTATGTTTATGATTCACTTATTTATTTACCAAAATATTGACACCATTGGTGCGGAGTCAGTTGTTTTTTCACATGGAATAAAAAGCAATGGTAATAAAGGACAACCCTGCCGAGTACCGTTAGTCATGGGGAAGCCAGGTGACAAGAAGGATGACATCTGTACTTGAGCTGTAACTGTCTAATAAAGAGCTTCTAAAGCTTTTAGAAAAAGCTGTCATATGTCTTTAAAACATTAAACATATAAGGGCAACTCAGTCTATCAAAGGCCTTTTGTGCATCTAAACTTGAGATCAATGCCTGTCGGGAGGATCTGTCCAAAATACCTATCAGATCTATCGTACAACGGTTATTGTCCCCTGCATGTCTACCAGGGACAAAGCCCACCTGATCCCTATGAATCAATTTGGGGATAAGTCTAGATAATCTGGACGCAAGAAGTTTGGTAAAAATTTTATAATCTGAATTTAAAAGGGCTATAGGCCTGTAATTATCTGGAATAGAGGGATCCTTGCCTGGTTTTGGGATGACGGAAATATATGAGTGAGAAAATTGTGGAAGAGGAGACGTACCCTTAAGCAGGGATTTATAGAGAGTCAGCATGTGTGGGGACAGGATATCAAAGAAGGATTTATAGTAAAAGTAGAGCAGCCCATCGGGGCCGGGTGATTTATGTAGTGGGATTTTCTTAACTATGGTCAGGAGTTCCTCAGTCGTAATGTCTATATTCAAACTGGCTAGGTCCTCTGAAGACAGTTTCGGGAGTTTTATGTTGGGAAAAAAAAGTTTCAAACTTCTCCTGAGTGAAATTAAAATGGTTCTCTGGAGTCAGACAGTTGTATAATTTATGATAGAATTTGCCAAAGGTGTTTTTTTTGTTTAATATATTTTTATTAATGACAGGAAGTCCCATGTACATAAAGAAATACCCATCACATGCTTGGGCATAATAAACATACATAAAATGGTACAAATTCCAGATTATACTGGGGTACAATAGAAAGATATGTATGCAGGGCATGGGTAACCAAAAAAAAAAACTTAAAATATATCATTTGAAACAGGACCTAATCCTGACAAATTTTTCGCTTATATAAACTTCTAAAAGTTAAAAGTAAAAGAGAGAAATAGAGAAAAGAAGAAAAACAGAGGGATGAAGCAAGATGGAATGGGGTGGGGGGGAATGGAAGGGGGGGGGGAGGAGGGATAGGAAGGGTGTCCACCTTAGTCAGGGCATTGCATTTTAATATACGAGCACATTACGTGTTTAAAGCCATAATTTCCACGTACACCGCAGAATACTTGAAGGCGAACCACTGGGACCATATTTTCCTCCCCAAGTCTGATTTATTTCTGAGGGAGAAGGTTAAATCCTCCATATAGTATGTGTGGTCTACCTCGCATAACCATTGGCGCAGGGAAGGTATCTTGGAAGTTTTCCAGAACCTAGGAATGAGGGCTTTGGCAGCGTTTAACAAATGTGGTGTGATGGATTTTTTATATGGTCCCGCTGGTTCGTCTGTACAATGCAATAATACCTGCCAGGGGTCATTAGGAATCTCCGAACCCTGGATTTCTTTTATCCAATGGAGGATGGTAAGCCAAAAGGGCCTAATAAGTGGGCAGGACCACCAGATATGAGCATGCGTCCCTCTCTCTCCACATCCCCTCCAGCAGAGAGGTGAATCCTGAGGAAATAGCTTGTGTAGTACAGCAGGAGTGTAGTGCCACCTGGTTAAGAGTTTATAATTAACTTCAGCTGTTTGAGGATATAGATGATGTGTGAGAGAGTAGGAGGATAGAAGACTTCTGGGTTTCCGTTAGGGTCTTCAGGAGATCTTTCTCCCAGTTGCGAAGGAAGCTAGGATATCCTACGGTGCCCAATGATCTGAGTGATTTATAAAAGTAGGAAAGGGGTTTCTCCATTGGGTGGTCATCTACAAAGGCTGCTTCTATCACCGTTAGGTTAGATACATCGCGCAATGGCTTGGGGAGGGTTTTAATGAAGTCAGATAATTGTAAATATCTCCATAGATCCATAAGCGGTGGGTTCGGAACCGATGAGAGTGTGGATAGAGGTAAGATGTCAGAGTCTTTTGTGACTTGATGTAGTAAGACTGAGTTCCCAAGATTCCAGGAGTGTAATCTGGGGTCAATGTTCCCCAGAGGGAAATACATGTGACCAGTTATTGGCATGAGGGGGGAGTTGCATTGCCAAGCGTGCTTTTTACATAGTAAGTCCCAGACCCTTAGGGTATAACACGTGAGAGGAGATGCTTCTACAGATAAATGCCTGGTTTTCTTCGGTATCCAGATTAAAGGATAAAGGTCAGAGCCCCCCAATGCCACTTCCAGTGACACCCAGAGTTTTGAATCTTTATGATATTTCCAATCTGAGATTCTGGATAAAATAATTGCCAAAAAATATTGTTTAATGTCTGGAAGGACCAGACCTCCCTCCGCCTTTGATCTAGTAAGAAGCGATCTGGTCAATCTGGGACTACGTCTACCCCAGACATATCTGCAAATCGTAGTTGTTATACGTTTAAAGTACTCAGCAGGAATTTGAAACGGTATCATTTGAAACAGGAAGAGCAGCCTGGGCAGTATGTTCATTTTTACCACCCCTATCTTTCCCAACCACGAGTGCGCAATTTAAGACCATTTTTGGAGATCGGATTTGATCGAGTTTAAAAGAGGCATAAAGTTGGTTTGGAATAAAGAGGACAGTGAGGGAGTAAGGAATATACCTAGATATTTCATGGCTTTTTTTGCCAACTAAAAGGGAAAGATTCCTGTAGGTGGGTCGCGGTTTCTTTGGGGACCGAGATATTCAAGATTTCGGATTTTGTCATGTTAATTTTAAAGTTTGAAATTTGGTTAAAGGTCGAAAAGGCCTGCATTAAATTAGGAAGGGTAATTCTGGGCTGTTGAACGTAAAACAAAATATCGTCCGCATATGCGGCATATTTATGCTCAAAAGAGCCCACAGTAATGCCGTGTATGTTCGGGTTGTGTCTTATAGTTGATAAAAAGGGTTCTAACGATAGGGCAAATAAAATCGGTGAAAGGGGGCATCCCTGACGTGTACCATTATGTAGTACGAAAGGGTCACTAAGAGTGCCGTTAATTCTAAGTTGGGCTGTAGGATAGTTATAGAGGGCTGCTATTTGGTTCAGGAGAGAGGGGCCAAGACCCAAATGAGCCAGGGTCGCCATTAGGAACTCCCAGTCCACCCGGTCAAACGCCTTCTCGGCATCCGTTGACTTGCCAAAGGTGTTTGACATTGCATGGGGGCAATATACTCTAGAGCCATCCGCCTGTTGAAGGAAATCAGGAAATGAGTTATATGGGCGTGGATGTAGTTTGTTGACTAGCATTCTATGGGGTTTATTTGAATATTCATAAAATTTTTGTTTTGTCCATAATAAAGACCTGGCTGCCCTACCAAGTTGTATTAGTTTGATTTACTCTCTGAGAGAGGTGACCTTACATAGTTTCAACACTGTGGGGCCACCCAATAGTCTCTGCTCTGGGGTGACCAAAGTGGAAGTGAGGGACTGTGTCTATCTTTCTTTAATCGAGAGCTTTCCGCTATGCAAGCACCTAGAAAAACAGTCTTGTGTGCCTCCCAAAGCGTGGAAAAGTCTGAGACTGACCCTATGTTATACTGAAAATATTCTTCTAGATTTTTTTCTAAGATGGTACGTGAGACCTCAGATTGTAGGAGGTGATTATTTAGGCGCCAGTGACAGGACTTAGTGTAGGCCTGGGAGAGCACAAGGTTTATTGTAATGGGAGCATGGTCCGACCATGTAGTAGGTGATATGTCAGCCTCAGCCACATAGGATATGAGTGGGGTTGATATAAAGAAATGGTCAAGACGTGAGTACATTTTATGAGCTGAGGAATAAAAAGTGAACTGTTTAGAGGAGGAGTGTCTAAGCCTCCATGAGTCAAATAGTTGATGAGACCTTATACACTTGCGAAAGGAATTAGCTTGGGATATCATTTTTTTAGAAGGTGTAGTATTAAAGAGGGTTTGCCTATCTCTAGTGGGTGACATAACCAGATTGAAATCCCCGCCAATGATCATAAAAGGTTGTGAGGGGTAGCGAGGGGAGTCAAACAGTTTATTGGGAAAATCAACTTGGCCTGTATTAGGGGCATAGAGATTGATGAGGGTAAAAGAGGTAGTCATATATTCGCAATCCATTATAAGAAATCTACCAAGAGGATCAACATAAGAGCTTTTAACCTTAATTAGGCACGATTTTCTAATCAGAATCGCCACTCCCCTCCTGCCCGAAGGATCCGAGGCGAGGAAGGAGGTGGGGAAATACCTTGAGGCAAATTTAAGCGAACCCTCTGACTTAAAGTGGGTCTCCTGGATCATCACCACATCTGCGTCTAAGGCCCTGAAATCCTTCAGGGCCATCCAGCACTTGCGGATGGAACCAAGACCCTTCACATTGTACGACATAATCTTTAAAGCCATGTGTGTGGACCCGTCAGATAAGCTTGTGTAGAGGCAGAGACATCAAAGGGCACTAGAACATAGGAGACAAAAAAGATACAAATATGATCATAAACATTGTCTGTAGCAGCATTTCCTTAGTACCCAAATGTTAGCAGACATATCCTGTAATAAAACTGTATTTGGTTAGAAAGGTATGGGTAAAACATTTTCAACCTAAGGAGCTGATTGATATCCATGGACATAGTAGAAAACAAAAACCAACTGGGAAAAAAAAAAAAGAACTGGAATTTTTGAAGACCTGAGAGGCAACTGCTCTCAGGAGGCACTGAATGCATGTCAAGGTCAGGTAGGGGTGTGTACGGACTTCCGTCAGGAAACTCTAGGTAGAGAGCTGGGAAGCACCGGGCGCTCGCCTTATGAGCTCGGTAGCAATTGGGGTAGATCTGCCAGTAGGAGAACAGTTAACAGTACAGAGAAAATGTCAGCAGATGAACAAGAGAATCTGTCAACTGAGGCACAATGGCCAGGGAGGGAGATACAGACCATTATTAACAGAACCTCATGGGATGAGGAAAAATTGGCTCTACCCTAAACAAAACAAAAAGAACAGGGTAGATACAAAAATTATATTAGGCCAGAACAGCAATTTCCATTTCTCTTAAAACGGGAAGAGTCGGAAATGATCTGAGTAGGGATGAGCTTCGTGTTCGAGTCGAACCCATGTTCGACTCGAACATCGGCTGTTCGATCGTTCGTCGAATTGCGAACGATATGGGCCGTTCGCGCCAAATTCGTGTGGCACGTCATGGCCCATAATTCACTGCGGCATCGCAGTGCATTGCTTGCTGATGATTGGCCAAGCATGCACTATGACCCGCATGCTTGGCCAATCACAGCGCCGCCTGAACAGAGAGCCGTAATTGGCCAAAGCCAAGGAGGCTTTGGCCAATTATGGCTCAGGGGATTTAGTACACGCCCCACACTATATAAGGCCGCCTGCAAGGCGGCCCTGTGCAGTGTGTTCCGGTGGGCTTAGAGAGAGAGAGAGACAGTGTCATTTCATTTGAGTTAGCTAGATTAGGCAGGACAGTCAGTCAGTTAGCTGCACTTACAGTGTATTGTGTATATATATGCATCCCAGGTGTTGCATATATATATATATATATATATATATATATATATACACTGTATTCAGTTTAGCTAGATCCGTTCCTGTTATCTTCTAGACTATATACATTTAGTGCAGTGCGTCCTGCTCACAGTGTTCAGCTAGATCCGTTCCTGTTATCTTCCTACTGACAGGCAGGCTTGTCTTGTTACAGTATTTACAGCTACCTAAAGAAAATTACTGGTGTTCTTTTGATCCTATTAGTACCACGGTCAGGCAGCTAGACTATTTACATTTAGTACAGTGCGTCCTGCTCACAGTGTTCAGCTAGATCCGTTCCCGTTATCTTCCTACTGACAGGCAGGCTTGTCTTGTTACAGTATATAAAGCTACCTGAAGAAAATTACTGGTGTTCTTTTGATCCTATTAGTACCACGGTCAGGCAGCTAGACTATTTACATTTAGTACAGTGCGTCCTGCTCACAGTGTTCAGCTAGATCCGTTCCTGTTATCTTCCTACTGACAGGCAGGCTTGTCTTGTTACAGTATATAAAGCTACCTGAAGAAAATTACTGGTGTTCTTTTGATCCTATTAGTACCACGGTCAGGCAGCTAGACTATTTACATTTAGTACAGTGCGTCCTGCTCACAGTGTTCAGCTAGATCCGTTCCTGTTATCTTCCTACTGACAGGCAGGCTTGTCTTGTTACAGTATATAAAGCTACCTGAAGAAAATTACTGATGTTCTTTTGATCCTATTAGTACCACGGTCAGGCAGCTAGACTATTTACAGTTAGTGCAGTGCGTCCTGCTCACAGTGTTCAGCTAAACCTACAAGTTAGTGGGGTGCGTCCACCTCACAGTGTTCAGCTAAAGCTACCTGTAGAAGGTTGGTGGTGTTCTCATACTACAGGCAGGCAGTTGATTTTGCTAGCTGCAGTATCAGTACATATATATATATATATATATATATATATATATATATATATATATATATATATATATACAGTATATATATATATATATATATATATATATATATATATATATATATATCCCAGCTTAGTGCAGCTACAGGCCATTAGTATGTCTGGAAGGCCAAGAAGGAGAGGCAGACAGTCACAAGCCAATAAGAGAGGGCAAGCAGGCTCTGTGTCTAGTGCTGGTCATGGAGACGGTGCATCCTCATCAGCACGTGGCCATGGGACACGCTTGGCCTTTTTTTCGGCAGCTGGCCGTGTTGAGCCGCAACATGCGGAAGACTTGGTCGAGTGGATGACCAGGCCATCCTCATCCTCCTCATCCTCTCTCACCCATGCCCAGGGTGCTTTGTCTGGCAAAGCAGCGGCCTCTTCCCTCGGCTCAATGTCATCAGTGACTCCTTCCCTAGCTCCACCATGTCCTCCTGAGGAGTCCCTCGAACTGTTTGACCACAGTGTTGGGTACATGCTCCAGGAGGATGCCCAGCGTTTGGAAGGCTCTGATGATGATACTGAGCTCGATGAAGGCAGTAACATGAGCACGGACAGAGGGGGTGCCCAAGAAGGACAGCAATCTGGCAGTCATGCTCCCCCTGCTGCAGCATACTGCCAGGTTTGCTCCAGTGATGAGGAGGGAGGGGATGATGAGGTCACTGACTCAACGTGGGTGCCTGATAGGAGAGAGGAGGAGGAGGAGGAGGAGGAGGCGGCACATCACCAACGAGGCAGGATGCCCTCCAGGGGCCAGCCTAAGGGCAGCACATTGACTGCATCACACCCCAAAGCTCCACATGTGCAGGACGCTGCAGTCTCTGCGCGTTATTCAAAAAGTTCTTTGGTGTGGGCCTTTTTTGAGACGAGTGCATCAGATCGCACCGCTGCTATTTGCAACATATGTCTCAAGCGTATCTACGTGGCCAAAACATCTCCTGCTTGGGTACCACATGCTTGACCAGACATATGTTGACCTGCCATGCAGTTCGTTGGCAAGCGTATCTAAAAGACCCACACCAAAGAACAAAGAGGACCTCTCCTTGCTCCTCATCAGCTGAGATTTCCAACCCCACTAAACCTCCAGTCCTCTCTGAGACCTGCACTGAGAGTAATGAAGGTGTAGAATTAGGTGTGTCACAGCCAAGTACTTGTGGACAATCTGCTTTTGGTACACCGACGTCAGATTGTACCAGGCAAATTTCCCTGCCCCAGCTGCTGCACCGCCGAAAAAAGTTTGCTCCCAGCCATCCACATGCCCAGCGGTTGAATGCTAGCTTGGCAAAATTGCTAGCACTTCAACTGCTGCCTTTTCAGTTGGTAGACTCTGCCCCCTTCCGTGAGTTTGTGGAATGTGCGGTTCCTCAGTGGCAGGTACCCAAACGCCACTTTTTCTCACGGAAGGCGATTCCGGCTCTCTACCGGCATGTGGAAGGCAATGTCCATGCCTCGCTGGACAGGGCGGTCAGCGGTAAGGTGCATATTACCGCTGACTCATGGTCCAGCAGGCATGGACAGGGATGTTACCTAAGTTTCACGGCGCATTGGGTGACTCTGCTGGCAGCTGGGAAGGATGCAGGACAAGGTGCAGTAGTGTTGGAGGTTGTTCCGCCACCACGTCTCCAAAATGCTAATGATTGTGACACACCTCTCTCCTCCACCCCCTCCTCTTCTTCTTCCTCCATGGCCTCTTCCTCGGAACCAGCGGTGCTCTGTAGTCGTTCAAGGGGCTACGCAAGTACGCAGGCCAAAAGATGCCATGCGGTGCTTGAGCTGGTGTGCTTGGGGGACAGGAGCCACACTTGGGCAGAGGTTCTGTCAGCTCCGCAGGGGCAGGTTCAGAGGTGGTTGACGCCATGCCAACTTAAGGCAGGAATGGTGGTTTGCGACAATGGCACCAACCTCCTCTCTGCCCTCCGACAGGGACAAATGACCCATGTGCCCTGTTTGGCTCACGTCCTTAACTTGGTGATGCAGCGGTTCTTGGGCAGGTACCCGGGCTTACAGGATGTCCTGAGGCAGGCCAGGAAAGTCTGTGTGCATTTCCGCCGGTCATATAATGCCAGTGCTCGGCTGACGGACCTCCAAAAGGAGTTTAACCTGCCCAAGAACCGCCTAATCTGTGACATGCCCACCAGGTGGAACTCAACGTTGGCCATGCTGCAGCGGCTGCACACGCAGCAGAGGGCCATCAATGAGTACCTGTGCGACTATGGCACCAGGACAGGGTCAGGGGAGCTTGGTTTTTTTTCCCCACGCCAGTGGGCCATGATCAGGGATGCATGCACTGTCCTGTCACCATTCGAGGAGGCCACGAGAATGGTGAGCAGTGACAGTGCATGCATCAGTGACACTGTCCCCCTTGTCCACCTGTTGGAGCACACGCTGCGTGGAATAATGGACAGGGCACTTGAGGCAGAACAGAGGCAGGAAGAGGAGGACTTCCTTAGCTCTCAAGGCCCCCTTTATCCAGACAGTGTTCCTGCGTGCCCGCCGATCACACAGGAAGAGGACGAGGAGGAGGAGGAGGAGGAGGAAGATTGTGTCAGTATGGAGGTGGAGCCTGGCACTCAGCATCAGCAGCAGTCTTTAAGGGATCAGTCCCAAGAAACACATGGACTAGTACGTGGCTGGGAGGAGGTGGCTGCGGACGTTGTCGTCCTTAGTGACCCAGAGGACTCCGGACCGAATGCCTCAGCAAACCTATGCTGCATGGCCTCCCTGATCCTGCAAAGCCTGCGTAAGGATCCTCGTATTCGTGGTATCAAGGAGAAGGACCAATACTGGCTGGCAACCCTCCTTGATCCACGTTACAAGGGTAAGGTTGCGGACCTTATCTTGCCATCGCAGAGGGAGCAGAGGATGAAACATCTTCGGGAGGCCTTGCAGAAAGGTCTGTGCAACGCGTTCCCAGAGACTGGAAGGTTACAAACTCCTGTTTCTGGACAACGTGTTGCTGAGGCTTCGGTCAGTCAAAGAAGGAGCGGTGGAGAAGGTGGCCGTCTGACCGATGCGTTCAGACAATTTTTTGGTCCGCAGCCCCAAGGTATGATTGGTTCCATCAACCATCGCCAGCGTCTGTTTTACATGGTGCAGGAATACCTAGGGGCAAGATCTGACTTGGACACCTTTCCCACCGAAAATCCTCTGGGTTACTGGGTCTTGAGGATGGATCACTGGCCAGAGCTTGCACAGTATGCAATTGAGCTACTGGCCTGTCCTGCATCTAGCATTCTTTCGGAACATACATTCAGTGCTGCTGGAGGCGTGGTAACCGATCACAGGGTGCGTCTGTCCACTGACTCTGTCGATCGACTGACCTTCATAAAAATGAATCAGTCTTGGATCACCACCAGCTACCAAGCACCTGATGCTGATGTAACCGAATAATTTTTTTTGAAATCTCAGATCCCTTCAAAGACTGCCTATGCTGATGCTGAGTGACTATCCCTGAGTAATTATCCTCTTCCTCCTCAATCATCACGCTGATAAGAACATTTTTGGTTCTGGGCGCCACCACCAGTGCCTAAGGCACAATTTTTCAGCCCCTGTTTAACAGGGGCGTGTAATTACAATTTTTGATGTAATACTTTGCAGCAGGGCTCGTTCCTGCATTCCAACTAGAGTGTCTGTGAGGGGTTGCAGTGTTGTGGCACCAGCACCAGTGCCTAAGGCCTAATTTTTCAGCTCCTGTTCAACAGGGGCATGTAATTACAATTCTTGATCTAATATTTCACAGCAGGGCCCTGTGAGGGCTTACAGTGTTGTGGCCACAGCAACACCTAAGGCCCAAATTTCTGCTGAGTATATAGGGCAGGACCCTACTTTCAAACATCTAACTTACAAACGACTCCTACTTGCAAACGGAAGGAGACAACAGGAAGTGAGATGAAATCTACCCCTAGGAAGGGAAATTCTCTCCTGTAAGAGTTAATATGGGAAAAACATTTCTCCTTTCCACTGATGCTTTCCAATCCTTGTTCCACAAAAAAATCCAAATTTTCAAAAAACATTTTTCATTGGGACAAAAAGTGAGGTGAAATCTTCTGAAGAGGAGGAAAGACAGCAAAACAAATGTCACAGGGGTGATAACCCTTCCCTATGTTTTCCAAAAAGCTTAAAAAAGATTTTTTGGCTGGAGCTAAACACGTTAAAAATGTACCCGTTCAAAATTACAAAGAGATTCTACTTAACAACAAACCTACAGTCCCTGTCTTGTTTGCACCGCCTGTATACTGCTGTTCAGAGTATATAGGGCCTGGTGGCCCCACACCTTTCCTTATTTTAATTTGGGTGCGGGGTTCCCTTTAATATCCATACAAGACCCAAAGGGCCTGGTAATGGACTGGGGGGTACCCATGCCGTTTGTCTCACTGATTTTCATCCATATTGCCATGACCCGACATTACATTAAACCCGCAAGCAGTTTTAAATGAGATTTGTTCCTTTGAAAATGACATTTGGTGCAGGGACTGTTCTAAACACGGGAAACACGCGTCACTTTACA
Organism: Lithobates septentrionalis; assembly: GCA_037952835.1. Taxonomy (NCBI): domain Eukaryota; kingdom Metazoa; phylum Chordata; class Amphibia; order Anura; family Ranidae; genus Lithobates; species Lithobates septentrionalis. Next base: position 2,991,578 of record JBBDGP010000918.1, on the reverse strand, counting down.
GGCATACTATAGACACCCCCCAGGTACGATATTTAAAGGAATATTTCACTTTTTTTTTTTTACTTTAAGCATCATTAAAATCACTGCTCCCGAAAAAACGTCCGTTTTTAAAAGTTTTTTTTGCATTGATACATGTCCCCTGGGGTAGGACCCGGGTCCCCAAACCCTTTTTAGGACAATACCATGCAAATTAGTCTTTAAAATGAGCACTTTTGATTTTGAACGTTCGAGTCCCATAGACGTCAATGGGGTTCTAACGTTCGTGCGAACTTTCGGTCCGTTCGCAGGTTCTGGTGCGAACCGAACCGGGGGGTGTTCGGCTCATCCCTAGATCTGAGCAATACTGTATGGATGGATCCAGAGAAACAGGAACAAGACAATCAAGGAGGTTGCTTGGAGGTGCGTAGGCATTGGGGTGTGGAGAAACGTTTCTTGGACTTGTCTCTCACGGGGGCGTGTTAGGAGGTGGACAGGCCTGATTGTTTGCAGGAATCAAATCCTCTTTCGGGAGGGGAGGTAGACCGATACTTTTCAAGAATGCCTCACCTTCCAATAATTCACGCAGAGTATGTTATACTCCATCTTTGGAAGCAGTGAGGCGAAATGGAAAACTCCAGTAATACGGAATCTTGTGGTTTTGTAAATGCAAGGTGATTGAATGCAAATTCCTACGTTTAGCAAGGCTAGTGGGGGAAAGGTCACTGAAAATCTGGAGTTTTTTCCCCTTGTATTTGGTTGGGGTTTGTTACGCGTGGCTAGGGTGAGTGCTTCCTTGCTTTCAGAAAAATGTAATTTCACTATAACATCTCTGGGTCTAGCTCCAGACAGAGGTTTTGGACCCAAAGACCGGTGGGCTCTATCCAGGCTCCAGTCAATGTCCACCACCATAGGGGCCAGGGTGTTGAAGAGACCCAGAAGATAAGCACGTAAGTCAGAGTCCCCCACTGTTTCAGGGATACCTCTGAAGCGCAAGTTCTGCCTCCTTTCTCTATTTTCCAAGTCCTCCTGCTGTAATTGCAATTGGGAGACTGATAAACGTAAGTTGAGGTTTTCCTCTACAATAGCCTGTACATAGCGCAGGAGGCGCAAGGGCCCTGAGCCTCCTCGATGCGCCCACCTGGTTTGGGCACTCTCCTCTTCCCTGCCAGCGGCGTCCTGGATCCCTTCCGGACGCCGTGCTCACGCGCGAGCAATGTCATACGCGTGCGCGTGACGTCACGGCACCACGCATTTGCGGCGGAAGCGACGGGGGACCCGGGAAGATGATTCCTCCAGAACGCCGGGGGGGTTACCCAGCGAGCGCCATTGGCGCCACTCCTCCTCTCAATTGGGGGAGGAAATTGGGAGTGGTTTTGCACCTGAGAGCATTTGGAATCAATCAGCATAAATAATCTGGGCAGTGGGGGAGGCTCATTGTAACCTCCAATCCCGCCGAATGCCCGCACGTTACTACTACAGACTGCTTGGTAAGAAATCCATAGTTCCCTTTATTGCTCTTCCTGATGTGTGTTCCACATCAATATTACTTTGCAGTTTTTAGCTATATCCATTCACTCTGTAATGCCAATATACTCACAATCTTGCTGGCATTGCTATTTGATCAATAGCTTTCTACGAAAGGTAATTAGTATTGCCCTTATCACATTACTTTCTTACTAGCACTCTTTTCACATTTCACGTTTGGTTTGTTGTTTTGTTTGTTCACTTTTGCTCTGTTACTCACATTCGCCATCCCTCATGGCCCTCCAACACTATATTCACCTTTTCATTCCCATCACCCCCTTTTCTCACTTTCCCCCAGCCTTTCCCCTCCTCTCCAGCCATATGGCTGGCTTGCACTTTTCACTTCACACACCGGCATTTTACGTCAATCATGCAATACGATTACCGGCACTTTTCTCATACATAATATTGTTGGTGGATGGTCCCTACATGTCTGCATGTTGCCTGTTATCCTATTTCCTTTCTTGCCCCACGCTATGTTTCCCTCATCTTTCTTGCTCCCTGCACACTACGCTTGTTGCCCTTATTCCTCACCCCCCCCCCTTTTGTGGGTGTTTTTTTTTTCCCTTTGGTTGTTTTCCCGCTCCCTGCACATATGTGGACCTATCCACGAACTCCAATTTACATTGACTTAATTCATAGCCAATGTAATTTGTCATTTTGGAAACAAGCAATCCTCCTTTTTGCTTTTGCTTTCAATTTAGTACTACTGTTACTTTACTACAGGTGCGGTGCACACACCTTTCCCTTCCCCCTCCGGTTGTCTGGGGGCGGTTTCTGTGTGATCCCTTGTAAGGCAATTTGGCTTGATATCAGCTCTCTGGGGGACTGGCTTGCCGTCTGGGAAGCAGAGGAGAAAGAGGGAGGGGACAACCCCGGCACTTCATGGTCACCTTTAGTCATTTGAAGCAACCTGACTGGTAATTATGCAAGATATGAAGATGTTTGTGCATATATATAAACATAATGTATTCCATATTTTTTTATCCCACCCCCTACTGCTTTCTAAAATAACTTTTAAAAAAACAAAAAAGATTGTGATACATGCTTCCACTTTTGCAGTTGTTAATCATCTGTCCTCTGAAGAAGACCCATTGGGGTCGAAACGCGTCAGACAATCTATGGCTAATTTTTTACCCCGTTGCTTTGGCTATACTGTACTTTATCTTGTTGCCGGCTTTTTAACAATTTCTCTAACACAGTTCATGTCTTGACTTTTAATGTCAGAAGTCACTATTTTTTATAACCTTTGTACCAAAAAAAATTACATTTGATCATTCTACCACTATCTCGAATCATATATCATTGGCTGCATTAAAGCCCCGTTAGGGGGGTTCTTCATTTTCTTTTTCTAGCCTGTACATAGTTTTTCATCTCATCGAATTTGTTTTCAAGAGTGTCAGTACGTTCTTCAATTTGGTCTATCTCTCCTTTCAGTTCTGCAGCAAGCTTGTTCACCTCAGTTGAGACATTGTTTGTGATTTGTTGAAGTAAGAGCTGAAGCTTAGCATCTAGTATGTCTGGAGTAAGAATCTCATGTGGACAAGAAGAAACAAGGCCCGGACCTTGAGGAATAGTAGGTGGAGTATTCACAGCATTCTCCACTCCCATGGATGGATCCATCGCCACAAACGGGTCTGTGGAGTAGTTTGAGGTTGTAAGCTGTGACCTGGTAACATAGCGTTCCATAGTTGACCCTTTGCGGGGCCCAAACAGAGGCTTGTAGTTTCGCTGTTGCTGGCCAACTTTGCCCATGAGATGGTCAAGGGATGTGGCAGATGGTCAGGCTTACCTCCAGAGCTATAAAAAATTAGTATAGTGTAACGAAGGTCTCGGCGAGCAGGAGGGCCTCTGAGCTCATTTAAGGAACAAAATCCATATTAGGTGGAGCGACCATCATTCATTTGTAAGCTACATCTATCTGTTTCAAATAAAACCATTTGGATATCTGTTGGGGAAGGTAATATTCCTAATGGTGGAAACTGTTTAGTCAGTGTGAGGTTAGGGTACAGGTGAAGTGAGAGGAAAGTGTCCGGGTGTATCTGGAGTCCCAAGATGGCCGCCGACTTCCGAGTGTAGGCCGAAGCCACGGGTTTTCCTAATAGCGGTTGCCGGCCGTGTAAGTTCCGGCCTATCCGATCTCCAGTATTCCCCACTAGGCGATGGATTAGCGGGCAGACACTGCCAAGGGCACCAGCTGTATGTGGGAGAGGCAGATGGCCTGTCACTCACCGCGTCCACATAGGGAGGAAGAAGCAGGATCGGCAGGCCGCAAGCCGTGGCGTATCGTCAGGCCATGGGATGTCGGAGCGGAGGATATCTCAAGTGATTTCAGGCAATCCTCCCCTGCTATAGAGATATCCAATGTCCTCCGGGAGGGGATGGCTGCCGGTGTGCTGAGATGCAGTGGTCTTTCGACCCTCGGCTCTCTATGTGCCAGGGAGAGTGGGGGGCCCGCAAGCCTCAAGATGGCTGTGGGCCTCGAGCCTGGAGATTGAGAAGTTGATCTGTGAAATACACACAGCCGGGCACAGTCTGCAGCCAGGGGGTAGTTGTAGATGTAGCACCCGATGTCTTGAAGGGTATGTTGATATTTCCAACGTTCACCGGGATGAGACAAAGGCAGGATGGCAGTGGATTGTTTCTGTTTGTGCGGAGCACAGGACAAACACTTCTTCCCTGCTTCGCGTCCGGACACGTCTTATTTTAAAAGCCTTTACAGGCTACCAATTTAGAGTTTCACATGAGGTCTGGTGCTATATTTTTTCTCTTGTTATGACATTTGTGGCAATACCGGTACTTCACATGTTTTGGTGCAAATACTGTTTTGTGTGCATGCAGAACCTACATATGTGTTTACCTTTGCAGTCAAGCATGGGGGGGGGGTTCATTTTTTATTTTATTATTTTGTTTATTTTTTTATTTTTTTATACTGACCTCTTTTTTTTATCACGTTTATTGCTGTCACAGGGGATGAAAAACATCAAAATAGCATAAAAAATAACATGTTCTCTTTACTGGGACATCTGCGGTCTATTAGCTCTTAAAAACATCTGATCAATTCGAGAGTGTCTTCTAACTAAAAGGAGAATGAAGGTTACAATATTTTTACTTTTTGTTTTAACCACTTCAGCCCCGGAAGATTTTACCCCCTTCCTGACCAGAGCACTTTTTACAATTCGGCACTGCGTCGCTTTAACTGCTAATTGCGCGATCATGCAATGCTGTACCCAAACGAAATTTGCGTCCTTTTCTTCCCACAAATAGAGCTTTCTTTTGATGGTATTTGATCACCTCTGCCGTTTTTATTTTTTGCGCTATAAACGGAAAAAGACCGAAAATTTTGAAAAAAAATGATATTTTCTACTTTTTGTTATAAAAAAAATCCAATAAACTAAATTTTAGTCATACATTTAGGCCAAAATGTATTCGGCCACATGTCTTTGGTAAAAAAAAATGTCAATAAGCGTATATTTATTGGTTTGCGCAAAAGTTATAGCGTCTACAAACTAGGGTACATTTTCTGGAATTTACACAGCTTTTAGTTTATGACTGCCTATGTCATTTCTTGAGGTGCTAAAATGGCAGGGCAGTACAAACCCCCCCCCCAAATGACCCCATTTTGGAAAGTAGACACCCCAAGGAAATTGCTGAGAGGCATGTTGAACCCATTGAATATTTTTTTTTTGTCCCAAGTGATTGAATAATGACAAAAAAAAAAAAAATTTACAAAAAGTTGTCACTAAATGATATATTGCTCACACAGGCCATGGGCATATGTGGAATTGCACCCCAAAATACATTCAGCTGCTTCTCCTGAGTACGGGGATACCACATGTGTGGGACTTTTGGGAGCCTAGCCGCGTACGGGGCCCCGAAAACCAAGCACCGCCTTCAGGATTTCTAAGGGCATACATTTTTGATTTCACGCCTCACTACCTATCACAATTTTGAAGGCCATAAAATGCCAAGATGGCACAAAACCCCCCCAAATGACCCCATTTTGGAAATTAGACACCCCAAGCTATTTGCTGAGAGGCATGGTGAGTATTTTTCAGCTCTCATTTGTTTTTGAAAATGAAGAAAGACCAGAAATATTTTTTTTTTTTTCTTTTTTCAATTTTCAAAACTTTGTGACAAAAAGTGAGGTCTGCAAAATACTCACTATACCTCTCAGCAAATAGCTTGGGGTGTCTACTTTCCAAAATGGGGTCATTTGGGGGGGGTTTGTGCCACCTTGGCATTCCCTGGCCTCCGAAACTGTGATAGGCAGTGAAGAGTGAAATCAAAAATTTACGCCCTTAGAAAGCCTGAAGGCGGTGCTTGGTTTTCGGGGTCCCGTGCGCGGCTAGGCTCCCAAAAAGTCCCACACATGTGGTATCCCCGTACTCAGGAGAAGCAGCAGAATGTATTTTGGGGTGTAATTTCACATATCCCCATGGCATGTTTGAGCAATATATCATTTAGTGACAACTTTGTGCAAAAAAAAAAAAAAAACAATTTGTCTCTTTCCCGCAACTTGTGTCACAATATAAAATATTCCATGGACTCGACATGACTCTCAGCAAATAGCTTGGGGTGTCTACTTTCCAAAATGGGGTCATTTGGGGGGGTTTTGAACTATCCTGGCATTTTATGCACAACATTTAGAAGCTTATGTCACACATGACCCACTCTTCTAACCACTTGAAGACAAAACCCTTTCTGACACTTTTTGATTACGTGAAAAAATAATTTTTTTTTGCAAGAAAATTACTTTGAACCCCCAAACATTATATATTTTTTTAAAGCAAATGCCCTACAGATTAAAATGGTGGGTGTTTAATTTTTTTTTTCACACGGTATTTGCGCAGCGATTTTTCAAACGCATTTTTTGTGGAAAAAACACACTTTTTTAAATTTTAATGCACTAAAACACATTATATTGCCCAAATGTTTGATGGAATAAAAAAGATGATCTTAAGCCGAGTACATGGATACCAAACATGACATGCTTTAAAATTGCGCACAAACGTGCAGTGGCAACAAAATTAATACATTTTTAAAAGCCTTTAAAAGCCTTTACAGGTTACCACTTTAGATTTACAGAGGAGGTCTACTGCTAAAAATACTGCCCTCGATCTGACCTTCGCGGTGATACCTCACATGCATGGTGCAATTGCTGTTTACATTTGACGCCAGACCGACGCTTGCGTTCGCCTTAGCGCGAGAGCAGGGGGGACAGGGGTGCTTTTTTTTTTCTTTATTATTTTTTTGCTTTTTTATCTTATTTTTAAACTGCTCCTTTCATTTTTTTAAAATCATTTTTATTGTTATCTCAGGGAATGTAAATATCCCCTATGATAGCAATAGGTAGTGACAGCTACTCTTTTTTGAAAAAATTACAGTCTATTAGACCCTAGATCTCTCCTCTGCCCTCAAAGCATCTGACCACACCAAGATCGGTGTGATAAAATGCTTTCCTAATTTCCTAATGGCGCTGTTTACATCCAGCGAAATCAAAGTCATGAAATGCTCGTAGCTTCCGGTTTCTTAGGCCATAGAGATGTTTGGAGCCACTCTGGTCTCTGATGAGCTCTATGGTCAGCTGGCTGAATCACTGGCTGCTTTCTCAGGTTCCCTGTTGAGACAGGAGAGCCAGAGAAAAACACGGAAGACGGTGGGGGGGGGGGGCATTCCCTCCCACTGCTTGTAAAAGCAGTCTAGAGGCTAATTAGCCACTAGGATTGCTTTTACATGAAAGCCGACCGCTGGCTGAAAAGAATGATACCAAGATGATACCTAAACCTGCAGGCATCATTCTGGTATAACCACTCAAAGTCGTGAATGGAGTACATGAAGACAAAAAAATGGTTAACAATAAAGCACAGTAAACAGTAAAGTATAAAAAATTGCATACCTGAAAAGCAAACATGATAAAACATAATAACAATAAAACATTGCAGAATAGAACACAATAAAAAAGAGCAGAACACCAGAGAGAGAATAGAGAGAGAACAATAAAACGACAACTATTTTTTTTATTTTTGTTTGTGTTTTTTTTGCAAACTTGTAACTTTTATAACTGTAACCGGTTCCAGGTTCGGGTCTCTCAAAATGCGATGGCATCTTGGGAGACCCTGTGAAAGTGTGCCTAGTCTGTGCAATGCTGTACCCTACGCTAATACTCAACTAGTGAATGGTAGCGTTCAAAACATTCACCAACGCAAAGACCAGGATTGTCAGGACAGGAGGGACAATAATAGCGGGTGTCACGCCTATATCCGCGCTTGCTGCAGACACAACATCTATTTTGGGGGGGTTTGTTGGGTAGGGGTACTCGGGAGGACATAAAAATGCCTCTCATGCAGCCGACTGCATTTGGTTGGGGATGTGAATGGGGGAAGTACGGGCGCTGCAGAAGCGGTGGGTTCCCAATTAGGATTGGCGAATGCAGTAGGAAGGGCACTATGGGCACGACGGGCCTGTGTTTGTATTTTTGGTGGCAGCGGGACACTACTTGTGCTTGCCACCTCACCAGCTTGAACTGTACTTATGGGACTCGCCACGTCACCAAGTGTTACTGCAGTGCTGGTTTGACTACGACCGGGGTGTACTAGGCCGCTGGTGCTTGCCAGTTCACCAAAACGCTACCAAAAAAACGGTTAGCGATCGCAGGGATCAGGCCTGACTCTGCGAACGCTGCAGTTATGCGTTTAGTGTTTTGTAAGTGACAGTGATCGATCGATACTGCACTTGGGTGGGCTGGGCCGGGCGGAGGGGCAAAACGCAGGTGCTAGCAGGCATCTGGGCTGATCCCGCTAACACTGTGTTTTTGGGAACCCTAAACTGCTGGGGACACTAGTATAGATCTGATTGGATCAGATATTGATCCGATCAGATACTATACCACTAAGGGAGGTGTACGATGCGTGCGTGGGTGTTAGCGGTACTGGCGCTAACCTGACGCTGCCTGGGGCTGGTGCTTGCCAGTTCACCAAAACGCTACCAAAAAAAACTGTTAGCGATCGCAGGGATCAGGCCTGACTCTGCGAACGCTGCAGTTATGCGTTTAGTGTTTTGTAAGTGTCAGTGATCGATCGATACTGCACTTGGGTGGGCTGGGCTGGGCGGAGGGGCAAAACGCAGGTGCTAGCAGGTATCTGGGCTGATCCCGCTAACACTGCATTTTTGGGAACCCTAAACTGCTGGGGACGCTAGTATAGATCTGATCGGATCAGATATTGATGCGTTCGGATACTATACCACTAAGGGAGGCGTATGCTGCGTGCGTGGGTGTTAGCGGTACTGGCGCTAATTTGACGCTGCCTGGGGCGACGCATATCACCGCCGGGCGATCAGGGGGCTAAACCTTTATTCGGTAATGAACGGCGGGTGCCCTGACACTATAAAAAATAAACGAACTAACCAGCGTCACCCGTAACAGTTATACGGTGATCAGTGGTGAAAGGGTTAACTAGGGGGCAATCAAGGGGTTAAAACATTTATTAGGTAGTATATGGGGGTCCCTGTCGCTATAAAACGCTGACGGCGAACCTAAATATTTACCTCCCTAACTAGCGTCACCAGCGACACTAATACAGCGATCAGAAAAATGATCGCTTAGTGACACTGGTGACGGGGGGTAATCAAGGGGTTAAAACTTTATTAGGGGGGGTTAGGGGGGTACCCTAGACCTACAGGGGGCTAATGCTCACTGCCCTAACACTTCTAACTGTCACAAACTGACACTATGCAGTAATCAGAAAAAAAAAAAAACCTGCTTGGTGTCAGTTTGTGACAGGGGGGGGGTGATTGGGGGGGATCGGGGGGCGATCGGGGGGGGATCGGGGTTTTTTAGTGTGCCTGGCATGTTCTACTGTGTTGTGTAGTGTTGTGCACTCACTCACATGTCTTCTCTCCTCGGCGCTGGAACGGAACTCCCGAGCCAAGGAGAGATGACATCACATCCTCTGCCTCTGTGTACTATACAGAGGCAGGGGATGTTTCTCATTGGCTGGGAGCGATCGCGAGGGGGGGGCCACGATCAGATGGCCTCCCCCTCGTCTCTCAACTCTCCCAGCCAAATGCCGACCGCGGCTGGCACCGGGGGGGTCTGATCGGACCCCCCGCCCGCGGGAAGGCAATCACGTACCAGGTACGTGATTTTGCCTGCCCGTGCCATTCTGCTCACGTATATAGGCGTGAGGCGGTCGGCAAGTGGTTAATGTAAAGAAAACACATTTTTTTTGCTGACTGCTATGTCTCTGCTATCACATTTAGTTTCACTTTACTCTAAAACGTAGTATGTAACTTTAAAGTAGCTTATTTAGGACACTTGTTATACTAAATATTGAAAGCCAGTTGGTCTAAAATATGTAAGTGTAACTACAGTATTTCTGAGATAAAATAAATCCCCCACAGCTTACAGTAGCTATACAGATTGCAAGGATTTTAATAAATGGTTTTTGCCAGTTTATATTTTTCTTGTTTTTTTTTTTTTTTTAATGGTGCTATGCTATGTTATATATTTGTGTTTGCAGAGTTTTCTTCATGCCAATAGTTTTAATATGGATACATGGCTGTGAAAAAATTAGTTGGCCTGCAAAATTATCATTAGTGCCTGTGTCAACTGGCTCTTGTATGCATCAGATGGGTTTTGCATTCCCATGCCAGTCTATGGTAATGCAAAATACTTTTGAACCAATGAAGCACAGGTGAAAAAAGTTCAACTGCAGGTCACATGCACCTCTTACATAGTTGGTAAGGTTGAAAAAAGACATCAGTCCATCCTGCTCAACCTGTGTGGGTGTGTGTGTTCATATCAAAAATGATTTCCTGTATACTATGTTTCCTAAGATACTCGTCCAAGAGTTTTACGTTTTATGTTCAATGTTTGTAGTTGTTCCTCATAACTGTGGTCATTCAGTCCCCTTACTAACTCTGTTGTCCTTCTCTGGACTCTCCCAAGTTCCTGCACCTCCCTCCTGAGGACTGGTGACCAGAACTGAATGGCATACTCCAGATTTGGCTGAATCAGAGTTTTATAAAGTGTCAGAATTATCATTCTATCTCTGGAGTAAATTCACTTTTTATGCATGCTAATATTCTACTATCTTTGCTTTCTGTAGCTTGGCATTGCATGCCATTGCTGAGTCAGTGATCTTTTTCCATCTCGGACTCCCCCAGAAGTTCTCCCCTAGCGAGTAACTAGAATTTACATTTTTAGCCCCCAAGTGTATTACTTTACATTTTTCGACATTAATCCTCATTTGCCATGTAGTTGCCCATCCTATTATTTTGCTGAGGTCGTCTTGTAATATTTTTATATATTGCTGTGAAGCTATTGCTCTACTTAGCTTTGTAACATCCACAAACACTGAGATTGAATTATTTATACCAACCTCTATGTCATTTATGAAAAAATAAAACAGAATTGGTCAAAGCACAGAAACTTGGGGTACCCCACTTACCACTCCAGACCATTCAACGTATTCACTATTTATCACCACCCTTTGAACCCGCCCCTGTAACCAGTTTTCTATCCATGTACAAACCCTATGGTCTATGCCTGCAGATCTCAGATTGTAAATTAAATGTCTATGGGGGACTATATCGAATGCTTTTGCAAAATCCACACACACCACATCCACCGGCATTCCCTTACCTAGTTGACAGCTCACTTCCTCATTAAATGTTAACAGATTAGTTTGGCAAGAATGACTTTTCATAAATCCATGCCGATTAATAATAATATATTTTTTAAGCAAATTCTAGGATATAGTCCCTTATCATCTCCTTCATTAGTTTTCATACTATTGATGTTAGACTGACTGGTTCTTAATGAACTCTGAATCATTGCAAAAGCATCTTAGACTGATGTAAAATGGATGCCATCATCACAAGCACAAATATAATCAACAGGCCCAACATTAAATCTAAAAGTAAAATGTGTTTTTTTTTAGATTTGAATAGAATGCTGAGAGGTTAGAACCACTGTCAGATTTTAATTTCTGTCTGTTTCCCTCTTAGGGAGTTTGACTCTAAGGGTACATGTACACATGTTCATTTCCATATACTTGTGTACATGGACATGTCCATGTACACATGACTTAAAAAAATTGCCAGAACTGCTGGCAGGAAAAAGCAGTGCTAAAACCTAACTTTTAGCTGCATTTTGTACAAATTTCTATGTGCGTTTGCAATAGTTTTTTTTTAACCAATTACTGCCCTCTGCTCATTTTTCAATCCTAAATTATTACAGTGCATTGCAAAACCTTATGTATTTATTATGTGTATGCGTGTTCCTGAATACGCATACACCACCTGAGCATAATCTCCCTGGATCTTTACAATTGGTGGATGAATTGCCATTGGGCAGGGGTGGCGCTGGTCCAGATCCTTGCATGCCAGAAACCATGAGTGTCAGAGACCATGTGTATTTCTGTTACTGTGTGGAGCAAAGAGATGTGTGCTGTGTCTCCGCCTTGAGGAGACAGTACACCAAACATTTTTTCTAAAGAAACTGTGTGTCTGTTACAACAAAAATGCATGTTTTTGCCCATAGCAACAAAGCCAACATCAATCGTGAGACCTGTGGTGGATGGTGGGATGATCCTGATGAGTGTCCTGGCTGGCAGGCTCAAGAGGAACCATTACAGCCAGTTGGAGAGGGCTGGAGAAGTTCTGCAGGGAGAGTGCGGTCTCCCATAGCAACCAGTAAATTGGCGTCTGGATGGTGGGGCTGCTATGAAGAGGTGGCTCCCTATTTCCACAAAGAGGGCTGGGAGGCCCGAGAGTCTTTCATTTCACCCTGTGACCAGATGGGTAAATACAGCAGGAGAAAGCAACAGGCTGACCTGAAGTTCAAGAGGAGAGGGGTTGCTTATAGTAGCGGCTGTGATTTCAAGTCTGCAGACTGGGTGAGACTATGTGACTGTGCAGACAGGATTGGAAGTGACCCCAAATGGGAGATCCCCTGTTTGTGCTAAAAAGGACTTGCCTTGCTGCAATGCCCTGTTCAGTGGGGAGGCAAGTGTTAAAATAAAAAATGACATGTGTGATAGTGCAAAGTTTGATGTCTGCAATGAAACTCCATCTGCTCACTGTGGTGAAGATAGGGTACTGAAACATAATGTGGTTAAAAATGTTTTGCCACAATGCAAGTTAGAACAAAATGATGTTTTTAATGTTTCCACTGCTAAGCCACTCTGTCCTGTGTCTCCTTGCACAGTTGGAGAGGTGCTGCATAGTACCTCTGATGGGAGTTCAACCAGTACAGACTGGGATGGTATGGCCAGAGGGATATTGGCATGGTGAAAAGAACTTTCTCTAGTTAAAGGTGTAGTGGACACTATGGCTGCTGTGCCAGGAGAGGTGTCTGCAGAACAGCCTATAGGATCTATATATATATATATATATATATATATATATATATATATATATATATATATGTGTGTGTGTGTAGTTGTTAGCACTTTCACCTAGCAGCAAAGGGTCGCTGGTTTGAATCCCAACCACGACACTACCTGCCTGGAGTTTGCGTGGGTTTCCTCCCACACTCCAAAGACATGCTATTAGGTTAATTGGATCCTGTCTAAAATTGGCCCGTGTATGTATGAATGTTAATTAGGGACCTTAGATTGTAAGCTCCTTGAGGGTAGGGACTGATGTAAATGTACAATGTATATGTAAAGTGCTGCATAAATTGATGACGCTATATAAGTACCTGAAATAGAAAAAAAAATAAAATATATATATATATATATATATATATATATATATATATATATATATATATATATATATATTGTGGCAGTAGGACCCTGTGCTACCTGGAAGATTGCTGGTTTACACCAGATTTTGGAGGGAGAGGCACGCTGATTGCACAGCTGTGTGCTGGGCTATTTAATTGTGACCTGGCTATGGCTCAGGGTTCCACCCAACAGACAGGAAGACTGTGCATGGGAGTCAGGTGGACTCCCATTCATCTGAGAGAAGTCAGAAGCTGCAGGAGGCAGCCAGAGCATGCATGTCTGCAGGAGGCAGACGTACTTGGTGACAGAGCAGCAAGTAGTAAGCAGCAGGAGTAAGCTAGGAGAGAGCTTCACTCTAGGAAACTCTTTTGGGTCTGAGGAGCAGACCTAAGGCCTAGGCTAAAGGCTGGAATCAGCCATATGGCAAGAATGTAAGCCAGGAGGCTAAAGTATTGAGTATGCAAGATACAGTAATGGTGGAACCCCCTGCGTGGGCTACTGATGTCTTTTTGTGAACTTTTCCGTGCTTTTAAATAAAAGTGGGCTACCAGGCCCTTAAAAATACAGTTTTGTACTGGAGTACTCACTGATAATGCACCTACCGTTTGAGTCTGATACCCCAATCTTACACGTGGTGGAGATATTGCTCCGGGCAGATTTGGAAGCGTTCCAGATCCTCACATACCAAAAAACAGTGAGTAGCAAGAAACTGTGTTTTGCAGAAATGCTGTGAGGAGCAGCTCATGTGAACCAGTGGAGTCTGCATGTGAAAGTGTGCTGTTTGCAAGTCTTAAAGGGACAGTATGCAAAATTTTCCTGTGTTAAAAGGAACGGTGTTAAAAAACGTTGTGTGCCTGACTGCAGAGATGGGGTGGTCAAAGCGCAAAAAGGAAGCAATGTTTGCTGAGATGAGAGACAGAACCTTGTGGCTGGAGGGGTTGTTACCGACAGAACAAGCCCCAGACTGGTGCAAGATGCATTTGGCCGCACTGGAGCAAAGGAAAAAGGAAAGCAAGCCGTCCTTTAGTGCAAAGAGTGAGCAGATGGGTGCGGTTGTCCATGGCAACAAAGCAGAAATCCATACAGCTGACTTCATACAGCTTATGCTGCCTTCTGAACATGTTGAAGACTTTTTGGATGATTTTGCGATGATTGCTTCCTACAGAGGATGGCCCAAAAGTCGCTGGGTTGAGTTGGTACAACCTTTTCTGATGGAGGAGTATCAAGAGGTGTACCGCGGGATGTATCATAACCGCCATGACTACGACAATTTCCTAGGAGCAATCCAATGTAGAGAGCGCTGGAAAAGATCAGCGGGGATAATATGGTCTCCCATAGCAACCGGAGAAAGTCTGTTTGCAGAAAGGAGGAGCTACAGCAGAGATGCGGCTCAGATTCTGAGTGAAGAGGTTTGTGCAAAAGTGTCTGTTGTCACCCCTGGCAACCGTGAAGGAAATTTTGTTCAGCCTGCAGGGGGTGATGGAGCGCACAAGAAATCAGTGGTTTCAAGTTATGGCTGCTTGTGTGAAGTGGTCAGCCCAGAGAAGAGGGCACCGTATCCAGCATCCTGCAAGGGGTGTGACCAGGTGGGTGGGTCTGTTGTTACCCCTGGCAACAGGAAATCTGTTTGGCCTGCAGGGGATGTTGGAAAATCCAAGAAGGATGCAATGTTGCCCCGTGTCCATGTGGGGCATTAGCTTGTGAGAGCACAGCAAAGAAGGGACAACGCCCTCAATTGAAGCTTTCAACACCTTCCAAATGTAATGGTAAGACTGTTGCAGTTACAAATGTGGGAGAGACTGGGTCTGGGACTATTCCCTGTGAAGTGGGAATAAGTCCAGTGAGAAAACTTGCTTTCAGAGACTTGCAAGTGAATACCCTGTGTAGTAACAAAGCCCAGTTTGAAGCTGAACCTGCAGCAAGCTTGAGGGCTGGCAAGGACTTGTCTTCAGGCAGTGTATTGTTTAGCAGGAAGACCAGTGGTAAAAATGAAGATATGTTGCTTGCTAATGCGATTAAAAATGTGATATTGCATCCAAAAATGTCAGGGGTGACCACTGAGAAATGTGTGCCGTTGCCCCTAGCAACCATGGCAGGTGTAGCAGAGGTGTCCCTGGAGACCGCCCAGGAGCTCATGGTGTCTGAGCTCAGAGTTTCCCAGGACAACTGTGTTGCCGCACCGACTGACAAGTGGGTTTCACATGAGGTGAAAAGTAATGCACTAAATATCCTACAATCTCAAACTGCTAATGTGCTAACACAGCCTATACAAGGCAGAAAGGTGGATAATGATGATGTCAAAAAGTGTATTACTGACAATGTTGATGGTTTGGTGTCTCCCATGGTAACCACAGGCAGTGACGCAGAGTTGTCCCTGGAAATCTCACGAGGACTCCCTGTGTTGGAGCCGGCGGGGCTCCAGGACAGCTCTGATACTGCTCAGGTGGAAAACAATGGGAAAATAGCTAAAATGATGGAGCATGTATTATCACAATCTGATGTGGCTGACAGTGATTGGTGCAGGATGCCTGCTGCTAAACCGCTCTGTCCACCTGTGTCTCCATGGCCAGAGGGAGCAGTACTACGGAGTGCTGGTGATTTGAGCACAGACAGGATAAACTGGGATAGTCTAGCCATGGTGGAAAGAAATTAGCATGGTGTTAGCATGGTGGAAAGAAATTTCTGAATGTAATAGTAAGGTGGACACTATTGCTGCTGTAACAAATGGAGAGGCTGCAGGGCCAGTAGACACAGGTGTGTTGGCTTTTGCAGAAGTTAACCCTCTCCAGTTGGAAGGATCTGAAAAGGGCGCATGCATAGCAGAGGTTTTGTCCACCGCAAAAGAAATGAGTAATGTTGCGCGTCAGGATGGTGGGATAATGGATGGGGACTTGGAAGGGCTCAGTGTTGCTGAAAATGAGAGGATGAGTGTGACACATGCGATTTGCAGTGCTCATGGGGAGCCGCAAGTTTTGTCAGTTGCCTCTGAGGTGGAGGTCTCTTTGAGTGTCTCAGCCTCTCAAGCCTTAGCAAATGAGCCCCTCCACGTCGTTAGTAAGGTAAAAGTCCCTAGAGTTCTGTGTATATATGTGGCATGTCTAGAAATAACTGAGATGTTGGATTTGGTGAAAATCTTTCCGCTGTACACCTACATGTATCCACCGCAGATGGGCGACCTGGTACTGCGTAGTACCAATCAGTGGAGACACGTGGTACAGGCGATGTTAAGCAATGTTGATAAAAATTGGTTACTGCAATATTGGTTACTTTTGCGGAAAGCGGTCTCGCAGTTCTCTGCGAGAGTGCTTCCAGCGACAGTTATGTGCGCAAGGCATTCAGGGGAACTGCTAGAGGAATCAGAAATGATAGACATAGTGGAAGTCTCTCCGTATGCTGGTGTGATGAGGTGCATTCCTGCTGGTGCGGTCCAAGGTGCAGCTGAGCAGTGGTTGGTACATGGCGCGTGTGCTGTCTCACCCGCTAGACCTCATGTAAAGGAAGGGCCCAGAAAAGACGCAGCAGGAGTGGGAATTCAATCCATCACCCGCAGAAAGGTGCAGTTTGAGGTACCCGGAGACACTTTGACAGGAAATGACAGTGTTGGTAACTGTAATGAAAAAGGGTATGAAAAGCACTGTAGAGCACTGTCAGACAGCTCAGAGGTATTGGTTGAGGTACCAATGGACACAGAAATGGTTAAAGAGATTGGTGTGGAAAAATGTGGCGAAAAATGTGCGTTGGTAGGACAGTCGCTATTGGAGTGTTGGACAACAGGGAGCGATGTGAAACTGCGGGAATGTCCCATAGGGAGTAACTGCTTGCCTGTAGATGGTCCCTCCCTAGACACTGTCCTAGCAAACAAGGTGACAAGAGGTCTTGATGATGATAATATTGAGGTTAAACAGAAGTATGTGGTGTTGATCTCAGATGATTTGGTTGCCAAGGGTAACCACACAGGGGTTAGTGAACCTGATAAATGGATGGTGGTGGTTAGTGTTGCGTCAGGTAGTGAGAGGGGTCAGTCCCTGACAGATTTCATGGAAGTGGGTCCCCAACTTGCCCAGGAGAGTAGATCTGTGGGAGGAAAAAGGATGATCCCACGGCCAGAAGGTGGAAGGGATAGAGAGATTAGTGGGAGCCCACGGTTCAGGAAGAAGTGTTGGTGGAAGCACACCAGGAAGAAGATGTGGGTGGAGTGCCCCTTTAGAGAAAAGGTTGGGCAGAATAGGACTCCTGCTGCTGATAGTTGGCACAGAGGTGCCAAGGTGAAGTGCTGGTGGAAACATACCCGGAAAAAGAAATGGGCCTACGCAGCTAATAGCTGGCACAGAGGTGTCCCATTCTTAGTGACTGGTTTATGTGTTCCTCCCTCCGGTTCGAAACAAGGGGGGAGGATATGTGGCAGTAGGACCCTGTGCTACCTGGAAGATTGCTGGTTTACGCCAGATTTTGGAGGGAGAAGCACGCTGATTGCACAGCTGTGTGCTGGGCTATTTAATTGTGACCTGGCTATGGCTCAGGGTTCCACCCAACAGACAGGATGTCTGTGCATGGGAGTCAGGTGGACTCCCATTCCTCTGAGAGGAGTCAGAAGCTGCAGGAGGCAGCCAGAGCATGCATGTCTGCAGGAGGCAGACGTACTTGGTGACAGAGCAGCAAGTAGTAAGCAGCAGGAGTAAGCTAGGAGAGAGCTTCACTCTAGGAAACTCTTTTGGGTCTGAGGAGCAGACCTAAGGCCTAGGCTAAAGGCTGGAATCAGCCATATGGCAAGAATGTAAGCCAGGAGGCTAAAGTATTGAGTGTGCAAGATACAGTAATGGTGGAACCCCCTGCGTGGGCTACTGATGTCTTTGTGAACTTTTCCGTGCTTTTAAATAAAAGTGGGCTACCAGGCCCTTGAAAATACAGTTTTGTACTGGAGTACTCACTGATAATGCACCTACCGTTTGAGTCTGATACCCCAATCTTTATATATACAGTGGCTTGCGAAAGTATTCGGCCCCCTTGAACATTTCAGGCTTCAAACATAAAGATATAAAATTTTTATTTTTTGTGAAGAATCACCAACAAGTGGGACACAATTGTGAAGTGGAACAAAATCTTTTGTATTTTTGAAACTTTTTTAACTAATAAAAAAATGAAAAGTGGGGCGTGCAAAATTATTCGGCCCCCTTGCGTTAATACTTTGTAGAGCCACCTTTTGCTGCGATTACAGCTGCAAGTCGCTTGGGGTATGTCCCTATCAGTTTTGCACATCGAGAGACTGAAATTCTTGCCCATTCTTCCTTGCAAAACAGCTCGAGCTCAGTGAGGTTGGATGGAGAGCGTTTGTGAACAGCAGTTTTCAGCTCTTTCCACAGATTCTCGATTGGATTCAGGTCTGGACTTTGACTTGGCCATTCTAACACCTGGATACGTTTATTTGTGAACCATTCCTTTGTAGATTTTGCTGTATGTTTGGGATCGTTGTCTTGTTGGAAGATAAATCTCCGTCCCAGTTTCAGGTCTTTTGCAGACTCCAACAGGTTTTCATCCTGAATGGTCCTGTATTTGGCTGCATCCATCTTCCCCTCAATTTTAACCATCTTCCCTGTCCCTGCTGAAGAAAAGCAGGCCCAAACCATGATGCTGCCACCACCATGTTTGACAGTGGGGATGGTGTGTTGAGTGTGATGAGCTGTGTTGCTTTTACGCCAAACATATCGTTTTGCATTGTGGCAAGAAAGTTAGATTTTGGTTTCATCGGACCAGAGCACCTTCTTCCACATGTTTGGTGTGTCTCCCAGGTGGCTTGTGGCAAACTTTAGACGAGACTTTTTATGGATATCTTTGAGAAATGGCTTTCTTCTTGCCGCTCTTCCATAAAGGCCAGATTTGTGCAGTGTACGACCGATTGTTGTCCTATGGACAGACTCTCCCACCTCAGCTGTAGTTCTCTGCAGTTCATCCAGAGTGACCATGGGCCTCTTGGCTGTATCTCTGATCAGTCTTCTTCTTGTCTGAGCTGAAAGTTTAGAGGGACAGCCAGGTCTTGGTAGATTTGAGGTGGTCTGATACTCCTTCCATTTCAAAATGATCGCTTGCACAGTGCTCCTTGGCATGTTTAAAGCTTGGGAAATCTTTTTGTATCCAAATCCGGCTTTAAACTTCTCCACAACAGTATTACGGACCTGCCTGGTGTGTTCCTTGGTCTTCATGATGCTCTCTGCGCTTTCAACAGAACCCTGAGACTATCACAGAGCAGGTGCATTTATACAGAGACTTGATTACACACAGGTGGATTCTATTTATCACCATCAGTCATTTAGGACAACATTGGATCATTCAGAGATCCTCGCTGAACTTCTGGAGTGAGTTTTCTGCACTGAAAGTAAAGGGGCCAAATAATTTTGCACGCACCACTTTTCAGTTTTTTAATTGCTAAAAAAGTTTAAAATATCCAATAGATTTCGTTCCACTTAACAATTGTGTCCCACTTGTTGGTGATTCTTCACAAAAAATAAAAATTTTATATCTTTATGTTTGAAGCCTGAAATGTGGCAAAAGGTTGAAAAAAGTTCAAGGGGGCCGAATACTTTCGCAAGCCACTGTGTGTGTGTATATATATATCTCTATATATATCTATATCTCTCTCTCTATATATATCTATATCTCTCTATATCTCTATATATATATATATATATATATATATATATATATATATATATATATATATATATATATATATATATATATATATATATATATATATATATATATATCTATATATCTATCACTTCTGTGTATGTATATATTTATACAGTGCCTTTAAAAAGTATTCATACCCCTTGAAATGTTCCACATTTTGTCATGTAACAACCAAAGACTTAAATGTATTTTATCGGGATTTTATGTGATAGACCAACACATAATTGTGAATTGAAGAAAAATGATAAATGGTTTTCCACATTCTTTACAAATAAATATTTGAAAAGTGTGGCATGCATTTGTATTCAGCCCCCTCTGAGTCAAAACTTTGTAGAACCACCTTTTGCTGCAATTACAGCTGCAAGTCTTTTTGGGTATGTCTCTACCAGCTTTGCACATCTAAAGTGACATTTTTGCCCATTGTTCTTTGCAAAATAGTTCAAGCTCTGTCAGATTGGATGGAGAGCATCTGTAAACAGCAATTTAAGTCTTGCCACAGATTCTCAATTGGATTTAGGTCTGGACTTTCGCTGGGTCATTCTAATGCGTACACACGAGCGGACTTTACGGCGGACTTTGCCCGGCAGATTTTTCGACGTACTTTACGAAGGACTTTCTGAATGAACGGACTTGCCTACACACAATCCACCAAAGTCCGTCGAATTCGTACGTGATGATGTACGACCGGACTAAAACAAGGAAGTTCATAGCCAGTAGCCAATAGCTGCCCTAGCGTGGCTTTTTAGTCCGTCGAACTAGCATACAGACGGCGGACTTTTCGACCGGACTCGATTTCAACGGATACATTTTAAACAAGTTTCAAATCTAAGTCCGTCCAACTTTTGAGAAAACAAAGTCCGCTGGAGCCCACACACATCGAATTGCCCGACGAAATCCAGTCCGCCGGGCAAAGTCCGCCGTAAAGTCCGCTTGTACGCGGCATTACTCATGAATATGCTTTGATCCAAACCATTCCATTGTAGCTCTGGCTGTATATTTAGAGTTATTGTCTTGCTGGAAGGTGAACCTCTGCCCCAGTCTCAAGTCTTTTGCAGACTCTAACACGTTTTCTTCTAATATTGCCCTGTATTTGGCTCCACCCATCCTCCCATCAACTCTGACCAGCTTCCCTGTAACTGCTGAAGAAAAGCATCCCCATGACATGATGCTGCCGCCACCACCATGTTTCATGGTGGGAATGGTGTTCTCAGGGTGATGTGCAGTGTTAGTTCTCCACCACAAATAGCATTTTTCTTTTAGGCCAAAAGGTTTAATTTTGTTCTCATCTGACCAGAGCACCTTCTTGCATGTGTTTGCTGTGTCTCCCACATGGCTTCTCACAAACTGCAAACTGGACTTCTTATGGCTTTCTTTCAACAATGGCTTTCTTCTTGACACTCTTCCATAAAGGTCAGATTTGTTGAGTGTACAAGTAATAGTTGTCCTGTGGACAGATTCTCCAACCTGAGCAGTGGATCTCTGCAGCTCCTCCAGAGTTACCATGGGTCTCTTGGCTGCTTTTCTGATTAATTCTCTCCTTGCCCGGCCTGTCAGTTTAGGTGGCTGGCCATGTCTTGGTAGGTTTGCAGTTGTGCCACACTCTTTCCATTTTTGGGATGATGAATTGAACAGTGCCCGGTGAGATGATCAAAGCTTGGGATATTTTTTTATAATCTAACCCTGCGTTTAAAGTTATCCAAAACTTTATTCTTGACCTGTCTGGTGTGTTCCTTGCTGTTTGTTCACTAAGGTTCTCTAACAAACCACGGAAGGCTTCACAGAACAGCTGTATTTATACTGCGATTAAATTACACACAGGTGCACTCTATTTACTAATTAGGTGACTTTTGAGGGCAATTGGTTCCACTAGATTTTAGCTAGGGGTATCAGAGTAAAGGGGCTAAATACAAAATGCGCACCACACTTTTCAATTTACAATTATGTGCCACTTTGTGTTGGTCTATCACAGGGATATGCAATTAGTGGACCTCCAGCTGTTGCAGAACTACAAGCCCCCTTAGACATAGCAAGACTCTGATAGCCACAAGCATGACACCCAGAGGCAGAGGCATGATGGGACTTGTAGTTTTGCAACAGGTGGAGGTCTGCTAATTGTATATCCCTGGTCTATCACATAAAATCCCAATAACATGCATTTGCATTTTTGGTTGTAACATACCAAAATGTGGAAAATTTCAAGGGGTATGAATAATTATTCGTGTGTGTGTGTGTGTGTGTGTATGTATATATATATATATATATAATCAATAGCTCACGGTGGAGCTGCTGGTTTAAGCGGGCCTGTCCTCTTTGCTCTACACCCTTCTTAAATTGTTCACTCCCCTTGACACAACTGTAGTGCAGTGTTGTAACAGTATGGACATTAACTTTAACTCACAATATTAGGGGTGCGCATCTTCACTGGCCTCACGATTCGATTACGATTATCAAGTCAACGATTCGATATCACGATTACAGCGCAAGTCCTCATGGTTTTCATCAAAAAAAATTCAAGTAGTCAGGAGAACTCCCTTTTTTTTTTTTTTTTTTTTTTTTTTTTTTTATTCTATCTGTTCTTAAGAAAAAAAGAGACAAGAGGAGCTCCAGGCTCTCTTCCAAAATAGTAAAGGAGATGGTCAGAGACTGCAGACATGCTACAGGAGATGGTCAGAGACTGCGGACATGCTACAGGAGATGGTCAGAGACTGCGGCGGACATGCTACAGGAGATGGTCAGAGACTGCGGCGGACATGCTACAGGAGATGGTCACAGACTGCGGCGGACATGCTACAGGAGATGGTCACAGACTGCGGCGGACATGCTACAGGAGATGGTCACAGACTGCGGCGGACATGGCACAGGAGATGGTCACAGACTGCGGCGGACATGGCACAGGAGATGGTCACAGACTGCGGCGGACATGGCACAGGAGATGGTCACAGACTAATGCAGAGTTGTGGTGTGATGAAGGCACATAGAAGACAATTCTATGATATGGACTTGTGTCACAGCGCCCCCCCCCTCCCCCCTGTACTTGTATGCTGCTCTGCCAGCGCTGGTGGCAGCCTGTAATGAGCAGGGCGATCTGCCTGCTCACCATCTCCCCCCGATCTCCATTCCAGCCACATCTCTCCTGAGGTCAGCAGGGAATTCTCCAGGGAGTGCGCTCCGTGCGTAAAGCTGTTATTAGTTTGTGTATATTCCGCTCATGTGACTCTCGGCCACACCTCCCTCCTCCTCACGTCTCTCCTGATGTCAGCCCCGCCTGCCTCTCTTCTGACCTGATAGCTCCAGTCAGTGGGCGGGGCTGACATCAGGAGAGACTGAGAGGAGGGAGGCGCGGCCGAGAGTCACATGAGCAGAATATTCACACACTAATAGCTTTACGCACGGAGCGCTCTCCCGGGAGGGGGCGGGGCAAGACATCGATTTTTCGGGTCGCATGCATCGATGCCGCATCGGGGACACCCGAATCGTGGTGCATCGATGCTGCGATTTAATTTCAGCAGCCCTACACAATATACACTTACAATTATGGTTACCTCTGCCTGGGTGCTGGTAGCTCCACCTGTACGAGAAATGACAACACTGCACGCAAACTTCAATAATGACCAAAAATAACTTCTTTCTTTGAGTAAGTAATATATTTATATAAAGAGTTATTTCAATGAATATACTATCACACCAACGTAGTGTGATTGTTATTGACTGTCATTATCATTCCTTATACTATCACAGATATATACACACACACACAGTGGTATAAGCCTGTACCCGGGAGCTCCCCCTGCTCTAGACCTTAAAGTCACTATACTAAAAATGCAGGGCCCTGCAATGAAAGAGGTAGTCCAGATGTCTTCAGTCTTCGCTAGCTCTTATGATTGTAATCCGCAAAGGGTTCCTCCTGGGGGTTTCACAGTGTAGTATAACACACTAAACAATTGTAATCCAAATGAGTGACTAGGTGTCTTTATATGAAGAAACAAACCTCTAACATCCGCTCTTGAACGCTGAAGTCTATTTGGATGTGATACTTAACTTGTTCCGTGGGACTATCAGCCCCAGCAACACTCTGTACAGTTCTAAAGATGTGTGTGTAATACTCAATTAAACTTCTGGGTATCAACCCTCTCACCACATGGGATCCAGGCAGGTGGATGTCTCCGGTTCAGCAGTTCTCAGTTCTGTATGGAGGCACCACCACGCCGTCACACTGTTCCGTCCACAAACGACCGGGAGTCCTCGGTTAACTCCCCACGGGTCCTCCAGAACAATCACGTCTCTTGTCCAGCTCACTGCGATGCGATGGCAGGATACTGCATCCGCTCTGCTCCTCTGCAAGGTAGGCCGCAACCCTGTGGGACACACACACACACCCAAAGAGTCCTGCTGGCAGGCCACGCGTCCCAGGCACAAGAGACCTAAAATGGCCGCTGCTTTCCCTTTTTTATATGCCCCCACAATGCAGTTCAGTTCTGACTTTGTCCAAGAGCATTGTGGGGGGGTCAGAGTTACAGTTCCGACGTAAACAATGAATCACTTCCATGTCACTGAGGCCTGAGACGTAAACTTACTGCACTATATCAATTGTCCACAAGATGGCACTAACACAACTATTGTACTGAATAATATACGTAAAGCTAGAAACAGTTGTCAGCACTACATACTCCCCCTGCTCTAAATCTTTGGTCCCCAAAGATATGTAAGACCTTGTTTCTGCTACACATCTTAGCCTCTAAATGAGAACACAGGACCGACAGAGGTGCCTCCCACCAATTTTCAGCTGTTGAAAAGCTACCCTGTGTACCCACAACTGTCACTTTAGTAACAGATACAGGTGTGCCAAGGGGTGAAGCAGGGCTCTCATTATCCAGATTGACTGAGGAGGAACTAGGCTCATCAATGTTCCTTCTACTGGTAGTCTTTGTGGTTTCAGAACACTCGCCCAATGTATCGTATGTTAGTCTCTTTAGGTGGGCGAATGTTCCTCTTTTCCCTTTGTTCTTTTGGTGTGTCCCCTATTTCTGTCTGGACACCATTTTCTTCTATTTCAGTAGGAGATGAACACTTTCCAGTTTGTCCCGACAATGGCACAAACTCTGGGGCTTCTGGCCTGAGGGCCTCACTACTCTCCTCGGCTGTGGGTGATGAAACACTCGCTTCAGTTTCAGGTGTATTAGATGACCACAACCAACTAATGTCCATTTCTCCCTCCTCACTGTCTCCAGTTGCCGAAGTTCCAGACTGGGACCTAGTTACAGGCCGTTGTGCAACTTCTGATGTGGATGATGATTCATCTTTGGGAATTATCCTGACTGCATCAGTAAGGGGCAAAAGGTGATTCCGATGCCAAGTTTTAGTTGGTCCAGCACTTCCTTCTGGCCTGATCTCAAATACTGGGAACCCTGGGAGCTGTTTACACACAATGTATGGCTGTGACCTCCATCGATTTGCCAACTTGTGTTTGCCAGGAATACCCATATTCCTTAGTAATACTCGGTCACCGGGTTGAAGATCTTGGACCCTTACTTTAGGGTCAAAGTTTCTTTTATTCCTGCCCCCTCTGTTTTCTGACATGGTCCGGGCCTTCTCATATTCAACCTTCAGACTCTTCCTCAGCCTGTTTGCATATCCTCGGTGGGAAGCTTCTGATGCGTGATCCAGAGAAGTTCCAAAGGCCAGATCCACTGGTAACCTAGCCTCATGCCCAAACATCAGCCGATAAGGTGAATATCCTGTGACATCACTCTTGGTGCTGTTGTATGCATGTACTAGAGCGGCAATATGCTTACTCCAGTTGGGCTTTTGTTCGTAGGTTAATGTCCCCAACATATTAAGATGAGTTCTATTAAACCTATCTGGCTGAGGGTCTCCTTGCGGATGATAGGGTGTAGTTCTGGATTTTTTAATCCCCAGTAAATCCAACAACCTCCTAAAGAGTACTCTCAAAATCCCTTCCTTGATCTGAGTGGATCCTCCTGTGGTAAGCCGTAATGGACGAATAACTTCTCCACCAATGTCTTAGCCACTGTGACTGCCTTCTGGTCTTTCGTGGAGAAAGCTTGAGCATATCTGGTGAAATGGTCCGTGACTACCAGAATATTTCCTTGTCCACTCAAGTCAGATTCTAGGCACAGGAAGTCTATACACACTAGATCCATGGGATCTTGGCTTGATAAGTGTCCCATTGGGGCTGCCCGTTGTGGCAGAGTCTTTCTCTGGAAACACCTATGGCAGAAGTGACAGTAACTCTCCACTTCTTTTCTCATGTAAGGCCAGTAGAATCTATCTCTTATCAATTGAAGAGTCGTTTCTGACCCCAAATATCCATGACAATCATGCAAAGCGATCAACACTGTCTCTCTGTGCTTCTCTGGTAGTAACAGTTGCCACTTCTCCTCCGGATCTTCAGAGGGGTCCCTTCGGTAGACCACCCCTTGCAACAACTGCAACCGATCCCACTCTTTGTGTAACAACAGAGCTTCCCTCCAGAGCCTCCAATACCAGGCTGCAGAGTGGATTCTCTTGTTGATCTTTCCTGAGCTCTTTCCTTGATAATTTAGGTAAACCTTCTGCAGCAACCTGGGAGACATTGCAGTAATACCTGGGTACTCCTGACATAGTCACTCCAATCTCTTCAGCTCTGGCTCCACCTTTCTCCTGCTTAACGGCTCCTTCACAAAGGGCTCTTACCCCATCTGGGGCAAGTTGAGTCCAATCCTCTTGGAAGCTCAGGGGACTGTGGGGTCTTCTTGACAGCGCATCTGCATCTCTGTTGCCCGTTCCCGGTCTGTATTTCAGGCTGAAGTAGAATGTTGAGAGGGCAGCCAACCATCTATGGCCTGTGGCATCCAATTTTGTGGTGGTGAATAAGTATGTGAGGGGGTTGTTATCTGTTTTCACTACAAATTCGGCACCATAAAGATAATCCCTCAGCTTGTTTACCACAACCCACTTCAAGGCCAGAAACTCAAGTTTATGAGTTGGGTAGTACTTCTCAGCAGGAGACGAGCTTCGGCTCACATAAGCAACAGGCCTTAATTGTCCATTGTGATCCTGATAAAGCACTCCACCCAGCCCATCTCAGCTGGCATCCACATGCAGTTCATAGGGCTTGGTAGGATCCGCATAGGCTAACACTGGAGCAGTTGTAAGACTCTTCTTCAATAGACTGAATGTCTCCTCACATTCCTGAGTCCACTGATCCAGAATAGATTCTTTTTTCTTCTGGGGCCCTTTTTTTTTTTTTTTTTTTTTTTTTTGTCGCCCAGGTTTCTCCAAATCCACCTCAGCCTCTTCCTGATTCTTTAATAGTTCTGCGAGTGGGTAAGCTATTTTTGCGAACCCCTCCACAAACCTCTGGCAGTAGGAGCAGAATCCTAGGAAGGACCTGAGCTCAGTTACATTCGTGGGCATTGGCCAAGAGGTAACCGCTTCCAATTTCTCAGGATCAGTTGCTATCCCTTCTTCAGACACAATGTGCCCCAGATAGTTCACTGAAGATTGGTAGAATTGACACTTCTTCATTGAAAGTTTCAAACCCTCTTCATGTAACCTCTTTAGAACCTTTTCCAGTCGCTCTTCATACTCTTCAATAGTTCGGCCAAACACAATGATATCGTCTAAGTATACTAAGACCTCAATCAAATTCATGTCGCCGTTGTCTTCTCCATGAGCCCCTGGCAAGTTGCTGGGGCCCCAGACAGACCTTGTGGCATCTGGTTGAATTCATAGAACCCCACGGGGGTGATGAAAGCAGTCTTCTCCTTATCCTCAGGACTCATGGGGATCTGATAATAGCCACTCTTCAGATCTAATACACTGAACCACTTCGCTCCTGACAAGCTCTGTAGGGCATCTTCTATACGGGGGTGTAGTGTATTGATCTGGGATGGTCCGTCAGTTCAGAGTCCTGTAGTCGATACACAGCCGGAGTGACCCATTTTTCTTCCTCACCACCACTATCTGAGAGGTGTATGGACTCCTGGACTCTTTGATAATCCCAGTCCTTTTTAGCTCAGCCAGCTGTTCTCGGAGGTCTTCAATGTCTCCCAATGGGATTCTCCTTACCCTTTCCCGGAAGGGTTTGTCTTCTTCCAGCCGTATCTTGTGCTCTGCACTTTTGGCATACCCCACGTCAAACTCACTCTTTGAGAAAACTTCCTTCCATCTCATGAGCTGGGCTTTGGCCCTCTCCATCAAAGCAGGCGTAAGAGAGGTGTTTTTTGGGTAGAAATTCTCTATGGGAATCTCTTCTTCGGAGCTCCTTGTTACATCTCTTGGTGAAACTGGGGTTGCTTGATTTGCCTGCCCAAGCAGCCTTTCTTGCTGGTATCTTCACAGGCAAGGCTGTCATGTTCCGAACACTGACTGAGACTCTCCCCCTGTTTCTCTTAAGTGCCTTAGTCGATAACACTTTTGGAAGTATCTCCAGAGCCACATTCTCTTCCTGGGTGTCAGTTTCCAAGACAATGAAAGGACCAGGTCGTTTCCAGCTCAACTTAACAGAGGCCCTCATGCACACCACTTCACCTGGGTGTAGTAGTTGTTCACCTCGGTCTAAACGCCAAACTTTTCCCACTCCTTCTGCTGGGGCCTTCTGCTCCTGTACTATGTCCTTGTACACTTGGGTTAGCATGGGATGTACCTTCATGGCCGGGGCACTTTCCTTCTGTACAAGGGGTATCAGGAGTCTTCTGACCAGATCAGTGTTTGTTCTGATGAGGGAACTTTTGTGGGCCCCAGGGGGCCGGGGACACGCAACTGCCAAGGTGTCGCAAGTCTCCGCCTTTCCAGCCACACTTGGGTCAAAGGTGAGCTTGATAGTGATATACCCTTCATAAGGAAAGTTCTGGGTACCTAGACCCCATATCTCCAAGTCTTCTAACTTTTGCATGGGCAGATGCTTGAGATGCTTCATGTAGAAGTCTTTATATAATAAGGTCACTTGAGTTCCGGTATCTAGCAGTGCCTTGGCATAGATTCCTTCTATCTGTATTGGGATAATCGGAGAGGGTCCCACCAAGTTGCGGGGAAATTCACCCTTATGGGGCGTACACACGGTCGGATTTTTCGTCTACAAAAGTCCGACAGCCTGTCCGACAGCCTGTCCGACAGCCTGTCCGACAGACTTGCGGCAGACTTTCTTACGAACGGACTTGCCTACATACGATCACACAAAAGTCCGACGGATTCGTATGTGATGACGTACACCGGACTCAAGGAAGTTGATGGCTAGTAGCCAATAGCTGCCCTAGCGTGGGTTTTTGTCCGTCGGACTAGCACACAGACTAGCGGATTTCTGGGTCCGGCGTAGTTGCGACGTAAAGATTTGAAGCATGTTTCAAATCTAAAGTCCGTCAGATTTGAGGCTGGAAAATCCGCTGAAAGTCCGGGGAAGCCCACACACGATCGGATTGTCAGCCAGTTTTAGTCCGTCGGACTTTTGTAGCTGAAAAGTCCGACCGTGTGTACGCCCCATTAGTGTTTGACTTCTTCTGCCTACCAGAGTGCAGCTTGACTCCTCATTTCCATGGATGTTTTTTCAACTTCATCCTTCCCTTTTCTCTCAAAACTTTGGAAACTTAGGTTTCGCTGGAGTTGACAGCAGTTACAGGGCGCCCAGTTGACTCCTTCACTGGGGCCCTCTGAAGTTTTCCGCCGGCTTCTGACGTATGGCTGCTTTCGGACTTGGGCACACGTTCCCGAAATGTCCAACCCCTCCACAGTTGAAACAACGTCCAGATCGGCTCCTGAAGGTGGAGTCTGATACCGTCTTCAGTTTTTCTGTCCCTTCATTAGGCGGGTTTGGGGATCTCGTGGTCAGTAAAGCCATCACCTCCATTAACTGAGCCACCTGAGTCTTGAGAAGCTCAATCTGGGGATCATCCTCCATCACATTAACTGTTCGGACTCCAACAGTGTGCTTTAGTTCTAGGATGTTCTCCTTCTTTCTCTCCAGTATAGCTTCTTCCCGCACAATCCAAATCAGGTCTGGGTATTTCAGTATGCCTCCATCTTGGCGGGTCCTTAACTGGAGGGTGATGGGGTCCAAAGGCTGGGCACCCCTTAGGACTTGTTTGGCTCGAATCTCATCCACCTTACAAGGATCTATTCCCTTCTTCAGTAATATCTGGTGATATCCGCCTCACATATTCTGATAACTTCTCTCCAGTTTCCTGATAGGTGTGTTCTAATTGGTAAATTAGGTCGGAAACCTTTTCAGTATGTCCAAACACATCTTGCAGGATATCTAAGTAGTCTTGGGCTACACAGTTTTGTTTACTGAGTTTTATATTTCGAAAGGCCTCAGAAGCAGGCCCCTTGAGACTCTGTGATCCGCTGCTTCTTCTGTGTTTCAGGGATGTCCCACTCATCCAGCACCTGTGTGGTCGGCTCCAACCATTCTTCAAAAGTATCTTCTCCTTTGGGTACAGGCTGTTGGCCCGAGAAGATGCCCAGTTTTCGGTACCCAGTCCCTGAATAGGTTGAGTTCCCCTTTTGACATTGGGACACTACGTTTCCAAGGGCTGTGATGAGTTTGGGTTCAATTGCAGTCGGTGCTGACTGCGATGGACCCCTTGCTCTTGTTAAACTCATCTGAGAGAAGGTGGCAGGATCCTCCCCCTGCTCTATTGGGTGGGTCAGGTAAAATTTTGTCTTGTCAGCGAGTTCAACACATTCACCCTTGAAGTTTTCTGGAACTCCCTTCCTCCATTCTAGTAGGGCATAAGTGCGGCATGTCTCATGGTCAGGTCTTACTGCGACCACCTTGGCTCTTTGACCTGGGGATAGTGTTTTCACCACTTGATTAATGTGTTCCTTCTCCCAGATATCTCCCCAGAGTTCTATGGCTATGCTCGCTTCTGAGCGAACGCCTTCTGTCTCACACCACTGTGCCGCAGTGAGGGGATCCGTTTTACGGTTATTAAGAGGGTGTTCTGCTTTAGAGTGACAGATATCCCGGATGAGCCCTCACATGTAGCAATAACTCACGGTGGAGCTGCTGGTTTAAGCGGGCCTGTCCTTGTTGCTCTACACTAGGGATGAGCTTCGTGTTTGAGTCGAACCCATGTTCGACTCTAACATCGGCTGTTCGACCGTCCGCCGAATTGCGAACGATATGGGCCGTTCGCGCCAAATTCGTGTGGCGCATCATGGCCCATAATTCACTGCGGCTGGCTGATGATTGGCCAAGCATGCACTATGACCCGCATGCTTGGCCAATCACAGCGCCGCCTGAACAGAGAGCCGTAATTGGCCAAAGCCAAGGAGGCTTTGGCCAATTATGGCTCAGGGGATTTAGTACACGCCCCACACTATATAAGGCCGCCTGCACGGCGGCCCTGTGTAGTGTGTGTGTTCCGGTGTGGAGGGAGAGAGGGAGATTTCATTTGAGTTAGATTAGGCAGAACAGTCAGTTAGCTGCACTTACAGTGTATTGTGTGTGTGTGTGTATATGTGTGTATATATATATATATGTATGTATGTATGTATGTATGTATATATATATATATATTCAGTTTAGCTAGATCCGTTCCTGTTCTCTTCTAGACTATTTACATTTAGTGCAGTGCGTCCTGCTCAGTGTTCAGCTAGATCCGTTCCTGTTATCTTCCTACTGACAGGCAGGCTTGTCTGGTTACAGTATATAAAGCTACCTGAAGAAAATTACTGGTGTTCTATCCCAGCTTAGTGCAGCTACAGGCCATTAGTATGTCTGGAAGGCCAAGAAGGAGAGGCAGACAGTCACAAGCCAATAAGAGAGGGCAAGCAGGCTCTGTGTCTAGTGCTGGTCGTGGAGACGGTGCATCCTCATCAGCACGTGGCCATGGGACACGCTTGGCCTTTTTTTCGGCAGCTGGCCGTGTTGAGCCGCAACATGCGGAAGACTTGGTCGAGTGGATGACCAAGCCGTCCTCATCCTCCTCATCCTCTCTCACCCATGCCCAGGGTGCTTTGTCTGGCAAAGCAGCGGCCTCTTCCCTCAGCTCAATGTCATCAGTGACTCCTTCCCTAGCTCCACCATGTCCTCCTGAGGAGTCCCTCGAACTGTTTGACCACAGTGTTGGGTACATGCTCCAGGAGGATGCCCAGCGTTTGGAAGGCTCTGATGATGATACTGAGCTCGATGAAGGCAGTAACATGAGCACGGACAGAGGGGGTGCCCAAGAAGGACAGCAATCTGGCAGTCATGCTCCCCCTGCTGCAGCATACTGCCAGGTTTGCTACAGTGATGAGGAGGGAGGGGATGATGAGGTCACTGACTCAACGTGGGTGCCTGAGAGGAGGAGGCGGCACATCACCAACGAGGCAGGATGCCCTCCAGGGGCCAGCCTAAGGGCAGCGCATTGACTGCATCACACCCCAAAGCTCCACATGTGCAGGGCGCTGCAGTCTCTGCGCGTTATTCAAAAAGTTCTTTGGTGTGGGCCTTTTTTGAGACGAGTGCATCAGATTGCACCGCTGCTATTTGCAACATATGTCTCAAGCGTATCTCACGTGGCCAAAACATCTCCCGCTTGGGTACCACATGCTTGACCAGACATATGTTGACCTGCCATGCAGTTCGTTGGCAAGCGTATCTAAAAGACCCACACCAAAGAACAAAGAGGATCTCTCCTTGCTCCTCATCAGCTGAGATTTCCAACCCCACTAGACCTCCAGTCCTCTCTGAGACCTGCAGTGAGAGGAATGAAGGTGTAGAATTAGGTGTGTCACAGCCAAGTACTTGTGGGCAATCTGCTTTTGGTACACTGACGTCAGATTGTACCAGGCAAATTTCCCTGCCCCAGCTGCTGCACCGCCGAAAGAAGTTTGCTCCCAGCCATCCACATGCCCAGCGGTTGAATGCTAGCTTGGCAAAATTGCTAGCACTTCAACTGCTGCCTTTTCAGTTGGTAGACTCTGCCCCCTTCCGTGAGTTTGTGGAATGTGCGGTTCCTCAGTGGCAGGTACCCAAACGCCACTTTTTCTCACGGAAGGCGATTCCGACTCTCTACCGGCATGTGGAAGGCAATGTCCATGCCTCGCTGGACAGGGCGGTCAGCGGTAAGGTGCATATTACCGCTGACTCATGGTCCAGCAGGCATGGACAGGGACGTTACCTAAGTTTTACGGCGCATTGGGTGACTCTGCTGGCAGCTGGGAAGGATGCAGGACAAGGTGCAGTAGTGTTGGAGGTTGTTCCGCCACCACGCCTCCAAAATGCTGATTGTGACACACCTCTCTCCTCCACCCCCTCCTCTTCTTCTTCCTCGGAACCAGCGGTGCTCCGTAGTCATTCAAGGGGCTTACGCAAGTACGCAGGCCAAAAGATGCCATGCGGTGCTTGAGCTGGTGTGCTTGGGGGACAGGAGCCACACTGGGGCAGAGGTTCTGTCAGCTCTGCAGGGGCAGGTTCAGAGGTGGTTGACGCCACGCCAACTTAAGGCAGGAATGGTGGTTTGCGACAATGGCGCCAACCTCCTCTCTGCCCTCCGACAGGGACAAATGACCCATGTGCCCTGTTTGGCTCACGTCCTTAACTTGGTGGTGCAGCGGTTCTTGGGCAGGTACCCGGGCTTACAGGATGTCCTGAGGCAGGCCAGGAAAGTCTGTGTGCATTTCCGCTGGTCATATAATGCCAGTGCTCGGCTGACGGACCTCCAAAAGGAGTTTAACCTGCCCAAGAACCGCCTAATCTGTGACATGCCCACCAGGTGGAACTCAACGTTGGCCATGCTGCAGCGGCTGCACACGCAGCAGAGGGCCATGGAGGAGGGAGAGGAGGGAAGAGGGAGGAGGGAAGAGGGAGGAGGGAAGAGGGAGGAGGGAGGAGGGAGGAGGGAGGAGGGAGGAGGGAGGAGGGAGGAGGGTACAAACTCCTGTTTCTGGACAACGTGTTGCTGAGGCTTCGGTCAGTCAAAGAAGGAGCGGTGGAGAAGGTGGCCGTCTGACCGATGCGTTCAGACAATTTTTTGGTCCGCAGCCCCAAGGTATGATCGGTTCCAGCAACCATCGCCAGCATCTGTTTTACATGGTGCAGGAATACCTAGGGGCAAGATCAGACTTGGACACCTTTCCCACCGAAAATCCTCTGGGTTACTGGGTCTTGAGGATGGATCACTGGCCAGAGCTTGCACAGTATGCAATTGAGCTACTGGCCTGTCCTGCATCCAGCGTTCTTTTGGAACGCACATTCAGTGCTGCTGGAGGCGTGGTAACCGATCACAGGGTGCGTCTGTCCACCGACTCAGTCGATCGACTGACCTTCATAAAAATGAATCAGTCTTGGATCACCACCAGCTACCAAGCACCTGATGCAACCGAATAATTTTTTTTGAAATCTCAGATCCCTGTCTGTGAGGGGTTGCAGTGTTGTGGCACCAGCACCAGTGCCTAAGGCCCAATTTTTCTGCCCCTGTCTAACAGGGGCGTGTAATTACAATTTTTGAAGCAATACTTTGCAGCAGGGCTCGTTCCTGCGTTCCAACTAGAGTGTCTGTGAGGGGTTGCAGTGTTGTGACACCAGCACCAGTGCCTAAGGCCTAATTTTTCAGCTCCTGTTCAACAGGGGCATGTAATTACAATTCTTGATCTAATATTTCACAGCAGGGCCCTGTGAGGGCTTACAGTGTTGTGGCCACAGCAACACCTAAGGCCCAAATTTCTGCTGAGTATATAGGGCAGGACCCTACTTTCAAACATCTAACTTACAAACGACTCCTACTTGCAAACGGAAGGAGACAACAGGAAGTGAGATGAAATCTACCCCTAGGAAGGGAAATTCTCTCCTGTAAGAGTTAATATGGGAAAACAATTTCTCCTTTCCACTGATGCTTTCCAATCCTTGTTCCACAAAAAAACCCAAATTTTCAAAAAACATTTTTCATTGGGACAAAAAGTGAGGTGAAATCTTCTGAAGAGGAGGAAAGACAGCAAAACAAATTTCACAGGGGTGATAACCCTTCCCTATGTTTTCCAAAAAGCTTAAAAAAGATTTTTTGGCTGGAGCTAAACACGTTAAAAATGTACCCGTTCAAAATTACAAAGAGATTCTACTTAACAACAAACCTACAGTCCCTGTCTTGTTTGCACCGCCTGTATACTGCTGTTCAGAGTATATAGGGCCTTTCCTTATTTTAATTTGGGTGCGGGGTTCCCCTTAATATCCATACAAGACCCAAAGGGCCTGGTAATGGACTGGGGGGTACCCATGCCGTTTGTCTCACTGATTTTCATCCATATTGCCATGACCCGACATGACATTAAACCCGCAAGCAGTTTTAAATTAGATTTTTTCCTTTTAAAAATGACATTTGGTGCAGGGACTGTTCTAAACACGGGAAACACGCGTCACTTTACAGGCATACTATAGACACCCCCCAGGTACGATATTTATTTATTTAGGAATATTTCACTTTTTTTTTTTTTTTTTTACTTTAAGCATCATTAAAATCACTGCTCCTGAAAAAACGGCCGTTTTTAAAAGTTTTTTTTTTGCATTGATACATGTCCCCTGGGGTAGGACCCGGGTCCCCAAACCCTTTTTAGGACAATACCATGCAAATTAGCCTTTAAAATGAGCACTTTTGATTTTGAACGTTCGAGTCCCATAGACGTCAATGGAGTTCTAACGTTCGTGCGAACTTTCGGTCCGTTCGCAGGTTCTGGTGCGAACCGAACCGGGGGGTGTTCGGCTCATCCCTACTCTACACCCTTCTTAAATTGTTCACTCCCCTTGACACAACTGCAGTGCAGTGTTGTAACAGTATGAACATTAACTTTAACCCACAATATACACTTATAATTATGGTTACCTCTGCCTGGGTGCTGGTAACTCCACCTGTAGGAGAAATGACAACACTGCACGCAAACTTCAATAATGACCAAAAATAACTTCTTTCTTTGAGTAAGTAATATATTTATATAAAGAGTTATTTCAATGAATATACTATCACACCAACATAGTGTGATAGTCTAAGGAATGATAATGACAGTCAATAACAATCACAGAAACAACACACACACACACACACACACACACACACACACGTATAAGCCTATACCCGGGAGCTCCCCCTGCTCTAGACCTAATGCCGCGTACACACGAGCGGACATTACGGCGGACTTTGCCCGGCGGACTGGATTTCGTCGGACAATTCGATGTGTGTGGGCTCCAGCGGACTTTGTTTTCTCAAAAGTTGGACGGAATTAGATTTAAAACTTGTTTTAAATTTATCCGTTGAAATCGAGTCCGGTCGAAAAGTCCGCCGTCTGTATGCTAGTTCGACGGACAAAAAGCCACGCTAGGGCAGCTATTGGCTACTGGCTATGAACTTCCTTGTTTTAGTCCGGTCGTACGTCATCACGTACGAATTCGACGGACTTTGGTGGATTGTGTGTAGGCAAGTCCGTTCATTCACAAAGTACGTCGAAAAGTCCGCCGGGCAAAGTCCGCCGTAATGTCCGCTTGTGTGTACGCGGCATTAAAGTCACTATACTAAAAATGCAGGGCCTTGCAATGAAAGAGGTAGTCCAGATGTCTTCAGTCTTTGCTAGCTCTTGTGATTGTAATCCGCAAAGGGTTCCTCCTGGGGGTTTCACAGTGTAGTATAACACACTAAACAATTGTAATCCAAATGAGTGACTAGGTGTCTTTATATGAAGAAACAAACATCTAACATCCGCTCTTGAACGCTGAAGTCTATTTGGATGTGATACTCTCAGACTTAATTTGTTCCGTGGGACTATCAGCCCCAGCAACACTGTACAGTTCTAAAGATGTGTGTGTAATACTCAATAAAACTTCTGGGTATCAACCCTCTCACCACATGGGATCCAGGCAGGTGGATGTCTCCGGTTCAGCAGTTCTCAGTTCCGTATGGAGGCACCACCACGCCGTCACACTGTTCCGTCCACAAACGACAGGGGGTCCTCCGGAACAATCACGTCTCTTGTCCAGCTCACTGCGATGCGATGGCAGGATACTGCAGCTGCTCCGCTCCTCCGCAAGGTAGGCCGCAACCCTGTGGGACACACACACCCACAGAGTCCTGCTGGCAGGCCACGCATCCCAGGCACAAGAGACCTAAAATGGCCGCTGCTTACCCTTTTATATCCTCCCACAATGCAGTTCAGTTCTGACTTTGTCCAGGAGCATTGTGGGTGGGTCAGAGCTACAGTTCCGAAGTAAACAATGAATCACTTCCATGTCACTGAGGCCGGAGATGTAAACTTACTGCACTATATCAATCGTCCACAAGATGGCAGTAACACAACTATTGTACTGAATAATATACATAAAGTTAGAAACAGTTGTCAGCGCTACATATATATATAAGTACACCCTCACATTTTTGTAAATATTTCATTATAGCTTTTCAGGAGATGACACTTTACTACAATGTAAAGTAGTGAGTGTACAGCTTGTCCCCTCAAAATAACTCAACACAGAGCCATTAATGTCTAAACCGCTGGCAACAAAAGTCAGTACACCCCTAAGTGAAAATGTCCAAATTGGGCACAAAGTGTCAATACTTTGTGTGGCCACCATTATTTACAGCACTGCCTTAACCATTTTGTGCATGGAGTTCACCAGAGCTTCACAGGTTGCCACTGAAGTCCTCTTCCACTCCTCCATGATGACATCACTGAGCTGTCAGGTGTTAGAGATCTTGTGTTTCTCCACCTTCTGTTTGAGAATGCCCTATAGATGCTCAATAGGGTTTAGGTCTTGGCCAGTCCATCATCTTTATCCTCGGCTTATTTAGTAAGGCAGTATACTGCCCTGTGGCCCAGACTCCGAACAGAGGGGGATCATGCTCTGCTTCAGTATATCACAGTACATGTTGGCATTCATGGTTCCCTCAAATGTCAGACCATGACACTCCTACCACCATGCCTAACTGTAGGCAAGACACACTTGTCTTTGTACACCTCACCTGGTTGCCGCCACACACACTTTACACCATCTGAACCAAATATGTTTATCTTGGTCTCATCAGACCACAGGACATTGTTCCAGTAATCCATGTCCTTAGTTTGCTTGTTTTCAGCAAACTGTTTGTGGGCTTTCTTGTGCATCATCTTTAGAAGATGCAGTGTGCGGCGTATGGTTTGAGCACTGACGGGCTGACCCCCACACCCCTTCAACATCAAAAGATATAATAAAATATCTACAAAAATGTTAGGGGTGTACTCACTTTTGAGAGATAGTGTGTGTGTGTGTGTGTGTGTGTGTGTGTATATATATATATATATATATACATATATATATATGTATGTATACACACACACACACACACACACATATATATATATATATATATATATATATATATATATATATATATATATGTGTAATGTGTGTGTGTGTGTACACACACGCGCTATAAAAAGACTACATACCCCTGTTAAAATGTCAGGTTTCTGTGATGTAAAAAAAAATGAGGCAAAGATAAATAATTTCAGAACTTTTTCCACCTTTTTAATGTGACCTATAAACTCTACAACTCTGTTGGAAAACAAACTGAAATCTTTTAGAGGGGAGTAATGCCCCGTACACACGGTCGGACATTCCGACAACAAAATCCTAAGATTTTTTCCAACGGATGTTGGCTCAAACTTGTCTTGCATACACATGGTCACACAAAGTTGTCGGAAAATCAGATCATTCTGAATGCGGTGACGCAAAACACGTACGTCAGGACTATAAACGGGGCAGTAGCCAATAGCTTTCATCTCTTTATTTATTCTGAGCATGCGTGGCACTGTGTGCGTCGGATTTGTGTACACACGATCGGAAATTCCGACAACAAATTTTGTTGTCGGAAAATTTTATAGCCTGCTCCCAAACTTTGTGTTGGAAAATCCAATGGAAAATGTGTGATGGAGCCTACACACGGTCGGAATTTCCAACAAGAAGGTCCTATCACACATTTTCCATTGGAAAATCCGACCGTGTGTATGGGGCATAAGAATAAACAAAAATAATGTGGTTGCATAAGTGTGCACATCCGAGTTCAGAATTAAGCAATCACATTCAAACTAATGTTAAATAGGAGTCAGTACACACCTGCCATCACTTAAAGTGCCTCTGATTAACCCCAAATAAAGTTCAGTTGTTCTAGTAGGTCTTTCCTGACAATTTATTCATCACATCCTACAGCAAAAGCCATGGTCTGCAGAGAGCTCCTAAAGCATCAGAGGGATCTCATTGTTAAAAGGTATCAGACAGGAGAGGAGTACAAAAGAATTTCTAAGGCATTAGATATACCATGGAACACAGTGAAGACAGTCCTCATCAAGTGGAGAAAATATAGCACAACAGTGACATTACCAAGAACTGGACATCCCTCCAAAATTGATGAAAAGACAAGAAGAAAACTGGTCAGGGAGGCTGCCAAGAGGCCTGCAGTAACATTAAAGGAGCCACAGGAATATCTGGCAAGTACTGGCTGTGTGGTACATGTGACAATAATCTCCCGTATTTATCATATGTCTGGGCTATGGGGTAGAGCGGCAACACAAAAGCCTTTTCTTATGAAGAAAAACATCCAAGCCTGGCTAAATTTTGCAAAAAAACACCTGAAGTCTCCAAAAAGCATGTGGAAAAATGTGTTATGGTGTGATAAAACCAAGGTTGAACCTTTTGGCCATAATTCCAAAAGATGTGCTTGGCGCAAAAGCAAGAATGCACATCACCAAAAGAACACCATACCCACAGTGAAGCATGGTGGTGGCAGCATCCTGCTTTGGGGCTGTTTCTCTTTAGTTGGAACAGGGGCTTTAGTCAAGATACAGGGAATTCTGAACAGTTGAAAATACCAATCAATATTGGCACAAAACCTTTAGGCTCCTGCTAGAAAGCTGAACATGGAGAAGAATTTTCTTTCAGCATGACAACGACCTAAAGCATTCATCCAAATCATCAAAGGAATAGCTTTACTAGAAGATTAAAGTTTTGTTGATTTTGATTTCAGCTTGTTGTTCAACTGAGTTGTACAGTTTATAGGTTACATTAAAGGTGGAAAAGGTTATGAAATGATTTATCTTATGTTTCATTTTTTTTATATCACAGAAACCTGACATTTTAACAGGGGTGTGTAGACTTTTTATATCCATTGTATGTCTGTGTAGGAGGAAAAAAAAAAAAAAAATATATATATATATACATACATACATAATTATTTTTTTTTTTTAATTGTTATTTCTTTATCTTTTTAATCATATTTTACTTTATTATGTTGTAAATGTCTTCCCATACGGTTTTCTGATTTCTTTTTTTTCTTTTTTTATACGGTAAGGTTTTTATGGAATTTTTAATGTATGATGGGAGGAGCTGCATCATGTCATGATGCCACAGCCAACAGAGAAATGGTGGGAGAAGGAAGAATTTTGGTTGAAAACTAATTTTCCCAACTGTAGTGGAGCCCTTAACAGCAAACATGTTAGGGTATAATGCCCAAAGTCAGGATTTAAATATTATAATTATAAGAAATATTTTTGTATTGTTCTATTGGGATTGGTGGATGCCAACTTACGTTTCTGTAAAGGTCAAGGAGATTTAAGAATATACTGAGAATCTAAGATGGGTCGCCGGTTATATGAAGGACGATGGATTTCCTCAAGAAGGCCTCTACCATGCACAACAGAACCAAGTCTGCCATTTGTCATTGTAGTGGATGAAGCTATTGGACTTGCGGAGAACTTAATGTGGCCCAACTGTGGGCTTAGACTTAGCCACAAACAAAAAAAATTCAATTACTCTCACTGAGCCTTGCCTGTGGAGTAGTTGAATGCGCATTTGGAGCCTGTACTGTAAAGTGGTGTGTACTTACTGTATGTCATGCTGTGTGCTCCACAGTTATCTAATTGACAAGGATAGAGGCTCCATTGAACCTGCACCCCCAAACCCTGTTCAGAACGTACAGTTTATGGATATATGCTCCACTTCTAGAGTAATGTAAATTAGAAATCAATTTGCTGATTTCTTTGACAAAATGACCTTGTTTAATTTCACCAGATAAAGTTTTGTTTGAAGTTAAACTAATGTCTTTTTGCTTAAAATCATCTTTCCGTTCTTAGAGAATGGAAACTCACATGGGTGAAAAAGAACTGTACTTTTCAATCAGTGTGAGGCATTCACCATAAGCGTTGCAGAATTGACCTCACATGGATAAAAAAAATTAGCATGGTCTTGTTCACCAGTGGTGGAAGTATCCCGGTTCATGCAGTTGGGGGGGAGCTATGAAAGACAGGATGATGAGGGGGTATGTCATGGTCGAGGAAGAAGGGTAGTTTAGAGTAGACCTTGACTACCTGGCATGCCACTAATTTTGGCTGCACTAAATGATGAACTAAGGAGTGCATAAATACTGTCTATTGCATGTTTCTCCCACTCCCCACCAAGATCATCCAATATTGTCCACAGACTTCAGCAGAAAGTTGTGAGTGAATCTCTCGAATCATTGAATGGATCCCTGTTGCTGTGCTACCTCAGGACTTTATTGAAGAAGAATGATTCCTGTCTTCTGTCTGTCTTAGTGAATTCCTGTCCCCTTCACCGATGCCCTTGACCACGACCAGTTGTGCCTAAAGCAAACCAGCGATGCAGTAACCTAAACAGAGGCATAAAATGTATTATAAATAATGTATACAGTAGATGAAGGATATATTGTGGAGACAGATAAATATGGATAGACAGATAGATAACTGACCATGAGTGAGATCTAGGATCTTTCCTTGTGATCTGATTCTCCTGGAGTGGCTGGAGATAAGGTGACTGGTGTACAACTTTAATGGATGTGGTTGGAATATCATGATGAAATGTCTATTCCAATATATATATAAGTACATGCTTTATATGCCTGACATATATCAGCTTTGGCTTATCAACCTTAATCATATACAACAGATGTTTGCTAGCTTGCTGTGGAACTGAACTGAACTGCAAGAGTTAACAGAAGAATCGCACCTGCTCCGAGAATAAACTCAAAAGTTAACTCCAACGTTTTAGAAGGAGCAAGAACATAGCTATGACCGGTTGCTACTTCCTTATATGCTAAAGCCTATACTGTGTCACATATATATATATTTTGTGGTTTGCATGCGCCAGCCATCTGACCTATCTTAACAAAATAGTATATAAGTCTTGAAAAGAGGAAATATTAAACAGAAAGTAGTTCTACTTTGAACTTAGTGTCTCAGTGTGAGTTTACTTGAGCGTGCACGCTCTATATCTCTATATTCAATTTGACCAGGGGCATATATAAAAATATCAGACCTTGGTTCTGATCCAATACATCTGGCGCCCAATGTGGGGCTATTTGGGTTCTGTATCAGGGGATAGCCTATCGAGAAGAAACTGGGACAAAACAACACAGGCAGGACGGAGTCTGATTACCTCTGAGAAAATGGTAAGACACTTTATCTTGTCTACTGTTTATCCTGTACCGGTGATTGGCAAATCTCTGTGTCTATATTGGCTCTCCACAGTGAGCAAAGACAGGTATATATCTTGCCCATAGCCTATTGAACCTG
This sequence comes from Lithobates septentrionalis, assembly GCA_037952835.1. Taxonomy (NCBI): domain Eukaryota; kingdom Metazoa; phylum Chordata; class Amphibia; order Anura; family Ranidae; genus Lithobates; species Lithobates septentrionalis. Next base: position 2,949,129 of record JBBDGP010000918.1, on the reverse strand, counting down.
TACCACTTATATCTGCTGCCTGTTTTGTTCTGTTCTGTTTTGTTGATCGATCTTGTGTCTTGTGGCGGCTGTTGGGAATGAGGGATTGATTATATAGTCACGGATGAGGATAATATTGACGTGGTTAAACTCCTCCTGGGGGAATAGATAATTGTGTGTTAAAGCATGGGTGCAGTAAAGCACTGGAGAACCAGAAGGGGGCATCAGGAATATGCCCAGCAGCGGGGGGATCCCGTGAGGATTTGAGCAATCCTGTATTTCACTGCAGTTGCCACACATTTCTGTAATGTCATGTCCTAAGTGTGTTTGTGGACTGCTGTTCGGTATACATGAGGAGGGTTGGGGCCTGATCGAAGTGGTAGAGCCAGGATATAGGACTGAGTCTCTTGGTTATAAACCCTTATTCCCGGAGACCACACATGTATTGATGTTCAGATTAAATGTACATTATCCAGTCAAAATTGTTGTTGGCAAGTCATTGGAGGTCATAGAGGCTGAGGCTAGAATAAGAGGGCAGGGAGACGAGAGGTGCCCCTTACAACTTGAACAACCAGAAGGACTTGAAGAGGTGGAAAAAGCCAGAGTGAGAAATTTGGGCTTTGAGCTGGGACATGTAAAAGCTTTGAGCTGGGACTTGTAAATGAAAGTTGAAGTGGTCCGTTGAATATTAACTGCTGTACTCCTTATTTGTCTGTTAAATGTCTTGTTGAGAGTAATAAGTGGTCACATATTACTCGGCTCCCCTACCTGCGGCCACCTCGGGTGGACAGGGCTGTGACTAGTCTACGTTTTGGGAAGGTGCATATAAAGAGGCTTGCTTGGCAGCCGAACACTGTAGACATTCCTCTTTCTATCTGTGTCACAATATTTAGTAGACCAGACTGTGTGGACTGCACAGAGGAAACCAGAAACACATGTAAGTGAAAAATAAGGGTGTTTATTAAATAGGTGACAAATAAGTGAAATATAAACAGTGCAAAGCCAACCACAGACCCACAAACAATATATACAAATAACTGGGGATACTGGAATCGTAAACAAGCCAGGCCGAGGTCATACAAAGGGAGGTCAGCAGATGGGTAAGGATGGGAAACCAACAGGACAGGGAGAGGATGGATGGATAGGCTGCAGGGCAGGGATACAAGGAGAACAGGGCACAGGAGGGACAGGTCCAGGATGGGTTCGGGATAGGGATCGGATCAGATCAGAAACAGGCTCAAGGTCAGGATACAAGCAGCGAGGTCAGGGCACAGGGAGAAAGATACCAAGGCAAGCATGTGAGGGCTTGCTGGGTATGTATAAGGCTGCAGTAATTGACCTCACGTTACACCTGAGCGCAGAGGGTGCTGTCTGCTCCACACTGCCGGAGTACACCCACTGGTGGACACCGGTACTACGGCCCAAGGATGCAACAGTGCCACCAGCAGGTGAGTCCTCTTATTACAGGTCCTAGGTGTTGGAAGACACTCGCTGGTGGACATTGGTACTGCAAACCAAGAGACCGATAGCGTCACCAACAGGTAAACCCTTTCATGACAGTACCCCCCTTAAATGAGCGGCCTCCGGACGCTCCAACTAGATGAAATTGTCCACAGTTTATGGCCTCAAAACCAAACAACAGATGAGGGCAGATCAGGCTGGGCATCGGATACTTCAGGCTGGGCATCAGGCACTTTAGACTGGGCAGCAGATACATCAAGAGCAGACAGCGGGCACATCAAGAGCAGACAGCGGGCACATCAGAGCAGACAGTGGGCTCCGGGTCGTCAAGCTGGGCAGCAGGCTCCGGAACATTAGGCCAAACAGCGAGCACCATAAGGGCAGGCTGGATCACAGGCACCAGCTCAGCAGGCTGGGCAACAGGCCCCGGCCCAGTGGGCTGGGTAACGGGCCCCGGCCCAGCGAGCTGGACACCGGGCACTGGTCCAGCAAGCCGAATAATGGGTACTGGCTTAACAGGCCGAGTGACGGACTCCAATTTAGTAGACTGATGCCGCGTACACACGAGCGGACTTTACGGCGGACTTTGCCCGGCGGACTGGATTTCGTCGGACAATTCGATGTGTGTGGGCTCCAGCGGACTTTGTTTTCTCAAAAGTTGGACGGACTTAGATTTTAAACTTGTTTAAAATGTATCCGTTGAAATCGAGTCCGGTCGAAAAGCCCGCCGTCTGTATGCTAGTTAGACGGACTAAAAAGCCACGCTAGGGCAGCTATTGGCTACTGGCTATGAACTTCCTTGTTTTAGTCCGGTCGTACGTCATCACGTACGAATTCGACGGACTTTGGTGGATTGTGTGTAGGCAAGTCCGTTCATTCAGAAAGTCCGTCGTAAAGTACGTCGAAAATCCGCCAGGCAAAGTCCGCCGTAAAGTCCGCTCGTGTGTACGCGGCATTAGTAAAGGGCACCGGTTCCGCAGCCTGGGTAACGGGCACCGGTTCTGCAGCCTGGGTAACGGGCACCAGTTCCGCAGCCTGGGTAACGGGCACTGGTTCTGCAGACTGGGTAATGGGCACCGAAACTTCAGGCTGACACACGGGCAACAAAACTTCAGGCTGACACATGGGCACCAAAACTTCAGGCTGACACACGGGCACCGAAACTTCAAGCTGAGACACCAATATCAAAACATCCGGCTGGAAAGCAGGCAACGAGACATCAGGCTGGAAGGCGGGTACCAAGACATCAGACTGAGAAGCGGGCACATCAGACAGGGAAGTGGAGACATCAAGCTCGAAGGCAGGCACGAGACATCAGGCTGGACAGCAAGCACCGAGACATCAGGCTGGAAGGTAGGCACAGAAATAAAAAGAGAGAAGGGCGCACCAGCCATGTGCATTATCTTTTGTAAAACATTTATTAAGTAAAATGATAAAGGAAATTACTCACAAGCAGTAAAGAATCATGTGCCATAAACCTTGGACATCAGCTTGCAACAAGTGGTATAAATGATGAACAAAGCCTTCCAAAGGTATTTCCGAGGAATATATAACACTGCTCGCTTACGCGTTTCGAAGGGCTCATCCCTTCTTCATCAGAGCTCAGCAGTGAACCCTCCTTCAGTAGGCCCCATCAATTTATTTATTTATTCATATATTTATACATTTTTTAACCAATTAAATCATGATGGGCAATCCACTTGTACAGGTAAAGAGTGTAGGAGGGAGGATCTCCCAGAAAGGGAGGAGCCTTATGTGCCCTGCCCTATCCACTGATTGTGCCTGTTTGGCATTCACTATATATACAGGGCCTACTGAAGGAGGGTTCACTGCTGAGCTCTGATGAAGAAGGGATGAGCCCTTCGAAACGCGTAAGCGAGCAGTGTTATATATTCCTCGGAAATACCTTTGGAAGGCTTTGTTCATCATTTATACCACTTGTTGCAAGCTGATGTCCAAGGTTTATGGCACATGATTCTTTACTGCTTGTGAGTAATTTCCTTTATCATTTTACTTAATAAATGTTTTACAAAAGATAATGCACATGGCTGGTGCGCCCTTCTCTCTTTTTATTTCTCTGTCTGCTAGGAATCCCCATCCTTGAGGGCAGCAAGGCCAGTGTATCCCTTTTATATTGGGTCGACCACTTGTGCGCAGGAGTCTTTTTCTGTTTCTATATTGGAAGGTAGGCACATCAGACTGGAAGGCAGGCACATCAGACTGGAAGGCGGGCACATCAGACTGGAAAGCGGGCACATCAGAGGGGAAAGCGGGCACATCAGAGGGGAAAGCGGGCACATCAGACTGGAAAGCGAGCACATCAGTCTGGAAAGTGGAGACATCAAGCTGGAAGGCAGGCCCATAGACATCCGGCTGGAAGGCAGGCACGAGACATCAGGCTGGAAGGCGGGCACATCAGACTGGAAAGTAGGCACCAAGACTTCGGGCTGGAAGGCAGGCATCGAGACATCAGGCTGGAAGGCGGGCACATCAGGCTGGAAAGCGGGCACATCAGGCTGGAAAGCGGGCACCAAGGCATCGGGCTGGAAGGCAGGCATCGAGACATGAGGCTGGAAGGCAGGCATCGAAACATCAGGCTGGAAAGCGGGCACATCAGACTGGAAGGCGGGCACTGAGACTTTGGTCTGGAGGGCAGGCATCAGGACATTAGACTGGGAGGCAGGCACATCAGACTGGATAGCAGGAACATCAGACTGGAAAGTGAGCACCGAGACTTCGGGCTGGAAGGCAAGCACCAAGACATCCATCTGGAAGGCAAGCATCAAGACATCAAGCTGGAAGGTGGGCACATCAGACTGGAAAGCGGGAACATCACGCTGGAAGGCAGGCACATCAGGCTGGAAGGCAGGCACCAAGACTTTGGGCTGGAAGGCAGGCATCAAGACATCAGACTGGAAAGCGGACACATCTGACTGGAAGGTAGGCACATCAGGCTGGAAGGCAGGCACATCAGGCTGGAAGGCAGGCATCAAGACATCAGACTGGAAAGCGGGCACATCAGACTGGAAAGCAGGCATATCAGACTGGAAAGCAGGCATATCAGACTGGAAAGCGGGCACATCAGACTGGAAAGCGGGCACATCAGACGGGAAAGCGGGCACCAAGACTTCGGGCTGGAAGGCAGACATCAGGACATCAGACTGGAAAGCGGGCACATCAGACTGGAAAGCGGGCACATCAGACTGGAAAGTGGGCACATCAGACTGGAAAGCGAGCACATCAGTCTGGAAAGTGGAGACATCAAGCTGGAAGGCAGGCCCTGAGACATCCGGCTGGAAGGCAGGCACGAGACATGAGGCTGGAAGGCAAGCATCGAGACAGGCTGGAAGGCGGGCACATCAGACTGGAAAGTAGGCACCAAGACTTCGGGCTGGAAGGCAGGCATCGAGACATCAGGCTGGAAGGCGGGCACATCAGGCTGGAAAGCGGGCACATAAGGCTGGAAAGCGGGCACCAAGGCATCAGGCTGGAAGGCAGGCATCGAGACATCAGGCTGGAAGGCGGGAACATCAGACTGGAAGGCGGGCACTGAGACTTTGGGCTGGAGGGCAGGCATCAGGACATCAGACTGGGAGGCAGGCACATCAGACTGGAAGGCAGGCATCGAGACTTCGGGCTGGAAGGCAGGCAACAAGACATCAGACTGGAAAATGGACACATCTGACTAGAAGGCAGGCACATCAGGCTGGAAAGCGGACACATCAGACTGGAAAGCGGACACATCAGACTGGAAAGCAGACACATCAGACTGGAAAGCGGACACATCAGACTGGAAAGCGGACACATCAGACTGGAAAGCGGACACATCAGACTGGAAGGCAGGCACATCAGGCTGGAAGGCAGGCACCGAGACTTCGGGCTGGAAGGCAGGCAACAAGACATCAGACTGGAAAACGGACACATCTGACTAGAAGGTAGGTACCTCAGGCTGGAAGGCAGGCACATCAGACTGGATATCAGGCACTGGGTTGACAGGTTTAGGTGGGTCATCAAGTTCAACTGGCATGAACGCAGGCTGGAACAGGTTGGTGTGAAGGCAGGTTGGGTTACTGGCAGGATGGTGTGGGTCAGGAAGAACTTTAATTTCTTTTTTGGTTAAGCCACTGCAGCTTTGTACGTAGGTGCAGGGTCGTAAGAAATGTATGTAGCTGGGCAAAAGGAAGACCAAGGAACAGTGGCTGGAGGAGGGTTCTGTGGGGTTGTTACAGGTGGAGGAGAAGAGGCAGGTGGATTAAAGGCAGGATAGGTGCTACACTTGGAGACTGGGTAGTAGTATTTGGTAGGGAGCTGAGTAAACTGGGCTGTAGCTGAGGTTGCCATAGGTGACGGGGAGATAGATTTATGGGAAGGCAGGTGATTAATGGCAAGGCTGGAATGTTGAGGCTTAGCTAAGTGCAGGAGATCTGACCATGTCTGTAGATTGAACAAATGCTGATTCACACCCGGCCTGATTAACCAGGGATTGCACTGAATGGATGCAATCAGACAACACCTGCTGTGAACAAGCGGGAATAATGTTCCATAAAAAAGGCTGGATCATCTTCTAATAACCATACCAGGGATTTGGCCATAATTGAAGGGAGGAGAAAAATCATTGCTTCCTTCGGGAATGCATGACAGGGCTGGTTTTGCACATAACTGGATCAGGGGCTGAACATCTTCAAATGGCATATACCACTGATCCTCTAGGGAATGAGCTGATCGGATAGTTTCCATCAGCTGGTCACTAGTCCACCCTTTTAAAATCTGGCGACAATATTCACCATTATCTTCCTCCAGCAGAGAATAATAAATGATTAATTGAAATCCATATTAGCAGAACTAACAACCCAGATGGTTCCTCAATGCAGCCACGTCTGGTCAGGGATGGCCTTGGTATACTGTCACGGAATTTAGTAGACCAGACTGTGTGGACTGCACAGAGGAAACCAGAAACACATGTAAGTGAAAAAAAAGGGTGTTTATTAAATAGGTGACAAATAAGTGAAATATAAACAGTGCAAAACCAACCACAGACCCACAAACTACAAATAATATATACAAATAACTGGAGATACCGGAATCGTAAACAAGCCAGGCCGAGGTCATACACAGGGAGGTCAGCAGATGGGTAAGGATGGGAAACCAACAGGACAGGCAGAGGATGGATGGATAGGCTGCAGGGCAGGGATACAAGGAGAACAGGGCACAGGAGGGACAGGTCCAGGATGGGTTTGGGATAGGGATCAGATCAGATCAGAAACAGGCTCAAGGTCAGGATACAAGCAGCGAGGTCAGGGCACAGGGAGAAAGATACCAAGGCATGCTTGTGAGGGCTTGCCGGGTATTTATAAGGCTGCAGTAATTGACCTCACGTTACAACTGAGCGCAGAGGGTGCTGTCTGCTCCACACTGCCAGAGTACACCCACTGGTGGACACCGGTACTACGGCCCAAGGATGCAACAGTGCCACCAGCAGGTGAGTCCTCTTATTACTGGTCCTAGGTGTTGGAAGACACCCGCTGGTGGACACTGGTACTGCAATCTAGCACCACCAACGGGTAAACCTTTTCATGACAATCTGTCTTGTCCTTGTTAAGTTGAAACTGTGATATAGTCTGAACCAGTCCCAGTTGACAGAGGATTTTCGGACCCTTGAGTCCAAGACAGCCTCGTGACCCGTCTGAAATCCTGAGCAGACACATAAATATCCCAGTCATCAAGACAGAACATAGCAAGGTAGCCTTATATATTGGAGGGTGGTCAGAACGAGGACAGGTGGCGGTCAGAGGATTGTCGGACCCTTGAATCCAAGACAACTTCATAAAACCGCCATACAAACCCTGAGCCCGGACAAATAAACTCTTCAATAGCTAACGATGGGGCAAAAGTTAGAAAGGCCCAAAGAAGGCAGCCTGGCCTGTGACTTGGTGCTAGAGCGGGAAGGAGAGGGTGCTGTTAAAAAGGGAAAGAAATTGGCAAAAGTGTGTGGGGTCGATATGCATTTGGGCGGAAGGCTACAGGAAGATGAATGTCATACTATTTTGAAACATAAAAAAGGTCTGTTGTCAGATCACGGACTGCTACGAGCAGCAGGCGCTCGGTTCAAAGTTGCAAAAGCTATTCTTGAGGAAGGGTGGACAGAGCAGTAAACAAATCAAGATGGTCGTATTGTATATGTGTATAGAAAACCAGAAAAGAGGAAGTCAAGTAGTCAGCCACTGCCCTATGATGGCGTCTGGTCCCCAGGAAGCAGACACTGCCCTTCGTCTACCGCCCCTCTGAGCCAAGTGACACCTCCCCCTACCGCCCCTCTGCAACAAGTGACAGACCAACAGGGGACACCTCCCCCACCATGCTTAACGATAGGCAATGCACACTTGTCTTTGTACAGCTCGGGTGGTTGCTGCCACACACGCCTGACCCAATCTGTACCACCTGCACCACCACCCACACTGGAACCTACCCACATGTATCTGGTGATAGACCAGGGATCATATTACAAGGCCCAACCTACCCCATTAATGATAAGCACTGATGTCGAGGGGGGGAAACCCAGACACCTCCCCCACCCAAGCCTCAGGAGGCTCCTGCCCCAACAAACCCGGAACTAGGGGCTCAGACTCAACCCGATTCCTCCCCCCGAAGCCCCAACCAAAGTCGCGCTGGCCCTGTCAGGGAGCCCGTTGCTGACATGCATGCCGGAACAGGTACAATCCCAAAATGACAGACTGTTACATTTCAAGGCACACCCTGCATTGAATCCATTCCCCTGTATGACTCACAAGATGAAGGCTCAGTGTCCACTAACCCGTTTGACAGCTTGCCACTTGACAACTCACTCTGACCATTTAGTAGTGACTCACTTCCCCTGTTATGTCCCTCACAGCAGCCCATGGTCCTTAGAGCCGGAAATGAACCACCTCCCATACCATCGAGACCCTCACACCATCAAAGACAATGGCCCCAGTACGATCCCTTCATTTCACCACAGAGAGGAATACCTACGGTACAAGGGGCTCCCCTGATGTACGTAAATTTCACCCCCTCTCAGGCTGCATCTCTTTTCGCGAGCCTACCAGACCCTGAAAAACAACCCATGCCATTTTACAGAAGGATCACCCAAATCCAAAATACATACGCGGCTGCGTGGGAGGATTTGGTGAGCCTGTGTGAGATAAAGACAGGAAATGCCTACTGGCCAGTGATGGAGAAACGCTTTGATTAGTAGTACTATGATGATATTTATGACTCAGGCTGTAAATTCATGAGTCAGTTAAAAAGATGGGCTCAAGACTGCCTGGCAGACCAAGTGACTAGTATACAAGAGATTACACAGGAAAAAGGCAAATCCGTTGAGAAATATCACAATAGAATATCACAAGTGTTTATTGATTTGGGTTTTAGCATGCTGAACAAAGCACACAGACACATGCTAGCTGCCACATTTGTCTAAGGTCTTAAAGAGTCAATCCGAAAGGGACTGATCCTATCACGCCCAGAGTATAGAGTAATGGAACTTGAGACATTTTTATTAGTAGCAAAAGGTCTAGAATCCTCACAGAGCAGTAGAAAGGTAGTTCCTCTCATGATGGCCTCTGACACACCGTATCTGCTCCCACCAGTACCAATTCCACGTGTCTGCTACAACTACAGAAGACCCGGCCACTTCAGAAGGGAATGCAGAAGCCCTTGGAAATTCACCCACAGTCAACCAGACCCCAGCCATGGTCCACATGAAAGCGCTCAGTATCAGAAACATGACCAGGGCATCAAATATTGATATAACATGCATAGGGGTTGATGGAACACCCAGGAAGAACCCCTTAACCCGCCCCCGACAAGTTGGCAATTTTCCCGACCTACTAGCAAGATTTGTGGTCTTGTCCATAGGTCCCTTAAATCTGTTAGGGGCTGATGTCTTGTCCAGACTCCAGGATTCTATTTCCTTCCAACCTGATGGTGGTGTTCAGCGTTGTGCTCCGTCCCCCTTCTGTTATCCTTGGGCACACCAGATGAGGCTGGAATCCCGCAAAAAGTCTTGGATCGAGTTCCCCCATGCTTGTGGTCCACAGGGCCCAAAGATATAGGACATTTAAAGGTGCCACCAATCATGGTGCAGCTGAAGCCAGGGGCCCCCTTGCCCAGAAAACCACAATACGCCTTGAAGCCAGCTCAATTCACATCCATTTCAAAGCAAGTCGAGGCCCTTTTGTCAAATGGAGCTCTGGTACTCTGCACATCCCCCTGTAACACACCGCTGTTTCCAGTAAAGAAACGAACCACAAAAGGAGAGCCAGAAAAACACAGAATGTTGCAGGACCTCAGGGCTGTGAACGAAGCTACTGTATTAGAAATACCTATCGTGCCCAGCCCCAACACCTTGCTGGCAGGAATACCACCCACAGCGAAGTACTTTAAGCGACCTAGAGAATGCTTTCTTTAGCGTCCCCCTTGACCCCCACTGCCAGTTTCTGTTTGCCTTCACTCACGAGGGGAGGAGCTACACCTGGACTGTTATGCCACAAGGTGCCCAGAACTCCCCCTCCCAATTTGCCAAGGCAATGGCCCTCATTCTGGACAACTGGATGAAGTTACACCCAGACATCGTACTCCTTCAGTATGTAGATGGCCTCCTGCTTTGTGCAGATACCCTTGGTGATACCTCAATCTTCTCTGAAAGCCTCCTCCACTACTTGGCTGAGCAAGGGTGCAAGGCCTCGAAGTAAAAGTTTCAGTGGTGCAGAGAAAAGGTGGTTTTCTTAGGCCACTGCATCTCCCAAGGCACCTGACATCTCACTGAAGAAAGAGTTGCTGCAATCAAGGCCATCCCTTTGCCTCAAAAGCCCTATCATGCATTTCTAGGGTTGGTCTACTGCCGTTCTTGGACCCCAGGAGCCTCCCTCTTGATGCAACCCATCTATGATGCCCTGAAATCTGACCCTTTCCTGCTTTCCCCAGAAGCTGTGGACTATTTTGAAGTTCTGAAGGAGATCATCTCAACAGTCCCTGCTTTGGGCCTCCCAGACTATGAAAATTCTTTAAAACTGTTTGTCTCAGAGAGACAAGGACATGCCACAGGAGTTCTGGCACAGTCCCATGGTAAAAGGCTCAGACCCGTTGGGTATTACTCCTGTCAGCTGGACTCTGTGGCCAGGGGGGACCGTCCTGCCTCAGAGCCGTCTTTGCAGCCCAAGTTCTTCTGGACAAGACCACTGACCTCGTGTTTGTGCCATCCTTTAATCCTCCTTGCCCCTAATGACATAACCGCCATACTAAACCAAGTACAGCCCAAACACCTGTCCTCACAAAGACACTTCAGACTCCAGTGTGCCTTGCTTCTCCCCAATAACATCGCCATCCTCCGATGTGATACTCTTAACCCATCCACTCTGCTTCCTCTTCTTGAGGGGGGTCTCTATAGAGAATAACCCTCATCTCATCGCTCATGACTGCTTCAAGGTGATGAAAATGGAAACAACACACTTACCATCAGTCAGTGAAGCAGCCCTGGAGAATCCTGACTTGACAATTTTTGTGGATGGTTCCAGGTATGCAGAGAGCGCTGGACAGTACCACACAGGATACGCGGTCACCACCGAAGATACAGTTCTCCAGGCTTCAGCATTACCCCCCTCCATGTCTGCCCAGCAAGCAGAATTCCAGGCCCTAACTATGGTGTGTAAATTGGCAGAAGGAAAAAGAGCCAACATTTTTACAGATTCAAGATATGTTCCTGGCGTTGCCTGTGATTTCGGTATCATCTGGAAAATCAGAGGGTTCCTTACAGCAGCAGGTACACCTGTAAAGCACAGTTCAGCTATCAAGGACTTAATGGATGCCCTACTCCTCCCAGCACAAGTGGCCATACTTAAGGTGAAGGCACATGGCAAACTGGTTTCACAAGAAGCACGAACCAATCACCTGGCAGATACCGCTGCAAAACAAGCTGCAAATGGAACACGAGAAGTGGTGAATGCACCCATCCTGGTTGATCCAATAGATACCCCTGAAGAGACTGTGCAAACCACCATGATTCTCCTGTGGACAGGGCTCACCTCAAGGAGCAACAGGAGGCAGCTGACAAAGAAGAAAAAGAAGTGTGGATCAAAAAAGGAGCTACAAAAGTTGAAGGAATCATGGAATTGAACAAGAAACCTTGTCTGGCACGATCAATGTTTCCTGCAGTGGTACAGGGAGCCCATGGTGACTCTCGTCTGTCAAAAACCTTGATGAACGCCCTGATCAACAAATACTACTTGGCTCCGGGGATCACCCCACTCACCAACAACTTCTGCAAGTCGTTCACTATCTGTGCTAAATGCAATCCAGGAAGAACGGAAAAAGTACCTTTTGAAGCATCTAGCAAAAGGCCAGTACCCCTTCCAAAGGATACAGATTGACCACATCCAGATGCCGAAGAGTGGCCGATATGAATGTGCATTGATTATCATTGACATGTTCTCCGCATGACCGGAAGGCTATCCCATAACCAACATGACTGCAAAGACCACGGCTGAAAGACTTCTAACAGAAATAGTATGCAGATATGGTGTCCCAGAGGTTATAGAGAGTGATCAGGGGCTGGCTTTCACGGCCTCAGTGACCAAGGAAATATGGGCAGCTTTAGGGGTCAAGCTCACTTTCCACACCCCATACCATCCTCAAAGCAGTGAGAAGGTGGGAAGATTGAATGGCACAATAAAATATAGAATGCTAAAAATGTCTCAGGAAACAGGAATGAGTTGGCCAAACAGCCTACTCATTGCCTTATTCAGTGTTAGGTACACTCCAAGGGGAAACCATGGCCTGTCACCCTATGAGATATTGTTTGGTTCAGCCCCCAGACTGGGTTGTTACTTCCCACAGCAATTACAGCTCCAATCTGATGTATTGACTGATTATGTGACTGCCTTATCTCGAGAATTAACCCGTATCCATTCGCAAGTGTTTTCTTCAATTCCAGATCCTGAGTTAGATACAGGAACACACAAGCTGGTTCCCAGTGACTGGGTCCTGGTAAAGAAGTTTGTGAGAAAGTAAACCCTGGAACCCAGATATGATGGTCCTTTCCAGGTCCTCCTAACAACTACCACATCAGTAAATGTGGCCGGAAAGAACTTGTGGATACACGCCTCCCACTGCAAGAAGGTCCCTGTGCCCGAGGAAGAGACTGAGGGGACCAAACCATGATTCTGTATATCCTTTTCATTGTAATCATTGATCAGGCACAAGGGGTAGCCATCAAACAAAAAGATGGTATAACACAATTCTGGTATAACTCATCCTATACACATGTTGCCACTTTTATATCCTCTTATGAACAGATAATTCCAGGTACTATGTACAGGATCAGGTCCTGGGATAAAACATTAGGTCCCATGACAGTGTATGTATGCGTTACTGACACCTACTGGGGAAACAACTGTGATTCCTGGGGAACAGTGGGATGGAACACTGGTACAAACTGGGGGTACAAGCCTGACAGCTCCCAGAATAGAAAGGATAATAATGGGTAGTCTTTGATAGAATGACAATCAACAAGCACATGGATCAGTAGTATCAGTAGTATCACCAAAGAGTTCAGGTTAACCATTGAGAATCCTAGCCCAGGAGACAGTGGGACCTATGTTCTGGGCCTATGGTGGGGAAGTGGGTATCCCAGTTTTAGAAAACCTTTCCAACTGAAAGATATGTTCAATAACCCAGAGTGGGGAGTTCCCCAATTTACATCTAGCTCCAACCCCTGAGGCCCCATATACAGACATTAATGGACATGGTAGCCATAGCAGACCCTACCTTTGAGGATACTATGGCTGCAGAAAACGGGTTCTCAGATGTGAACTTGTGGCTCGAGTGGATGAGGTACAGTGCAGGGAAACACAATAAGACTAATTGCTATGTGTGTGGGAGGGCTAGACCTCATTTAGGAACGGTACCCCTAAACATATACCCCGAACATGAGACATGTTTCCTTAGCCTGTTTACCAACACAACCACTAACCACTCCCTGTGTGAACATTGGAAGAAGGAATATCTCATAGTCACCAAGACCCCCAAGCCAGGAGAAAGTATCACCATATATCCTGACAATTACACATGCTATGGATGGTATCAGGGAGTGGGGAAATCTCTTGGGAATTTCACCACGGGTTACTGTGGCTCTTTTAGTGAGGCCTCTGCAGATCTGGTGCAGAATCAAGTCCAGTCTTTGGGAGACGTGTACTGGATCTGCGGAGCCATGAAAATCAGAAGCAGATTGACAGGACAGTGGACAGGAGAATGTGCACTGGCCAAGGCCATAATGCCTCTACATATTGTCTCGGAAAATCCAAAGCCAGAAACAAACAACACACCCAGGCCTAACAGGAGGCGTAGGAGTGCCCCAGCACGAAGCTTTGACCCTCATGTATACATAGATGCCATAGGGGTCCCTAGAGGGGTTCCAGATGAGTTCAAAGCAAGAGACCAAGTAGCAGCAGGATTTGAGTCCCTGATCCCCATCATCACTGTAAACAAGAATGTAGACTGGATAAATTACATCTACTATAACCAACAAAGGTTTGATAATTACACCAGAGATGCACTCCAAGGTTTAGCCGAGCAACTGGAAGCTGCTTCACATATGACCTTCCAAAACCGTATGGCCTTAGATATGGTCCTAGCTGAAAAGGGAGGTGTGTGTAAGATGTTACCTGAAACAAGTACATGCTGTACTTATATCCCAGACAACACAGGCCCAAATGGTAAAGTTACCTTAGCCATCCAGAAATTGAAGGTTTGTCCAAGGAATTAAAAAGGAATTCAGGGCTCTCCAACCCCTGGGATCAGTACTTCACCTGGATCAAGAGGGGGTGGCAGGGAATTTTAACACAGAACGGAATAGCCATTCTGATAATTTTAGTGACCCTAGCTGTCATGGTCTGCTGTGTTCTTCCCTGCTTTAAGAAGTGTGTAGAAAAAGCCATTGACCAATCTACTCACATGTTTTGAACCAAGAAATACCAAATGATGATGATGATTATGTGTTACACTCTGTTACAGTCACTTTCCCCCGAGATGCAACACCATAGGATTACAGGGACAGACAGCACCTGATTTCCCTTCTCTAAACTGTATTGAGAGGTGTAGTGAGTTAGTCGCTGCTCTTCTCTATATACAGTCCAAAAGAGTTGCTGAGGAGAATGGGCCAAGGGGGGACTGTAAAAGATGTGGTTGGAATATCATGATGAAATGTTTATTCCAATATATATAAGTACTTGCTTTATATGCCTGACATATATCAGCTTTGGCTTATCAACCTTAATCATATACAACAGATGTTTGCCATCTTGCTGTGGAACTGAACTGAACTGCAAGAGTTACCAGAAGAATCGCACCTGCTCTGAGAATAAACTCAAAAGTTAACACCAATGTTTTAGAAGGAGCAAGAACATAGCTATGACCGGTTGATACTGCCTTATTTGCTAAAGCCTATACTTTGTCACCAATATATATGTAGCGCTGACAACTTCTGTTTCTAGTCATATGTGTGTTATACAGTACATAAGTTGTGTTAGTGCCATCTTGTGGACATTTGAAAAAGTGCAATACGTTTACGTTTGATGATTAAGTGAAGTGACATGGAAGTGATTTATTGTTTACTTCGGAACTTTAGCTCTGATCCACCCACAATGCTCCTGGACAAGTTGAGAACTGAATTGCATTGTGGGAGGATATAAAAGGGTAAGGAGCAGCCATCTTAGGCCTCTTGTTCCTGGGCCGTGGCCTGCCAGCAGAACCCTGTGGGTGTGTGTGTCCTACAGGGTTGCGGCCTACTTTGCGAAGGAGCGGAGCAGCTGCAAGGATCCTGCCATCACATCACAGCGTGCTGGAGCATCAGAAGTGATCATTCCGGAGACCCGTGGGGAGATAACCGAGGACTCCTGGTCGTTTGTGAACAGAACAGTGTGACAGCATGGTGGTGCCTCCATACGGACTGAGAACTGCTGAAACTGAGGCATCCATCTGCCCGGATCCCGTGTGGTGAGAGGGTTAACACCCAGAAGTTTGTTTAACTACTACATACACAGTTAGAACTGTTACAGAGTGCTGCTGGGACCGATAGTCCCACGGAACAAGTTAAGTTGGAGAACTTTACATCTGAATAGACTCCAGTATTCAAGAACGGATGCTAGATGTTTGTTTTCTTCATATAAGAACACTTAGTCAATCTGCTGGATTACAATTATTTTAGTGTGTTATATTACACTGCGCAACACCCAGGAGGAACCCTTTGTGGATTACAATTATAAAAGCTAGCGAAGACTGAAGATGTCAGGACTACCTTTTCATTGCAGGGCCCTGCATTTAGTTACAAAGGATAGTGACTTTAAGGTCTAGAGCAGGGGGAGCTCCCGGGTACATTTATATATAATTAGATATATTTGTGTCTGTTACTGATTGTCACAACCATTTCTTATACTGTTACACTACGTTGGTGTGATAGTATAGTCATTGTAATAATTCTTTATATAAAATATATTATTTACCCAAAGAAAGAAGTTATTTTTGGTTATTACTGAAGTTTGTGTGCAGTGTTTTCCTGCAGGTGGAGCTACCAGCACCCACGTAGAGGTAGCTATAACTATAAGGGTATATTGTGGGTTAAAGTTGATACTCATATAATTACAACACTGTACTACATTTGTGTCAAGGGGATTGAACAATTTAAGAAGGGTGAAGAGCATAGAGGACAGGCCCGCTTAAACCAGCAGCTCCACCGAGAGTTATTGCTACATGTGGGGGCCTCGTCCGGGATTTGTTCACCGTAAATTCTCGCAACCCAGAGAAGTGTTTCATCGGGAGTCTATGGTGAGAGCTGGACTTAAAAAAAAAAAATCTTACAGGAAGAGAAGGGGTTAAACTGCAGCACTTTATTTCTGAGTGCATAGATGGCGGGCGCCAGTGAAGGCCCGGGAACTACGTGATCAGAAGAACAAGTGGGAGGAGCCTACTCTACTTAATACTGCGTGGGACGCGTGTATGTGTTTGGCGCCAGAGGAAGAGGCCTCGTGATCGTGCTGAGAAGATCAGAGTGTGGCCATGTCTTTTCCGACGATACAGCCAATTATGGGACCGAGAATGTTCCCTGCAAGCACCGTGTTAAATACTGTGTTGATCGGAGCCCTGCTTACGGATACTGGAGTTCATTTGAAGCCGCAGGGGAGGTTTGTTCTGTATACCTCAGGAGATATTGAGGGACTGGGCATGATCTGCCACAGATGTGAAGGACTGGCCGTACATCTTCGTCCTTTTGGCCGATGTCCGCAATGTGGAGAGTACTTGTTTGTGGTGGAGTAAACTTCCACGTTGCCCCGTGCTTACCGAATGGATTGGGCAACAGGTATCGCCACAGTAGAAGCTGCTACTACTACAGAGGGAGAACGACAGGTCATCACTTCCCCTGTTGTTACTGACAATGTTCCGGAGAGAGACACTGCTGCTGCTGTCATCAGGGGACATTGCCTTGATTTCTGCGTCCACTACACCTGCTCCTGTTGTACCTGTTCAAAGGAAGGTGGGATATGTGAAGGCTTCCCGGGGCCGTGGTCGAGGCCTACCCCAGAGGTTACCTGAACCGGAGCTACCAAAGTCCACATCAGGAATGGGTAAGCCACTGATGGGGAATGTATCTGGGACTGTAAATAAATATCTGCCAGCGGAATAGTTGGGAGATTCGGAAATAGAATCCATGTCGGATCTTTCCGGTGATGATGACCTATTTGAGACTATGTCACAAGAGCTGTTATGGTCACAAGGTGAAGATGTCGCCTCTGCTATGACTTTCCCTGAATGGACAGCCCTGAGTTCTGGGAAGACGTCACCCTGTGTGGAGGCACACAGTACTGTTACCGAGACTTATCGAAAGTTGCTAGTTCACTACAGACACCGGCTGGGTCTATGGTGAGCAAATCATTGGATTCCTGTGTGCCGCCTGGTATGGGGAAGGACAGATCTTTGCCCAAACTTGCACGTTTGCAGAGAATGTTAAACAAGTGTGTAGCTGCAGAGTATGGTTTGGAGTTCCCTTATGTGCCTCAGGATATAATGCAAGTGATTGAACTTAACCGGGAACTTTGGTACAGTGAAGCTGTTTGGGACTATTTGTCTGTGCCTAAGCCTTTCCGAAAGACTAGATGTTCTGTTAAAATGGATGAACGTTTTAGTGGATGTTTTATGCACTGGAACTTCGGTCGGCACATCTATGCTGACAAAATGGTCATCTGCAGGCCCAGAAAAGATGACGTTGTCTATTTCATTACTACAGTGGATAAAATGGGAAAGATATTGACCTTGCCGGATCCCCCGTTTTATTGGTGATTCTGGACAAAAGTACTTTGAAGTAAGATAGTTATTGTCAGCGTAAAGAGATCTTCATGGTCAAGATCTGCATATTCTGTTCAGTGTTTCAAATCCAAGGACTTCTTTTTCATTTAAAGAGATTATTATACAGGGATGGACTCCTTAAGATTTTCTTTTTTTTATACTAGATGATGGGGAGAGAGGCTCATTTTCTCTAAAAATGAGGCTTTGCTCCTGATATTGTACAGTATATGTGTGTGTTTTAATATGTTTTCCTTTTCAGGAACTATTGGATCTCCTATCAAGCTGGGAGGCTTTTCAGCTAGATAGATAGTGAGGTTATGTACAGACGTAGGTTGGTTTTGTTTGCGGATGTTAACATAATGTTTTATAGATGTAAGTCTTATAATATCTTTCCACTGTCTTTCTTTCTCTCTTTGTCTATCCAAGTTATTAAAAGCTCAAATACCTACTCCCAGGCTTGGGAGTTACTGTCATTGTTTTTGGACAGACGTTGGGGACAACGTCTACTGCAGTGGGGGGAGTGTGTAGTGCTGGTAGATTTGCGATCTACCATCTGATAGGTAAATTTAGTAACTTGTTTGTTAGGAAGGTTAGATTTGCCTCTGTTCCAGCTTGGCTGACGTTGCGTGTGTTTCCATACTGAGCCGTGGGTGTCGCTGTTACTGCTGGCTAGTGTTGGAAGGGCAACGTGTCTAAGCGTATGGATGCTCTTCTGTCCTGGAGACAATTCGGTGGAGGTGGTCCTCTGAGTTGCATTCTGGGCGAGGGTATTTATGGGACAGACGCCATATTCTGGAGTCCGTTTTACAGCCGCCTGCTGGCCCTCCTGGTCGACAGGTATGCGTTAGAGAGCTATCTCGTGGTCCTCCGTTCTGGAGGCCCACATTGCTGCGGCGCAGGGGTGGGCCCAGAAGCTTGTCTGGGGCCTACCACAGCGGCCGAGGAATGGTCCTGAGCTGTCTATCCAGAGGGAAGAAGCTGGACAACCGAGGAGATCCCAGGGGAGGACCCGTCATGGAAGGATCATGCAACGTGCTGGTCTGGAGAGGGGCCTGGTGACTCAGTTGGAGGACGTATCCTAAAGAGATTATACAGCATAGTGTTGCCGGGTCGCCTTAAAGGTTCAAGCACTGTAACTGACTTTCACCACAAAAACCAATACATCCTGTGGCAGAGGATCGTATGGGTTCATCCCAAACAAGTCTATGGCAGAGACTTTTGTTCGTGCTGTGTACTGGCTGCTAGGCTAGTGAGAGAGGCCTATCCAGGTGTGCAAGGAATGTGTCCCACCAAGGGAGTGCATTCTACTGAAATATCCAACCCCAAAGGACATTTGTCAAGAATCTTACTAAAAAGGTATTTGAGTTTTCCTCTGCAGTTTCCCTTCTGCCTCTTTCCTGCTACTTCCTTCGTTGATGGTTTAATAAAGCATTGAATACGTACTCAAGTGTTGGTGCGTGTGTCGTCCAGAGGTAAACTCAATGGAACCCTAGACCCGGTGTCGGTGAAACAGAGGGAAGGAGAGTGAAGGTAACAAGCCCGCTTAAACCAGCAGCTCCACCGAGAGTTATTGCTACATATATATATATATATATATATATATATATATATATATATATATATATATATATATATATATATATATATATTGTGGTTGTTTTGTGGTTTGCATGTGCCAGCCTTATCTGACGTATCTTAATCTTAACGAAGTAGTATATAAGTCTTGAAAAGAGGAAATATTAAACAGAAAGTAATTCTACTCTGAACTGAGTGTCTCAGTGTGAGTTTACTTGAGCGTGCACGCTCTATATCTCTATTAGGGATGGGCCGAACACCCACCTGTTTGGTTCGCATCCAGAATATGCGAACAGGCAAAAAATGTGTTAACCTCCCTGGCGGTATTCCCGAGTCTGGCTCGGGGTGGAATTTCAGAACCAAAAGCGGTAACCCCGAGCCAGACTCGGGATCGCATCGCAGGATCTAGGAAGAGCTTACTTACCTTGTCCCCTGGATCCTGTGATGTCTCCCCGCAGTGCAAGCTGCTTGTCCTCTGCTCGATTAATCACAGAGCTAAGCTCCGTTCCCTGTGAGCGTTGCGACGCACGGGGATGGAGAACGGCACCAAATTCAAAAAGTGAAACACACACAATACATACAGTATATTGTAATCTTACAGATTACATTACTGTATGAAATTATTTCACATTCCTTTTGTCCCTAGTGGTTTCTCCGGTGCCCTGCATGCAGTTTTATATTATAAAAACTGCTCTTTCTGCCTGGAAACTGGAGATTGTCCATAGCAACCAAAAACATCCCTTTACATCAAAAGTGGTTTTAGATCAGCTAGAAAACAGTGATAATAAATTGGAATCACTTACAGAATTGAGCGATAGTGATTTGTGGGGAGATCCGTCATCAAACACTGAAAAGTAATGACAACGACAATTCTGCAACTGAGCAAATTTCAGTGTTTTTCATTTGATTACATTATTAAATTATTTTATTTTTATTATTATTTGGTATAATTATTTATAGTTATTTATTATATTATTTATGATTTTGTGTTTCAAACTTTATCATACCCGAGATGTCTACTAGACTCTGGTTTGGACAGATTTAAGTGAGTTATTCCTAAGAATTACAGGCCTACAATATAAAACGCCAAATTCCCATGCAAAATATTTGTACTGCTTTCAGCATCAAAAAAATATGAAATAATCATACCGCCAGGGAGGTTAAAGTTTATGAATATGAAAAATCAAAAGTTCTAATTTTAAAGGTTAACCACTTTAATACCAGGCACTTAGACACCTTCCTTCCCAGGCCAATTTTCAGCTTTCAGCGCTGTCGCAATTTGAATGACAATTGCGCGGTCATACAACACTGTACCCAAACTAGTTTTTTATCATTTTGTTCCCACAAATAGAGCTTTCTTTTGGTGGTATTTGATCACCTTTTGTGCTTTTTATTTTTTGTGCAACAAATAAAAAAAGACCGAAAATTTTGAAAAGAAACGGGTTTTTCTTTGTTTCTGTTAAATTTTTTTGTAAATAAGTATGTTTTCTTCTTCAATGATGGGCACTGATATGGCTGCACTGATGGGCACTCATAAGGTGGCACTGATGAGGTGGCACTGATGGGCACTGATGATGGGCACTGATAGGCGGCACTGATGGGCACTAATAGGTGGCACTGATGGGCACTGATAGGTGGCACTGGTATGTGGCACTGATGGGCACTCATAGATGGCACTGATGGGCACTCGTAGGCGGCACTGATCGGTACATATGGGTGGCACTGATGGGTACTTATGGGTGGCACTGATAGGTGGCACGGATGGGCATTGATGGGCACTGATAGGTGGGCACTGATGGGCACAGATGGGCACTAATAGATGGCACTGATGGGTGGCACTGATGACACTGATGGGTGGCATTGCTGGGCATCACTGATGTTACATTTTATATAATGGTGCCAGTTAGTGCCCATTTGTGGGCACTGATTGGCACAGATTGGGCATAATTTGCACATGTGAATGGCCATGGGGTACATACCTGGCCATCCACATGTTGCCCCCTTCCATGGTGGTCCTGGCAGCTTCCCTGGTGGTCTAGTGTGGGCATAAACAATCAGCGCAGACCCCCTGTCAGGAAAGCTGCCGATCGGCTCTCCTCTACTCGCATCTGTCAGACGCGAGCGATGAAAAGCCGATCAATGGCTTTTCCTGTTGACATCGTGATCAGCCGGGATTGGACATGGCTGATCACGTGGTAAAGAGCTTCCACCGGAGGCTCTTTACCAAGATCGGTGTATCGGTGTGTCAGGCTGACACGCTGCACCACCGATCGCTGCAATGCGCGCCCCCACGGGCGCGCGGCAGCTGTTGTCCTGATGGACATCATATGACGCCCATTTAGGATAGCTGAACCACCGCCCGGCCATCATTTTGCAATAGGCCGGGTGGGAAGTGGTTAATATGCAAGTTATTGTCATAAATAGTGTTTGGGAACCTGGGTCCTGCCCCAGGGGAAATGTATCAATGCAAAAAAAGTTTTAAAAATGGATGTTTTTTCGGGAGCAGTGATTTTAATAATGCTTAAAGTGAAAAAATAAAAGCGAAATATTCCTTTAAATTTCATACCTGGGGGGTGTCTATAGTATGCCTGTAAAGTAGTGCATGTTTCCAGTGTTTAAAACAGTTCAAAAGCAAAATGACATTTCTAAAGGAAAAAGAAGTAATTTAAAAGTGCTAGTGCCGGCTATTAATGAATTGTTGGTCCCCAAAGTCATTGAAAGCCATTGAAAAATAAAAAAAATAAAATGTGTGGGGGTCCCCCAAAATTCCATTACCAGGCCCTTCAGGTCTGGTATGGATATTAAGGGGAACTCCGTGCCAAAATTTTTAAAAAATGGCGTGGGGTTGCCCCAAAAATCCACACCAGACTCTTATCCGAGCACGCAACCTGGCAGGCCACAGGAAAAGAGGGGGGATGAGAGAGCGCCCCCTCCCTGAACCATATCAGGCCACATGCCCTCAACATGGGGAGGATGTCCCCATGTTGATGGGGACAAGGGCCTCATCCCCACAACCCTTGCCTGGTGGTTGTGGGGGTCTGTGGTCGGGGGGCTTATTGGAATCTGGAAGCCCCCTTTAACAAAGGGGACACCCAGATCCCAGCCCCCCTGTATGAATTGGTAAGGGGTACATTGTACCCCTACCATTTCACAAAAAGAAAGTGTCAAAATGTTAAAAAGCCACAGGAGACGGCTTGGGACAAGTCCTTTATTAAAAATAAAAAAATAAAAAATAAAAAAGAGATTCCAGCGATGTAATCCAATAAATCAATGCTCCTACTCCAGCGATGTAATCCAATTCTTGATTTCCAGCGATGGATGATTTCCAGCGACTCCAGCGAGGAACACGCACAGGATCCTGCCTCCACCGGAGGCACCCAGCTAATGACGTGACACCAGCTTGACAGCTCTTATGTATCTAAGGGCGGGGCCACCCATCACTTGATCCCGCCCCCCTCTGACAAGGGGAAACACCGGGGTTTCCCAGTGATGTGTACAGGTGACCCCGCCCCCCTCTGATGCAACACAGGATTCCCGTTGGGCACATCCTCCCCATGTTGAGGGCATGTGGCCTGGTTCAGGAGGGGAGGGGTGCTCTCTCGTCCCCCCCTCTTTTCCTGCGGCCTGCCAGGTTGCGTGCTCGGATAAGGGTCTGGTGTGGATTTTTGGGGGAAACCCACGCCATTTTTAAAAAAAAATTGGTGCGGACTTCCCCTTAAAATCCATACCAGACCTGAAGGGCCTGGTAATGGAATTTTGGGAGACCCTCACACATTTTTTTTAATTTTTCAATGACTTTCAATGACTTTTATGTATATTGTCGGGACCGACAATTCATTAACAACGCTAGCACTTTTAAATTTCTTTTTTTTTCCTTCAGAAATGTCATTTTGCTCTTGGACTGTTATAAACACAGGAAACATACTCTACTTTACAGGCATACTATAGACACCCCCCAGGTACGAAATTTAAAGGAATATTTCACTTTTATTGTTTCACTTTAAGCATTATTAAAATCACTGCTCCAGAAAAAACGGCTACTTTTACAACTTTTTTTTGCAATAATACATGCCCCCTGGGGCAAGACCCAGGTCCCCAAACACTTTTTATGACAATAACTTGCATATTAACCTTTAAAATTAGCACTTTAGATTTCTCCCATAGAATTTTAAAGGGTGTTCCGCGGCTTTTCGCATTTGCCGCGAACACCCCAAATTGTTCTCTGTTTAGCGAACGGGCGAACAGCCAAAGTTCAGGTTGAACTCATGTTTGACTCGAACAGATAGCCCATCCCTAATCTCTATATTCAATTTGACCAGGGGCAGATATAAAAATATCGGACCTTGGTTGTGATCCAATACACAACTCCATGGCTGAGCTGACATTCATGGGAGCATTGAGGGGCCCAGCCTTACTCTCATCCACAAGCTTCTTCTCCCTCTCAGTATCTGATTAAGTCCTATAAGAAAACAAAATTAATTTGATGAAACAGATGTGCAATGCGGTCTCTTTTGTGAAAGAGAGAAAAAGAGAGAGAATAAAAAGAAAAAAATAATTTAAAAATATGCTAATTTCTGGCCACTCTGATGTCAAATCATGTACTCCATTGTCCCAGGATTGTTTTGTTTGTATCCGGGCGGCATGCAATGGAAGGGCAAAACCCCACAACTCAACAGTGGCTATAAGTTGAGCTTACAAAAGCAGCACACCAGCATATTCAGAGACAATTTCTGACCACTGCAATCTAAGAACACCTGCAAACATGAACGCGCCTAAATGGAGTGTTTTCACATGTTTAAGTGCGCTTATTTGCATTTGCACATTTTTCCAGCTCAAAAGCTTCTCTTCTGAATGGGTTTTATTTCTCCCTCTAAATGCTCCAGCCACTAATTGTCTGTAAAGTGCCCCAGACGACGTCATCATATGACGAAACGCGCGTCGGGAGGAGCTGACGTGCTGACGTCTCATGTGTGCCGTTCGAGGGACGGGTGTTTGTACTAGCCGGCCGGCTGATTTGCTTTTAACAGTCCAGAATATTGTAAGTG
Source organism: Lithobates septentrionalis (assembly GCA_037952835.1). Classification (NCBI taxonomy): domain Eukaryota; kingdom Metazoa; phylum Chordata; class Amphibia; order Anura; family Ranidae; genus Lithobates; species Lithobates septentrionalis. The sequence goes on along the minus strand of JBBDGP010000918.1, from coordinate 2,924,701 downwards.
ACATTCTTTATATACAATAAACAATGTTTATCAGTATTATGCTATGGTGATCCTTTCTCATTCTGGGAAACATCCGAATGCTACCACATTCTGCCCACATTTATGATCTGTGACTGGCGAGTTTGGCGGTCTCTGCTCTGTATGCTGACCATCTTGAGGGGTTTTGCCTGGATTCTGTCCTTTTGGTCCTCCATTGGATAAATGCCCTGGCCGGGTATAGGTCGCAAGCTTATAGAGCTTGCTCTCTGGTAAGCGAGCATTTTGTGTGTTTTATCACTGGTGTTGCGGTGGAGGATGAAATCTATCAATTGAACTACACTCACAATCCGGTTAATTGTTTGAGCACTGCCTACTTATGAAGATGGACTTTTATTTATTTATTTAGTCTTTTCAGTTTTCATACTGCACATTGTTAAACATTATTGGTTTATGTTTTGTACTTTATAGTGGGTTTAGCACTGCTACTTATTGTCTTATTTACGTTTGTGTGTATCTCACTTCTAGCAGCGGCTTCTTTGATTTTCATTTACATTATATGTAATTATTTGCATTTTCATTTCTTAATTTATTCACAGCGCAGTATTTTTTGTTTAATTGTCTGCAAAGGCCTAGGTGTGCATGAACACATAGGGGTTGATTTACTAAAACTGGAGAGTGCAAAATCTGGTGCAGCTGTGCATGGTAGCCAATCAGCTTCTAACTTCAGCTTGTTTAATTAAACTTTGACAATGAAATCTTAAAGCTGATTGGTTTCTATGCAGAGCTGTACCAGATTTTGCACTCTCTAGTTTTAGTAAATCAACCCCATAGGCTAACATGGAGGGTCGTTTAACCTCCCTGGCGGTATGATTCTTTCTGATTTTAGGTGCTGAAAGCGGTACAATTATTTTGCATGGAAATTTGGCGTTTTATATTGTAGGTCTGTAATTATTAACAATAACACACTTAAATCTGTCCAAACAAGAGTCTAGTAGATATCCCAGGTATGATAAAGTTTGAAACACAAAAACATAAATTATAATATAATAAAAAAAAAATAATAATTAAAAAAAATAAAAATAAATAGTAATAAAATAAATTTCCACACGATTCACTATCGCTCAATTCTGCAAGTGTTCTAATTTACTATCGCTGTTTTCTAGCTGGTCTAAAGCCATTTTTGACGTAAAGGGACACTTTTTGGTTGCTATGGACAATCTCCAGTTTCCAGGCAGAAAGAACAGTATATGCAATATAAAACTGCATGCAGGGCATGGGCCAGAGCACTGGGGACAAATGGGATGTGAAATGATTTCATACAGTACTGTAATCTGTAAGATTACAGTACTGTATGTGTTATGCTTTTTACATTTTTTTGAATTTGCCGCCAGGCTCCGCCCCCCTGCGTAGCGACGCTCGCAGGGAACGGAGCCTGGCACAGAGAGGCTTCGGAACAGGACAGAGCCCGCGAACACTGCGGGGGACATCGCAGGATCCCAGGGACAAGGTAAGTAAGGAGGCACCAGGATCCTGCGATGCAATCCCGAGTGTGGCTCGGGGTTACCGCTAATGGTGCTGAATTTTAACCCCGAGCCACACTCAGGAAAACCGCCAGGGAGGCTACAGGCAAACTTTCAAAAAAGCTCAAACGCCTAAAAATCAGGTGTTTTTTAGCTTACGTGTGCATGAGGCCTAATTGTCCTCATCTCTAATGTCACTGAAAATAACAGTGAGGGCAAATCTGAAAAGTATAGTTGCCATGAGAAAATAAATGGAGGGGGAATCTTCCAATGGGGGCACTTGTTCTAGTGAAAACTGTCTAAGAGGGGATTCCTTGCCTTTGGAATGAGTTTACAAGATAGGAAATCTCTATAATAGGGCACAGTGACTGACAATGGTTGTACTTGGTGGGCGTGATGATGTCACAAGTGAAGCCCAATCTCTGCGCTTTTTCTGTCAATGCACATTGTCACATATTGACATGAAATTCATATAGTACAAGCCGGCACTGTGTTTTATCATTGTATGCTGTTTTTACCTGAAAAATTGTGAGTAACTGCCTGTACTTTTTTTTTTTTTATAATAAACATGTAATACGGAATTACACTGTGTGGCCTTTGTTCCTTTTCATAACAGTCTGCATATGGTCTGCATATGGTCATTCGGCTGAGTCAATTAATACCAGAAGGGTCTAGGCACTCCATGAATGGTGTTTTATGCTGATGGTCTGCTGTTAAAAGCCTGGAATCATCCTACTGTTAATATGCCTTGTTGATATTTGTGATTGGTGATCAACATAATCTGGTAAGAGGCTCATTGATGTAGTGAAGGGCATAAGAGCACATGTGCATTCCAAGAATCATGCATTCTGCTGGTGGAATTTCTTACCTCTGTTCAAATAGACTCACTTTTCTATATTGATTTATTTTCACATTTGGGAATCACTGGACTTTTATGTTTTTAGTGATGTTTGTGTCTGTATGCACACTCATTTGTTGTGTATATAATTGATATCATTTGGAATTCTGGTGGGTGATGGGTGCAGCTCTTGAAACTATTAATTCTTAACACTAAGCACTTTTTTTGCTTGTTTTAATGTTTGAAAGTTAGAGGAATTCCTTTTTTTAAGCTGTCATTATACTGATCAGCAGGGAGCAGCCAAATTTCAATCCGTGTGTATCCATCCCCGCTTGATCATTTGATCAACTTCTGTGATAAAATGTGGCTGCAACCAATTAGTTACAACCATTAGTTAGTGTATTCTAGCAGAAGCAGATGCTGCTGTCAGAACATATTGTCCGAGTGGGGTGGATTTTTCCATCCACCTCATTTGTGTAATTGGAGGAATCTGATGGCTGAAGAAAAAAAAAACTAACTGTGCATGGCCAGCTTTAGTTTTTTTGGGATCAAGTGTCTCCATTGAAAGATGTTTTTTTGTTTCTTATTCTGAGGACAACTAAACAATTTTGGATTTTCTGTCACTTACTAGATAGAGGTAGAATGTCCCAATGGTGACATAGACAGCAACAACCTTTTTGACAGTGGACCTAACCTTTCCCCACTCCTAAACTAAAAAACAAAAAAAGGTTTTCCCTAGGGATATATTTTACATGCTTTAACTGCACGTGCTTTTTCTATGTGAAGGAGTGTGTAATGTGGCACTAGGAACCAACTCATAAACATGTTGCTTTCTTGTCACTCATCAAATACAAGACTTTACAAGGGTGTCATACAATCATCTAGCTTTGAAAACGCATTACAAAACAGATCTGCAAACAGTAACAAACAGTAATAAAAAGAAAAAATAATGTGATCATTTTCTTTAACAAGCAACACAAATAACAAGGTTTTTAGTAGACCGTAGTTAAGTGAAGAGGTTTAAAAATATCATCACTCTCTTTAAAAATTGAGAAAAAAAAGCATTTTATATAAACTTTACTAAAATGCAATTGGTGACAAGGGGGACATTAAAATCCTACCCTGAATGACAAAAAACGAAAGCAATACTGTCAAGCTATCTCACGAAATGTAAACAAACAGCATGCACAGCAGTAAAAGGCTTTATACTAGAATTTTCATCATTAAATTACTACTTTGGGACTTATTCATTTCAGTTGATGTAATTACATTTACATTATGGTGTGCTTACAAAAACAAATGACATTTATAAATGAAAGTTGTTTTAGAATTATGAAAAATTACATTTTATCCCAGTAATATAATAAAGCTGATCTTTGGCTCTTAGCGAAATTTAAATAGTTCATTTGGATCAAGCTTGTCCAAATATACTATGCACTTCACAAAGAGATGAAGCAGCTCTCAGCACAATATGAACTGTATGTAGCCTCAGTTACAGTATACAGCTTTGTGTTCCTGCAGTGGGATGGGAACTTCCTGTCCAACTACCGGAACTAAATTGAGTCCGCCTTTCACAAGGAGCTTTGCATTTTCTGAATGAATACAAATTGTCCTCTGAATGACAAGGGAGGCAGTGATTGCAGAAAAGTAACAGCCACTAGACTAGAGGGAATCTATAAACCTCAATATGTAATACCATAACTGCCAACCTTCCTTGTTTCCTTGGTACTGTCTCAGGATTTGGGGAAGTAATTCCAAAAGGCTAGTGTTCACTGCTTTATTCAGGCAGTATAGCTCTACCTCCCTAACTGTGCCCACATAATGTTACCATGTGAGTGGAGTTCCATATCATTTTTTACTGCTATACATTTCAGCCCTGGCAGAGGCTGTGTATGAAGGGGTGGTGTCAGAAGGGGGGGGGGGAGCATAGTACAAGCAGGGTTGCTAGTGACATCATGGTCCACATAGGAAAACTGCACCAGAATCCCTTCTCCCTTGTTTACTTTCTGCTGTTGACCAGGCAATATACCTGCTAGCAAATAGTGGGAGTCATCTGTTATGATGCTGTCAACTGCACAACAACCTGCTCTGGGGATGAAGTGTCTACGGTATGGACACTCCAGCCTCAGTGCCGCCAATTTTCATGCAAGAGATTAATGTACCAGTTCCTGGTACATCAATCTGTCACTCACATTGACGTTTGTTGTACCAAGGAATGATGGAAGTCTAAAAAGTGTCTACAGCACTCACTATACGCTAACTATGAGATTAGTCATAAATCACAGGAATCTTAGCATTTTTAATACATGATTGAATTATTTTGCCTTTCCATAAAACCATTTTTTTTTTAAATTGCTAGAACATTTCAATTGTTCAGGAAAAGTCAATTACCTAACACAACCCTTTATTTTTGTCATGTTATAGCCCTCTTCTGGGAGTGTGTACAGGCATACCCCACTTTTAAGTACACAATGGGGTTTATTTACTAAAGCTGGAAAGTGCAAAATCAGGCTCACTTCTGCATAGAAACCAATGAGCTTCCAGGTTTTATTACCAAAGCTTAATTGAACAAGCCAATGTTAGAAGCTCATTGGCTTCTATGCAGAAGTGAGCCTGATTTTGCACTTTCCAGCTTTAGTAAATAAACCCCGTTGTGTACTTAAAAGTGGGGTATGCCTGTAATTGATTTCTGTGTAGGCCCAACTCCTTCAATCCTCAACTCACCTCCCCACATAAATGTTTATAAATGGGGGGGTGGGGTAGGAAAGGGGAATTCAATATAGTATCTTTTAAATGACAGCTCTGTATCTGCTGGGGTTTCTGACTTCACATTCAAGATGGTGACACCTATCAAAAGTGTTTTTTCATGTCTACACTAGGGGGGCTTTTGCAGGTGAATAACATGCATACATTAAATGCACGTGTAATCTTATTGGAATAGCATACATGAAGTGACAGGGTCTCTTTAATTTTCTAAAGATATTTGATAAATAACTTGAACAGTAAATTAACAAAAGAGGAAGTTTACATATTTTTAATTGTCACCCATTTAAAAAAAAACTGTACCCATGATAGCTAAATTTTTGCATTAACCACTTATCGTTTGAGCCATAGTACATACATGGCCAATCAGGTGCTCTATAGTTCTAGGATGACGTACCTGTACATTCTCCAAGAACTGTGCCTTGTGAGTTCTCACTGGGGTGTGCAGCGATGCAATCTGTAACCAATTGTGTCCACTGGTTACCGGTCACAGTACTGGACTTCGGTGAGTGGCCCTGGTACCATGTGATGACTGTGACCAATTATATTTGTCATTCACAATGCCTTGCTTACTACTGTGTGATCACGGTGATTGGTCACAGCAATCACATGGTGCAAGGGTCAATCACAATGGCCCTGTAACATGTGATAGCTGTCATCCATCACAGAAGTAAGTATTCATAAATGAAACCTTTGAACAGTTTTAGATTGCATTTGCTTTTAATATTTGATTTTGGAATGAATGGACTTTACTGAACGAAAACCACATATACTGTTAGAGATTCTATATTTTCACATTTTCTTGTAACTGTGGTCAAAAATAAATGTCGATTTGACCCGCTAATGATTAGAAAAATCAACAAACTGTCACATACCTGACAACTGAGCCAGACATGCAGAGGGAAGTCTTCACGTACAGCCCTGGCTCAAGGACCACCAATGTTGTAACAGTGGCCGCGAGAGCATGGTGGTGTAAGAGTGCCTGAGCCATCTTCCGTGTGGCGGGTGTGTCGTCAGGAAGCTGGGCAGCAACTGTTGGCAGGACAGAAGACTCTGGGCTGTTGGCAGCAGCCAGTAGGAGCCAGGCAGGTCGATGTAGAGCAGAAGCAACTCAGGATATGTAGTCAGACAAGCCAGGTTGGTAACAGATGGTCATATGGAGGCATAGACAGCAGACAAGAATGGTCAAGGTACAGGCAGAGTTTAGCAACACAAGTTCAGGCAGATAAGCAGGAGGCAAAGGCAAAGTCCAGATAGAGGCCAAGGTTGGGGTATAAGAGGTTCAACGAAGTCAGAGGCAAGTCAAATACAGGAGTAAGCAGGATCAGATTTCAAGAACACAGGTACAACTGCAGATTAGACAGCAAACCACTAGTGCAACTGCTGCACTTATACTGCTGCACTTATACGTTAATGGCACTCACATGTGTGCGCATGCACATATACGCGTGTCCGTGCAGACATTTTTGTGCATGGGCACATTTGTGCACCTGTGGCTGGCAAGATGAGCACTTGCAGGATGGCGCCTGCACATGCACATTTGCATCTGCCTTTGAGGATCAGCTGTATTATGGCCAGCCTGTCCCTGACACAAACTTTCTTAGAACCTTCCTTTCCCAAGAATTTTAATTCAATATTGTACCCATCTATGGCCAGTTCAAGTAAGTGTCAGCAGCAATTATCTCTGATCACTGCCACAGCAGTATACTGTCACTAGACCAGTGCTGTTAGTCAATATCCCTTATCACTGACACACTAGTCAGTTTCTCTACTCATGGCAGTCCGCTCACAGTGTCCCTAATGACCGCTACACCAGTCACTTCACTAATCACTTCCAGTCATATTGTCCCTGATCACCACCATACTAGTTACAGTGTCCCTGATCATCACCACACAAGTTAGAGTGTCCCTGATCACCAACACACCAATTACAGTGTCCCTGATCATCATTGGGATGGGCCGAACACCCCCCTGTTTGGTTCGCATCCAGAACATGCGAACAGGCAAAAAATTTGTTCGAACACGCAAACACCATTAAAGTCTATGGGACATGAACATGAAAAATCAAAAGTGCTAATTTTAAAGGTTAATAATATGGTGCATAGGAAATCCGCCCCCTCCTATGTGCCAAACGCTGCGCTCGTGGAGTCAAAGCCTCAAATTGAGCAGTCGCTTAAAGTATTTAAATCAATGCAAAACAATAAATGATTCACTATAAACTAGCCCCAACCAATAGTGAAATCAAATAGCAGCGCTAAATCAATTAACCTAAAAATATGTGCAAAAATTATATGTGACTAATAATTTACACCAAACTATATCAACACAATGTGACCTGTGTTCAAAATCAATGTGCATTGAATAAATATAAAGTCTCTGTGTAAACAAAGAAAATGTGTTATAAAGGACCTATAAAGACATACATTTTCTACAAACATATGAAGTCCAATATTCAGTGAAACGTAGTGGTGCTAATGATGATCCATAACGTGATATAGTGCAGATCTTCACAAATTCAATCTTCCACCACACCTCTGTGACTTGTGATTCCACTCCCCTTAGGCAAATAAACTCACCAGCAACCCTTGTCTTACATTCTCGTGCTCGGTTTTAAGGCTTTATCCCACACAGAAGGGGGCAAGATGGTGACCTCCAATGATTCCCCGTTATATATCCAGAGTATAAAAGCAAAGCTCTCTCCACATGAAAAAAAGAAAGCGATCCAATAGTGCAGTAACGCAATAAAAATTTATTAAAACAACACTCTCCTCCACCATTGAACTCACATTTCTCAAAATCACATCAAGCAAAGAGGCACAGCAAACGTGGTCATCACCACAAACACTCCAACCGGTACGATCAACGTATGGTGGTCACAGTGGACCCAGGTAGCGCGATCACTGGTGACACTCTCAGCCATTCCCTGGAGCCTTCTGGAGCCGCTTCCCCACTTCCTCGTATGGCGCTCTCCGTCACAGCATCCTACGTCATGCACTTTCGATTGCCGTATAGCCACGCCCCGACATGTTTCGTCACGAAGAGCGCCATACGAGGAAGTGGGGAAGCGGCTCCAGGAGGCTCCAGGGAATGGGTGAGAGTGTCACCAGTGATCGCACTACCTGGGTCCGCCGTGACCACCATACGTTGATCATACCGGTTGGAGTGTTTGTGGTGATGACCACGTTTGCTGTGCCTCTTTGCTTGATGTGATTTTGAGAAATTTGAGTTCAATGGTGGAGGAGAGTGTTGTTTTATTAAATTTTTATTGCGTTACTGCACTATTGGATCGCTTTCTTTTTTTCATGTGGAGAGAGCTTTGCTTTTATACTCTGGATATATAACGGGGAATCATTGGAGGTCACCATCTTGCCCCCTTCTGTGTGGGATAAAGACTTAAAGCGAGCATGAGAGTGTAAGGCAAGAGGAGCTGGTGAGTTTATTCGCCTAAGAGGAGTGGAATCACAAGTCACAGAGGTGTGGTGGAAGATTGAATTTTTGAAGATCTTCACTATATCACCTTATGGATCATCATTAGCACCACTACGTTTCACTGAATATTGGACTTCATATGTTTGTAGATAAATTTATGTCTTTTTAGGTCCTTTTCAACACATTTTCTTTGTTTACACAGAGACTTTATATTTATTCAATGCACATTGATTTTGAACACAGGTCACATTGTGTTGATATAGTTTGGTGTAAATTATTAGTCACATATAATTTTTGCACGTATTTTTAGGTTAATTGATTTAGCGCTGCTATTTGATTTCACTATTGGTTGGGGCTAGTTTATAGTAAATCATTTATTGTTTTGCACTAGTTTTAAAGGTTAATATGCAAGTTATTGTCATAAAAAGTGTTTGGGACCTGGGTCCTGCCCAGGGGGCATGTATCAATGCAACATTTTTTTTAAAAACGGCCATTTTTTTGGGAGCAGTGATTTTAATAATGCTTAAAGTGAAACAATAAAAGTGAAATATTCTTTTAAATTTCGTACCTGGGGGTGTCTATAGTATGCCTGTAAAGTAGCGCATGTTTCCCGTGTTTATAACAGTCCAAGAGCAAAATGACATTTCTAAAGGAAAAAAAAGTAATTTAAAAGTGCTAGCGCTAGTGCCGGCTAATAATGAATTGTCGGTCCCAATAATACACATAAAAGTAATTGAAAGTCATTGAAAAAAAAAATCCCTGACGCATCCCCCAAAAATCCATTACCAGGCCCTTCATGTATGGATATTAGGGGAACTCTGTGCCAAAATTTTTTAAAAAATGGCGTGGGGTTCCCCCCAAAAATCCATACCAGACCCTTCAGGTCTGGTATGGATTTTAAGGGGAACTCTGCACCAAAGTTTAAAAAAAAATGCCGTGGGTTTCCCCCAAAATCCACACCAGAACCTTATTCGAGCACGCAACTTGGCAGGCTGCAGGAAAAGAGGGGGGACGAGAGAGCACCCCTCCCCTCCTGAACCGTACCAGGCCACATGCCCTCAACATGGGGTGGATGTCCCCGTGTCATTGGCTGGGTGCCTCCGGTGGAGGCAGGATCCTGTGCATGTTCTTCGCGGGAGTTGCTGGAGATCATCCATCGCTGGAGATCAAGAATTGGATTACATCGCTGGAGTAGGGGCATGGATTTATTGAATTATATTGCTGGAATCTCTTTTTTATTTTTTATTTTTTTATTTTTAATAAAGGACTTGTCCCAAGCCGTCTCCTGTGGTTTTTTAACATTTTGACACTTTCTTTTTGTGAAATGGTTGGGGTACAATGTACCCCTTACCAATTCACATGGGGGGGCAGGATCTGGGTATCCCCTTTGTTAAAGGGGGCTTCCAGATTCTGATAAGTCCAAGTGGTCGTTAAACAGGTAAGTAGTTAAACAAGAAGTGTCTGTACATTGGTTTTGACACAATTGGTTTATTTGTGTGATATGCAAGATACAAGGGGTTATTTACTAAAACTGCAAAGCGCAAAATCTGGTGCAGCTCTCTGCAAAGAAACCAATTATTCCAGCTTTTATTGCCAAAGCTTAATTGAACAAGCTGAAGTTGGAAGCTGATTGGCTACCATTCACAGCTGCACTAGATTCTGAGTGCACTGGTTTTAGTAAATCTCCCCCACAATGTCCACTACATAATAAGTCCAGACAGTGAAAAAGTCTTGCACATGTGGTATCACTCACCATACTCAGGAGGAGTAGCCTAATGTATTTTTGGATATAATTCTAAGCATGCCTTTGTTGTGTATAAGAAATATCTTATATAAATTGCCAACTTTGTATAAAAAAGTAAATTTGCATCTCCTTTCCTCATTTTCCAAAAAACTGAGTTTTATGTCCCTAGAATAAGGGAAAGTGCTTTCTTGTATTTTGTGACCTCTATATATTTAGGCTGTGAAAAAGTCTGATATCATCATACTCGGGAGGAGTATCAGAATGTGTTTTGGGTTGTAAAGTATGCTCATGATGTGTATTAGAAATATCTTATTAATTGACAACTTTGTAAAAAAGTTAATTTTAATTTTCTTTCTTGCCTTTTCTAAAAACTTGTGGAGAAAATATGCATTTTTCAAATACATCTAAACTGTGAAAAAGTATCACACATGGGGTATTCCCATACTCAGGAGGCACAGCAGATTGTGTTTTGTGGAGTAATTCTAAAGCCTCTTACACAAGATCAAATTTTCCGCAGACAAAACCTCAGAGTTTTGTCCGAAGGCGTGTGCCTGGATTTTGTCTTGCATACAAACGGCAAGGAGTTGTTGGCCAACAATTACGAATGTAGTGATGTACTACGTGTTTTTTCAGCTCTTTAGTGCCACCCTTTGGGCTCCTTCTGCTAATTTCATGTTGGTAGAAGTTTGCTGAGTGTTGATTCGCCCTTCTCATTTTGTGCTTTTCAGTTTGCGCTTTTCATTTTGTAATTTTCAGTTTGTTTCTGAATGGCCGTTCATCAACCAGACATGTTGCAAAATCAGAGGAGATAACGTGTTATTTATTATTGGCCTTGGAGTTATTGCTTTGACCCTAGTCCAGTCCAGAAACAGGAGGAGGAGGATTTCTTTGACTAAAAATTGGTTGCTTTATTAATCGTGACCAATTATGTCATATGCCTTTGCTGCGGGAGCTCTAGGAGAATAATCTAGATGATTTTCGGAATTATCTCTGGATGACGGACCCCTGCTTTCACCAACTCTTGGCATTGCTGACCCCCTATATTAAGAAGCAGGACACATGCATAAGGCTTTTATTTTATTTTTTAGTTGAATAATAATGTATTGATTTATTATATATTCTATATTTTTGAATGCATAGAATGCACTTTTTGGTTAAGTTCTAATGGAAGATAGCATGTCTAATTTTATTTGTTTTCTTTTTTTAATGCACAATAAAAAAATTGTGGAGAATAATACTTGGCTATGTGTTTTACTTCAAATGACAGTTTGGGAGTAGGCAGTTACATAAAAAAAAATACAATGTAAAATTGACAAGGGACACCAACATAGTTGTATCTTTGATCTTAAAAACTTTGGGATAATGGTGTTGTGGTAACCCCCCCCCCCAAAAAAAAAAAGAAAAGAATAATAATATTATTCTTGATATCACTAGAAATAAAAAGCCTTTGAAAATGTGTTTGCATTGACTCTATCAGTATCACCAGTAAAGCAGCTTCATTATTATCCTATTAAAGAAGAAGAGCATGTGCGCTGCATTTCGAGACATCATAATTTGCCATGTCACGAATGTTAACTCTCCATTACGAACGCTAGTTTACAAGACCAACCGCTTCTGGCTCATCCTTGCTTTCGAGCATGCGTGTTTGTACTTTGGACTTTTGTCCAACGGACTTGTGTACACACGCTCAGAAAATCCAACAACAGACATTTCTCAGCGGAAAATTTTAAAGCCTGCCATCCAACATTTATCCACGCAAAATCCGACAACAATTGTCCGATGGAGCGTACAAAATGGTCAGATTTTCCGCCAACAGCCTGTCATCACATATTTCTCATTGGAAAATCCGATCGTGTGTACACTACTTAAGTATGTCTATGCTGTGTGTAGGAAATAATTTGTTAAAATGGCAACTTTGTGAAAAAACATTTTTTTAAATTTCTTAATTTTACAAAAAAGTGACAAAATATTACAACTTCAAAAATCTTACCATACCTCTTAATACATACTGTGGACTGTTTACTTTCCAAAAAGGGGTCACTTGGGGAGTATTTTTAATGTCCTGGCATTTTAAGGCCTCAAGAAATGAGATAGCATTCAGTACTTTAGGATTAATCAATTTTCAAATATACAATATATACCAAAAACTGCACCGAAAAATGCATTGTGGGAGCATTTGAAGCATTTGAGGCTTTTTTTTCGTGTTTTTAATTGATTTCAATGGGGAGGTACGTTTTTGGTTTGTTTTTTTAACTGACCAAACTACTCCAAAAACGTGGCAAGCAGGATTTTTTATACCAAAATGGAAGCACGACTCCCCAGTGTGAACACATACGGTACATCAAATTTAAAGGGAAGCATTTTAATTGAGCTTTTCTGTTTTTTTTTTTTTTAATTCAAAGGGCTTCATAAATGCCTCAGTGTGAAAGCAGCCTTATGGTATCCAAAATGAAAAAACATGTTTTACCTTTAGTTCTACTTTAAAGGGTTTGTTACCCCAACACGCCCCCCCTGCACATACATTCACTGGGAATCTTAGTGTGCTGCTGCTTCTGCTCCCCCCAGTTCTTATGCAGCTAAAAACAGAGGGAATGTGATCACTTATAAAAAGGGTAAAAAAGGTATTTACAATATTTTTTTTATATCTATACAAACATGTTTTGCATTTCATTTCTATTTTCAACTAAATAGGTTGTTTTACAAGGTAATAATTTACAATCACATCAAGTATGATGGCATTACATAAAACAATGGTAGTGAGTAAATTATTCTTTGAAGTATGTTATTCTAGTAAGTTTTTACAGTTATAGGAGTTAATACTAAAATTCATTCTCTGAGCTTTACAAATTAAGTCTTTCAAAGAATAGGTGATTTTCTATCTTATGAGGGCATACAGATACTCTTCATTAACGACTTACCTGTTTAACGAACACTCAGACTTACAACAAACTCTCCCCACCCGAAGGACGCGCTATACATCATTGTATTGTACAGTATATTACAGAATGTATTTGTGTTCTATACTTATGCAAATTAAAACAACATTATTGAGCTGGAGTTGTGTGTTTAGCCTTTTTTTTCACAATACAGTAAGAATGCTTAAAATATTGATTACGTGTGACACTTCATTTAACAACCAATTTGTTTAATGTCCTGGTCATTGGAATGGAACCTGGTCCTTAAGTGAGGATTATCTGTACAAGGGGATTATCATGAAATCAGTGGGCCAGTGTGCAAGATTAAAAGAGGGTCACAGGCATCGACAAAATGAAATGCGGTGCACAGCGCACTGTGGCAAAATGTAGGCATGGCTTAAATTGTGTGAAATATTGGGCGTGACTTATAGGGATGTGGTTTAATAGAGTCTGAGATTACTTACATAATGCAGAATGTGGTAATGTTAAACAGGGAATGTACAGTGCAGAGTGTAAGGCAGTGGGTAGTATGTGCAGGAGAAGGGTATGGAGTGCATGGAGGTGGGTAGTATGTGCAGTAGAGGGGGGTGGAGTGTATGGCGGTAGGTAGTATGTGTAGGAGAGGCGAGCAGGGTGTATGGAGGTGGGTAGTATGTGTAGGAGACGTGTGCGGAGTGTACGGAGATGGGTAGTAAATGTAGGAAAGGAGTGCAGAGTGTATGATGGTGGGTAGTATGTGCAGAAGAGGAGTATGGCGTGTATGGTGGTGGGTAGTATGTCCAGGAGAGAAGTGCGGAGTGTATGATGGTGGGTAGTATGTGTAGAAGAGGAGTTTGGAGTGTATGGTGATGGGTAGTAGGTGCAGGAGAGGAGCGAGGAGTGTATGGAGGTGGGTAGTGTGGGTAGTATGTGCAGAAGATGAGTATGGAGTATATGGAGGTCAGTATTATGTGTAGGAGAGGAGTGCAGAGAGTATTGAGGTGACAGTAGGGCAGAAGTAGGGCAGTGGACGGTGTCAACAGTTTTTTGTTTTTATTATTTTATTATCTATTATTTTTTACATTTTTTTTATCTGTTTTTTTCACAGTGATTCTGAGGAAGGGGATGGGGGGGTTATGAGGCAGTGGATGGTGTCAGTAGGGCAGTGGACAGTGTCAGTGGAGCAGTGGATGGTGTCAATAGTTTTTTCATTTTTATGTATTTTATTTACAATTCAATGTGTTTTTCATTTTTTTCCCACAATGCTTTTTTTTGGAGAGGAAGGGGGTTGGGACTGTGGACAGTGTTGGTAGGGCAGGCGGGGGGGTGGTGTTAGTAGTTTTTTTTATTATATATTCTTTTTTTACCCATTTTTATTTTTTATAATTTTTTTTATTTTTTTTTGTAATATTTACTGAATTTATTTTTATATCAGTTGGGGGGCTTTGGTGACATGTCAGGGGTCTAAACAGACCCCTGACATCTCCCCTTTGAGACAGAGAAAGAGGCTGAGGACAAAGATTCCCCAGTTCCTTTCTCAGCATTGAAGATGAATGGACAGAAGACAGAGGCTCCTGTTCATTCATAAACTGGAGCAGAGTAACACACAGGTTACTTTGCTCAGTCATTACAGGACATAGAGAGTGTTTGGTAGCAATCGTTCTCTATGTCAAATTCAGAAAAGGAAGGATTCGGTAAATGACATATTTAACAGCCCCTTCCTCCGCTCTCCATCCTGACACATCCCCTGCAGCTGCCGGGAAAGGAGGAGGAGGGAGGGAGGAGAAAGAGGGAGGGAGGGGGAGGAAGGAGAGAGAGGTAGAGAGAGAGAGAGAGGGAGGGGAGGAGAGAAAGGGAAGGAAGGGAGGAGGAGGGAGGGGGAAAGAGGAGAGAGAGAGGGAGGGGGAGAGAGGAGGGAGGAGGGAAGAGAGAGAGGGGGGGAGGGGGAGGAAGGAGGAGGGAGGAGGAGAGAAGAGGAGAGAGGAGGAGGACCGATCTCCCTGTATGGAATTTCAGCTGACAGCCACAGGAGGGAGAGGAGGAGAAGCTGTCTGAAAAGACATGCAGGGAGATTGGTGCTTGCAACTTTCCCCCCGTGGCACTTATCATCGTCCCAATCAAGGAACAATCATCCATGTGTGCAGTGCGGGTCACAGTGGGCCCCCCTCTAGGGGGCCCATGTGTAGTGAACACCCTGCACACATGGATGATACACCATTGGCCTGTACTGTATATTCACTGGACAAAATAAATCTCAACATCAGCTACCTCCTAACTAGGGATGAGCTTGGACATGTTTGGATCCTAACCAGTTGCGTATCTTCCATGTGTGCAGGGTTCACTGCACACGGACCCCCAAGGGGGGGCACTGTGACCCACACTGCACACATGGATGATTGTTCCCTGATCGGGACGATGATCAATGCGGCGGGGGACAGTTGCAAGCACCGATCTCCCTGCATGGCTTTTCAGACAGTCGCTTCTCTTCCTCTCCCTCCTGCGGCTGTCAGCTGAAATGCCATACAGGGAGATTGGTGCTCACAGCCGTCCCTCTGCCACACCGATCATCCCACAATGTCCGCTGTGTCCTGTAATAACTGAGCAGAGCAACCTGTGTGTTACTCTGCTCCAGTTTATGAATGAACAGGAGCCTCTGTCTTCTGTCCATTCATCTTCAATGCTGAGAAAGGGAATCAGCCTCTTTCTCTGTCTCAAAGGGGAGATGTCAGGGGTCTGTTTAGACTCCTGACATGTCACCAAAGCCCCCCCAACTGATATAAAAAAAAGTAAAAAATAAAAAGTCGCTCCGACTTAGAAAAAGGTTCCTGTACTACTTTTGGGGCGACTTGAGGCGACTTGCATAGACTTCTATACAGAAGTCGTTTTGCAAGTCGCCGTGCATGTCGTGTGCAGGTCGCCTTGGTGAGGCGACCTGCAAGTCGTGCCGCCCCTGTGTGAACTGACCCTTACACACCGGCCCACTCATTTCATGATACGCCCCTGATCCTAACCCATGTCAGTGAGCCCACAAGAATGCTGTCACTGTACTGGGCCAATCATAAGCCGTCAAGGCATTCTGTACCCTGAAGTTGCACATATGTTAGGGGCATGTATACATGTAACTGTGGAACTGGGAATGTCTTGGCCGCTTATGATTGGTCCAGTACAGTGACAGCTTCCTAGCGGACATGTTCACAATGGTTCAGATTAGAATCTGAACACACCCAAGCTCATCCATACATATGCAAATAATAAGCGTTGAATTAATCCAGTCAGTGTGCCAGTGACCGCACACTTATCACTCTCTGGCTCTTCTAGTCCCTTCAGTTGGCGCGCTGATGTCAATGTTGGTCATATGGTCGTATGGTAACACCCTTACGTGTTTCATCATCACGTCATCATCTGAGGGTGGGGCCACACGACACGATTAGGGATGAGCCGAACACCCCCTTGTTCGGTTCGCACCAGAACATGCAAACAGGAAAAAAGTTTGTTTGAACACGCGAACACCGTTAAAGTCTTTGGGACATGAACATGAATAATCAAAAGTGCTAATTTTAAAGACTAATATGCAAGTTATTGTCATAAAAAGTGTTTGGGGACCTGGGTCCTGCCCCAGGGGACATGGATCAATGCAAAAAAAGTTTTAAAAACGGCCATTTTTTCAGGAGCAGTGATTTTAATAATGCTTAAAGTCAAACAATAAAAGTGTAATATCCCTTTAAATTTCGTAGCTGGGGGGTGTCTATAGTATGCTTGTAAAGGGGCGCATGTTTCCTGTGTTTAGAACAGTCTGACAGCAAAATTACATTTTGAAGGAAAAACCCATTTAAAACTACCCGCGGCTATTGCATTGCCGACAATACACATAGAAGTTCATTGATAAAAATGGCATGGGAATTCCCCAAAGGGGAACCCCGAACCAAAATTAAAAAAAAAAAATGACGTGGGAGTCCCCCTAAATTCCATACCAGGCCATTCAGGTCTGGTATGGATATTAAGGGGAACCCCGGCCAAAATTTAAAAAAAAAATGACGTAGGGTTCCCCCTAAATTCCATACCAGACCCTTCAGGTCTGGTATGGATTTTAAGGGGAACCCCGCGCAAAAAAAAAAAAAAAAAAACGGCGTGGGGGTCCCCCCAAAAATCCATACCAGACCCTTATCCGAGCACGCAACCTGGCAGGCCGCAGGAAAAGAGGGGGGACGAGAGTGCGCCCCTCCTGAACCGTACCAGGCCACATGCCCTCAACATTGGGAGGGTGCTTTGGGGTAGCCCCCCAAAACACCTTGTCCCCATGTTGATAAGGACAAGGGCCTCATCCCCACAACCCTGGCCGGTGGTTGTGGGGGTCTGCGGGCGGGGGGCTTATAGGAATCTGGAAGCCCCTTTAACAAGGGGACCCCCAGATCCCGGCCCCCCCCTGTGTGAAATGGTAAGGGGGTACTTACCCCTACCATTTCACTAAAAAACTGTCAAAAATTTTAAAAATGACAAGAGACAGTTTTTGACAATTCCTTTATTTAAATGCTTCTTCTTTCTTCTATCTTCCTTCATCTTCTGGTTCTTCTGGTTCTTCTGGCTCTTCTGGTTCTTCCTCCGGCATTCTCATCCAGCATCTCCTCCGCGGCGTCTTCTATCTTCTTCTCCTCGGGCCGCTCCACATCCATGGCATGGGGGGAGGCTCCCGCTCTTATCTTCATCTTCTTCTTCATCCTCTTCTCTTCTTCCTTCTTCTCTTCTTCATTTTCTTCTCTGGGCCGCTCCGCATCCATGCTGGCATAGAGGGAGGCTCCTGCTGTGTGACGGTGCTCCTCGTCTGACAGTTCTTAAATAACGGGGGGCGGGGCCACCTGGTGACCCCGCCCCCCTCTGATGCACGGTGATTTGACAGGACTTTCCTGTGACGTCACGGGGAATGCCACAGGGAAGTCCCATCATGTCCCGTGCGTCAGAGGGGGCGGGGTCACTGGGTGGCCCCACCCCCCATTATTTAAGAACTGTCAGACGAGGAGCGCCGTCACACAGCGGGAGCCTCCCTCCATGCCAGCATGGATGCGGAGCGGCCCGGAGAAGAAAATGAAGAAGAGAAGAAGAGAAGAAGGAAGAAGAGAAGAAGATGAAGAAGAAGATGAAGAGAAGAGCGGGAGCCTCCCCCCATGCCATGGGTGCGGAGCAGCCCGAGGAGAAGAAGATAGAAGACGCCGCGGAGGAGATGCTGGACGAGAACGCCAGAGGAAGAACCAGAAGAACCAGAAGAATCAGAAGATGAAGTAAGATAGAAGAAAGAAGAAGCATTTAAATAAAGGAATTGTCAAAAACTCTCTCTTGTCATTTTTAACATTTTTGACAGTTTTTTAGTGAAATGGTAGGGGTAAGTACCCCCTTACCATTTCACACGGGGGGGGCGGGATCTGGGGGTCCCCTTGTTAAAGGGGGCTTCCAGATTCCGATAAGCCCCCCGCCCGCAGACCCCCACAACCACCGGCCAGGGTTGTGGGGATGAGGCCCTTGTCCTCATCAACATGGGGACAAGGTGTTTTGGGGGGCTACCCCAAAGCACCCTCCCAATGTTGAGGGCATGTGGCCTGGTACGGTTCAGGAGGGGGGGCCGCACTCTCGTCCCCCCCTCTTTTCCTGCGGCCTGCCAGGTTGCATGCTCGGATAATGGTCTGGTATGGATTTTTGGGGGGACCCCACGCCGTTTTTTTTTTGGCGCGGCGTTCCCCTTAAAATCCATACCAGACCTGAAGGGTCTGGTATGGAATTTAGGGAGAACCCCACGTCATTTTTTTTAAATTTTGGCCGGGGTTCCCCCTAATATCCATACCAGACCTGAAGGGCCTGGTATGGAATTTAGGGGGACTCCCACGTCATTTTTTTAAAAAATTTTGGTTCGGGGTTCCCCTTTGGGGGAATTCCCATGCCGTTTTTTTCAATGAACTTCTATGTGTATTGTCGGCAATGTAATAGCCGCGGGTAGTTTTAAACGGGTTTTTTCCTTCAAAATGTCATTTTGCTGTCAGACTGTTCTAAACACAGGAAACATGCGCCCCTTTACAGGCATACTATAGACACCCCCAGGTACGAAATTTAAAGGGATATTACACTTTTATTGTTTGACTTTAAGCATTATTAAAATCACTGCTCCTGAAAAAAATGCCGTTTTTAAAACTTTTTTTTGCATTGATCCATGTCCCCTGGGGCAGGACCCAGGTCCCCAAACACTTTTTATGACAATAACTTGCATATTAGCCTTTAAAATGAGCACTTTTGATTTCTCCCATAGACTTTTAAAGGGTGTTCCGCGGCATTTGAATTTGCCGCGAACACCCCAAATTGTTCGCTGTTCGGCGAACTTGCGAACAGCCAGTGTTCGAGTCGAATATGAGTTCGACTCGAACTCGAAGCTCATTCCTAGACACGATGTACCAGCTTTTATAACCACTCCTTGGACATATGTAACTGTTACCAATGAACAAATGTCAATCGGGCCTACGCCACAACAAGCAGAGTATCACCACCTACAGCCTAAACAGGTTACTACGACATCCAAACTTCCTTCATATATGTAAAATTAAAATCTACCACAGATAATAATGATTTAGATAACCTTAATGTTAATAGAATCAAACATTTCAAAACAGGTACAATATACGGTAAATCGTTATGTGCAAATTTGTACAATTATACAACTTTACTAAGTAAAGGATCTCAATCCCTATTAGATAAATCTCATACTATTGCTCATTCATATCCACATTAAGAAAAATGTAATAGTCGCTGATAAAACAATCAATATCAAGTTCTATATTCATACCTCGTTAATGTAATCATTAAAGAATCCATCTGGTTTCTCTCTTAGATAATTCCCTAACGAGAGTACATTGAATCGTGGGGCCACACCCTCAGATAATGTCGTAATGATGAAATACGTCAGGGTGGGGCATACGATGACCAACATTGACAACAGCGCACCAACTGAAGGGACTAGCAGCACCAGAGAGTTATAAGTGTGTGGTAAGAGACACCTGCTGGATTACTGTCACACTGACTGGATTGATTCAATGCTTATTATTTGCATATGTTTGTAAGTAGATTTTATATGGGGGCCTGTTTTAATACATTTTTGTGTGTGATGTGCTTACCCGAATATCAGATTATCAGAATATCAGACTCCATCTGATCATCTTCCAGTGTTAAATGCCTTACACTTATTGAGATCTGGTAAGTGTTCACTCTAGAGCAGGGGTCTCAAACTGGCGGCCCTCCAGCTGTTGTAAAACTACAAGTCCCATGAGGCATTGCAAGGCTGACAGTTACAAGCATGACTCACACAGGCAGAGGCATGATGGGACTTGTAGTTTTGCAACAGCTGGAGGGCCACCAGTTTGAGACCCCTGCTCTAGAGGGAGTTGTACCCACTTGTGGAGGTGTTGGTGACAGCTTTCCTAGATCCTTTTGGAGTCTGGTTTGGATTTTAAGGGGAACCCCATGCCAAAATGGGGGACCCCATGCCAAAATGTAAAAAAAAAAACACTGGCATGGGCCCCCCCAAAATTCATACCAGACCCTTATCTGAGCATGCAGCCCGGTAGATCAGGAAATGTGGGGGCAACGAGCGAGCACCCTCCTTCCTGAACCATATCAGGCCACATGCCCTCAACATGGAGGGATGGGTGCTTTGGGGCAGGGGGGTCTGCTCCCCCACCCCAAACACCTTGTCCCTATGTTGATTGGGGCAAGGGTCTTTTCCCAACAACCCTGGCCGGTGGTGGTGGGGGTCTGCGGGCAGGGGGTTTATCAGAATCTGGAAGCCCCGTTTAACAAGGGGGCCCCAGATTCCGGCCCCACAATGTTCCCAATCTAAACCCATTGTCAATCACAACGCCAACGCCACTGCTGGACCCAAAAAAGAAAAAAGAAAAAGAATGCTCTGCTGTCAACTAAGGCAAACTGCAAGTTGGGCCACAGCACCATCTGGAAACAGAAGGGCTGTGATGATCTCTTCCTGGAATTTAAGAAAGGATCCAGTTCGTCCTGAAGCTTTGTATAGCACATAAGCATTCAGGAGAGCCAATTGAAATAAGTATACAGACACTTTTTTGTACCAGCGTCTGGTCTTACGGGCAATTAGGTACAGCGACAACAACTAGTCATTGAGGTTCACCCCTCCCATATTAAGGTTATATTCGTGGACACAGAGGGGTTTCTCCACAACACCAGTCGCTATAAGAATTTGGACTGTTGTGTGTGCGTGAAGGGAGGACAGAACGAAAACATTCTTATAATCCCTCCACTTCACAGCGAGCAAATTATTACATCTCAAGCAGGCTCTCTCCCCCAGCCTAAGACGGGAATCTACAAGCCGCTGGGGTAAGCGCCGGCGATTAGATCCCACGGTGCCACGTGCCAATTCCGTGATCAAACAAGTGACTAAAAAGTGGCACGCTTGTGTAATAATTGTCCACATACAAGTGGTACCCCTTTCCGAATAAGGGTGACACCGAGTCACACACAATCTCACCAGTGCTCCCTATGTAGTCTGGGCAGCTCTCCGGCTTTATGTAACTATCTCCTCCCTTGTAAACCATAAAACTATATGTATAGCCTGTGGCCCTGTCACAGAGCTTTTACATCTTGACCCCATATCTGGCATGCTTGCTGGGAAGATACTGTTTGAATGACAAGCAGCCAGAAAACTTAATCAGGGACTCATCAATGCAGACAACTTGATGGGGAGTAAACAAGGCTGCAAACTGTTGGTTAAAGTGGTTTACGAGGTGCCAAATTTTGTAGAGCCAATCAAATTCAGGGTCACCCCGAGGATGACAGGGTTCATTATCATTGAAGTGCATGAACCGCAAGATCTGCTTGTATCATGTCCTGATCATGGAGGCAGAGAACACGGGCGTATGGTGAATTGGGTCAGTGGACCAATATGACCGCAACTCATTCTTTTTAATCATGCCCATGAGGGATAGGCCCAGAAAGGTATTACATTTGGAAACCGTAATTGGGTTCCAATCTCTGGCAAGGGTCAGCTGGGGATTAGCGGCCATGAATTGACCAGCATATAAATTGCTTTGGTCCACAATAGATCTATAGAGATCTTCAGTGTAAAAATCAACTGTTTCCACTTGAATTCCGGGTTGGCCAGTGAATTGGGGAAGTACGGGTGCTGCAGAAGTGGTGGGCTACCAATTAGGATTGGCAAATGCAGCAGGAAGGGCACTATGGGCTCGACTGGCCTATCTTTGTCTGCTTGGTGGCTGCGGGACACTAGCTGTGCTAGCCACCTCACCAGCTTGAAATGCACTTATGGGACTCGCCACGTCATCACATGATACTGCAGTGCTGGATGTATGACTAGGATGTACTAGGCCGCTGGTGCTTGCCTGTTCACCAGAAGGATGAGCGGCACTAGTACTGGCTCTCTGCTCCAAAAGACAGCCTTGCGGTTCTTGCACCTCAACGACAGTAGAAGAATGGGGTCTGGTACCCCTGAACTTGGCAGGGACCACAACTCCATTGTCAGAGCTATCTGTCAGTGTGCCGCTGCTGTCTACAGGTTTGTATTCTGAGCCTGAATCTGACAGATGAGTGACTTCCTCTTCACTATCTGTCATGCTCTGAAACGTGTAGGCCTCTTCACTAGTGTACATTTGATTTGACATTTTGGTCTCTAAATTTACTGGTACACTAGTGAGACTCACAGGAAAAAAAAACACCTGACTGTCAGTGACTGATTCAAACGCTACAAAGAAAACTGTTATGCCCTGTACACACGGTCGGATTTTCCGACAGAAAATGTGCGATCGGAGCGTGTTGTCGGACATTCCGACCGTGTGTGGGCTCCATCGGACATTTTCCATCGGATTTTCCGACACACAAAGTTTGAGAGCAGGCTATAAAATTTTCCAATTATGTGGGGGTCTTGTGAGCCAAAGATGGACTGATGCCTCTGTGAGGTGAAACAAATATAGATAAGCTGCAAACACTAACCACGTTTCATTGCGTGCATAAACCAAAAAGTATATAAATAAACGTGCCTGCGCTGAAAAAACATATATATCCCAATAGTTGGGAGGTGCATATATAGTGTAAAACTATACTACAAAATTTCAATTAAAAAAAAAAAAATGCTAGTAATATATAAATTATAGAATAAATACAATCCTTATATAAAAATATCCCATAAAGTGCAACATGCAAGAAAACAAAATATATATGTGGTTATAAATATAAGATCAAAGTGCAAAATCAAGTGTCCACATTTAAAAAATTAAATTTATTGATATTAACACATAAAGTGCAAGTAAGTAGTGTCCACAGAAAACAGTGTTCCTCATGCTCCTCCTTAATGGTGTTCACAAGCCAGCATGCTTCGGTGCTCTCCTGTGACCCCCCACTTGTGCTTGCACTCACCTCTGAGCGCGTGACACGGTAATTAAACGGTGTCTAAACACGCATTGGAGCCACCCCTTGGGCTCATACAGGGTATGCTGGTATAAACTCCACCCCTCTCAGATGTCATCAGATAGTTTCACATACAAGAAAGAAAAAGCTCCATAGTGTGATACAGTAGGGATTTATTTAAAATATATTAAAACTTCCCTCCAGCAGGGTACTCACAATATGTAGGTGTGTGAGTGCACCAATCTTTCCAGAGAGTGTTTGTATAAAACAAGCGTTTGTATGGCATGCGGTGTGTCGTTCCTCATCTACCTCTGTTGCTGACAGCTCAGTCCTACCCCTCCCCGACGCGTATTCGGCACAGGGATCACGTGCCTTCCTCTGGGGGATCTAATTGGACGGATGCTCTGTGTGTGTGTTTATATGTTGTCGGTGGCCATTTTGCCTAGGACCGCTGACAACTCTAGTAATAGGCTACATCGATGTAAGTATATCCTGTCGGCGACCATTTTGCCTAGGACCGCCGACATCTCTAGTGTGAGGCTACAACTGCACACGGCGGCCATTTTGCCTAGGACCATCATCTCCTATAATCATAGGCTACATCCACATGCTCCTTTATTAAACAGCTGTGACAACTACAAGAACTAGCAGTGATAATTACCATTAATCACTGTCATTACTATGTATATGTTACCTAATTAATAATCCAGAATGGAGCTGCACCATTCAGATGACGCCACACCACACTTCATAGATCATTAAATCATATGCAGAAATAATTTTTTATTTTTTTTTTATATACTTCAATAAGCCGCCAAGAAAACAGTGAACATAAATAATATTAAATTAGAATAAAAACCGGATCCCAGCATACAATCCCAATTTTAATGCATACTTAATTAATACTCAATATGGAGTCACATACCGAGTGTAAAAAACGAGGAATCTAAATCCTATATTATTTGATTAAAAACAAAATATTGTCCTCATCTACCAGAGGGGCTACTTGTAATAGAATATACCTATCAATAGTAATGTAAAAATATAAAAAAACGGCTAATATTAATCTATAGTATATTAAAATTAATTAAAACAGTATGAACCTAATTAAGGTGCCCAGAGTGGGTCTTCATCACAATAGTAAGACAGAGAGGACTATGGTGTATGGTGTATCAAAAAGCATAATATACATATTCTGGCGGAACTAGTAATTCCTCTATCTCGATGATTTCACAGTCCAAATCTATACATAATGTAATCTAAATTCACATAGCCATGCCGAATAATCCAATAATACATGATGAGATATACCAGCCTATTCCTATACCATCTGTAATACTGGTATATAAATGGGGTATAGTAAAAATTACTAAAAAAATTACAAAACATATATATGGGGTATAATGGGGTATATTAAAAATTACTTAGAAAATTACAAGTAAAATTAATACATATTAATACCAACTTATTCTTATATTATCTGTGATGCGGAAATATATATGGGGTATAGTAAAATATATTTAAAAATTACTAAGAAAACATCTCAAATCAAACTCCTTGTTGAGCCCACCAGGAGATAAGGAGCCCAGCTGGTGTATCCACCAAGATTCTCGTTTGCTGATTTCCCTCACAAAATTACAACCTCTCCAATGGCGTCTAGGAGCCTCAATTCCCCAAAATTTCATACCAGCCGTACTTTGATTGTGC
Organism: Lithobates septentrionalis; assembly: GCA_037952835.1. Lineage (NCBI taxonomy): Eukaryota > Metazoa > Chordata > Amphibia > Anura > Ranidae > Lithobates > Lithobates septentrionalis. Next base: position 2,899,408 of record JBBDGP010000918.1, on the reverse strand, counting down.
ACTTTTTTGAAATGTAAGGATAGATGGTGTTTATCTGATCCTTTACGTATGTTCCCCACATGCTCCTCCAAGCGATCTTTCAGGGCCCTCGTGGTACGAAGGATGAGCGGCACTAGTACTAGCTCTCTGCTCCAAAAGGCAGCCTTGCGGTTCTTGCACCTCAACGACAGTAGAAGAACGGGGTCTAGTACCCCTGAACTTGGCAGGGACCACAACTCCATTGTCAGAGCTATCTGTCAGTGTGCCGCTGCTGTCTACAGGTTTGTATTCTGAGCCTGAATCTGACAGATGAGTGACTTCCTCTTCACTATCTGTCATGCTCTGAAACGTGTAGGCCTCTTCACTAGTGTACATTTGATTTGACATTTTGGTCTCTAAATTTACTGGTACACTAGTGAGACTCACAGGAAAAAAAACACCTGACTGTCAGTGACTGATTCAAACGCTACCAAGAAAACTGTTATGCCCCGTACACACGGTCGGATTTTCCGACAGAAAATGTGCGATCGGAGCGTGTTGTCGGACATTCCGACCGTGTGTGGGCTCCATCGGACATTTTCCATCGTATTTTCCGATACACAAAGTTTGAGAGCAGGCTATAAAATTTTCCGACAACAAAATCCGATCGCGTCAATTCTGACCGTGTGTGGCCAGTAGGGATGAGCTTCGTGTTCGAGTCAAACCCATGTTCGACTCGAACATCGGCTGTTCGGTCATTCGCCGAATTGCGAACGATATGGGCCGTTCGCGCCAAATTCGTGTGGCGCGTCACGGCCCATAATTCACTGCGGCATCGCAGTGCATTGCTTGCTGATGATTGGCCAAGCATGCACTATGACCCACATGCTTGGCCAATCACAGCGCCGCCTGAACAGAGAGCCGTAATTGGCCAATTATGGCTCAGGGGATTTAGTACACGCCCCACACTATATAAGGCCGCCTGCACGGCGGCCCTGTGCAGTGTGTTCCGGTGTGCTGAGAGATCATTTGAGTTAGCTAGATTAGGCAGGACAGTCAGTCAGTTAGCTGCACTTAAAGTGTATTGTGTATATATATGCATCCCAGGTGTTGCATATATATATATATACACTGTATTCAGTTTAGCTAGATCCGTTCCTGTTATCTTCTAGACTATTTACATTTAGTGCAGTGCGTCCTGCTCACAGTGTTCAGCTAGATCCGTTCCTGTTATCTTCCTACTGACAGGCAGGCTTGTCTTGTTACAGTATTTACAGCTACCTGAAGAAAATTACTGGTGTTCTTTTGATCCTATTAGTACCACAGTCAGGCAGCTAGACTATTTACATTTAGTGCAGTGCGTCCTGCTCACAGTGTTCAGCTAGATCCGTTCCTGTTATCTTCTTACTGACAGGCAGGCTTGTCTTGTTACAGTATATAAAGCTACCTGAAGAAAATTACTGGTGTTCTTTTGATCCTATTAGTACCACAGTCAGGCAGCTAGACTATTTACATTTAGTGCAGTGCGTCCTGCTCACAGTGTTCAGCTAGATAAGTTCCTGTTATCTTCTTACTGACAGGCAGGCTTGTCTTGTTACAGTATTTTGAAGAAAATTACTGGTGTTCTTTTGATCCTATTAGTACCACAGTCAGGCAGCTAGACTATTTACATTTAGTGCAGTGCGTCCTGCTCACAGTGTTCAGCTAGATCCGTTCCTGTTATCTTCCTACTGACAGGCAGGCTTGTCTTGTTACAGTATTTACAGCTACCTGAAGAAAATTACGTGTGTTCTTTTGATCCTATTAGTACCACAGTCAGGCAGCTAGACTATTTACATTTAGTGCAGTGCATCCCGCTCACAGTGTTCAGCTAGATCCGTTCCTGTTATCTTCCTACTGACAGGCAGGCTTGTCTTGTTACAGTATATAAAGCTACCTGAAGAAAATTACTGGTGTTCATTTGATCCTATTAGTACCACAGTCAGGCAGCTAGACTATTTACATTTAGTGCAGTGCGTCCTGCTCACAGTGTTCAGCTAGATCCGTTCCTGTAGTCTTCTTACTGACAGGCAGGCTTGTCTTGTTACAGTATTTTGAAGAAAATTACTGGTGTTCTTTTGATCCTATTAGTACCACAGTCAGGCAGCTAGACTATTTACATTAAGTGCAGTGCTTCCTGCTCACAGTGTTCAGCTAGATCCGTTCATGTTATTTTCCTACTGACAGGCAGGCTTGTCTTGTTACAGTATATAAAGCTACCTGAAGAAAATTACTGGTGTTCTTTTGATCCTATTAGTACCACAGTCAGGCAGCTAGACTATTTACATTTAGTGCAGTGCGTCCTGCTCACAGTGTTCAGCTAGATCCGTTCCTGTTATCTTCCTACTGACAGGCAGGCTTGTCTTGTTACAGTATTTACAGCTACCTGAAGAAAATTACTGGTGTTCTTTTGATCCTATTAGTACCACAGTCAGGCAGCTAGACTATTTACATTTAGTGCAGTGCGTCCTGCTCACAGTGTTCAGCTAGATCCGTTCCTGTTATCTTCTTACTGACAGGCAGGCTTGTCTGGTTACAGTATATAAAGCTACCTGAAGAAAATTACTGGTGTTCTTTTGATCCTATTAGTACCACAGTCAGGCAGCTAGACTATTTACATTTAGTGCAGTGCGTCCTGCTCACAGTGTTCAGCTAGATCCGTTCCTGTTATCTTCCTACTGGCAGGCAGGCTTGTCTTGTTACAGTATTTACAGCTACCTGAAGAAAATTACTGGTGTTCTTTTGATCCTATTAGTACCACAGTCAGGCAGCTAGACTATTTACATTTAGTGCAGTGCATCCTGCTCACAGTGTTCAGCAAGATCCGTTCCTGTTATCTTCTTACTGACAGGCAGGCTTGTCTTGTTACAGTATTTACAGCTACCTGAAGAAAATTACTGGTGTTCTTTTGATCCTATTAGTACCACAGTCAGGCAGCTAGACTATTTACAGTTAGTGCAGTGCATCCTGCTCACAGTGTTCTGCTAAACCTACAAGTTAGTGGGGTGCGTCCTGCTCACAGTGTTCAGCTAAACCTACAAGCTAGTGGGGTGCGTCCTGCTCACAGTGTTCAGCTAGATCTGTTTCTGTTATCTTCTTACTGACAGGCAGGCTTGTCTTGTTACAGTAAATACAGCTACCTGAAGAAAATTGCTGGTGTTCTTTTGATCCTATTAGTACCACAGTCAGGCAGTTAGTGCAGTGCGTCCTGCTCACAGTGTTCAGCTAAACCTACAAGTTAGTGAGGTGCGTCCACCTCACAGTGTTCAGCTAAAGCTACCTGTAGAAGGTTGGTGGTGTTCTCATACTACAGGCAGGCAGTTGATTTTGCTAGTTGCAGTATCAGTACATATATATATATATATATATATATATATATATATATATATATATATATATATATATCCCAGCTTAGTGCAGCTACAGGCCATTAGTATGTCTGGAAGGCCAAGAAGGAGAGGCAGACAGTCACAAGCCAATAAGAGAGAGCAAGCAGGCTCTGTGTCTAGTGCTGGTCGTGGAGACGGTGCATCCTCATCAGCACGTGGCCATGGGACACGCTTGGCCTTTTTTTTCGGCAGCTGGCCGTGTTGAGCCGCAACATGCGGAAGACTTGGTCGAGTGGATGACCAAGCCGTCCTCATCCTCCTCATCCTCTCTCACCCATGCCCAGGGTACTTTGTCTGGCAAAGCAGCGGCCTCTTCCCTCGGCTCAATGTCATCAGTGACTCCTTCCCTAGCCCCACCATGTCCTCCTGAGGAGTCCCTCGAACTGTTTGACCACAGTGATGGGTACATGCTCCAGGAGGATGCCCAGCGTTTGGAAGGCTCTGATGATGATACTGAGCTCGATGAAGGCAGTAACATGAGCACGGACAGAGGGGGTGCCCAAGAAGGACAGCAATCTGGCAGTCATTCTCCCCCTGCTGCAGCATACTGCCAGGTTTGCTCCAGTGATGAGGAGGGAGGGGATGATGAGGTCACTGACTCAACGTGGGTGCCTGATAGGAGAGAGGAGGAGGAGGAGGAGGAGGCGGCACATCACCAACGAGGCAGGATGCCCTCCAGGGGCCAGCCTAAGGGCAGCACATTGACTGCATCACACCCCAAAGCTCCACATGTGCAGGGCGCTGCAGTCTCTGCGCGTTATTCAAAAAGTTCTTTGGTGTGGGCCTTTTTTGAGACGAGTGCATCAGATCGCACCGCTGCTATTTGCAACATATGTCTCAAGCGTATCTCACGTGGCCAAAACATCTCCCGCTTGGGTACCACATGCTTGACCAGACATATGTTGACCTGCCATGCAGTTCGTTGGCAAGCGTATCTAAAAGACCCACACCAAAGAACAAAGAGGACCTCTCCTTGCTCCTCATCAGCTGAGATTTCCAACCCCACTAGACCTTCAGTCCTCTCTGAGACCTGCACTGAGAGGAATGAAGGTGTAGAATTAGGTGTGTCACAGCCAAGTACTTGTGGGCAATCTGCTTTTGGTACACCAACGTCAGATTGTACCAGGCAAATTTCCCTGCCCCAGCTGCTTCACCGCCGAAAGTTTGCTCCCAGCCATCCACATGCCCAGCGGTTGAATGCTAGCTTGGCAATATTGCTAGCACTTCAACTGCTGCCTTTTCAGTTGGTAGACTCTGCTCCCTTCCGTGAGTTTGTGGAATGTGCGGTTCCTCAGTGGCAGGTACCCAAATGCCACTTTTTCTCATGGAAGGCGATTCCGGCTCTCTACCGGCATGTGGAAGGCAATGTCCATGCCTCGCTGGACAGGGCGGTCAGCGGTAAGGTGCATATTACCGCTGACTCATGGTCCAGCAGGCATGGACAGGGACATTACCTAAGTTTCACGGCGCATTGGGTGACTCTGCTGGCAGCTGGGAAGGATGCAGGACAAGGTGCAGTAGTGTTGGAGGTTGTTCCACCACCACGCCTCCAAAATGCTAGTGATTGTGACACACCTCTCTCCTCCACCCCCTCCTCTTCTTCTTCCTCCATGGCCTCTTCCTCAGAACCAGCGGTGCTCTGTAGTCGTTCAAGGGGCTACGCAAGTATGCAGGCCAAAAGATGCCATGCGGTGCTTGAGCTGGTGTGCTTTGGGGACAGGAGCCACACTGGGGCAGAGGTTCTGTCAGCTCTGCAGGGGCAGGTTCAGAGGTGGTTGACACCACGCCAACTTAAGGCAGGAATGGTGGTTTGCGACAATGGCACCAACCTCCTCTCTGCCCTCCGACAGGGACAAATGACCCATGTGCCCTGTTTGGCTCACGTCCTTAACTTGGTGGTGCAGCGGTTCTTGGGCAGGTACCCGGGCTTACAGGATGTCCTGAGGCAGGCCAGGAAAGTCTGTGTGCATTTCCGCCGGTCATATAATGCCAGTGCTCGGCTGACGGACCTCCAAAAGGCGTTTAACCTGCCCAAGAACCGCCTAATCTGTGACATGCCCACCAGGTGGAACTCAATGTTGGCTATGCTGCAGCGGCTGCACACGCAGCAGAGGGCCATCAATGAGTACCTGTGCGAATATAGCACCAGGACAGGGTCAGGGGAGCTTGTTTTTTTTTCCCCACGCCAGTGGGTCATGATCAGGGATGCATGCACTGTCCTGTCACCATTTGAGGAGGCCATGAGGATGGTGAGGAGTGACAGTGCATGCATCAGTGACACTGTCCCCCTTGTCCACCTGTTGGAGCACACGCTGCGTGGAATAATGGACAGGGCACTTGAGGCAGAACAGAGGCAGGAAGAGGAGGACTTCCTTAGCTCTCAAGGCCCCCTTTATCCAGACAGTGTTCCTGCGTGCCCGCCGATCACACAGGAAGATGACGAGGAGGAGGAGGAGGAGGAAGATTGTGTCAGTATGGAGGTGGAGCCTGGCACTCAGCATCAGCAGCAGTCTTTAAGGGATCAGTCCCAAGAAACACATGGACTTGTACGTGGCTGGGAGGAGGTGTGTCAGGGGATGTTATACACAACATCCAATGCAGGTGATCAGATCGCTGGGCTGCACCAAGGAATCAGGGACAAACAAGTAAATAAAGAAAGTATGTTTAATATTAATGATAAAGATACACGTGAAAACAAGACAGCAAACCAAAAACAAGAAAATGGTGAAAACACAGCAACCCCCAAACCCACCTAACTATCTATCTAACTAATATAATACAAGAGCAAGGAAACCAATATGAAATAAAAGATAAGGCATGGGCCAAAGCGACAAGGGAACAGGAACCAGGAATAACGAAGCAGACCAAGGAGCAGGGAACAGGAAACAGGGTTCAAGGTCAGGATACACAAACGGGGTTCAGGAACAGGCTGGAACAAGAGCAGGTACTGGCAGGGACAAGGGCTTAGCAGAGGAATACTGAAGCACTAAGGTTAGTTCAGGGCGGGTTTATATAGTCCAGCAAAACCATGACAGGTGTGCTTGATGGCAAGTCTGCAGTCCAGGCAGGGAGACCCCCGCTGGTGGACACTGGAATTACACCCTTTTGGTGCTGAATGTAATAATGCCACCAGCAGGAGAAACCGGAGATGACACCGTTCCTGACAGTTCCCCCTCCTAAAGGAGTGGCCTCCGGACACTCCATTCAGCCCTGGGTACGACAGTCCGAGTGGGTGCAGAAACACCTTAAAATGTTTCCCTACTGAGTCTGCGGACTTCTTCGCACTTCCAAGGCCAGAGTCTTTTAGTTCACTGGGGGACATGCCATCAGAGTCTGAAAATAGGACACGTACCCCACCACCCGGGTCAGGAAGTTTGGAAATGAAAATTAGCAGGGTAACGGGAAAGAAACCATCGGAGGCAGACCACACAGGAGCATTACATTTAAGCCAGGCGACAGACAGGATTGACCCAGCGGCAAGATGGCCATCAGTCAGGAACAGTTTTAGCAGGCCCCATGTCATCAGGCTGAGCAGAAAGCAGAGGTATATCACGCTGGGCAGTGGCACATCCGCATCGAGCTGGGCAGCAAGCATGGGCACTTCAAGCTGGGCAGCAGGCATGGGCACTTCAAGCTGGGCAGCGGGCTCATCAAGCTGGAGAGCAGGCACCGAGACATCAGGCTGGAGGGCAGGCACTGGAACTTCAGACTGGGCAGTAGGCACATCAGGCAGAAAAGCAGGTGCTGGCACAACAAGCTGAACAGCAGGCACATCGGACTGGATAGCAGGTACAGGAAATTCAAACCGGGCAGCCGGTACTGGAACTTTAGACTGGGCAGCAGGCACTGGCACAACAGGCTGAACAACAGGTGCCTTGGACTGGATAGCAGGTACTGGAACTTCAAACCGGGCAGCTGGTACTGGAACTTCAGACTGGGCAGCAAGCACAAACACTGGCACATCAGGCAGAACAGCAGGTGCTGGCACAACAGGCAGAACAGCAGGGGCATCGGACTGGATAGTCGGTACTGGAACTTCAACTCGGGCAGCTGGTACTGGAACTTCAGACTGGACAGTGGGCACAGGTGCTGGCACATCAGGCAGAACAGCAGGTACTGGCACAACAGGCTGAACAGCAGGTACATCGGACTGGATAGCAGGTACTAGAACTTCAAACCGGGCAGCTGGTACTGGAACTTCAGACTGGACAGTGGGCACAGGTGCTGGCACATCAGGCAGAACAGCAGGCACATCGGACTGGATAGCAGGTACTGGAACTTCAAACCGGGCAGCCGGTACTGGAACTTTAGACTGGGCAGCAGGCACTGGCACAACAGGCTGAACAGCAGGTGCCTTGGACTGGATAGCAGGTACTGGAACTTCAAACCGGGCAGCTGGTACTGGAACTTCCGACTGGGCAGCAAGCACAAACACTGGCACATCAGACAGAACAGCAGGTGCTGGCACAACAGGCAGAACAGCAGGGGCATTGAACTGGATAGTCGGTACTGGAACTTCAACTCGGGCAGCTGGTACTGGAACTTCAGACTGGACAGTGGGCACAGGTGCTGGCACATCAGGCAGAACAGCAGGTACTGGCACAACAGGCTGAACAGCAGGTACATCGGACTGGATAGCAGGTACTAGAACTTCAAACCGGGCAGCTGGTACTAGAACTTCAGACTGGACAGTGGGCACAGGTGCTGGCACATCAGGCAGAACAGCAGGTGCAGTGGACTGAATAGCAGGTACTGGAACTTCAAACCGGGCAGCCGGTACTGGAACTTCAGACTGGACAGTGGGCACAGGTGCTGGCACATCAGGCAGAACAGCAGGTACTGGCACAATAGGCTGAACAGTAGGTACATCGGACTGGATAGCAGGTACTGGAACTTCAAACCAGGCAGCTGGTACTGGAACTTCAGACTGGGCAGCAAGCACAAACACTGGCACATCAGGCAGAACAGCAGGTGCTTTGGACTGGATAGTCGGTACTGGAACTTCAGACTGGGCAGTGGGCACAGGCGCTGGCACATCAGGCAGAACAGCAGGTACTGGCACAACAGGCAGAACAGAAGGTGCATCGGACTGGATAGTCGGTACTGGAACTTCAGACTGGGCAGTGGGCACAGGCACTGGCACATCAGGCACTGGCACAACAGGCAGAACAGCAGGTCCATCGGACTGGATAGCAGGTACTGGAACTTCAAACCGGTCAGCTGGTACTGGAACTTCAGACTGGACAGTGGGCACAGGTGCTGGCACATCAGGCAGAACAGCAGGTACTGGCACAACAGGCTGAACAGCAGGTGCAGTGGACTGAATAGCAGGTACTGGAACTTCAACCCGGGCAGTCGGTACTGGAACTTCAGACTGGACAGTGGGCACAGGTGCTGGCACATCAGGCAGAACAGCAGGTACTGGCACAATAGGCTGAACAGTAGGTACATCGGACTGGATAGCAGGTACTGGAACTTCAAACCAGGCAGCTGGTACTGGAACTTCAGACTGGACAGTGGGCACAGGTGCTGGCACATCAGGCAGAACAGCAGGTGCAGTGGACTGAATAGCAGGTACTGGAACTTCAAACCGGGCAGCTGGTACTGGAACTTCAGACTGGACAGTGGGCACAGGTGCTGGCACATCAGGCAGAACAGCAGGTACTGGCACAACAGGCCGAACAGTAGGTACATTGGACTGGATAGCAGGTACTGGAACTTCAAACCAGGCAGCTGGTACTGGAACTTCAGACTGGGCAGCAAAAACAGACACTGGCACATCAGGCAGAACAGCAGGTACTGGCACAACAGCAGGCATCGGAACATCAGGCTGGGCGGCATACAGGAACACATCAGGCTGGAACAGATCAGCTGGTGGGGAGGCAGGATTGGATACTGGCATGATGGTATGGGTTGGAAAAAACTTCCGCTTCTTTTTGGTTTTAGCCACTGGGGATCTATAAGTGGGTACAGGGCTGTAGGTAGTGAATGCAGCTGGTAGAAGCGAAGAGTGAAAGGATGGCAAAACAGAGGGAGTAGGTTTTGAAGGGAGATTTAGTGGAGCTGATGGAGGCAGTTGAGAAGCAGCAGGGGAGTTAAAGGCAGGGTAGGTGCAACAGGAGGAAACAGGGTACTGGTATTTCATTGGTAGAGAAGTATATTCGGAGCTAACAGAAGCTGAATGCAACAGACTTGACCAGGCCTGTATTAATGATTGCACTGAATCAGGTTTGCACTTAGCTTGTCTGACCAGAGACTGCACTGATTCAATGCATTTTGCAAGCACCTGCTGAGGACAAGCTGAATATTGTTCAAAAAAGAATGCTGAGTCATCCTCCAACAGCCAAACTAAAGATTCTACCTGAGCTGCACTAAAAGGGGGTGTATAGTCATCACCTCCCTCAGCGACATCAGACAGGGCCAACTCAGTACAGATCCAAATTAATGGTTGCACATCTTCAAACAAAAAACTGCCTTGCTCAATAAAAACATGAGCTAGGCGGATGCCTTCTAACAACTGTTCCCTAGTGTATTCAACCAATGTCTGATAACAAAGGTCTCTGTCATCAGTTGCCAGGAGCGATAAATACAAAATACTTTCAAAATCCATATTTCAACAATAGCTGGGACTCAGGCCCCAATTCCCAGGTGCAACTGATCTGATTGTATGGCTTCAGTATTCTGTCAGGGGATGTTATACACAACATCCAATGCAGGTGATCAGATCGCTGGGCTGCACCAAGGAATCAGGGACAAACGAGTAAATAAAGAAAGTATGTTTAATATTAATGATAAAGATACACGTGAAAACAAGACAGCAAACCAAAAACAAGAAAATGGTGAAAACACAGCAACCCCCAAACCCACCTAACTATCTATCTAACTAATATAATACAAGAGCAAGGAAACCAATATGAAATAAAAGATAAGGCATGGGCCAAAGCGACAAGGGAACAGGAACCAGGAATAACGAAGCAGACCATGGAGCAGGGAACAGGAAACAGGGTTCAAGGTCAGGATACACAAACGGGGTTCAGGAACAGGCTGGAACAAGAGCAGGTACTGGCAGGGACAAGGGCTTAGCAGAGGAATACTGAAGCACTGAGGTTAGTTCAGGGCGGGTTTATATAGTCCAGCAAAACCATGACAGGTGTGCTTGATGGCAAGTCTGCAGTCCAGGCAGGGAGACCCCCGCTGGTGGCCACTGGAATTACACCCTTTTGGTGCTGAATGTAATAATGCCACCAGCAGGAGAAACCGGAGATGACACCGTTCCTGACAAGGTGGCTGCGGACCATGTCGTCCTTAGTGACCCAGAGGACTCCGGACCGAATGCCTCAGCAAACCTACGCTGCATGGCCTTCCTGATCCTGCAAAGCCTGCGTAAGGATCCTCGTATTCGTGGTATCAAGGAGAAGGACCAATACTGGCTGGCAACCCTCCTTGATCCACGTTACAAGGGTAAGGTTGCGGACCTTATCTTGCCATCGCAGAGGGAGCAGAGGATGAAACATCTTCGGGAGGCCTTGCAGAAAGGTCTGTGCAACGCGTTCCCAGAGACTGGGAGGTTACAAACTCCTGTTTCTGGACAACGTGTTGCTGAGGCTTCGATCAGTCAAAGAAGGAGCGGTGGAGAAGGTGGCCGTCTGACCGATGCGTTCAGACAATTTTTTGCCCCAAGGTATGATCGGTTCCAGCAACCATCGCCAGCATCTGTTTTACATGGTGCAGGAATACCTAGGGGCAAGATCAGACTTGGACACCTTTCCCACCGAAAATCCTCTGGGTTACTGGGTCTTGAGGATGGATCACTGGCCAGAGCTTGCACAGTATGCAATTGAGCTACTGGCCTGTCCTGCATCCAGCGTTCTTTCGGAACGCACATTCAGTGCTGCTGGAGGCGTGGTAACCGATCACAGGGTGCGTCTGTCCACCGACTCGGTCGATCGACTGACCTTCATAAAAATGAATCAGTCTTGGATCACCACCAGCTACCAAGCACCTGATGCTGATGTAACCGAATAATTTTTTTTTAAATCTCACATCCCTTCAAAGACTGCCTATGCTGATGCTGAGTGACTATCCCTGAGTAATTATCCTCTTCCTCCTCAATCATCACGCTGATAGCTTGTAAGAACATTTTTGGTTCTGGGTGCCACCACCAGTGCCTAAGGTACAATTTTTCAGCCCCTGTTTAACAGGGGCGTGTAATTACAATTTTTGATGTAATACTTTGCAGCAGGGCTCGTTCCTGCGTTCCAACTAGAGTGTCTGTGAGGGGTTGCAGTGTTGTGGCACCAGCACCAGTGCCTAAGGCCAATTTTTTCTGCCCCTGTTCAACAGGGGCGTGTAATTACAATTTTTGATGCAATACTTTGCAGCAGGGCTCGTTCCTGCGTTCCAACTAGAGTGTCTGTGAGGGGTTGCAGTGTTGTGGCACCAGCACCAGTGCCTAAGGCCCAATTTTTCTGCCCCTGTCTAACAGGGGCGTGTAATTACAATTTTTGATGCAATACTTTGCAGCAGGGCTCATTCCTGCATTCCAACTAGAGTGTCTGTGAGGGGTTGCAGTGTTGTGGCACCAGCACCAGTGCCTAAGGCCCAATTTTTCAGCCCTTGTTTAACAGGGGCGTGTAATTACATTTTTTGATGCAATACTTTGCAGCAGGGCTCGTTTCTGCGTTCCAACTAGAGTGTCTGTGAGGGGTTGCAGTGTTGTGGCACCAGCACCAGTGCCTAAGGCCTAATTTTTCAGCTCCTGTTCAACAGGGGCATGTAATTACAATTCTTGATCTAATATTTCACAGCAGAGCCCTGTGAGGGCTTACAGTGTTGTGGCCACAGCAACACCTAAGGCCCAAATTTCTGCTGAGTATATAGGGCAGGACCCTACTTTCAAACATCTTACTTACAAACGACTCCTACTTGCAAACGGAAGGAGACAACAGGAAGTGAGATGAAATCTACCCCTAGGAAGGGAAATTCTCTCCTGTAAGAGTTAATATGGGAAAAACATTTCTCCTTTCCACTGATGCTTTCCAATCCTTGTTCCACAAAAAACCCAAATTTTCAAAAAACATTTTTCATTGGGACAAAAAGTGAGGTGAAATCTTCTGAAGAGGAGGAAAGACAGCAAAACAAATGTCACAGGGTTGATAACCCTTCCCTATGTTTTCCAAAAAGCTTAAAAAAGATTTTTTGGCTGGAGCTAAACACGTTAAAAATGTTCAAAATTACAAACAGATTCTACTTAACAACAAACCTACAGTCCCTGTCTTGTTTGAACCACCTGTATACTGCTGTTCAGAGTATATAGGGCCTGGTAGCCCCACACCTTTCCTTATTTTAATTTGGGTGCGGGGTTCCCCTTAATATCCATACAAGACCCAAAGGGCCTGGTAATGGACTGGGGGGTACCCATGCCGTTTGTCTCACTGATTTTCATCCATATTGCCAGGACCTGACATTACATTAAACCCGCAAGCAGTTTTAAATGAGATTTTTTCCTTTAAAAATGACATTTGGTGCAGGGACTGTTCTAAACACGGGAAACACGCGTCACTTTACAGGCATACTATAGACACATCCCCAGGTACGATATTTAAAGGAATATTTCACTTTTTTTTTACTTTAAGCATCATTAAAATCACTGCTCCCGAAAAAACGTCCGTTTTTAAAAGTTTTTTTTGCATTGATACATGTCCCCTGGGGTAGGACCCGGATCCCCAAACCCTTTTTTAGGACAATACCATGCAAATTAGCCTTTAAAATTAGCACTTTTGATTTCGAACGTTCGAGTCCCATAGACGTCAATGGGGTTCTAACGTTCGTGCGAACTTTCGGTCCGTTCGCAGGTTCTGGTGCGAACCAAACCGGGGGGTGTTCGGCTCATCCCTAGTGGCCAGTTCCGACGCACAAAGTGCCACACATGCTCAGAAGAAATTCCGAGACAGAACAGCTCGGTCTGGTAAAAATAGCGTTCGCAATGGATACAGCACTTTCATTATGCTGCAATGTAAAAAATGGTTTAATACAGCGCACTCTCTTCTTCTTTATAATGTGAGAAGAATGAAGTAGTTTTGCTGCTCATATTAACACAGACTTCTCACAAACTTCTTTCTTTATTATTTATCATGATTCCCTCAATATATTTTGATTTGTCACATTTGACAAAATTTATTTTTTGTTGTTTTATTTTTTATTTTTTTTGGGTTTGTATTTTTTCAAGGCTGATCTTTGTTTTATTTTATTTTTAGTGTTACTCCATAATATTTTTGTGTGTGTTTTGTGTGTCAGGTTACCACAACACCATTATTATCTTGTATTATTTAATCTCAAGAAGGTTGCTTGGTGTTGGTGTCCCTTGTTAATTTCACATTGTATTTTTGAAATGTACCTGCCTCCTCACAAACAAACTGTCCTTTTTTAAGGAAAACACACATAGGCGAGTATAATTGAAACAAAAAATCCTTCATTAAGGGCTCAGAACCAGACAAAGAGGGAAGCAACGCTGGAGAAACATCAGAAATTGGCGAAGCCTTTGACCCCCAGGGCAGACATCAAATCTTTTCATGCAAAATTGGTGGCCTGAGCAGTCCATATCTAAGGGAGGGCAGTCTGGTCCAGAAGTCCCAGAGAACACGAAAGCAGCAGATGACATCTGTGTCCCCAGGCTGTGGTACTACAAGAGGCTGCATCTTTTGCCAGACCAGACTGGACCCAGAGTCATCACTCTCTGGTCTTCTTTCCACGCTTCCTTCCCGGCTGTGGCTCTGGTGTTGGAGATGTGGCAGGAGGAGGAGTAGGACCTGGAGGAGGAGGAGGAGGAGGAGTAGTAGGACCTGGAGGAGGAGGAGGAGGAGTAGGACCTGGAGGAGGAGGAGGACTATGTGTGAGGTTAAAAATGTGGGTAGCACATGTTATTTGGCCCCTCAACCCCTTATTGAGAGCTTCCAAAATTAAGGACTCACACAGGAGTCGTTGGCCCTCCTCCATCTGCAGCATTTTGCAGGCAGTTAGGCCAGCAAAGTCCTCCTCCACACTGTGGGGGCTTCTCAGGGCCTCTGTAGCCTTCCAAAAGAGGCCTATGGCAGCCTCCTCCAGGTTACTCATCTTCCTGCCACTTTGTCTTTGAAGGTGGAAGGGAGGGAACTAGGTATTGGGCAGCCTGCTTGGCCCGGCCACCTCCTGGCTGAGACTTCCCTGTGTATAAAAAAGGGACATGGTTGTAGTTTTTCATCAATCACAATCATAAATTAGTACTCCAAACTAAAATCTATTTAACATCATTGATTGGACAACCAGAAATATTTAGAAGAATGCTATACCTGGCTCAAGCTGGGCTCCTCCACATGTTGCTGCCTGGAAGGCCCAGGTTGGGCGTCAGAAGCCTCAGCTGGGGGGGAAGGAAGCGTGGAAGGAAGAGTGGAGAGTGATGACCTGGGTTCAGTCTGACCTGCCAGAAAATGCAGCCTGTCATAGTACCACAGCCTGGGTACATAAATGTCATCTGCAGCTCCGGGTCTCTGGGAATCCTGGACCTTCTTGTGCTCCCTTAGATAAGTGCTCCTCAGGCCACCAATTAGGATCTTCAAATAGGTGATGTCTGCTGTGGGGATCACTGTCTTCACAAATTCCAGCAATTGATCCAGCGCTGCCTTCCTATTTGTTTGGTTCTTATATTCAGGGTGGTTTATCTGCCACAGACAGGGCAGCTCCCTGAACATATCAATGAATATTGCCATAAATTCCTTATCTTTCAAGATATCCATTTTCACTGCAAGACACAGCACAAGACAAACCCTAATGTCAGCCTAAAGTCTTCTAAACTTGTGCAAATACAGGTCTCAATCTAGAAGCATTATAGGCCCAATGTTAAATCTTACCTTCGTTATCACGATCGGCGTCTCCGTTACTCCTTCCTCCGCTCACAGATCGTACGTACTACGCACGCGTGTTACGCTTTATAGACACTGCGCATGCATGAAACTCCGCCCGCCCCTGATGTACTTTCTAGTCTATTCCCCACCCCTTCTCGTTCGGCGCAGTGGGGAAGAGCACATGGCGGAGTCAGAGCAGGTGTCTGATATTTACACCAACGAGGAGGAGGAGGAAAGCCCGGAGGCAGAAATCCCGATCTAGAAGGAGACGATTTAAGGCATCAAATATGTCCTTTGGGGAGATGTTGGAGATGGTCGACATACTGAAGAGGGCAGACTATGATGGAAAGTATGGACCTTACCCCAACCCCAATGTCCGAAAGGCCAAGATCATGGCGAAAGTGGTCAGGAGTCTGCACCGGAATTTCGGGGTACGCTGATCGAAAGATCAGCTCAGGAAGCGGTAGTCGGACCTAAAATTAAGAGAGCACGAGCAGTACAGAAAGATCCGGAGAGTGCTGCAAAAAAGTAAGTAGTTGTGCTGTGTTCCTAGTCTTTTTGTGTTTATTACGTTTGTGCTGCTCCATGTGCTTTTCTTAACTGTTATCCAGTTTAAAATGTCAACTTTCATGTTCATGGGCACATTATTCGTTCGTATCAAACATTTTTCTTTCGGCCTATAAAACACCATTGTTTTGGCCATATGAATTTGCCCACATTTTTTAGGGCCTACTTGTCGGAAAATAATTTGGTTGTGTAGATGTGTTTGTTACTAGAATGAAATGCAAACTAGATTCTGTGTAAGGAGAGGACACTCAGCAGCTGTTTACACATCTGGACGCTGGAGCACTAGAGTGGGACACAAGAACACCCTTTTTATTAGGGGGCCCACACAGGTGCTCCAGTGTATATTATAGGGGTGTCTCCATCTGTGAAGCTTGTACAATACAGGTAAAGTATTGAAGCTTGACAAGGACACTAAAAATTCTACATCTTGGAACTCTGCCAAAACAGACAATTGTACCCCACTTCCAAGCAATGTTTCATATTTATAGTTCTTCCCTCAAATATCTGTGTGCTAAGTATACCATTTTTTTTATACATAGGGGAGAAAAGACTCGGAGGACACCCCTCATTCGAGGAGACCAGAGACCCCCCACCTCTGGAAGAAGGGGAAATGCACCGAATTCAAACAGAGCAGGAGGAGGAAGACGTGGTGGAAATTGGCACCACAACAGGTGAGTGTGTGCGACCACAGGCTCAGGTAAGAGATGGATGCCAGCCTATTTATAATACATGTTTTTTTTGGTTTCTATCTTTTTAGGTGATCGTGATGTTGTGGATCCAGATCCTTTCACCTCGGAAAGTGCACAGATCCTGATTGGGGAGATCATGGGGTGTAATAGGGACTTGAAAAACATCAAGAAAAACATCAATGATGTTCTTCAAAAAAATAAGAACATCATTGATGTTTTGGGGAGAGTTTAAAACCCCTCCAAATCCCTTTGTGTTATGGTCTGCTACAATTTTTTAACATTTTGTGTCAAATTGGAGAAAAGCCAAATTTTGAAGATGCACACAGTGTGTCAACATGTGCTATCTGCCATCACGGGAGATCAATGGACGCGTTTTGGGGGTGCAACCCCTTCCTCAATAATAAAGTAGCTGAGAGGAAGGGGTTGCTCCCCGAAAACATGTCCCTTGATCCCCCATGATGGCAGCTAGCACATGTTGACATTCGGCTATTTGTGTGCATCTTCAAAATTTGGCTTTTTCTGGGGTGACTTCACCCCATCTGAACGCAATATCAAACACAGTTTGTAAATACTCATGTCTGATATTGCCTTCAAGTTCTACCAAATGTGAACTTTGTAAGTTCAAGATTTGTGTCTTTCTTGTTGGTTTTAAACATGCCTGTTTTATCTTAAATGGACATTTCAACTTTTTCTAATGTGGCCCCAAAAATTGTTATACAACAAACATGTTGATTTGTTCTAAAAACCTTTTCTAAATGCACATGTGATTGTGCAGGTATTAAAAAGATTGTTAATCAAGAATGTGTGGATTATTGTCTCAACGCTACAACACTTTTGGGGTGCTCTAATTGCTGGTTTCTGTGACAATAGGTGTTATTTCCTGAGGGCAAATCCACTTTGCATTACAAGTGCAGTTTCAAGTGCACCTGTAGTGCAAAGTGTCTTTGCCTTTATTAAATAACACCCAACAGTGCTTTGTAAGGTTACACAATCACGCCATTTTCAGGACTCACCACATTTCTGTCAGCTAAAACAAACACAAGCAGTAAATGTCACCAAAGATTTGCCTATTTTGTTTTTTTTTTATTTGAAAAAGGTTTTACACATTGTCTGGCATATTGATAGCCCCCCTACCCGCAAAGAATTCAAGGTATCTTAGCCGGACATCACAGGCACTCAGGGGGGGCAAGCCAGGACGGCCAATTTCAAGCGCCGTCAGGGTTGGTTCATTTTGAATTCTGGCCTCAGGCCCAACTGAGCCAGCATAGTTGGCAGAATGTTGCCGTAAAAAGTTGTGTAGAACACAGCACGCCAGGATAATGTGATTCAGTTTGTACTCTGCCATATGTATGGGTGTAAGAAATAGGCAGAACTGGCTGGCCATGATTCCAAACGTGTTCTCCACCACTCTTCTGGCTCTGGCCAGCTGGTAATTAAAAACCCTCTGGTCCGGGGTGAGGGTCCTCATCTGGGATGGCCGCATAAGATGGTCCCCAGTGCAAAAGCTTCATCCGCAACGAAGACGAATGGGAGTCCTTCCACATTGTCTTCTGGAGGTGGCAAGTCCACCTGCCATTCTGGAGACACCTGTAGAACTCCGTCTGGGTGATGATTCCACCATCGGACATCTGGCCATTCTTCCCCACGTCCACATACAGAAATTCATAAGTAGCCGACACCACCGCCAACATCACAATACTATTGAACCCCTTATAATTATAATAGTACAGCCCCGAGTTGGGTGGTGGGATGATGTGGACGTGTTTCCCATCAATTGCCCCTCCGCAGTTAGGAAAGTCCCACTGCTGGGCAAAGTGGGAGGCGCCAGTCTGCTATTCCTGTAGCGTGGAAGTAAACTGTGGAGGAAAACAAAAAAAAAAATTGTCTTTTTGCACATAAACATGCAAAGCAGATTAGACACAAACATTCTTGGCCAACATCAAGATAACATTTATTTATGGGAATTTTTTTTTTTTACAAAAACAGTGGTGCTTTATTGTTGTAATAGATAATCAGAGTTACAGAATACCATTCAACAGAGTACAATACATTACATACGTAGATTACATACTTGAGGATAGGGAAATTAATATACAAAACCCGCAAACAATACGTAAGGTTAATAGTACCATTCTCAACAAGTACTGTCCACCCTCCACCCTCCAAAACCCTACCCTATTGGGGCAATAAACGTAATGAACTGAATGTTTCTCTACGAGGCCATCCACGGAGCCCAAACGTTTTCGAATTTCCACGGACAGCCACGGTTTATATATGTAATTTTATACATGGGGATTACTGCCTCAATCTGTGCCTCCCAGGCTGAAAAGGATGGAGGGGAAGAATCTATCCATTTCATGAGTATTTCTTTTTTGACATAGAAAAGAAGGAAGGAAATCAGTAATTTAAGATGATATGGCCTTTGCTCATCATCATGTATCCCCAGCAACGCCATAGCCGGCAAGAGCGGAATAGAGGTCTGCAATCTGGAGTTGATTTCACCTATAATCTTAGTCCAAAACAGTGCAACAACTGGGCACTCCCAGAACATATGTATAAATGTACCTATGTGGACTTTGCATTTAGGACACGTGGGGTCTCTCTCAGGAAATATGCGGTGGAGTCTCTGCGGGGTATAGTAGACCCTGTGTATAAATTTAACTTGAATCAGTTTGTCCTTGGATGCTATCACTAGTTTCGGGCCATACTCTAGGCAGTCCTCCCATCCCTCCTTATCCAGCGACGGGATATCAGCCCGCCATCTTTCCCATAATTCATTAATCTTAGGGGAATCTCTTCCCAGCAACGCATTATATAGAGAGGATAGGGGTTTAGACAAGTCTCCAGGAGATAGGAGATCTTCGATGGGGTCCGTCTGTAACAGGGGAGTTTGCGGGAATTGAGCCCTGGCCGCATGTCTCAGCTGTAGATACCGGAACCCCATCCAACGGGGCAGTCCAAATTTAGCCGTAAGCTCATGCAAGGAGAGCAGTTGCCCCCCAGACATTACGTGTTCCAACAAGGATACACCATATCTGGCCCACACCTGTGGGTCCGGTATCATACGGAAGTGTTTAAGTCGTGGGTTCCCCCATAGGGGATGAGCTGGAGACAGTTGGCCAGGTCTCAAGTATCTACGCCTAGCCGCTTCCCATACTCTCCAAGTTGCTCTAGTAGGCCCAGGGATCTCACAATATGCCTTGGGTCCTCTATAGGGAAAATTCCGAAGGTCCGTCAGGGAACCCAGAATATTCGCCTCGAGACAGGTTGCCACATTGGATCTAGAACCCTGGAACCACCAGTGTACCGTCACCAACATGGCTGCCCAAAAATATAACTGAAAATTTGGGAGGGCAAGTCCACCCAAGTCTGCAGGTAAACATAACGTAGTGCGAGCCAACCTAGGGTTCCTCCCCGACCAAATAAAAGATCCCACTATACGGTCAATCTCCCTAAAAAACGAGGCGGGGACCCAGACCGGGCAATTCCTAAACAGATAGTTAAATTTGGGCAGTTTCATCATCTTAAGGAGACTAATGCGACCCAGAAGATTCAGAGGAAGATTCTCCCAGGCAGCACATTTCGAACGTAAGGTGTTCAGGACAGGGGTCAGGTTTTTTACGATAAAATCAGAGAGATTCCTAGTGATCACAACTCCAAGATATTTAAATTTCCTAACCCTTTGTAGTGGGGAGGAGAGGGGTCCAGAGTTAACCTCATCATCTATAAAAAATAGGACTGATTTGGTCCAATTTATCTTAACTCCCGAGAGTCCACCAAAACTGTCAAAAATACGCAGGGCAGCTTGAAGAGAGGGTCCAGCATCATTAAGGTACAATAATGCGCCGTCGGCATAGAGGGAGAGGCGCTCTTCCATCATACCCACCCGCAGGCCCAGAACGTCCGGTGCACTCCTAATGGCAATTGCCAGAGGCTCCAGCGCCAGGGCGAACAGGCTGGGGGAGAGCGGGCATCCCTGCCTCGTACCACGAAACAGAGCAAAGGAGTCTGAGACCCAATTGTTGGTGCGAACCCGTGCCCGGGGGGATCGGTACAGCAATCGTACTCCGTGAATAAATTTAGGACCGAATCCAAATCTACGCAAAGTTTCCCATAAGAATTTCCATTCAACAGAGTCGAAAGCCTTCTCGGCATCTAAAGAGGCAATAACCCTGGACCCCGTGTTGTCATGCGATGTTGCTAAGTTAAGGAATAGGCGCCTAATATTAATATCTGTGCCCTTGCCTGGCATAAATCCCGTCTGGTCTATACCCACTAGGTCTTCTATTACATGGGATAGTCGGGTGGCCAAGACCTTAGCAAAGATCTTGGCATCGACATTAAGCAACGAGATGGGCCTATACGATGCGCAGTCAAGAGGGTCCTTTCCTGGTTTAGGAACCAGTACAATAACCGCCTCATTCATTGAGTCAGGTAGGGCTGGCAGATTTGCAAATTTAGAAAACAGTGAAGTCAACTTAGGGGCCAGTAGTTCAGAAAAATTGGAGTAAAATTCAGATGGTAACCCATCTGCACCCGGGGCCTTCCCTCCCTTGAGATGTCCCATGGCAACCTGTATCTCTTCAAGTGTGATGTCAGCCTCCAGCCCCTCCCTTGCTTCCTCAGACAAAACAGGGATAGACAGGGAGTCAAAAAAAGAGGAGATGGATGAGTCCGATGCAACATCTCTAGAGGAGTAAACCTCCTGAAAGTATTCTCGGAAACGGTCATTAATATTAGCAGGGGCAGTAAGGATCTGGTCAGTATTGTCTCTAATGGAGCCTATGGGGGTTGAAGGTATGTTTCCCTTAGCCAGCCATGCAAGAAGCTTCCCATTTTTACCACCATGCTCGAACACGCGTTGAGCGGAGTATAACAAAGCCTTGTCTATCTGGGCCATCCTAGTGGTGGATAGGTCGCGCAGGGCCTTTTTCCACGCCCTATACCGGTCCTCCCCAGGAGCAGAAATGTATTCAGCCTCCAACCTGCCTGCCAGCGCCTCCAGCTCACTCATGGAGCGAGCAGATTCACGTTTGAGCCGAGTGATACTATGCCCATACTCCCCTCGTATCCAAGCTTTAAATGAGTCCCATACAACAGGAGGGGCAGCTGATTCAGCATTGTCCGTCCAGAAATTGCAGATAGAGGCCGTTAGGGGTTCCAACAGTCTCTCATCATTAGCCCAAAATCTGGATAAACGCCACAGGCGAGTCCCTGGTGGAACAGACAGCATCAGTGTCAAGCACAATGGTGCGTGATCTGAAATTCCCCTGGGAAGCACAGATAGGTCATGTACATATTGTAATGCAGGGCCTGAAGCAAAGACAAGATCAATTCTAGACAGCGTTTTGTGTGAGGCTGAATGGCAGGTGAAAACCTTCAATGTCGGGTACAAGTGCCTCCAGACGTCAGTGAGGGCAAAAGTTTCGGCCCAGTGCCTGAGGTCCGGGGTGTCCCGAGCCGAGGATTGCAGCCGATCAAGTTCCACCAGTGGAACCATGTTAAAGTCCCCCATGAGGTATACCAATGCGGTATCAAATTGCACCGCTATTTGCATGATCTCGTGAAGGACCCTGCCAGATGCTGGCGGAGGAACATAAAACCCAACTAGTACCACATTCTTATCAAATATATTAGCATGTATAACAACAAATCTCCCTTCTTTATCTGTTTTAACCTCAATCAGCCTAAACGGTAGTGTCTTGTGGACCAGGATGCTAACCCCTCGGGCATAGGTGGAAAAGGTGGAGTGATAATTAAGGCCCACCCAGGCTTTCCTAAGGCATACCGTCTTGTTTTGCGGCAGATGTGTCTCCTGGAGAATACAGATCTGCGGGTTGTGGGAGCGAAGGAAACGAAACACCAGGGAACGCTTAACAGCAGTATTAAGCCCCCGAACGTTCCATGAAATTACCTTTAACTCAGTCATGAAGTATGAGGTATAATGGATATGCAGTTATGTAACATACCAGGCAGGTAGCATCCCAGTCCAGCCACACATATATTATTCTACATAGCACTGTGTAAATGGTTCTGTTCAAATATGCGTCATATCTAAAGCACCTGAAACAACAAAATAGTGTTAACAAAAACAAACCCAGCATTAAACCCCGCCCCCCACCCCGCATCCCCCACCCCAACCTAGGAATGCTTTGTTCCCCAAACATCAAAAAAAAAAAAATTAAAACCCCAAGTTCAGGGAGCGTGAACCAGTGGGTGTAGACTAGGGATGAGCTTCGTGTTCGAGTCGTTCTTTCGGAACGCACATTCAGTGCTGCTGGAGGCGTGGTAACCGATCACAGGGTGCGTCTGTCCACCGACTCGGTCGATCGGCTGACCTTCATAAAAATGAATCAGTCTTGGATCACCACCAGCTACCAAGCACCTGATGCTGATGTAACCGAATAATTTTTTTTGAAATCTCAGATCCCTTCAAAGACTGCCTATGCTGATGCTGAGTGACTATCCCTGAGTAATTATCCTCTTCCTCCTCAATCATCACGCTGATAGCTTGTAAGAACATTTTTGGTTCTGGGCGCCACCACCAGTGCCTAAGGCACAATTTTTCAGCCCCTGTTTAACAGGGGCGTGTAATTACAATTTTTGATGTAATACTTTGCAGCAGGGCTCGTTCCTGCATTCCAACTAGAGTGTCTGTGAGGGGTTGCAGTGTTGTGGCACCAGCACCAGTGCCTAAGGCCCAATTTTTCTGCCCCTGTCTAACAGGGGCGTGTAATTACAATTTTTGATGCAATACTTTGCAGCAGGGCTCGTTCCTGCATTCCAACTAGAGTGTCTGTGAGGGGTTGCAGTGTTGTGGCACCAGCACCAGTGCCTAAGGCCCAATTTTTCTGCCCCTGTCTAACAGGGGCGTGTAATTACAATTTTTGATGCAATACTTTGCAGCAGGGTTCGTTCCTGCGTTCCAACTAGAGTGTCTGTGAGGGGTTGCAGTGTTGTGGCACCAGCACCAGTGCCTAAGGCCCAAATTTTCTGCCCCTGTCTAACAGGGGCGTGTAATTACAATTTTTGATGCAATACTTTGCAGCAGGGCTCGTTCCTGCGTTCCAACTAGAGTGTCTGTGAGGGGTTGCAGTGTTGTGGCACCAGCACCAGTGCCTAAGGCCTAATTTTTCAGCTCCTGTTCAACAGGGGCATGTAATTACAATTCTTGATCTAATATTTCACAGCAGGGCCCTGTGAGGGCTTACAGTGTTGTGGCCACAGCAACACCTAAGGCCCAAATTTCTGCTGAGTATATAGGGCAGGACCCTACTTTCAAACATCTAACTTACAAACGACTCCTACTTGCAAACGGAAGGAGACAACAGGAAGTGAGATGAAATCTACCCCTAGGAAGGGAAATTCTCTCCTGTAAGAGTTAATATGGGAAAACAATTTCTCCTTTCCACTGATGCTTTCCAATCCTTGTTCCACAAAAAAACCCAAATTTTCAAAAAAAAATGGGACAAAAAAGTGAGGTGAAATCTTCTGAAGAGGAGGAAAGACAGCAAAACAAATGTCACAGGGGTGATAACCCTTCCCTATGTTTTCCAAAAAGCTTAAAAAAGATTTTTTGGCTGGAGCTAAACACGTTAAAAATGTTCAAAATTACAAAGAGATTCAACTTAACAACAAACCTACAGTCCCTGTCTTGTTTGCACCGCCTGTATACTGCTGTTCAGAGTATATAGGGCCTGGTGGCCCCACACCTTTCCTTATTTTAATTTGGGTGCGGGGTTCCCCTTAATATCCATACAAGACCCAAAGGGCCTGGTAATGGACTGGGGGGTACCCATGCCGTTTGTCTCACTGATTTTCATCCATATTGCCATGACCCGACATGACATTAAACCCGCAAGCAGTTTTAAATGAGATTTTTTCCTTTAAAAATGACATTTGGTGCAGGGACTGTTCTAAACACGGGAAACACGCGTCACTTTACAGGCATACTATAGACACCCCCCAGGTACGATATTTAAAGGAATATTTCACTTTTTTTTTTACTTTAAGCATCATTAAAATCACTGCTCCCGAAAAAACGGCCGTTTTTAAAAGTTTTTTCTGCATTGATACATGTCCCCTGGGGTAGGACCCGGGTCCCCAAACCCTTTTTAGGACAATACCATGCAAATTAGCCTTTAAAATGAGCACTTTTGATTTCGAACGTTCGAGTCCCATAGACGTCAATGGGGTTCTAACGTTCGTGCGAACTTTCGGTCCGTTCGCGGGTTCTGGTGCGTACCGAACCAGGGGGTGTTCGGCTCATCCCTAGTGTAGACCCTTAGTGGAGAGAATTGTCCACGTAAGGTGACGAGAGACTCCGCCGTCAGTAGGAATTAGGAGAGAAATAGCGTTCCAACCAACAAAGGTTATTTCGGACCGTCTCATTTCGGACCAATGTGGGTGAGTAGATGTGTGGATTAAACTAGCAGCACATGAAAAATAGAAAAAATAGAAAAATAAAATAAAATATGTTCTCTGTTTAGAATAAATGAGGAGGATCATCCTGTAGCTCAGGAAGACAGGGTATGCCATACTCTAGGCAGTCAATCTGGCAAAGTGCTTTCTCCTTCCTATGCGGTTAGCAATTGATTGTCTCCCAGAGTGGAATTCCAGCCTAGGCGTAATGAAAGGTGTATATCACTTGCAAGTGAAAGAAGAGGGAGAAGTGAACCTGCAATACGTGTAATGGTCACTAGAGTCCGCCAGTGACCCTCCTTCAGGAATTACTGAAATCTGAGCTTCCAAGAGAGCCAAACAAGTCATTGCTGCAGTAAGCCATTAAGCATAGGTAATCTTAATCTCTAAAAGGTCCCAACATCTCAGGAACATCTTGTAAAGGGCAAAAAAGGTTATCCCACAGTAGATTCAAACAGTGGCAAGCTTGAGAGTAGATATCACCTGGCATAGCCAGGGGCACAACACTTATACTGTAGACCGACAGGGAATACAAAAGGCACAACGGGTGCAAGATTAAATCCCCTGTCAAACTTTGAACAATCAGCGGCCAATATTCAGAGCAGAAGAACAGAAGAGCATGTTGCAGCGTTTAACGGTTGGGGCAATGATTCCAGCCATGCATTAGCATCCCTGGGGGAGGTAAAAAATCTGGTAGTTTCCCCGTCTTGAACCCTCAATCGCGCTGGAAACAGAACACTGTATCGAATGCCCTTAAGACGCATGGCTGCCTTCACCTGGTCAAAGGAGCGTCTGAGCTTTTGAGTTTCTACAGAGTAGTCAGGGAAGATAAGTAGCTTGTATTTCTCCCTGTACTCTAGCAGCCCGGAGCACTTCATCCCTGTCACGGAAGTTCAGAAACTTTAGGATAAATGTGCGTGGCGGTGCTCCAGGGGGGCCCGGCTTGGTAGGGATCCGGTGAGCCCGCTCCACTGCATAGAAAGGTGAAAATTGAGCCCCTGGTAGGAGGGAACGTAGTAGGCCTTCAATAAACTCTGTCGGACATTTCCCCTCAGCTCCTTCCGCCAGACCTACAATACGGAGGTTGTTCCTCCTATTACGGTTTTCCGCATCTTCGGATTTATATTCCAGTGCTCTAATTTTGGTTTGCAGGGCCCTTAAGTCTGTTCCATGAGACTCTACAGTGTCCTCCACTTGCCCCAGACGCTGTTCTGCAACAGAAAGTCTGCCCCTTATTTTATCCATGACCAGCCTTATTAGACCAACATCTAATTGCACAGCATCTACCTTGGAGGTAAGGGTAGTAAGGGAGGCTTGGCAATTTCCTATAGCAGCCAAGACATCAGCCAGGCCTGGCTGTGTAGAGGGGGACTGCTCCGGCTGCTCTGTCTGGGACGCCATGTTGCCACTGGCTCGCCTCCCGGGCCCCACGCGGCCTACACAGGCCGCCTCTGTCTCCACCGGTTGGGGGGGAAATTTCAACTTCTTACCCCTTCCTCTGGCTGGCCGGGATGATCGGCGGTGCATGTAAAGAAGTCCGTCGGCTTAAAGACCTGATGCTGATGCTGCTGTAAGAATCTTCCACAAGTAAGTTGCAGGGGCGGAGGTGATCCTGGGTGCAGCAAGATGGCCACTGCTCCAGAGACCAGATCGGGGCCCCAGACCCTCCAGCCAGCCGTCACAGGGTGTAGAAATGCTGTGGCAGTGCCCACAGGTGATCCGGTGGCCAGGACAGGCAGCCCGGGGTCTCTGGGGAGCAAGATGCGGCAGGGAAATGTGCAGGAGCTGCCGTCGGGTGTAGCAAGATGGCCGCCGCTCCAGGCAGCAGGTCGGCCTCAGACCCTCCAGCCAGCCTCTACAGGGCACAAAGTAGCTGTGGTAGTGTCCATAGGTGGTCCGGTGGCCAGGGCAGCTAATCAGGGGTCTCTGGGGAGCAGGATGCGGCCAGAAATTGTGTTGGAGCCGCCGCCGGGTGCAGCAAGATGGCCGCCACTCCACAGACTAGGCCGAAGCCGCGGTCTGTCCTACAGGCCTTCCCCGGGCGGGGAGATCCGGCGATCGCGGCCGCGGATGACGCTCCAAACGGCTGTATTAGTCCGATGGCCAGGTCAGGAACAAAGCAGGCTTGTTGATGACTGCAGAGGGGTTAGGATCGCCCGGATTACAGCAGGATTGTATGGGCAAGCGGAGCTCTCAGTAAACCCGTCCTACCCCATCACTCTCCAGGCCACGCCCCCATTTATGGGAATTTTTAAAGACCAAAGTATAAGGTACACCTATCATATCCCCCCCCCCTCTCATGGGCCATTTCTAACATTATAGGGGGGGAGCTCTTGGACAGGTAACCCTCTCCACTTCATTGAGAGATGAATGCCTAAATAATGTGTAATACTTGGAACAGCCCCTCCTTAGTTACACTATTGACAGCCCACTGGACAGGTAAGAAGTGTCATAATACAAAGATATAAATACACACTGTAGACATTTGAGCACATTTGGACATTCTGCTATTACCTATCAAGATAATAATAGGATACCAAAACTTTAAACAGTACTAATTGAAAGTATTCAGGCAGGCCCTTGCACTACATGCTTTGGGGAATTCATCCATACATCTGACCACAAAAGAGGTGGGTATAGTGTGTATGGGTTTGGCAAAGTCAGCAGATAGATGATTGAGGATAGATAGAGAATTGTTATCAGCTGACTTAGCAGTTGGGGGGAGGGAGGGTTAAAAATGATTTGGGGACCCCCCAAAAAAAGCCTATGCCTGAATTTAAAGCACACATCACATTTTAAAACATTTTAGGGGTGTTTGGGGTAAAGCACTACTATGGAGCTGATAAAATACATTGTTAAGTGACTACATGAGGTGAATATAGGGCCAGGAGAGCATGCTGGGGAGGTAAGTGAAGGCAAATATGTATGAAGGAGCAAAAAAATAATTACAAAAATATCAAGCATGCATGAGAACAAAGGGGACATTCACAGCATATTACCATCATGGCAATTAGGGAATGAGGAAAGAAATACAATATATTACCAAACATTATATACAATAAAATGTGATATTAAAGGATAAAAATCTTACCTTCATATACTCCTTCTGCAGGACCTGGATGATGGCAGAACAGGTCTCCGGGATAATGATCCCCAGAGCCTGGGGGGAGATGCCTGTCGAGAACTTCAAGTCCTGCAGGCTTCTCCCCGTCGCCAAGTACCGCAGGGTGGTGACGAGCCTCTGCTCCAGAGTGATGGCTTGCCTCATGCAGGTATCCTGCCTTCTAAATTAAGGGGTCAGCAAAGCCAACAAACGGTGAAATACGGGGTCCATCATCCAGAGAAACTTCCTGAAATCATCAAGATTATTCTCATGGATCTCACGGAGCAAAGGCATATGACAGAACTGGTCACG
Source organism: Lithobates septentrionalis (assembly GCA_037952835.1). Lineage (NCBI taxonomy): Eukaryota > Metazoa > Chordata > Amphibia > Anura > Ranidae > Lithobates > Lithobates septentrionalis. Next base: position 2,871,051 of record JBBDGP010000918.1, on the reverse strand, counting down.
CTGAAGCAACCAATTCTTGGTCCATGAACTCCTCCCCACCCTGTTCATGGACAGGACTTGTGTCAAGGTCAGGACCCCATCACCAAGCCCCCGCACAGCACAAACTCTACGAGGAGTATGTATACGCAACATGACTAGAAAATGGTCGGCTGCTCAGAACGAAGTAACAGAACGCACTGAAGAACAGCAAGGCCTGTGAAGAGCGACCTGAAAAACAGTAACGAACGAACAAGAACAGAATGCCAAGAGTCACACGTCACTTGCTGCACGCACTGAAGAGCAGATACAAACCCACAAGCACAAACTGAACAGCAGAAAATGATCTGAAAACCAAGAGTCTGAAAAAGCGCAAATCATCTCTCACCAAACTTTTACTAACACGAGATTAGCAAAAGGAGCCCAAAGGGTGCCGCGCTTGGTTCTGAACTGGCCTTTTCTAGGCCCGTCATACGTGGTGTACATCACCACATTCTTGGCGATCGGAAATTCCAACAACTTGGTGCGACCGTGTGTACGCAAAACAAGTTTGAGCCAACATCCGTCGGAAAAAATCCATGGATTTTGTTGTCGGAATGTCCGATCAATGTCCGATCGTGTGTACGGGACATTAGTGTTCGCAGGGATCAGGCCTGACTCTGCAAATGCTGCAGTTATGTGTCTTGTGTTTTTGTAAGCGGCAGTGATCGATTGATACTGCACTTGGGTGGGCTGGGCTGGGCGGTGGGGCTAAACGCAGGTGCTAGCACGTATCTTGGCTGATCTTTTTGCAGTTTTGGGAACCCTAAACTGCTGAGGATGCTAATATAGTTCTGATCAGATCAGATATTCATTCATTCAAACACTATACTACTAAGGGAGGTTTATGGTGCGTGCGTGGGTGTTAGCGATACTGGCACTTATCTGATGCTGCCTGGGGCGACGCAGACCCTGATTGATGTTAAAACCTAACTAATGTCACCCGCCGGGTGATCAGAGGGTTAAACCCTTATTGGGTAATATATGGCGGGTGCTCTGATGCTATAAAAAAATATCTAGCTAACCAGCATCACCCGTGACACTTATACAGTGATCACTGGTGACAGGGGGTGATCAAGGGGTTAAACCTTTATTAAGGGGGGTCCCTAGACCTATCTGGGCCTAATACTGAGTAATGTCTAATACTGATTAGTGTCACTAATGACACCAGTACAGTGATCAAAAAAAAAATATGAACACTGCACTGGGTGACACAGTGACAGTGAAGGGGTTAACTGGGGGGGGGGTAATCGGGGGGTGATCGGGGGGTTACATATGTACCTATGTGTACTGATGTCAGTGTAGTGTTGGTACAACTCACGGTTAGATGTTATCTCTCCTCGATCTGGAACAAAAAGACCTTCCCCTGCTGTGTTTACACTAATGCCCTGTACACACGATCGCACATTCCGATAAACAAAATCCATGGGATTTTTCTGACGGATGTTGGCTCAAACTTGTCTTGCATACACCCAGTCACACAAAGTTGGTCGGAAATTCCGAATGACAAGTACGCGGTGATGTATAACACAACTAGTGCTGCTCTTTTGCTTGATTCTGAGCATGCGTGGCACTTTGTGCGTCGGAATTGTCTATACACAATCAGAATTTACACAAACGGATTTTGTTGTCGGAAAATTTTAGATCCAGCTCTCAAACTTTGTGTGTCGGAAATTCTGATGGAAAAAGTCTGATGGAGCCTACACACGGTTGGAATTTCCGACAACAAGCTCCAATCGCACATTTTCCGTCGGAAAGTCTGACTGTGTGTATGCGGCATTACACATACAGGGGAAGGATCTCATTCGCCAGGAGTGATCACCAGGTCCAGGCCAGATATCCTGGGCCTGGGGATTGATCGGCTCTGGATCGAAGTCGATCGTAGCGGCTGCCATAACATGATGGTGATCTGCCTGCCTGTGCCATTCTGCCACAGTAAAACTACGGCGGCTGGTCAGGAAGAGGCTAGTCACCACCACCCTCTCACAGTGTGCCTAATCACCTCCAGTCATATTGTCCCTGATCACCACCACACCAGTTACATTGTCCCAAATCACCGCCACACCAGTCATATCATCCCTGATCACCACCATAGTAGTTACAGTGTCCCTGATCACCACCACACCAGTTGCAGTGTCCCTGATCACCACCACAACAGTTGAAGAATCCCTGATCACTGCCACACCAGTTACAGTGTCCCTGATCATCACCACACCAGTGCAGTATTGCCTCTGCCTGCCACCTGTACTAACTCTGGTTTGTTTATTGAGCAAGTCTCTGCCTGTTGCTTGGACCAATCCTTTGTCTGTTTGCTGATGCTGACCATGTCTCTGCCTGCGACCTTAACTGACCATCTGCATATCCCATGGACTACATTCCTTAAATACACCAAACCAGTCGACATGGAATTTCATATACCAGTAGGCTAGGCTTGCTTGAATTATATGAACTGGGATTGCTATAGGTGATGCTATACTAAGCTATATTCTCTGACCACACATACAGAGGTGACCATTACAGTACAGGTGCTCCTCACTTCACGACCAGGTTCCGTTTCAATGATCAGGTCGTTAAACAAATTGGTTGTTAAATGAGGAGCCACAAGTAATCAATATTTTAAGCATTCTGAACTACTTACTGTACTGTGAAAAAAAGGTCTAAACACAAAACTCCAGCTTAATAACGTTGTTTTAATTTGCATAAGTATAGAACACAAACGACAATTCTGTACGGTACTGTACAATACAATGATGTATAGTGCTTTGTTCAGGTGGGGAGAGCTGGTCATAAGTCCGAGTGGTTGTTAAACAGGTAAGTCATTAAACGAGGAGTATCTGTACATTGGTTTTGACACAGTTGGCTGATTTGTGTGATATGCAAGATACAAGGGGTTATTTACTAAAACTGCAGAGTTTAACCACTTCAGCCCCGGAAGGATTTACCCACTTCCTGACCAGAGCACTTTTTACAATTTGGCACTGCGTCGCTTTAACTGCTAATTGCACGGTCATGCAATGCTGTACCCAAACAAAATTTGCGTCCTTTTCTTCCCACAAATAGAGCTTTCTTTTGATGGTATTTGATCACCTCTGCCATTTTTATTTTTTGCGCTATAAACAGAAAAAGACCGAAAATTTAAAAAAAAAATTATATTTTCTAATTTTTGTTGTAAAAAAAATCCAATAAACTCAATTTTAGTCATACATTTAGGCCAAAATGTATTCGGCCACATGTCTTTGGTAAAAAAAATGTCAATAAGTGTATATTTATTGGTTTGCGCAAAAGTTATAGCGCCTACAAACTAGGATACATTTTCAGGAATTTACACAGCCTTTAATTTATGACTGCCTATGTCATTTCTTGAGGTGCTAAAATGGCAGGGCAGTACAAAACCCCCCAAAATGACCCCATTTTGGAAAGTAGACACCCCAAGGAAATTGCTGAGAGGCATGTTGAGCCCATTGAATATGAATTTTTTTTTGTCCCAAGTGATTAAATAATGACAAAAAAAAAAAAATTACAAACAGTTGTCACTAAATGATATATTGCTCACACAGGCCATGGGCCTATGTGGAATTGCACCCCAAAATACATTCAGTTGCTTCTCCTGAGTACAGGGATACCACATGTGTGGGACTTTTTGGGAGCCTAGCCGCGCACGGGGCCCTGAAAACCAATCACCGCCTTCAGGATTTCTAAGGGCGTAAATTTTTGATTTCACTCCTCACTACCTATCACAGTTTTGAAGGCCATAAAATGCCCAGATAGCACAACACCCCCCAAAATGACCCAATTTTGGAAAGTAGACACCCCAAGCTATTTGCTGAGGGGCATGTTGAGTCCATGGAATATTTTATATTTTGACACAAGTTGCGGGAAAGTGAATTTTTTTTTTTTTTTTTTTGCACAAAGTTGTCACTAAATGATATATTGCTCACACAGGTCATGGGCATATGTGGAATTGCACCCCAAAATACATTTAGCTGCTTCTCCTGAGTATGGGGATACCACATGTGTGGGACTTTTTTCAAACCTAGCCGTGTACGGGGCTCCAAAAAACAATCACCGCCTTCAGGATTTCTAATGCCGCGTACACATGGTCCGACTTTTCAGCTACAAAAGTCCGACAGCCTGTCCGACATACTTCCGGCGTACTTTCGGTGGACTTGCGGCAGACTTTCTAACGAACGGACTTGCCTACACACGACCACACAAAAGTTCGACAGCCTAGTACGCGGTGACGTACACCAAGTCCGGCGAGACTATAAAAAGGAAGTTCAATAGCCCGTACGACACCCTTTGGGCTCCTTCTGCTAATCTCGTGTTTATCTCGTGTTAGTAGAAGTTTGGTGAGAGACGATTCGCGCTTGTGAGACTCGTATTTTTCAGTTCGTTTTAACTGTTGTTCAGTCTGTGCTTGTGAGGTTTGTATCTGCTTTTCAGTGCGTTTGGTCAGTTGGCATTGAGAAATCTTTGTTTTATTGTCCGCTCGTTCCTGATTTTCAGGTCGCTCTTCACAGGCCTTGCTGTTCTTCAGTGCGTTCTGTTTAGTGCGTTCTGACCAGCCGACCGTTTTGTAACCATGTTACCTGTACGTACTCGTCGTCGAGCTCGTGCATTGTATGTGTTTGGTGCTGTAGTTTATTCTTCAGACCAAGACCAGTCCATGAACAGGGCGAGGAGGAGTTCATGGACCAAGAATTGGTTGCTCCAGCGTGACCAGTTCTGTCACATGCCATTGCTCCGTGAGATCCGTGAGAATAATCCTGAGGATTTCAGGAACTTTCTCCGGATGACGGACCCCGTTTTTGACCGTTTGTTGGCTTTGCTGACCACCTATATCAGCAGGCAGGATACCTGCATGAGGCAAGCCATCACTCCGGAGCAGAGGCTAGTTGCCACGTTGCGGTACTTGGCGACAGGGAGAAGCCTGCAGGACCTCAAGTTCTCGACAGGCATCTCCCCCCAGGCTCTGGGGATCATTATCCCAGAGACCTGTTCTGCCATCATACAGGTCCTGCAGAAGGACTATATTAAGGTAAGATATTTTTCTTTGATTAGCATCACATGTTCTTTTATGTAATCTTTGATAATGTAATGTATTTCTTGCTTCAAACACTACTTACCATCATTGCAATATAGTGTGAATGTCCCCTTTTTATCCTCACACATGCTGGATTTTTTTCCTGTTCTTTTTTGTCATGCATGTATATTTTCCTTCAATAACCTCCCCAGCATGCAATGATGGGAACATATCCACCTAGTCTACTCATTTTGAATGTATTTTGTTTGAGTGTATTTAGTGTGCTGCTAATTAGCAATTAGCTTGATTTCCCAACCCCCCACCCCCCACCTAAACTCACTCCAAATAGTGTGCTGCTAATTAGCAATTAGCTTGATTTCCCAACCCCCCACCCCCCACCTAAACTCACTCCAAATAGTGTGCTGCTAATTAGCAATTAGCTTGATTTCCCAACCCCCCACCCCCCACCTAAACTCACTCCAAATAGTGTGCTGCTAATTAGCAATTAGCTTGATTTCCCAACCCCCCACCCCCCACCTAAACTCACTCCAAATAGTGTGCTGCTAATTAGCAATTAGCTTGATTTCCCAACCCCCCACCCCCCACCTAAACTCACTCCAAATAGTGTGCTGCTAATTAGCAATTAGCTTGATTTACCCCCCCCCCCCTCGTAAAAATTTGCTTGAATGTTCTGTGGTGTTGATTTGTATAAAGCAAATATATGTTGCACTTTGCAAAATGCATGTGCACTCTACAAGTGCATTTGTTCCAGTGCTTTAGTAAATGAGCAGAAGCTCTGCTGATTTCCATCATCAAATCATATGCAAGCCACAAAGTGTTTTCATTAATTGCCCTTGCATGTGATTGTGTACTCCTTGCAACATGACTGCCTTTTTACCTTACCTCATTTACTGTAAGCTGGTTAGCAACTGCACTTGCAGAGTGCGACAACTGCAGTCTTGTAGCCTTTTTAGTCCCTAAATTCCTGCGTGTCCTAAAAGTATTCTTTTTTATGGATTTCACAACCCCCTAAAATGTAATCAATGTTCCATCAGAGGGGGTGAGCAATCTGATAAGTGTGCCTTTCCATATTAGATATTCCAGAAGATTTAAATTATTTAATGTTATACTGATGCTGGGGAATAATGTTTTTAATTGTATAATTTTCTTGCAATGTTAGCTTCCAAATTAATGATTATTGTTTTCTTGTTTGATTCCCCAGTTTCCTTCAACGCCACAGGAATGGCAGACTGTGGCATCCCATTTTGCCAGCCGTTGGGACTTTCCCAATTGTGGAGGGGCTATAGATGGGAAACATGTCCACATCGTGCCACCACCCCATTCGGGGTCATACTATTTTAATTATAAGGGGTTCCACAGTATTGTTTTAATGGCGGTGGTGTCGGCACACTATGAATTTTTATATGTGGACGTGGGGAAGAATGGCCGGATGTCGGATGGAGGAGTATTTGCCCAGACGGAGTTCTGCCAGCGTCTCCAGAGTGGTGGCCTGGGATTGCCACCTGATGCGGATAACGTGGAAGGACTCCCCTTTGTCTTCATTGCCGATGAAGCCTTCGCTCTGAGCAAGCACCTCATGAGGCCATTCCCCCAAAGAACCCTCACCCCGGAGAGGAGGGTTTTTAATTTCCGGCTGGCCAGAGCTAGAAGAGTGGTTGAGAATGCGTTTGGGATTCTGGCCAGCCGGTTCCGCCTGTTTCAAACATCGATTAATTTGGCGGAATACAAACTTAATTTTATCATTTTATCCTGCTGCATTCTGCACAACTTTTTACACAAACATTCTCAAAATTATATCGGAACAGTTGGGCCTGAGGCCGTACTTCTAGATGACCACCTTACGGGCCTGGATACTGTCCGTACTGGCTTGGCCCCCCAAAGTGCCCGTCAAGTTAGACAGCAATATGTAAATTATTTTATGGGTAGGGGGGCCATTGCAATGGGCCAGGATATTTAATTTTTTAAAATAAAAAAAATATTGATGAAATCTGGAATTATATTTATTGCTTGCCTTTCTTTTGGGCTTTCTCCTAGGTTATGGTCGATCAGTTGTAGTGCCAACTGTATTTTCCTTTTAAATGTCTAAATAAGCTCCATTGCCACTGTAAACAACTTTTTGACAATTCTAACCAAACTGATACTGAGCATTGAAATCACAAACCACACATTTATTGAATTCCTATAAGGAGATGTTTTTATTAATCGTTGTTATGCATTCAGTTATGCATTTAGTATAAAATGTTCCTAGCCAAAAATATAATGATATCTTAAGAATTTGGAAAAATATAATTATATTTAAAGATTTGTACATAATCCACAAAATTTTTTTGGGCTTTTTGATTTTCGCAAACAGGCTTTTTTTTTTTTTTTTTTTTTAAATCAATGTTTTTTTTTTTTGTTTTTTTTTTAAATCAATTTTTTTTTTTGGTTTATTTTAAAATCAGTGTTTTTTTTTTTTTTGTTTTTTTTTTTAAATCAATTTTTTTTTTTTTTTTTGTAAAATCAATTTTTTTTTTTTTGTTTTTTTTTAAATCAATGGTTTTTTTTTAATTTTTGTTTTTTTTTTAAATCAATATTTTTTTTTTTTTTGTTTTTTTTTTTAAATCCATTATATATTTTTTTTTTTTTGTTTTTTAAAAATCAAGTTAATTTTTTTTGTGGATTTTTAAGGTATTTTCTATAAACAGCCCTCCTTTTTTAAATTTTGTTAAACAGCCATATAAGTAATGCAAAAATAATAAAGAGAAGGCCCAGAATGGGGTCAGCAAAACAGGAAATGAAGGACATGATCGATGTTTTGGGGTTTCAAAAAGGGCATTTAGATTCGACCCAAAACATCAATCATGTCCTTCATTTCCTGCTGCATACGATCCAGCCGATTCCGCATTTCATCGATCTCCCCATTCCAGGCCATTATTTGACCAATTAGCCGTTGGGCACTGTCTGAGGTGAAATATTCAGTTCTTGTACCTAAAGTGGAATGAAACCAAATAATGTGTTTAGAAATATGCACACATACATAGTTTACCTTACCATAACAAAGCTGTTGTCTCAGACACTGACCTGGTGGGGTGCCCATGTCGCATAATTCCTCCACATCCTCGGGGGTGGCGCTGTTGCTTGACTCAAGCACAACCAGATCACCTAAAATAGAGTATACAAATTACATAAAATAAAAGGCAGCCATGCATAGATTACCGTAAGCTGGTGTGTCAGACACTCACCTGGTGGGGTGCCCATGTCGCCCACCTCTCCTTCCTCCACATCCTCAGTGGGGCTTGGGCTGATTTCCCAAGTATGTTCTTTGGCTTGGGGTGGACTGTGTTCTTGTTGGCTGAGTGATTTTTCCCCTATGTGAACCAAAAAATGAATCTACTTAGCACACAGATATTTTAGTACATAGTAATTTTCAAACATTTGTAGTGAAGTGGTGTACAAATGTTCTGTTTGTGTAGAGTTCCTATTTTACCTCAATATGTTAAATTATAAAGACATATCGGATAGATAGATATCTAGATATCAATATCTCGAAATATAGTTAATAATCTTTTGATCTCTCTCTCTCTCTCTCTCTCTCTATATCTGGAACAAAATATAAATATCTAACTAAATGTAAATAAAAAAAAAAAAAGATAACTTAAAATATTCCAAAAGAATGTTTTACATTTCTATATCTATCTATATCTATCTATCTACCTATATCTATCTCTATCTCTCTCTCTCTCTCTCTCTCTCTCTCTCTCTCTCTCTCTCTCTCTCTCTATATATATATATATATATATATATATATATATATATATATACATACACATATATACATACACACATATATATATAGATAGATATATAGATATTCCTACATACATATATATATAGATATATAGATAGATATATCTATAGATATGTAACGATGTTTATTAAAAGATCGTTTGAAACGAGGAGCAAAAAAATCGTAGAGGAATGAAAAGCACATGGAGCAGTATACAAGGTAATAAACACAATAGAAAAACACGACAAGTACTTACTTTTTTTCAGCACTTTACGGATCCGTCTGTACTGATCCGGCTCCCTGAGCTTGAGGTCAGACCATCTTTTTCGAATTTGATCCTTGGAGCGCTGGACCCCAAAAGAAGCCTGTAAAGTGTCCACCACCTTCGCCATTATTTTGGCCTTGCGCAAATTTGGCCGGGCGTACGGCCCATACTTCCCATCATAGTCCTTTTTTTGAAGAATGGCCACCATCTCCACCATCTCTTCAAAACTCATATTGGAGGCCTTAAATCTAGGCCTCACAGATCTTGTTGACGTTCCAGCCTCCGGGCTTTTTTCGCTACCTGAGGTAGTTAACATGTCATGTGTCTCCGCCATTATTCACCCCACTACGCGCCGTAACTAAAAATGGGCGGAGAACATGAGTTAAAATCGAACGTCAGGGGCGGGCGACGCAGGCGGAGTTTCACACATGCGTAGTGTATAAAGAGGGGCCTTGTGCACGTGTCGTACGTACGTTCTGTGCGTCGAATTAGGGGGCGGAGAACATGAGTTAAAATCGAACGTCAGGGGCGGGCGACGCAGGCGGAGTTTCACACATGCGTAGTGTATAAAGAGGGGCCTTGTGCACGTGTCGTACGTACGTTCTGTGCGTAGGTGATAGTGGACCGGGACGTTACTAAACGAAGGTAATTTTAAAATTATATGTTTTTTTTTTTTTGGGACATGACTTAGTAGCAAGCGGCCTATATGGCTTGACAGATTGATGAGGCCTACATAGGGAGAAGATGATGAGGGTTTAGTAGAAACCTAATAAGTGTTTTTTGTCTTGTGACTTTATCTTTTCCAGATATAATGAATCCCCTATTTAAGGATCCAGAGTTCCTTACAGCTTTCATTACGAAATATCGAGAGATGAGGAATTTGTGGGAGGTGAAACACCCTCAGTATTATGCCAAGCATGTGAGGAAGTCAATGCTGGAGAGACTTCTGTCCTTTGTCCAGACGACCATCCCGGACGCAACAATGGAGACATTGCTCCGGAAAATTGGGGTCTTGAGGAATATGTATAAGAGGGAGCATAAGAAGATCCAGGAATCAAGGAGATCAGGAGCATCAGCAGATGATGTTTATGTACCCAGGCTGTGGTACTACAATCAACTCCGTTTTCTTGATGACCAGACTGAAGCCAGGGCATCACTTTCAACCCTTCCCTCCACCCTTCCCTCCACCCTTCCCTCCACCCCAGCAGAGGCTGATGAGGAGCAAGCTGGGTCTTCCATCCTGGATGAACCGGATATGACCATCTGGAGTCAGGTAAATTAGTTTAAACAATATTTACTGTACTAATATTAATGAGGTTAACTGGATGTTAGAATTGTCTCAAAGATTTTTTCCCTCAAAATTGTGTATACATATCAATTGACAAGAGTGGCTAAATATGTTTGGCACCTGCTAGAAAAAATGAGGGTGTCTGATTAGACTCTTTTATTAAAGAGATGTATTCACATTGAATTTGCTAGTCATGAGAAGCAAATTGTGTGTCATTGATGAACCCCACAAAAAAAACTAAAACTATGTCCTTTTTTTATACACAGGATGAGTCCATCCAGGAGGAATGTGTGGAAAGTGGCAGGCAGGAGGAGACCGGGCCCATGGACAGCCTGGAGGAGGCCGGATTCAGCATCATCCTGGAGGAGGCTGGGCCCAGTGTCAGGCAGGAGGTGGCTGGTCCCAGTGAGGTGGCTGGGCCAAGTGAGGTGGCTGGTCCCAGTGAGGTGGCTGGGCCCAGTAGGAGCATGACCCAATCCCAAGTGCCTCCCCTCCGCCTTCCCAAAAAAAGGGCCAGGAAGGGGATGGTCACAAAGGAGGCATCCCTGCGCCTCATGCAAGAGGCCACCCGTTTTTTGAGGAGCCCCCCCGAAGCGGAAGAGTCCTATGGCTGCTACTTAGCCAGCAGGCTTCTTCAAATGGATTGGGACCAGCGCCTCATTTGCGAGCGCCTATTTGGGGAAACTATCCAGAAGGGGCTGCAGGGCACGTTAACCAGAAACACCCAACTACATGAGGCAGCCCCCCTCCTCCTCCTCCTCCTCCTCCTCCTCCTGCCACAACTGAAACACCACAGCCACAGCCTCCAAAGAAGGCTACAGGGAAGGCTGCAGGGAAGGCTGCAGGGCAGCGTGGAGGAAAGGCTGCAGGGAAGGGAAGAAAGTGATGACCTGGGTTCAGTCTGGTCTGACAGAAGACGCAGGCTGTTGTAGGACCACAGTCTGGGGACATCTATATCATCTGCTGGTGCTGTTGATCTCTGGGATTCTTGGACCAGATTGTGCTCCCTCTTATATGGACTCCTCAAGATCCCAATTTTCTTGTACACCGACTTTTTCCAGCGTTGACTTCCTCTTTATTTTATTTTGACCATGAATAAATGGATCTTTTTTGAGTTTAGCAAAAGACTTTATGTGTTTTCTTTTAAAACATTGATTTTACACACAATGTTAAATTAACAAGGGACAACAATCTCATTGAGTTTGCAAAAACACACCAAAAATACATTAATAATGTTAATAATGTTCGAGTGGCAAGTCTTGAAAAAACAAAAAGATACATAACCAAAAACGGTGCTTTGGGTTAACTTTATCTTAAAAATAAAAAATAATCACTAGAAAAACAAAACTATAATAATGGGTTCTTTGTGGTAACTTTACAAACCTAAAAAAAAAAAAAAAAAAAAAAAAAAAAATACAAATGGGTTCTTTGTGGTAACTTTACAAACACCAAAAAAAGAAAAAAAAATCTAGAGATAAACATATAAAAAAGTTCAACACCAATCATAAAATAAATATCTGGATAAAAATTACAAGAAAATATGACTCCACACAAAAAAACAAAAAAACAAAAAAAAGGTAAAAAGTATTATTAGTATGGAAACATTGTTTTTAAAAAGCATACTATATCATTCATGAGATCAAAGAGAAAAAGAATCCAGAAATCAGTTTGGGAGAGCAAAACACCTTCGTTCTTTATAACATTCGTAAAGAAGAAATAAAATGCGCTGCATTCAACGATCACAGATTTTGCAGCGTGATGAATGTGCTACCTACAATACGAACACTAGTTTTACTAGACCGAGTGCTTCCGTTTAGTTTTTGCTTATGAGCATGCGTTGTTTTTTTGTCCGTAGGACTAGCATACAGACGAGCGGACTTTGGGGTCCGTCGTAGTTACGACGTAAAGATTTGAAGCATGTTTCAAATCTAAAGTACGTCGGATTTGAGGCTAAAAAAGTCAGTTGAAAGTCCGGAGAAGCCCACACACGATCGGATTACCAGCCAGCTTTAGTCCGTTAGCGTCCGTTGGACTTTTGTAGACGAAAAGTCCGACCGTGTGTACGCGGCATAAGGGTGTACATATTTTATTTCCCTCTTCACTGCCTATCACACTTTCGGAGGCCATGGAATGCCAAGATGGCACAACCCCCCCCCCAAACGACCCCATTTTGGAAAGTAGACACCCCAAGCTATTTGCTGAGAGGCATGGTGAGTATTATGCAGCTCTCATTTGTTTTTGAAGAAAGACAAGAAAAAATTTTTTTTTTCTTTTTTTCAATTTTCAAAACTTTGTGACAAAAAAGTGAGGTCTGCAAAATACTCACTATACCTCTCAGCAATTAGCTTGGGGTGTCTACTTTCCAAAATAGGGTCATTTGGAGGGGGGTTGTGCCACCTGGGCATTCCATGGCCTCTGAAACTGTGATAGGCAGTGAAGAGTTAAATAAAATATTTACGCCCTTAGGAAGCCTGAAGGCGGTGCTTGGTTTTCGGGGTCCCGTACGCGGCTAGGCTCCCAAATAGTCTCACACATGTGGTATCCCCATACTCAGGAGAAGCAACAGAATGCATTTTGGGGTGTAATTTCACATATTCCCATGGCATGTTTGAGCAATATATCATTTAGTGACAACTTTGTGCAAAAAAAAAATATATATCTTTTTCCTGCAACTTGTGTCACAATATAAAATATTCCATGGACTTGACATGCCTCTCAGCAAATAGCTTGGGGTGTCTACTTTCCAAAATGGGGTCATTTGGGGGGTTTTGAACTGTCCTGGCATTTTATGCACATTTAGAAGCTTACACATCACACACTCTTCTAACCACTCGAAGACAAAGCCCTTTCTGACACTTTTTGTTTACATGAAAAAAAACTTTTTTTTGCAAGAAAATTACTTTGAACCCCCAAACATTATATATTTTTTTAAAGCAAATGCCCTACAGATTAAAATGGTGGGTGTTTCATTTTTTTTCACACAGTATTTGCGCAGCGATTTTTCAAACACATTTTTTTGGGAAAAAACACACTTTTTTAAATTTTAATGCACTAAAACACACTATATTGCCCAAATGTTTGATGAAATAAAAAAGATGATCTTAGGCCGAGTACATGGATACCAAACATGACATGCTTTAAAATTGCGCACAAACGTGCAACTAAATACATTTTTAAAAGCCTTTTTAAGCCTTTACAGGTTACCACTTTAGATTTACAAAGGAGGTCTACTGCTAAAATTACTGCCCTCGATCTGACCTTCACGGTGATACCTCACATGCATGGTGCAATTGCTGTTTACATTTGACGCCAGACCGACGCATGCGTTCGCCTTTCCACAAGAGCAGGGGGGACAGGGGTGCTTTTTTTTTCTTTATTATTTTTTTGCTTTTTTATCTCATTTTTAAACAGTTCCTTTCATTTTTTTTTAATCATTTTTATTGTTATCTCAGGGAATGTAAATATCCCCTATGATAGCAATAGGTAGTGACAGGTACTCTTTTTTGAAAAAAATGGGGTCTATTAGACCCTAGATCTCTCCTCTGCCCTCAAAGCATCTGACCACACCAAGATCGGTGTGATAAAATGCTTTCCCAATTTCCCAATGGCGCTGTTTACATCCGGCGAAATCTAAGTCATGAAATGCTCGTAGCTTCCGGTTTCTTAGGCCATAGAGATGTTTGGAGCAACTCTGGTCCCTGATCAGCTCTATGGTCAGCTGGCTGAATCACCGGCTGCATTCTCAGGTTCCCTGTTGGGACAGGAGAGCCAGAGAAAAACATGGAAGAAGGTGGGGGGGCATTCCCTCCCACTGCTTGTAAAAGCAGTCTAGAGGCTAATTAGCTGCTAGGATTGCTTTTACATGAAAGCCGACCGCTGGATAAAAAGAATTATACCAAGATGATACCTAAACCTGCAGGCATCATTCTGGTATAACCACTCAAAGTCCAGCAACATATCAGTACGTTGCTGGTCCTTGTTGGGCATATATTGTAATTTTTTTTTTCATGCAGCCTGTGGGCTGAACGAAAAAAAGAGATTGATTGGTGGGTATGCCCACCATTAGAATACCTCCCTTCATCCACCCACTTCTAATGATGGGCATACATGCAGCATTTATATATGCCAAAGCAGGGGGGCATCCTCCCGCAAAAGGTAGGAGCAAATTGCTCCTCCGCCCCTGCTGCCCCCATGCTTCGGCATATATCACCTGTAACTTTTGTAACTGTAACTGGTTCCAGGTTCGGGTCTCTCAAAATGCAATGGCATCTTGGGAGACCCTGTGTACGTGTACCTAGTCTGTGCAATGCTGTACCCTACGCTAATACTCAACTAGTGTATGGTAGCGTTCAAAACATTCACCAATGCAAAGACCAGGATTGTCAGGACAGGAGGGACAATAATAGTGGGTGACACGCCTATATCCGCGCTTGCTGCCGACACAACATCTTTTTGGGGGGGGTTCGTTGGGTAGGGGTACTCGGGAGGACATAAAGAAAATGCCTCTCATGCAGCCGACTGCATTTGGTTGGGGATGTGAATGGGGGAAGTACGGGTGCTGCAGAAGTGGTGGGTTCACAATTAGGATTGGCGAATGCAGCAGGAAGGGCACTATGGGCACGATGGGCCTGTGTATGTCTTCTTCTTGGTGGCAGCGGGACACTACTTGTGCTTGCCACCTCACCAACTGTAACTGCACTTATGGGACTCGCCACATCACCAAGTGTTACTGCAGTGCTGGTTTGACTATGACTGGGATGTACTAGGCCGCTGATGCTTGCTAGTTCACCAAAACGCTACCAAAAAAACTGTTAGCGATCGCAGGGATCAGGCCTGACTGTGCGAATGCTGCAATTATGCGTTTAGTGTTTTGTAAGTGACAGTGATCGATCGATACTGCACTTGGGTGGGCTGGGCTGGGCTGGGTGGAGGGGCAAAACGCAGGTGCTAGCAGGTATCTGGGCTGATCCCACTAACACTGCATTTTTGGGAACCCTAAACTGCTGGGGACGCTAGTATAGATCTGATCGGATCAGATATTGATCCGTTCAGATACTATATCACTAAGGGAGGTGTATGCTGCGTGCATGGGTGTTAGCACTACTGGCGCTAACCTAATGCTGCCTGGGGTGACGCAGACCTTATCTGACCCTAAAACCTAAGTTATATCACCGCCGGGCGATCAGGGGGCTAAACCTTGATTCGGTAATAAACGGCGGGTGCCCTGACACTATAAAAAATAAACGAACTAACCAGCGTCACCCGTAACAGTTATACGGTGATCACTGGTGAAAGGGTTAACTAGGGGGCAATCAAAGGGTTAAAACATTTATTAGGTAGTATATGGGGGTCCCTGACGCTATAAAATGCTGTCGGCGAACCTGTATGTTTACCTCCCTAACTAGCGTCACCAGTGACACTAATACAGCGATCAGAAAAACGATTGCTTAGTGACACTGGTGACGGGGGATGATCAAGGGGTTAAAACATTATTAGGGGGGGTTAGGGGGGTACCCTAGACCTAAAGGGAGCTAACACTAACTGCCCTACCACACTAACTGTCACAAACTGACACCAATGCAGTAATCAGAAAAAAAAAAAAACTGCTTAGTGTCAGTGTGACCGGGGGGTGATCAGGAGGTGTTCGGGCAGTGATGGGGGGTGTAATGTATGCCCGGCATGTTCTACTGTGTGTGTTTTACACTCACATCAATGTCTTCTCTCTTCGGCGCCGGAACGGAAAATACCGAGCCGAGGAGCGATTACATCACTTCCTCTGCCTCTGTTTACTATGCTATGGCAGAGGACGATTCTCATTGGCTGGGTGCGATCGCGGGGGAGGCACGAATGGATGGCCTCCCCCTCACGTCTGATCGCTCCCAAACAGAAGCCGACCGCCTCGGGCACCGGGGGGTCCGATTGGCCCCCCCCGCCCGCGGGAGGCAGATCACATACAGGTACGTGATTCTGCCTGCCCGTGCCATTCTGCCGACGTATATCATCGTGAGGCGGTCGGCAACTGGTTAAAAGCTGGTGCAGCTCTGGTCAGGCCTGGTCAGGGCCTGACCAGGTTTTTGGGCTGGAGCACCCCTCCCCCTCCTCATTACCTCCTATTTAGTGGCCACCAGTGTTTAGGATGTATCCCTTTCAGTTCTCCCACATAGAGGAGTTCAGCTCCCATGGTTGAGACAAAGGATCTTCCATTCTATTACTAGTGTAGGACCCACTAATTCGGGGTACTTTGTCGCAGTAAGTGGGCTTAGCACTATATGACCATATAGTGTGACCAAACCCCCGTATTTTTGAATATGTTCAGGTGTTCAGGTGTTTTTAACTAGCCCTGCAGGAAATGTCATTCTTGTATGTGTGCGCTGTAAAATATTTTGTACTGTTTGTAGGTCTTATAGCAGCACCATCTTGAATTTAAATGCATTGTAGGGTGTGCCCCCCAAATATGTTCTTGTCTATTTGGAAAAAAAGGACACAAATTTTGTTTGGGTACAATGTTACATAAATGCGAAATTGTCAGTTAAAGCAAAGCAGTGCTGGATTGCAAAAAATGGCCTGGTCATAAAGGGGTAAAACCTTCCGGGGCTGAAGTGGTTAAATTAAGTCTTCAAAAGAATTACCTAGCCTCTTATGTTTACTGTCCAAATAGTGGTCATTTGTGGGTGTTTCTACTGTCCTGGTGCTCCAGGGTCTCCAAAAATTTGATAGGTAGTCAGGAAATTAGATGCATAATTTATGTCCCTAGAACACCGGAAAGTGCTTCCTTGTATTTTGGGACCACTATATGGTTAGGTTGTGAAAAAGTCTGATATCATCATACTCGGGAAGAGTATCAGAATGTGTTTTGGGTTGTAAAACAGAAAATTTATATCAAATATTTACCGTAATTTTCCTTTCCTGATGGACTCCATGGCAGCATACGTATGGGTTAATCCCGCCTCTCATACCTCAGCATAGGAATCAAGACACCGCTGACAGAATCCGGAGCAACTTCAGGCTACAATTCCAAACTCCGATCCGGTCACACGGAGAGGGGAAGAGAGCAGGACCGTCCCAGGCATGTCTAGACGGCGGAACAAGCCACCAGCACCGCGCCGCCTCACGGACTATTACACACACACAGCCATGAACGAGGCCCAAGATGGCGCCGGCGCCGGGAAGAATACCTCAGAGGCATCCCGCTCTACGCACACTGAGGCACAGCAATTAGCCTCTCTGCAGGAGGATCACCCAACACAGCCACCTGAATATAATGACAGGGAAGACATGGATACCCTGCCATTGCCAGATGTCTCCTCCTCCTCACAACTCACTGCAGACAGAGGTAAGAGACTTGCTTCTTCCCCAGCCATCTCCCCCAGCAAAGAGCCACCGTATAAGAAGCATCAGTGGGCTGACAGAGATATTGACACAGCACACATCCCAGCTCTAGTGGCCATCCCTGCATCAGACAACCCTGTGACAGCATCTATGCTAAAATCCATGCTCCTCACACTACAAAAAGATCTGCATAGGGAATTACAACTTTCTGTGTCTCAGATACATGACAGGGTAGACTGCCTTGAAGGGAGAACAAAAGTTCTTGAGGAAAACATGCAAGATCATGTCAGAGCACATAAAGAATTACTGGATGCACATGACCACCATGCTTCTGAAATTCACCACATAAAATTGAAATTAGCGGATTTGGAAGACCGTTCCAGGAGGAAGAAAATATAAAATTCAGAGGTGTCCCCGAATTTGTTAAACCAAATGAAATCACTCCATATCTGCAACAACTGTTCTCGCGACTGCTACCCTGCTTGAACGCGCGGGACATCACAATCGACAGGGCGCACAGAATCACCAAACCAGCGAACCTCCCCCTTGATACCCCAAGGGACATTCCAGCGAGAGTGCACTATTTCCACGTTAAGGAACAAATACTACAAGTGGCCAAGTCCACTAAACCGCTACCAGCATGAATGTACTCCTGTTTAGTGACCTCTCCAAAGCCACTATGGAGATGAGAAGGGCATTCACCCCTATAACTTCACTGTTACAGGAAAAGAAAATGACATATAAGTGGGGTTTTCTGACCAAACTCCTGGTAACGTACCAGCAACAAATAATCCCCATTCTTACTCCCAAAGATGGATACAAAAAACTGACCAATTGGGGTTTTCTTCCTCTTGCTTCCACTGAGACAGGGAACAGGGGCTCCCACTTGCATCCTCCTCCATCCCGGAACCGGCTGCATGAGCACGGCCATACCCTCAACAATCAGAAGGCCTTGGGTCCTCCGCATTAAAAGGATCCCATCAGAGTGCAGTCACAAAACCGAATCCACTCCCTCAGGTTATATTGTGCCACGCACACTGCATTTGTTGTTATAGTTGTAACTATATCTTCCTTGTTTTTTTATCTTTTTTCTCTTTGTAATTTGCTTTATTGAACACCTACTTTTCTTATCGATTGAATTACCTGCTACCATAATTTGACAATTTAATGGGCTCATATAGCCCCCAACGGTATATACGGTAGAGATATACCTAAAATTGACCTGCTTGGTGTATTTGCTTCCCCAGATATTTCCCCCATACATGGGTGGGAAGAGGTACAGAGTGGGTGGAGTCTTGCTTCCTTCGTCACCATCTCAGGATACTTTTTGTGGTCATGGCCGTCAAAATCACTTAATGTCAAAGGCCTGAACTCCCCCTTTAAGCGAAACCTCCTTTGGAGAGAGGCGCTACTCCATCACGCTGATATATTTTGTGTACAAGAAACGCATTTTACCAAAAACAACCCCCCAAAATGCACGCAGAAACGATACCCGCACTGCTTCTTCGCCAGTGCCCCCGCCAAAAAAAGAGGGGTAATGGTCGCAATTAGCTCATCTGTCTCCTTTCAGCTACACCATTGTGAGGCTGATGAAGACGGTAGATATCTGATCCTCTCTGCGACCATAGAAAACCAACCCCTCACCCTAGTGCAGTGGTTCTCAACTCCGGTCCTCAGGACCCACTAACAGGCCAGAATTTAAGTATTACCTTGGGGAGATGCAGACTAGAATACTGCAATCACTGAGCAGCAAATGATATCACCTGTGATGTATTTCAGTTATCTTGCAAACCTGGCCTGTTAGTGGGTCTAATCTAATACATGAGATGACCAGAGACTGCGGATCAAGTGCAGCAGATGACCAGAGACTGCAAATCTAATACAGGAGATGACCAGAGACTGCAAATCGAATACAGGAGATGACCAGAGACTGTGGATCTAATACATGAGATGACCAGAGACTGCAGATATAATACATGAGATGACCAGAGACTGCGGATCTAATACAGGAGATGATCAGAGACTGCGGATCCAATACAGGAGATGACCAAAGATTGCAGATCTAGTGCAGGAGATGACCAGAGACCAGAGTACAGGAGGTGATAAACTAAGTAACCATTTAAAAAATATTTTTATATATATACCCAACAGGTGTCAGGAAGTTGGACTGCATTGCTGGTTTGAAATCTGAACTCGCACGATTTTAAACCGGCAATGCAGTCCGACTTCGGGGGGTGATTTGACAGACATCTATGCGGGTTCATGCATAGATAGCTATTCAAATCGCCCCCGAAGTCGGTAAAAGCAGTACAGGAACTACTTTTGGGAATCGGTGTGGCGTCGCACTGATTCAGACGGTACTATTGCCGGAAATACCCGCTGATTTGGCATGCAATTTGACATGTCAAATTGCATGCCATATCGCCCCAATGTGAATGTGGGCTCAATGCAGGAGACCTTTTGGGCACAAGAACTGTTCCTCTCTCACACAATGTTTGACTGATGCCAGGCCCATCACTTTGACCCCTTTCACACTGAGGTGCTTTTCAGGTGTTTTAGCGCTAAAAGTAGTGCCTGAAAAGTGCCTCTCAAGCCTCCCCAGTGTGAAAGCCCGAGGGCTTTCACACTGGGGGAGGTGCGCTTGCAGGACCTTACCGCCCGCAAAGTGGCGCTGCAGCACCGGTAAAGTGCCGCTAAAACAAGCGGTGCTTTAACGCTACCACGGGGCGGTCTAGGTGTGAAAGGGGTCCTTCAACCTTAGTTTAGCATCACTCAAATTGTGTAAGACCCCTTTCATACTGAGGAGCTTTACAGGTGTTTTTGCGCTATAAAAAGAACTTGTAAACTGCCTCTTCTGTGCTTTCATGCTGGAGCGGTGCGCTTGCAGGACGGGAAAAAAAGTCCTGCAAGCAGCATCTTTGGGGCGGTGCGGGAGTAGTGTATACTACCTCCACCGCCCCTGCCCATTAAAATGAATGGGTACTGCTTTCAAAGCGACTTAAAAGCGATTTGAAAGCAACGCTAAGCGGGTGCTTTTAACCCCTTCTGGGGAGTTAAAAGCGCCTGCTAGCAACACCAAAGCACCGCCAAAGCACCGCTATAACAGCAGTTATAACGCTGTACAACGCCCGCACCGCCCCAGTGTGAAAGGGGTCTGTAAGAGAGACTGACCACTTTTATTTTTTATTAAGATCAGTTTAAAACATTGGCAGTGGCAGACATGAAAAAAAAACATTATCAGCTAAGATACAAAAAAAAAAAAACACACTGGAAGGCATGATAAAAACGACATTATTGGCCAAGATACAAAAAAAAAAAAAATCATCATCATCATATTGGCAGCCTGTATAGTGTCTGTCACTTACCTTACCTTTCTAGCAGTCTCAGGTCCTTTTATGACACATCAGGCAGAGGAGGTCTCCTCCAGCTCCTCCCCCTTCACGGTCACACGACCTGTCCTACCTCTTCATTTCCTCCTAAGCTCAATAGAAGGCTGGCTGGATGGCCGCAGAGGTGGCCGTGGAGCCACCGTGGTGAGCTGCGCTGGCACAAGGAGCAGCCCAGCCCGCTGCTTTGATAGTGTGGACACAGCCGGAAAAGAAATGCGGCCGTCTCCACGGAGTCGGCCACGGATTTGGCCGCGGAGCTTGTCACAAGTTGTCGCAGAGAGGAATGAGCAGGGCCGGCCAAGCAGCTGCAGAGTGGGGAGACATGACATGCGGCCCGGTGGCCCCTAGCCCACTGGGCATTTGCCCAGTATGCCCTACGGCCAGTCCGGGCCCGCCCAACAGTCTTACTCTCGGATCGACATGTTTCTAACAGACAAATTTCTCCTTCAGTCGATCACTGAAGCGTGCATAGGCACAATCACCTGGTCTGACCACGCGCCAATATCCATTACGTTATTCAATTGCAGAAAATCTACACAACACAATATTTGGAGACTAAACACATCTTTGCTCACTAACCCAGCGATTGAAGGAGAGATTCGATCCGAGATTGAGACCTACTTTGATAATAACCTGCAATCTGTTGATGACCAGTCTATTATATGGCATGCGCATAAAGCTTTCTTACGTGGCATCTTAATAAAATTTGGGGCTCAAGCTAAAAAGCAACACGCAGCTGCCACTGAAAAATTATTACAACAAATTAGGGCACTAGAACATGCCAATAAACAAACGTTATCCAACACACTATCCCTAGACCTCAAAAATATCAGGTACCAACTCAGCGAACACCTACACAAAAAATTTGACTACTATATAAAACGCCTTAGGCTCCAATATTACTCCTCGGCCAACAAATCGGGCGCATTGTTGGCTAAACAAATGAAAAAACATTGTGCCACCAACAAAATACAGTTCCTGACCAATTCCCAAGGTAAACGGCTAAATAATCCTTTATATATAGCGAACTTTACAATCGTCGGGACTCAGAACAAACAAATAATCCTAAAATTGAGGACATAGATGCGTTTCTCTCGTCCATTAACTTTCCTTCTATATCTGCTGCGCAACTAGAATCCATCTCTACGCCCTTTTCTCCTGCAGAAATTCTTGCAGCTATTAAACAATTGCCCCTTCACAAGGCCCCGGGTCCCGATGGCTTCCCAAATGAGTATTATAAACAATTTTCTGAATTGATCACCCCACACCTATGTAATACTTTTAACCAGTACATCTCTACTGGCCGAATTCCCAAGGAAGCCCTAATAGTCACTTTACCCAAACGGGGCAAGCCCCCTGACAAACCGGCCAACTAACGCCCGATTTCACTCTTGAACACTGATACTAAATTATATGCGAAACTACTAGCACAACGCCTATCCCGGATCATCCCCCAAATAATACATCCTGACCAAGTCAGATTTGTACCCGGCAGACAAGCATCAGATGGCACTAGACGCCTCATTGACTTAATCCAGTGGGTAGAACACAGTCTAACGCCTTCTCTCTTCCTTTCACTAGATGCAGAGAAGGCATTTGATAGATAGAGTAGATTGGAAATATATGGAAAAAGTCATGTTCAAGTTCGGACTGACAGGGAACATCCTCAGCCATACTTAATCTATACTCATACCCTAGCGCCCGAGTTTGGACATCAGGGATAACATCTGACCCATTTCATATTACTAATGGCATGAGACAAGGGTGCCCACTTTCCCCCTTAATTTTCACCATGGTGATGGAACCACTTGCACAACTCATCAGATCCACGCCAGCGCTTTCGGGCATAAAAATAGGAGATGTTAAACATAAAATAGGTCTTTATGCAGATGATGTTATCATCACCCTAACAAACCCTCAATCTTCCCTTCCTAGTGTTCACACAATACCAAATATATAGAAAAAAACTGCGCTATACCATAGATTGAATGTGAATATTGTAGCAGAGCGTCCCAGAGAGAGCCAGGAAAAGTCCTGTTCGGGGTTTATACATCTCCCAGGCTCCTCTCATACACGTTCAGGGATCTCTGATCCATGGTCCGGTTCAGGTCTTGGTCCTCTCCCCCAGGCTAATTTAAGCTCACCTGAGCAGACAGCCTTGGCTCTTGGCCTGGGACACTCAGAGAACTTCTGTGTAAGAGTGCAAAAAGGTATGTGGAAGCTGACAAGCTGTAGGCTTGCTCAGCTTAGTAGTTAGGATCTGTAAATATTGTTTAGTTAGTGCCGAGACACGGCTAGGTTTTGTTTTGGCTATTTTTTGTTCCTATTTGTTTCTTTTGGAACACTGTACAGCACCTGTAAATAGACTTGTATATATCACAAATAAACACCGCACTGTTTGTCACTATTCCACTGGACTTGGTATCTGTGCCTGAAAGACTGCTCATCCCAGGGAGCTTTGTACCTTCTACCTGTCCCCCAGGTTACATATGGTGGAGACTGCGACCAGCTGTAGTAAGTTACTACTTAAAAGGCCAGTACCTAGAGTGACTAAACATGGAGGAAATCCTAAAACAATTGGTGATATCCAATGCTGCACAGCAACAATCCAATGCTGCACAGCAGCAAGCAAACGCTGCACTGCATCAAGCAAACGCTACACAGCAGCAAACAAATGCTATCGCACAGGAGCAAACCAAGGCGCTGTGCCAACAGATTGGTGCTGTACAGGAGCTATCGCAGAGGCTGTTTGAACAGCTAGCCACTGATGCAAAAGAGGATAGGAAAACCCTGGCTGCGGTTGTGGAGACGCTAGCACAGTGATCACCTGCTAAAGTTAATGTTGTTGGAGACAAGCCCTCAGCCATCCATGTGGGTCGCTTTCTTTCCAAGATGACTGCAGATGATGATCCAGAGGCCTTTCTCTTAACCTTTGAACGGACCGCTGAGAGGGAAGGTTGGCCCAAAACCCAGTGGGCAGGACTGGTCGCCCCCTTGCTGTCTGGAGAATCGCAGAAGGCCTACTATGATTTGGAGTCAGCAGAAGCAGGAGACTATGAAAAGGTCAAGCGGGAAATCCTGGCGCGACTTGGTGTCACCTTGGCAGTTCGAGCACAGCGGGTCCACAGCTGGTTCTTCCAAGACGAGAGGCCCCCAAGATCGCAGATGTTCGACCTAATTCACTTGGTGAGAAAATGGCTACAGCCGGAGTCCCTGTCTGGGCCACAAATAGTGGAGCGTGTGGTCATGGACCGGTTCCTGAGGTCACCACCAGTTCCCCTGCAGAAGTGGGTGAGTCAAGGAGACCCCAACTCGGCGGACAACCTCGTGGAACTTGTTGAAAGGTACTTTGCTGCAGAGAACCTGGTCACCACCCCTACAGCCGCACGGACTTTCCGCCCAAAGCCACGGTCTCCCCAGGCAACCGGTAAGACTGTTCCAGGGGAAGTGGGTGGTAAGCATGGCATGGAAATAGGGGGGAGGATTTTTGGTGCCAGGACTGAAGTTTGGCGTCCCAAACAAGGGAAGCTACTGCCTGTCAGCAAACCAAACTGGGGAAACATCAGGTGTTTTCGTTGCCAAGAACTGGGACATGTTGCAGCAAACTGTCCATTGACAGATGAACCAATGCAGTGTGATGTATCTATTAGAAGGCAGTCTATGTTTGCTGCTGTTTCATGCGCTGCAGCACCAAGTATGGGAAAACACATGTGCCAAATGACTGTTAATAATAAGCCTATTACGGCCTTGCTGGACTCTGGAAGTCTAGTGACTTTGGTTACAGCTGAGATGGTTGACACTGTGAAATTGCATGCTAAAAAAGTTGCTGTGATCTGTGTACATGGGGATACCCGCGAGTATCCTATAGCTACTGTTCAGTTTAAAACTGTCTTAGGTACGGTGACCCATCCGGTCGGACTTGTGCCCCACTTGGTGCACGAGGCCATCATTGGTAGGGACTTCCCTAAGTTTTGGGAACTGTGGGATCGTCCCGACCCGGTCGCAGTAGCTGACTCAGTGACAGAGCCAGAACTCCTGGCCGCTACTGACAATATGTGTTCAGGGGACTCTTCTCAGGGCTCCCCGGGTTTTCCTTTCTCAGTTATGGCAGGAGAGCTGGAGGAGCCTGAGGAGGTCCCCACAACCAGTGGAGCTGGACAGCCATCTGCTGAATCTGAGCCTACGTTGGAGTTTGCTGACCTTAATGTACACAACGAAAATTTTGGTACTGAGCAGAGAAAAGACCCAACCCTTGCCAGGGCCTGGGAAAATGTAATGGTAATTAATGATGTACCTGTCGAATCAGGGGACAGGCTCTGTTTTCCTTATTTTAGGAGTAATGAGGATTTACTGTATCGTGTATATAAAAAAAAATGATGAAGTGGTTGAACAGTTGGTGGTCCCTAAGCCATACAGACGGGTGGTGTTGGAACTTGCCCATGGGCACTTGCTAGGAGGTCATTTAGGGGTTGAGAAAACTACTGAAAGGGTGTTGCGCAGGTTTTATTGGCCCGGAATACAGAAGGATATTGAGAATTATTGTCAATCCTGTCCTGTGTGTCAGATGTCAGCCCCACTACAACACTTTCGAAGTCCTTTAGTGCCCTTGCCCATTATTGAAGTGCCCTTTGAGAGGATTGCCATGGACCTTGTGGGTCCACTCCCCAAGTCTGCCCGAGGTCATCAGCATATCCTCGTAATCATGGATTATGCTACCCGTTACCCAGAGGCAATTCCCTTACGCACCGCGTCTGCTAAAAACATTGCCAAAGAGCTGTTTATGGTGTTCAGTCGTGTTGGAATCCCTAAAGAAGTCCTTACAGACCAGGGCACCCCATTTATGTCACGAATAACTAGAGAGCTGTGCAAGTTATTTAAGGTGACGCAATTGCGAACCTCGGTGTACCATCCTCAAACGGATGGCTTGGTGGAACGCTTCAATAAAACATTAAAGAGCATGTTAAAAAAGGTTGTTGACAAGGATGGGAAAAACTGGGACTTCCTGATACCATACTTGATGTTTGCCATCAGGGAGGTTCCCCAGTCCTCCATGGGGTACTCTCCATTTGAGTTGCTTTATGGGAGACACCCTCGGGGACTCTTAGACATAGCCAAAGAAACTTGGGAGGGGGAGCAGACACCCCATAAAAGTGTCATTGAGCATATCGCTCAAATGCAGGACAGGATTGCAGCAATTATGCCGATGGTAAAAGAACACTTACTGCAGGCCCAAGCAGCCCAACAGAGGATATACAACAGGGGGGCCCAACTCCGTGTTTTCTCACCTGGTGATAGGGTCCTGGTGTTAGTTCCCACTGTTGAGAGCAAGTTCCTGGCTAAGTGGCAGGGTCCCTTTGAAGTAATTGAAAGAGTTGGGGAGGTCAATTACAAAATATATCAACCAGGAAAAAGGAAGCCCGAACAGATTTACCACATAAACCTGTTAAAGCCCTGGAAGGATAGACTGGCGTTAACTGCGAGGTCCCTCCCGGTAACGCCTAAGGGTAATGAGTCCCCTCTGATCCCTGAGGTCACGATTCCAGACACCCTGTCATATTCCCAAAAGCAGGAAACTAGAGAATTCCTCATAAGAAATAGAGAAATTTTCAGAGTTACCTGGCACGACTTCAGCAGTTCAGCATGATATTGTTACTGAACCTGGGGTCCGTGTCAAGCTCAAACCATACCGAATTCCTGAAGCGAGGAGAAAGGACATCAGCGAGGAAGTTAAAAGAATGTTGGAGCTAGATGTCATTGAGGAATCCAATAGTGACTGGTCTAGCCCCATCGTGTTAGTCCCAAAACCGGATGGCACTTGGAGGTTCTGTAATGACTTCAGGAAGCTCAATGCAGTGACAAAGTTTGACACGTACCCAATGCCCAGAGTGGACGAACTTATAGACCGACTTGGCAAGGCTCGCTATCTGACCACTTTGGACTTGACAAAAGGTTATTGGCAAATACCCCTGACTGGTAGCGCCAAAGAGAAGACTGCATTTGTGACCCCGGAGGGTTCCTTTCAATATAAAAAAATGCCTTTTGGGTTGCAAAATGCCCCCGCAACATTTCAGAGGGCCATGGACAGGACTCTAAGACCCCACCGACAATATGCAGCAGCATATTTAGATGACATAGTGGTACATAGCACTGACTGGGAGTCTCACTTGCCCCGTGTCCAGGCTGTCCTTGATTCCCTCTTCAAAGAAGGTTTTACAGCAAATCCAAAGAAATGTGCCATTGGTCTAGAGGAAGCCAAGTATTTGGGCTACACTATTGGGCGTGGTGTTATAAAACCTCAAGTGAATAAAATAGAAGCCATCCAGGAATGGCCACGTCCTGCAAACAAGAAGCAGGTCAGGGCCTTTCTTGGCATTGCGGGGTATTATAGAAGATTTATCCCAAATTTTGCAACTATAGCTGCCCCACTGACAGACCTTACGAAAGGGAAAGACTCTGTAATGGTGAAATGGTCCTCAGTAGCAGAGGAATCTTTCCAAGTCCTGAAGAAGGCTCTTTGTGCACAACCAGTACTGTACTCCCCCGATTTCTCCAAGGATTTTTTGGTTCAGACGGATGCGTCTGATGTTGATATCGGGGCAGTACTATCACAGGTACACAATGGGGAAGAACACCCTGTGGTGTACCTAAGCAGAAAGCTCAATGACCATGAGCAAAGGTATGCAGTCATTGAAAAGGAGTGTTTAGCCATAAAGTGGGCCGTGGACGCACTCAGGTACTATTTGTTAGGACGCCAGTTTGAGTTAATAACTGACCATGCTCCTCTGAAATGGATGGCCCAAAAGAAGGAGACTAATAGACGGGTGAACCGGTGGTTTTTGGCTCTACAGGATTACTCATTCACTGTAAAACACAGGCCAGGTGTTGAGATGGGGAATGTAGATGCCCTGTCCCGTGTTCACTCCTGTTGGGCTACAGGTGTTCCAACCCTGGGGTTGAAACAAGGGGGGAGGATATGTAGCAGAGCGTCCCAGAGAGAGCCAGGAAAAGTCCTGTTCGGGGTTTATACATCTCCCAGGCTCCTCTCATACACGTTCAGGGATCTCTGATCCATGGTCCGGTTCAGGTCTTGGTCCTCTCCCCCAGGCTAATTTAAGCTCACCTGAGCAGACAGCCTTGGCTCTTGGCCTGGGACACTCAGAGAACTTCTGTGTAAGAGTGCAAAAAGGTATGTGGAAGCTGACAAGCTGTAGGCTTGCTCAGCTTAGTAGTTAGGATCTGTAAATATTGTTTAGTTAGTGCCGAGACACGGCTAGGTTTTGTTTTGGCTATTTTTTGTTCCTATTTGTTTCTTTTGGAACACTGTACAGCACCTGTAAATAGACTTGTATATATCACAAATAAACACCGCACTGTTTGTCACTATTCCACTGGACTTGGTATCTGTGCCTGAAAGACTGCTCATCCCAGGGAGCTTTGTACCTTCTACCTGTCCCCCAGGTTACAATATACATAAATTAATCATACATGTCATGAGATGATGAAATATTCCTGACGTCAGAGCGTCATTCTCCCGACGTACATTTCGTCTACAACTGACGTCATCTGGGGATGAAACGTACGTCGAGAGGTTGACGCTCTGACGTCATTGCGATCTTATTGTGAACGGTTGCTCGCTATGCTGGCTGGCTAATTGTTTTTTTTATCCTATTTTATGTAAGTTTTCTACCTTTTTTTAATAAATGTCCTATCAGATTTACGCTATGGCCATCTCTCCTTTGTTTATATACCTCTGAGCTCGAATGGGTGGATCTCCTATTACACCCCCGCAGTCACGCTGCATACAGACAAGCTCCACTACCAGCTGGATACCCCTGTTTTGGGTCTTCACACAAGCCTTTACTGCTTGCTTTGTGGGAAGCACAAAATCTATGTGGTGAAGGATCACTGTGAGCAGTGTTTTTATGCAGTTTTCACAATCAAGTCCTCTCCGTAGAGTATTGAGGGGCTTTTTGTTTGGGACTCCCCTCACTTTCACTAGAGGATTCTGATTTTCTTCAGTCAATATCACTCATGAACTCTGATATGCATATATTGATTCACAGCTCTATTTGCATTGTTTGTCACTGATCCTTTATGATTTATTTGATCATTGCACCTTTTTGATTTCTTTAGTGTTGGTATTCCATGAGAGGAATATTTCATCATCTCATGACATATATGATTCATTTATGTATATTCACATTCAATCTATGGTATAGCGCAGTTTTTTTCTATATATTTGGTATTTTTTGGTGTGTATCCCACAGTTAAACTGCTGCTCTTTGGGGGGGGGGGGGGGTTGTATAGTGGCAGCGCAGTATTTTTTCTATTTCCTAGTGTTCAAACAACCCTGGAACAATTCAGTTCAATCTCTCATTACAAAATAAACCACAGTAAATCCACAATGCTGAACCTGGGGATAGACCCTCAAACTAAACATCATATATCGCAGAAAACACCCTTCACATGGTCCAAAAGCTCATCACTCCCATACTTAGGGATCCACCTAACCTTCCCGAGCAAGTCACTGATCACGACGAACTATGTCGAACTACGAGAGAGGCTTCTGCGCATTTCCAAAGATATGAGTAACTTCAATGTCTCTTGGGCTGGAAGAATAGCTCAAGTTAAAATGTATCTAATGCACCATATTTTGTATATGTTTCGTACAATCCCTTTACCTCTACTACCCAAACAAATAGGGCAATTACAAGGAATAATCAACGCACATATTTGGCAACGGAAATGACCCAGACTAAAAAAAAACATTCTTTTATCCCCTATAAAAAATGGAGGGATGGGTGCCACCAATGTCCAAGCATACTACAAAGCAGTGGTACTGGATCAATTACGAGAATAGTGGCTATCCACATCGAACAAAACGTGGGCCCAAATTGAATCCATGGCTCTTGCTGCTAACCTGAAACATGTTTTGACGGCTACCATGCTCACTTTGAAACCACAACATCACTTTCTACAATCTGTAACTGCAGCACTACGAGTGTGGTCGGCCGTTACACAAAGATCCAAAGGGATATCCAAAGCTATCCTCACCAAACTCCATATGCAAGCAATGGCATTGATATCACCAGACTTACCCCTCAAAACCTGGATACAAAAAGGACTTACCAACCTGGGACAACTCATGTCCACTTCAGGACCACACCCATTCTCTCAACTGCAACATTTATTCGATCTACCTGCCACAACATTCTTTGTATACCTATGTCTTTGATCCATTCTCTCCCCTCTGGATATCACAGGGCACAACACTTCATTGGATAGCATCTTGAAATTCTACGACACCCCTAATCAAGCAGTAAAAGGTATCGCGTGGATATAAACCTTTTTACGACGATTTCTGAAGACCAAACGTCCTCGTCTATCTCCTTCTGGTCCTCTCTCACAGACTCCCCACTACAGCCCCCACTATGGCATAAAGCCTTGAACCTTCCTCTTCAAGCATCGCACTGTATCTCCCACTGGGAATCCACACAAAAATTGTTCCATAAGTGGTACTTCACCCCAGCCAGATTGGCTAAAATCTACCCATCTGCTTCGTCTCAATGCTGGAGGAACTGCACGGGAAAGGGTACCCTGCAGCACTTATGGTGGGAATGCCCTAACGTCCGAGACTACTGGCGAGAAGTCTCTGCCCTCATTTCAACGGTCTGCAAAGTCCCGTTACCAATACAGCCGCTGGACCTTCTTCTGGGTCTCAATATCACAAATTGGCCAAAAAAGGTCAGAATTGTGGCGACCCACATTCTAATCGCAGCTCGTTTAGCATTAGCAAGAAAATGGAAATAATCTCAACTGCCCTCCAGATCAGATGTTATCATTCTGTTGAACACTCACTTCCAAATGGAAGCCTCCTTCGCCAAAGCTAACTTAGCCACAACATTGTTTCTCCTCCAATGGGAACCCTGGATCTCTGGCACGAGGAGCACAACACTACAATAATCCTCAACTCTTCTAAATTCTGGAACCCTATGGTACTGCCAATCTTCCACTCGACATGTAGTTGCAACCCCTTACGTCTAACACATATTTAACATATGCACTCCGCATCTGACTGACTGCTCCACATAAATTCCCTTTCTACTAGGGGCGCATCAAGTAATGATTCTTCACTGCAATCTATATACTTATCAAGCAGGTCTACAAGATTTTTTTCTGTTCATGAGTACTAAGTTCTGCAGACGTGTATTATTTAATATTATGCCAGTTATATAGGTGTTGATGGCTGGTGGTTGATGCAGCCGCCTCCTATCCCATGGCACAATGTGTGCCCAAAATGGGGTGTCGGGGAGTGGAGGCGGCACTGACCCCACCAGTAAAACACCTGTGTCGTTCCTAAGGCATTAAGTTCAACACAATATGGTTATGTATTCATTTGTTACTTGTGATACAGGTTGATACTGTACGCTATACTACCTACTAAACAATGTTGTTAAGCCACCTATCTCAATACAACAGGTGAAATGTGAGCGCTGAGCCTGACACAGTTACAAATGAACAGCCAGTAAAGCAATTTTAAAAGGATAACAGTTAAAATAAAATTAAAAATTGAATTAACATTTAAAAACAATATCAATAATTGATGAGGATGGATAAACATAGGTCTATTAGCACAAATTATAGGTTTTAATGTCCATGTAAACTGGAGAAATGTCCATAATGACTATATGATACACTAACCACATTAGAAGGCTGCCCTGATGGAAGAAAAGAAGTTGTCCTCTTGGTGCTGTAACATAAGAACACAAGGCGCCACTCTAAGTGCAGAATGCCATAAATTTATTAAAACAAATAAGAAAGGTGGTACTCACAAAGGTACATGTTAAAAAAGCATGTTGATAATGTAGCTGCAGAGTCCTTGGAGGTTCCTGATCCGGTCTGTGTGGTGCTGGTGTCCGGTGGACAGGCTCGGCGGTGAATGCCGCCGCTTCCTGCCGCTGGAACGCACGCTGTAACCCAGGAACCGCAGGGATGAGATCACTTCCGGATACGGGGGACGTACAGGCGACGCGTTTGCGGAGCTACGCTCCTTCCTCAGGCCTAAATGAGTGATCTGATTGGGCTGTAATAAAGGCTTGTAAATGGCGCTGATTGGTGGCGACAGCGCGCTGTGCTTGAATTCTATCTGCATTTGCTCAGGATGGCTAGTATCTTAACCAATGCATCAGGCAACAACTGCTAGAAATACTGTGTAAATGTATATATATATACATATACACATATATACATCTCCACAATAACTTCAAAGTTACATCACAAAGTGATATTAAATTATAAAGTGATAACATGTATAGTAAATATAGTTTGGGCTATTTAAATACAGGACCTAGCAATGAAAGATAACACACAATAATAAGTTCTAGCAATGGAGGATGACACATAATACATTCTAAAAACACAGAAGTACAAAAAACTAGAGCTAATTCATCTTTATATGTGTGATGAGGATGACGCTGATGTAGGTTGATAAATATGAAATGATAATGTAAATAATAAAAATCAGGAATGGGGATAAAGATAAATAAATATAATGATGAAAATGAAAAAGAATTTAAATTTGAAAACATAAAAGTAATAATAAAAAAATTAATAATAATAAAAAATAATAAATAACAAAAATAAAAAATATAAAAATTAAATTAAATTAAAAATAAAAATAATAATAAAAAATAATAAAAATAAATATAATAATGAAAGTATAAAGTAATAATAATAATAATAATAATAATGAAAAATAACAAAAATAAAAATAAAAATAAAAATAGAAAAATAAATAAATAAAGATAATAAAAAATGAATGAATAAATAGAAAGAGAAAATTTCTGTCTTGGTGACTTTACAAATGAAAAAATGGGGGGGGGGGGGGAAACCCGTCAAATAAGACTGCTCACCTCTATTTCCTCGTTCAATCCACCAGGGGCAAGTGAGTCCAAAGTATATATCCAGTACGTTTCCCTCTGGCAGAGACGTTTAAAACGCTCTGCCAGTGGAAACGCACCAGAAATGGACTCAATGATCCAGACCCTGAGGCCCGAGGGCGAATGTTGGTGATTTTTGAGGAAATGTAAGGGAACACTGTGAGTGTCATCTCCCGCCTCTACGAGACGACGGTGCTCCCCAAATCTTTTCCTCAATGTGCGTATAGTTCTTCCCACATAATAGAGCCCACATGGGCAAGTTAAGCAATAAATGACAAATTCAGTAGAACAATTAAAAAAACTGCTGATCTGATAAGTTTTGCCCTTGTGGGTGAACTCTTTTTGACCATGTGTAACGTGATTACAAGTTAAACATATTTTTTTACAACATTGATACATCCCAATTAAAGGAATAAGGCATGGGAATGCTATCATGGGGCCTGATTTGGATTTGAGCTTACTAGGTGCTATCAAGTTTTTAATGTTCCTGGTTTTCCGGTATGTAAATTTTGGTCTCGGTGTGATAATTGATTTTAATTGCGGATCCTGGAGTAGAATAGGCCAATGTCTGTTTAGAATACGTTCCATGGTTTTATGTCAAGTGTGGAACTGGGTCACAAATCTGACTGATCTAAATCCCTAGTACATGTAGGACGCTCTGACATGTAGAAATCAAAAGCCTCATCAATCACTTTTGGTGGGAAAGCTTTATCAATAATTTTTTGTTTTAAGAGGGACCCTTCTGTGATGTAATCTGATTGCCTAGTGCAGTTTCTGCGTAAACGGCAAAATTGGCTGTTAGGAATATTTGAAATCCACCTGGGATGGTGGCAGCTTTGGTGATGTAAGAATGAATTGCCTGCCGTTGGTTTAGTATAATTTTTAGCCAGAATTTTGCTGTCCTCATGGAATAATGATAAATCTAAAAATGCCAATTGAAGGGGATGGTGCTCTGAAGTGAATGTAATGGTCTTACATTCACCAAAGCTGCCACCATCCCAGGTGGATTTCAAATATTCCTAAGAGCCAATTTTGCCGTTTACGCAGAAACTGCACTAGGCAATCAGATTACATCACAGAAGGGTCCCTCTTAAAACAAAAAATTATTGATAAAGCTTTCCCACCAAAAGTGATTGATGAGGCTTTTGATTTCTACATGTCAGAGCGTCACCAACATTCGTCCTCGGGCCTCAGGGTCTGGATCATTGAGTCCATTTCTGGTGCGTTTCCACTGGCAGAGCGTTTTAAACGTCTCTGCCAGAGGGAAACGTACTGGATATATACTTTGGACTCACTTGCCCCTGGTGGATTGAACGAGGAAATAGAGGTGAGCAGTCTTATTTGACGGGTTTCTCCCCCCCCCCCAATTTTTTCATTTGTAAAGTCACCAAGACAGAAATTTTCTCTTTCTATTTATTCATTCATTTTTTATTATCTTTATTTATTTAGTTTTCTATTTTTATTTTTATTTTTGTTATTTTTCATTATTATTATTATTATTACTTTATACTTTCATTATTATATTTATTTTTATTATTTTTTATTATTATTTTTATTTTTAATTTAATTTTATTTTTATATTTTTTATTATTATTAATTTTTTTATTATTACTTTTATGTTTTCAAATTTAAATTCTTTTTCATTTTCATAATTATATTTATTTATCCTTATCCCCATTCCTGATTTTTATTATTTACATTATCATTTCATATTTATCAACCTACATCAGCGTCATCCTCATCACACATATAAAGATGAATTAGCTCTAGTTTTTTGTACTTCTGTGTTTTTAGAATGTATTATGTGTCATCCTCCATTGCTAGAACTTATTATTGTGTGTTATCTTTCATTGCTAGGTCCTGTATTTAAATAGCCCAAACTATATTTACTATACATGTTATCACTTTATAATTTAATATCACTTTGTGATGTAACTTTGAAGTTATTGTGGAGATGTATATATGTGTATATGTATATATATATATACATTTACACAGTATTTCTAGCAGTTGTTGCCTGATGCATTGGTTAAGATACTAGCCATCCGGAGCGAATGCAGATAGGATTCAAGCACAGCACGCTGTCACCACCAATCAGCGCCATTTACAAGCCTTTATTACAGCCCAATCAGATCACTCGTTTAGGCCTGAGGAAGGAGCGTAGCTCCGCAAACGCGTCGCCTGTACGTCCCCCGTCCCCGGAAGTGATCTCATCCCTGTGGTTCCTGGGTTACAGCGTGCGTTCCAGCGGCAGGAAGCGACGGCATTCACCGCCGAGCCTGTCCACCGGACACCAGCACCACACAGACCGGATCAGGAACCGCCAAGGACTCTGCAGCTACATTATCAACATGCTTTTTTAACATGTACCTTTGTGAGTACCACCTTTCTTATTTGTTTTAATAAATTTATGGCATTCTGCACTTAGAGTGGCGCCTTGTGTTCTTATGTTTTAAGCCACCTATCTCAACCTTCTGTACTAATACTATGTGAAAAACTCAATAAAAATTATTGATTAAAAAAACTCAATAAAAATTATTGATTAAAAAAACTGGAGAATGACAGGTAACAGGGAAAAAGGCATAGGCCCTGTGGAACCTCCACTGATCCATCAGGGCATCCACTCCGAAGGCCTGGGGACAACGACATCTTGTGTAGTACCTATTCAGCTTGAAATTGCATGGAGTGGCAAACAGGTCCACTTCTGGTACAATTCCAAGAGACAGGACCCAACTGAAGACCTCGGTATGGAGAGACCATTCGTTGTTGTCTAGGGACACCCTTGAGAGAAAGTCTGCCTGGACGTTCTGAGTTCCGGGGAGATAGACAGCTGTCAGATTTGTCAAATTCGTCTGAGCCCATGACATGATTGGCTCCACTTCCCTCAGCAGGGAGAGACTGCGAGTGCCTCCCTGTCTCTTGATGTATGAGACTGTCTCTTGACCCCTTTTCAAGTGAAGAAATGCTTGTAGAGCACAGAAGGCTGCTCGGAGCTCTAGAACATCCAATACTATCCTTCGGGATGGAAAGTCCCATTTCCCCTGAGCTACCTCCGTCAGGCAAAGAACGCTCCAGCCTCTGTCGCTAGCATCCATTGTGATGGTGATCCAGGAGACGGGTGCTATGGAATGGCAATTGAGGAGATTCTTCCATAGTAGCCACCAGGGAAGGCTCTCTCGCATGGATGGGGTTAACTGGATGAAATGATTTAGAGACCCCAGATCCCACTGCTTGAGGAAACCCTTTTGAAAGGGCCGCATCTTCCATTGCGCCAATTCCACCATGGGGGCTGTGATTACCATGGTGCTTATTATCTTGAGACACTGTGAGGCCCTGAGAAGAGGAGAAGCCATTGCGAGGCAAATTTTGTCCTGAATGACTGGAACTTTCTCTAGGGGCAAGGAGATGGTACTATTTAGTGTATTGAATTGAGCGCCGAGGAATATCAGGGACTGTGTAGACTCTAGATGGCTCTTTTCTCTGTTCAACAGCCAACCAAACTCGGTCAGAGTGGAGATGACCTGAGATCGATGTATTAACAGCTGCTCCTTGTCTCGAGAGAGTAACAGCAGATCGTCCAGATAGTGATGTAACCGGATACCTCTGGTCCTGGTTAGTGCCATGATAGCCAGTAAGAGCTTTGAAAATACCCGAGGCGATGCTGTAAGCCTGAACGGCAGACATGTAAATTGGAGGTTTACTTGGTCTACTGCAAATTGAAGATACTTCTGGAACTCCTCTGCTATCGGGACATGGAAATAGGCATCCTTCAGATCTATGGACACAAGCCAGTAGTCTGGTTAAATTGTCTGATGTATTGTGAGCAGCGACTCCATCTTGATATTTTCCTTTTTGATAAAAGAATTCAAGCGGGTCAAGTCTATGATACCGGGCGAATAATGTCAAGGGAGGCTTCTCCCAAAAGACCCACGCCATCCTTAGTTCATGTATCAGTATGCTCCTGGCCGTCTCCTCAGAGACGCTTCCCAAGGTAGAATCCACTTCATCTGTCCAGGCCTCTATCGCTTTGGACAGGGCTGCAAGGGCCAGAGCTGGCTTACAGGCCATACCTGCTGTAATATATATATATATACGTTTGAGGTCCGTTATCTATCTTCCTCTCCAAACCGTCCTTAAAGGAAATGGTGTCTTCCAGAGGGAGTGTGACGTGCCTCACCAACCTCAATAAGGCTGCGTCGATGAGAGGTGCCGACTCTAGATGTTTCACATCTTCACTTTTGAATGGGTACATTTTTGCTATTTTAGATAGTAGCGAGTTTTCTTTTTTTTTTCTTTTTTCTTTCCACGCCACCCCATTCATCTGTAATGATTTCACCAAGTTCACCCAAAAAGGGGAAAGTTTCGGCGCTCCTTCTTTAGAGAAAAAAATCAAAACCTGTACCAGGGTTAATGCCTTCCACCTCACTGTCTGAGGCTTCACTTAAGGAGCAGTTATGCTGAGAGGGTTATCCTGCACAAGGACTGGTGCTGGGTCAACAGGAGGAATGATGGTACGGTTGGAGTCAGATCTGCTCAGGGGTTCTTGAACCCCCTTGCTGACCAGTGCCTCCACTTGATGGTCTCCACCTGCTCATTTCCTTATGGCTCGGGAATAACATGGCTCGCATGGTGCCCAGATCCAGATTTGGGTTCTTTACTATGATGTCTAGAAGATGATCTAGGACGCCTATAATCTTGATGAGGAATGATGGAATGTTGTGATCTAGAATGGTTATTATATTCGCATGCTGAATCCCGATGTTCAGACCTAGAGGGGCTGAGGGAAAGACAAAAAGGGAATAAACAGGCTCCAGGTGAATAACCCAAACAGACAAGCAGAAGGAAAAGATTCCTATCTGCAGCGTAAGGGTTGGCCACTAGGGGGCGGTGACACATCCATAGCAAAAAGCTTGGTAACTGAAAAGATCAAACCTATAAACAAAACAGGTGACACAAGCCATAGCAAGTCATCATCAGCCAGCAGCATAGCTTCCTACCTTAGTAACTTCAAACAAGTGCACCAGGAAGCCGCCGCCTGAGCCCGCAGGATAATAGATAATAGGATAATTACTGAATAATTAATAGCTGTATCTGACAGCCATTTAAACTTGGCTCTGACAATGACGTCACTGCTCCCCCGGTGCTCCTACGATGGGGCCGACAACACCCAGTGGAGCTCGCACGAATGCGCGACCGCCACTATCTTACTGGGACTGCGCATGCACGAACCAAGCCTTGATCTCGGATGAGGTCCGCAGACACGCAGACAACCCGGAAGAAGCGGCGGACTGGAACGCAGATGCGCTCCAGCCACCATAGAGCCAGAGGAAACAAACGGAGTCAGGTAGACAGACAACATAAGCAAACACTGCTGCCATGTATATAAAAAAATATATACAATACCACCATGGCACGATCTCAATCCAGCCTGGAACTGGGAGCGATCACTCACTGTATGACCGGGCATTTCAGGAAGGGCCTCCCACTAATAGCTAGGACGTTTGGCCAAGTTGCCGCTTGCCTGCCAATGGCCAGGCCAGTAAGCTCTTCATGAAGCTCTTCAAAAGCATCGCATTTGTCGCCCGTATTCACCCTGCTAATAGCTGGGATTGCTGGACTCCAGAAATAAAAACCGCCATCAAAATTTGTGCAACCAGGACTGGACCGCAGAAACCTGCATAAGGTAAGATATAACTTTGGTCCTAGGAGGAAGACAAAAAAGGAACACGGTCTCTGACTAGAAGCAAAGATTTATGTGAGTGGGGTCCTATGAGGTATGAGAGGCGGGATTAACCCATACATATGCTGCCATGGAGTCTGTCAGGAAAGTATGTTCGTGATGTGTATTAGAAATATCTTATTAATTGACAACTTTGTAAAAAAGTACATTTTAATTTTCTTTCTTGCACTCTCTAAAAATTTGTGTAGAAAACATGTATTTTTCAAATGCATCTAAACTGTGAAAAAGAATCACACATGGGGTATCCCCATACTTGTGAGCTTGTTGTCAGAAAGTCTGACTGTGTGTATGCTCCATTGAACATTTGCTGTCGGAATCTCCACACACAAATGTTTGAGAGCAGGTTCTCAAATTTTCCGACAACAAAATTTTGTTGTCGGAAAGTCTGATCGTGTGTACACAAGTCTGCGCACAAAAGTGCACGCATGCTCAGAATCAAGTACGAGACGGAAGCGCTCGGTCTTGTAAAACTAGCGTTTGTAATGGAGATAGCACATTCGTCTTGCTGCAAATTTGGAAATCTTTCAATGCAGCGCATTCTCTTCTTCTTTATAATGCTAGAATAATCAAGTTGCTTTGCTGCTGATATTCACACAGAGTTATGACAAACTGTTTTTTTATAATTTCTCGTGATCTCATGAATATTCTTTGTTTTTGTTTTTTTGTTTTTATCAAGATCTCCATAAAAATCTATTTTTTAAAAATTTTTATAGCGATCTCCTTTTTTATATTTTTATTTCTCCAGATCTCCAGAATAATCTTTTTTTTTTTTATAGTGATCTCCATAATTTTTTTGGGGTTTTGTGTGTCAAGTTACCACAACACCATTATTATCTTGTATTTTTTTACCTCAAATTGGTTGGTTGGTGTTGGTGTCCCTTGTTAATTTGCATTGTATTTTTTAAATGTGCCTGCCTACTCACAAACAAACTGTCCTTTTTGAAGTAAAACACATAGCCAAGTATTTGTCAAAACAAAAATGTAAAATTTATTAGTGGTCCTAAAAAAATAAAAAGGAAGGCAAGGCTGGAGAAACAGTTGGAATTGGTGAAGCCTTTGTACCCCAGGGCAGACATCAATTATTTGACAGGCCAAATTGGTAACCTGAAGAGTCCATTTAATAGGGAGCACAATATGGTCCAGGACTCTGAAAGATCGGGAGCAGCAGCAGATGACATATATGTCCCGAGGCTGTGGTCTTACAACAGCCTGCGTCTTTTGCCAGACCACACCAAACTCAGGCCATCACTCTCAACACTTCCTTCCAGGCTGCTGTGGTGGGTTGGGTGGCTGTGGTGGTGTTGCTTGAGGTGGTGGAGGAGTATGGTCCAACTCACACACGTGGCTTTTAGTTGTGAGTTGGCCCCTCATCCCCTTGTTTAGGGCCTGAAGTATTATCTCCTCACAGATGAGGCGTTGGCCCTCCTCCATTTGTTCCACTTTACTGGCTGTCAGACAGCCATAAGACTCAGGGCCACCAGGGGTTGTTGTGAGGACCGCAGTTGTTGTGAGGACTTCAGTAGCCTGCTGAATTAAAGTAGTCGCTGATTCCTCCAGGTTCCTCGCCTTCCTGGTCCTGGGATTCCGTCAAGCTGCTTTCCACAGCCTTCTCCTGGCTGAGACTTTCCTGTGTATGAAAATGGAACATAGTTTTAGTTTTTTGGTCATCAAACACACACAATTTAGAGCTCATGGATGTTGCAAATTGAATGTTACCAAATAGAAAAGACTATCATTCTGACCCCAGCATTTTTTATTCTTGTCCCAATAATTTTTGGCTACTATTGTCTATTGATATGTAAACCACTTTGTTAAATCAGAAATTAGTGATCAATAATAGCATCTAGTTAACATCATTCAATTTTTAACAAGAAATATGTTGAACTATGCAATACCTGGCTCAAGCTGGGCTCCTCCACATCTTCTTCCTGTGTGGAAGGCCCAGGTTGGACTTCAGGAGCCTCATCTGATGTGGAAGGAAGTATGGAAGGAAGTGTGGAAGGAAGTGTAGATAGTGAGTTCACTCTGGTCTGACAAAAAATGCAGTCTGTTATAGTACCACAGCCTGGGGACATATATGTCATCTGCTGCTGCATTTTGGCCTTCAAATAGTTGATGTCTGCAGTGGGATACACAGGCTTCACCAATTCCAACAGTTTCTCCAGCGCTGCCTTCCTCTTTAGCTTGTTGGAGTAGTCACTGTTTTTGACTTGCCAGAGAGACTTGCCAGAGACATGGCAGCTCCCTGTACCTGTCTATGAAGTTTGGCAGGAAGTCTGGGTCTGTAAATGTATCCATTTTCTCTGCAAGACACAACACAAGACAAACCCTAATGTCAGGCTAAACTCTCCTAA
This sequence comes from Lithobates septentrionalis, assembly GCA_037952835.1. Classification (NCBI taxonomy): domain Eukaryota; kingdom Metazoa; phylum Chordata; class Amphibia; order Anura; family Ranidae; genus Lithobates; species Lithobates septentrionalis. Next base: position 2,829,919 of record JBBDGP010000918.1, on the reverse strand, counting down.
TCTTGTCCCAATATAGGCCTCAATCTCTAAGCAGTATAGGCCACTAACCACTGAGGCCCCAAGTTAAAATTTTACCTTCGTTTGCACGATCAGCGCTTACGATACTCCGTCCTCCGCTCACAGATCATACATACGATACACGTGTGTTATTCTTTATATACACTGCACATGCGTGAAACTCCACCCCTGACCTTCTTTCTAGTGTATTCCCCGCTCCTTCTCTTTTGGTGCAGTGGGAGAGCACATGGCAGAGAGACAGCAGGTGCATGCAGAGAGCAGCAATGAGGAGGACAAGGAAAGCCCGGAGCAAGGCAGTTTCACATCCAGGACAAGATATAAGGGCTCAAATATGTCCTTTGTAGAGATGGTGGAGATGGTGGACATCTTGAAGAGTGCCGACTATGATGGGAAGTATGGAACGTACAGAAACCCAAATTTGATAAAGGCCAAGATCATGACTAAAGTTGTGAGAAGTCTGCACAGGAGTTTTGGGGTATAACAATCCAAGGAGCAATTGAGGAAATGCTGGTCAGACCTGAAATTGAGGGAGCACGATCAGTACAGAAGGATCAGGAAACTGCTTCTAAAAAGTAAGTATTTGTCGTGTGTTCCTATTATTATAAGTACTTTAGTGCTGGTCCATGTGCTTTTCTTTACTGTTGTACATTTTAAAATGGCAAGTTTGAGGTTTGTGGGCACAGTAATCATTTGTATTAAACATAGTTCATTCGACCACTAATATGACATTTTTGGCAGATGCAGGTTAACTACATTTGTTCATGCCTATTTGTATGAAAAGAAGTTTAGTACTTTGTTGTTTAGATGTGTTTGTAACTAGAATGAAATGCAAACTTGATTCAGTGTAAGGAGAGGACACTCAGCAGCTGTTTACACATCTGGATGCAGGAGCACTAGTGTGGGACACCAGAACACCCTTTTTATGGTGTCCCACGCAGGTGCTCCAGTGGATACTAGGGGTCTCTCCATGTGTGAAACTTTAACAAAACAGGTAAGTATTCCAGCTTTGGAAAGTGAAAAAAATCATGTCTTCAGCTTGGAACTCTGCAAAAACAGAAAATTGGACAACACTTCCAAGCAATGTTTCATATTACTATTTCTTGCCTCAAATATCTGTGTGCTAAGTATACCTTTTTTGTATTCACATAGGGGAGAAAAGAATCGGGACATCTGAGGACACCAGGAACCCCACACCTCCTAAAGAAGGGGAAATCCCCACACATCCTGTTTCCAAGGTTCAGGAAATGGGCAAAATAGTGACCACAACAGGTCAGTGTCTGAGACCACAGCTTCAGGTAATAGATGTATGCCTGAATATTTATAATACATGTTATGTATTTTTTTTAGGTGATGTGGATGTTGTAGAAGAAGAAACACACTTCAACAGTGCAAGTGCACAGATCCTGATCAGCGAACTAATGGTGTTCAGTCGTGAATTAGAAAAGGTCAAGGAAAGCATCAATGCTGTTGAAAAAAGACTCACCAACTTCATTGATGTTTTAGCCAAAGTCTAACAAAAAAAAATTCAATGTTGTCGTTATTTTTTAATATTCCATATACATTTTAAAGTATTTGAAAGCCATTTTGAAGATGCACACAGTGTGTCAACATGTGCTATCAGCCATCATGGGATATCAATGTACGCATTTTGAGGGTGGAACCCCTTCCTCTCATCTACTTTAGTTGCGAGGAAGGGGTTGCACCCACAAAACGGGTACATTGATATCCCATGATGGCAAATAGCACATGTTGACACACTGGGGGTTATTTACTAAAGGAAAATCCACTTTGCACTGCAAGTGCACTTGAAAGTTCACTGAAAGTGCACTTGGAAGTAAAGTCGCTGTAGATCCGACGGGACATGCAAGGAAAATAAAAAACAGCATTTTAGCCTGAACATGATTGGATGATAAAATCAGTAGAGCTTCCACTCATTTCAGATCTACCCCTTAGATTTAGAGCGACTGCACTCCCAAATGTACTTTCAGTGCACTTTCAAGTTGTACTTGCAGTGCAAAGTGGATTTGCCTTTCGTAAATAACCCCCACTGTGTGTCTTTTCCCTACATCTATCAAAATAGATGTAGGGAAAAGACACACATTTTAGGAAATCCACGTTTTTGAGTCCCAATTTGTGTGCATCTTCAAAATTTGGCTTTTACAGGGGTGAGATCACCTCATCTGATGAAGGCAAAATAAACACAGTTTTGACATACTAATGTCTCATATGGCCTTCACTTTATCAAAGTTGAACTTTGTAAGTTCCTGAGTTGGAGATGTTTTATGCTTTTAAACATGCCTGTTTAGCCACAAAAAAGGCTATATACTGTCACACATACATGTTATACACTAAAGATGTTGGTTTGTTAAAAAACCCTTTTATAACGCACATGTGAATGTGCTTGGAGTAAAATGTTTTATATTCAACAATGTGTGGCTTCTTCTTTCTATGCTCAATACCAGTTTTTGGAGTAAGTTGGTGTAGTTACAGTGACAGTGGGGGTTATTTACTAAAGGGAAATCCACTTTGCACTCCAAGTGCACTTTCAGTGCAGTTTCAGTGCACTTGCAGTGCACTTGTAGTATAAGGTTTGTTTGCCTTTAGTAAATAACCCCTACAGTGCTCTAAAATTTGCCCCAATCAGGCAATTTTAGGGACTCCAAGCAACTAATTCATGGAGTTGAAAAGGAAGATTATTTTCATCATTAATGCATTACATACATTACCAACAAAAACAATGTGTGTGTGTAGCAGACCCATAGCACAACATATTAGTTAGCTGAAGAAAAGATTGTCACCTCCCGTCTTTCATGTTGTACATCACCGTGTTCTCATGTTTGGAATTTTGGGCCAACATTTGTGTGACCGTGTGTACGCAAGACAAGTTTGAGCCAACATCCTTCGGAAAAAAATCCACGGTTTTGTTGTCGGAAAATCCGATCGTGTATACGGGGCATAAAGCCTCGTACACACGATCGGACTTTCCGCAGACAAAACCTTGGACTTGTGCGTGTGCCTGGATTTTGTCATACATACAAATGGCAAGGAATTGTCGGCCAACAAACACGAATGTAGTGACATACTACGTGTTTTTTAAGCTCTTTAGCACCACCCTTTGGGCTCCTTCTGCTAATTTTGTGTTAGTAGAAGTTTGGTGAGTGTTGATTCACACTTTTCTTTTTGCGCTTTTCATTTAGCGCTTTTCAGTTTGTGCTTTTCATTTCGTGCTTTTCAGTTTGTTTCTGAGCTGCCATTCGTCAACCATACATGTTGCGGAATCGGAGGAGATAACATATTATTTATTATTGGCCTTGGAGTTATTGCTTTGACCCAAGTCCAGGAACAGGAGGCGGATGATTTCTTGGACCAAAAATTGGTTGCTTTAATAATCATGACCAATTATGTCATATGCCTTTGCTGCGGGAGTTCTAGGAGAATAATCTAGATGATTTTTGGAATTATCTCTGAATGACGGATTCCTGCTTTCACCAACTCTTGGCATTGCTGACACATGCATGAGGCTTTTATTTTATTTTTTGGTTGAATAATAATGATTTGATTTGTTATATTTTCTATATGTTTGGATGCATAGAATGCACTCTTTGGTTAAGTTCTATTGGCAGATAGCATGTCTTTCTTTGTTTTCTTTTTTTAATGCACAATACAATTGTGGAGAATAATACTGTGTTTTACTTCAAATTACATTTTGGCAGTAGGCAGTTACATTTAAAAAATACAATGTAAAATTGACAAGGGACACCAACATAGTTGTATCTTTGATCTTAAAAACTATGGGATAATGGTGTTGTGGTAACTTGCCCAAAAAAAAAAAAAACATAATAATATTATTTTTGATATCACTAGAAAAAAAAGCCTTTGAAAATGTGTTTGCAATAACTCCATCAGTATCACAAGCAAAGCAGCTTCATTATTATCCCATTAAAGAAGAAGAGAATGCGCGCTGCATTTCGAGATTTCATAATTTGCCACGTCACGAATGTTAATTCTCCATTATGAATGCTAGTTTACAAGAACGACCGCTTCTGGCTTGTCCTTGCTTTTGAGCATGCGTGTTTGTACTTTGGACTTTTGCCCAACAGACTTGTTTACACACGCTCGGAAAATCAGACATTTGTCCGTAGAAAATTTTAAAGCCTGCCATCTACCATTTGTCCGCGAAAAATCTGATTGTGTGTACGCGGCTTAAGTATGTCTATGCTGTGTGTGAGAAATAACTTGTTAAAATGGCAACTTTGTGAAAAAACTTTTTTTTTTTAATTTCTTAACTTTACAAAAAAGTGACAAAAGATTACAACTTCAAAAATCTTACCATACCTCTTAATACATATTGTGGACTGTTTACTTTCCAAGAAGGGGTCACTTGGGGAGTTTCTTTAATGTCCTGGCATTTTAGGGCCTCAAGAAATGAGATAGCAGTCAGTACTTTAGGATTGATCAATTTTAAAATATACAGTATATACCAAAAACTGCACCAAAATGCATTGTGGGAGCATTTGAAGCATTTGAGGCTTTTTTTTTCGTGTTTTTAATTGATTTCAATGGGGAGGTGCGTTTTTGGTGTGTTTACTTTAACTAACCAAACTACTCCAAAAACGCAGCAAGCAAGATTTTTTATACCGCAATGGAAGCACGACTCCCCAGTGTGAACACATACTGTACATCAAATTTAAAGGGAAGCATTTTTCTTGAGCTTTTCTGGGTCATTTTTGTTTATTATTATTCTAAAGGGCTTCAAAAACTCCTCAGTGTGAAAGCAGCCTTACGCTATCCAAAGTGAAAAAAAGTTTTGCCTTTAGTTCTACTTTAAAGGGTTTGCTACCCCAACACTTCATATTCCTGATATGTGCATGCTGTACCATGTACTTGTGTGAGAAAGTATTTGGTTGTCTTTGTATTGCTTTGTGTTAAATCCCTGATGTTCTTGCCAGTCCCTCTGCTTTCCTATTAAAACTAACCACACGGGGGCGTGGCTTGGATGGCTTCCCGAGCGGACGTGTCTCACTGAAGCTCCCGCTCCGGCCTGCCTGCATAGAGCTGGAACCTGCACCTTACCGCCACTAAACATGGGAAAACCGCGCAAAAACAAGGAAACGGACCCCAGAGGGCATGCTACCCGTTCTTCCTCGGTCCCCCCACCACTCATTACTGAGTATTTCGGGCAAGGAGCTTCGGCCGGACACCACGAGGCCAAGATGGCGCCGGCGCCACATGCAGCAATCTCACCATCCTCCTCTCTGCAAGCTTCTGCGGACCGCAGAAGCAACAGGTACGGATCCGAAGGTGACCTACCTACTACCCACTCTCCGATCCCCCCTCCTGAACTTTCGGTCGCCCCCTCCTCCGGAGGCCGCATACTGGGCAGTCTATCGCAGACTTTCCCCCCATGCCTCATAGGGCCTGCGCCCTCTATATCATCCGGCCAACCATCCCCCTCTTGGGACTCATATGCTCCAGAATGGGACCCCCGCTCCCTGCCACAACGCTCCCAGCCGCACAGGGACAGAGCCCCTTCTCTCTCCCCTCTCCAGAGGGACACAGTCCAGGCTCCGGCACCATCCCAGGCCCTAAAGCCACCAGGATCACAGGGGGCTTATTCACATACGGGGACTCCACAAGGCCCATTGCTAGCCAAGCACTCCAGCATTACTACCCCATCACTACCACCTCAGAGGGGACCCCCCACACCAGCTTCCTACTCTGCGGTAGTGCAGGGCTCTCATGCCCACATTACACCAGACTTTGACCCTGACCCTGAAGCATGTACATCTTGGCGAGATTACGTCCGCTGCATGCCCACAAAACAGGACTTCCGAATGCTAATTCAAGAAGTGCGTGACACATGTAGAACAGAGATTAATATGCTCCGCACTGATCTTCATCAACTGTCCACTAAAGTCGCATCCTTAGAAGAAGAAACAAATGACACAAAAATTGAACTTTCACAAATACACGACCGCTTAACTTCACAAGCTACCACCCTTAGAGACTTCCAACGCCACCTCGAGGACCTCGACAACAGAGGTAGACGTAATAATATTAGGGTCAGAGGTCTACCAGAGGCGACACAAGAAGAAGACCTGAATGTGACTCTGCAAGCCATTTTCAATAGCATTCTAGGCCGCCCAGAACATCAGCGGGTTAAACTGGACCGTGCACACCGAGCTCTGTGTCCCCGTGGGCTAGGATCTCGCCCACGAGACGTGATCTGTAGAGTCCACAACTATACCCTCAAAGAGGACATTATGAGAAAGGCGCGAAACATGCATGCTATTGATTTTGACGGGGCTTCCCTGCAACTTTTTCCAGACCTCTCGTGGATCACCCTCCAACAGAGAAGATCTTTACAACCACTCCTCACCCTGCTAAGAGAACATGACTTTCGCTATCATTGGGGTTTTCCCTTCAGCCTCACGGCAAAAAAAGACGGAAAGTCCACAACCCTCCGTTACCCGGAGGATCTTCAATTTTTCTGCAGAGAACTGGATATACCAGTACCACCTACCCCTGGATGGGATCCGTTGCCACTACCCCCACCTCGCCCAGACCCTTGGATCCAAGTCACAGGCCGGAAACGCACAAGACCACGATCTGCGGGTCCGTCTCCTCCACCTCGTCAGCGATGAACTGCTGCTCATCTGAACTCTCTTCTCACCCAGTTGAATCACCTCAGTTTCGTACGGTTTGTTTTTTTTCTTTTTTTCTACCTGAAAACCCGGAGACGTATCCTGCTCATCCTACTCATTTATAGTATGGACTTACTCAGTGAACAGATTCTCTCTTGAGTTAGCAATTCATGTTTGATTGTGATCATAAAGTTTAGATAGGACTTACATAACTAGTCGGGTTGTGCCATCTCCCCCCCCATGCCCCTCCTCTTTTTCCCACACCCTCTTCTTCTCTACCCTCTCCCTTCTCTCCCCTTTCTCTCCCATCCTTTTTCCTCTCCCCCCCCTCCCTCTCTCCTTCTCCCTTCTCCTACATCTATCTGCACCTGCTCCCCTACTCTCCTACTCTCACTCTCTCCCTTCTTTCTTACTGTTTGTCTGTCTCAGGGGAGGGACATGGCACCCCCTCTCTGTTTTGCCTCCCCCCTTGTTGGAGGTTAAACTATAGGGGAGTACTATTACGAAGAGGGGATTTCATATACGTATACTTTTATATCATCATTTTTGAACCTGCAGAACTTATCTTACTATTGCTCCAAGCCTCATGGGTTTATTCTTTTATTCAGATCAGTGGCATAAGTATAGACATGTCGGTTGCCATTTTTACGCATGCAGGTTCCCTGTTTTTTCTGTTATTTAAGTTTTCAAAAAATCTTTTTTTAGATGCTGGCAGGCCCGGAAGGGGGTTATCCGCCCCTCCTTGGGTCCATCCTTTCCTCCCCCCCGGGATTCTCCGAATGGCTCTTTTTTTTATTTTCTCTGACACTGGTATTTTTGGCCCCGACGTCGGAGAGGGCCCTTCGGAGTCTCCCACCCCATCACTCTGTGTAGGTGGGTTATATTGTGAATGGTTAAATAACCTTAACGTTGCACTAACCTTTGTGTTTTTTTCTGTTTTTTGTACCTTTTTTTATGTTTCTCTCCTACTGCTATTCCCATGTCTCTCTCCTTTCTCAATTCTCCGGGCGCCGCCCGTCTCCGGGACCGGGTTCATGTTCAGGGGGTCATAGGCCTTCATACTGCAATCACCATGGAGACCCACTATAGGGACCCCCTATACTCCAAGGCTCTGCTGCACCTACTAGGTAAGCTACTGTTCCTTTCCACTAAATACCCACCATGATTGATATATTTTCACTAAATGTAAAGGGCCTTAACTCAAATGTTAAGAGAAGCCTAGCGCTACGAGAGTTCAAACGGTCTAAAGCGGACATTATTTTCATTCAAGAGACCCACCTTGATAAAACAGGCACCATGACATTCGCACGACGGCAATACCCTCACATATATCAAACCTCTGGCCCACATAAACGGGCAGGGGTGGCAATCCTTTTTAAGCAAGGCTCCCCCTTCCAGTTGCAATCCCTATACTCTGACCCTTCGGGACATTACCTCATCCTCCGAGGCCTTTGGAGAGGAGTGAATATCACTCTATGCAATATCTATGCCCCAAACACGAATCAAATCCCTTTTCTGTCTAGGGTCTTTGACCGCTTGTTTGAGGCCCCCCATCAATACCTGGTGATCGGAGGAGATTTTAACCTTGTCCATTCTCCGGGTCTTGATAAACATTCAATGGGTCGGGGGAAATCTCAGGCAAACACCAATAGAACAGCCACCCAGTTTCGTCAACTCACTAGGAAATATGCCCTGTTTGACACCTGGCGCACCACGTATCCATCAGCTAAACAATTCACTTTTTATTCCCATCCTCATATGTCCCACTCACGACTAGATTATTTTTTTGTTAATGCCCTGACTTTGCGAACATGCACGAAATCAGACATTCAGGCCATCTCTTGGTCGGACCATGCACCGATTACATTATCTTTGACACTCTCCCCGAGCTCCCTTCGTAAATGCCACTGGCGCCTAAATGACTTCCTACTTAAACATGACCCATCCAGAATAGAACTAGAACAAACCCTGAAGCACTACTTTGCGGAAAACTGCTCCTCTGAGATCTCCGCCTCATCTCTGTGGGAGGCCCATAAGGCGGTCTTACGAGGCCAATGTATCTCACTCTCCATGGCCTTAAAAAGAAACGCTAATGCCACACGCAGAGCCCTTCTAGACAAACTTAAGCATCTAGAAACACGCTTGCTCAAGTCCCCATCCCTGACAATCCTTAGAGAACTCACTAGTGTAAGGGCTGGACTGAGAGATATCGAAATAGGGAAGATAGAAAAGGCGCTAGTCAGGCTTAGACAGACTTACTACGACAAAGCCAACAAACCACATACACTCTTGGCGAAGCAGCTCCGTGACCAGGCGGCAACCACCACCACTACACAACTTAGGGAACCAAATGGCGTCCTCCACTCCCACCCTGACAAAATAGCACAACTTTTTCACGACTTTTATTCTGCATTGTATAACGACCCGAATGTTCCGCACAACCCACCTCCTCCTGACCTAACCCAGGCCATCTATACCTATTTAGCGGAAGCGGACACTCCTAAGCTTACCTCCTCTGCCCTGGAGACTCTTAATGCCTCCATTACAGAGGAGGAGATAACAGAAACAATTAAACTGTTGCCAAATAATAAGGCCCCTGGGCCTGATGGACTACCGTACCTCTATTATAAGACGTTTCTACCACACTTACTTCCCCATATGACAAATCTTTTTAATTCATTTCTTTCTAACACACCCATCCCCATAGATATGCAAAATTCCTACCTGACACTAATCCCAAAGCCAGGGAAAGACCACACCCTCCCGTCCAATTACAGGCCGATAGCACTTCTAAATACAGACTTAAAAATCTTTACAAAAATACTGGCCAATAGATTAAACAACTTCATGCCGTCCCTGGTCCATAGAGATCAGGTGGGCTTTATCCCTTGTCGACAGGCTGGGGATAACACCCGGAGGGTCATTGACCTGGTTGAGGTTGGGAACAGGAACACATTAGAGGCAATACTGCTCAGTTTGGATGCCGAAAAAGCCTTTGATAGGCTGGGCTGGCCTTTCCTGTTCGCGACTCTCAACCGGGCTGGTATTGAGGGCCCGTTCCTTCGAGCTATCACCCACCTATATTCGGCTCCAACAGCCCAGGTTCGCACTAACTTTGCAACCTCCCCTACTTTTTTGATTTCTAAAGGGACACGCCAAGGCTGCCCACTCTCCCCTCTTTTATATGCCCTATGCATTGAACCACTGGCAGCCCATATCAGAAACAACCCAAGTGTACATGGTATACCAGTCCATACTAGAGACTTCAAAATCTCTTTATTTGCGGATGATGTCCTCCTCACTCTCACCCAACCTCACATATCTCTTCCGAACTTACAAGTAGAGCTGGAGAGATATAGCACCCTCTCGGGTTATAAAATTAACAGTTCCAAGACAGAGGTTCTCCCTCTTAATTTATCTCCCCATACATTCTCAACGCTCTCACAAACTTTTCCATACTCTTGGCGGACCTCTTCCTTAAAATACTTGGGGGTGCATATTACACCCACATACGACACTCTATACAAGGCCAACTTCCCCCAAATATTCACTTCTATCAGAACCTCCTTAAATAAATGGAAATCTTTGAAACTGTCCCTTTTTGGTAGACTTGCAACCTTGAAGATGACGATACTACCTAGACTTCTATATTTGTTTGAGACGCTTCCTATCCCCATTCCGAGTTCACACCTAAAAAAACTTCAGGGTGACCTAATAAACTTCTTCTGGAATTATAAAAGACACCATGTTGCTAGATCGGTTCTATATGCCCCACGTAACCAAGGAGGACTGGCGTTCCCCAATATAGCTAAGTACTATCTAGCAGCCCAACTAAGACCTATAGCCTCCTGGTGTACCCTACATGCTTACAATAGGTGGACACAGATAGAAAAGTTATGGCTAGCCCCCATACACCCAAATTCCATGCTTTGGAGCTCTGATATACCTCCGGGCAGCGTACAATTGCTAGGACCAATGGCTCTCCTACGTACATTATGGCGACGGGCCAAACTGAAATATCAGCTCACCACCATGTCGTCCCCAGTCACCTCATTCCTATTCACACCCAATATCCCCGACAGCTTAACCTCACAGATGTCCCATTTCTGGATGGATAAGGCTATATTTCGGTATGGACAATTAATTGACCCTAAAACTAGATTGCTACGACCCTTCCAAGAACTACAAAAGATTTTTGATATTCCCAAGCAGGCCTTTTTCAGTTACCTACAAATACGCCATTATGCACAATCGTTGAGGTCGAATTTAAGATTCTCTCCCCTGACAGACTTCGAAAAACTATGTTTAGAGGGTTCGTCCCCTAAAGGCATGATTTCCCGCTCCTACCAAATACTGGTCACTGATTTCTCACCAGATGGGCCACGACACCCATATATGGCTAAGTGGGAGCAGGCTTTGGGCTCAGACCTATCCCTTAAGACCTGGCAATTTATATGGAACCAGGCTACTAAAAGCTCCATATGCACACTTTATAAAGAAAATCAATACAAAATCTTATTCCATTGGTATCAGACCCCTGACCTGCTCCACTCCATATATCCCACAGCTGATTCTCGCTGTTGGAGATGCTATAAGGATAGGGGAACATTATTTCATGTCTATTGGACCTGCCCTCTAATCAGCCCCTACTGGAGTATGGTACAATCCCTGCTCCAGTCTATCTTTGATACTGGAGTGCTTCTCGATCCGAAGATCTTTCTTTTGGGCCTTCCACCTACCACCTTCTCAAAAACATCCAAAAAACTTTTAGCTCATGTGCTCACTGCAGCACGCTGTCTGGTGGCTCTAAAATGGAAAAAGAGAGAGACTCCTTCACTGACTGAGCTGCACTCCAGAATTAGGGATGTTAAGAGAATGGAATATCTTACGGCCTCATTAAATGATACTCTTGAGAAGCATAACCGTATTTGGGAACCCTGGGTTCTGTTTGAGACTCCTGTGACCTAATGATATGGGACATTCATGTATTTATAACCCGTCCCCCACGGACCTGTCCCGGGTTTGGAGATGGGTGGCGACCTTCCCCCCCCCCCTCTTCTCCTCCTCTCTCTACTCTTTTTCCTCTTTCTTTTTTATTCCTTTTTTTTTCCCCTCTTGTGAAGTTATATACATATGTAAAGGGTACTAATGGATACATTGTATGAAACGCTTAACAGTCTAGTTAACCTACTCCGTTTCATCACTAACTGTTTATATTGCCAGGCTTAACCGTCCACTGTTTGGATGACTATGTGCCAAATTGAAATGTGACACTATGACCTCTTTCTATTCCTGTACCCAATACTAAAATGCTGTAATTGTTATTTTTTTTCTTTTCTGTGGAAAAATAATAAAAATTGTCAATTATAAAAAAAAAAAAAAAAACTAACCACACTAAACATGAGAGCACATCGTGGTCAGCTCTTTAGCTATGTGAAAGCAGCCTTACGCTATAGAAAATGAAAAAAAGTTTTGCCTTTAGTTCTACTTTAAAGGGTTTGTTACCCCAACACTTCAAATTCCTGATATGTGCATGCTGTACCATGTACTTGTGTAAGAAAGTATTTGGTTCTCTTTGTATTGCTTTGTGTTAAATGCCTGATGTTCCTGCCAGTCCCTCTGCTTTCCTATTAAAACTAACCACACTAAACATGAGAGCACATATTGGTCAGCTCTTTAGCTATTCTGGGAACTCAGACTGCTCTCCTCCAATAATTAGACTTGTTCTGACATGCCCCCACTGCACATACCTTCACTGGGAAGCTTAGTGTGCTGCTGCTTCTCCTCTGCCCAGTTCTTATGCAGCTAAAAACAGAGGGAATGTGATCACTTATAAAAAGGGGAAAAAAGGTATTTACAATATGTTTTTTTATATCTATACAAACATGTTTTGCATTTCATTTCTATTTTCATTTCTATTTTCAACTGAATGGGTTGTTTTACAAGGTGATCATTAGGGATGAGCCAAACACCCCCCCCCCCCCTGTTCGGTTCGCACCAGAACATGCGAACACTCAAAAAATGTGTTTGAACATGCGAACACCGTTAAAGTCTATGGGACTCAAACATGAATAATCAAAAGTGCTAATTTTAAAGGCTTATTTGCAAGTTATTGTCATAAAAAGTGTTTGGGGACCTGGGTCCTGCCCCAGGGGACATGGATCAATGCAAAAAAAGTTTTAAAAACTGACTTTTTTTGGGAGCAGTGATTTTAATAATGCTTAAAGTGAAACAATAAAAGTGTAATATTCCTTTAAATTTCGTACCTGGGGGTGTCTATAGTATGCATGTAAAGGGGCGCATGTTTCCCGTGTTTAGAACAGTCTGCCAGCAAAATGACATTTCAAAGGAAAAAAAGTCATTTAAAACTACTCGCAGCTATTAATGAATTGTCGGTCCGACAATATACATAAAAGTTCATTGATAAAAACGGCATGGGATTTCCCCACAGGGGAACCCCGAACCAAAATTTAAAAAAAAAATGGCATGGGGGTCCCCCTAAATTCCATACCAGGCCCTTAAGGTCTGGTATGGATATTAAGGGGAACCCCGCGCCAATTTTTTTTAAAAAAATGGCGTGGGGTCCCCCCCAAAAATCCATACCAGACCCTTATCCGAGCACGCAACCTGGCAGGCCGCAGGAAAAGAGGGGGACGAGAGAGCGCCCCCCTCCTGAACTGTACCAGGCCACATGCCCTCAACATTGGGAGGGTGCTTTGGGGTCCCCCAAAGCACCTTGTCCCCATGTTGATAGGGACAAGGGCCTCATCCCCACAACCCTTGCCCGGTGGTTGTGGGGGTCTGCGGGCAGGGGGCTTATCGGAATCTGGAAGCCCCCTTTAACAAGGGGACACCAAGATCCCGCCCCCCTTGTGAAATTGTAAGGTGACCCTGCCCCCTCTGACGTCACGGGGAAACCCATAGGGAAGTTCCCGTCAAGTCCCCGTGCGTCAGAGGGGGTGGGGTCACCGGGTAGCCCCACCCTCTGTTATTTAAGAAGTGTCAGAAGACGAGAAGCGTCACACAGCGGGAACCTCCCATCATGGATGCGGAGCGGCCCGAGAATGAAGAAGGGAAGAAGATTCCGCAGAGGAAGATGCCAGATGAGAACACCGGAGCAAGAAGCAGAGGATCGGAGGAAGAACCAGAGGAAGAAGAAGATGGAGGAAGAAATTGAAGGAAGATAGAAGAAAGAAGATAGAAAAAAGAAGATGGAAAGAAGATGGAAAGAAGAAGACTTTAAATAATGGAATTGTCAAAAACTGTCTCTTGTCATTTTTGACATTTTTGACACTTTTTTTGTGAAATGGTAAGGGTACTTTTGTACCCCCTTACCATTTCACACAGGGGGAGCGGGATCTGGGGGTCCCCTTGTTAAAGGGGGCTTCCAGATTCCGATACAAAAGAACATTGTTTTCCTCTAGTGGGACTTTAAAAGGCAAGAGTTTTCAAACAATATATCAAAAAATGTATATAATTTTATTATCAAAGATTAAAACATGACAAAAATAGGGTGATTGAAATAAAAGAGGAGGATGCCGACAATTCAAGTGGTGGTAACAATAGCGATATACAGGTCAGTAAACAATGATAACATACAAAAAAAAAACCCACATTAACTTTCAGTCAGGGGCTACACCAACAGAAGCCTGATGCATTTCGAGGTTATAAAGGTTGGAACCTCTTCTTCAGGAGCTAATGATGAGGTGAATGGTTATCTAGACATTTTGCAAAAAAGAAAGCAGACCATCTTAAGAAACAGAACATAGTATACTATTCACATATAGTCAAAAAAGCATAAGAGTCAAAAGTGCCTTCGTGCAGTTTATGAATGCACAGGAGCCTCTGTTTTCTGCCCAGTCATCTTCAATGCTGAGAAAGGGACTTAGCCTCTTTCTCTGTCTCAAAGGGGAGATGGCAGGGGTCTGTTTAGACTCCTGACATGTCACCAAAGCCCCCCCCCCCCACTGATATAAAAAAAAGTAAAAAATAAAAATCCAATAAATATTACAAAAAGAAATTGTAAAGAAAATGATAAAAAAAATGTGTAAAAAATAATATAGCATAAAAAATGAAAGACAAATTAATTGTAAAAAAAAAATACATCAGAATGAAAAAACTATTGACACCATCCACTGCTTTACTGACACTGTCCACTGTTTCATTTTATTGATGCCTGAGGCCCAGTTTTTATCTTACACACTGGCCCACTCATTTCATGATACACCCATGATCCTTACCCATGTGAGTAAGCCCACAAGGAAGCTGTCACCGTACTGGGCCAACCATAAGCGGTCAAGGCATTCTGTACCCTGAAGTTACACATATGTTAGGGGCATGTATACATGTAACTGTGGAACTGGGAATGCCTCGGCCGCTTATGATTGGTCCAGTACAGTGACAGCTTCCTAGTGGGCATGTTCACAATGGTTCAGATTAGAATCTGAATACACCCAAGCTCATCCCTACATATGCAAATAATAAGCATTGAATCAATCCAGTCAGTGTGCCAGTGACCGCACACTTATCACTCTCTGGCACTGCTGGTCCCTTCTGTTGGCACGCTGATGTCAATGTTGGTCATCAGGTCATTGTATGGCAACACCCTGATGTTTTTCATCATCACATCATCATCTGAGGGTGGGGCCACACGACACGACGTACCAGATTTTATAACCACTCCTTGGACAGACTTAACTGTTACCAATGAACACACATCGATCGGGCTTATGCCACAACAAGCAGAGTATCACCACCTACAGTCTAAACAGGTTACTATGACATCCAAACTTCCTTCATATATGTAAAACTAAAATCTGCCACAGATAACAATGAAATAGTTAACCTTAATGCTAATAGAATCTAAAATTTAAAAACAGGTACAATACATGGTAAATTGTTATGTGAAAATTAGTACAAGTATGAAACCTTACTAAATAAAGGATCCCAATCCCTATTAGATAAATCTCATACTATTGTTCATTCATATCCACATTAAGAAAAATGTAATAGTCACTGATAAAACAATCAATATCAAGTTCTATATACATACCTCGTTAATGTAATCATTAAAAAATCCATCTGGTTTCTCTCTAAAGCCCCATACACACGATAGGACTTTGTACAAACTTTCCCTTGGATTTTTGTACAAAGGGCGTTGGCCAGAAGTTTGTCTTGCATACAGACGGCAGGACTTTTCCAGCCAACTTTCACCAAATCACGTGGTTTTTCAGCTCTTTACCACCACCCTTTTGTCAACTTCCGACTTGGATCCCTGCCAATGCCAGGCACTGTGTTTGGTATGAATCTTGAGGGGGAACTCAATGCTAAATTTTAAATAAAAAACTGGCATGGGTTCCCCTCCAGGAGCATACAGGCCCTTAGGTCTGGTATGGATTTTAAGGGGAACCCCCTGTGCCGAAAAAACAGCGTGAGGGTCCCCCCCAAAATCCATACCAGACCCTTATCCGAGCATGCAGCCCGGCTGGTCAGGAAAGGGGGTGGGGACGAGCGAGCCCCCCCCTCCTGAGCCGTACCAGGCTGCATGCCCTCAACATGGGGGGTGGATGCTTTGGGGGAGGGGGCGCCTTGCGGCCCCCCATCCCAAAGCACCTTGTCCCCATGTTGATGAGGACAAGAGCCTCTTCCCAACAACCCTGGCTGCTGGTTGTCGGTGTCTGCAGTAGGGGGGCTTATCGGAATCTGGGAGCCCCCTTTATTAAGGGGGCCCCCAGATCCCGGCCCCCCACCCTATGTGAATGAGTAAGGGATACATCGTACCCCTACCCATTCACCTAGGGAAAAAAGTGTCAATAAAAAAACACAGTACACAGGTTTTTAATTTATTAGGCAGCTTTGGGGGTCTTCTTCCAACTCTGGGGGTCTTCTGACTTCAGGGGTCTCTCCAGCCTCTTCTCCCGGTGTGATCTTCTGCCGACTCCTCCGCTATCTTCTGCCGCTCTTTTGCTAGCGGTGGCCCGGACTTCTGGATCGTCTTCATCCCTCTTCTCTTCCAGAGATGTTGACACAACGCTCTCTCCAGCTGGAATGCTCTCTGAGCGCTCCGCAATGTACTTATATAGGCGGTGATCTGCCCCTTAATCTAATAAGGGGGTGTGGTCATCACATGACATGACCATGCCCCCTTATGACCTCACAGTCCCAGCATGCCCGGGACTGTGATGTCATAGGGGGGCGGGGTCACTGCCTATATAAGTCACATTGGAGCGCTCAGAGAGCATTCCAGCTGGAGAGAGCGCCGTTTCAACATCTCTGGAAGAGAAGAGGGAAGAAGACATCCCTGAAGACTGCAGAAGCCCAGAGCCCAGCAGAAGGAAGAAGGCACTGGAGAAGAACCAGATAACGTGGAGACGACACCGGAGAGAGAGAGAAGAGGCCTGAGAGACCCCCGAAGTCGGCAGAAGACCCCCGAAGTTGGAAGAAGACCCCCAGAGTTGATAGAAGACCCCCCGGAGCTGCCTAATAAATTACTTTAAAAACCTGTGTACTGTGTTTTTTTATTGACACTTTTTTCCCTAGGTGAATGGGTAGGGGTACGATGTACCCCATACTCATTCACAAAGGGTGGGGTGCTGGGATCTGGGGGCCCCCTTATTAAAGGGGGCTCCCAGATTCCGATAAGCCCCCCGCCCGCAGACCCTGACAACCAACGGCCTGGATTGTCAGGAAGAGGCCCTTGCCCTCATCAACATGGGGACAAGGTGCTTTGGGGTGGGGGGACCACAGGGCGCCCCCTCCCCCAAAGCACCCACCCCCCCATGTTGAGGGCATGCGGCCTGGTACGGCTCAGGAGGGGGTGCTCGCTCGTCCCTACCCCTTTTCCTGACCGGCCAGGCTGCGTGCTTGCATAAGGGTCTGGTATGGATCTGGAGGGGACCCCCACACCGTTTTTTCGGCGTAGGGGTTCCCCTTTAATTCCATACCAGACCTAAGGGCCTGGTATGCCCCCAGAGGGGAACTCCCTCTCGCGCTGGCCGCAATAGGAAAATGTGTTTTTCCTATTGCAGCCAGCGCGAGATGTACAGTACCCTGTCGCTGAGATCCAGTGTGATGGGTTCACGCTGGAAACATTCTCGTGGCCGCGTACTGTAGTTTGTACAAAAGTCCGATGTTTTTGTGTACACACGATCGGACTTTGCTTCATTGGACTTTTGTTGCCGGAAAGTTTGTCCATTCGCACAGCCAACAAAAGTCCGATGGAAACAGAAAAAGTTTGTCTGATGGAGCGTACACACGGTCGGATGTTGCTCCAAAACAGCTAATTTGCATGTTTGTTGCCAAAAAGTCTGATCGTGTTTTTTAGATAATTCCCAACAAGATGGTACATCGTATTGTGTGGCTACACCCTCAGATAATGTCGTAATGATGAAATATGTCAGGGTGGGGCATACGATGACCAACATTGACATCAGTGTGCCAACTGAAGGGACTAGCAGAGCCAGAGAGCTATAAGTGTGCAGTAAGAGACACCTGCTTGATCACTGCCACACTGACTGGATTGATCCAATGCTTATTATTTGCATATGTTTGTAAGTGGATTTTATATGGGGGGCTGTTTTTAATTTTAAGGTTTAAGAACAGACAGGTCTGTGAAGACTCCGTCTGATTATCATCCAGTGTTAAATGCCTTACACTTATCAAGATCTGGTAAGTGTTCACTCTAGAGGGAGTGGTACCCACTTTAGGAGATGTTGGTGACAGCTTTCCTAGATCCTTTTGGAGTTGAATGCATTCTGTATCTCTAGAGACTCACTCGGCTGTTTACACATGAGAGACTGTGATTATCAGACTTTCCCTTTGCAATTATTGTGATTGGCTTATTGATCAGATGTGAAAATGGTGATCGTTCACTGATTTGAAGAGCTGCCTTTTAGGGTTTGATCGTATAATACAATACCATTGCCAGCAATACCATTGCCAGGCCCTTTGGATCTGGTATGGATTTTAAGGGGAACCCCACTCCAAAATGTAAAAAAAACACTGGCATGGGGGTCTTCCCAAAATTCATACCAGGCGCTTATCTGAGCATGCAACCCGGCAGGTCAGGAAATGGGGGGGCAACGAGCGAGCGCCCTCCTTCCTGAACCATATCAGGTCACATACCCTCAACATGGAGAGATGGGTGTTTTGGGGCAGGGGGCTCTGCTCCCCCACCCCAAACACCTTGTCCCTATGTTGATTGGGGCAAGTGCCTCTTCCCTACAACCCTGGCCATGGTGGTGGGCAGGGGGTTTATCAGAATCTGGAAGCCTCCTTTAACAAGGGGGCCCCAGATTCCAGCCCCACAATGTCCCCAATCTAAATCAATCACAACGCCAACGCCACTGCTGGACCAAAAAAATGCTCCCCTGTCAACTAAGGCAAACGGTCAAATGCCTGGCTTGCCATTTGACAGTTCTTATATAGGTAAGAGCGGGGCCACCTGGCTATTACTCTTAGAATCCAAATTGATGACTGCTTCCAGGAGCGCAATCTGGTGAGGACTAGTCCACATCGCCCCCCCATTGGGTCGTTTAGAGCCTGTGTTCCAGAAAGCTCTTAAACAACAATCCTCTTCAACTATCCCAGCATAAAAAGTACCCATGCAATAAGGGCAAACATGACTCGTGCCACAAGAGTGATCTCATTGATCTCAGTTTTTTCTACTGTTTTTGCTTGCGTGCCTTCCACCCACCCTGACCTCGGCTCATTTCCCGGATCCTCTTCTGTCTCTTCCCATGCCCCTGTAGATGGACATTCGTCCGAAACATGCCGGGCTGCTGACTGCTGTTAGAGCCCTTGCACACTGGGGCGGTTTTCAGGCGGTATTGCGCTAAAAATACCGCCTGAAAACCGCCCCTAAACAGCTGCCGCTGTTTGTTCAGTGTGAAAGCCCGAGGGCTTTCACACTGAAGCGCTGCGGTGACAGGACGGTGAAAAAAGTCCTGCAAACCGCTTCTTTGGAGCGGGGAAGGAGCGGTGTATTCACCGCTCCTTCCCCGCTCCTGCCCATTGAAATCAATGGGACAGCGCGGCTATACCGCTGTAATACCGCGGCTATAGCCGCGCTGTACGAGGGATTTAACCCTTTTTCGGCCGCCAGCGGGGGGTTAAAACCGCACCGCTAGCGGCCGAATATCGCTGCTAGAACGACGGTACAGCAGCGCTAAAAATAGCGCTGTTGTACCGCCGACGCCCCCACCGCCCCAGTGTGCAAGGGCTCTTACTCTGTTACCACGCTAATTACCAATCCTTTTTTTATTCAACTTGTGATAACTTGTTCAACTTTTTTATCTGATGCCTGTGAAACGTCTGCTGTATTGCAGATGATTTTAAATAAACCTGCTTTTATTGGTTCATGCACCATGTGGAGATTCCCTTTTTTTCCCTATGTGGATGACATTTTGACGTGGTGAGAACTACATCCTTTCGGCCACCAGCGTATTGGGAGAGGCAAATCCATCCATCCATCCGATGACTCACGGTCTACCTTGTTCCTGAAGTCGCTTTGGATGCAATTTCCGGTATTGTCCATTGGCACATCTCAGCGAGTCCCCAGTGAACACCCATAGGATCATTTGGATCCACAAGCTCTTATGACACCCCACCGTACGGTGAGAGTGTCCATCCCTTCTGGTAAGCGCATCCACCTTACTACTTTTATATGAAATCTGTATGCAGGAAGATTGCCCACCAGATGTAACAATCGATACAGGATCTCCTCTGTGCCACAGTCTACACAGTGTTGTCGCTACAGTTTTTTTTTTTATTTATGGACTTTATTTCTTTCAAAGTTTATATACCACCATACACTGATTTGATGAAGGGTGATATATATTACCCATAAAAGGTGATTTATCCTTGTAGGCACTGAACTTATATTTTGTTGTCTAGTTTCACCTATGCTTTTTGAATTACTATTACATTCTTATTGATGAGTACACATATTACTTATGAAAGGTGATATTTTTGTATAGTCACTGAAAACGCATGTTTAATGACATTTAGCGCTGCATTTATTTATTTATCACATTTTGTATACGGTTATCATACTGGTGATGCTGGCTGCTGACTTACACTTTTAAGAGTAATTTTTCTTAGTAGCGCAACAATACCTCTCTTTTTTTTCCATGTGTCCATGTGTACTCTGCATAGTGGTGATCTCCTTATCATTAGCTGGGCATACCTAAAGGCTGCAACCTAGCTCTAGCTTGCTGCAAGTCCATCCCCACTATCGAGGCCCTAGTGAAAAAGCAGGCTGGGGCTTAGACTCCATGCCCTGGGGAACCCCAGGTTTGCGTTCCACAAAGGCTCACTACATAGAAACCTGACAGTCTTCATCTGATTTCCCCAGTCCTTTCTACTGCCTGATGAATATCAAGCTTACATAGAAAATTTCTGAGTTTGATATGTAGGATGCTTTGGATTTTGCCATTTTCAGCAATGATGCCTCTCCAGTTCTTCTTTGGCTCTCTTCCTGGTCTATCCAGCCTGGTCTCTATGAGCTTATTATTGGCTTACCTCTTTTCTAACCACTTGCCGACCAGTCACCGTCATTTTACTGGGGTAGGTCAGTACGATCCCGCGAGCTGTCGTAGCTATACGTCGGCTCCTTTAAGCAGGATAGCAGGTGCGTGCGCCGCCAGAGGACTCTGGGAGTGCCGATGCTCATGACTGGTGATCACGATGACCGCCAGCCACGAACAATCGCGGGCACGAGAGGCAGAACAGGGACGTGTGTGTGTGTAAACACACAAATCCCTGTCCTGTTATGAGAGGAGATGCAGATCGTGAGTTCCTAATAGCTAGGAACCACGATCTGTCATCTCCTATAGTCAGTCCCCTCCCCCTACAGTTAGAACACACAGTCAGGGAACACAGTTAAACCCTTGGTCGCCCCCTAGTGTTAACCCCTTCCCTGCCAGTGACATTTATACAGTAATCAGTGCATTTTTATAGCACTGATTGCTGTATAATCATGTCAATCATCCCAAAAATGTGTCAAAAGTGTCCAATGTGTCCGCCATAATGTCGCAGTCATGATAAAAATTGCAGATCACCGCCATTACTAGTAAAAAAAAAAATAATAATAAAAATTCCATAAATCTATCCCCTATTTTGTAGATGCTATAACTTTCGTGCAAACCAATCAATATACGCTTATTTCAATTTTTTTTACCAAAAATATGTAGAAGAATACATATCGGCCTAAACTGAGAAAAAAATGCTTTTTTTAAAAAAAATTGAAGATGTTTATCATAGCAAAAAGTACAAAATGTGTTTTTTTCAAAATTGTCGCTCTTTTTTTGTTTATAGCGCAAAAAAAAACCCGCAGAAATGATTAAATACCACCAAAAGAAAGCTCTATTTATGGGGAAAAAAGGACGTCAATTTTGTTTGAGTACAGTGTCACACAACTGCGCAATTGTCAGTTAAAGCGACGCAGTGCCGTATTACAAAAAGTGTTCTGGTCATTGAGCAGCCAAATCTTCCGATGAAGTGGCTAAGCATTGTCGCTGTCTGCATCTTATGGATCTTTTGTCATATGAGCTAGGCCCTGACTTTTCCTGATATGCTAAACCATTTTCCAAACAGCGCAGACTCCTCAAAGGAATTCTTGCATTAAATATTCTTTGAAAAGGGATCAGCTGACCTAAACTTTACCCAAAGCACTCTTTTAGTAATAATTAAATGGGGTCTGACCCTCAAAGCACAGTGCAGGGAACCAATGACTGCTTCTCCTAGAAGGTTGCTGGTAAATGTCCTCTAGCACTTTAGTGATTTCTTCTTATGAAAGTTATACTGTCACAGCTTTGGTGGTCGAGGCCAGGGCTATTGCTAGATTACACAGCCTGCCTGCACTGTATAGATGGAAGAAGACACACAGCTCAAAGCACATTCATAAACAAGTCCAGTAATAGCACAGAGCTAATGGTGACAACTCTCACTGTCGGCTGACATTCCAACACTAGGTAGCACTGTCTTGCTGCCTGTCACTGCTCTTTCAGCACTTTATATGATTAAATGGCCCCAATCAACATTCCATCATTTATCAACCACCTATTGATCCCTATACATTTACTAACCCCATTAATTTTATCTACCTTTTGGATAATCCAATCAACCTTTGGGGGGCAATATTGACCATTTTGGGTAACCAAAATTTAGTGGGTTGAGTACTTTAGAAAGCATAAAAGCAAGTGAGGTTTTCATTTTCACATAAAGGGCAGAATGAAACATAATAGGTGTTTAAATTAAACACATATCCCGCCACTTTGATTTTATATAGCACATTTACTGCCTATCCTATAATTTAAAGGCTAAGTTCACATTTAAAAAAAAATATATAAACGCATATTTTTTGCGGGTAAAAATTGCGCATGTTTAATTTTTTTTCTTAGGAGCCTGTAAAGCATTGCACCCACAATCAGCAGATCATGGGTTCAATGCCAGGCTTCTGCAAACTGTAAGTAGAGCTGTCTGCCCCTACCTCCAAAATGGGTAAGCAGTTTTTGAAGTCCAGGAAGATCAATGAACTATGAGCGTGATTATTGAGAACTACAAATCATCTGCCATTTTGGCTGATGGTAGTTGTAGTTTATTCATTCACAGAACTCTGAAACATTGTTTTTGAATGGTAACTGTAAGGATGCTCCTTTAACATATAACAACTAGTCCTGACTTTCACCTTATTATCATCAAATTATATTACCTTATTGCCGGCATCACTCCATTAGCTGCACCCAGATCTGCGCAGGTAACAGTGTATACAAATGTGACACGACCCATTCGTTTATTTTTGGCTTGCGCAGAATCTTAAATACACAGGATAAGATGGGCGTTATAAATTTTCCACCAATAAGGAGTACATGTTCAAATGACAGGTGTCCTTTACTTATTCACTTAACCAATTATAATGACACATATATTTAGAATTCTTTACATCTCTGCATCTGAGCAGAACTATTACCTCACTTATTATGTCACTCAGAATATATGAAAACCCCCTATGGTTACAGACACACTGTCTATTGACATATGCAAGTTCCTCATAAGCGAGGTTAGATTTCAACACAAGCTTACTTCTCAAGCAACAATATAATGAAACCTTATTGCTAAGCAAAATAATACATTTAAAGTAGCAGTCCAGCCTTAGGTTCCAATAACCACGCACAACCCAGTATAAACATCAGGGGGCTTTTTACAAGACCCTATCAACCACCTCTTTTGTCATAAAAGTGACAATCACTAACCCTGTTGCCCCCAATATGCCCTTACCATTCACCTAGATTTGTGTACTTTCCCATAAATTTACCACAATCTCAAGCATGTAAAAATAGAGAACAATAAATACATCAGCATTAGTAGATATCAAGATCTCAGCTGCATAGCAATTGTCCATGAAAAAACAAAGAGGAAGGGGCGTGACAGTCCATAAAACCAAGAGGGAGGGGGCATGACAGTCTCTGGGCCAATGAAACACTTTATTTTGGTCCTGACTGCTTAATTGCAGTAACTCTTAAACATTTATAATTTCACCCTTTTACAAAACCATTATCTAACTTTATTCCAGCTCCACCTTAGGGATATAGGTGTTATGCCTAATATTCAACATTCCTTCCAGGGGCTTAGTAACCTTTACTCCCAAAGCAAGAGAACACAATATTCCACAATATTCCATGAGATAAACATCTGTTTGTGTACATTTTAAGGCATAAACAAATACCCTTGCCTTAGGCACTTTACTGATCAAATGCCTGGTGCATAACCCAAATTTCCCTTGACACAATGAACCACATTCTCATTCATTGGCACCATCCACTTAATTCATTCATACAAAATATTCTCATATATTTCCCCTAAAACACCTCTTTTATCAAATTCATATCATTAAAGGTATATTATGACATATGCAAGTTCCTCATATTCAGGATCCGATTTTAACACAAGCTTACTTCTTAAGCAACAATTTTTTAAACCTTATTGCTAAGCAAAAAAAAATACTACATTTAAAGGAGCAGTCCAGCCTTAGGTTCCAATAACCTCGCACAACGCAGTATAAACATTAGGGGGCTTTTTACAAGACCCTATCAGTAACAGTGGGTAGAAGGAGAGGATCCCCCACCTGCTGTCACTATGGGGGATTGGGTGGCGGCACATGATTTAGTAACATGTTACATGTGAACTTATCCTTTAAATTGTAAAGTTTATGAGAAAAGGCAAATACTTTTTAGTTGGGATAGAGTGGGGAAGGGTTAAACTCTTTTAGGGTTTTGTTTTTCCGTTCTGGACATTTTCACCAAGACAGAAATTAATTAGACATTTTAGAGTTATGCTGCATACACATGATCAGAAATTCGGCCAGCAAAAGGCCGATTAAAGATTTTGGTCGGAAAATGCAACTGTGTGTATGCTCCATTGGACTTTTGCTGGCGGAATTCCCGCCAGCAAAACATTGAGAGCAGGTTCTCAATTTTTCAGTCGGAAATAGTTCCTATCTGAAAATGTGATCGCCTGTACAAATTCCGATGCACAAAATTCCTACGCATGCTCCGAAACAATTTGATGCATGCTCGTAAGCATTGAACTTCATTTTCTCTGCTCGTAATAGTGTTGAACGTCACCGCGTTCTTGACGGTCGAAAGTTCAGAGAGCTTTTGTGTGGCCGTGTGTATGCAAGGCAAGCTTGAGCAGAATTCCATCGGAAAAACCATCCAAGTTTTTTCCGACGGAAAATCCGCTCGTGTGTACGCGGCATTAGAGTGCAAATGTGAAGGTAATCATCCAATGGGGACATGTCTTGACAATAACAATCTGATAAGTAATATTCCTCAGTGTAGAGAGTTTTTTCCAATTTCATGTTGTTTATCTAGGATAAAAAGTTAAAGGGAACATTCTCCATATTGACACGAAATTAGATTAAAATGTTTAACCCTTCCTTTGCCATCCAAATCTGTGTTCTGAATATAAAAGTGAAAAAATGAAATCCGACCTTGTATCCTTTTTTTTATTACATGCATAGCTGAAATAATCTACTGTATTAACTTTTTGAAAATTGTTTTTTTTTCCTTATATTGTTGTCAATAACTGTGCTAGCAAGCTGGCTGCCAGAGGATCCTGAGGGACATTCACTATTTCACAGCAATACTGTTGGCAGTCAAGTTATAGGTTGCTGTGTGTGTTAATATAATTCATTATATCCATGCTGGGAGGGTTTTTGAAGCATATGCATTACAACTGTCAAAAATATCCATTGCATATAGCAACTCTCATCAGTTTTCTGCTATGCCTACCAAAGTCTGATCCCCCCCCCCCAGTGTGGCTATATTGTGAAGAGGTTCAAAGTTTATATCTGTAAGACCTAACTCTGGTGAAATGAGTGGTATAAAGACCACATCATGTCCTAATTTCTAAACAAGCTATTTTACTGTTCTGCTGTGGGAAATTATTTTATTACTGCAAGTAAATTCTTTTATTGAAATAAAATAATAATTTTAGATTACACTTACAATATTTTTTTTTTCACACAGGCTTTACAAAACTCATCCTACTGAATGAACCCATTTCCATTATCCAGCAATGGGGATGCAGATCATCACAATTACTTTAATCTCCTATTGTCAATGTCAACCACACAGGGGGTGGCATGGTTTGAAGATGACTGGCAGATTAATTACCTTCATCCTCTCCCGTCAGCTCCAAATAGGCTTGGAGGAGATTGTCAGGTAGACATGTGCAGTTTGTTTTGTTCCAAATTAAAATTCGGACAAATTTTCGTTATTCGGAAATTCGGATGTATACAGTCTTTGCGTATAAAAAAAAGAAAGCTTACATGGAATATTTAATTTTTATGGCTTTATAAATGTCATTTTTGGTGCAGCAGGTGCTATACAAGCTACAGATGTGCCACTTTACAGGAAGCCTAAGGGGACCCTCCAGGCACTATACTTAAAGACATTTTTCATTTATATTACTTTAAGTAAATCATTGCTCATGATATTTTTTACAAACTTTTTTTCATTGAAACATGTCCCCTAGGGCAGTACCCAGACCCCTATACCCTTTGTATGCCCAATAACTTGCAAACAAGCATTCAAAATGGACACATTTGATTTTTCCAGTTCCAAGACTATAGACTTCAATGCGACAATTGAATGTTCTGGTGCGAACCGAACAGGGGGTCGTTCGGCCCATCTCTAGTCTTAAGTCAGTTTCACTGTTTATGGTGAACATAGGACTAACATCCTAA
The DNA here is from genome assembly GCA_037952835.1 of Lithobates septentrionalis. Classification (NCBI taxonomy): domain Eukaryota; kingdom Metazoa; phylum Chordata; class Amphibia; order Anura; family Ranidae; genus Lithobates; species Lithobates septentrionalis. The sequence goes on along the minus strand of JBBDGP010000918.1, from coordinate 2,803,009 downwards.
TGTCTACTTACAGTTATTATATTTTAGTGCAGGCATTCAATAACACTAACACACTGTTATCCTATACAGGCCTTGTGTCCAATTAGTAATATTTGTAATATTTAAGTAACTGTACAAGTTTACATGATTAGGTTCCTGACATGTCACAATATACAATGATGGTATAAGCTTTCCTATAATCTGCCATTTTCTTCAGTAGCGTTGACTAATGCTGTATTAACAGGTAAAAGAACACATTCACACATTATAGTGTGTGTGTATATATGAACTTAGTATAAAAATTACATCTAGTGAAAAGTTAGTTTAATAAGATTATTATTATTATTTATTATTATACAGGATTTATATAGCGCCAACAGTTTACGCAGTACTTTACAATAAGAAAGGAGACAATACAGTTACAATACAATAAAATACAAGAGGATTAAGAGGGCCCTGCTCAGAAGAACTTACAATCTAATAGGGTGGGGCAGGTGGTACAAAAGGTTGTAACTGTGGGGAATGAACTGATGGAAGTGGTAGGAGATTAGTTGGAGATGTGGTAGGCTTTCCTGAAGAGATGAGTTTTCAGGCATCGCTGGACCAGTGGAAGTAGCTAGTTCCAGAGGATGGGAGAGGCTCTGGAGAAATCCTGGAGATGAGCATGGGAGGAGGAGACGAGAGAGCTTGAGAGTAGGAGGTATTGAGAAGAGCGGATAGGACGATTTGGGTGATATTTGGAGACAAGATTGGTGATGTGGCTCAGAGCAGAGTTGTGAATGGGTTTGTATGTTGTGGTTAGTATTTTGAATTTAATTTGCTGGGTGATTGGGGGCCAGTGTAGGGATTGGAGGAGAGGGTTGGCAGACACTGAGCAGTTGGTAAGGTGGATAAGTCTGGCAGCAGCATTCATGATAGACTGAAGAGGGGATAGCCTATGGAGAGGCAGGCCAATGAGAAGGGAGTTGCAATAGTCAAGGCGAGAGATAACAAGGGAGTGAATGAGGAGCTTGATGGTTTCATTTGTTAAAAAGAGGCAAATTTTAGAGATGTTACGGAGGTGAATTCTACAAACTTTTGACAACGATTAGGCTGCAATGGCAAGTCAGAGTCTAGGATTACACCTAGTATCCTGGCGTGAGGGGAGGGACTGATAGTTGCATTGTTGATTTTGATGGAAAAGTCATGCAGGGGGGCACGTGCAGGGGGGAATATTAATAGCTCAGTTTTAGAGAGAATTAGTTTAACCACTTGACGACCGCCTCACGCCGATGTACGTCGGCAAAGTGGCACGGACAGGCAAAATCACGTACATGGTACGTGATTTGCCTTCCGCGGGTGGGGGGTCCGATCGGACCCCCCCCCGGTGCCCGAGGCGGTCGTCGTTTGTCCAGCGGCGATCGGTGGTGAGGGGGAGACCATCCGTTCGTGGCCCCCCCCTCGCGATCGCTGCCGGCCAATCGAATCATTCCTTTGCTGCTGTATGCTAAACAGCAGCAAAGGAAATGATGTCATCTCTCCTCGGCTCGGTAATTTCCGTTCCGGCCCGAGGAGAGAAGACATCAATGTGAGTGCACCAACACACACACACACAGTAGAACATGCCAGGCACACAAAACACCCCGATCCCCCCCCGATCGCCCCCCAATCACCCCCCCCCCCTGTCACAAACTGACACCAGCAGTTTTTTTTTTTTTTCTGATTACTGCATAGTGTCAGTTTGTGACAGTTACAGTGTTGGGACAGTTACTGTTACCCCCCTTTAGGTCTAGGGTACCCCCCTAACCCCCCCAATAAAGTTTTAACCCCTTGATCACCCCCTGTCACCAGTGTCACTAAGTGATCATTTTTCTGATCGCTGTATTAGTGTCGCTGGTGACGCTAGTTAGGGACATAAATATTTAGGTTCGCCGTCAGCGTTTTATAGCGTCAGGGACCCCCATATACTACCGAATAAATGTTTTAACCCCTTGATTGCCCCCTAGTTAACCCTTTCACCACTGATCACCGTATAACCGTTACGGTTGACGCTGGTTAGTTTGTTTATTTTTTATAGTGTCAGGGCACCCGCCGTTTATTACCGAATAAAGGTTTAGCCCCCTGATCGCCCGGCGGTGATATGCGTCGCCCCAGGCAGCGTCAGATTAGCGCCAGTACCACTAACACCCACGCACGCAGCATACACCTCCCTTAGTGGTATAGTATCTGAACGCATCAATATCTGATCCGATCAGATCTATACTAGCGTCCCCAGCAGTTTAGGGTTCCCAAAAACGCAGTGTTAGCGGAATCAGCCCAGATACCTGCTAGCACCTGCGTTTTGCCCCTCCGCCCGGCCCAGCCCAGCCCACCCAAGTGCAGTATCGATCGATCACTGTCACTTACAAAAGACTAAACGCATAACTGCAGCGTTCGCAGAGTCAGGCCTGATCCCTGCGATCGCTAACAGTTTTTTTGGTAGTATTTTGGTGAACTGGCAAGCACCAGCCCCAGGCAGGGTCAGGTTAGCGCCAGTACCGCTAACACCCACGCACGCAGCATACGCCTCCCTTAGTGGTATAGTATCTGAACGGATCAATATCTGATCCGATCAGATCTATACTAGTGTCCCCAGCAGTTTAGGGTTCCCAAAAACGCAGTGTTAGCGGAATCAGCCCAGATACCTGCTAGCACCTGCGTTTTGCCCCTCCGCCCGGCCCAGCCCACCCAAGTGCAGTATCGATCGATCACTGACACTTACAAAACACTAAATGCATAACTGCAGCGTTCGCAGAGTCAGGCCTGATCCCTGCGATCGCTAACAGTTTTTTTGGTAGTATTTTGGTGAACTGGCAAGCACCAGCCCCAGGCAGCGTCAGGTTAGCGCCAGTACCGCTAACACCCACGCACGCACTGTACACCACCCTTAGTGGTATAGTATCTGAACGGATCAATATCTGATCCGATCAGATCTATACTAGCATCCCCAGCAGTTTAGGGTTCTCACAAACGCAGTGTTAGCGGGATCAGCCCAGATACCTGCTAGCACCTGCGTTTTGCCCCTCCGCCCGGCCCAGCCCAGCCCACCCAAGTGCAGTATCGATCGATCACTGTCACTTACAAAAGACTAAAACGCATAACTGCAGCGTTCGCAGAGTCAGGCCTGATCCCTGCGATCGCCAACAGATTTTTTGGTAGCGTTTTGGTGAACTGGCAAGCGCCAGCGGCCTAGTACACCCCGGTCGTAGTCAAACCAGCACTGCAGTAACACTTGGTGACGTGGCGAGTCCCATAAGTGCAGTTCAAGCTGGTGAGGTGGCAAGCACAAGTAGTGTCCCGCTGCCACCAAAAAGACAAACACAGGCCCGTCGTGCCCATAGTGCCCTTCCTACTGCATTCGCCAATCCTAATTGGGAACCCACCGCTTCTGCAGCGCCCGTACTTCCCCCATTCACATCCCCAACCAAATGCAGTCGGCTGCATGAGAGGCATTTTCTTTATGTCCTCCCGAGTACCCCTACCCAGCGAACGCCCCCAAAAAAGATATTGTGTCTGCAGCTAGCGCGGATATAGGCGTGACACCCGCTATTATTGTCCCTCCTGTCCTGACAATCCTGGTCTTTGCATTGGTGAATGTTTTGAACGCTACCATGCACTAGTTGAGTATTAGCGTAGGGTACAGCATTGCACAGACTAGGCACACTTTCACAGGGTCTCCCAAGATGCCATCGCATTTTGAGAGACCCGAACCTGGAACCGGTTACAGTTATAAAAGTTAGTTACAAAAAAAGTGTAAAAAAAAAAAAAAAATATATATATATATAAAATAAAAAAAAATAGTTGTCGTTTTATTGTTCTCTCTCTCTCTCTATTCTCTCTATTGTTCTGCTCTTTTTTACTGTATTCTATTCTGCAATGTTTTATTGTTATTATGTTTTATCATGTTTGCTTTTCAGGTATGCAATTTTTTATACTTTACCGTTTACTGTGCTTTATTGTTAACCATTTTTTTGTCTTCAGGTACGCCATTCACAACTTTGAGTGGTTATACCAGAATGATGCCTGCAGGTTTAGGTATCATCTTGGTATCATTCTTTTCAGCCAGCGGTCGGCTTTCATGTAAAAGCAATCCTAGCGGCTAATTAGCCTCTAGACTGCTTTTACAAGCCGTGGGAGGGAATGCCCCCCCCCACCGTCTTCCGTGTTTTTCTCTGGCTCTCCTGTCTCAACAGGGAACCTGAAAATGCAGCCGGTGATTCAGCCAGCTGACCATAGAGCTGATCAGAGACCAGAGTGGCTCCAAACATCTCTATGGCCTAAGAAACCGGAAGCTACGAGCATTTTATGACTTAGATTTCGCTGGATGTAAATAGCGCCATTGGGAAATTGGGGAAGCATTTTATCACACCGATCTTGGTGTGGTCAGATGCTTTGAGGGCAGAGGAGAGATCTAGGGTCTAATAGACCCCAATTTTTTCAAAAAAGAGTACCTGTCACTACCTATTGCTATCATAGGGGATATTTACATTCCCCGAGATAACAATAAAAATGATTAAAAAAAAATAAAAATGAAAGGAACAGTTTAAAAATAAGATAAAAAAGCAAAAAAATAATAAAGAAAAAAAAAAAAAAAAAAAAGCACCCCTGTCGCCCCCTGCTCTCGCACTAAGACAAACGCAAGCGGCGGTCTGTCGTCAAACGTAAACAGCAATTGCACCATGCATGTGAGTTATCACCGCGAAGGTTAGATCGAGGGCAGTAATTTTTGCAGTATACCTCCTCTGTAAATCTAAAGTGGTAACCTGTAAAGGCTTTTAAAGGCTTTTAAAAATGTGTTTATTTTGTTGCCACTGCACGTTTGTGCGCAATTGTAAAGCATGTCATGTTTGGTATCCATGTACTCGGCCTAAGATCATCTTTTTTATTTCATCAAACATTTGGGCAATATAGTGTGTTTTAGTGCATTAAAATTTAAAAAAGTGTGTTTTTTCCCCAAAAAATGCGTTTGAAAAATCGCTGCACAAATACTGTGCGAAAAAAAAAAATGAAACACCCACCATTTTAATCTGTAGGGCATTTGCTTTAAAAAAATATATAATGTTTGGGGGTTCAAAGTAATTTTCTTGCAAAAAAAAAAAAACTTTTTCATGTAAACAATAAGTGTCAGAAAGGGCTTTGTCTTCAAGTGGTTAGAAGAGTGGGTGATGTGTGACATAAGCTTCTAAATGTTGTGCATAAAATGCCAGGACAGTTCAAAACCCCCCCCAAATGACCCCATTTTGGAAAGTAGACACCCCAAGCTATTTGCTGAGAGGCATGTCGAGTCCATGGAATATTTTATATTGCGACACAAGTTGCGGGAAAGAGACAATTTTTTTTTTTTTTTTTGCACAAAATTGTCACTAAATGATATATTGCTCAAACATGCCATGGGAATATGTGAAATTACACCCCAAAATACATTCTGCTGCTTCTCCTGAGTACGGGGATACCACATGTGTGAGACTTTTTGGGAGCCTAGCCGCGTACGGAACCCCGAAAACCAAGCACCGCCTTCAGGCTTTCTAAGGGCGTGAATTTTTGATTTCTCTCTTGACTGCTTATCACAGTTTCGGAGACCATGGAATGCCCAGGTGGCACAAACCCCCCCCAAATGACCCCATTTTGGAAAGTAGACACCCCAAGCTATTTGATGAGAGGTATAGTGAGTATTTTGCAGACCTCACTTTTTGTCACAAAGTTTTGAAAATTGAAAAAAGAAAAAAAAAAAAGTTTTTTCTTGTCTTTCTTCATTTTCAAAAACAAATGAGAGCTGCAAAATACTCACCATGCCTCTCAGCAAATAGCTTGGGGTGTCTACTTTCCAAAATGGGGTCATTTGGGGGGGTTTTGTGCCACCTGGGCATTCCATGGCCTCCGAAACTGTGATAGGCAGTGAAGAGTGAAATCAAAAATTTTCACCCTTAGAAATCCTGAAGGCGGTGATTGGTTTTCGGGGTCCCGTACACGGCTAGGCTCCCAAAAAGTCCCACACATGTGGTATCCCCGTACTCAGGAGAAGTAGCTAAATGTATTTTGGGGTGCACTTCCACATATGCCCATGGCCTGTGTGAGCAATATATCATTTAGTGACAACTTTGTGCAAAAAAAAAAAAATGTGTCACTTTCCCGCAACTTGTGTCAAAATATAAAATATTCCATGGACTCAATATGCCTCTCTGGAAATAGCTTGGGGTGTCTACTTTCCAAAATGGGGTCATTTGGGGGGGTTTTGTGCCACCTGGGCATTCCATGGCCTCCGAAACTGTGATAGGCAGTAAAGAGTGAAATCATAAATTTACGCCCTTAGAAATCCTGAAGGCGGTGATTGGATTTCGGGGCCCCGTACGCGGCTAGGCTCCCAAAAAGTCCCACACATGTGGTATCCCCATATTCAGGAGAAGCAGCAGAATGTATTTTGGGGTGCAATTCCACATAGGCCCATGGCCTGTGTGAGCAATATATCATTTAGTGACAACTTTTTGTAAATATTTTTTTTTTTTTTGTCATTATTCAATCACTTGGGACAAAAAAAATAAATATTCAATGGGTTCAACATGCCTCTCAGCAATTTCCTTGGGGTGTCTACTTTCCAAAATGGGGTCATTTGGGGGGGGGGTTTGTACTGCCCTGCCATTTTAGCACCTCAAGAAATGACAAACTAAAAGCTGTGTAAATTACAGAAAATGTACCCTAGTTTGTAGACGCTATAACTTTTGCGCAAACCAATAAATATACGCTTATTGACATTTTTTTTACCAAAAACATGTGGCCGAATACATTTTGGCCTAAATGTATGACTAAAATTGAGTTTATTGGATTTTTTTTATAACAAAAAGTAGAAAATATCATTTTTTTTCAAAATTTTCGGTCTTTTTCCATTTATAGCGCAAAAAATAAAAACCGCAGAGGTGATCAAATACCATCAAAAGAAAGCTCTATTTGTGGGAAGAAAAGGACGCAAATTTCGTTTGGGTACAGCATTGCATGACCGCGCAATTAGCAGTTAAAGCGACGCAGTGCCAAATTGGAAAAAGACCTCTGGTCCTTAGGCAGCATAATGGTCCGGGGCTCAAGTGGTTAAGGAAGTGGTGCGACATCCATGCTGATATGTCAGTTAGTAAGTTAGTAATGCGAGAGGAGACTGAAGGAGTGAGGTGAGGAGTAGACAGATAGATTTGGGTGTCATCGGCATATAAGTGGTATTGGAAGCCTTGGGCGGTTATCAAGTGACCAAGGGAGGAGGTGTAGATAGAGAAGGGGTGCAAGAACAGAGCCTTGGGGGACCCCCACAGAAAGTTTGCGTGTTGATGATGTCACCAGTGCAATATACACTTATTTCCAAAAGCATTTCCTAAAGGTGGTTCGCTTACACTTTAAGGAAAGGAGGGGTATGACTAAGAGATAGTAATGATCCAGATAACAAAACCCAGGTTCTATCCCTCGATGTTTAAAGAATTCTCATCACTGCACTCCCTTAGCACAAATAGGAATGTTTTGTGTTTTATAAAAGTCAAAATTAATCTCAGATTTCTATGTTTTTTTCAGCTGGTAACACTCTAACACTAAAGCCTTGTATATACGCTTAGATTTTTGGACGACTGAACGTCCGGTTTTTGTGGCATGCTAGTCTCATGTCGAAAGTGAAGAGGTTACTCACAATACAAAAATTTTCATATAACAGAATATAACGTCAGAAGTGACGTAATGTGTTGAATAGTTTTGTACGTATTCTTTCATTTCTGAGCATGTGTAGTCTTGCTCTTAAGATTTTTTTTGTGCGAACACCATACTAAATTAAACGAAAATCGGATGCTGAGCTGACATCCGGCAAAAAATTTATAGTCTGCACATCCAGCTTTTGTCGGATGAAAAAGCAAACTCGACCGTCGAAAAGCACCATCCTAACAATCCAAAAATGACAGCTCGTCATACTAATTTTTCATCCGATTTTTGTATCATGTGTACGGGCCTTAAGTCTTTTTAAAGGAGAATTACTTTTTTATACTTTC